>JAESUZ010003687.1:0-1458049 GCA_017311185.1 Proteles cristata cristata | reverse complement strand
AATGCTTTATTTATTTCTGAGAGAGAGAGAGAGAGAGAGCATAAGCAGGGGAAGGTCAGAGAGAAAGGGTGATACAGAATTGGAAGCAGGCTCCAGGCTCTGAGCTGACTGTCAGCACAGAGGCTGAACCAGGGCTCGAACCAGCAAACCCTGAGATCCTAACCTGAGCCGAAGTCGGACACTTAACCAACTGAGACACCCAGGTGCCCCTCAATTGTCTTTATATACCTTTCCAAGTCACCAGTGCAAAGTTCTTAATACTTGTATTTGTTATAAGTTCACTATTTTAATAGTGTTTAGTCAACTCAAGTTAGAATGATTTTATATTTGTTCTACTATAGACTTCCTTTTCAACATGAGCTAACACTACAGTTTAAGTAGGCTGAAATGGTTTGTTCTAAATAGTATTTTTACATGGAAGGACTAGGTACAGTAAAAATCAGAGGTTTAAAACACCAGATGTAACAGAAAGGGCAGGGCAGGCCCAAATCCAAAGAAACAAAGTCCTAGAGGCATCCAAACCCTATTGATTGATGGATGGAGGATACAAGCAGGCCATAGGCACAGAAAGCAACAGAAGTATAAAATTACTGCTAAGAGGATTAAAGAATCACAAGCACAATTTAAAGATAAAAGTAAAGGTAATTAAAGACAGTAATAGGACGATTCCAACATATCATTCAAGTGGGTAACTTTTTAGAAAGCTAACAGAACTTGTTCTTCAACTTCCTTCTTCATAACCCACTTGACCACTTTCAGATTCAAGATTAATTGGACCCCTATCTTATATTATGCACAAAAATCAACTCAAAAGGGATTATGGCTTAAATTTAAGACTTAAGCCATAAAATTCCTAGAAGAAAATATAGAAGGCAAACTCCCTTACATTGGTCTTGGTGATAATTTTTAAAAGTTGACAGCGAAAGCAAGAACAACATAAACAAAAATAAGCTAGTAAGACTACACCAAACTAAAAGCTTCTGCACAGCAAAGGAAACCATCAACAAAATGAAAATGCAGCCTATGAAATGGGAGAAAAAATTTGCAAATCATACATCTGATAAGGGGTTAATATCCAAAATATATAAATAATCCACATAATTTAATAGTAAAACAAAACAAAACAAATCTGGTTTAAAAAAAAGTCAGAGGACTTGAACAGACATTTTTTTCAAAAGAAGACATAAAAATAACCAAGAGGTACATGAAAAGGTGTTCAACATATCAACAGAGAAATGCAAATCAAAACTATGTACATCTGTTAGAATGGCAGTCATCAAAAAGAAGAAATAACAAATATTGGTAAGGAAGTGGAGAAGGGGGAATTCTCGTATAAGGTTGGGAATGTAAACTGGTGCAGCCACTATGGAAAACAGTATGGAGAGTCTCCTTCAAAAAATAAAAATAAAAATAGAACTACCATATAATCCAACAATCCCATGTTTTTTCTGGGTATACTTCTAAAGGAAATGAAAACAACATCTCAAAGAGATATGTGCATTCCCATGTTCATTGCAGCATTATTCATAACAGCCATGATATAGAAACAAGATGTCTGTCAGTATATGAATGGATAAAGAAGATGTGGTATATATGTGAAGTGTATTATTATTCAACCATGAGAAAGAAGGAAATCTCGCCATTTGCAACATGGATGGACTTTGAGGTTATTATGCTAAGTGAAATAAGCCAGAGAAAAACAAGTACTTCACTATATCACTTCTATATGGAATTTTAATAAAAAGTCAACTAAAGAATTCATTAATAATTATTCATCTTTCTACAAATTTCTAAAAATATGTTTACAACAGCCACAATCAGCAACAACCAAAAGAACAAGATCTTGAAATCAGGCACAGGATAGAATCCAGGGTATCTAGCGTGAGCAGAGTATATAATGAGGTCGTTTCTAAGCAGTGAGTACTTGGAAAAGTATTATTGGAGAAGAATTATTGGCAGTGCTAAGTCAAAAGTTTGGTAGGATTCTTGTGATCCATGGACCTTCTATTCCCTCTCCCTGATCTCTTTCCCATCAGACTGCTACCTCTCAACTGATCCTAGGGGCCACCACAGCTCGGTGTTGAACGGATTCAGGCTGGACTCCCAATCTACCTGTTGAAAGGGCAAGTTATTTAGCCTTTTTCAGTTCGAGTACTAACTACAGTAAAAAAGGGATTATAACATCTATCCTAACAAGCTATTACGGAAATAAAAGAGACAGTGTTCCAAGGTACTTAGCTATAAGCCTAGTAATACCTCAACACTGTCATTTGCAAAATGAGATTGGATTAAAAGTGATAGGTGACAGATGGCAGCTGTATTTGTGGTGAGTATAAATATAATGTACAGAGTGGTTGAATCACTATGTTGTATGACAGAAACTAACGTAATGTCATGTGTCAACTATATTCAAAACAACAATAGAAGAAGGAGGAGTGGGAGGAGAAGGTCATCTCAGAGGTATCTTTCCCCTACTATGAAATTCCATGGCTGCATAAGTACCCAAATTAGGAATTTTCCAATTAACTCTTCTTTGAGCTTAAGAGTCTAACATTAAGTTCTCTTTCTGTGCCCTCTAGTTTTCATCACTAATCTTTCAAATGATTGTGAAGAACATGTAACATGATACCAAACCTAAGGAAGAAAATTTAGTACTGCAGGATGATCAAAAATGTTTGGAACTAGGTAGACTTTGCATTAAGTTCTGAAGCCGCCGTGTTGGTTATATAACCTTGAACAAGTTATTTTAACTGCTTAAGAATTTGTTTTCTATTCTAAAAATGAGACTACTAAGTAACAGTTACCTAAAGGTGCTAGAATGTGAAAACTTGAACTAATGCATCTAGCAAGCACTCAACACTATACAGTTGTTTTATCTCAATAACTTGACCAAAATACCCTGAAAGAATCCAGAAAATTAAGCTTTAATAAATCTATATATGTTTAAGATATTTTTGATAAAATAATCTGGCAGTGTTTTAAGCAAATCCCCTCCCCCAATCTTGTGTATTTTAAAATAAAAACTACAGCAAAGTGAGATAAAAATGCTTGCTCTAACTTTGCCACTAAATTGTGACAAGATAAAACTGCTGAACATGTGAAGCATATCTCAGTTTGAACTATCAAGAATTACAACCACATCTAGAAATGCATTTTAAATTGTTGTAATGGGCATACATTAATGATAAAACAAAAATGTTGTTTGCTTTTGAAAGACTCCCAAACTGGATATTTAAGTATTATTTCAAAATCTATTTTCACAAAGTGCATCAAATGTTCAGAAAGATTATTTGTGAATAACAAAACACCATTTCAAAGTCAGGAAGAAACTAGAAAATGGCTCACTTTTCAGTTCTCATATTATTAGTTTAATAGATTTATTTAAAAGCCTTTCTAATGTCCTACTCTGACTCACTGAAAGCAAATTTTGAAAAGTGAAGAACCTATAGAGCTTTTTGTTTTCTATTAAGTATCATCCACATGTCCAACATCAATAAAATATGACAGCCCTGGACAAAATATGACAGCCTTTATATTGTTCCTACACACTGTCTAGCCTATCAGCAGAACAATCACTAGAGTCAGCAGGAAGCAAGATCAATCAGTGAAAACAGGAATGTGAATTTAACTCAGATACCTGAGAATACCAAGTTACTTTCACATATTCTCAGCACTGATTACTTTTAAAAAGTAAAAAAACTTTTTAAAAAGTAAGTATATGAGTATTAGTGACTAAAGAATCATATGTTTTATCAAGGTAGTGATCATTTTTGTCCCATTAGGTACCTGGAAATACTCAATTAATATCTATTGAATGCCTATTATATATACCCAGACACCTTCTAGATGCTGTGATTATAGTAGTGAATAAGAAAGAAACACAAAACCACTGCTCTGATGATTTTCAGAGGGAAACAAATGATAAATAAATGGCCAAAATAATTACACAACATGGTAAATGCTACAAAGCTATAAAGCAGGCTACTGAAATGATCAAGTGATTGGGGAAGGGGGTACTGATTTAGCTTCCACAGTCAAGAAAGCTGCAGGAGAGCTTCTCCAACAAGCTGAGACCACATTGACAAGGAGAAGGCTGCCATGGGGATAGCTTTAACACAAAGAATTTCAGACAGAAGAAGAAAAGAGCAAGGATCAAAGCATTTTGGCAAATAAAAGTTTGAGTTTGGTGTATTAGAAGTACAGAAACAAGATGACTGTGTCTGGAGAGGACAGATAGGAAATGGGATCACAGAGTAGGTGAGACAAGAGAGAACATTCAAATTCTATTATAAGAATAATGGAAAGCTACTGGAATGTTTTAAAGGAACTTTCAGGTGAAAGAGGCAGGAGGGAGGCAAAAGTGGGAGTTATCAGGATTTATCATAATAATCTAGGCTAGATATGATGAGTTTCAGATTAGGATTAAAAGCGAAAAATGGAGAGAAGTGGTCAAATTGTAATATATATTTGGAGATAGACCTTAAATGACCAGCTTCTGGACTGGGGATGAGTAAGGTTAAGACAGTGAGGTGCTGTGTTTCTGGCTTGAGTTATTTATGCAGATAGCTCTAAAACTGCAAGAGGAATAGATATAGGTGGGAAGAGCTCTGATTTGATCATTGTTTCTTTTCTGCTATGGATATCAACTAACATTCAGCCTTTATCTAAAGCAAGACTAATATAACGGCCTACTAAATAGCACATTTATTATGTGGTTTAATGCTTGCTTCCTGTCCAGTATCACTTTACAGCTCTATCCATGAAGTAATTTTTGTCAAATTATATGTACGCTTCTAACTACTTAAAGGTACACAGATATTTTTCTCTTTCACACCATTTGCCTTCCAAATGGAAATGATATTTAATTTATTGTTATTTTTAGAACTGAACAACCTAAAACAGTCCTTGAAATCAAAGCCACAAGAGAGTTTACCTATTCATGGGGATCTGAAAGATCATAATAACCAACTAATGATTTTAATGTTTTGTTTCTGTGTGAAGCCTGAAGCACTGAGGGTGACAAATAATTTAATTATATAAATAGTGAGGTTTATTTCCTCAGTATCAGAAATTCCCAAGCCAAACGTTATTACTCCAAGGTATTCCCAGGGAAGTATCACATACTTGTCTATAATTAAAATTCAGTTGGCTTTTATATTTCAACAATGACATTAACAATAATAACAATAACAACAGTGGTTAACAATTTCTTGAATACATACTACAGACTTGAATCTCTGAGCTTAGTACTTTACCTTTGTGGCCTCATTTAATCCTCAGAAAAAGCCTAGTCATAGTTCAGAAAACCAAGGCTCAAAAAGCTTAAATAACTTTACCTGATCAAACATTAAATAAATAATGGAGCCAAGATTGAAATTCAGACATGCTGCATCTCTTTCATTTATTCATTCATATATATATGCATTCAATGAATCTTTTTATAAAGATGCCACTGTAGTAGAAAGATGGCTGCCAATAATTTGTCACTCTACAATTTGAGAAATAAAGCCCATTTCTTCTCTACTTGAATCTGAGCTTGCCCTGTGACTTAATTTGACCAGTGGAATGTGGTGGAATAAATGAGTCACTTCCAAGACTTGGACCTTGGTGATCTGCAGATGTCTGCTCTCATACTTTTGGAACATTCTTGAAACTATTCTGTAATAGAGAAGCCCAAGCACATGAGAGACCACATGGAAATAGTCCCACAGTTAATAGTGCCACAGGTAGGCCAGCATCATATGGGAGCTCTGTGTGGAAACCATCTTGACAATCCCAGGTTGGTAGAACATCATGATAATTATAACTCCAATCACCACCACATGGAGCAAAAGAACCACGCAGCAGAGTATACAGTAGATGCATAGAATAGTGAGAGATAGTAAGTGTTGTTGTTTTAAACTACTATGTTTAAGTGTGGTTAGTTATGCAGTGATAATCTAAACAGCCACAATACTTTTCTTCAAAGGAGAGTATGAATTATAGCAAGATGCACTCTAAAAATAAGAAAATATATGAAGAGATTGCTTTGCTTTTATGGTTGTGTATATTTTTCTAATAGAGCCAGTTAAAGTAAGCAAATCAGAAGAGACCACAGCCCTTTTCCTTTGCTTACTTGTTCAATCACTTATTCATTAATTTACTTACTCATGTATTTATTTGTATATTCATTCAGCAAGTATTTCCTGTTATGTGTGAGCCTTTGGGTGATTACTGTAGGTGAACTAAGAAACTAATGTCCAGATTTTTGCCTTTTTTTAATTTATTTTTGAGACAGAGAGAGACAGAGCATGAGCAGGGGAAAGAGGGAGACACAGAATCCGAAACAGGCTCTGAGCTGTCAGCACAGAGCCCAATGTGGGGCTCGAACCCACGAACCGCGAGATCATGACCTGAGCCGAAGTCAGACGCCCAACCGACTGAACCACCCAGGCACCCCTAAGATTTTTGCTTTTAAGAACTTTTTAATCTAAAGAATCGTTTGGGCACCTGGGTGGCTCTGTTGGTTAGCATCCAACTCTTGGTGTTGGCTCAGGTCATGATTTCACAGTTCATGAGATAGAACTCCAAACTGGACTCCGTGCTGTCAGTGCTGAGCCTGCCTTGGGATTCTCTCTATTGCCCTCTGCCCTTCCCCCACTCACACTCTCTTGATCTCTTTTTTTCTCTCTCAAAATAAATAAACAAGCTTTAAATAAAGGAAAAGAAGGGCTCAACAAATACTTTTGGCTGATTAATTCTTGCTTATTCCACAGGGAATGAAGTGGAATTTAGGGACGTAGAAGAAAAAAGTAGGAAAGTGGAGAAGTCTAGTTTACATTGAAAAATTTTCTCTTCTAGGATACCTGGATGGCTCAGTCAGTTAAGTGCCCAACCCCGGTTCAGGTCATGATCTCACAGTTCATGAGTTCAAGCCCTGCATCAGGCTCTGTGCTGACAGCCTGGATCCTGCTTTGGATTCTGTGTCTCCCTCTCTCTCTACTTCTCCCCTGCTTGCACTCTGTATTTCTTTCTCTCAAAACTAAGTAAACAAACAAAATTTTTTAAAAATTTTCTGTTGATAACACAACATAGATAATGGAGCATGCAGTGTATTTATAGTTTACTACTTTAGCCTACCCATAAGATGTTAACCCCAGAAAAGTAGACATAAAAAGAAAGTATATACTAAATTACTTTTGCTCTTCTGTTTGGCTCTCCTTAAAAGTACTGACTCATTTCCTAACCTATATGAACTTCAGTTCCCTTAAATGAAAAAGTGAGACGATTCTAGCCCTATACATCCCTAGAGATACTGTGACATGCAAATGAGATGAATTTATTAAACTCTGGCATTTGGTTCAACAGTTACTCACATGACCATCTCATTCATTCAGTGAAAATGTTCCTTTTTTTAAAAAGTGATGTTTTATGCATAAGTAAGCTAAGGATAAAAGAAAAAAAAATACTATAAAATCACTACCTAGACTTAACTAAAAAATATCTCCTGAAATTTAAATATGTGATTCTAACAGGACTGAGAATCATAATACTCTGACTCCCTGGCCTCAGAACTGGACATGTGATGCACCTGAGTCAAAGTCTTCCCCTAAGGATTTTTAGATTTAGAACCAATGGAGGAAGGCCTTGGATTTTGAGTCACTGAGACAAAAGGATGTGAATCAAATAGGCTAGCATCATCTTTGTTGCTACAAGAAGAAAGGCCAAGGAGAAACGGCTTCAACCAGAAGGTAAGAGTTATAATCAGGTTGTTGAATGTGGTCAAGTTATTACATGTCTCTTTTGTTCCATCCGGGTCTTATTTTAAGATTAGAGATGCTTTTATCCTAAGAGATTTAATTGTCCAAACAATTTATAAAAGCCTCAGATGGCTTCAATATGTCTTTAATGCTCTAATTTTTTTATTCAAACTCTTTTGGTTGCAACCAAGAGAAATTCAACTTTTATAAATTTGAATAATAAAAGGGAATTCATTGGCTCACATAACTTTGAAGTTAAAGGCTAATATGGCTTTTTGGGCATGGCTGGCTCCAGAAGCCCAAGTGAGGTTGCAGAACTTCTCTTTCCTTCACTTCTATAGGAAGACATGAGATCCACAGAGAAAAATAAAAGTGAGGGAGAGACAAGTCCTAACAATCTCACTTCGACCCCCTTGCTAAACATATACCAACATAGGCTTTGTCTCACCTTGTGTTTTTAATTTCTATTTCACAGCATGTGAACAACATCCTCCAGGATGCTACAAAATGAGTTCAAGCCTGGGGAAAGAGTCGAGAAAGGGAGAATAAAATTTAGTTTGCCATCTGTTGGCACAATAGCTAATAATACCTCTAACCCTCAACCTGTGTTCAGAAGTCCTGTGCCCTAGAACCCCTATTCATTACCATTAAAGAAATGAATCTAATGCATCAGATACATTGAATATGTTAGGGGAATGGAGAAGCATTGCTATTTTGATAATCAATTCAAAAGAAAATTAAATTTACTAACGAAAACTACTACTAGTCATTTTCCGGATGCATATAAAGATACAGACAGCTTTAAAATAGCAAACAGATACCTAATCTCTTAACCTTCAGATATGTTGCAATAACATTACCTAAAAGGTACTTAATCATTACTAGTGAAGTAGGCTATAGTCACCAACTGCACCTTAGACCACTGAACATCTGCCCTTTTGTCTTGTGCTGCCATTCCTTTTCAGTGCCCTAGATACTAAGGAACTTAGCTGCGAAAGGCTGAGGTGTGATCAAAGTGCTCTAAGCTTTCCTACCAGAGCTCCAATCAGGAGCCAAAGAGGCCGACTGGGAAATAGATTTTCTCTGGAAACTGCCTGATCCTTCAAAACACTAGGTCTCTAAAATAAATTAGTGTGGAGCAAACTGGACTCAACCCTAGTCCTAGGAAAGAGCAAGAGTCTTGTGGTCATTCTGCCTGTGGCCTTTGCTTATATCTAGAGCTACCTGAAGCTAAAGAAAGTCTCCTTGGTAGACCATGGTGAGCCCTCTTTTATTCTCCTATGGTCAAGGATGAAAGATTTCAAGCCTTGAATGCAACAGAGCTGCAGGCGCTGACTTTTTCCAAAAGATAGAAATCAAAACCCAAAAAAGACCACAAGTTCACTTTGAAATACAGAAAAACCAGCCTTCTCAGAGTGGCTACTTTCCAGACACACAAACGCTTTAAAGATAAAAACAGATTGTCATATTTGTCAGGGCAAATAAAAAGCCTAGAGCAGGGCTCTCAAGTCTCTCTTTTTGTGATAAGGAACATCTTTCCAATCTTTTGCAGCCTTAAGGCAAACGAGGACAGTGAGATGATGGGGAAATTGTTGAAGAGGGCAGGAAAAGTGCCATACACTATCCACTAGCATACAGGGTCCAATACACAGGGGCAGCTATAGCAAAGAAGAGGAATTTGGGTGTTCTTCCTAGAGTTTCCAAGCTTTTGGTTGCAGATCCTGTCATTCAACCAAATACTTACTGAGTACTTACTGCAGTATTAGGTCCTATGCATTCATCAGTGAACAAACAAAAAAGAGAGAGAAAGAGAAAAAAGAAAACCTGCTCAAGTAAAGGTTATGTTGTGTTGGACTCTGGGGAGAAAGACTGACAATAAATAAAATAATGAAGTTTGTAATACTTTAGAAAATAATTATTACTACAAGGAAAGTTACATCAAGAAAAAGTACTAAAAGAAAATAGAAGTATTACCAAGTACTCAAAGGAAGAAGTATAAGGAGTCCCAGGAAAGCAAATGGTAGGAGTATAATTTTAAATCAGCATTCAGGGAAGGTACCAGTGAGAAGGTAAAGTCTGAAAAAAAAATATTTGAGAAAAGGTATTAGGATGAAGAGTGTTAGAGGCAAAGGACATAGCAAATGAAAAAACCCCAAGAGGGGATCTTGCCAGTCAAGTTCAAAGAACAGCAAGGGGACCAGCATGGCTAGAGAGGAGTGAGTGAGAGGCAGAGGTTAGAGCTGTGATCAGGAAAGTAGATTTATTAAGTATAGATTTATTAAGTATAAAGTATACTTTATAGATTTATTAAGTTTCAGCTTTTTCTCTGATATGGGAAGTCTTCAGAGTCTTAAGCTGAGGTATGATATGGACTAACTTAGTTACAAAATTGAGGATAGAAACAGGATTAGTTAGAAGGCTATTATAAATACAGCTATTTTAATACAACTTTGGTGCTCTAGAAATTACATATGCATTTTCATTTTATCACAGTCTACCTTCAAATAATATTAAAACACCTCACATACAGTGGAGATCCTTACAACAGAATGCTTACATTTCTTCCTTTTATCCATTCTGCTATTGCCATATTTTATTCCTACGTTATAAACTCTATTTTTGCTATAAAGAAATTTTTTTTCAAAGAAATATATGTGTACATGGAGAAAGAAAGTCTTTTCTATTTTCCCATGTTTTTACCATAACTTGAGCCCTTAATTCTTTTTTGTAGGTCTAAGCTTCCATTCAGTATCATTTTCCTACATCCAGAAACTTCCTTTATCATTTATTAGAATGCAAATATGCTGGCAAGAATTCTCTTGGTTTTTGTTTATCTGAAAATTTCTTTATTTCACACTTATTTTTGAAAGATATATTTCACTGGATATAGAATTCTAAGTTTTTTCCGTGCCCAGGATATTAAAGATGCCATTCTATTTTCTTTTGTATTGCATACTTTTTAATAAGAAAACAGTGATTACTCTTATTTTGTTCCTCTATATGTGATGTGGCCTCTCTTTAGCTGTTCTTAAGACTTTTTTTTAATCAGTGGTTTTCAATGATTTCATTATGAAGTGCTTTAGCATAGTTTTCTTTGTGTTTATTCCACTTGTGACTCATTGGATTACTTGGATTGGGAGACTTAAAAATTTCTTTAATTTTGGAGATTTTTTAGCCATTTTTATTATTTTTTATGTCCCTGTCCCACCCTTTCTTTCTGCAACTCCAATATACATGATAGACTGTCTGCGATCTCAGGAGCTCAGTGAGCCTGTTAATCACATTTAAAACTTTTTTTTCCTCTCTGTGCTTCAGTTTGAATAGTTTCTATTGCTATGTCTTCAAGGTCTATGATCTCTTTTTCTGTGGGAGGGGTATGAAGCATGTGCCTCAAGTGTTGTTAATTTTTCATTCTGATATGGTATTTCTCCACTTTAGAATTTCCATTTGATTCTTTTTACATTTTCATTTATCCTTTTGTTACATTCATATTTCCATTTAAATCTCTGAACACATTGACTAGAGTTGTTTTAAAATCCTTGTCTGTTGATTCCATTGTTTCCATCATTCCTAGGTCTGATTCTGCTATATGATTTGCTCCTGGCTATGGGTCACATTTTCCTACTACTTAGAATGTTTAATAATTTATGATTAGATAGTGGACATTCTAAATGTTATATTATTGAGTGTCTGGACTTTGTTGTCTTTCTTTAAAGAGTGTTGAAGTTTGTTTTGGTAGGCAGTTAACATTACTTGCAAATGAACTTGATCTTTTAAAGGCTTATTTTTCTACTCTGTTAAGGTAGGTGAAAAGTAGCCTTTATTTTATTTTATTTTATTTTATTTTATTAATTTTATTTATTTCTAGGAGAGAGAGAGAGAGACAGCGTGAGCAGGGGAGGGTCAGAGAGAGAGGGAGTCACAGACTGAAACAGGCTCCAGGCTCTGAGTTGGTAGTCAGCACAGTGCGCGACACGGGGCTCGAACCCACGAACCGCGATATCATGACCCAAGCGAAAGTCGGACGCTTAACCGACTAAGCCACCCAGGCGCCCCAAAGTAGCCTTTATTTTAGAGCTAGTTTAGTCCCACTACTAAGACATAGCTCTTGTGGCATCTTTAATGATACAACACGTGATCAGTGAAGTCTCTGCAATATGGCTGATTGGAACTTAAATAGTTTCCAGGCTTTGTGAGATCTGGAAACCATGTAGCTCACTACTACCCAGTCACTCCCATGTCCATTACTATGAAATCTCACCAAATGGATTTACATCTTAGTATCCAGCAACAATTCAAGGAGAATACTATGCTGATTTTTGCAGCTGTTTTTTTGAATAATTCTCTCCTCTCTGGTACTCTGTACCACAAACTTCAGTGCCCGTGTCCTCCACAAATTCCAACATTTTTATTTTCAACTCAACAATACCACTGGGCTTGGCTCTGGTTCCCCACCTCTGGGATATAGTGCGTAAAGTGCCTGCAGGACAAATACTAGAATAATCTTAGGGCTTATCTTTCTTTTTTCTTGTGAACACATTCCTACACTGCCTGCTGTCCACTATCCAAAAAGAGCATTATTTTATGTTTTGTACAGTTTACTAGTTTTTTTTTTCTTTAAGGGATAATGAGAGTAGACCTAGAAGGACTTGAAAGGGAATTCCAAGTCTTCATTTTATTGATGAAGCAACAGAGGCGCAGAGAGGTTGTGTCACAGCCAAGATCACACAGCTGCCAATAGCAGCCTTAAGTGTAGAAACTACGTTTCCTAATTCTAACACTAATGCCTTTCTACCTACCAAGGTGCTTCTTACAGAATGTTTAATAGAAGGTGGTATACTAGTTTTCTAGAGCTGTTGTAGCAAATTATCACAAATAGGTGGCTTAAAAATAACAGAAATGTATTATCTTACAGTTCTGGAGACCGAGAATCTTTTTTTTTTTTTTAAATTTATTATTGAGAGACAGAGAGAGAACAGAGCATGAGCATGGGAGGGGCATAGAGAGGGGGAGACACAGAATCTGAAGCATGCAGACCAAGAATCTAAATCCAGGCATCAGTAAATTTCTGGAGGCTCTAAGAGAGAATCTCTTTCATAACTCTCTCCCAGCTTGTGTTGATTGCTGCAATCATTGTGTCCCTGGGCTTATAGACAAATTGCAATCTCGCCTTGGTCTTCATATAGTTTTATACCCTGTGGGCCTGTGTCTTTTCTTCTCATAAGGACACTTTTCACTGGCTTTGGGCCCATCCAGTTAATTTAGGATGGTTTATTCCACAGATCTTTCATTTAATCATGTCTGTAAAACACTTTCTCCAAATAGGGTCAAATCCACAGGTTTTGATGTTAGGACTTAGATATATCTTTTTATGGGGGGCTACATTCAACTCAATACAGTGGGTAAGGGGAAAAACAAATATTATAGCCAAACTCATTATATAGTTTGGAAATGTTTGCCTCATTTAAACACAAATATTGAGGCTGACTACACCTGGGTCTATTTTGGAGAATTTGAAAGGGTTTCTATGTAGAGCTCTAGAACCATGAGGAGAATATATAAAATTAGATTGATAACATTCCCTTTCATTTAAGCACAACAATTATGTTATTGGCTCATACCTCTCACCACTTTCTGTATTATGCATTTAACACTACTGTTAATTTAGACGAATCACCCAGATGTAACAAGAATAACTGTTTTCATTTAATCTAACCTCTTCTTTCTCTAATAACCATATCAGTCATGACTAGAGTCTTGAATTCTGAAAACAGTGACATGTAGAAGAAATAAATTGCTGACAAGGCCTTACCTATGACAGGAAGATTGTGATCACTGTAATTGTATTCCTTCCTTGCTGAGATGACCCAATGCCACTTTCAGAAAATTTGGGAGATAAAAAGGAAAGTCTATCCTGTTACATCTAATTGCTATTTTATCTACTATTTTTAACTAACCAAATAACCTTTGTTTTTTAGCATGAATTTTTTTTTTACTTTTTTCCAACTTTCTCAGCAAGTTCCAATGGTACATTGTGAGACAAAAGCAACAGATTTTATTTCACACACACACAAAATTAGCAATAAGGCATCATGACAGGACAATAAAGGCACTTTGTTAAAAAAATCAACTCAACAGGAATAATTTGACAGTGTTAATTTGTTAAGAAAAAGATATCTAGAACAGATACCACCCTGGGATTCTTAAGTAATGCTCTTAAATTTCATCTGCTATAGACACATCCAATGCATTGCCATTAGGAATACATTTTTCAACCCAAATTTTTTTTCTAATGTTTATTTTTGAGAGAGAGACAGCATGAGTGGGGCAGGGACAGAGAGAGGAGACACAGAATTGGAAGCAGGCTCCAGGCTCCAAGCTGGCAGCGCAGAGCCTGATGTGGGGCTTGAGCTTCTGAACTTTGAGATCATAGCCTGAGCCAAAGTTGGACCCTTAACCGAATGAGCCACCCAGGTGCCCCTCTTTCAACCCAAATTTTAACTGCTTTAAATGCCCTATTGGCTACTGAGCAGTGCCATCAGTTTAGTTTGCTTTATGATATGGACCAAACACAAATATTAAGTGAGGTCAAACACAAACATTAAGTGAGGTCAAACAAAATGTCCACTTACATTCCTCAAATTCTAAAACTGACTTAAAAGAAACTGGAAAATTGAGTTGAACAGGAATGGCAAAATAAAGAGGCCCATTTTTAAGAAAAAAGTAAATCTACCGGTATCAATCTCCATTGTAACACAGACACCCTCTGCGAGTAAACTGGACCTAACAGCACAAAGTGCTCAAGGAATCACAACTCGGCAGGGGAAGGGCAACACTTAGAGAGATGCTAATAGACCTAGAATCAGAATTATGAATTAGAAAAGGGTATTCTAGGTATGCTAATTCTGGATAAGTAAAGGAAGTTACAGATAATGGTCAAAGTAATTGGAAAATGAACATAATACTGAGGAAGAGATGAATGACAGAATTTGGCAACTGGAGAGAATTTAGGGCTCAAACTCCTCATTTCATTATTTTTTAATGTCTATTTATTTATTTTGAGAGAAAGAGAAAGCAGGAGCAGCAGAGGGACTGAGGGAGAAAGAAGCCCAAGTAGGCCCTGCGCTCAGCGAGCAGAGCCCGATACTGGGCTTTATCCCACAACAGCAAGATCATGATCTGAGTTAAAATCAAGAATCAGACACAACCAACTGAGCCACCCAGGTGCCCCTCAAACTCATTTTAAAGATGCAAACATAAGAGATTCTTAAATTCAGAGAACAAAATGAGGGTTGCTGAGGGGAGGTGGGTTATAGGATGGGTTAAACAGGTGATGGGTATTCAGGAGGGCAGTTGTTGCGATGAGCACTGAGTGCTGCATATAAGTGATGAATTACTAAATTCTACTCCTGAACTCAATATTATACTATATGTTAATTAAGGAGAATTAAAATAAAAACTTAAGAAAATTTTAGGGTCATATTTCTTACTAAAATAATGTACTACATATTATGAGACTTGATAAGACATTACATTAAAATTATATTTTAATTTTGAAAAAAAAAAGGCAAAGATGCAGATATAGTCTGAGAAAGGCAGTGACTTGCCCAAGGTGATCAGAACTCATATGCTTCTCAGTCTGGTGCTCTCTCTACTCAATTCCTTCTTCTCAAGGCTGTGAGAGTATGTTAGAGTTCCTCAGAGTTTACACCGGAGCCCCCTTTCCTTCTCTTTTCTCTTCCATTCATTCTTTTTCCATAGCTTTAATGATCAGACTAATATCCAAATGTATTTCTCCTGTGCCAACTTCTCTGAACTTCAGATTTAGAATCAACGATTCTACTTGCTTGCTTCTAAGTCCCATCCTTCCCACTACAAATCTTCTCGCAAGTTATTTTCCATCTATTAGATGAAACTATCATCTTACCAGTTCCTCCACCCAGAATCCAAAATGTCAGCCTTAAATTAATGTCTTTCCCTTTATCCTTATACTATATTCAGCCCATCAATAATATCTCTAAATATATCTCAAAAATGTCTCCATCCATTTTCACTGCTACCAACATAATCTAAGGCACCAACACCAACAGACTACCTCCTAAATGGTCTCTATTCTGATTTTCCCACTTCTAATTCATTAGCTACACAGCAGCCATTTGGTCTTTTAGAAACATTCTATTTTATTAAAATTCAATCGCCTCATTATTGCTACAAGGTCCATAAGCAATAATGCCACCCTCTCCCTTGACCAGTCTGCTTTAGTCATACTGGCCCCTTATTATTTTCATCTCTCTGTCTCTCTGTCTCTTTCTCTCAATCTCTCTCTCTCTCTCTCTCTCTCTCTCTGAGAGAAAATCAAGAGCCAAAATTTTGAGCTGAAATCAAGGGTCAGATGCTTAACTGATTGAGCCACATAGGCACCCCAGGACCTCTTAAATTTCTCAAACACACCATGGTCTTCCTACTTCAGGGCCTTTGCACATTCTGCTTCCTCTGTCAAGAATGCTCTTCTCATGTGGTTTATCTATACAATGGAATACTACATGGCAATGAGAAAGAATGAAATCTGGCCATGTGTAGCAACATGGATGGACCTTGAGGGTGTTATGCTGAGTGAAATAAGTCAGGCAGAGAAGGACAGCTACCATATGTTTGCACGTATAGGAGGATTAGGAGGAACTTAAAGGAGGACCATGGGGGAGAAGAAGGGGGAAAATAGTGGGGGAGAGGGAGGGAGGCAAACCATGAGAGACTCTTGAATGCTGAGAACAAACTGAGGACTGATGAGTGTGTGGGGGAGGGGAAGGGGGGTGATGGGCATGGAGGAGGGCACATGTGGGGATGAGCACTGGGTGTTATATGGAAACCACCTTGACAATAAACTATTAAAACAATAAATAAATAAATAAATAAATAAAATATCACTAAGACATCTTATTTTAATAAACAAATTAGTCTCTTTAAAAAAAAAGAATGCTCTTCTCTCCATTCTAAGATACTGTTTATATACAGTATATTCTAAGATACTTTTATATACCTCAGGACTTTTAGTAAATGTCACTTATAAATAGACGTCTCTGTTCACTCATCTAAACAAGACCTTAGTTTCTTTTTGCTCCTTTCTATAGCAGCACTTTATTCACTTTATAGCACTTATTATGACTTGTAATCACTTATTTATTTGGTTACTGATTATTATCCATCATGTAATTCTCAGTTAAATATCAACAAGAATCAAATCTGTCTTTTCTACTGTTTTACCCTTGTATCCCTCACATCTAGCATAAAGTAGGTATTTAGTAAGTGTTTTTTTGAATTAATCAATAAAAGAGACATGTATAGCACTGTTCTTTCTACCCAAAAAGGACAAAATGGATTATGGACTTCCATTCTATATCAACATAGTCACTAAGATAGAAAGAATGCCACAACTGGGGATTGCTAAAATACTGAAGGTTGTCAACTATTATTCTCTAGACATCTTTCTTAAATAGTGTCCATCCATCAAGGATGAATTAAATTCAGCCCTGCTTGAAGACAGAATGAAATGACTTTACCCAGCCCCTTATGAACTTATGATTTTATGAAAAATCCATAAGCTCTCATCTTTCTAGCACACTGATAACTAGGTAATTATCCTTTTGATGAAAAAGGAACCCTTTTTATATCTATCCTTACTGAATTATAGACCTCAAAATTGAATTGGAGTCTAATAGACATCAAGCACCACTACCTACCAGTTCCTAGCAAAGATGAGAGATCATTTGTAGCGGTATCTGGGGACTCAGGGACAATGCTGTCAGTGTCCTCCCTGCCTTATCCAGTGACTCCTCACTGTGAGCACTAAGTCTACAGTATTAATTAGGTGCCCTCCTCAGTTTGTGAGCCAGTCACTAACAAAATAGAAGAGTTATTAATTACCCCACCATTTATGTTCATGGGTTTTGAAATTAAGCTATTCAATTGAAGATTTTGTGTAGCTTAACTTTGAGATGCAACTTGTGTCATTCCTACCATGTTAACCAAGGTCTGAGGGCTTTGTCCTGACAGCACATCAGTTCCCACATTGCAGTGTACCTGTCCCAGAACAGTGTCTTGACACCTGTGTAAGACCCTGTCCACATTCTCCCCCAGTTACTAAATGCCTACTGGAATCGTACCATTAACTGCCTATCTGACCATATCTAGAACCCACAATATGTATGTCTGGCCCATGACCTGCAGTTTATTGGCACTGCTCAGTTATCAGTAATGGGTCAGATTAAGGCCTCATTAGCTAGCTACCCCACTCCATAGTCAAAGCTAACAGTCCAAAATTTTCTTGCCTAACTCCCCATTTTTAGGGCCTGAGACCACAGACATTTACAGTTGAGCCTATACAAACTATCATGCCCACACTTTTACCTGGTCTTTCCATACTAATCCTCTGATTTTCTCTGTGATACAACTGTCAGTTTGGAGGTATAATCTTGTAAGCCTTTACCTTGCAGACATTAGCATTGGAAAACTTCATTACTATTAGTTAAGGTACAACAGAATGACAAATGCAGCTTCAAAAAACTAAACAACTTATTTCCCCTTGAGAATTTTTGCACAACTTTCCATATTTGGTACCCAAGGACATTTCTTTTCACTCTTTGCTCACATGGAGTGCAGCAAGGTTACGTTAGCTAATAAAAGCCCTCTACTGACAAAAGATGCTTTTGAAAAGTCACTCAAAAAGGGATCACTGTTGATAGCTTTATTAAAATAAAATGCCACATCTTTGTGAAGTTAAAAGTCTCTGGATTGTGGTTAAAAGTCTGGTCAGTTCTAAATACAAAGGAAAGTCTTTTAAGAAACATGTTTTTCTCAAGCTGGCATCGCCATACATAGCAGCTAGAATATAAATCCGGACAATCCCAACCCATCTATCATTTCTTTTCCCTGTCATGAAGGGGCTCCCATGTGAAGGGAAGAATTAAATGAGAGATAGGTTCTATTCTGAACACCAATTAATAGAAGTTATGGAAATCATGATATCAAAACAACTTCACACAAGTTAAAACAATAATTAGTTACCATTTTTGCTGATCAGCTGGCAAGAACACTTAAATATGAATTTTGGACAGAGTGCAAGGAAATGGTATTCCCACATACTTTTGCTGTGAAAGTATATTTGTGTAGCCTTTCTAATAGACATATTGATAATATGTATTAAAATGTAAAATGCAGATACTCTTAAACTCAGTGATTCCTCTTCAAGACATCCTAGAGAGGCAAATGCTCATGCAGAAAGGGACCTCTGTAGGGATGCTTACTAAAGAACTGTTCATAATTGTAAAAATATTGAGACTCATCAAAGTGTCCTCATCCAGAGAATGGTTACATGTACATCTATTTGGCATTTGAAAATAATAAGGTAGATTTACATTTACAATGATTGGGGAAGATATTTATACAAGAATACAAAAAATATAATCCTATATGTATAAAAGAGAAACATATTTAAATCTTTACATATGTAAGCATGTGCACAAAATAAATACATATTTATTTAAATGTATATAAAAAGGTTATGAAGAAAATACTTATAAATCATATATCTGAAAAGGGACTTGTAACCAGAATATATAAAGAATGCTTACAACCCCCAAAAAGGACAAATAACCAATTTAAAGACAGACAAAGGATTTGAATAAACATTTCTCCAGGGAAGATACACAAATGGATAAAAAAGTACATAAAAGATGGTCAAGAATTCTAGTCATTATGGAAATGTAACTCAAAGCCACAGTGAGATAACAGTTCACACTCACTACAATGGCTACCGTAAAAAAGAGCAAGTAGTGACAAAGATATAGAGAAGTTGGAATCCTCATTCATTGTTGGTGGGAATGTGAAATGGTGCAGCTATTATGGAAAATAGTTTAGCAATTCCTCATGTAGTTACTACACGCAGTTACTGTATGACCCAGAAATTCCACTTCTAAGCACATGCCCAAGAGAACTGAAAATATTTGTCCACACAAAAAGTTGTACATGAGTGTTCATAAAATATTATTCACAACAGTCAGAAAGTAGAAGCAACCCAAATTTCCTTTAACTGATATATGGATAAACAAAATACACTGTATCTAAAAATAGAGTATTCTGCCATAAAAGGAATGAAATACTGATACATGTTGTGAAATGAATGAACCTTGAAAACATTATTCTAAGTGACAGAAGTCAAATATAAAAGGCTTATTGTATGATTCCATTTGTATGAAATATCCAGAATAGACAAATCCATAGAAATAGAAAGCATATTAGTAGCTATTAAGAGCTCAGGGGAGCAAAGAATGAAGAGTGACTGCTAATGATGAAAATGTTCTAAAATTAAATAGTGGTGATGGTTCAATAACTCTCTGAAAATGCTGAGAACCACTGAATTATACATTTTAAAGGAGTGAATTTCATGGTCTGTGGATTATATCTCAATAAAGCTGTTGTTTTAAATAGATAAATAATTTTTGAAAAATCTTGAAGGATATCCACCAAGTTAATAACAGTGGTTACCTTGGCAAAAGGAATTAACATATTTTTGAGAATAAGAATGGAGTCCTATATTTCTTATTACTGTATAATTTAAAATGTATTGAAAAAATCATATGAACCACTTAGAATGGTGCTGTATTAAGAGAAATGAGTAGCAGTGTGTTTTACCCTTCTTGATTTAGAGCCTAAGAACAGATATTCATTGCAGAAAATAACCTCTGTTTTTTGAACACTTTTCCAGGCCCTGGGTATATAAAAATGCATAAACCATGTTTCTTCTCTTCCATAAATTTATGGTGCATATAAGAGTTGATATAGGTGCACACAGCCCATTGTTAGATAGTGTGGTAAATAGTACAGTAATAGTATGTATATCTAGCTATGGAAGCATAGGGGCAGGGACCCAAGGCAGAGGAGCTGAACTTTAAAAAATATGCAGAAGTTAGCCAAGCAGAGAGGAGGTAAGGGCAGGCAGCCAGCAAAAACAGCATGGGCAAAAAAGCCTGTAGAGGTGCTGGGGCATGGAGTCTTTAGAGAAAAGTGAACATCAGCAGTTATGGCTGTAATTGATGTTTTATGGGGGAGATTCTTACAGATGGAAGAGTAGGATGGAATCAGACTAAAAAAGTCTTTAAACAATGCCGTGCGAAGAAATTAGAACATTATCATGTAGGCAAGGGAAAGGATAAAAGGAAAGGAGGAGACCAGATAGAAAGACATGTGAAACAGGGGACTAACAAAAATTCCTGAATTATGGGGAACCTGAATGGCTCAGTAAGTTAAGCATCGGACTCTTGATTTTGGCTCAGGTCATGATCTCACAGTTCGTGGGTTCAACCCCTGCACTGGGCTCTGTGCTGACACCTCAGAGCCTGCTTGAGATTCTCTCTCTCTCTTTCTCTGTCCCTCCGCTGCTTGTGTGTGCGCCCCCCCTCCTCTATCTCTCAAATAAATAAACATGTTAAAAATGTTTAGAAAACTTCCTGAGTTTACCAGGGCAGGAAAGAGGGGCTTATGTACTAGAGCAGGGGCAGGGGCAGGGAAGAGTGAGGTTAGACTCAAGAAATATTTCAGAGATAGAATAAGCAAGACTCTGGGACTGAATGGTGTAGGAGGGAGAAAGGGTGTGGCAGTGACTTCCAAAGCCATTAATTGTCAGAACACATGTACAGAGATTCTATTTGGACTTGTTTCCCCTCAGGAAATAAAGGGGAGATGGAAAAAAAAAAGGGTTTCATATCCAATAAAAGAAAATATACCCTCTACTTTGCATACATCTAGATAGATAGATCTCCTGAACTCCACCTGTTGTGACATCATGTACTAGGGCAAAGAGTATTTAACTTGTAGCATATAGATACTTAGTTATATGCAATGCACTACATCAAGTACATTATGTGCATAATTTCATTGAGTCCTCAGGACATCCCATTGTAGAGAAAGAAAATGGAGGCTTATTGATATTTAAAAAAAAGTTTCAAATCCAAACAGTATGACTTCAGAGGCCAATGTTCTTAACCCTCCTTTCCCTCTCACCAGATCAAAAACACATCCAAAGCACCCATTATGTCCTTCTAGTGAGATCAAAATGACTCTTTGATCCTGGTAGTGACTTCTAGGATGTTTGCAGTGACCACATGAACTAGGCACATCTGTCAAAGAGCAGGAGCTATATGGCCTGCTAGGGAATCCAGGCAACACTAAAGTGCCTTCAAAAAAATCCCATCAGTTCTTAATACATGGAGATTCAGAGACTTATTATAGTAAACATAGGTTGTTTTTTACTTCTTAGCTTATACTTGCCACTTTTCTGTTAACAACATACCAGTTTTTCTCTTGGGAACCACACATGGTCTCAACTCAGTCCATATGATTGGGGTGGATGTATTTCATCTCTACCTTCCAAGGTGAGTATACGACTCAGAGCTGACCCATCAGAACATCGTACCTCCTTTGCCCCAGGACTGGGTTTAGAGTTGGGCATGTGATGCAATTCAGTCTAGTGATAGCCCAGGACACTTTTTTAAACTGGCCAGTAAGAAAAACTTTTCTGTTTCTTATGTTTGGACCTATGAGGAAGAATGCTTGAAACTTCCAGGCACATCAACATGGCCAGACTGTTTGAGCAGGTTAGCCAAAGCAGAGGGATGAAGAGTTGCAAAATAGAAACAGGGAAACTTCAATCAAACCATTCCTGAAACTTAAGCCAAACTTTTCTTTTGGTTACACAAGCCAATAAATTTCCCTTGCTATTTGCACTGTTTCAAATTTCTGACATCTGCAACCAAACAAACAAACAAAAATCACAAGAAAAGAAAAACCTAAAACACCTGCCTCAATAACAACTAGAAAGTGCTGAATAGGCAGTTACCTAGCTTTCCTGCAAAGGAAACATTCAGAGAGGGCTGCTACTTCCAAGGCATTTTCTGCCAGGAACTGCCTAGAAGAGGCAGCTAATGTAAGAGCTGTCACATCCAGAGATGTTCTAAATACTACATTATACAGAGCAGCTGTGAGGCATAAGCAACAGAAGACAAGGTTAAGCAATCTCTGTGCGCAGAGTATGGACCTTCTGTCAGCCTAACTTTCCTACATTCTGGTAAAAACAATTTCTTCTATCCTCACATCTTGCATGAGGGTCCTCTCTCTCAGACTGTCCTCCCTATTCAAGCCCAGCTGTTCTAGCCATTTTGAAGGCTCATCTCTAGATTCATCTACTCCAAGGAATCCTCCCTGGTCATTGTAACCTTTACTGGCATCTCCTTTGAGTTCCTATAATGCTTAGACCTAGTACCACCTACATGGGATCCAGGCAAAAGAGGTGAATTTTTCTATCTAGCTTGGGAAAATATTCCTGAAGCTTGATTTCCATATGTGCTGTAGGCCCACCAGGAGGGCACTAGAAGAGGAACTGGGGGCTTTTGTCAAGTCTACAAAAGGTATAGATTTTAATATTGCAAGGAGAAATTTACAGGGTCTTTAATATTCTATAATTTTGCAACCCTGAAAAGGGCTTCCTGGAGAAGGGCAACCCTGGCCAAGGGTGTGAGCACTCAGGTCTTAATATAGGGAGCTCTGGGGGATTCCTTCATTCCTGCCAAGGGTTGTGAACTGATGCAGAACTGCAAGTGCAGTGCTGTAAGATGCCCTCTAGAAGTGATGCTGAAAGTAAGGCTAAATGTACAGGTGTTGAGAGCTCAGAAAGCTAGACTCCAGCAGACATCAAAGTGTCTCTGAGAAGTGCTCTGATAAGCGAGTCCCCTGGGAACACTTCCCAACCAGTAACCCTCCTGACAAGAGACACCAAGGAGACTGGCTCCTGACATTATGGCCACAAACACAGCAAAATTCTTTGTCCGTAACTTCTTTTGCAAAAAGCAGCTAGACTCTGGCTAAAGAGACTGGCTGGGGAACATTTCCCAGCAGCAGCTCAGCCTCTTGGCCCTTCCAGCATGAGAGGCTGGGTGGCATTGTGTTCAAGACAATGGGCCATGGACTGAGAGACTTGGGTTGTTATAATAGCTGTGCCCCTGTCTATTATGTGACCTTGGGGAAATCTCTTAATCACTCTAAGCCCTATTTTTTATCATTCATAAAATATGGATAATACTATCACCTCACAAAGGTCTGAAGCAGATAAAATGCAATATAACACATAAAGTGTTTAACTCTGTCTGGCACTAGGTAAATTGCTCAATGTTAGGCATCATCATCATTATTGTCATTATCCAGAAGACTGTGGAGATTAGAAATTGTTGATGTCTCAAGATGCCATTCACTGAGAAGACAGGATAATAAATTCTTCACCAGAAACCTAGAGCAGTTTGAGGTTCAGACTTAGCTTAGAGCTCAAGCTAATCATGGAGACCCTATGTTTTAGAAACTTCAGATTCCTAATGACAGATGTGGCTTATAAAGGAAGATTACAGAGATATTGTCTTGAATTGCTTGTTAATTTTTTCATATGCTTTAATTTTGTTATCCCAGTTAGATTATAAACTTCTATAAAACATGAAGGCCCTCATTCACTGGCTATGGCATCAATGGCCCAGTGTGGATGGATGTAGTTATTCCCACAATGACAGAAAATATTGCAGGTTATCAGCAATGCGTGAAAAGAAGAGATTCAAAAGTTAAACAGAATATGGCACCATAATAGTTCTATGAAAATATTACATAGCAGTAGTCTTAAAAATATTCATATTCTTTGACATAACAATTCTATTTCTAGGAAACAGAATTTCCTACCAAAATAATCTAGTGAGTAGAGAAACGTTATGTGGAAAGCCATTCTTCGTGATAGAATATATAAGCAGAAAAATTTTATAACAACCTATATACCAATAGAAGATATGTAAACTGTGGATTTTCTTTCATGTAAAGTAGTTATTAAAAATAATGCTTAAGGGGCACCAGGGTGACTGAGTCAGTTAAGCATCCCATTTCTGCTCAGGTCATGATCTCACAATTTGTGGGTTCAAGCCCCACATTGAGCTCTGTGTTGAAAGTTTGGAACCTGCACCCTGCTTAGATTCTTGGCCAAGAAGCCCAGCAGAAGTGAAGGAGCCCAGACCTCTTACATCTACAGGATATTGGAACATCCAAAAAACCACTTCTAAATTCTCCTCTGGGGCAAGGGAAGATCAAGGTCTGAAATTTATGTGTTCTCTTGTGAGAGGGAGAAGAAAACAAAATAAAACAAAACAAAACTAATTCTCATTAAAGACACCATCAGCGGGGAGTCTTGTCACCAAGATGATGACATAGGTAGTTCCTGACTTTGCTTCCTTTTGCAAGAACAACTAATAACTCTTCGAGAACAAGGTACCACTAAGAGAATCCTAGAACATGGAGGTGAGGTTCAAGCACCCCTAACCCTGCACCACAGAGCCTGAGACAGACTGCATTAGAAGTATAAAAGAAGTAGCTATGCCCTAACCCAATTGCCTCTCCCTGAGCCCAGCCTAGCATCACTCTGAGAGGCCTTTGCTGAGCTTCAGCACCTTTAGTGGGAAAAGAAGACCCGGGGGAGGGGAGGGAACAACCAGTGTTCTTAGCATTGAGGGTCGCTTTGGAGGAGACACTAACTCTGATCTCACCCCATGGGAACTTCAAGGGAATCTGAAAGGTTCAACCACTGGAAATCTGACTGTGATGGAGCCAGAGGAGCAGCTTGCAACAACGGGATCTTGACAAACCTATTGGTACAGTTCATATCTGTAGTGTCCATGAATTACTCCCCACTAGTAGCTTTGCTTATCTGCAAAACCAAGTTGGTGGTACAGTCTTACCTGAGAACATAACACAATGCATATCTGATTGATTCAGATCCTCAAACAGAGGTTTAGGCAGCCTGAGAGCCTCGTTTGCCCATGCCCAGGCAAGAAGCTGAATGGCAGTCACACCTCTTGTAGAAAATGTCTGACCAAAGGTCTAGCTGGAACACCTAGAAGCAGTGCTTGGGGTAAGAGGCAGGTGGCCAAAACTGATCACTCACAGAGCAAAGCTAGTTTCAGGTGTGGAGTGTCCCCAGGTGATGAACAGGCAGGAGGATTAATTCATACCAAAGGCTGAGGTACCTCCTATCCCCTCCCAGCCAGATAGCCCATTGGGGAAATATAGAGTTGTTTGGAGTGGCCTCTCCCTTCCCTATCCAGGCCAGGGAGCCAGGGAGCTAAGACTTAGCTCTACCCACCCACTATGGCTCCTGGCCCATGGCCCATGTGACACCTGGCACTTGGAAATTGTGTGGCCCAGTAGTGCTAATGCTGAAAGAAAGACAGGAAGAGGCCATAGTTTGCACAGCAAAGCCAGTGAACCTCTTCAGTCAGAAAACTTGGGGCAAGGGTCAGCTTAAATTAGACAATGGAGAGCTTTACCTGCCTCTCTCCCACTGCACCTGGGTAAAAAAAAAAAAATTGAATTTATAGTCTGGCACATCACTGAGTATACCCACCAGCCTGCTCGATCAGAGAATTTAACCAGAGCACATATGAAATTGTGTAACCCATCCAACACTCTTGCTTATATAGAAGCACTTAAACAGAAAGCACAGTTTATGGCTTTCCTCATCTGCAGAGTAAAACCAGTGGCCTCACATGACTAGGTAATCAGTGCACACTCTTGCCTGATTCAGATTCCTAAACAATGAGCCATACAGGCTCTGGGTCCTATTCTGCTCCTTGCCAGGGCAAGGAAGCTAATTCATAGCCCCATCTACTATGAATATAGTACCAACCATCTCATAAGCCTGACCAGACAATCCAGGCAACTCAAGAGCTCATACTCACTTGAGCAGAGAAGCAAGCCAGCAGTCTTATCCAACATTTTACAGACAATGGCTCCACCCCCAACCTGAGAGCTTGAACAGGTACCTCACCCCAAAACAGACTACAAAAGCAGGGCCCACCTGCTCAGAGACATTAACAGCAGACATGTCCAAAATTCAAACTGTGCTGATTGGGGAAAATTCATCTCTGCCAAAGCAAACCTGTAAAGTCTTAAAGAGAATCCTGATCACTCAAATGCGCAGATATCATCGTAAGGAATCAAAGATCATGGAGCAAAAATAACACCACCAAACAAAACGAATAAGGCTCAAATAGCTGATCTTAAAGAAAGAACTATCAGATAAAGAATTCAGAATAATACTCTTAAACAAGTTTAATGAACTAAGAGAATGCACAGAAAACTAAAGAAAGTTGGGGGGGGAGGAGGAATTATGTACAAAACAAGGTCAACAAAGCAATAGAGAGGAACAAACAAATATCCCAGAGGGGAAAAATACAATAATTGAACTAAATAATTCAATAGAGAATTTCAAAAACAGACTTGACTATGTAGAAGAGGGAATCGGAGACCTGGAGAATAGAATATAAGAAAATATTAAGTCAAAAGAGAAAAGCAAAACAAATAAAAATGAATGAAGAAAGCCTACAAGACTAATGGACATAATGAAAAGAAACAATATTTACATTATGGGAAATCCAAAAGGAGAAGAGAAAGAGCAAAAGTATATTTAAAGCAATAATGGCTGAAAACTTCCCAAACCTGGGAAAAGAAATGGACATCCCAATCAATGAGGCCCAAAATATTCCACATAGGTTGACCCTCCATCAGGCTACACCAAGGTACATTCTGATTATTAAAAGTCAAAGACAGAGAAAGAATTTTGAAAGTAACAGAAGGAAAGAAAAAAGTTACAGATAGGGAAGCCTAATGAGACTTATCAGATTTCTCAACAAAAATATTCCAGGCCAGGAGAGAATATAATTGCATATTCAAAATATTGAAAGAAAAAAATTGACAGGAAAAAATTCTATACCCAACAAAAAACTGTCCTTCAGAAATAAAGGAGGGATTAAGACTTTCTTGCACAAATAAAAACTGAGGGAGTTCATTACCATCAGACTCCTTACAAGAAATGCTAAAAGGACTTGCTGAGTGAAAATCAAAGAATGCTAATTAACATCACAAAAACATTAAAAGGTAATATAAAACTAAGGGTAGTGGAAAATATATTGTGAAAGTTATATTCTGTATCATGGCAACAGCAATGCATAACTAATTTATAAAGGTAGTTTAAAAGTTATAACAATGAACATAGTAAAAATAACCATAACTACAATAATCTGATATTACTTTTTTATTACAACATAAAAATATGTACATCGTAACAGCAATAACCTAAACTTTAATGGGGAGAAGTAAAAGTATAAAGTTTGGGAATCTATTGAAGTTGTTATCAACTTAAAATAGGAGGTTATAATTTTAAGATTTTTTAAATGTTTTATTTATTTATTTTTATGAGAGAGAGAGACAGTATGAACAGGGGAGGGTCAGAGTGAGACACAGAATCTGAAACAGGCTCCAGGCTCTGAGCTAGCTGTCAGCACAGAGCCCAACGCGAGGCTAGAACCCACAAACCGTGAGATCATGACCTGAGCCGAAGTCTGATGCTTAACCAACTGAGACACGCAGAAGCTCCAGTTTTAAGATTTTTATATAAGCCTCATGGTAACCAAAAGAGAAAAACCTGTAGCAACTACACAAAGAACATAATAAAAGAGTCAAGGCATAATGATACCTAAAAGACATCAAAACACAAAAAAAAGACAGCAAGATAAGAAACAAGAAAAAGGAGGGTTTTTCTCATCCCCCAAAAACAACTGTACTGAAGTCAGATCACTTGGAACACCCAGGAAATTGATCTGCAGAGTGGCAGAAGGATCTCCATAGCTGGAGGGACACAACATGGCAGGTGTGAGGTGCGTGGAAGTGAATTTGGTGAGAGAAAAGCTGTGGTGCCATGGAGGGAACCTTTTCCACGGAAAGACAAAAGGGAGATAAAAAAGAGTTGAGTGAGGGTGGCATCAGGTTTGCACAAGAGGAAAACCTCTCTAGATCACAAACTAGGGAGTGAGAAGTGAGTACTGCAGGGTTTTTTTTAGCAAACAGCTTTTGGAGCTTTAACTCTCAGGTTTGGGAAGCTCACGACTTTCTCCAGAGCAGAACTGTGGTGCATGCTACTGGGGAAAAGCGAGCTGGCCTTGGAGTACACAGCATGGTGTAGGGATCTCCAGGGAGCACTGGGAGAGAACAGTCCCCTTCCTGGAGTACTCTAGGAAGAGGACATATTGCCTCTCCAAGGACAAAAGATGCTGTAGGCATCAGCAAGAGGTCTTTTGTCAGCAGGGGACAGAGGTGCACCCAGAGGGAATATAACCTTGTTGCTGCTTTCCACACACTGTGCAGACGCGGGGCTGCCTTTCTGGGACAAAGGACTTTGAACATGGAGAGGCTCTACCCCATAGGAGGGGGACAGGTCTGCTGAGTACTGGGTCCTTTAAGACTTCGAGTTTTGAATCCCAGCCTCACACCAAAGAAAGCTGTGGCTTGCTATTCTGTGAGGGCTGCCTGAATGGTGAGGGGGAAGGGGTTGAGATTCCTGGTAGGATCCCAAAGATTGGGGGTGGTGCTACTTACCATCCCAAACCAACCTTGTGGGATTTCAGAGAGCAGCACAGCAGCCCCCAGTGCAGGCAGGACCCACTTACACCAAAACCCACCCCCCACCCCGTTGCCTGGCAACTGCATATTTACTGGGGCAAGACTGACTCTGAGCCATCACAGCAGGCTGCTCCCCCAGAAGACCAGCACAGCCAGCACTCCCCGTGCACTAAGTTTACTGAAAACCTAGTAATTCAAAATGACACCTGCAGTTCTGGCAAAAGAAGACCAGGCTTCTTTTCTTTGCTTTTTCTTTCTTCTTCATTTTTTTCGTTTGGAATCAGGCTCATAGTTTCTTGTTTGTTTGTTTCATTTCCTTTTCTCTTTTATTTTTTGGAATCGGGCTTCAATTTTAGTTCTTTCTTTTTGTTTTTTTCCTCTTTTTCTTCGGAATCAGACTTGTAGTTTTTTTATTCTCCGTTTGGGTTTTTTTTTCCCACTCCTTTTCCTTTTCTCTTTTTTTTGGTATCAGGCTTTTTTCCCTTTTTTTTCCCCAGGCTTATTCTAACAAGCAAAACAAAGCAAACCCAGTTCAAGGTCCAAACACTACAGAAGACTGACCACCAGGAAAGAGGAGGAAAATGCAACAGCAGAGTGCACACAGCATACACCAGAAACACTTCCTGGAGTGCCAGGCCCTGGACAGTGTATGATATTTTTACTCTCAGGTTCAAGAAACATAATAAGCTTTTAAAACACGCAAAAGACAGAAACTCAGTCAATATGACAGGACAAAGGAATACTTCTCAAAAGAAATGTCAAGAAATCATAACCAGGGACTAGCTAAAAACAGATATAAGCAATATATCTGAACAAGAATTTAGAACAACTGTCATAAGACTACTAGCTGGCTTGAAAAAGAATAGAGAAATCCTTGTTGCAGAGATCAAAACCTAAAAACTAATTGAGCTGAAAAAAATGCTTTCACTGAGATGCAAAACTGACTAGATACAGTCACAATGAGTGCTGAAGAAGCAGAGGAGAGAATCAGTGATATAGAAGACAAAATTAAGGAAAATAATAAAGCTGGAAATAAGAGGAAACGAAAACTATTAGATCATAGGGGAGACTTAAGGAGGTTAATAGTTCCATAAGATGAAACAAGATCCATATCATAAGAGTCCCAGAAGAAGAAGAGTGGGAAAATAGGGCAGGTTTATTTCAACAAATTATAGCTGAGAACTTCCCTAATCTGGGGAAGGAAATGGGCATTCAAGTTCAAGAGCCACATAGAACTTCCCTCAGAATCAACAAAAACAGGTCAACACCACAAGATATCATAGTGAAATTGGCAAAATACAAAGATAAAGAGAGAATTCCGAAAGCAGCTAGGGATGAAAGGTCCTTAACCTACAATAGTAGACAACAGACTTGTCCACTGAAACTTGGCAGGCCAGAAGGGAGTGGCAGGAAATATTCAACATGCTGAATGAAAAAGCTAAGCAACCAAGAATTCTTTATTACCAATGCTGTCATTCAGAAAAGAAGGAGAGATAAAGAATTTCTCAGAAAAAAAATAACTAAAAGAGTCTGTGACCATGAAACGAGCTCTGCAAGAAACTTTAAGGGGGACTCCCTCAGTGGAGGAAAAAAAAAATGAAAAAAAAAGATCAAATCAACAAAGACTACAAATGATCAGAGAACATTACCACACAACATAAAACTAGAAATCAATAACAAAAGGAATACTGAAAAATCCACAAACACTTGGAAATGAAACAACTTTCTCCTAAACAACCAGTGGATCAAAAAAGAAATTAAGAGGGAATAAATGGTTTCTTGAGACAAATGAAAATAGAAACACAACATACCAGAACTTACAGAATACAGCAAAAGTAGTTCCAAGAGGGAAGTTCATAGCAATGAACACCTATATTAAGAAACAGGAGGGGAACCTGGGTGACTCAGTTGGATAAGTGTCCGACTTGGGCTCAGGTCATGATCTCATGGTTTGTAGGTTTGAGCCCTGCATCAGGCTCTGTGCTGACAGCTCTGAGCCTGAAGCCTGCTTTGGATTCTCTCTCTCTCTCTCTCTCTCTCTCTCTCTCTCTTTCTCAGCCCCTCTCCTACTTGTACTCTGGCTCTCTCTCTCAAAAATAAATAAACATTAAAAAATTAAAAAAAAAAAAAGAAACAGGAAAGATCCCTCATAAATAACCCAACTCTACTGTAGGGAATTAGAAAAAGAAGAAGGAACTGAGCTTAAAGTCGGGAGAAGAAAAGAATTAATAAGGATTAGAGCAAAAATACTGAAGAGAGAATACAAAAAAAAAAAATAGAAAAGATTAACCAAAGGAAGAATTCATTATTTGAAAAGATAAACAAAATTGACAAGCTCTTAGCTAGACTAACCATAGGAAAAAGAGAGAGGTACAAAAATAATTACAAGGGAAAAAGGAGAGATTACAATTGAACCCACAAAAATACCAAGGATCATAAGAGGCTATTATGAACTATAGACCAAAAAACTGGACATCCTAGAAGAAGTAGAAAAATTCTTAGAAACATGCAACTTATCAGGACTAAATCAGGAAAAAACTTACAAGGCTGAAGAGATCAACTGCCAGTAAGTACATTGAATCAGTAATCAAAAATCTCCCATTGACAAAAATCCCAAAACCAGATGACTTCAATGATGAATTTCACCAAATGTTTAAAGAATAATTAAAACCAATTATTCTCAAACTCTTCTAAATAATCAATGAGGAGGGGACACTCTTAAACTTATTTTAAGAGGCCAGCATTATTGTGATGTTAAAACCAGAAAAGGTCGTTGCTAGGAAAGAATACTGCAAGCCAATATCACTTATGGATATTGACATAAAAATTCTCAATAAATACTAGCAAATTAATTCAGCATCACATTAAAAGGATTATTCACCATGAGCTAATGGGATTTATCTTTGGGATGCAAGAATGGTTGAAATATGCAAATCAATCAATGTGATATATTACATTAATAAAATGAAATAAAAGAAATGGATAATTTCTGGGTGCCAGGGTGGCTCAGTTGGTTAAGCGTCCAACTTCGGCTAAATACAGGATCTCACAGTTCCTGGGTTCAAGGCCTGTGTCGGCCTCTGTGCTGACAGCTAGCTCAGAGCCTGGAGCCTGCTTCGGATTCTGTGTCTCCCTCTCTCCCTGAGCCTCCCCTGCTCACGCTGTTTCTCTCTCTCTCTCAGAAATAAATAAAAACATTTAAAAAATTAAAAGAAGAAATGCATAATTTCAATAGATGCAGAAAAATATTTGACAAATATCAATGTCCATTTATGATAAAAATCAACTAATTAGGCACAGAAGGAACATATCTCACCATAATAAAAGTCATATACAACAATCTTCTAGCTAACATCATACTCAATGGTGAAAGTATGAAGGCTTCCCTTTAAGATCAGAAGCAAAAGAAGAGTGCACAATATCAATATCACCACCTCTATTCAACATACAATATTGAATATTATAGCTAGTTAGGTCAATCAGACAAAAAAGAAATAAAAAATATCAAATTGGAAAATATCAAAATTGGAAAAGAAGAAGTAAAACTGTTTCTATTTGCAGATAATATAATATTATATATAGAAACCCTAAATAACTAATATTAGGTCTAATCAATAAAGTTAATCAGTTGTAGATACAAAATTAATGTACAAAAATTACTTTACAATACCAATGAATTTTCTGAAGGGAATCAAGAGCAAAAATCAATTACTGGGACCTCATCAAGATAAAACTTCTGCACGGCAAAGGAAACAATCAACGAAACTAACAGGCAACTGATGGAATAGGAAAAGATAGTTGCAAATGACATATCAGATAAAGCGCTAGTATCCAAAATCTATAAGGAACTTACCAAACTCCACACCACAAAAACAAATAATCCAGTGAAGAAATGGGCAGAAGACATGTACAGACACTTCTCCAAAGAGGACATCCAGATGGCCAACAGACACATGAAACGATGCTCAGCATCCCTCATCATCAGAGAAATACAAATCAAAACCACACTGAAATACCACCTCACTCCAGTCAGAGTGGCTAAAATGAACAAATAGGAGACTCTAGATGCATGCGAGGATGTGGAGACACTGGCACCCTCCTACACTGTTGGTGGGAATGTAAGCTGGTGCAGCCCCTCTGGAAAACATATGGAGGTTCCTCAAAAAATTGACAATAGAACTCCCGTAAGATCCAGCAATAGCACTGCTAGGAATTTATTCAAGGGATACAGGAGTGCTGATGCATAGGGGCACATGTACCCCAATGTTCATAGTAGCACTCTCAACACTATCCAAAACATGGAAAGAACCTAAGTGTCCATCAGCTGATGAATGGATCAAGAAGATGTGGTTTATTTATACAATGGAATACTACATGGCAATGAGAAAGAATGAAATCTGGCCATGTGTAGCAACATGGATGGACCTTGAGGGTGTTATGCTGAGCGAAATAAGTCAGGCAGAGAAAGACAGATACCATATGTTTGCATGTATAGGTGGATTAGGAGGAACTTAATAGAGGTCCATGGGGGAGAAGAAGGGGAAAAAATAGTTGGGGAGAGGGAAGGAGGCAAATCATGAGAGACTCTTGAATGCTGAGAACAAACTGAGGGCTGATAGGGGTGGGGGAGGGGGAAAGGGGGTGATGGGCATGGGGGAGGGCACTTGTTGGGATGAGCACTGGGTGTTATATGGAAACCAACTTGACAATCAACTATTTAAGAAAAAAAACAATGAATTTTCTGGAAAAAATTAAGAAATGAATCCCATTTACAATAGCATCAATAAACAAAATAAAATAAAAAAATAATTAAGAATAAATGTAATGAAGAGGTAAAAGAGCTCTACTCTGAAAATAAGATATTGGTGAAAAAGATCAAAGAAGACACAAATAACTAGATATCCCATGTTCATGGATTAGAAATAATATTGTTAAAATATCTATAATACCAAAAGCCATCTATATAATTAATAAACCCCCTATCAAGAATCCAATGAGATTTTTACAGAAGTAGAAAAAACATTTCTCAAATTTATATGGAACCACAAAAGTAGCCTTGAATATATAGAATGTTGAATAGTGAAAAAATTCCCAAGAAAGAAGAACAAAACAGGAGGAGGAGGCATCATAATTCCTAGTTTCAAGCTATACTATAAAGCTATGGTGATCAAGCCAGCGTGATCCCAGCATAAAAACAGACAAATAAACCAAGAAAATAGAATTGACATCCTAGAAATAGACCTAAGCATATATAATCAACTAATATTTAACAAGGGAACCAAGAATGTTCAATGATGAATAGGCAGTTTCTTCTTAAATGTTACTGGGTTAATTGGATATTCACATGTAAAAGAATGAAACTGGACCCCTATTAGCCCTCATTCACAAAAATTAGTCAAAATGGATTCAAGACATAAATATAAGGCATGAAATCACAAAACTTGTGAAAGAAAACAAAAGAATAAAGATCCTTGACATGGGCCTTGGAAATTAATTTTTGGATATAACATTTAAAACATAAGAAACAAAATAAAAAATAAACAAGGGGGAATACATAAAACTATAGACTTCGGTACAGCAAGAGACCATCAACAAAGTGAAAAGACAACCTACAGAATGGAAAAAAATATTTGTAAACTATATGTCTAATAAAAGATTAATATCAAAAATATATGAAGAATTCATACAAGTCAACAGCAAAAAAACAACTCAATTGAAAATTGAGCACATGATTCAAATAAACATTTCTCCAAAGAGTATATAGAAAAGGCCAACAGGTATGTGAAAAGATGCTCAATATCAGTAGTCATTAGGGAAATACAAACTAAAACCACAGTGAGAGATATCACCTCACGCCTGTTAGAATAGCCATCAACAAAAAGACAAGTGGTAACAAAAGCTGGCATGAATGTGAAGAAAAGGGAACCCTTCCACACTGTTAATGGAATTGTAAATTGGTATAGCCACTATAGAAAACAGTATGGAGGATCTTGAAAAAATTAAATATAGAACTACCATATGGCCCAGCAATTTCACTTCTAGGAAAATATCCACCAGGAAAAAAAATGCTAAAAAAAAGATATCTGTGCTACCATGTTTAACGCACCATTATTTAAAATAGTGAAGACATGGAAACCACCTAAGTGTCCATCAATGGATGAATAGATAAAAAAGTTGGTGTATATGTGTGTGTGCGCACGCATGTGCACAAGTGCATGTGCGCATGCACAGGAATATTATTCAGCCACAAAAAAATGAAGAACTGGGGTACCTGGGTGGCTCAGTCAGTCAAGCATCTGACCTCATCTCACGTCATGATCTCCCGGTTCATGGGTTTGAGGCCTGCATGGGGCTCTGTGCTGACAGCTCAGTGCCTGAAGCCTGCTTCGGGTTCTGTGTCTCCCTCTCTCTCTGCCCTTCTCCCACTCACACTCTGTCTCCCTCTCTTTCTCAAAATTAAATAAACATTAAAAAAAATAAGAAACTGCTACAACCTGGATCAGCTTGGATGAACCTTAAAGGTATTACACTAAGTGCAGTAAGTCAGACAGAGAAAGACAAATACTACATGCTCTCACTTAAAAGTGGAATCTAAAAACAAAAAACAAAAACAACAAAAAACTCACAGGAAAAGATGTCAGATTAGTGGTTACCAGAGGCAGGATTGGGAATGGGGAGAAAAAATTGGAGGAAGGTGGTCAAAAGGAACAAATTTCCAGGGATAAGATAAATAAGTGCAAGGGATATTAATGTACAACATGTTGACTATAGCTAATGCTGCTGTATGATATATAGGAAAGTTGCTAGGAGGGTAAATCCTTATCTCATCCAAGGAAAAACTTTTCATCCTTTCTTTTTTGTTTTCATTACATAGTATCTATATGTTATGACGGATGTTAGGTGAACCTACTGCAACAATCATTTCACAATATATGTAAATCAAACCACACTGCTGTATGTGCTAAACTTGTACAGTGATGTGTGTCAATTATTTCCCAATTAAACTGGGGGGAGATGTGAAACACACCATTAATTTCTCTGTTTTTTTAAATGTTTATTTATTTTTGAGAAAGAGAGAGACAGAGTGTGAGAGAGGAAGGGGCAGACAGAGAGAGGGAGACACAAAATCTAAAGTAGGCTCCAGGCTCTGAGCTGTCAGCACAGAGCCTGATGCTGGGCTGGAACTCACACACCATGAGACTTGAGCTGAAGACATACATTTAACCAACTGAGCCACCCAAGTGCCCTGACACCATTAATTTCTCAGTCAGGTTAACCTGCCATATACCTTTCAGGGCAATGAAGACAAAGCCTTTCTCCTCAGCCCTATCCTGCCCACTCAGGATCTCTGTGGACTGATCTTGCCGCTAATCACCTTCTCCAAAGAAGTGAAGAACACCTAAATGCCCCGAAGCCATAGGTCCCATTCTTACCTTCTCATCAGCATTGTCCCTTTCAAATACCCATGATCCTTGACAACTAAGAAACTATATTATTAGTGTATGTGTTAATTACTTTAAGGTTCTATTCATAACACCACTTAATAATAATAATACACTTCAAGAAAAGAATAGATTTATAATCTTCCCAGATATCAGAGCAGCTAGATCAGATTATTGATATACTTACTGGAAAGCAATATTTTAAATATTCACTTTGTTTCAATACCTCATTGGGGAATTGTATATCTTAAAAAACCATCTCTCTCTACCTGATAAACTTATTTAGCCATGTTTTCCAAATAATATAAAACAAGATGATGGGCACCTGGATGGCTCAGTTGGTTGGGCAGCAGATTTCTGCTCAGGTCATGATCTCATGGTTCGTGGGCATGATCTCATGGTTCGTGGGTTCGAGCCCGGTGTTGGGCTCTGTGCTGACAGCTCGAGCCTGGAGACTGTTTCAGACTCTGTGTCTCCCTCTCTCTCTGACCCTCCCCTGTTCACGCTGTCTCTCTTTCTCAGAAATAATTTTTATTTAAGTTAAAAAAAATAAAACAAGATGAAATACAATTGAAGCTATTTCTTTTTTCCTTCAGTGTTTCCAAAGACTTGGTTTGTGAATACTAACAAATGATTTTTTGCTAATTTCCTAGATTCTGGTCATCTGTCTACTCATTAATTAATTAGGAATTCAACTCAACAAAAAAGTGCTTGGAGACAGAAAGTTAATGCATCAATGCAGAGAAAACATCAAATTACTTTTGCTGATCATAGTCTGAAAAACGTCTAAAGACAGCAAGATATTCTAAGGATGTTCCCACATCCCCTCTGACCCTCTGACTATTCAGAGCACAAACTCAGGATTTTAGCTGCCTTCACTAACACCTAATGATTTTAAAAAAAAAAAAAAAAAAAAAAACCTCCATGTATTATTGATGAGAACAGCTAAACAGGTAAAAAATAGTCTCCTACCACTTCAAAGGAAAATGAAGAAAATGTGAGTAAATATAAAATCAATTAATCAGATATGTTTTAAAATCACAGCTGTTAGACTTAGAAAGAGTGTTGGAAGATCATTTCACTCCATCTACTGGCTTTATAACTGCAAAGTATTGTATTCTCCATGTGAGCATAGAGGCAGCCCCAGAAGGTTAGGGGAAGGTCTCTTGGCCCACAGCTGATTAGAACCAAGAAGCAACATAAAGATAGATTTCAGTTTCCAGTATTCTCATACAGGCCTCTTCCCACAATGCCTAGTTGCTCTCCTTCTAAAAATTATTCTGCTTGGAGCATTAGTGGTCATTTCTGTATTCATTCTGGTTTTTGAGCATACACTCTTTGCCAGGCAGTGTGCAGACAATGAGAATAATGAAGAAAATAATATATAGTGTCAGCACTGTATACATATATACAGCTCACAATCCAGCAAGGAGAAAGTTGTCATAAATAACAAGCCATCTACTAATTGCATAGCAATAACAAAATGCTATGAGAATGTAATAATTCTGCCAAGAAGGTGGGAAGCTTTCAGCCCCAAAGGATGCGGAGGAGGTATTCCAGGCAGAGGAAATCATGAGAACAAAACCATGTATGTGAATGACATGCTTGAGAAGCAGCAAGCACAAAGCATGAAAGACACATCAAAAACAAAAGAACCTTTGCTTTCACACAAACCTAATATTAAAGCATTCTCACAGCTGTACACATTTATCTCTGCATCACACAGGCCTTCTAAAGGGCATAACTATGTTTTCCTTACCTTTATACATTCTGTGCTCCCTGTCAGGAAAACCCTCCCCTCTTCCTCTGGGACAACTCCCTAGAGTCCTTCCTGACAGATCTCTGACATTACCCACCTTTTCATCCTCCCAGGAAGAGTTCATTATTCCTTCCTTTGTGCTCATTTTCTATATCTCTTTATAGAGAATATTTTAATCATTTGGTTACATACATGTCTATCTCCCAAACAACTCTGTGAAGGTTTCAAAGACAGTCTGCCTTTAGATCATTGTGTTTGGTAAACCTACAAGTGAATGAATGACCTTTTAGATGGAAAGCTAGGTGTTAAGGATGATAGGTATAATATTTGTAGTACAAGTTCTCAAGAAAAATAGATGCATACATAACTTATAAGTGGAAGAACAATTTTCAGAATTGAAACCCCCAGGGAAACATTTCCACTCAAATGAAGTCCATAACTGTGATCCAAAGATTTTCACATACAACTGTTTTGGTATTGATTTTAAACTCCACCTAGATAGATTCATAAACTCAGATCATTTTCTTGTTACATTCTTAGAGCTCATAAAGGGTGGCCTGAAAAAGTAGGTCTTTAGGTATAATTTAGTCATATTAAACAGAAATGTAAGGGGGAGAAAATGACTAGTCTTTCCTTCATCACTGGCATGTAATTCATTATAAAGGTGTTAAACTCATTGGTAAGTGTGAAAATGAGAGGAAATGAGTCTACTGACAAAAAACTGCAATGAGACAGCAAACTAAAATTAATGCTTCACAAATCCTTAGCTTCTCAGCCTCATTGTCTCAATTTGTTATTCTCATGAATTATCAAAGTGAAGCACAGGCACTGTTCCTAAAAATAAAGATTTTATTAAACTTCATTATGCACCAAAATGCCCGAAGACATTGCCTCTCCTTTGACCCCATGAGATTTTCAAGCTACTTGGTCCCAGGGTTAAAGAAATCTCTCATTAGCAGTACCTGATGTCAGCAAATGTGTTATTAAACTGCCTGTCACTCAAGACCTCAGTACTGAAAAATACCTAGGTCATCCAATGCTTTACAGCACCCCCTTCTCTTTGCAATATAATAGCAGAAACTGTAGTGCCTGGAACTGTTATAATAATAATTCTAGAAACTTAGTGATTTCTGGGATGTCTTTGAGTTGATGGGAAGGAAGCTACCACCCACCAGGCACATTGCTACACATCAGTAAGAGATGACTGATAGATGATAGACAGTATTAGTCTACTCAGACTGCCATAACAAAACACTATAGACCAGGTGGCTTAAACAACAGAAATTTAATTTTTCACAGTTTTGGAGGCTGGAAGTTCAAGATCAAGTTGTCAACGGGGTTGATGTCTAATGAGGCCTCTAATTCTGGCTTTCCGGTGGCCATCTTTTCACTCTGTTTCCACATAGCTTGTCCTCTGTTTGTGCTCATTCCTAGTGTCTTTTCCTCTTCTTATAAGGACATCAGTCCCTTATGATTTCATTTACCCTTAACCATCTCCTCAGAGAAGTTATTTTCAAAAACAGTCACATTGAAGGTTAGTGTTTCAACATATGAATTGGGGGGTGGGAACACAAATCAGCCTATAATAGATAGGTAGGCATATAGATAGGTAGGTATGTAGCAGACAGATAGATAGATGATAGATAGATAGATAGATAGATAGATAGATAGATAGATAGATAGATAGAGGGAAAGAAGGAGGAAGGGAGGGAGGGAGGGAGGAACCTTTAACTTGCTAGGGAGGTAGTACTACAATCAGATTTAAATCTGCCAAAAGTATGCCAGTTTCTATGAAGTCAAAATTGATAATTGTTTTCTGCTCTGAAGTGTTGCACATGTATGCATGCACACATGAGGCACAGTGCCTGAAGTTTTACAGAAATCATTCAGCAAATATTTATCAAGAATTTTGATTAACTCTGAGTAATACCTAGGACTGAGCTAGGTGTTATGGACTATGTTAACTGAATTCTGGACTGAAGATGCTTATACTCTAATATAGATGAAAGAATCTATGCATTAAGAAAGTTGTTCTGAGCCTTTATTGATAAAAGGATCACTTGTGGGACTTTTAAAAATACATATTCCATAACAAAATCTTCTTGACCTAAATAGCCTGAAGAGGGCCTTGGGCATATATATACATATTTTGAAAATCTCTGCAAGTGAGTCTTTCACATAGACAATATGGAAATCAAATTCAGTCTACTGAGATAAACATTTGTCTTTCCTTCTAATAGCAACGTCTCTGAAAGATGTATTATCTCAGGGTAGATGAACTCATTAGACAGCTAATAATAAATGATCCATGACAGTATTAGACTACTGAGCAAGAAAAGACATAATGATTTAAGATAAATATATATGAAACTTGATTGCAAACATGAAATCCCTTCATAAATGTAAGAGATTATTATGCAGCAGGTCACTATTTTATCAAGTAACCATTCCATTTGAAATGCTTCCAAATATGGAGCCAGTGCTTGTCTTTTTGTAACTTTCTTCCAATGTTTCTAGTTCTAAACGTTTCAATTCCCTGCCTTTTCTAGAAGTTGTCAGGATAAGACTCCACAGTGCTTTAGGTCAGTGACCATAGCCCAATGGGGATCCTTGAGTAAAACAGAACCAAGGTTAATAAAGATCATTAGGCTTAGCCGCACAAACAGGTGAGAATCTGAAATTAGTCCCGTTGTCATTACCCTGGGCTTCACTGGGTTATAAGCTTAGGGTAGCATTGTGTATGTGGAGTAGACTTCCCCTCAATCTTATTCCACCCCATCCACCTGATCCATTCAAGTGGACCTCTGTCTGGGTTTCCTGTTCTCTACTAGAGCTTTCACTAGAACCCGAGCCTTCTTGGTTGGGGCACTGACACTTTGCCCAGCCATTGCCATCTATACCTTCTAGGGCTGGTTTCCATCCCCTGTGCATCTAGACAGTGGCTGACCTAAAAAATTGTCCAGAATAGTCTCTAGTCTATAAATCAAGGGAATTCTGTGCCATCTAGCTTGGACTTGTATCAAGAATTGTTCATTACTGTTAAAATCACTTCATCGATAATGCAATGACATTCTTCGTACTTGAGTCACAAACACGAAACTCCTGTATGAGTATATATTGGTGATTTCCATCCTCTTGTGAGTATAAGCATGTGACTGCTTCATCACGTCTTTTGTAGCAGCCAGGCCCATGTACTTACATATTGAAACACATATTAAATTATTTTTTAATTACTTTACACTTGCTAGTCCATTACATAAAATTAGGGCATTATACTGGTTTATTTTCTGTGTGGAATTATATATAAAGATAGATTTTATTATCCATAAATTATATTATCTTTGGAAGTAAAGAATATATTACCAAATATCTGTTAGCAAGAGGAGATATTAGGTCTGATAGGTTTGAGATATCAATATTAGCCTTTATTCAATGAACATTTACAATGAATCCTGTTGATCTCTGACATACCCTTTCAGGGTTCAGCTAACCTAGGCTCTGTAGTCCCCTAAAGGCACCTCCATACCAGGGATATCTCAATATGACTTGTAGTCAAGACTACCTATTTACAGATAGCATCCTAAAATTCAAAAAGCAATTGTAGAAATTATGTCATTCATTTCAACTAAAAGTTAGATGTATGTTAATAATGATACCATATAAGAGATCAATACTTATCTTTAAACCTATATTTAATAATGCTTTCACATGTATTGATTTTATTTGATATTCACCACACCCTGTGAAATGGTAGGGATGATAGTGTATTTCTGTCCTTGCTTAACAATGGAGATACCTGAGGCTCTTTGAGGCTGACTGATTCAGTCACAGATCTAGCAAGAAAGAACTGAGATTCAAATCTACTGAAGAGCCAAAAATTAAGTCCTCCATTAGGAGAAAACTCGGGCTGCTTGTAGCCCCAGTCCTAGATAAACTAAACCTAAAACTTAACCAGCTTTTCCGCTTCTGAACAAATGCCTGCGCTGCGGGAAGCTAATACCTAACCAGCTCTTTCTGCTTCTGTAACAATGCTTAAGGCTTGCTTTCCCGCCACCGGATTGCCCAAGCGACTAGCTTCATGTTCCCCCTGTCACCCCACCCTGGCGGCAGCCAATCCGAACAGGCCAGCAGCTACTCCCTACCTTGCTGAGGGAAGGGCCAGAAGAGAGAGAGATGTTAACATCTTAGTCGCCAAACGAGACTTTAAACTCGCTCTATGATAGGCTGAATTCAAAGGTATCCCAAATGTTGTAATTGGATCCCGCCAAAAACCTGATGGCGGGAACCAATCAGATATGGTATATGTTCACATTTAAATGTTAACCAATGGCAAACTTGTAACCATGGAAATCTCCTGTCCCTCCCCATGACTTGTTTACTTCTGTCTATAAAAAGGCTGCAAAGGCTTTGTTCAGGGCCTCTTAGCGTCACCGGCAACGAGTGCGTGGAGGTCCAGGTTCGAACCTGCAAATAAACAACCCTCGCCACTTGGCTTTGACTCTGGTCTCTGGTGGTTTGATTTTGGGGGTCTTCCGATCTCTGGGCGTTTCACTACATCTTCAGAAGACAAAAGCTGTACTCTGTTTATGTTATGCTGCCTCTCAAGTAACAAGAGGAGAAAAAATTACAGAAAGACTAAAATAAAAAGAATCAATATGAAATGGTAAAACATGTAAATATTCTAATGGTTATTTCTGAAAGCCTAAAGATTAAATTCAACACCATGATCTAGATCTAACTTAATTAAGGTGGCTCTTTTGACATGTGAATATACTCTTCCATTGCAACTTGCCATAGCTCACATTTCTGAATTCAATGTGTACAATGCCCATGTACATGCATACATGGCCCCAAAAAAGACACTTAAAAATAACTGTGATGCTCTCTAATGTTGACAAAGGGGTAGGCACACAAATCGCAAACATTTGCTATTTGTGTCTCTGAACTGATAATAAAAATGGACAGCTACAAAGTACTAATAACATCATTTCACTTTTATTCATGAGTGGTTCAACAGCAATTTTTTCACTGAAATAAATATTCTACTAAACATATTTGTTTAATGAGACCAAACAATTCTTTTGGCTTAAAACAGACCATACAGGGGTGCCTGAGTTGCTCAGTCAGTTAAGTGTCCAACTCTTGACTTTGGCTCGGTCATGATCTCATGGTTTATAAGACTGAGCCCTGTATCAGGCTCTGCACTGACAGCGGAGTCTATTTGGATTCTCTCTCTCCCCCCATTCCCTCCCTCCTGCCCCTGTCTGTCCCCTGTTTGCGTGCCTGCATGCACACACTCTCTCAAAACAAACAAACAAACAAACAAACAGACAGACAGACAGACATTTTAAAAATAAATAAAACAGACAATACAATTAGAGTTTCTAATTGTTGTTTTTATTTGAATTCTGTGCTCAAGTCCAGCTAAAGACATGAACTAGCTAAAAAGACATTTAGTACCTGTAGCTACTTTGCAAATTCTTATGTCAGGGTTAAATGAGTCCTGAAGGTCACACAGAAGCAAATGAGTGTCTTACAGATGACAATGCATCCTTAGAAAGCAGCTGCCTAGAGAAATGTGTTAAGATCTCTGTGGTTCTATATAGGCTCGGTGAGAAAGAATGCTATAATTGATCAGTGATGTCTTCCATGGAATGTAAAGTGAGATGATTGTATACAGGCATCATCCCTGTGATCCCTGCACTAATTAGATCCGCTTGTTTTACAGATGAAGAAATTGAAGTCCAGTAAGATTAAATTTAAATTCAAATTCAATCAAAGATCTCATCACTGCTTGAAGTTAAGCTGGGTCAAGAATTCAAGCATCCTGTATTGTGGAACATTCTTCTTTCCATTAGATAGGTTTCTTAGTTATACCTCTAAGAGCAGTGCTCAAAAAATTTCAGCCCGAATTTAAGAAAGTAAAAAAGTGATGTTCATTTTCAATATAGATTAAGATAGTTGTTTACCGGCATCAATGTGCATGGTTTCTCCTTTACATAGATCGAGAGCCTTTGTCAAAGGTATGGGCACAGACAAAGCCCTTTCATCTTACAATTGATCTTTTTGATGATTTGTTCATAAGGAAATAGAATTTCCCATTGTAGAGTCATTTCCATGGTTACCTATTGATTTCCTATAGGAAACATCCTGTTTACATGGCCATTATGTCTTTATTGTGGAGGGTAAATCACCTTCTGAGTTTTCACTTTATCTGCAACCTGAGGCATGTAAAAATGAGCTCTGCAAAATTACCAGAACAAGATAAATAAATGATTCATCTGAGTTGGTTTTGCATGAATAAGTGATTAATCCTTTCTTTCAACCTTGTTAGGAGAAAATGCAGAATTAATGTCATTCTATGCAAATAGAAGCCAACTTTCCTGAATTCTGACCTAATTATAGGTATTTGTGAGGCAAAACATATGTGAAATTTCTTGCAGTTTTTTTTAATAAAACTGCTACTGAAAATCAGAAATCAATCTTAACTGCAGATACACATAGAGAATACTGAGATATACTCTCAAGCTTCTTTCAAAACGTCCCTTTTTTATTTTTATTTTTATTTATTTATTTATTTTTTTTTTGGATTATGTATGTTTTTTTATTATTTTTTTATTATTTTTTTTTATTTTTTACAAATAGTTTATTGTCAAATTCGTTTCCACATAACACCCAGTGCTCATCCCCACAAGTGTCCTCCTCCATGCCCACCCCTCCTCCCCCCCACATCCACCAGTCCTCAGTTTTTGTCAGCATTCAAGAGTCTCTCATGGTTTGCCTCTCCCCCTTTCCCCACCATTTCCGCCCTTCTTCTCCCCCTTGGTCCTCTGTTAAGTTCCTCCTAATCCTCCTATACGTGCACACATATGATATTTGTCCTTCTCTGCCTGACTTATTTCGCTCAGCATAACACCCTCAAGGTCCATCCATGTTGCTACACATGGCCAGATTTCATTGTTTCTCATTGCCATGTAGTATTCCATGGTATAGATAAACCACATCTTCTTGATCCATTCATCTGTCGATGGACACTTAGGCTCTTTCCAGGTTTTAGCTATTGTGGAGAGTGCTGCTATGAACATTGGGGTACATGTGCTCCTATGCATCAACATTTCTGTATCCCTTGGGTAAATTCCTAGCAGTGCTATTGCTGGGTCATAGGGGAGTTCTATTGTTAGTTTCCTTAGGAACCTCCACACTGTTTTCCAGAGGGGCTGTATAAAACGTCCCTTTTTTAGATTGCCAAAGGTAAATGACCTTAGTGGTCCAAAATAGGCCTTGCTATTGTTTGCCAAATAGTCGAGGCCAGAGGCCATGTCAGAACCTTACAGGCCTGAACTGACTACACTTAGAAGCAAAAGACCTAGGATACCAATGTCCTGGTGTAGTGAAAAAAGAATGAACCATTCATCAAATCAGTAGAATATTCAAGAACCCAAACATCAACAAAATGAAATTCCCTTAACTCTGGGGCAGAAAAGTAGAATTCCACTCTAGAAATGTGCCTCAGCTCTGTGCTTGAAGCTTAGGTCTCTGCCTCCAATACTATTTCACTTTCAGGTGGGGACTTTGAACATAAACTCAGACCAACCAAATAATTCTGCACAAGTCACAAAATAAGAATATTTGAAGGAAGAGGTCACTTTGAACTGGAAGATGGTCAAAAAAGACTTCTTGTATAAGAGGTGGCAGTGTATTTTGAGTAACGGCCCGGAAGATGCAGTGAGATCTAGACAGTACAAGTGGAAAATTACAGCAGCTAATATTTAGTGAGCACTTACTATAAGCCAGGTATGTCACCAAACCCTTTATACTCGCTGTCTTACTTCATCTTCACAACTGCCCAGTGAGGTGAAAAAGCTATTATCATCTCCTTTTATATGTGAGAAAGCCAAAATTAAACATCTAGTGTTACAGGGCTGGTGGCAAGGATTTCAATGCAGACTGACTCCTGAGTCTACAGTTGTAACTATAACCATTCCAGGCAGAGGGAAATAAGGAACACCGTGGCATGGATTCAAATGGGAGAGCAAGAAGGTGGCAGAGGGAGGGTAAATCACTCGATCAAGAGATGAGTCCTACAGGGAGAGGGAGGGAGGGTAGGAAAACTGCATGATGATGGATTATAGAGATCTCTGAATGCCATTCTTGGTAGAATAAGATATGTGAGAATGGAACTCCAACTGAGAAGGTGCCAATTAATTCAGGTGGCCCTGACCTGTGAGGCAGAATGGGTCTTAATCACCAGAACACTAAATGCTCATTATCCAACCTTTTAATGGGCAGCCTGCAAAAGTTATTCTTGAAGAACCAAGATTTGCTCATGCTGTTAAGGGAAAAAGAGAAAAAAAGAAAAAGAATGAAAGAAACAATGCTTTGATCTCTCCCAGACAACAACTCTGTATTTCAGATGCATATTTTCCTATCTTCCAGGTCCCTGGTGGAGATAAAATGAACAAGAGGAAAGAACAGATGGGACTAAAAGCAGAATTTAGCTGATGAAAGAAAAAAGCAAGGCTGGGGAAAGAGTGTATAGAGAAGGACACAGAATTAGACCAAAGGGTTTTGAAATGTAAGGTTATCTCCCCTGCTGAGCTAAATACAAAACAACTGTATTGACTACTTTGCAAAGTAAAGTGGCTTTAGCAAGTCTTGGTGGAGACTGATGCCTGGGAATATTCATATAGATCTTTCAGCAGAAAGGTCACCTGACAGAAACAGGTCAGCTGTAAGAGCCTGGGGCGCAGATATCAGGGCTTCCTTGTGAAAACAAAGTCAGAAACTACTCCAACATCCTAAATGGGTACAAGTGGAAATTGAAACGAGAGAAGGTCCAATGAAAGTACATTGTATTGGGAATTAGGAGAGTGGTTCCTACTTTTCCTGAGAGGATAAATGCATTTCACCAAGGTGACAAGATAAGTGGTGGAGTGCCCAGATCACATGTCCTGACTCAGGAGAGCATGCTTTCTTCTATACTGAAGAGCTGCAGAATGAGCCAGACATTTATTCAAATTCTAGCTGTGCCACTATTAGATGTGTGACCTTAGGCAAGTTATTTTCCCCCTTTCCATCAAGATTCAAAAAAAAAAAAAAAGCAAGTTCTTTGCTCTCAAAGAACTAAAGTAAACCTAACACAAATAGACAAGGTTGAAAAGGAGGAGCCAGTGCTATTCCTTGACTTCCTGCCCAGCATCAGACTCATTGTTATAATTGTAAGTGGGTAAAATGTACTGCTTCAGCAAGCGACAGGCTCTATCTCCTCCTTCAGAGCTGCCAGACTGACTTTCAGAGTTGGTGTGATTGTCTTGGAGAAATGGCAGGAAATGAGGACAGTACCTTCAACACTAGATAGTATTTCCTGCTTACCTGGAGCTGTCTACTGAACTTAGAGCTTTATGTACATGATCTCCTTCAATCCCTCAATAATCCTGTGGATTATTATCTCAGTTGTACAAATGAGAAAAGTGAGTTTCAGAAATATTAAGTAACTTGCCCAAGTTTCTACTGGAATTAGCATCTGGCTCGAAGCTACTAGCAAGCTAGGAAGTTCTTATGTGAACAACAATAAAGCTTCCAACTTCCCAGTATATTTACCGTAACCAAACTCAGTCCTCACCAGTACAAACAAGGAGGTCCTGCAGTCCAAACATAGGTCTTAAATCCCAGGCATAATTGCTATTCCCCCATGGAGCAGATTTTTAATGCCAGTTCAATAACTCAGTTGGATTTAACAATTTGCAAGGCACTGGGGTTAAGTGGCAAATAAGCAATAACTTTCCTGTCCTCAAGGTAGTTATAGTTTAGTATGAAGCTGACAAGGAAAGAAAATAACAGCAGGTTATTCTAAGACATACTTGGAGCAGTATAGATGTACAAAGGATAGAGACAGGAAAGGAACAGGTAGGGAGACAGTGAGGGGAGACTCTCCTCTCCTTTCCTTCCTTTTCCTTCTTTCTGAGAAGAGAAGGGGGGAGGGAAGAGAAAGTGGGGGAGAGAAGAGGAAGGGAGAGAAAGGGAAAAGGAAACAAGGGGTCTTTGAGCACTTTCTAGCATATTCTGTGCTAGGCCATGTATGCCTTATCTCTTAATTCTCCCAACACCTGTTGTAGGTAGCCTTACTCGCATTAGATCCCTGTTCCAAATCCTGCAGTGGCTTCTCATCACGCTCAGAATGACTTAGTCCTTCCTATGTACCACATGAACTCCTTTATCATGCCTTGAACACAACAAGCTCCTTTTAACGTTACAGCTATTCTCGCCACTCAAAATACTCCCACCCCACTCCCAGATAGCCACACGGCCTGCCTCTCTCCCTCTCTTCCTTCTGATCTCTACTCAAAATTCACTTCCACAGAGAGGCTTTCCCTGACTCCCCTAATAACTTACCTCCCACCTTTACTCTCTGTCTTCTTACTCGGTTTTATTTTTCTTTAAGGCATTTACCATTACCTAACCTTCCCTATAACTTTTTGTTTACTGCCTGTCTCCCAATCCCTCCACTAGAACCTGAGTTCCAACAGAGCAATAATACATCCCCAAAGTCTAAAGAGTGTCTGGCACATAGTAAGTGCTCAAGAAAAAAACCGTCATGAATGAGCTAATAAATCTGTCTTTGCAATAAAAAAAGAACAACAACGACAACAACAACAAAAAAAACCCCAAAAAACTGGAGCTCTGAAAGTTAAGTTCTTTAAGCAGTTCATATAAATGGACCTACTGATATCACAGGGTTGTTATGAGACTCACTTCTACCTCATGCCTTTGGCCTTCAAATTCTCTCTGCTGCCAGATCTTCACATAGCTGGCTCCTTTCCTTCAGAAAGGTTGTCTGTGGTCCCTCTATCTAAAACTGCCCCACACTCCCAGTCACTTTCTATCATGTTACCCTATTTTACACTGTTCATAACATTTACTACTCTCTGACATTATCTTGTTGTCCTTTTTATTGTCTTCCTTAGTAGAATACAAGTACCATGAACTCTGTGACCATATCTTTCTTATTTGTTGGTCCACCCGGAACAGTACAAGTGCAGATTAGGCAATGAAAAACAAACCAATACAGGCATACCTCCTTTTATTATGCTTGGCAGATACTGTTTTTTTTTTTCTACAAATTACAGCTTGTGGCAATCTCACATCAAGCAAGTAAGTCCATCGGCACCACTTTTCCAACATTTGCTCACATCATGTCTCTGTGTCATATTTTGGTAATTCCTCAAATATTTCAAACTTTTTCATTATCAGTATATCTGTTATTTTGATCTATGATCAGTAATCTTTGAAGTTACTATTGGAGCTTGAGGATGTGACTAAATTGTTTCAATGTCATGATAAAATCTTAATGGATGAGGAGTTGCCGCTTATGGATGCACAAAGAAAGTGGTTTATTGAAATGGAAGCTAGTCCTAGTGAAGATGCTGTGACGACTGAGGAAATGGTAACAAAGGATTTAGAATATTATATAAATATCATTGATAAGGCAGCAGCAGGGTTTGAGAGGGTTGACTCCAATACTGAAAGAACTTATATGGGTAAATGCTGCTGAACAGCATTGTATGCTACAAGGAAATTTTTTGTGAAAGGAAGAGTCAATCAGCGTGGTAAACTTCATTTGTTGTCTTATTTTAAGAAACTGCCACAGCCACCCCAGCCTTCGGCAACCACCATACTGATCAGCAGCAGCCATCAATATCAAGGCAAGACCCTCCACCAGCGAAAAGGTTAGGACTTGCTAAAAGTTCAGCTGATGTTTGGCATTTTTAGCAATCAAGAATTTTAAAAATAAAGTATGTACATTGTTGGTTTTTTTTTTTTACACATTATGCTATTGCATACTTAATAAACTACAGTATAGTGTAAACACAATTTTTATATATACTGGGAAACCAAAATATTCATTTGACCTGCTTTATTACAATATTTGTTGGGATAGTCTGAAACCAAACCCACAATATCTCTGAAGTCTGCCTGTAAATGAAAGAGAGTGGGTACATGGAGATCTCTTGGCACCACTTCTGATCCATGAGAAGTGCTTACTAGCTATTAATTACTTATTTTATAATAGTAGAGTTGATTAAAATAGTGATAAGTAAGGTTTTAATAGGCAAAGATCACAGGAAAAGAAATTCAGAATAAAAGAAATAGTAGAAACAGAGGTGGCTTATCTTAGATTGTATCACCCATAAGTCTGTGGTCTGGATTAAAGTAGTAGAAACTGGCCTCAGTGTAATCACAGGGGTTCTGGGAGATTCTGTCACTTCTTATGGATCAAAAACACTGTGTTTCAACTAAGAGCATGGCTTAGGACACCTTCCATAACTCTATGCAATTATAAGATATATAAATATTTTAATTTCAGGAATGACACCTAATGTGCAATTTAACTTTCCAACTCTTTACTCCATGCTGACAAAGGTAGTTACTTTCACTTGTGGCAAACAGTTTGGTGAAATTATGAAAGACTATCCAGGATTGGCAAGAAGCAAAACATCAACCAAAGGCAGTAAAACTGGAAATCCACAAGACACGTGGTCTGAAACATATATAATTTTTTTTAATTAAAAAAAATTTTTTAAAGAATGAGAGCATGAGCAGGGGAGAGGGGCAGAGGGAGAAAGGGAGAGAATCTAAAGCGGGCTCCATACTTAGTGTGGAGCCCAACATAGGGCTTGATCCCACAACCCCAGGATCATGACCCAAGCTGAAATCAAGAGTCAGATGCTCAACTGACTGAGTATGTGACTGAGCCACATGCTCCTGAAGCATATATACTTTTTAACTAATAATTTAAACAAGAATTGATTCTTCCAGGAGAAAGAATTGAAAGAGGTGATAAAAATTCAAGTTCTAATATAGAGAAAAATGAATTAAGTATTCATATGATTTCAAGATTCCCTCACAATCAATAGAGAGTAGAGGGTAACTTCCTCATCCTCATCCTTGAGTAAATCTTTATTTTAGGATTTTGGGGGCAAAACGGCTATTGCCATAAAAACAAACCCTAAAAAACCTTGATTCATGCGATACCCTACTGCCACAGGCTCCACAACTACTTTGGAAAAAAAAGAGACATGAAGGATGTTTCAAAGAGCAGTGAAATGGGAATAAAAACATCTGTATTCAAACTTTGACTCTGTAGTATGTAAGACTGGAGGGATGGAACAGGAGGGTCAATATGTTGAATCTTTGCTCAAATATCAGTTCCCCAGCTGCCAGTCTATCTCTCTTCTCTGTATTTACACCAATTTCCTTGAGAGAGAAGGGTTAACATGCCCAAGACTTACCTTGGAAAGGCAGATCTCCCAAGAAAGAAATTAGCTTTCTGCAAAGGGGCACAGAAACTCAGCAATGGCCTATTGCTTAAAGTACTTAATCCTGGTCAGTGGTGGCAAGTCTTGGGCCACAGTCCCCCAATCATGCCAGACTCCCCAACTTGAATGTTTATCTGAAAAATCCTGCCATTAGTTTGCTAGGTAATACGGCTGCAATCACAAGACTTAGACTTCAGCCCACTAATCACTTCAAAGGAGAGGCTGGTATCCCCAACCATAACTGCTGAGTTGGCAGCGTGCAGCTGCAGCCCACTCTTAATGGTGTTGGATCCTGGCTGGCCACCAACAACTGCAAGGAAGAGCTGATGCTTGCCCCCATAATTCATCCTAAAAGCCCACATCTCAGGAAGGGAAATCTCTTTGCCAGAATCTGATTTCAGGCCATGTCAGGTTGTTGCGTGCTGTCCTAGAATCTTATGAACAGAGGAAAAACACAAAACAAAACCCCATCTGCTACTTTATGCCATTGTGAGTTTTCCCCCAGTGCTGATATGTGTACATTCTGGCTATTTACCCTGGTTCTCACAATATCTCTACTGATAATACTTATCAAGGGAGGAATAATACCTCATGATAACCATTTAGGAGCTTGCTGAAATGGAAAAGGAAGGTTAAAGTATATATATTTTATATATTTATATAAATAAGTATAGTATATAAACATATATATCTGTCTATATATGTTAAGTTTATTTATTTATTTTGAACACAAGCAGAGGAGGGGCAGAGAGAGAGGGAGAGAGAGAATCCCAAGCAGGCTCTGAGTGGTCAGCACAGAGCCCAATGCCAGGCTAAATGTCCCAAACCATGAGATCATGACTTGAGCTGAAATCAGGAGTCTAACACTAAACTGAGTGAGCCTCCCAGGTGCCCCAAAATATATTTTCTTACATATAGGCTTATATATGGTTTACTCTATGACTTCTCATATCATATGAGTCTCTGTAGTAAATATGTAAAAATAAATAAATAAAATTATGTATTTTATTTTTAAAATATATTGAAATACATTATATATTTATCTGTGAAACATGTTTTAACATATATATCATATAAAATAAAAGTATATAAATATATATTTTTTCAATGTCATGGATTTATATATACTTACACATTTTAAATATATATTATATATTAAACATATGTATAATAAATATATTTCTATATAACAAAAATTATATATATTATGTATGAGTGAATATATATTTGTGTGTTTTATACATATTTATATAATTGTACTTATGTGTTTTAAAAATATATGTTTATATATAATATTTCTATTTCTGTGCATTTGGGGGTCCAATGATAAGGGACTCAGCCATATCTGCACACAAGCCAGCATGGGTATCCTCAAAGCAAGGCTTTTAGGTAACCTATAGGTAACCTATTTGGGGGCTAACAGAGATAGGATGCCTGGGACACTAAGCAGGGCTGTGTGAGACTGTCTTGTACTCATGGCAACAACCTCTGGGACTGGGCTGTCTCTGATTCTCATAGGATCTTTGCAAAAGAGTCCACGGATGTGTAATTTCCCTTACCCTTCTGAGCTGTCTGTTTCTTCCAATTTTTTAAATGACCACCCCTTCTATAACTCCACACATGCACACTTTTGCAGTGGATTATGCCAAATATTAGCCTCGGTGTCATAGGCTCATTGTCAGGAGAATCTGTCGGGACTAATGCCTGTCCCAGAACAGAAACACCAATTCTGCCTCGGTGTCCTAATTAACACCACATTATCTTTGTCTGCCTGTAACCCTGCCTTTAATTCCAATTCAGTTCAAGCTGCTGTTGAAGGTGGCTTATGATACATTCCCACATATTCTTCTCTGTTGTGCACATACCAATTACAAGGAGAGCTGGAATTCTGTACCCAGTCTCTTTCCCATGAAGATCTGGATTTTCTTTTCATCTATTAGGAGTTGTTATGGGTTGAATTATGTTTCAACCAAAAAGAAGTCCTAACTCCTGGTGCCTCAGAATGTGACCTTATTTGGAAACAGCGTCTTTACAGAGGTAATTGAGTTAAAATGAGAGCATTTGGTTGGTCCTAATCAATCTAACTGGACACCTTATTAAAAGAGAAAATTTGGACAGAGAGGCAGACATGCATAGGGAGAAGGTGATGTGAAGAGAGCCAGGGAGAAAATGGTCATTGACAAGCCAAGGAGAGAGGCCTGGAACAGGGATCTTTACTTCACAGCCTTCAGAAGGACTCAACTCTGAAGGTACCTTGATCATAGACCCCAGTCTCCAGAACTGAAACAATATACTTTTTTTGTTTAAGTACCAGTATGTGGTACTTCGTTACAACAGCCCAGTAAACTAATACAAGAGGGGTCTAGAGTTTCCAAATTAGAAATGTATGTACCTGAACATCAAATCATTGTGGTCATCCAGAGGACACACTGCACTGTTCTGGAAGGCAACATTCCCAAGGTCATACTGTGACTCACACCCAAACTGAGCAGTATATACTCTGCACAGCCTCACATAGTGTCCCTGACCAAGTCAACTTGTGGATAGAGTCTAATAGCACACAGAATACATCAGTGATGTCAGGAAGCACGTGCTACATATATTTAAAAATCAGCTTTACATAGGCAAATTAAACATTATAAGAGAATGATGTTAGGTAGGGGCAACTGAATGGCTTAGTTGGTTAAGCACTTGACTCTTGGTTTCAGATCAGGTCATGATCTCAAGGGCCATGAATTCAAGCCCCACATCCAGCTCCACACTGACAGTGAGTTCTCTCCCTCTCTCTCTGTTGCTCCCTTATTCGCATGTGTGCTTTCTCTCTTTCTCAAAATAAATAAATAAGTAAATAAATAAATAATGTTGTTATATAGGCACTATTGGGTTTTCACACTGCTTTTAGAATTAGATAATTTAAGCCTTTCCACACTATCTAGAGAGAAGTCCATATGGCTTTGTTCTGGGTTCCCATTGTAACTTCAAGGGAAACTTTCACAGTGTCTGGAGCCCTTGATGTCCTACAAGTGAAGGAGGAGGATGTCCTTAGATTATTTTCAGGAGGAAGCCACTTAGGTGATACCAACCTTGGCTTCCCACTGGAAGAGTGCATCTACAAAAGAAAAGTGATGACATGTATATCATAAATCTCTAGAGAACCTGGGGGAAGTTTCTGCTGGCAGTTCATACCATGGTTGACATTGAAAGCCCGCTGATGTCAGTGTCATATCATCTAGGAATAGGGGTCAATGAGCTGTGCTGAGTGTGTTGCTGCCATTAAAGCCGGCTGCTTCATGCCTGGAACTTTCACTATCCAGATCCAGGCAGCCTTCTAGGAGCTGAGACTTCTGGTGGTTACTGATCCTAGGGATGACCACCAGCCTATCACAGAGGCTTCTTATGTTAACCTGCCTCCATTTACCTGTGTAACACAGACTCTCCCCTGTGCTATGTGGACATTGTTATCTCTTGAAATAATGAGGGAAGCTCACTCAGTGGGTCTGAAGTGGTGGATACTGGCCCAGGAAGCTTTACACAGGTGTTGCACCATTTTCCATGAACACCCATAGTAAGTCATGCCTGATCTCAACTTCTACAAAGATTCTGAAGAAATTGAAGGAAATTGAAAAGAAAACTGCTGAAAAGATGGTGACAAAGAGGAATTTCAGGGTGAATGGACTGCTCCATTGAACTCTATTCATTCCATTGAATAGAAGTTCACTTCTATTCAACGTGAAGTTGCAGACTGACCGAAGTCATGGTTCTCTCTGTGCCTACTCAGCAGTTCCATACTGAAGACTGGAGTGCTCAGCCTGCCACTGAAGACTAATTACAGCCCCCACTGCTCAGGCCACTGAATGGATGGGAGCAGACACTGAGTGGTCTCTTAAGCTATTCTTCCAAACACTCAGACAAAACGGAAATAAAGTTGATGGAAAATAAGCAGTTTCTAAAAGTTGTTAAAAAAAAAAAACTAAATAAGTTAAGGTTAATGGTATATTGGGATGTTTTTTAGCACAAAATTACAAAACCAGAGAATTCACTTATGGAGTTAACCTATTGGGACACTCACCTGAGTATGAGGTGGGAAAAAGGTTTTCATTATCTTTGGAAAGCTGGACTTCCCATATATTTCCCATTGGTCACTGATCCAACAGGATCAGTTCTTCCAGTAAGAAAATGAGTGCAAGGTAAGTAGAAGTGGGTGACTCTAGGTATTGTACTTGAATATTCAGGTAGGTGGGATATAGCACTGTTTTCTGATAATGATATTTAGAAGGCTTAATAATTTAAGCTCTCCCCAGAGTGGAATGGATTTCCTCTTTTGTCCTTTCTGGCACAGGAATATTCAACTAAAAACTGGATTCATCTGCCTATCCATCTCCATAGTAATATTTATTCAGTATTAGGAATGTCCTGCGTATTAAAGTACAAAAAACAGTCATAGTCATATCAATCTGTTCTCAAAGTATTTACATTGTAGTAGAAGATGTAAGATAGATAGAAAGAAAATTTCAAAATATAGAATAAAAAATTATTTGTGTCACAAAAAATACAGTTAAAGTGTCACAGAAGTTTAAGAAGGGAGATATTGTGGAAGTGATGGTATTTAAATGACATAAATTGCTTTAACAGGTAGAGAAAATGGCATAAGACAAGAAAGAGTATAAGCTGAGGAATGACTAGAGTACAGGCATGTTTAGGGGAAGTAGGAAATATGGTTGAAAAGGTCATCTATGTGTCAACTATGGAGGATTTTAATTACTAGGCTAGGAATGAAAGTTTTATTCTGAAGACCAACAAGAGCCACTCAAAGATGGTGACATTACAGAGTTGTAGAGAAATTCCAAAGACAAGATGACACCCTATCATATGACTTGTGATGGCTCTCTTCCTTCTCTAATTGCCTCAGTCTCTGGATTCATATTTAAGAAGAAATAATCTTTCAACAGAGACCTGGGTCATGTTGGTTGAGTTAAGGCTTGGTTATGGGGAAGCAACAAAATGTTTCTGAAAGTACTGGCTATATCACAGGTGATCACAGAGAGAGACAGCAACGTTCAAGCAACTAAAGGGAACAGTGATCCCAAGCAATGGGGCTCTTCCCTTTCTGCCAATCCCTCTAGGCAAAAAGCCAGTTCAGAGACGTCATCAGCTTGTCTTTTCACAAATGACAATTTCTCACCAGGAAAGTGATACTTTTCCTCTTTGCCTTACGCCCTGACACATAATTGGTAATCTCTTCCAATACTCAATGGTCTCATAAAAAAAGTTGAACTTGAAGTGTGGTTTCTATAAATCTATTATGAAGAAACATAAATATGCAAAGATGTATGAAGAAGGATGTTAACTGACACATTGCCTAATTTTTTTAAGTCTGTATTTATTTATTCATTTAAGTAATCTCTACACCCAACATGGGGCTCAAACTCATGACGCTGAGATCAAGCGTCACATGCTTTTCCAACTGAGCCAGCCAGGCACCTCCAGCATTGTGTAAACAAGCAAGAGACTGGAAACAATATAAATATCCAGTAGGAGGTGATTGCTTAAGTGACATTCAGCAATACACGAACTACCAGTCACCCAATAAAAAGAATAAATTAAACACACAGACTGTCTTTGACTTACAACTTTCCAAACTTACAATAAAAGGCAACAGCAATATATGTTCAGTATGAACCATACTTCAAATTCTGAATCTTCTGAATTTTGATCTTTTCCCAGGCTAAGAATAGGCAGTATGACACACTTTCCTGATGCTGGGCAGGAGCAGCAAGCTGCAGCTCCCAGTCAGCCACCCGATCATGAAGGTAAACAACCAAACTACAGCCCCTCTGCTTTTCACTTTTAGTATGATATCCAATAAGTTACACATTATACTCAATATTTTATTATAAACTTATTTTATAATAAAATATATAACTGTTCTGAGCTCAATTAAGGTATGATGTTGAGTAGATTAAGTGTATTAATTACACTTTCAAATGGATAATCAATATGTGGTATGTATATGTGCACGCGCGCGCACACACACACACACACACACACACACACACACACACTGGCTTATTACTCAGTCATAAAAAAGAAAAGAATGAAATCTTACCATTTGCACTACATGAATAGATCTACAGGGTATAACACTAAATGAAATAAGTCAGCCAGAGAAAGACAATACCATATGATTTCATTCATATGTAGAATTTAAGAAACAAAACAAATGAACAAGGAAAAAAGAGAAACAAAAAAACATATTCTTAACTATAGAGGACAAACTGGATGCTTACCAGAAAGGAGATGGGCAAAGGAACTGGTGAAATAGATGAAGAAGATTAAGACTATACTTATTATAATAAGCACTGATTAACATATAGAATTGTTGAATCACTATATTGTACACATGAAACGAATATAACACTGTGTGTTAATTATATTGGAATTAAAAATTTTAAAATAATAAGCAGCACCTGGGTTGCTCAGTCGGTTAAGTGTCTGACTCTTGATTTTAGTTCAGGTCATGATCTCAGGGCTCACGAGTTTGTGCTGACAGTGCAGAGGCTGCTTATGATTCTCTCTCCCTCTCTCTGTCCCTCCTTTACTCATGTTTTCTCTCTCTCTCTCAAAAAGGATAAATAAAAACTTTAAAAAATAAAATAAAATATAAATGAAATAATAAAATAAAATACTAGCTGATCTTGTTTAGTGACTAGGAAACTGTTAATGAAGGTATGAAAAGAATACAACAAATAAAACAGCACTACAGTGGCTTTTTTCAAATCGAAAATATTCCAACAGTAAAAGCAAAAGATACAGATTCTCCATGTTTAAAAGAAGGGTCTGCCTTAGGAAAACAAATAACAGGATTTGTCAGAGCCACCAGTGGCTGCTGACCCAGTTTAACATAGTACAGTTTAAATACCAGAACCAGTCACCCATTTGGTAACCCAGCTACACTGTGAACAATAGCTGCTTAGAAACAATTCAAAACACAGGCACATGACTTCCTGAACTCCTGGGTCAAGTTCCAACCACAGAAATCACAAGCTGGCTTTGTCACGAATAAAATTTCTTCCATAAAGTAGATATTTTATTTTGAACTTAAAGGAAACTTTTTAAAAAGTCTCAAAAAGTTGGTGGGCTTTTTTCTTCCTTATGAACACTACTGAACAATTTACTAATAGACTTATAAATGAGGGTGATAGAATGTCAGCTTTGATAAAAATATTAATTAAAAGAAAATTGACTATTGACATTTCTGCAAGTGCAAGCTAGTGGATCAAACATAAACCCAAAGGAAGAAAAAAAGTCAAGGTGATATTTTACATGCCAGAAAGTGGGTTAAAAGTTTCTGAATAACCTCATATATATGAAGTTGCAGACCTATGGACTTTTATGCTTAGAGAAAAATCTAAAATAGAACCATCTAAATTTAAGTGGCAAGAAATTTGTAGAAAAACATATTAGGTAGCAATCAGCATGACTTAATATAGAACTGAGCAATGTACACTGTCTTCTTTGACAAAGTGGCAGATCACATAGATAAAGGGAACAAGGATATGTATAACTATAACTTTAGCAATTTTTAAAGTGGTACTTGAAATACATAGGAGCATATAAGAACAATTCTAGATTTTATAGTAGTGAGGTGGCTAGAAGATTATCCTCCCAAAAGAGCTAACTTTACACTGGAATAAATTATGGTATTTAAAGACAGAAATATACAAAATAAAATAATTGTAAAACCAATCGAATATTTATTAAATCTTTAAAAAAGAAGTTAGAAGCAATTTGAAAAAAAAACAGAAAGAAAAAAGAGGAAAATAGCTAATTATATTACCTTCAAATGAACTTACTACTGAATATCAAAAACATAACCAAAATAAAGACAAATGACTGGATAGAGAAAAACATTGGCAAATAATACAACAGACACCAGATTACCATTTTTAGTATACAGCAAGGTCACTAACATATCAGCAGGAAAGTGGGTAAAGAATGATAAAGACAATAGAATTAAGGCCTGGTTTCTAATGAGGTCTTGCTTTAGTCATAGCTTTGATCACTATGTACATTTGTCACTTAGGGTCACATAACAAATTATCTCAACACTTAATAGCCTAAAACAGCAAATATTTTTTATATTCCTTTCCATGAATTAGAAATTTAAAAGCAGCTTAGTTGGCTGGGCTGCAGGCATCTGAAGACTTGACTGGTGTTGAAGGATCCATTTCAAAGATAACTTACACACACGAATATTGGCAAGCAGTCTCAGTCTCATCACATTAATCTCCCTAGGCTGCCTGAGTATTCTCACAACATGGCAGCTGATTTCTCCCAGAGTGAATGACCCAAGGAAAAGCAAGAAGGAAACCATATGTATTTTATGACCTAGACTTAGATGTCACACTCTGTCATTTCTACAACATCCTACTGGTTATATGGGTCAACCCTACCCAGTGTAGGACAGGACTAAATTAGGGACTGAATGTCGTAAGACCATTGATTAATAATAGAAAATGTAAATCTTTATTTCATTCACTAAATATATATTGAGCATATACTATCCAGAGTGCTAAGTTGCACTCTGATAAAAATCATTTCAAAACAGTATACGTCACATTCACCAAAAAAAAAAAAACCCTAGCATTAGTAGTATATTCAAAATTGAGCAAAAGTGAGAAATGCAGTTTCCAAGAAGCCCACATTCTGTCTCCCACTGCACCAATGGGGATGCTCAGAATTTTATTCAATGGCCAGAGGGCTCTCCTTCAATATCAAGATACTTCTGCTCGACACCAGACTTGTCCCAAGCAAATTTGTCAACACAAATTTCCAAACAAAAACTAATAGCTTTTTAGCTAAGACCAACATAATTATCAACCCATGTTTAAAAAGACTATTATTTGAAGCTTGTAGAAATTCTCTACATTGTTTCAAATCCAACGCATAACCCTTCTTGGAGGTTTAAGACTTTTTCCTATGTACCAAAAATGAAAGTTTTTGTTCAGAAACCCTAGAATGGACATTTTACTTTTCTTTCTATTTGGCCAATCAACAAGTTATCTATAGAGTATCTGTTAGGTGTCAGGCATTATACTGGCTCTAGGGAAACATATTGTCTTCATGAGAGAAACAGGCACTGAGCAAACAAACAAATGAGCTACATAAGGAATCTTATGTTCGGCTCTAGGAATGAGAACTTTGTTTCTGGTACACCAAATCTGGATTGTTCTTCTTAGGATCTTGCAAAATCTGATCATACTCAGGAAGATTAACAAATACAGAGCACTACAGCAAATGCACAAACATTTTTCATTCTGTGAAGAGCACTCTCAGTTAAAGAATGCTTTGCTTAAAATTCATTTTGTTCCTTAAATAGTCCAAGAGTTCATGCTTTCTAAAATTCCAGATCAACTAATGTTGTAATCAATAGTGATTATTATTGGAGCACTTGGGTGGCTCAGTCAGTTAAGTAACTTTTTTTTAATGTTTATTTATTTCTTGAGAGTGAGAGAGCATGAGCAGGGGAGGGGCAGAGAGAGAGGAAGACAGTATCTAAAGCAGGCTCCAGGCTCCGAGCTGTCAGCATGGAGGCTGACATGGGACTCGAACTTCTAGATCATGACTTGACCTGAAGTCGGAAGCTCAACCAACTGAGCCACCCAGATGCCCTAAGTGATTGACTCTTGATTTCAGCTCAGGTCATGATCACATAGCCTATGAGTTTGAGCCTCGCATCATACTCTGTGAAAGCCATGTGGAGTCTGGTTTGGATTCTCAATCTCGCTCTCTCTCTCTCTCAAAAATAAATAAATAAATAAATAAATAAATAAATAAATAAATAAATAGATAGATAGATAGATAGATAAATAAATAAACTTTAAAAATGATTACAATTATATAGTATTAACAGCTCTGGATACAAGTTTTCATTAATATTATCTCATTAAAATATAAGATGATGGCTTATTGCATTGCATTATTATGCTGTACTAATAACAGCTTATTAAATATTATGAAAGTGCTTGGGAAAACCTGGACCTACCAGAAGATGGTTTGGGTAAATCAGGGAGCAAAGAGGAGAGTCGTTCAAAATGAGCTTACAGAGGGTTACCTGGGTGGTTCACTCTGCTGTACATCTGATTTTGGTCATGGTCTCATGGTTGGTGAAATTAAGTCTCATGTCCAGCTCTGTGAGGACTGCATGGAGCCTGTTTGGGATTCTGTCTCTCTGCCCCTCTCCCAAGCTTTCTCTCACACACACATTCTCTCTCTCTTTCTCTCTCTCTCTCTTTATAGATAGATAGATGATGATAATAGATAGATAGATGATAGATAGATGATAGATAGATAGATAGATAGATAGATAGATAGATAGATAGATGATAGATAGATAGATGATAGATAGATAGATATCCTTGTTTGTTTGTTAAATGAGGCAATAGACCTAAGAGGAAGCCACCAAACTGAACAGAGCCTTAAGACCTCTGATCTGGAATTTGGATTTTATGCTCATGTGGGGAAAGCAGTGAAAGATTCTCAACAGATAAGTGACAAGGTCAGATTTAAATTTGAAGTTCGTGTCATACCACATTAGACCCATGTATTTGTGTGATAGCTGCTAAGAAGTGAGGAAGACAGTCAGGGCCAAGGAGCCAGGCAGCTTGACTTAACTCATATAGGGATCAGACCCTCAGCCTTATCTTCATTAGAACAGTGCCATTTATACTTGGGCATGAAATAACTGCAGCTATTGCTACTGATGCTTAGTCTGTCCTCATTTACTAAAAGTGAAAGGTCTTCTCTTCATGACTCATCCACAAATCCCGCTGATCCTCCTAATTAAAAAGTTTTGAAACAAGTTGATACATTAGCTATTATGAGCCCAGACACACCAGGCATAAATCCTTTCCTGCCACCCATATGCATGCCAGTACCTCACTGCTGCATCTTTCATCATTATAAGGGAGATTCTTCAATATAATTTTCATGACACCATCTGCCCTGTTCTTTTCTCAACTTTGTCTTTTTGGTGGGGTGACTGCTCAGTGATTATGAATATCATATCTGCCATCTTTAAAAAATAAAGTCTTAACAGAGACTCAAGATAAAAAAGAGTCATAAAACTTATCAAGTGCTAGTGCTATGGACCACATATTTAGGAATGCATTATGGATTAGTCTTTTTTTACAGCAAAATCAATAATGCTGTTAAAAATGGAGTAAACTGCATTTGTGGTCATCTAAGTTTTCAGCAAACTGACTGACTCATTCTTGCATCCCTTTTAAGCATTGTACCTTCTCATTGGTATAATTGGTTACATACTGTGCACTCTTAAAGAGGAAAGGGCAATTCTGAAAATTAAACTGTCACTCCACTCACCTTAAAACTATCTATCTAAGGCATTTGATACTCAATCTCCTCTGAGATAACTTTTCTAATTAACCTAAACACATGGTTTAATCACATTATGTGACATAATATATGGCCTCTGGCACAAAGCCATTAACAGACATGTATCTTATTTGTTTTTATTCCCTTTCCCACTCCATGCCCCCAAAAACCCATAGGACTTGGGTGCAAAGAATTTACTGTGGAGATACTCCCAGAAAGCAGCAGTTAGGGAATGGAGAGAGTGAGACTACAAAGTATGAAATAACAAGGGCAGGTGCTGGTAAACACCATGGACAATTGATGTTCTGCGAAGTTGAGGATTCATTCTCAAGATACCATGTAGAATGTACTTAAGAATGTTCTCTGAAGAACAAGGGCAGAGGCATTTATTCTATTTTTTACCGAGTGAGGTTTGCTCCTGGGGGCATTAACTCCCCCACAATTCTGTGCTGCCCAAAACAAAAGAGTTTTGGAGGCTTAAGAAAAAGCCTTGAGGCAGAAGAATAGAGAGAAGTAGAAGGTCCTTAAGTTGAGATGTGGTCATCATGCATCAGAATTGTCCAACACAGCTATGCCAGAATTTCATGGTAGATCAAGGCATTGTGGTACAAGACACAAAAAGTGTCTGCTACAGCACAGAAAAGATGTCACCAATGATAACAATGAGGTATGAATAATCATAGTGTAACAGAGAGACTGATCATTTGGCTGAGTCTAAGAATTGTCCACTGAATATGAAAGGAGCACAGACTGAGCACTAGCTAAATAGTATGGGGCAATACAGATGTTAAAGACAAGAAAGAAAGAAAGAAAGAAAGAAAGAAAGAAAGAAAGAAAGAAAGAAAGAAAGAAAGAAAGAAAGAGAGAGAGAGAGAGAGAGAGAGAGAGAGAGAGAGAGAGGAAGGAAGGAAGGGGAAAAGAAAAAGTTAAAAAGAAATAGAAAAGCATCTGCTTAATGAGATAACTGTGAGAATTTAATGTATATAAATTACTAATCATTGCCTGACATAAGTATTTGGTAAATTTTCATCATTTTTGTGAATGTTAAAGGAATTTAATAGTAAATATGATGTAGGGAAAAGAAGGATCTTATCTCCATGTCACACCCTATCTCTCAAATATAGATTTTCTATAGCTGTTGCTCTAGTGACATTTTACCTCTTCTAGAAGCTATGTTATCTTAGCAGCTACTTTTATTAAAATATGAAGGCAGGCATTTAAAAGTGCAGATATATGGTACAAAATGCAGGACCACTGGAGCAATAATTGCCTAATTTCAAACCCATAATCTTGCCACTACATAACTTACATAACTTGGGTAAATTTCTGAAGTACTCTGCCATTTGGCTTTCTTACCTATAAAATAGGGACAATATTATTTTCTCATAAGGCTATAGAGAATAAGTAAGAGTATCTCTAAAGGGTCCCCAACACATTTTAGACCCTCAAAAGTGTTGATTATTACCATTCACTATTCATTCACTGGGCATGTAAGGCACAGTACTAGGCTTGGGTCAATAAAAAGAAAAAAGCATGAATAAAATACAGTCTCAACAGACAGACAAAAACCCTACAGGTGAACATTGTTAATACTACTTAAACAAATCTGGCCTTTTAATGGTACCTTTTAATTTGTAAATTAGCTAATATTAAGTAAATTAGCTTAATATTATCTTAAAATTAAGGAAAGGGAGGGAATGAAAGAAGGGAGGAAAGAAAGGAGGGAGGGAAGGAACTAACATAATTAGGCTCTAAATCAAGGCTCCGGGAGGGGTCCCTGAGAGGCTCAGTTGGTTAAATGTCCAACTCCTGATTTCAACTCAGGTCACAATCTCACAGTTTGTGAGATCAAGCCCCGTGGTGGGCTCAGTGCTAACAGTACAGAGCCTGCTTGGGATTCTCTCTCCCTTTCTCTCTGCCCCTCCCCACTTTGTTCTCTCTCTGTCTTTGTCTCCTATATATATCAAAAAATAAAAAAATATATAAAAAAATAAAACAGGGTTCCTGGAAATGCAAGATAATGAGAGCTGTCTAAATTCATATCCTTTCTATGGGCAATCAAAACAAGCCTGCAACATGAACCAAACTCTGAAAAGTTTTCTCTACTACAGGGCTAAGAATATGTAAAGCCAATCCTACTCACCCCGCTCTTGGAACATATAATAATGTTGCTGTTTCCCAATCTTTTAATCCAGATGAAACCGTAATTAAAAGTTCACCAATGACAGTCAGCAAGGAAAATGATGTCATAAGCTTGGGTAGAGGAGAAAAAATATAATAGGGAGATCAAGGGGATTGCTCAGAATAGAGAGAGGTTCTCCAGAGAGAGGGATCTAAGATAACATATCAACTTTATTGTATTGAGAGAATGGGTCTCAGGATGAAAATGGTCTTCACAGGTCTGTACCCCTCCTTGGCTCAATAATATTCCTTCCTGACATTTGCAGAACACTTCATAGTTCACAAGCCGCTTTAGTGTCATTATCTCACTCAATTCTCAAAAATGTGATATGAAGCTTTCCCCCTCCATTTCATAGAAGAGCAAGCTGATACATAGAAAGCTTAACCAGCCTGTTTGAGGTCTTGTACCAAGATGCAGAAGAGCTGAGATGGAAACCCAAGTCTTCTGGTCCAATTTTCAGGTCCTTTCTCATACTTGCATGCAGCCTCTGATGACAGGGAAGGTGGAATCAATGGAATTGGGAGACAGTGACATCAGGAAGCAAGTTGTCCTCAGAGACCTCGGGGGATCTCCCTCAAATCAGAATTCCTAACTAAAGAACTGGTGACTCCAAATCTGTGCCATTGCTCCAGGCAGTCAGATGTGAAATCTTTTATGAACATGGAGTCTACTCCATGAAGAGCACCATTAGATTCAAGACAGTAAAATTCATTTGAAACTAATTGGTGACTAATGAAGTTGCTAAGGTTTACGAGCCTTGCGCTAAAACTAATACAGAGGTACAGTGTCAACAATAAAACCATAATCCCTGACAAAACTAGCTTTCTGTGGAGAAAAGACAGGCCTTTTTCCTTGGTCTAGAGTCAAAAATAGCATTAGAAAATTTCAAGAGTGACAAAGCAAAATCACTTTTTTCTTGCAGGGTGTTAAAGAGTGGCTAGAAAGAACAGCTTTATCCTTAGAAATAACAGAGTATTTGATAATGGGACAAGGGAAAAATGTATAATTCTCTAGTTAAATTGCAAACATTTGCAAGAATGGTGTATGTATATAATAAAATATCCTCAACGGATGGCCAGAGACAAGAGGAGAATACAGAGCTGCTTTACACCCAAGCTTGTACATGCTGTTGTCAGCTACCACAGCATGTGTCAGAGAAAATGTCATTTTAAGTAGAAAAGTACTAGGTCCTCTAGTTGGTCCTCTAGTGGACCTATCAAAAGGTGTTATTCTCCTGTGTACTTCCCAAATAGTTGAATGGATCAATCCATTGAGTGTTTAGGAAAACCTACTGCAAAACAATTATTTTGGTTATTGCTTGTCTGGTATTGAATTACTCTTCTTAATTGTATTGACTAAAAGAAACAAGTGTGTCTATAAGTCTGTCCTAGACAGTGTCAGCAAGCCCTAGCATCCCCACTGAGAAGGACCTTATCTTCACACTGACTCTAGAGCCTCACAGTCCAACATGGTCCCAAGGTCACATATAACCACTGGACACAAAAATGTGGCTGGTCCAAATGACACATGCAGTATGTGTAACCTACACCCCAGATTTTGAAGACTTAGCAGGAAAATAGTGTAATAGGTCTAATTAACAATTTCTATATTAATTATAGGTAAAGTGAAAATATTTTGGATACACTGGATTAATTAAAATAGATGATTGAATATATTTTAAAAATTAATTTCACCTATTTATATTTTAATTGTTTTTCTTCCAAGTTTTTATTTAAAATCCAAGTTAGCTAACACATAGTGTAGCATTGATTTAATTGAGCAGAGTTTAGAAATTCATTACTTACATATGACATCCAGTCCTTATCACAAGTGCCCTCCATAATGTCCATCACTCATTTACTCATCCCCCCCAACCCACTTCCCCTCCAGCAACCCTGTTTGTTCTCATATTTAGGACTCTTATGGTTTGCTTCCTTCTCTGTTTTTATCTTACTTTTCCTTCCCTTCACCTATGTTCATCTGTTTGGTTCTTAAATTCCACATGAGTGAAGTCATATAGTATTTGTCTTTCTCTACTGACTTATTTCTCTTAGCAAATACACTCTAGTTCCATCCATGTTGCTGCAAGTGGCAAGATTTAATTCTTTTTGATCATTGAGTAACATTCCATCATATATATAAACCACATCTTCTTTATCCATTCATCAGTTGATGGACATAAGGCTTTTCGCATAATTTGGCTATTGTTGATAACACTGCTATAAACATTGGGGAGCATGTGCCCCTTCAAAGCATCATTTTTGTATCCTTTGGATAAATACCTACTAGTTTAATTGCTAGGACATAATGTAGTTCTATTTTTAATTTTTTGAGGAACCTCCATACTGTTTTCCAGAGTGGCTGCACCAGTTTGCATTCCCACCAACAATGTAAGAGTGTTCCCCTTTCTCCACTTCCTTGCCAACATCTGTTGTTTCCTGAGTTGTTAATTTTAGCCTTTCTTAAAAGAGTGAGGTGGTAACTCATTGCAGTTTTGATTTGTATTTCCCTGATGATGAGTGATATTGAGCATCTTTTCATGTGTCTGTTAGCTATCTGGATGTCTTGTTTGGAAAAGTGTCTACCCATGTCTTCTGCCCATTTCTTAAACGGTTTATTTATTTCTGGGGTGTTGAGTTTGATAGGTTCTTTATAGATTTTGGATACTAACCCTTTATCTGATATGTTATTTGCAAATATCTTCTCCCATTTTGAAGGCTGCCTTTAGTTTTGTTGATTATTTCCTTTGCTGTGCAGAAGCTTTTTATTTTGATGAAGTCCCCACAGTTCATTTTTGCTTTTGTTTCTCTTGCCTCTGGAGACATGTCTAGTAAGAAGTTACTGCAGCCAAGGTCAAAGGGGTTGCTATCTGTTTTCTTCTAGGATTTTGATGGTTTCCTGTCTTACATTTAGGTCTTTCATCCATTTTGAGTTTATTTTTTGTATAGCGTGTAAGAAAATGGTCCAGTTTCATTCTTCTGCATGTGGCTTTCCAGTTTTCTGGACCATTTGCTAAAGAGTCATTTTTCAATTGGACATTCTTTCCTGCTTTGCCGAAGATTAGTTGGCCACATACGTGTGGGTCCATTTCTGGGTTCTCTATTCTGTTCCATTGATCTATACATCTGTATCTGTACCAGTACCATATTGATTTAATGATTACAACTTTGTAATACAGCTTGAAGTCTGGAATTGTGACGCTTCCAGCTTTGGTTTTCTTTTTCAACATATCTTTGGCTAGTCAACGTCTTTTCTGGTTCCATACAAATTTTAGAATTGTTTGTTCTACCTCTGTAAAGAATTCTGGTGTTATTTTGATAGGGATTGTATTCAGTGTATAGATTAATTTGCATAGTATCAATATTTTAATAATATTTGTTCTTCCAATCCATGAGCATGGAAAGTTTTTCCATTTCTTTGTGTCCTGTTCAATTTCTTTCATAAGCTTTTTATTGTTTTCAGCATACAGATCTTTTACCTCTTCATTTAGGTTTATTCCTAGGTACCTTATGGGTTTTGGTACAATTATAAGTGGATCAGTTCCTTGATTTCTGTTTCTGCTGCTTCATTATTAGTGTATAGAAATGCAACCAATTTCTGTATGTTGATTTTATATCCTGTGACTTTGTTGAATTCATGTATTAGTTCTAGTAGTTTTTTTGGTGGAGTCTTTCGGGTTTTCCATGTAGAGTATCATGTCATCTGCAAAGAGAGAAAGTTTGACTTTTTCCTGGCCAATTTGTATGCCTATTATTTCTTTTTGTTGTCTGATTGATGAGGCTAAGACTTCCAGTACTATGTTGAATAACAATGGTGAGAGTGGACATCCGTGTCGTGTTCCTGATCTCAGGGCCAAAGTTCTCAATTTTTTGCCACTGAGGATGATATTAGCTGTGGGTCTTTCATATATGGCCTTTATGATATTGAGGTATATTACTTCTATCCCTACTTTCTTGAAGGCTTTTATCAAGAAAGATGCTGTAATTTGTCAAATGCTTTTTCTGCATCTATTGAGAGGATCATATGGTTCTTGCACTTGCTTATACTTTTGAAAATGTGGCTACAAGAGATGTAAAATTACAAAAGTAGCTTGCATGTGTGACATGCATTCTATTTTTATAAGACTCTGCTGCTCTGGAGGGTATATCCTTCTTCCATAAAAATTCTATGAAGTCATTTAAATAAGTTTAAAAGAAGTATGAATGTTATGTTTTAATGCCCTTGAGTTCAGGTATGTTAGAAATGGCTTACTTACTTTCCAATGTGCTTGGAAGTAAAAGGATGTAAAACATTGTGTTTGCTTGCTTGGCTGTTTTAGGCAGCTTGAGCTTTCACTATTTCTGGCAGGAATAGTGTCTTTTTAACAGATCTGTAGGGATTCAACATTGCATGATGGGACATGTGGGTGTTTAATTGTGACACTACAGGAGAAAACTTTATAGCTGGGCTGTTAGAATGTGGAGCTGATGAGTCTAAGGTTAAGGGTTCAATTTGCATCCAGACACACTTAGCTCAGCTTTTTGTGAACCAGGGGAATACTCCCTACCTGGGCTTGCTTTCTTGCAAACGTTCACTGTGAGTGACAATAAGATCCAGTAAAATAATGGTACTGTGCTCTTCCAATCATTCATTACTACTACAATAAGCAGCTCGGTTTTATCTTTTGAGAGGAAAGCATCACATGTGCCAATGTTTTCATCTTAAAGGAAAGCATATTGTTTTCCTTTGTCTAATTTTTTTAAAGCATATAAGTTTGAAAGCCAAGCAAAGGCAAAAGCTTATAAAAGTTATTGTGTCCTTTCCTTCATTAGATTCCCAAAAAATCCATTTTCAAGATACAAAATGGCCAAAGCTAAATCTTATCCACCTAGTGGAAAGCATTTCCTTATGTACCGTAACTTCATATATTTTTCAAAAACTTACTATTAAGCAACTCACTATATTAGATTCTTGCATGAATTTTGTCCTTCAAACTGCCAAGAGACAGAGGTCAGCAATGCTATGTAATAGAAAGTGGAGTCCAGAGATTCAGACCATTGGCCTGACTTTGTACTGATGTCTCTGTAGTCTGGGATAATTCATTTTCCTCTTGGTTCTGAGTGTCCCCCTCTATAAAATCAGAGCTTAGACTCATATTTAGTCTAATCTTTTAATTCCAATGCACCCTGGCTGATCATTTTGAAGAGCCAAATTGGATATTAACTTTTTTTCAAATCAAATCTTTTCCTGTTCATCTTCAAGAGCAATAGACATGACACCTCATGAATTTGGCTGACCTTCACTTTCAAGAGCTGTGCCAGATAGCTTTGGAATAAGCTCCTGTCTCCAGTGGTTCTTGCACCTGTGGTCTGGCTGGCTTGAGCTTTCTGTTTTCTGCCTGCTCTAGCAGCAGGCTTGAAGTGAGAATAGTTGTATGTGGTGTTCTCTGAGGTTCTTCTCCCTGGTACTGGGCCAGGAGATATCTAAGGGTCTTGTCAACCACTAAGGCTATCTCTCCTTTACCTTGGCTCAAAATACCATCCTGGGAATTACCTTGGTTGGGTCTATCTTACAGTGTGCCTTCTGAAGTGAAGGCTGACCTTTTACTAAACACCAACAAGAAGGCTAGAATAAAGTGGTTCTATGATAACTTGCCAACTTTAATATATCCATAGAATTGGGAAATCAGATGCTAACATGATCTTCAGAGATAACACTGAGCACTAACTACAGACTAGACACTTAAATAGTATATGTGGATTTCTAATTTAATCTTTATAATAAGTTTATGTAATGTAATAGGTACTTTTTTTTTTTTAAGTAGACTCCATGCCCAGAGTAGAGCCCAGTGCAGAGTCTGAACTCATAACCCCAAAATCAAGACCTGAGTTGAGATCAAGAATCAGGGGACACATGGTTTGCTCAGTCGTTTAAGCATCCGACTTTGGCTTAGGTCATGATCTCACGGCTCATGGGCTTGAGCCCTGCGTTGGGCTCTGTGCTGACTGCCGGCTCAGAGCCTGGAGCCTGTTTCAGATTCTGTATCTCCCACTCTGACCCTCCCCTGCTTATGCTCTCTCTTTCTCTCTCTCTCTCAGAAATAAATAAAACATTAAAAAATAAAAAAAAGGGTTGGACACTCAACCAAATGAGCCACCCACATGCCCCTGATAGGTACTATTGTTATTATCATTTTGCAAATGTGGAAACTGAGGTTTAGATAGAGTAACTTTCATATAGAATCTCAGCTACTCCGTGACAGAAGCAGAATTTGAAAATAGTTAGATCTGTTTGATTACAAAGTTCAGACATATACCTCCTTTACCATCAGTATAGTTTTTTGGATCTCATTTTGATACAAAAGTTCAATTAGGGGTGCTTGATTTGATCATTTCTTCTTCCTGGGATGCCTAAACATCTTAAACAGCTGAGCATTAGTTCAAGTCCATTGAGAAGCAGGCTCCAAGACAGATTAGACATCACTATTTATTTCTAAGCTTCCTTCCACTCCTGTTAGTTTGTTTTCTTCCTTTTCAAAGGAAATATTGGCAGAAAGAGGCACACACAAACCTCGGCAGGGAGCAGACAATTCACAAATTCCTACAATTCAATCTTCAGTGCCGGTAGACATCAGAGAGTAAAGCTTCCCTGGGTATGCCCCTGAAAATCTCCTTAGAATGAAGTGAGAGACCCAGGACATTTCTGCATGTATGCTCATCTGACTATTTTTATCCTTTAGACTCATTTGATGTCTGCTCTTTCTTCCAGTGGTAACTCACATCACACCATAGTACCATTAATAATTCTGAACAGAACTCCATTTCTGGGGCACTGATGACTTGGGATCCACCGTTAAGATTAACCCATCAATATGTATTGTGGTGATCTATTCCAATGCTTACAACCTGACACCGGGGACAATCTTAGCATCTGTCCATGTTTTCAACACCTCCATATTCTGCTCAGCTTTCCAGAACTGCCTTTGGAATTTCATCTTGCAGGACAGAGCTTATAAACAGCAGAAGAGATTATGAGAAATCATGTTTACCAGCATCTCAACTAGGGGAAAAGCTAAGGGAAAAACATGTAACATTAATAAGCTCTCCAACGTTCAGATCTGATCACTTTAGAGCTTCCAAATTACCTGGAACCTTGTTGGATATCCTGGTCTCCTCCACTGTATTTCTTAGATTAAGGACATGTCTCTGAACCTCCCTCTAAGCTGATGCTGATTTATCAGGTCGTGCTTGCCAAGAGCCTATGGCTCACACTGGAAGATGATTGATGGCTGCTGACAAAATTTCCCCCAATCAGCTGCAATTTCACCAGGCTTAGAACCTACCAGACCTGGACACTCATTTAGAGAGGTAGCTGGTATACTGGAAGAAGCATTCACTAATAACAGCTACCGAATACTACAGGCCAGGCATTTTATATACATTATCTCCATTCTGCTGACAACCTAAGGAAGTAGGTATGATGATCTCCATTAAAAAATTGTTGTTAATGTTTATTTATTTTTAAAAGAGAAACAGTGCACGAGTGGTGGAAGGGCAGAGAGAGAACAAGACACAGAATCTGAAGGAGACTCCAGGCTCTGAGCTATCAGCACAGAGCCCTACATGGTGGGGTGCAAACCCTTAAGTCATGAGATCATGACCTAAGCCAAAGTTGAAAGCTCAAGAGACTGAATCACCCAGGCACCCCTGATTGTTCCATTTTAAAGTTGAGTGATTTGATTAGAGAGCATACACAACTTATCCAAGGTCACAAATTTAGTGCCTGATGGAGCCATGATGTAGATGATCTCTTTCTGGTTCCATATAATTTTGCTGTATTATTACCACTTCCAAACAGAAGGTGGGCAACTTGGTACAAGTCCTAACACTGTCAGCTGGGTAGTGTGTGACAAATCTTACTTAATTTTAATCTGGGTCTTAAATGGTTTGGCTGAAGAAGGGAAATAATGCTTTTGAGTCTTAGGTAAGGGAGTCCCAGGAGTCAAATTAGCTGAATTTAAAACTCAGTTCCATCTTTACTACTTTGATACCCTGAAGAATTCAATTAGCTTTGTCATTAAAATGAGAATAGCAGTGGTAGCTACCTCAAAGGATATTGACAGGCTTACACAAAATAAAATATGTAGAATGTTTGACATTGGCTTATGGTAAGCAATCATTACCATCACTATCTGATTTTCCCCCTATTATATATCACAGGATGTTTTGAGGAGTGTATAAGAAAACAGGTAAAAATGGGTTGTAAATGATCAAGAGCTATACAAACATAAGGAAATATTACAACACGTAAGGCCTATGCTATGAGACTTATAAATATGGATTCAGTTGGAATTGGGAGAAAGTTCTAGCTCCCCACTTAAACTTTAGGAGTCTGCAGTCTTACCTACTCCAAATTGAACAATATCAAAATCCTCCACCCTGTACTTACATATGAATGAAACAGAGCCACTGAATGACAATCTAAAACCCCACACTTTAAAGTGGTTTTCACCTTTGCTTGGCCTAGAAGGTATACAGACTCCACCATATGGCATTTATCTGGACAAGGACAATAGCCCAAATGCCATCATGCCTGCCATCAGATATCTCTAGCAAGGATAAAGTCTGGAAATTATCAAGAGGAGAAAAGGAAAGGGGTGCCTGGCTGTCTCAGTCAGTAGACCGTGTGATTCTTGAATCTTCGGGTCATGAGTTCAAGCCCCACATTGGGTGTAGAGCTTACTTAAAATTTTTAAAAAATAAAATAATAATAAAGAATATAAATAACTCTTTCTGAGAAAAAAAAAAGGCTTACAGTGGTTACAGAATGGAGTGGATTTGATGCCTGACTGCCACAGTTCAAATCTCAGTAAATTTGTTTATCAGTGTCTGTTTTCTTGTCTGTAATGTCTAGCTATTAACAGTATCTACCTTATAGAGTCCCTAGGTGACAAAAGGCACTTAGCATAGAGTAAGTATTAAGTTAGTAATAGATATGATAACACAAAATATTCCATGTATTTGCTGAGATATAGTGTTATTCCTAAAAATGTTTCCTCCAACCCTGGTGAAAGTGTTGGTGATGATAATGTTACAATGGAAAAGGTCTGAAAACTGGGAGAAAGCTTTAAAAAGAGCTACAAGAAGGTGTTGTGCCCCATGTCAAAAAGACTTTGTTACAAACACAGATTGTGAGACAAAAGTTAAAAGCTCTTCTCCGGCTCTCCACCTTCCTTTGGATAATGAAGTTTCTTAATGCAGGCAAATAATTTTACTCTTTTTAGTTGTTCCAGGGCATAAGCAAAGAAAAAGGATTCTTGATTCTGGTACCAGAGCCCATCTTACAGCTCAACCCTGTACAATTCTAAACTAGGCAGATTCTGGAGGCAAAGTGCCTTGATTTCAATCTAGGATCATCAGGTTACTATGGATTCAACCTTAGGCAAGTTATTTAAACTTGCTTAGCCTCTCTTATTTGTAAAATGAGGATAATAAACTCTACTTCATAGGGACACTAGAATGAGTCAATGGTGTATGGCCATTGGAAAACTCACCAAGTCCCCTCCAAAAATGCTCATGTCCTAATCCCCAGAACATGTGAATATTGTTGTTATATGGCCAAAGGGATATTGCAAATGGAATTAAGTTTGCAGACCTTAATTAAAATAGAGAAACTGTCTTAGATTTTCTGAGTAGGTTCAATCTAATCACATGGGCCCTTAAAAGTGGAAGAGTAAGGCAGAAAAGTCAGAGATGAAGCAGCAGGAGAGTTCCAAAGTACTTCTCCTTAACTCACCATTGCTGGCTGTGAGGATGATGGAAGAAAGCCACAAGCCAAAATATGCAGGTGGCTTCTAGAAGCTGGGAACAGCCCTCATCTGACAGCCAGAAAGGAAATAAGGACTTAGTCCTACAACACCAAAAAACTGAATTCTGCCAAGAACCTCCATTAGCAGGAAACATTCTCACCTAAAGCTTCCAGAAAGGAATGCAGCCCTCCCAACATCTTGATTTTAGCCCAATTAACCCTATGATAGATTGACCTATAGATTGAGACTGAAGACTTGTGTTGTATTAAGCAGCTAAATTTGTGGTAATCTGTTGTGGCAGCAAGGAAAAAGTGATACAGAATGCCAAGTACTTAGAATGTATTGTACACAAAGTAAACTAATTAAAATTCAGAAATTTGATGATAGTGATGATGTTGATGATGAAGAGGATGACAACAATGATTTCAGGTTCTATCTGAAATTACAAATATTAAATATGCAAATGACCATTAGATTAACTATTAGAGAGGCTCTCCTATAGATCTGATATCATTTTAAATTCTTTACTTTTTTAAAATTTTATATTCTTTGAGAGAGAGAGAGAGAGCGAACAGGGAAGGAAAAAAGAGAGAAAGGAAGATAGAGAATCCAAGGAGGTTCCAGGCATCAGCACAGAGCCCGATGCAGGGCTCGAACCCATGAATTATGAGATCATGACCTGAATCGAAACCAAGAGTTGGAGGTTTAACCAACTGAGTCATCAGGTGCCCCTTAAAAGCTTTCTATGCAGTAAATTATTTTATCTGGTCTTCATAACTATCCTACGAAGTAGATATGATTTTGCCCCTTTCACAAGATGAAACTGGAGTTTAGAGAAGAAAAGCTCATTCATCTCATACTGAATTCTGCTCTGAGTAATTTGTGTTATGAAGAAGTTATCAAGGACATTAGACATTTCTAAGTGGAGGAGGGGTGGAATTTCTAATGTCTCGAAAGACAGAAATACAGCATAATGGGTTATTCCTTTAATGGATATAGATACTTATGCAGCCTGTCCTTTATATTGATGCCTAAAGCAATGCAGTTTGAGTTCTTTGAAGTCAAGTTAAACAGTGAGAGGTGCACAGAAACACTTGCAATTGTTTGACAAAATAATTCTGCTGTTTGAATAATACAGTCCTGACCATATACCTGCCAAGAGCCCAAAGCATGTGAGTTTTAAATAAGGAAACGAACCCCAATACTCAGTAGCTCAGGAAATAGGAAATGGATTTCAGATGGACTGAAATAGAGTTTAGAAATATGATCAAATGTGCAGCCTCTTTTGATTGAAGTCTAAAGGGATGATGTGATTCCTCTCTTCCAAGTAGAATACAATTTTAGGTCACTCATTATATCCCAAGAAAAACCCATGAAAGTATACTTCAATAAGTAGACCCAACAGAAGTTTCTAAACCAGATTTTAGACCAGTGTTTCTCAGTGTGTAGTCAACCAACTACTTACACCAAAATTATTTAGACTGGCTGATAGAAATATAGATTTCTGAGCTCTACGCCAAGGGCAGTGATTTATGTAGAGATTCTCAAAGGCATCCAGAGGTAAGTCAGTCCTCATCAACAATGAAATATTCCACAACCAGCTCTAGGAGAAGTACTCCGATAAATGTAATCCCTACCCTGCCTCCAGTATTTTATAGGCAAATAACTACAATACAGGACAGACAGACAAAAGTAATACATGGAGGGATCAGTAGAGCAGCTTATTCTGGCTGAAATCTCCTTCCAGGTTTTCAGGCAGAGGTATCATTTAGGCAGTGTGTGAGAATGAGTTCAGCACCTTATTGGTGGAACAGGAGAAGAACAAGCTTCACAGGGAGTGAAAGGAATGAAGGTGAACAAAGAAAGTCATGAAGGCATGTCCAGGATATTGTGCACAGACCAATACTGCTGTGGAAGAGAGGTCCTCAAAGGCTGTATGTAAGTGGAGGAGAGAGAAAATTAGTCTAGTTGGAGGACCCCAAATGCATCAATAATCATATAACATGAGTGGCAGGGGGCATTTCAAATTTTTAAAGATACGGTATGAGTTGGTCTATGGTTTCAAAAGGAAACAGGCTATGCATGGGTTTGTACCTGCCATAACAAATTACCAAAAAAAGAATGGCTTAAAACAACAAAAGTTTGTTCTTTCACAGATCTAGAAGCCAGAAGTCCGAAGTCAAGTGTTGGCAGGGCTGTGCTCTATTCAAAGGCTATAGAAGAAAATCCTTCCTTGCCTCTTTCAGCTTCTGGTAGCTCTAGGCACTTCTTGATTTGTGGCTTTCAGGCCAATCTCTGCCTTTGTCTTCACAAGGTCTTCTTAACAACCCCCTGTGTTTTCTCCTCTTTGTCTCTTACAAGGACATTTGTCATTGGCTTAGGACCCTCCAAGATAATCCAGGATGATCTCACCTTGAGATACTTAATTATATGTGCAAAGACCCTTTTTTCAAATCAGGCCTTACCATTCAACCCCACTATATGCTACCATAAGACAGAATGATATAGAATAGTTTCTGAAAACATACCTATTGTGTAGGTGACATGGAACAAATGTGTGAAATGCTGATAATAAATATTTTATAGGATTGTTGTGAGGATTAGAATAATAATTTCTACTTAGGATAGCTAGCATAGTATCTGGTGGATAGTGGATTTTCAATTAATCATAGCTTATGTTAATACTATAAAGGACCAGGGGCATCTGGGTGGCTTAGTCAGTTAACCAGCTGCCTTTGGCTCAGGTCATGATCTTATGGTTCTCAGGTTTGAGCTCCACATAGGGCTCTCCGCTGTCAGTGCAACATCTGCTTTGGATCCTGTCTCCCTCTCTCTCTGCCCCTCCCTCGGTAGCTCTCTTCCTCTCTCTCAAAAAATAAATAAACATTAAAAAAACTGAAAAGAAAAAAATACATAAAGGACCAATATTGTGTAAGAACTGTTAGGCCATATAGTTTAGGGGTTAAATGCATACACACAGAGTTGAGAGATGAATCCCCTGGGTGCAATTCTTATATGTATAAAGGCTTGTGTGGCCTGGATAAAGTGACTTACTCTTTCAGAGTTTTTTAAATCTGAAGTTTGTAAATTGAGTTTATAATATGAGTGACACAAATAAGTTGTTATTGGGGTTTTTAAAAAAGTAACGTATGTAGGGGCGCCTGGGTGGCTTAGTCGGTTAAGCGTCCGACTTTCGCTTGGGTCATGATCTCGCGGTTCGTGGGTTCGAGCCCCGCGTCGGGCTCTGTGCTGACTGCCAGCTCAGAGCCTGGAGCCTGTTTCAGTCTGTATCTCCCTCTCTCTCTGACCCTCCCCTGCTCACGCTGTCTTTTCTCTCTCTCTCTCCTAGAAATAAATAAAAATATTAAAAAAAAAAAAAAAGTAAAGTACTCAGCCCAATGTCTGGCAAACAATAAGTCAGCTATTTAATGATTATGAGGATGAGACAGAGGACCACATCTAAGAAAGTTTGGTCATTTATACCAAGAGACCTAGTGTTTAGAGCATAAATAAGACACTTTTATATGGAATATCTCATTTGGGTCTCTGACAAATTGTTTGTCATCTTATTTTGTGGCTCTGCCCTGGGCAAATAGACTGCCCCTTCCAGATGCTCAAGGAGAGGCCTGCTTCCTGGACCATATTTCTTACCAAGTTAAGTACAATGAGGGATTTCTGGTGACTTACGAAGAACAAAAGGGCAAAAAACAAATTTAGGCCCTATAGAAAAGAAAACCTGTGTGTAGAGTCCTGTAACTCTTTCCATAAGCTGGAGAAGCTTTCTCACTACACCTCTTACCATTTCCTCCTTTGTTATGATCCTCAGAAATGAATCTATATGGAAAAATAGACCTGGTCAACCAATACCTGCTTGGGCCAGAGGAACTACACAGAGCCTAGCTAGCAGAAACTAACATGATAACCTAACTCTGATAGTAGACATTATGTCTCTACTTCAACAAAGTGGAGGGGCTTTGCTATGAAACAAAATTAAAATAATCAAAAGCTAATTAATTGTCAGAGTGCCCATGCAAAGCAGATCCTGGGCAGCTTTTGTCCTCTCGATTTTCCACTGGGATCAGTCAGGCAGAAAGAAGAGGCCAAGGTAAGAGCATATAGTGGCTCATAGATTACTTGGTGGAGACACTGAGAGAGCCTTGACACTGTCCTGGGAACTCTGGAGGCTTCCAAGTATGAAGATGACAAGCTTTCAAAACAAACACAGCTTAAAATATTCCTAGAGTCACAAATCATAGAGATGCATCATCTCAGGGGGAAAGAGAAGTAAATTAAATATGCCTAAACCATACTATAAAAATATTCTAATGATTTAGATCTAGTTAAATACATTGAGAGGAGAGTGATCTATTGGCATGAGTGAGACAGAATAAAGAAATGGTATAGATGGATCACATTCCTTGGTAGTGAAGAAAGCCCCATAGCAGAGGTGCCATTGGAACTGGAGTTTTAAACAATCTTATGTCAGATCCCTTCCTTCTCATTCAGACACAGCCACCTCCCTCACTCAGGTCCTTCAATAATTTCTAACTGCTCTCCTTGTCCATCTCTAATTTTAACCCATTCTCATATTCATCATTTTAACATTCTTCCTAAAAAACACGAGTGGATAATAGACTGGAACAAAATTGCGCACATGCCAGTGTAATAAAAGATGAAGGAAGGGTGATAGAGAGGGAGACACAGTGAGTACATAAACCTTTTATCTTTGGTAAAGGTTATTATTTTGTGTAGTTGATAAATTTAGAAAATAGATAAGGCACATTAATTACAGATAAAATAGAACCATTCGAAGAACTAATTGAGAATTTTTCTTGCTCTATCCTAGTGGAGAGAGAGTTCTCTGAGACCTCTTTTATCAGGCACTAATTTCATTCATGAGGGTTCTACCTTCATGATCCGATCACCTCCCAAAAGCCACACCTTCAAACATACTCACATTGGGGATTAAGTTTGAACATATAAGTATGTTCTTTTGCCTTTTCTGCAAAGAGAGAAGGAGGAGTAGCTAGTTATGGAAACAGGCGGCAAGGCCATTTTCCTCCAACCGCCCTCTACCCCCTTTGCCCCCCAGTCCTCCCTCCCCTCCCACCCCCACCTGCTTAGATAAGAAAGAAGGCCTGGGGCACCTGGGTGGCTCAGTAGTTTAGCATCTGTCTGACTCTTGATTTTGGCTCAGGTCATGATCTCACATTTTGTGGGCTGTGCTTAGGATTCTCTCTCTCTCTGTCCGTCTTACTCCCCTTCTCTCCCTCCTCTGCTCACACATGCACTCCTCTCTCTTTCTTTCTCAAAATAAATAAATAAACATTAAAAAATTAAGTCCTGAAATATGAAGGCTGTTTCTCCAGACCACATGAAAGATCTGCTCTCAGGTTCCTCATCCACAACCTGTATGCCTTAAAAAGATGGTAGGAGTCCCTCAAAACTGCCTGAAATGTTGAATTAAACTGGACTTGAGTATTATAAGGGAAAATTACAATCAAGTTTAAGACAAAAGATCTATTAGGTTTGTGACCTTGAAGAAACCACTTTATTTGTCCAATTCAATCATTTCATCTGTAAAATTGGAACAATAAAACTTACCTTGGCTACCCGACAAGCTAGTTTTGAGAAGTAATTTAAGTAAGAGTCATAAAAATATATGGAAATTATAAAGTGTAACCTAAGTATAAACTAATGAGACAAGTACATCTGTTGTTGTATCAGATATTTATAACAACTCCACAATGTGGGCCAAAGTTGTTATACCATTTACTGATGGAAGGTAGGGAAAAAAAGGAAAAGTATTAAGCTATTTGCTTAAAGTCTCTCAGAAGGTTGGTTACCAAGCCAGGACCAGTACTCCTGGCTCCCTCACCCACTAGCTCTTACCTGTGCTGGTTATTTCCCCATATACATTCTCTGGCCTTCTGTGCACCACATAAGCTCCTATTTCCTCTGCCTTCAGGTTGTTCTAGCCAATAAAGACCCGACAGTAGGAGGAGAGAGAGTTTGGGGTATTCTTCCATACTTCTTTCCCTGCCTCAGCACTGTGGCTCTGGAAATGGTTGGCTCTCTCTATAACTTCAACTCATATGTAGAGCCTCTTTCCACAATGATAGATATCATGGGGCTCCAAGAATATTGGGTTCCCATGCTCACTCTTTCCTCTTCAGATCTAGGCAGTAAACAGCTTCTTTACCACTGCTAATCCCTGGTACCTCATCATCTCTTCTTGGGTGCCTCAGCCCTGCCTACACATCTCTAAATGGTACCTTCTTTAAATTCTCTGCAAAATTCCAGTTAAGCAAGCCTTCTGTTTTCTGCTAGGTTCCTGAGTGATAAACATTCTTTTTTAAACTGTGTGTGCATAGGCTGCCAAGAAAACTTTTACCACCTTGTTTCCAATTCCTTTCTCAGCCCCTTCCCTCTCTCTCCCCAGACTTCTTCCATAGAAAGCCATTCACCATTCATGGGCCTATACTGCTCTTTCCTAATTTTTCTTTATTGATTTAAAAGCTGCTAAGCCCTCTCCTTAGCTCCTATTCCTCCACCCTCTTTTCCTCTTCTGTCTCATACTTTGTTTCCCCACAGGAGAGAATTTGGACTACTGACCTACCTGCAGTATACTCTGTGTTGAAGAACAGCAGTAAAGCCCTCTCTGAGTTTTTTTAAACATGAAATTTGTAAACTATATTTTAACAAAAAAGTAAGGAAATTCTGCCTAAAAGGTATTCAAAAAATTGACCACCCTATCAATTTTCCCCTTGAGGTTATATAAAATATTTCCATACTGGAAGCACAATCAGGTCCATCTTCTTTCAGACTAGATCACTACTATTACTAGGCATACGGCTGCTAACTTTCTCTAAGGCTGCAATAAATCAGTGCCCCAACAGTCTTTCCACCATTGAAATTTATGGCAGAAACAGTCACAATAGTTATTTTAGCCTCTAGGGTGCTTTCTCATTAAAGACTATGAGTTCAGTGGATAGACATAACCTATAATAATAGCTTTGTCTTCCTAGTGTGTGATTGGAGGGGGAAAAAATAAAAATGCCCTTGCCCTTCTTATGTTAGAATTCACATCAGAAAAATCCAAGAGCTGACATATCATCCAGGAATTCTGAGCCCCCTCCGCCTCTCCTAGCTGTGAAAAATAATGATCTGTTGATCTCTAATTGTCATTCAAACTGTGGGCCCATGAAGCCAGCATCTGTCTCCTCATTGGCTTCCTCTTCCCTAAATGTACTTACTGTCATGAAAAGGGAAAGAGCACTTTGTGTGACACTTTCTAAACTACATTACTCATGAAGGGCTGACCATAATTACCAACAAATTGAAATGGATGCCCAAAATGATGACTGGTAGAGTCTACAAAATAACTGGTATTTTTACCACAGTTCAAGAGTATGAGACTTCCATAAATGATTTTGTGACATTTTGGCTACTGATTACAGGTACAAATTATCCGTGCTCAATTAAAGAAAGATGAAAGTTCAGCTTTCTATAATTAAACCAATAACTTGTTCAGCCTCAGGGCTGGAAATACATGTAAGAATTTGTGTCTCTTGTAATCCTGAATGAAAAATTATGGAAGAAAATTCTACTACCATTGGCTTTCTTAAAACCAGGTCCTTATTCATACTGGAAAATATTCATAATGAGACTCTTAAACAAGGAAAAAAGAAGTCATTCTCATACTTTTTTGGCTTCCATGTAGTTAATTTCCTTCTTCACTTCAAAACTTCACAGTTTTGAATACTGTATCTTTTTTAAAAAAAATGTTTATTATTGAGAGAGAGAGTGTGTGTGCGCACAAGTTGGAAAAGGATGGGGGGCGGGGAACAGATGATTCAAAGGAGGCTCTGTGCTGACAAAAGAGAATCCATTGCAGGGCTCAAACTCAGGAACCATGAGATCATGCCCTGAGCTGAAGTTGAACGCTTACCTGACTGAGCTACCCAAGCACCCCTTAAATATTATATTATTTAGATCAGTCTTGGGAAATCAATCCAGACATTTTCTTTGGTTCCTGCTACAAACATGATAGGAAGTACTTGAAAAATAGCTAAGAGTATATTTCAGTGTGAAAGATAAAGCCCAAATAACCAGCACTGTAACCTACTACTTTCGTTTATCTATAAAATGGGACAGGATAATCAGGTGTATGTGTTAACTCGGCTAGGCTTTGTCCCCATTTAGTCAGTCAAACACTAATCTAGGTGCTGCTATGAAGGCATTAGTAGACATGATTAAAGTCTATAGTCTGTGAAGTAAAGGAGATAAGCCTAGACAATCTGGATGGGCTTGAGACAATCGATTGAAAGCCCCTAAGAGCAGAATTGAGGCTTCCTTGAATAAGAAATTTCACCTTTGCTTTCAGCTCATGCCGGGAACTCCAATCTCCCCTTCCTGAGATCTTCTGCCTACAGATTTCAGACTAGCCCAGCCAATTCCATTGGTGTAAACCAATTCCTTGCAATAAATTTATTTATCTACTTAAATATCCTAATGGTTCTATTTTTCTGGTTGTATCTGATTACGCAAGGATAACAACGGCTATTCTGCAGGAGTGTTATAATAATAAAATGAGATAATGTGCATAAAAATTATTTTATTACAAAACGAATATAAGGGAGTGTACAGTATTACCATTTGATGTGACTAACTCCAATCCAGCTAATAACTCCATATAAACGCCACTCTTTCCTAACAGGATTTACCAAGCCATTGTATTCTTCAGATATCACAAATTCCCTGACATTCTAAGGCTGCTATTTAATAATACCAGATCCTGCTTGACAGCCGATCATACCCAAACCCACAAGCATCTAGATGTGACACTTCTCACACAAAAATGATAATGAACTAGAGAAAGAGTCTGTGAGAAAGGGTACTAGATATCAAGGTGAAGGCATAGGTGTAAGGTTGATGTTCAAACAGAAGCCTGGACAAACCTGAAATAAAGAATGAGTGCAGAGTCAGAGCTAAAGGATACAAAGGTACTTGAAATCCATAGGTGGAGTAGGAAACCAACTCCAGATACTAGCTCAGGTCTTACCTGAATTTGGGCTGGCTCAGCTCCCCAGTGGGTGGGTGAGCTGATGGCTGGGAAAGGAGGACTTCTGACCCAAAAGGTGTGCCAAATAACTCCTAGGGTCAGGAGTTCTCAAACCTGAGAATCAGGCAACCAGGAGCACCTGAGAGAGATAACCATCAAATTCACTTCCCTTTCTTTCAAGTCATACAGTCAAATTATTTTCCACAGCCTCCCTTGCAGTTATTCTGGCTGTAAGGCTGAGTTGTAGTCAGTGAGATGACAGTGGAGGTTCCCACTTACAGGCCTGGCTCATAAACATCTGCCATGCTCTTTCTGCTCTTTTCCTGTACTGTCTGGCAAAAATGGAGCCAATCCCCAGCACAGCCATAAGAGCCACAGAATAAAGAAGGCAAAGCCGCAAGATACAAAAAGCCTGGGTCTCTGAGTCACTGCTTGAAGGAGAAGCATCCAGAAATGTTACCTGACCGAGAACAGTTGCGTCAGATTATTATGTTAGCAAGGTATGTTAGCAAGATACTAAGCCATTGAAATTTGGGGCTTATCTGCTAGATCTGCCAGCTAACAAAAATTGTATTGAATTTGGCATGCTATTGTAAAACAAAAAGGCAAAAACACTTAAAATATATACCACTGGCTTACTCAGGTAGCCAACAGCAAGGAAACAGTAGAATCTGGGAGATGGGCACTCATGCTACTATTCAGGAGAACACCCCAGAACTTAAGCCAATATTAGAGGCTTGTCATAAAGTCAGAATAATAATAGGACCACTATTTTAACTCCCCCCCCCAATAATTTCCTTCTCTATAATGGCCAGATTCCTCTTTCCTATTTCTCATTTTCCCCCTGCAATACTTTAATTAGACTGCTTATCCCACATCTGATAACACCATCCTTCCCTCTTCTCATCCAAATCCTATTCTTCCTCAATGTCAGACCAAGCCTCACCTCTCTGTTGAGATGAGAGCATTTGTAGAATTGCTTTAACACATGGCAATCCTACCCTCCTCTAAATATACTGTTCAGACCATTCATCTGGACATTTAATCATACACTGTTCTGCACTGTCCTTTAATCCCGCCCCCACCTCTACCCCACCATGGATACCTCATAAATTTCTTTAGGGAGGGACAAGCCATATATTAATTCATTCTCCCACCCAACACCTTGCAGAGCAGCAGACATGCATAGTGGCTCTTACTAAATGTTGAAAATGAATTGTATTTCACTCACTCTAACTTTTACAATAAAACCAATAGTAAAGTGAGATGGTCGATAAAGAAAAGATGCTAATACAACACAGCAGGAATGGCCAAGAGATGTATTTTGAATACTAACACCAATAGAGTAGTGTCATGGCTACCAGGAGCACTTGATGAGAAAGACTCTAAGTCCATATCCAGGCTCCTTGGGAAGGAGCGCTGCAATCTGTTAGCAACATCTTCATGGCATTGGGTACAAAAGTGCATCTTAAAGTTTTACTTTTTGCCACAGGCTTATAGCCAATGATTGTTGTGGTTAGAGCATTCAAAGCTTTTATTGCCAACTGCCTACTGACAATATCACTTGGTGTCACCCTGTCATCTCATACTTATTTTATCTAATACTACACTCTTAATCTTATCCCCCCCTTATCTTGTGTTCTTCTAGCATTCCTCATCTCAGTAAATAACAGTACCACATATTCAGTTGCTCAAGGCAAAAATCAGAGTCAATCTTGATTATTCATTCCCTTTACTTCAGTCTCCCAACATCCTGCCAGTTTCACCTCCAAAACATATCTTCAGTTTGTCCACTTCTTCCCTCTCCTCCAGTCTATCATCTTAGTTCACTCTATCACCATCTCTCATCTAAGACTACTAAAATCAATTCCTCACTGGTTTCCCTGTTTTTATTTTTATCATCCAATAGTCTATTCTCAATGCAACAGAATGATTTTTTCAATTTTTTTAAATTTGTTTTTTAAATTTATATCCAAGTTAGTTAGCATATAGGACAATAATGATTTCAGGAGTAGATTCCTCAATGCCCCTTACCCATTTAGCCCATATCCCTCCCACAACACCTCCAGTAGCCCTCTGTTTGTTCTCCATATTTAAGACTCTCTTATGTTTCATCCCCCTCCTTGGTTTTTTCTCTCCCCCCCCCTTTTTTTTTTCGCAGAAGGATTTTTTAAATCATTAATCAAATTGTGTCACTCCACTGCTTCAAACTCTCCAGTTGGCTACCTTCACTTTGTAATTACAAGCAAATTTAACCACCTATTAATGGTCTAAAACCTACAAATTTTGCCTTACACACCTCTTTGACCAATGTTACCCTAGATCACTGGGCTTCTGCCACACTCAGCTTCAAACACAACAAAGTGTATTCCCACCTTACAAATTTTGAACTTGCTATTCCTTCTGTCTGGAACACTCCTGCCTCAGATCTTTGCATGGCTGGTGCTTTTAAATATTACAAGTCTCAACTTAAATGCTAACTCTTCAGTGAGACATCCCTGGCTACCTTGTATAAAACATCTCACAAGTTCATCATTATTTATCACTGTACTCAGTTCACTTTTGGAATTATTTGTTTTCTTGCATTTCTTCCAATCTCCCTCCCTGGATCATTATCTCCATAAAAGCAGAGACCTTGCCTAAGCTCATCATTGCTATATCCCCAGCAGTGTGATCTCATTTCCCTTTGTAACTTTTATTTTCCCCAATTTAAAGATGAGGGTTTGGGATTAGGAACTCACTAGAGAAGGCTCTGACATTCTTTGCATCTGTGATTCCAAGGAGGCTTTAGAGTTCAGGGCTTTTCCAGACACTGACATTTCTAAATGCATTTTTCAAATGAAGTCAATCCCCTCAGGCAGCCCAGTGGGGAGGTCAGAAGGAGCCAGCAAGAACGTAGGCTGGTGAGCTGAATTACACAGTTCCTTTGCCATGCCACTCCACCCAGACTGAGGAGATGCAGCTCATTAGGTACTAAATGTTTAGTGACTGTCACTATTAATTGGTGGGTATTAATACTCTAAGGAGACAGTAAATCTCATGATGGACTCAATAGCATCAGCCCCTTGCAGTAAAACAAAGCACTAGGAATTTGAATCTAAACCACTACAAAAAAGAACCCAGAGATTATTCCTTCCCTGCTGTAAGAGTAAATTCTGGCTGCTATTTATACTGAGCACTAACCAGGATCTATATTAAATATTTTATATTTCTTTATCATTTCATCTTCCAATAAGCCTAAAGAAGGTATTTATATTATCCTCATTTAATCGATGAGAAAACTTACATACAGAGAGAAGAAGCCCTTTGCCAAAGATCACAAAGCTAATAAGTGAAGGATCCTAGATTTTAATTGGTGTCTGTCTCATTCTGAACTCTATGATCTTAACTACTAATATTGCCTGTTTCTTATAATTATTGTTTCATCATATGATTACAATTACTTTTACCAAAGCCTTTTCTATTCTTCAAGTCTGAGCTCAAATGCCACTTCTTTCATATGGATATATCTAACCTCCAAACACACCCATCCTCTACCTCACCTTTTCCTGCATTAGTCATATGGAATCAATCATATAGGGGAAGGAGAGTCAGGAACCACATTCACTAAGCATACAGTACATGCACTGTCACAACAAAAGCTTATATCATTCTCACAACTATTCTACAAAGTAGATATTAAATCTGTTCTGAAAGGTGAAATGGCTTGGGCAGGATCTTACAGCTCAAAGTAGTGGAATCAGAATTTAAACCCAAGTTGCCTTGATGTCTGCCTGAATCCAAGGTATTTACACAAAGTTACTCTGAATTCTCCATTATACCCCTAGACTAAATAAATCCTTCTCTTATAAACCCTCAAAGCACCATGAACTTCTTCCTTGAAGTATTTTCCATAATTATAACTTTATATATATCATCAATTTTAATTCCTTTTTTACCCCCAACTCCATAAGCAATGAATATATCTCTTTTTGCTCTACTAAATCCCCAGCACTGTACAAATATTTGTCAGAAACTAACAAACATATTTGATTTCATTAAGTACATCTCATATATAAGTTTAGTACATTTCTGCTAGATTTAAGCTCTCTGAAGTAGATTATCTACCTAATTTATCTCTGTATCCCTCATAATGCTCAGTAGAGAGTAGGAACTCAATAAACCTGTCAAAGTAACCTGTAAATAAACCTGACAGAAACCTGTCAAAGGCCTAGAACAATTGATTTAGTATCACTAAACAATGGTCTTTAGGGAAACACATCTTCAAATACAAGTACTGTCTTTGGGGTGCCTGGGTGTCTGAGGCAGTTGAGCAATGAACTCTTATTTCCACTTGGGTCATGATCTCACAGTTCATGGGATCAAACCCCAGGACAGACTACGATGTCAACTTGGGATTCTCATTCTCTCTCTCTCTCTCTCTCATTCTTCCCCTCCTCCCTCTCAAAATAAATAAACATTAAAAAAAAACAAATACAAGTTTGTCTTTGAAATGTAGGAAAAACAATTCCTCAAGATGGAAGAGATGTATAAAATGACTCACTTTCCCTTATGCTTGGCAATTTTATTTGGCTGATAGTATCTACCCGCTCAAATTATTTACCACATACTATCACTCTTCCATCCCTCTAATACCAGTGGTCAAATAATTATAGAAGGACGAAATGTACCATATTCAATGGCAAAAGAAGTTTCGAGGGAGGAAGGCAGTGGAAGAAAACTATTAAAATAACTGGAGACTACCTGTCCTTCCCAGGCAGAACCAAACTGCCTCCATCCAGGGTGCTGAACAATTGCCATGATTCTCTGTCCTCCTCCTTTATTTCTTGTCTTCACATTCCTCCCTTGCTCAGGTCTCAACGTAAGTCCAGTGTTGCACATTCCTCAGTTCTCTGCCTTATCACTAAGACTCAGAAACAGGACCAGAAAGCAAATGGTGTGTCCCATGATGGGCTAAGTTTCCATTCTCTGACTATCCACACTGATCCAAGTGTGTGATTAAAAGGCAAGTACCTCAATTTAAATAATGCTATATCCTACTCCTACTCACACCTCCATACACCTGTTCTCAGGATGAAGGGAGAAGCACATATCAATGCTTTATTTCTAAATAGATGCACTGTATAAATGCCTGACGAAGAGGGAGTTCTCTACTTTTTCCCTCCCTCCTTTGCTCAGTGATACTCCTCAAGGGTGAAGTCTGATTCCAGGACACTGGGCCATGTTTGCAAGTGGAAGATGGCTATTAATCAATGAAACACAACTGTTTATGTGCTCCCTTCTGTCTTTTCTATCTTTCATGCTAATGGAATAATAGAGTGTGAACATGTTTCCAGATGGGAAGAGATCTGGCCTTCTTACATCTTAGTTTTTCTTCCTTCTCTTCTATCCCTGCAGCATAAGTGACACACTGGGCTAGAGTAAGGTCAATATAGCATGTGGAATCATTAATGACACAAAACAAGAAAGTATCAAGTAATCACCATGGGTATTTTAATTTTCAGATTGTTTTTCATCTTCTTTCTCATTCTGCATAGCAACCTATATGAGCTTCCTGGGCCTTCCACAGCAAAGTACTTACAAACCAGGTGGCTTAAAATAATGGCAATTCACTGTCTCTCAGTTCTGAAGGTTACAAGTCTGAAATGAAGGTATCAGCAAGGTTACACCCCCTCTGAAACCTGTAATAGAATCCTTCCTTGACTTTCTGTGGCTTGTGGTGGTTTGGTGGAAAGATTTAGCATTTGGGGGTTTGTGGTTGCATCACTCCAATCTCTGCCCTCATGGTCACATGGCATTCCTCCCACCTCTCATAGCTGTCTTCTTACAAGGATCCCAGTCATATTGGATTTGGAGCCCACCCTACACCACTATGACCTCATCTTAATGGACTTTATTTCCAAATAAGATCACATTCTGAGGTGCTGGGGCTAGAACTTCAACATAATCTTTTTAAGACAGGGATGCAATTCAATCCATAAAACAACCTTATGGGTAAGATTTCCTAGAGGTATTATTGTTCATGGGTTGAAAGAATTCATTGGAAATTTCTAGATCTATAGTCTAACCTCCTCATTCTGTGCATAATAAAACAGATTCAAAGAAATGAAATTACCTCCTCAATGTCACAGGGCAGTGACAGACGTAAAGGTAACAAATGGAAAGCGGCAGGGTTATCTGGTTTAGTGAGGGTCATCTCAGTGATCCTCCTTTGCTGATTCAGCAAGTTTGTAGCCTTCAAATATATCCTTTCCAGATGTCATGCTTGGTGAAAGAAGATGAGCTTTCTAGATAGAAGAGAGAAGGTGTTCAGAGGAGAGGTTCATAAGTAGTTGCCCACCCCTTCTTGGAACTGACCAAAGACGAGCCTCAGGGCTAGCCCAAAGCTCTGGACATATATGCTTTTCCCTCCCATCGTGTATTTCCCAGGGAACTCACAGCACATGCTTGCTTTTCAGTGGTGCTACTATGACACCAAACAGCTACCTAGGGATTAGATATGCTCCCCTCTCCAGTGCAATATTTCTGACCTAGGTGCTAATTTGAAACTACTACTTAATAATCCATCATTTTCTTTGCATTTTCAGTCCACTATTTTTCCACATATAATCTGCTTCTCACTACACTTCTAAGAGAGAGCCAAAGCAATTATTATTTGAAAAATGGAGAAATGAAGATCAAAGAGGCTAGGAGGAATGTACAAACTTATAGCACAATTTAGCAGCTGCACTACAATCCTAGAATCTCCCAACCTACAAAGTCCCCATTGCTCTTCCCTACCTACTGTGATATGGCCTTTGAATCTGAGAAAAGGAATAGTCATAAGATTTCAGAGCTGGAAGAGAATTAACCTTATTAAGTAGTACAGAAGGGAGAATGGAGGACAAACAATTCATAAGATGTACACTAAAACATTGAATAATTGTCACTGCCTCCATGTGATCTGTGTCAGCTAATAATTTCACCTTTCCAGTATAAGTTAAATATAAAATATACACATTCTTAGGAAATAATACAACACCTATTAAATACTTCAAATGGAAAGTCAAATTTACTACACTCACTAATTCTGAAATAATTTAGAAGCCCTGCAATCATCTTTTTTGGGGGTTAAAAGGTGATTTTTAAAAACTCCCATCCTCCACAAAATTAGTCTCTACCAATTCCATTTCCAAAACAATCAATAATAGTACTTAAAAAAAAAAAGAAAGTCTGAGAAATAATAAAGACTGTTAAAACGAATCATGTCAGAGAAAACTCAAGCATGACATTTTGAGCAATACCATTTGTGTAGCTGGCACTTTGTATGATAAATAACTTTTAAATAAATTAATGCAGGACAAAAGTGATAAAAGGAACAGTATATGAATGTAATTTCAATGCAGATCCTTATTATGGCTTTCAAAACAATCATACCTTCACCTGAAACAATGCTTCAATTTAAGAAATTTATCATATAAATGATAAAATATTTTGAAACGTCAGTGCTGGGCCCAGAAATCATCAAAAGAAACATTAGATTAGTAGAAACTGAAAAAACTACTGACTGAAGCAAAAATGCCACGACAATCCACTATCTTGCCAAATTATATTACTCTTTCTGGCATTAGTATCCCATCCTCTGAAACCTGTCCAAATGTTGTAGCAAACAGGAAGACTATTTTATTCAGGTGTATGCTTGCCTGTTTTTAAAGACTTCTTTACCCTTTGCTTTCCATTTATCTGTCATAATCTTTTAGAATCAAGAACATGCTTGTTCCCAATATTATGTAATATTTATGAGACACTCACAGTGTACTTATTGAGGATAACATGCTGAAGGTCTGTCATTGCTATACCCAACCTTCTTGACCCTGAATTCCAGAGAAATCATCAATAAACAACAACATCAATAATAAAACCTCTTAACAGGTATTGAGCTTTAGCTTTGTGCCAGGTATTATGCTAAGGGCTCATAGGCACATTTTCACCTGCACACAAACATGAGATATAATTATCCCTATTTCACACAGAAGAAAACCAAGACTCAGAAAGATTAGGTAACATCTCCAAGACCACACAGTTGATATATACCAAGGTCTTTCCAACTCCAATGCTTTATGAACAGCACTTAACCCACACACTGCAGAGCCTCACCAGTTTACCTTTCCTTAGTGTGGGCTGATGCAATAGATATTGCAGTAGAGTGAAGATATATTTTTTTTAGTCAGCATGTTTTGGACATTCTTCTATTGAACTGAATCACTATATACAGCAAAAAAGACAGGAAATGGTTGAAAGGTGCTAGGGTACAAATAAATGATATTATAGCAGAAATATAATGAAGTAGAAAATGTGAAAAGGAAAAAAGCAGATTGCAAGACATTACTAGTGTGCAAAATAATGTTACCCTCTCTTGTTTCCTACATCCTTGGTATTTTTTGAATTATGTTTCTGTATTAATTCATCGACCGCCTCACAACAGTTCTATTTATTTGCATATATTAAGTGTATTTGTTTTCTATGACCGCTATATCAAATTTCCACAAACTTAGCAGGTTAAAACAACATAAATTTAATTTTTTATTGACATAAATGCCTTTATTTATTTTTAATTCCAAGATAGTTAACATACAGTGTTATATTAGTTTCAACAGACATTTATTATATTTCTATAGTTCAGAAATCTAAAGCAGTTTCAATAGGCTAAAATCAAGCCGTTGCCAAGTCTTCATTCCCTTCTGGAGGCTCCAAGGGAGAACCTGTTTCTTTGATTTTTCCAGATTCTAGAGGTTGCCCACATCCCTTAGCTCTTGAATCTCTTCCTCCATCTTTAAAGTCAACAATGTCTGTCCATGTCTTCCTCACGCTGCTATTTCTCTGGCCAATTTTCTCTTCTACTTTTAAGGACCCTTACAATTACAATGGGTACATCCAGATTATCTAAATACTGTAACTTATAGTCAACTTATTAGCACTCTTAATTCTCCTGTGCCCTATCACCTAACACAACCATAGGTCCCAGGAATTAGGATGTAGACATCTTTGGGAGTTATTATTCTGCCTACCACAGTTGGCCTTCTGACCCTCAAAGATTCATATCCATCACAAGTCTTTTCACCTAGTAACTCTCACCATCTGAGTCTGAATTTCTCTGTTGGAACTACTGTTATCACAACTCAGGAGCCAAAGAGATTAATAAAGTACAAAAAATGGAGCTGAGGGAATAAATGCAAGGCCTGGAGGCCACTTACTATATATCCTTGCCTCCTTCTCATCCCTCACTGCATAAAGCATGATTCAAGGGAAGACAGTTGACTCATAATGAGAAGCTCAGATTTGATGAAAACCATAGGAGGATCTAAGAAGAGCAAATGACATAGGTAAATCAAAACTGAACTCATAAGCTTGTGTGGAATTGAAGAAAGAGTACAGAGAAGTCAGTTCAAGTCCCATCTTCAAGATTCACAGCTATACCAACTTGGAATGATCTAATCATCCCTCTGGTCCTCAGTTTCCCTATCTGTAAAATAAAAATGAAAATAGTGCCCATGTGCTTTGCAAAGTTGTTATGAGGGTCAAAGTACACAGTTTTTGTGAAAAGTACCTTGGAAATCATAAAAACCCATAATGGGGAAGGAAGGAGGAAAATATCAGTAAAACAGCAGCTAAAATGGTCCAGCTGGGTAAAGGTAGAAGTTGCAGATAGGTGGGAGGTAGGCTGGTATTTGAGTAGCTAAAGAGAAAAGATGATTTTTAAAGATCTCAACATTAAAGCTGCAAGAATTTAGTTAATTCTTCTGCAATAAATGGTGGAGTTTCAACCTTCTCCAAACTCTATACTCTTTTCTCTATCTACATTGTCTTATGAAACCAGAGATTCAGTGATTTGAGAGAGTGATCAGGAGCAGGCATCAGGAGACTGGATATATGAAGTGTAATTGATATATAATTATAATTGAGTGTTTTGTCTGTGCTGAACATTGTTCTAAGCACATTATATATAGTAACTTATTAAATCTCCCCTTGTAAGGTAATTGTCTCCATTTTTATTTTTTTTTGTCTCCCTTTTTATAAATGAAGAAATTGAGGCATTAAGAGGTTAAATGCAACATAAGGATTATACACAAAGTAAATGTACAAGCCAAGATTTCAATCCAGGCAGTATGGCACCAGAATCTGTGTCCATAATGACCAGGATACACTGCTCCCAAGCAAGTGTGCACACATATTCTACCAGACAACCCTGCCAGCTCTTTAAACACTGCCTATGACCCATTATACAGGGTCATGTACATAACAAATGCTCATTATGTATTTACTAGGTTTGGAAAAGACCTTGTAATGCAGTACTATTTAGGGTCATGATTAGCGGTGAGGAAGAAGAAGCAGACATTTTGGGTGATTGACGATATGGCAAACCTAGGAGAGACATGGTCAAGAGGGTGCCCACGTTATGGGAACTGGCTGGATCCTCCTAGGATGAAGAAATTCTGTTAAAAGAAGTCTAGGAAGGTAAGAGGGAAATCAGGTAAGAGAAATGTGGGGCTAGAAAAATCATTTGGTGGGGCGCCAGGGTGGCTTAGTAGGTTAAGCGTCCGACTTTCGCTTAGGTCATGATATCGCGCTTTGTGGGTTCGAGTCCCGCGTCGGGCTCTGTGCTGACTGCCAGCTCAGAGCCTGGAGCCTGTTTCAGTCTGTGACTCCCTCTCTCTCTTACCCTCCCTTGCTCACGCTGTCTCTCTCTCCTAAAAAAAATAAATAAAACATTAAAAAAAAAAAAAAAGAAAAATCATTTGGTGACCACATAGGTGATAAGTTCCTAGTGATAATAATTACGCCAAAAAAAAAAAAATATCAAAGTTGAAGAAAAAAGTTAGCATTATTATTTTTTTTTTACAAAGAGTTTATTGTCAAATTAGTTTCCACATAACACCCAGTGCTCATCCCCACAAGTGCCCTCCTCCATGCCCACCCCTCCTCCCCCCCACATCCACCAGTCCTCAGTTTTTGTCAGCATTCAAGAGTCTCTCATGGTTTGCCTCTCCCCCTTTCCCCCACCATTTCTGCCCTTCTTCTCCCCCTTGGTCCTCTGTTAAGCTCCTCCTAATCCTCCTATACGTGCACACATATGATATTTGTCTTTCTCTGCCTGACTTATTTCGCTCAGCATAACACCCTCAAGGTCCATCCATGTTGCTACACATGGCCAGATTTCATTGTTTCTCATTGCCATGTAGTATTCCATGGTATAGATAAACCACATCTTCTTGATCCATTCATCTGTTGATGGACACTTAGGCTCATTCCAGGTTTTAGCTATTGTGGAGAGTGCTGCTATGAACATTGGGGTACATGTGCTCCTATGCATCAGCATTTCTGTATCCCTTGGGTAAATTCCTAGCAGTGCTATTGCTGGGTCATAGGGGAGTTCTATTGTTAGTTTCCTGAGGAACCTCCACACTGTTTTCCAGAGGGGCTGTACCAGTTTACATTCCCACCAACAGTGTAGGAGGGTGCCCGTTTCTCCACATCCTCGCCAGCATCTAGAGTTCTCTGATTTGCTCATTTTAGCCACTCTGACTGGCGTGAGGTGGTATCTCAGTGTGGTTTTGATTTGTATTTCCCTGATGAGGAGGGATGCTGAGCATCGTTTCATGTGTCTGTTGGCCATCTGGATGTCCTCTTTGGAGAAGTGTCTGTTCCTATCTTCTGCCCATTTCTTCACTGGGTTGTTTGTTTTTCGGGCGTGTAGTTTGGTGAGTTCCTTGTAGATTCTGGATATCAACCCTTTATCTGATATGTCATTTGCAACTATCTTTTCCCATTCGGTTGGTTGCCTATTAATTTTCTGGGTTGTTTCCTTGGCTGTGCAGAAGCTTTTAATCTTGAGGAGGTCCCAACAGTTTATTTTTGCTCTTAATTCCCTTGCTTTTGTGGATGTGTCAAGTAAGAAGTTGCTGCGGTGGAGGTCAAGGAGGTTGTTTCCTGCATTCTCTTCTAGGGTGTTGATAGTTTCCTGTCTCACATTCAGGTCCTTTATCCATTTTGAGTTTATTTTTGTGCATGGTGTGAGAAAATGATCTAGTTTCATTCTTATGCATGTTGCTGTCCAGTTCTCCCAACACCATCTGTTAAAAAGGCTGTCATTTTTCCATCGGATATTCTTTCCTGCTTTGTCAAAGATTAGTTGGCTGTATACTTTTGGGTCCACTTCTGAGTTCTCAATTCTGTTCCATTGCTCTATGTGTCTGTTTTTGTGCCAATACCATACTGTCTTGATGATGACAGCTTTGTAGTAGAGGCTAAAGTCTGGGATGGTGATCCCTCCCGTTTTGATTTTATTTTTCAGGATTACTTTGGCTATTCGGGGTCTTTTGTGGTTCTATAAATTTTTGGATAGTTTGTTCTACTTTTGAGAAGTATGCTGGTGCAATTTTGATTGGAATTGCATTGAATGTGTAGAGTGCCTTGGGTAGTAATGACATCTTAACTATATTTATTCTTCCTATCCATGAGCATGGAATGTTTTTCCATTTCTTTGTGTCTTCTTCAATTTCCTTCATAAGTTTTCTATAGTTTTCATCATACAGATCTCTTGTATCCTTGGTTAGGTTTATTCCGAGGTATTTTATGGTTTTTTGTGCAATTGTGAATGGGATCAGTTTCTTGATTTCTCTTTCTGTTGCTTCATTGTTGGTGTATAAAAATGCAACCGATTTCTGTACGTTGATTTTGTACCCTGCAACTTGGCTGAATTCTTGGATCAGTTCTAGTAGGCTTCTGGTGGAGTCTGTCGGGTTTTCTATGTAGAGTATCATGTCATCTGCAAAGAGGGAAAGTTTGACTTCCTCTTTGCCAATTCTGATGCCTTTGATTTCCTTTTGGTGTCTGATGGCTGATGCTAGGACTTCCAGCACTATGTTAAACAGCAGTGGTGAGAGTGGGCACCCCTGTCGTGTTCCTGATCTCAGGGGGAAAGCTCTCAGTTTTTCCCCGTTGAGGATGATGTTAGCTGAAGGCTTCTCATAGATGGCTTTGATGATGTTTAAGTAGGTTCCTTCTATCCCAACTTTCTCGAGAGTCTTTATTAAGAAGGGATGCTGTATTTTGTCAAATGCTTTTTCTGCATCTATTGACAGGATCATATGGTTTTTATCTTTTCTTTATTGATATGATGGATCACATTGATTGATTTGCGAATGTTGAACCAGCCCTGTAACCCAGGAATGAATCCCACTTGATCTTGGTGGATGATTCTTTTATATGCTGCTGGATTCGATTTGCAAGGATCTTGTTGAGAATTTTTGCATCCGTATTCATCAAGGATATTGGCCTGTAGTTCTCTTTTTTTGCTGGATCCCTGTCTGGCTTGGGAATCAGAGTGATGCTGGCTTCATAAAATGAGTCCGGGAGTTTTCCTTCGCTTCTATTTTTTGGAATAGCTTGAGAATTGGGATTAATTCTGTTTTAAATGTCTGGTAGAATTCCCCAGGGAAGCCATCAGGTCCAGGGCTCTTATTTGTTGGGAGATTTTTGATCACTGATTCAATTTCTTCACTCGTTATGGGTCTGTTCAGGTTTTCTATTTCTTCCCGTGTGAATTTTGGTAGTGAGTGTGTGTTTAGGAATTTGTCCATTTCTTCTAAGTTGTCCAATTTGTTGGCATATAATTTTTCATAGTATTCCCTGATAATTGCTTGTATTTCTGAGGGTTGGTTGTAATAAGTCCATTTTCATTCATAATTTTGTCTATTTGGGTGCTCTCTCTTTTCTTTTGGATAAGTCTGGCTAGAGGTTTGTCAATTTTGTTTACTTTTTCAAAAAACCAACTCTTGGTTTCATTGATCTGTTCAATTGTTTCTTTGGTCTCTATGTTGTTTATTTCTGCTCTAATTTTTACTATTTCTCTTCTTCTACTGGGTTTAGGGCGTTCTTGTTGCTCTGCCTCTAGTTCCTTTAGGTGAGCTGTTAGATTTTGGACTTGCGCTTTTTCTAATCTCTTGAAATAGGCCTGGAGAGCAATGTACTTTCCTCTTAGGACTGCCTTTGCCGCATCCCATAGATTCTGAATTGTTGTGTTTTCATTTTCATTTGTTTCCATATATTTTTTAATTTCATCTCTAATTGCCTGATTGGCCCATTCATTCTTTAGAAGGGTGTTCTTTAACCTCCATGTTTTTGGAAGTTTTCCAGACTTCTTCCTGTAATTGATTTCAAGTTTCAAAGCATTGTGATCTGACAGTGTGCATGGTATGATCTCTATTCTTTTATATTTATTGAGGGCTGCTTTATGTCCCAGTATGTGATCTATCTTTGGAGAATGTGCCATGCGCACTTGAGAAGAAAGTAAATTCCCTGGCCTCAGGATGTAAAGTTCTAAATATATCCGTCAGGTCCATCTGGTCCAATGTGTCTTTCAAGTCCATTATTTCTTTAGTGATTTTCTGTCTGGTTGACCTATCCATTGCTGTAAGCGGAGTATTAAAGTCCCCTGCTATTAGCACATTCTTATCTATAAGCTTGTTTCTGTTTGTGATTAATTGTTTTAGATATTTAGGTGCTCCCATATTCGGTGCGTAGACATTTATGATTGTTAGTTCTTCCTGATGGATGGACCCTGTAATTATTATGTAGTGCCCTTCTTCATCTCTTGTGATTGTCTTTAATTTAAAGTCCAGTTTGTCTGATATAAGTATCGCTACTCCGGCTTTCTTTTGATTTCCTGTAGCATGATATATATTTCTCCATCCCCTTACTTTTAATCTGAAGGTATCTTCCCGTCTAAAATGAGTTTCTTGTAGACAGCATATAGATGGATTTTGTTTTTTAATCCATTCTGCTACCCTATGTCTTTTGATTGGAGCATTCATTCCATTTACATTCAGTGTTATTATTGAAATATGTGGGTTTAGAGTCTTTGTATCTTTTGTAGGGTTCATGTTTGTGGTGGTGTCTCTGGAATCTTTGTTCCTTGCAACCTTTCCTTCAGAGCATCCCCTCAGGATTTCTTGTAGGGCTGGCTTCGTGGTGACAAATTCTTTCAATTTCTGTTTGTTTGGAAAGGTTTTTATCTCTCCTTCTATTTTGAATGACAGGCTTGCTGGATAGAGGATTCTTGGCTGCATATTTTTACTGTTCATCACACTGAAGATCTCTTGCCATTCCTTTCTGGCCTGCCACGTTTCAGCAGATAGGTCTGTCACCACTCTGATGGGTTTCCCTTTGTATGTGAGGGCCCTTTTCTCCCTAGCTGCTTTCAAAATTCTCTTTGTCCTTGTATTTTGCCATTTTTACGATGATATGTCGTGCAGAAGATCGATTCAAGTTACGTCTGAGAGGAGTCCTCTGAGCCTCTTGTATTTCCACATTGACTTCCTTCCCCAGGTCGGGGAAGTTCTCTGCTATAATTTGTTCCAGGACTCCTTCAGCACCTTTCCCTCTCTCTTCCTCTTCTGGGATTCCTATGATACGGATATTGTTGCGTTTGACTGTATCGCTGAGCTCTCGAAGTCTTCTTTCCTGTTCCTGGATCAGTTTGTCTCTTTTTTTGTCAGCTTCTTGTTTTTCTAGAATGGTGTCTTCTAAATCACTTATTCTCCTTTCTGCCTCTTCAATCTGTGCATTGGAGGCCTCTAATTTATTATGGATCTCATTTATCGCATTTTTTAATTCTTCATGCCTATTTTTATTTTCCATTCTGTCTGTAGCCATAGTTTCTTTGATGTCCCCTATTTTTTTCAAGCCCTGCTATTAATTTTACCATTATTATTCTAAAATCTTGTTCAGTTATGCTGCTGATATCTGTTTTGAGCAGTTCATTAGCTGTCATTTCTTCTTGGAGTTTCTTTGGAGGAGAGCTCTTTCGTTTCGTCATTTTAGTTAGTTTTCCGGCTCTTGTTGGTTTTAAAGACCTGTTATGCTCTCTGTTTCTATGAGCACTGCTATATCCAAGAAGACTCTTTGACTGTCCAGGGCCTATCCTTTCAGAGATTGTTTTTTGAATGGTATCCCTCGGTCACTCTTGTTGGGACCTTAGTTATTTTATTTTCCAATTCGTAGTGATATTTGGGACTCTTCACCTTGTGTACTCTACCTTGTTTCTTGAGGTAGCCCTGGAAAAGAAAACAGACAGACAAACACACAGGGAGCAGGAGCACACAAACGCACAGGCTGATTCAACTAACATTCAAAGTGAGAGGGAATACGAAAAAGTTAATAGAAAAGACCGAGGAGGGAGGGCGAATAGGGAGCATAAAATACATAAAAGGGTCAAAAAGGGAAAAGAAAAGGAAAAAAGAAGAAAACCGATGGACAAAGAACGGTTTAAAGCATATACCTGGATTTCCCAGCTACAGTTAAATAGCCGTGTGTATGCAGTGCTGGTTGAAGAGCATAGAGAAAGAGAAGGCAGGGCAGGATGAGGCAAAATTGGAAATAGAATGAACAGGCAGAAGGGATAAGAAACTTTTTTCAAAGAGGTAAAGGGTAGAATATGGTTGGATAGGTGAGAGAAGGATGCTGGAATTATCCAGAGAAACTATATAGTCTAATTACTCCTGAGAGAAATAGCTGAAAAGTCGGTAGGTGTAGAATTTACATTTACAGAATGGACTTGTTGTGATTGTTTAAGCAAGCTGGCGACCAGAGTTAATCAGGTCAGTGTTTTGGGGAAAAAAGCGAGAAAAGAGAAAGAAGAAGAAAAAAAGAGAAAAGAAAGGGGAAAAAAAAGAAAGAAGAAAAAAAGGAAAAAAAAGGGAAAAAGAAAAAAAAAGGGGAGGAGGGCACCTCTCAGGCAGGGATGGGCGTGGCGTGATCTGATGCCTCAGACGGGGGTTCTGCCTTGGCGATTGTGGGGAGGAGAGTGACGGTGCTCCAGTCCCTTCTTGAACCCCACGCTGCAGCTCGCTTTTTTTTTTTTTTTTTTGGCGTGTCAACTCCCCGTTCCGGGGACGCAGCCGAAGTTGGTTGCACTCTTCAACCCAGGCCAGTTCCAATCTCCAAATCCCAGTCCGCGCCCCACTGAAGTTGCCTTAGACACAGCTTCCCAGACAACCCCCTCGGGCTATTCCAGGCTCCCTGCTGAGCTCTGGGGTTGGAGTCAGGATCGCTGCTTCCTTCTCTGGGTCGGGCTGGCGCGCATGCGCGGGGGCTTGCCTGTCGGGTCCGCGTAGCCTGAGCCCGCTGGAGTGAGGAAAACCAGGTCTCTCTATGGCTTGTCACCCGAAACACGAACTCACAGGCAAATTTCCCAGTTTTTAGCTCTTTGCCTTCCCTCTCGAGTTCCAGCCAGCCAGGAGCGCGGACGCCCGGTGTCTGCGCGGCTCTTTCAGGGGTCCCAGCCGCCCTGGAGCTACAATGGCGGCAGGCGCGCCACCGCTGGAGTGAGGAAAACCGGGTCTCTCTATGGCTCGTCACCCGAAGTACGAACTCACAGGCAAATTTCCCAGTTTTTAGCTCTTTGCCTTCCCTCTCGAGTTCCAGCCAGCCAGGAGCGCGGACGCCCGGTGTCTGCGCGGCTCTTTCAGGGGTCCCAGCCGCCCTGGAGCTACAATGGCGGCAGGCGCGCCACCGCCGCTTTAAAACCCAACCTCCAGGAGCGGCACAAAGAAGCAGTTTGTGTGCTCAGCCTCCCCCAGGACCAGTTGTCGCGAGGGGACCTGGTGTGCAGGTATTTGGCAAGTACAGTCTTTCTATGCACCTAGCGGAGATTTTTCTGTCTCGGACTCTCTCCTTTTCCCCTCTCGCTCCCCATAGAGGGTAGAGGGGGATCGCCTCCCACCCTGGAGGCTCTGATCCCGGCCCGATTTTACCTTCCCCGGTTCGCACTCACGTTAGAAGGCTTTCTCAGTGGATTCTGCGTCCTTTTTCTCCAAGTCTCTCAGGTTTTGTATGGTTTCCAATGGCTTCAGATCTTTTCTGTGTGATGTATGGGCACGAGTGCAAGTACGGAGCTCCTTACTTCTCCGCCATCTTGCCCCCCCTCTCCAAAAAGTTAGCATTATTAGAAATAAACTGAGATGGGGTGCCTGGGTGGCTCAGTTTTAGTTAAAGGTCAAACTTGTGATCTCCACTCAGGTCATGATCTCAAGGTTCATGAGATTGAACCCCCAGTCGAGCTCCATGCTGACAGCATAGAGCCTCCTTGGAATTCTCTCTCCCTCTCTCTCTGCCACTTCTCCTTACCTTCTCTCAAAAATAAATAAATAAACTTTAAAAAAGGGACTAAGACAAGTATAGTTCCTTGAAGAGATATTCTGGGAAAAGAAAAGTTTTAAAGATATATTCAGGAAAATACAAGCAAAACAACACTCAATAATTCTAACTGTTAATCCAATACCCCTTTATCAAGACAGTCAGGTTTAGCTACTAGCTTATACTGCATTTAATTTTCAGTTTGTGAGATGTCAATCTGGGAGGTTTTGTTGGAAACCAATGAGGTGAGATTACTTTAGCAATTACCCTCAAATAATGGATTACTGCATTTAACAAATCTGTAAATAAAAAAATGCCTTCCTTTTCATTAGAGGGGATGAACTATAGAGAAAAGAGGGAATTTGGGACAACAAATTGGAAAAGTCAATCACTCTAAATATATATACTAAGATTTTACATGACAGGCTTCTAGACGCCTTTATAATAATTCCACAAATATACTTACATTAAAATAATAAAAATGTAGCACTACTCCCTCCAGACAACCCCAGCTTCAGCATAAGACTTGTAGATGGACAGATAAGTGTCCTTGCTGCTCTAATAATATTTACTCAGTATGAGGGCTGCAGCCAGCTGAGAACTTAACACAGCTTGTTTATTTGAATTTTCAGGAAAGCAGTGTATTTTCTCTCTTCTGCTTCCCATTTCAAACATCCCTTCTGTGTCAGTAGGAGCATGAAAAGAAGGCCCTTAGAAATTGCAGTTCTGGAAGTGAAAGCTTAAATCCTCCAGGCAGACATTAATTTTTAAAGAATATCTGAAATTCCAACTCTATGACACCCAAGAAGGTGGGAATAGGTCTGTCTGTGAACAAATACATAATCTCTGAAACCTCTACAGCTATCTCCACAAAATAAAAAAATAAGTCTCACATTCTGCCCAAAAACCATTCTTTCACTTTATTCAACAAATTTTTATTCATCTTTTACTAGATGACTGACCCTGAGGATAAAGTCACAATGATGAACAAAAATGGAAATAATTTTTGCCTTCATTGAGTTCATACATAGAGTGAAGATAGATATTCATGCAGTAATTACACAAGTAAATGCAAAAGGAAAACTGCTGTGACTTAAAAATCTCTGTAAAAGTAACTTTGAGCTGGGGCCTTGAAAATAAGGTGGAGGTCACTAGGGCATTGCAGAGGTGGGGGTGCTGGATAAGGGGAATTTTCCTGGAAAAGGAGACAGCACCTTGGAAGGCCTTGTAGCAAGAGGGACCACAATGTAGTCAAGGAACTGAAAGAAGGTGGGGGTGCACAAAAATGCATGGGGGCTGTGGCATGAGTCAAGACTGAGAAGACAGGCAGAGTTAAACTATGCTAAGTGGAGGATGTGGGCTCTTACAAATGTAATGGGAAGGCATTGAAGCAGAGGGTGACTGAGAAACTGTAACAGAAATCAGATTTGCATTCTGAAAAATCATCCTGGCTGATCTATGGTAAACAAATGGGTGGACACAAGAGATAAGGTCAGAAATAAAGTGGTGGCAGTAGAGATGGAAATTAAGGGTTTCCTGAACTCACATGATATGTGTACAGAGTACCTGGACAAAGCAATACATGGCAGTCTCTTAATCTATACGATTGGCTTTGTCAGAAGAGGAATGTATGGTGAGGATTACAGCATCTGCGTTGGTTAAAAGAACTTCCTGGTATAGAGTCCCAAGAATGCCATTGTGTACCCTTATAAGTTATGCAATCTATCTGCCTCGGTTTTCTCATCTGTAAAATGGAGATAATAATACGATTCCACAATCCCTTCTCCAAAATCCTCAGTGTCATATGTTTTTTGAAATTTCACAATTTTGTGGATTTTGGAAAGGTATAGGGTTTTACTAAATGTTGTGTAACTCTTGCAACAAAGTCTTGGGTAGTACCCCGAAACCAAACCACTGATATATGTTTTGAAGTAAAATGTATGATTGTTTACACTACATGGTATAAAGACAATAAGTAGACTTAAGTCAGTTCAGATCAGGTTTTGTCACTAACGAGTTTTGCAACCAATGTTGCAAAAAATTGTATGTTTTATCAGATCCTTTTGAAATTCAAAATTGCGGATAAGGGACTGTGGACCTGTAGTAACTTTCTACTAGGGTTGTTACAAGGAATAAATGAATTATTATTTGTAAGCACCTGGTACAGTGACTGGCACAAAGTAAATGCTGTAAAAGTATTTATTTATGAAATAAATAAAGCTTCAGTGTACAAAACTAGACAGCTGCATGAATTTAGGAATTCCTAAGCCATAAAAAGAAAGGACTGTCAAGGATGACCTCTGAGGTCTTTCCAGTTTTCAAGTTCCATAAGACCCCAAATGTCTTGGGGAATGTCTGCTCCAAATGCTTTGTAGAAAAGGCAGGAGTGGACCCCAAATCCATGGCTGACCTGATACAGATAATGCCATAACAATTTTACACCCTGCCCTTTCACCTCTTCTATCCCCATGGACAGGTCAGTTACACTCAGACTTCATTTTGTATTTACTTCTTCTCCAATATTATTTCAACCCTATCCTCCAAGATCTCAGCCTGCACAGCTTCCTCCCCACCCCCGCACCACATAGCACTATTACCACAGGCTCAGTTGAGAACCTAAGCTCCATAATCACCAATATGAATCATCAAGTTTCCAGAAAGAAATAACTCCTCAGCTAAGTACAACTTTGCCTAGAAAATAGAAGCCAACAACTATTCTCTCTCTGCTTCCCTTCAGGTGTATTTGGGAAAGGGTCAAAATTAGCATCAAGGAGTCTAGCCAAGACTTTGGAAGAGTCAGAAACTTAACTCCTCAAACCTTGGTCCTCTTATGTGCAATATTAGGAAAATTAGAATAGAACCGATTCTACTTTCTTCATACAGGTGTTATGAGGGTTAAACAAGGTGATACAAGTAAAAGCTATCTTACAGGGTACAGCTTATTGGTAATACCATCCGTTGCCTTATTATTGAAATATTTTCTGCATGGGAAAGATATCCTGGTAATTGATAGTTCCCTCAGAAAAATTAAAAATCTGCATTTTTCAATGTTTTATTAAAGAAGAAAACAAACATTTGTTGATGGCTTACCATATGTCAGGCAATATTCTACTTTACATGTGTTATTTAATCATAAGACTTACTTTCATGGACAGTATCATCACATGCCTTATTCAGTTACTGTTTCTCGGTCATTATTTCAAGGAGAATACAGTTTGATGAAAGTCAAATTCATTTAGGAGAGATTGTCAGCTTAGAAATAATAACCCCTTAAATCAGAACAGCACTTGACATTTTATAAAGGGCTTATTCAGTCACTGTTGCACTTGATTGCCCCAACAAGATACAGTTATTAGCCCCATGTGACAGAGAAAGAAACTGAGGCTGAGCTAAGAGCCTGACAAGTGAGGAACCCAGAAATCAAGCTCAGGACTAAGTGTCTCTGAGATGCATGCTCTCAACTGCTGATCTCTACAGAATCTTTGCAGTCCTGCCTGAGAAAGACTGCTGCAGCAAGATTTTTAATGAACAAATGCTAAATTTCTTTGTTCAGTTCATTTCTACAAACTATTTCATTTGGAAGGACAATAAAACAGCATGAGACACAACAAAAGTGTTTCATTAAACCAGTGCAGCAAATGCAAGCACAGATAAAGAAGAAATACCCTAATGGTCACTTGCCACATGAAAATGAAAAAGAGAAGCTTTGGCCACGATGCAGATCTCTGTCCTCTCCTTCAAGGTCCTCCAAATAACTCTGACCTATGTATGGTATGTAAAGCTCTAAAGCAGAAGGAAAACCAACCTCTGATTGCCCTGCTGAACCATTTCCCTTTCTGTGCCAGAAGGTACTGTGGAAAGCCACAATGCAGACTAAACAGGTTCTTCCATATTTCAAAATGCTTTTTTTCCATTGTTTTTTTCCTCTTTTTCTCTACAATGAAACAGGAAAGCAATTACCACTCCGTCTGCTCATCTTGATACTCATGCTTCACTGAGCTAGAAAGAAGAGGAAATGGGAATGGGAAATCTAAAATCAAAGACCTAGAGCCAGAAGAAAATGAACAAAGTTTTTAACTGCATGAGATTTGCATGGAAATCTGCAGTTAAAGTTTCTACCTACTCCATTCTGGACAAAAAACCTAATTGCATCTGATGAAGGCAAGACAGGTATGGATGTATTTTTTTTTCAGTAATAATTTTAAGATTCTGGAAATCTATGAAATATACTCTGGTTAAAAAACTTTCACATACCTTATCTCATTTATTTTCTAAAATAATGCTAATTATTTAACCAATCATTTTGAATTTAGAATTTAAAAGGCTTTTGAGTTCCTACCAAGTGCTAGTCATTGTACTGAATGATTTGCATTCATTGTTTCTAATTGTTAAAACAATGGGGCAAAGCAGGCACATCAGTCAGGGTCCCAGCAGAGTTTAAAGTCATCCTACAGGAATTCTGCCATAACCTGAGGCTAGCAACAACAGTCAGGAACTCAGAAAGACTGCAAAAAGCAACAGGAGACTTGGCAATCTGTCAAGTTCAGCAGTCAAACTTTGTGATGCAGTAAGGAAATAGCCAAGAGAATAGAAACTCTAAACTCACTTTCCACACGTACTCATACCTTCCACACTCCACTCTCCACTGAATGAGCACAATTGGAACCAGAGGACAAAGGATCCCACTGGTGCAAGCCATCTGAGTGCCTGGCACAGAGCAGTCTGGAAAAGGATGAAAGGCAGATCCAGATGGAGAAACAGAAGTTATCCAGCACAATCCATTCCTTTTTTGTCCCCATCATCCCCTACTCTTTAATCCAATTGAATAGATGGCAAATCAGGTTGGGATGATGTCATTTCAGTCATCTAAAACATGAGGCACCATCAGAGCTTGCCATAAAAGATATCAGAGTAAGGAAAATGGGAGACAACTATGTAACTTAACTCTCACAGTGTTGGGAGCCATTCTGAGCCCACTAGTTGAGAAAACTCCTGGTGAGGTTAAAGCAAGTTTGCACGGTCTCTTGTCAATCAGATGATGACCGATATCCACCCCCACTCAATTATTTCTGCTTCAGCACTGACCCCTAAGGTACCTGTTGATCAATATTGGGAGTGACTTGTCCCCTTATTCCGGTCCTGGTATGATGATTGCACCTTGTGAAGGAACTTATTGTGGGAACTTCTTTTGATTATGGGAACAGACATCGTGTCTCCAGAAGGTCCTGTTTCCCTCCATACTTTCCCTTGAGCTATGAACAGGCTAATGACCCCTAGTCATAAAAGACTGACCTTTACATGTACAATTCTGTATCTACTGTTGCGTTAGTCCAAGATGTTCATACAGCTCAACATGTAAATCAACTAACCAAAAATGTCTCTCATGCCCTAGCTACTCAAGAAATCATAAAAGTAGACACAAAGGTAAATGCACTCAAAGAGGCTATTCTATGTATTGGAAATAAGCGAAACTCTTTAAAGGTATGGTTGGCTCTCTGGTGCAATAAAGCATATAACTGGAAAACCAAGTCTTGCCTGGAGACAAAGAGCCTAACTTAGAGAGAAAGAACAGATAAGGGCAGAAGATAAGTTAGTACATACACCTTTGCTAACTGATGGTGTATAGCAGCCCCTTCCCTAATGCCTACATTCCACAAACACCTTCCTTTCCCCTGGCAGCTGTGATGAGAATGGATAAGAGTATCTACAAACCTATGACTTAATCTTAGTGTTATTATAATGTGAACACCTTGTTATTTTCTTAGTTACTCAACTTCGCTATAATTGGGGCTGTTCTGCAAGAAGACTTCTGTAAAACCTGTTTCTGTACATTTTCCAACAACACCTTATCACAAAGAGCTATCCATTGTAAACATTCCATTTCCTGATGCCATGTTAACATTTGACCTATAAATAAAGACACCAAAACCGACAGGACAGAGATGCCTGCCTGGTGATCAGAAAGGATCTCGGGGCTCTCTCACTCTCTTTCGCCGACACCATCCATCCTTCAGGGACCCCTGGACCTGTTGGAGCTGGTGCGGCCTCCAACATCACAGTTCCTGTATAGCATCTGAGCAGAATGCCTAAATTGGTAAGCACAGCTTACCAGCAGTGAGCCTTCCTCCACCACTACTGCATGCTCCCCTTACCCACTCACTGCCTGCAACTCAGCTGGATGATCTTCTTCATAGATATGGTGACCTAAGCCTTTATCCCTGAAAGGTCTCAGTTCTTGGAAGTTTGTCTTTTTGGATTGCTGTCGTTGTCCACTCGAGACAGGGATCCCTGAAGGACTCCGTAAAAATCTACTTGTGTTCCTTTTCCTGCTTCTGTTTTTGCTAGGACCTGCATCTGGTCCCCACTTTACACATGTGTCAAAATATCCTCCTTGTAAGGGACAAATAATGACTTCTTCAGGACAGATAACATCTTGGGAAGAACCAGGTGAGAGTGACCAAAGGAAGCTATCATATGCATATTCTAGACCACTGGTGCTAAACACCTCAATGCTAAGGCTCTTTAGTTGCAAGGAATAACACCTGGATTCTCATCTTGGTTTTAACTTGTTCCTGGATGCCTGAGGAGAAAGGTATACTAGACAACCGTCCTCACTGAAGACCCCCAGTCCCCAAACAAAGACAAGTTTCATGCTGCTTTCCTTTCTAAGTCTCCCAGACACTGTCTATATCTGCTCTATTTCTTGAATAAACTCTGCTCTCACTGCTTCTTGGCTCATTTTTTATTACTATCTTTCACGAAGCCAAGGAGCCTCCTGGCTGGTCCTGTGGAACACCCTTCAGGTCCCTGGATAAAGCACAGGTGCAAATGAACTCCAACTGCCAGTATCATATTGACCATTACTGTTGGGCAAGAGGTACCACAGTGGGTCCCTTTAGTCCAGACATAATCTTCTTGCCTCCACCGTGTAAAAGCAACCCATTTCCCCCAGTAATCATGATCACTCACCATGCTGAGTGCAGTGAACTCTTTTCTATCTTATGCTCCAACAACATGAGGAGCGCATAATGGCCATAGTCAGTTTTGGCTTTCAATTCACTGAAAGCATGACTATATCCCATTTGGATGCATTATTTCTTTAAACATTAGGATCTCTGGTACATGACGAAGTTCTTCCCATGGATTACTGGGTGAATTTGTATTGGGTGTATTTGTAAGTCAGAACACTCTCATCTGCACCTCTGGTTCTGACCAAGAGTGTCTCCTTTATCAAACTTTAGTCAGGCTCCTTTGGATGTTCTTCTCAACTAGGCCCTCGCATTTGAGCTTTCATTTTGCTCTCTGCACTAATTTTAGCAAGAACCCTGCTAAGTCAGTTTAGCCATAACTCCCCATCCTCAGTATCTTCAGGATCCTCATCTTCAAAACCATCCTCCAAATGATGTCTAATGTCCTTGGTTGCCACCAGCAAGAATTTTGTTAGGTTCAGTTAGCCAGAGTCCCTTTTCCCCTAATGTTCTTTGTTAGTAATGTTCCATCTACTGCCCCTCAACCTGCTCCTTGGATTTAATTTCCACTTTTTCTTATTGTATTCTAATTCCCCCACACACACACTACAAAACCCCATTGTAGAAGTCTCTCTTAAATAAAGTATTCCTTATCACCTTTAATAAGTATCATAAAAAATTTTTTTCTTGGACAGTTTCCAGAACTTGGTATCCATGGTTTCAAGGCATATAAAACACTACATCAGGAAGGACAGCACTCCAAAATTTGTAGAGTATTATCAAATTGCTTCATAATTGAGCTTTCACCAAGTCACTCAACTATTCTGATAAGTAGGTGCTTCTAGGCAATGTGGCACAGGATAAAACCAATGCATTTCAAAGACATGAGCTGACTATAGCACATCTTTTGTTGGAAAATATGACCCTGGGTCAGAGGTGATATTGCGATACCACTTTGATGGCAGAAGATCAGAGAGCAGGAAAAGCATATATACACACAAAATATGTCTTTATTCTTTAAGGATAAATCCAAGTCCTCTCCATGAAGTAAGAGGTCCAACATAATGAATGAATATGTCACTAAATGGCCATCTGTTCCCTTTAAAAAATAGTCACATGTAGCTGGGAGTTTAGCATTAGCCTCTATTGTGGGAAGGTTGGATGCCATGTTTTTCTAAGTAGAAGTCTAAGTTGTTGAGCTCATGAATAATAAACCCTTCTTGCCCTTAAACTATTTAGAAAGGATCCCATTGAGTAAGTACTGAGCCATCCACAGAATAGGTATCTTGGCCACCTGGTTACCTAGAGCCTCTTCCACAGAGGATGATCTCTGCATTAATATGGAATACAAATATCTATGCTCTCTCCAGAAAAGTTCATCCACATACTTCTCTCCCAGAAGTCTGATGCCCATAGAGTGCCCACGTCCACTGTTCAAACTTAATCTGACACCAGTGAGCAAGGATGGCAATTGACATCGTTCATAAGTCATCCTCCCAGAGTACAGAACATGCTAGAAGAAGATAGAGACTGTATCCAGAGTGAAAAGATATCCTACACAGTAGATATTACTATCCCTTTTTCCATATAAAGAAACAGATACAAAAAGCTAAATAGTTTGCCTGAAGTTACACAGCTAAACAAGGAAGCTGAGATTCAAATCTTCCTATATTCTTCTCTAAGCTACTAACACCACATGGAGAAATAGAAAGCCTCTCAGATTCCTGTCAAGGAGAATTTGGTTCATCTGAGAAGCAAACCAATTACCAGCTTAAAAAATGTTTTACATTGATAAGGAAAATCCAAAATTCCCTCCTGCAGTTATTAAAATTAAATCTTCAGGATTATAATGAGCAAGGAATTCAAAGAGCTTTATTAGCTTACTCAGTGGAATGTGTTCTTAAAAATGGCTTCACCTCCAAGTGTTGGCCCCCACAGTTCCTATATTATAGAAATAAAATGTGAGCAACATTAGTAATTTTAAACTTTCTAGTAGACACATATTAAGAAGCAAAAAGAACACAGATGACATAAATTTTAATAATATACTTTATTTAACCCAGTATGTCCAAAGTACTGTCATTTCTACGTGTACTCAATATAAAAATATTTGTGGAATTTTTACATTATTTATGTAATATCAAGTCTTCAAAACCCAGTGTGTGTTTCATATTTATAGCACATCTCAATTCAAACCAGCCACATTTTCCCAAGTGTTCAATAGCTGCACGTGGCTAATCTATATTGGATTATACTGTTCTAAAGGTAAGAAGGTCTTCCACTGGCTGGCTGTGTCTTCTCAAAATCTCTCAAATTCTTCATCTTGAAAATGGATACTCTTGGGCACTCTTGGGAATAATTTTGTTTATAATAACAATAAGAGTACAAAGTATAACAAAGATTTGTCATGTGACAGCACCTCTAACTCTTGAAAAACTTAATTCTTATAACAAAATATTTTAAAAAATAAAAACAAAAAATAATTGAGTATCTTGCCCTAGGTTATAGCTAGTAAGTAACAATTTGAGCACTGGCAATCTGATTTTAGTACCTGAATTCTTTGAGAATAATAATAACAATAATGGCTACCAAATATTATAATTTAATATCTAATAAGTTAACAGAACTGTGATTCAAACCTTAGCAAGGCCAATCTTGCATGATAAATGGAATCATTATTATGACTCTGTCCCAAGAACTTTATCATATTATCATATTATGGGGAGAAAGAACATAGCAAGAAATCACAAAAGGCAGTTTATACCATGTAACAGGCAAGTAAAGGTAAACGCTACAGAAGTCCAGGGTAGTGATTCTGCAGTAGTGATCAACATGGGCTCTCATAACCAAGAAAGCCTTAAGAGAAGGACCTAGGTCTGAAAGTCCTCTAAGGAAAGGAACATATGACCAGTAAATGCAAGTAAGGTCAGCTTCTGGACATGTGACCTGTGCAGTCAGAATCATGCAATCAGAAGGGCCTCACACTTCCTTTAATGTTGACTTGAAATTCTTAGTAATTTTATGTTTGGACATGTGTTATTTAAGTGAAGTGCGTTGGGAGAATGAAGAATGTACATGAGCAGAAGAAATATATGCAATATAAGTGTCCGCCTCCATTTTTTGCCACTGCATTTGCATATTGCATTCACAATGCTCTATGACTAGATCATGTGTGGGAGTTCAGCAAGACTCAAAGTGAGTACAAGGTAAGTGTGACCAGACTATAACTGAGTAAGCAAACAGCCTGAAGAGGCCACAATTTTCATTTGATCCAGACTTGCTTTGAACACAGAAAGAGAAACAGGATCACTCTAAGGAAAATGAATGACCAATGAACCCTATCATATCCTTTCTTATTTGGCTTCTTCCCTGCATTAGCCAAACACTCATGCTGAAAACGAGGACATGGAAAATGGAAAGATAGGACTAACCATAGTTTCTTTTCCTTTCAGTCCTATCTTACTATCAGTAGGACTATAACTAAGAGAATTGGTAGAGTGTGTGCATATCAAGAAGTGAAACAACAAAAGGTGAGTTAGTTCTGTGAAGAATTTCCCCTCTTCTGATAAGAATATACGTGTAAAATGGCAAAGGAAACAATCAATAAACCTAATAGGCAACTGACAGAATAGGAAAAGATAGTTGCAAATGACATATCAGATAAAGGGCTAGTATCCAAAATCTATAAGGAACTCACCAAACTCCACACCCCAAAAACAAACAACCCAGTGAAGAAATGGGCAGAAAACATGAACAGACACTTCTCCAAAGAGGACATACAGATGGCCAACAGACACATGAAACGATGCTCAGCATCCCTCCTCATCAGGGAAATACAAATCAAATCCACACTGAGATACCACCTCACGCCAGTCAGAGTGGCTAAAATGAGCAAATCAGGAGACTCTAGATGCTGGTGAGGATGTGGAGATACGGGCACCATCCTACACTATTGGTGGGGATGTAAACGGGTGTAGACCCTCTGGAAAACAGTGTGGAGGTTCCTCAAAAACTTAACAATAGAACTGCCCTAGGACCCAGCAATAGCACTGCTAGGAATTTACCCAAAGGATATGGGAGTGCTGATGCATAGGGGCACATGTACCCCAATGTTCATAGCAGCACTCTCAACAATAGCTAAAATATGGAAAGAGCCTAAGTGTCCATCAATGGACAAATGGGTCAAGAAGATGTGGTTTATCTATACAATGGAATACTCCATGGCAATGAGAAACAATGAAATCTGGCCATGTGTAGCAACTGGACCTTGAGGGTGTTATGCTGAGTGAAATAAGTCAGGCAGAGAAGGACAAATACCATATGTTTGCACATATAGGAGGATTAGGAGGAATTTAACGGAGGACCATGGGGGAGAAGAAGGGGAAAAATAGGGGGGAGAGGGAGGGAGGCAAACCATGAGAGACTCTTGAATGCTGAGAACAAACTGAGGGCTGATGCATGTGGGGGAGAGGGAAAGGGGGGTGACAGGCATAGGGGAGAGCACTTGTTGGGATTAGCACTGGGTGTTATATGAAAACCAACTTGACAATCAATTATTTAAAAAAAAAAGAAGTGTGGTTTATCTATACAATGGAATACTACATGACAATGAGAAAGAATGAAATCTGGCCATTTGTAGCAACATGGATGGAACTCAAGGGTATTATGCTAAGTGGAATAAGTTGGGCAGAGAAGGACAGATACCATATGTTTTCACTCTTTTGAGGATCAGGAGAAACTTAACAGAAGACCATGGGGGAGGGGAAGGGGAAAAAAGTTACAGAGAGGGAGGGAGGAAAACCATGAGAGATTCTTGAATACTGAGGACAAAATAAGGGCTGATGCAGGTTGGGGAGAGGGAAGAGGGGTAATGGGCATGGAGGAGGGCACTTTTGGGATGAGCACTGGATGTTATATGGAAACCAACTTGACAATAAACTATAAAAGAAAAAAAAAGAATATATGTGCAAAAGCTACAAAAAATATTGAGGGGCACCTGTGTGGCTCAGTCAGTTGAGCATCTTGATTTCTGCTCATGGGCTCGGGGTTGTGGGATTGTGCCCCTCAGCGGGCTCTATGCTGAGCATGAAGCCTGCTTGAGATTCTCCCTTTCTCTCTCTCTGCCCCTCTCCCCAACTTGCACACTTGGTCTCTCTCTCTCTCTCTCTTATTAAAAAATTGAGTAATTTTCGTGATTTTGTATATGAGTTAAATGCCTTTATGTTTATATTTAAAACCGACATTGAAAATAAATGATAAATGGTAAAATTCATGGTAATACAAGTTTTTACTTTTTGAAATTTAGAGCAAATTAAAGCAACCTGACAAATCAAGAAATAGCATGGAGGAAAATAAAAAGGTTTATATTTTGGACATATAATGATCCTTTCTTCCTGCTTTTGAACAAGGGTGCCCACATTTTTATTTTGCACTAGGTCTCACAAATTACGTAGCCAATCCTGATAGCAAGCATGCAGTTCCCCCCTTTCCTACACTTACGGCAGACGTTACTGGTTGCATATGACTCTGTTTCCCACACAGCCCAAATGCGACACCAGAATCCTTCTCAAAATGGTGCTCCATGGAACAATCTAAGCAGGCACATAAGTTAAATCAATGGACAACCCCCAAAACCAAACCACACCAGAAGGTGAATGGCACTCCAGGTGAAGAAAACACTGGGTAGTGTATACTCCCAGGTGTCCTCCCAGGTGACAGTCTTTGTCATCTGGACCCTAGAGTAGATCTACTGGAGCTACCTCTAAAAGCATTTGATGAGCAATTTCACCCTTTTCAGCCCTTCCCACTCTAATAATAGCAGTTCAGTCTCAGCCCAAGAGACATAAACTTCCAGAATACCAGCTCAGCTAGACAAAATTCCCTCTATTCCTTCAATCCTTAAAATTAGTTCCTGGAATCTTAGAAGTGAAAGAATCCTTAGAGATTGTTTAATTCAGGGACAGTGAAAAAATTCCTGGGACACCTGGATGGCTCAGTCAGTTAAGCAACTGACTTAGGTTCAGGTCATGATCTCAGTTCATGGATTCAAGCCCCCATCAGGCTCTGCACTGAAAGTGTGGAGCCTACTTAAGACTCTCTCTGTGTCTCTCCCCCACTCTCTCTCTCTTTCTCTTTCTCTCTCTCTCTCAAAACAAATAAACTTTAAAAAAAAGTTTACCTTACATGCCCACTGATCGAATGGTAGTCGATACATGGAGCAATCAGATGACAGATTTTGAAGCCATTTTGGAGCTTTGTAGGACAGAGTATGTGCCTGATTAGTAATAGGTAAAGGGAGGTAGAAGCAGAAACTCTTGTGCTATTCTGGCAATACGGCATGGTACTTACGGATAGAGGCTCTGGGGTTAGATTTCGAAGAGCAAAGCCTTGCTTCACTGTTCCTTGATAGTGCAATCTTGACCCAGTTATCAAATCTCTCTAACCATCAATTCTCTTATTTATAAAACGGGGATGATAAAACTATCACATAGGTTCGGTGTGGGAGTTGAATGGGATAATATATGAAATGTGTTTACTGAAACATCCAGCATACCCTAAGTACTCGACATATTATTATGTACTGGCCAAAAGTGATTCATGGTCGCTGGTATGTGTCCTGAAGGAGACACGGACTACAACAGTGCCATGGATACAGCATTTTTTCCCTTTTTCCTTTTCTTTCTCAAGCTTTTATGTAAATTCCAGTTGGTTAACATACAGTGTAAAATTAGTTCAGGTGTAGAACTTAGTGATTCATCCCTTACATACAACAGTCAATGCTCATCGCAACAAGTGCCCTCTCTAATATCCATAACCCATTTAACCCATCCTACTGTCCACCTCTCCTCCAGTAATCATCAGTTTGTTTTCTATAGTTGAGAGTCTGTTTTCTGATTTGCTACCTTTTTAAAAAAAATTTTAACTATGTTCATCTGTTTTGTTTCTTAAATTTCACATATGAATGAAATCATATGGTATTTGTCTTTCTCTGACTGCCTTGTATCAATTAGCATAATATACTCTAGCTCCATTCTCATTGTTGCAAATGGCAAGATTTCATTCTTTCTTATGGTTGAGTAATATTTCCATTATATATATACCATATCTTCTTTATCCATTCATCAGTTGATGGCTATTTAGTCTCTTTCCATAATTTGGCTATTGTTGATAATGCTGCTATAAACATCAGGGTCCATGTATCCCTATGAATCAGTATTTTTGTATCCTTTGGGTAAATCCCTAGTAGTGCAATTGCTGAATCAAAAGGTAGTTCTATTTTTAACTTTGTGGGGAACTTCCACACTGTTTTCCAGAATGGCTGTACCAGTTTGCATTTCCCACCAGCAGTGTTAGAGAGTTTCCTTTTCTCTGCATCCTCACCAACAGCTGTTGTTACCTATGTCATTAATTTTGGCCATTCTGACTGGAGTGAGGTGTATATTCCTGATTTGTATATACCTGATGGTGAGTAATGTTGAGCATCTTTTCATGTGTCTATTAGCCATTTGTATGTCTTGGTTGGAAAAATGTCTTTTCAAGTCTTCTGCCCGTTTTTTAATTGGATTATTTATTTTTTGGGTGTTGACTTTGATAAGTTCTTTACACATTTTGGATACTAACCCTTTATCAGGTATGTCATTTGCAAATATCTTTTCCCATTCCAAAGTCCTAGTAGTTTATGTATACAATGTTTCCGGTATTGTTCCATCTCTTTAAATGTACAGATGCAGAAACTGAAGCTGTGGAAATTTGGGGACATTCCTTAAATCACATTTGTAATCTCTCTCAAAACTGAAGGAAGGCCCTCAAGGAACCCCCTGGGGTGGCCCTGACTCTGTTCATTATTTGCATGCAAACTCAGGCATGTCACTGCTATCTAGGTTTCAGCTTCCTCATTCATAATCTAAAGGAATTAAAATCTAATTGATCTCCACAGAGCAGTCATTCCCAGAGAGTTCTGTGTTTCCAAGGGGTGAGGACCACTTTTACCTACACTTCAGTGGATGTTACAAACAGCAATTCTTTTCTTCCAGTTTTGACAGCTTCGGTGTAAACTAGCCACTCAGGTGTTCCTTTCACAGAACACATGTTCCATTTGCTTATTCTCAAAATAGAGGTTTTTAGTAATGAAGGCCACAGCTGGACACCAAAAGATCACACAATTATTTTTTGAGCTGTCCTCAGAGGGTCTACTAGACTATGACCCACAATGGTCACATCAGCTTTTCACTTCCTCTTGAGTCTTGGCCAAGGGAGTACTGAAGTGCACTTTCCAAATTATCTCTCCAAATGCTTTCCTAAATTTAGACTTTCTGGATCTATGATTATACTTTACAAAAAAATTTTTTTATTGAGGTATAATTGACAAATAAATGGACCTATGATAATACTTTAACCAACTCTTTTTTTTTAAATTTTTTAAAAATGTTTTATTTATTTCTAGGAGAGAGAGAGAGACAGCGTGAGCAGGGGAGGGGCAGAGAGAGAGGGAGTCACAGACTGAAACAGGCTCCAGGCTCTGAGCTGGCAGTCAGCACAGAGCCCGACGCGGGGCTCGAACCCACAAACCGCGAGATCATGACCTAAGCGAAAGTCAGACGCTTAACCGACTAAGCCACCCAGGCGCCACCCCCCTTTTTTTTTAATTGAGTACAGCACAAGTGGAAGCCCTCCTTCAAAATCTCAAGGTAAAATCTTAAACTGGATAATACCCAGAGTTTTATTAACTTTCTGATAGGCATTAAATTCTAATTAAGCACTTAAATAATTGCATGAAAAGGAAAAAACATAGATTTAGCATTAAGCACATATAGATGTAATATATGTTATAAGAGGAATAAATACACATGTCATGAAACACACACTTGTACTTAATGATTTTATCAATATCATTAGAGGCTGCTTAGGCTCAAGGATTATGAAAGCAGTGGTTCTGTAAAGCAGAAGTCACATATTAAATTTTGCTAAGACCTTCCCAATATATTTCAGAGAAGTATAACATAGATGCTTAGAATTTGAACTCAAAGCCATATTATTTGGGTTCAAATCCAGAGTCTTTCACTTTCTAGCATGTGACCTTTAGTAAGTTAAATTGTCTTACCTCAGTTTGCTCATCTGTAAAATAGGAATGATAATGACTACCTCCTAAGAGTTGTGAGGATTCAATGAAGGAATACTCATTAAGTCTAATGTGTATTAGTTCATTTAACCTGAAGACTATATATTTTGATAATGGCAAGTTCAAGTATCTTAGAATGATGACCTCAGTTATCAACCTATTTATTTCTTCATATTTTGCAGATAAAGAAACTGAAGTTCACAAGAATTATGTTACTTGCCATAAAGTAGCCTTCACTGAGAAGGCCAGGTTGGATGCTACTTAGTAGCAGCCGGGACCAGAATCCAATTTTCCTAAACCTCAGACCACTGCTTTCCCCAGGTCAGTGCTCTTTCTGCTTTATTTGGGGGAAATTCACTACCTGGTTCTAGTTAGATGGGCTTCTTGAGAGGGGGATTTGTGTCATTGTGTTTCATTGCCTGGCATAATTCTTAGCACATTGTAAAATTAATTGCTGTCTATTGAGTTGAATTAAATTTGCCTTTTTTTTTTTTTTTTTTACTTTATACAACTGAGTTCTTCCAGATGTTGCAAAGTGGCTGATGGCCAGTTATTTAGTTCTTAGGGAGAGTCTAGCGTAGTGGTCAAGAGAAATGGTTCTGAAGCCAGAATTTATGGGCTCAAATTACACTTCTGCTACTTACTATTTAATGTGACTGTGGGCAAATTACTTACCCTCAGTTTCTTCAGTTATAAAATGGAGATAATAATGCCTTTGTCACAGAGTTATGAGTAATAAATTGGAAAAAATATGATGATCAATTTTTTGTATCTACTTGGCCGGCCCATCCTACCCAGTTAATCTAGATACTGCTGCAAAGGTATTTTGTAGATGTGGTTCACATTTACAGTCAGTTGACTTTAAGTAAACGAGATTATTATATCATGAGTGGACCAGATCCAGCCATTTGAAAGGAGTAAAAGCAACACTGAGATTTCCCTGAGGAAGAAGAAATTCCATCTGTGGACTGCAGTATACTCTTCCACTTGAGAGTTTCCAACCTTCCTAATGGCTTGACCTAACGATTTGGGACTGCCTATCCATAATCCCATAAGCAAATCCCTTGTATGCACACATACACACACACACACACACACACACACACACACACACACACGTATATTTATATAAGGCATATGTAAATATCCTCCTGGCTGTTTTTCTGGTGGGAGCCTGACAGATACATAAGCACATACCTGGCCTACAGCATTTACTCCATCAAGGTTAAATGTTAATAGTGTTAGTAATGTTTTGTTATTTTTTATTATTATTTATTGAACATGTAGAAAAAGGCTTCAGCATGGTGACAGTAAGAATAAGCTTTTGTCTTTGTCTACAATCTTCCTGAAAGGGGTCATACCTACAATGTTCAAAGAACTAAATAGAAAAACTGTACATAGGTAGACAATGATAAAACAAATGTGGGAAAATATTAGCATTTACAGAAACTGGTAAGGGATATATGGGAATTCTTTGCACTATTTTTGCAATTTTTCATGTCTGAAGTTCAACTTTTTAAATTAAAAAAATTTTAAATTATGAGAACTAATAGAATTAATTTAAATTAAAATTTTCAATTTCCAACAGATGCACTCTATCAGGGTCTAGAGGTCTGTTGCAAGGACCGCTGATATGAAATGAGAAATGCCCATTTTAAAATGACTAATTCTATTTAATAACCATCTCAACTGCTCCTATTTTAATTATGCTATATTATCTTTATGAACTCTTAATACAGGTTCAAAGGAGAAAGAGATTTCATTAAACTTGAGTACAACAGAGGGAGAATGGGTATGATTTCACTAGAGAAAAATGAAAGATGGAAAAAGCGAGCCTTCTGGACAACTCAAACAGGCTAAGTCTATTTTAGATGATAAAATCTATATCTACTTAAACTTTTTTTCTATGTAATAAGTACCAAGGGAATAAATGACCAGACTGGCTCACTGCCTGGCAGGGGTCCATATATTTAAAAGTTTCTCTTGGAGAATGAGTGCTAAGAAGTTTATTTAGAAAATACCTAGATGTTTCCTGGGTCTAAGCCTTTCTGCTGGATTAAAGTGCACCCTGTGGATAAACGTACCCAGACTGAAAAGGCTAAAATCCTGGGCTATCTGCTGGGACTCAGCTATGTTCTAACACCTCACTTTTGATTAAGACATCGCAAACTGCCTTATTATTAAAATTCTACTTCAAACTTAGTTGGCGGCTACACAATTGGAACATCACAGACAGGCTGCCTACCCTTTAAACATGACATTTGAGCTAATACGCTGTCCTTTTGCCAAGACACACATTACTAAAAATCACTGGAATCTAAAGGCACCAAAAGTTCAGCAATCAAACCCCAAATGCTGATTGTTACTGCTCAGTGCCCATGGTGAGGAGTTTCATTTAGGCTTATGAGGATGCATTAGCAGACCAGATTTCATCACCAGGGCACCTAGAGGCTATATCCCAGCATGACTGTGAAACACCCAGAAAAAATAAAGAAAAATCTACATGCTTTGTGATTTCATTTAATTTCCCCAGTCTTCTGCCATCACTATCTTCCATTTGCAATCTGCTCCAAGAAGAGCACAGACCATCCAAAATTAGGGTCTTAAAGTAGAACTTAGATTCTGACTTCTAAATTTTACAGTGTTCTTTGAAAGCCTACCAAATATGCAATGCTTTGTTAGTTTCTTTACAAAGATATATGAGACACCATCTCTATCGTTCTATTAAAGGAGAGTTTATAATGTAGGAGAGGTAAGACATATGAACCAGAAACAAGTATGACATCATCTTTAGCACACAGGCATTCCAAAACGGAGAAGGTTAGAAATGGACTATGCAGCGTGTTCACCATAATGTTAACTTGTTTTCTGAGTGGCTGATTTTCACCTTCCTCATAGAACTTTATACTTTGTTTCAATTTTTATATTAAGCATGAGTAGCAAAATATTGCCACTTTAAAAAGGGAAGGGCACGGCTCCTGGGTGGCTCAGTTGGTTAAGCTTTGGACTTCAGCTTAGGTCATGATCTCACAGTTCATGGGTTCGAGCCCCGCATCTGGCTCTGCGCTGACAGCTAGCTCAGAGCCTGGGGCCTGTTTCAGATTCTGTGTCTCCCTCTTTCTCTGACCCTCCCCTGCTCACGCTGTCTCTCTCTCTCAGAAATAAATAAAACATTAAAAAAATTTTAAAGGGAAGGGCTTCATGGATAAAATGGCCCTTTAAAATGACTATAATTTGGGAGAATAATAGTGGATTTGTTAGGTAACTGGAACCTACTCTACCTTCCCCGGAAATCAGGAATCAAAGGAAGAGAGCTATCTCCTCCATGAACCTGAGCAAATTCACAACTCCCTAACACTTTTTCCTAATCACTCTGCCAGTGAAGTCCAGGGAAATGCAAGTGACATAAATGGAAAGATTCTTTTCAAACCACCAGGTCCACAGGAGTCATGACAGAGGAGGCTACATAGGTATTTTCATGAAAGGTAATTTTCCAAAGAGAAAAACTCAGTGAACGAGGACCACCTCATGGTTCTGATCTGTCTGTGAGTGACCATCCACTCAGTGGTCAATGCAGCCAATGGAATAACATCTTCTCAGGAGAAATAACACCTCTGCTATAGAGAATCTGCATATAACAAAACTGCTGTAGATGCAGAACCTTAGAACATTGTATGCTTAAACTTCCTGACTGGTAAGAACTAAAGTTTTTCCAGAAACAAGGCAAGGTGAAAAGTAGACGTAGCACAGGACTGAAAAACAGAACATGTAAGTTTCTTCCCTATGTGCACACTTGGCACAAAGTGTGATGTTTGATCCATGAAGTAATTAGCAACCCTAATTACTCTGTAAATTAGGAATATGGTCACTGTGCCCTTACTTCTTTAGAGTTATTTTATAGATTGGTATATAATTCTGCTAATGTTCTTTGTACCTTGCAAAAATAAGTAATTTCACTTATGATCTCTAGAGTTTAAAAAAATGGAGGAAGGCAAGATGGCGGAGAAGTGGGGAGATCCATACATTTCGCTCGCCCCATCTCTCAGAGAAGGCCTGAAGCCATAGGACACTGAGCCACAGGAGTTTGGGAGGAACACAGACAGAGTCCACTAAGAAGACAACCTCATAGATGCGTGAGTGTGAACTGGGGAAGATAAAAATGGGCCAGAACCCAGAGACATGGAGGGAGAGGAGGGAATCCCCTTCGTGGGGACCCACGGAGAGTCGAGGAGAAGAGAAAGCAGCTGAAACTGCTCATAGAGCTGTCCCCAGAGGAAAGAAAAACCAGGGCTCAGGATGGAGAGTGGTCCTATTTCTAGCTGTGGTGGGGACCTTGGGGTGGATGTCCTGGTCCCAGCAGCAACAGGAGAAACTGTTCCGCTGCTCTCTGGCTTGATCCCTGGCTGGGAAGCAGCCCAGCCTGCAGGATTATATTTTGGGTGATATCAATAAAGCGCGTGGACTAAGATCTGGGAACGAGGCATGGCTTGGGACATAGAGCATGACCCACCTTTGCTACGCCCTCAGCAAAGGAAAATCAGACCCAAAAGAGTGATTATGCAACTCTTGGTTTGAGAAGGGATGGGGGCGCCGCCATTTTACTCCCCACAACCACCAAGGCAGGACCTCAGGGAGCAGCTCACGGGACCAAAGTGCAGGCTAAGAGCCACCTACACCAAACCACGCCATCCCCACGAGAGAGCTGCTTTTTTTTTTTCCCAGAGCTTGGGGCAACACCAACATGGATGCACTGCTGTGATTACTTCTAGATCAATTCTTTCTATTCAGACATATTTTCCCTTGTCTCATTCGATCCCTCCCCTCTGCTGGACTGGACACTCTGGGCATTGGTTTGCTTAAACAGTCACACTTAATCAATTCTCTAGATGTATATTCTACACCTCCACCACTACCTTACTCTCTGTCTCTGGAGTAATCAAACTATACAGTTTCTCTAAGTAACATTATCTTCGTTTCTTTCTCCTCGCCTCCGACTATATTCTCCTCTTTCTCTCTCTGAATTCAACCTCTTAGTCTCTGCCTGGTCATTGTCCAGTTTCGTTTTCTACCCACTCCTGTCATTTCTCTCTTTGTATATGCTCTTCCATCAGAACTGCAAACACCCTGCTCTTTGTTTGTAGCTGGGAATTCTGGTTTTATGCTTTTAGACTGCCCTTTGTCTTTTGGGGTTTTTTTAATTTTTTCTTTCTTTTTTTTCTTTTTCTTTTTCCATTTTGGCTTGTTTGTTTGTTGGATTTGTCTGTGCGTTTGTGTGTCTTTGTTCCCTGTGTATTTGTCTGTCTGTTTTCTTTTCCAGGGCTACCTCAAGCAACAAGCCAAAGTACACATGGTGGAGGGTCCCAAATACCACTACGAGTAGGGAAATAAAATAACCAAAGTCTCAACAAGAGAGACCAAGAGACACCATTCAAAGAACACTTCTTGAATGGATAGGCCCTGGACAGACAATGAGCCTTCTTTAATACAGCAATACTTGCAGGTGTAGCATGAGTAACCATGCTACTGGAGGTCAAAAGGAAGCTGGAGTAGCTATACTTATATCAGACAAACTGGACTTTAAAGGAAAGGCAGTAACAAGAGATGAAGAAGGGCATTATATAATAATTACAGGGTCTATCCATCAGGAAGAGCTAACAATTATAAGTGTCTATGCACTGAATACCGAAGCACCCAAATACATAAAACAATTAATCATAAACAGAAACATTCTTATGGACAAGAATGTACTAATAGCAGGGGACTTTAATACTTCACTTACAGCAAATTCCTATACCTAGGAATAAACCTAACCAAAGATATAGGATATCTGTATGATGAAAACTGTAGAAAATTTATGAAGGAAATTGAAGAAGACACAAAGAAGTGGAAAAACATTCCATGCTCATGGGTCGGAAGAATAAATATTGCTAAAATGTCATTACTACACAAAGCAATCTACACATTCACTGCAATCTCAATCAAAATGGCACCAGCATTCTTCTCAAAACTAGAATAAACTATCCTAACATTTGTATGGAACCACAAAAGACCCCGAATAGCCAAAGTAAAATTGAAGAAGAAAACCAAAGCAGGAGGCATCACCATCCCAGACTTTATCCTCTACTACAAAACTGTCATCATCAAGACAGTATAGTATTGGCACAAAAACAGACACTTAGACCAATGGAATAGAATAGAGAACTCAGAATCAGACCCACAAATGTATGGCCAACTAATCTTTGACAAAACGGAAAGAGTATCCAATGGAAAAAAGACAGCTTCTTTAACAGATGGTGCTGGGAGAACTGGACAGCAACATGCAGAAGAATGAAACTAGATCATTTTTTCACACCATACACAAAAATAAACTTAAAATGGATAAACTCACATAAACTCAAATGGACCTGAATGTGAGACAGGAAACCATCAAAACTGTAGAGGAGAAAGCAGGAAACAACTCCTTGACCTCAACCGCAGCAATTTCTTACTTGACACATTCCCAAAGGCAAGGGAATCAAGAGCAAAAATGAACTATTGGGACCCCATCAAGATAAAAAGCTTCTGCACAGCAAAAAAAAAAAAAAAATCAATAAAACTAATAGGCAACCGACAGAATGGGACAGCTGCAATGACATACCAGATAAAGGGCTAGTATCCAAAATCTATAAGGAACTCACCAAACTCCACACCCAAAAAACAAATAATCCAGGGAAGAAATGGGCAGAAGCCATGAACAGACATTTCTCCAAAGAGGACATCCAGAGGGCCAACAGACACTTGAAACGATGCTCAGTGTCCCTCATCATCAGGGAAATACAAATCAAAACCACACTGAGCTACCACCTCACGTCAGTCAGAGTGGTGAAAATGAACAAATCAGGAGACTCTAGATGCTGACAAGGATATGGAGAAACGGGCACCCTCCTACACTGTTGGTGGGAATGTAAACTGGTGTAGACCCTCTGGAAAACAGTGTGGATGTTCCTCAAAAACTTAACAATAGAACTGCCCTAGGACCCAGCAATAGTACTGCTAGGAATTTACCCAAGGGATATGGGAGTGCTGATGCATAGTGGCACATGTACCCCAATGTTCATAGCAACACTTTCAACAATAGCCAAATCATTGAAAGAGCATAAATGTCCATCAACTGACAAATGGATCAAGAAAATGTGGTTTATCTATACAATAGAATACTACATGGCAATGAGAAAGAATGAAATCTGGCCATGTGTAGCAACATGGTTGGAACTTGAGGGTATTATGCTGAGCGAAATAAGTCAGGCAGAGAAGGACAGATACCAAATGTTTTCACTGATAGGTGGATTAGGAGGAACTTAACAGAGGACCGTGGAGGAGGAGAAGGGCGAAAACAGTTGGGGAGAGGGAGGGAGGCAAACCATGAGAGACTCTTGAATGCTGAGAACAAACTGAGGGTTGATGGGAGTGGGGGAGAGGGGAAGGAGGTGATGAGCATGGGGGAGGGCACTTGTTGGGATGAGCACTGGGTGTTATATGGAAACCAACTTGACAATAAAGTATAAAAGAAAAGAAGAAAAAGAAAAAGAAAAAAAGAAGAAAAACAAATGAATAAATAAATAAATAAATAAATAAATAACTGTAGTGTGTGGTTATTTTGTTTAAAGATGGGGAGAGGACTTTTTCCTCCAGAAATATCAATCCCTTGGTTTTTAACGTAAAAGGTAAGGTATCAAACAGACCGTCTTGAATTTTTAAGTGACTATAAGTCAATGAAATCTAAGTTTTACATTATGTGTCTTGTTCTATTCATTCAAGAAATGGACATTGCCCATATACTCTCTGCATCTTAATATAGAAGATCCATTCCTTCCTGCAAACTTAGAGACATCTTAGGAGTGAGCCACTCTGGTAATAAGGGCACCATCAAATAGGGGGAAATGAAACATGGTCTTTGAGGCACCAAAATTATTTTAAATGTAATGAGATGAAGAACATGAGATGTTTACCAAAACTCAAGTAGGGAAAAATATATGTGGCTGAAAATAGTTACTTTCTAAACTGTTTTGGATGCTCTGTGAGACTCTACAAAGAGAAGCTCAGGGTTTGGGGCTTGCTGAATGGAAAATATAAATTTGGGAACCAGATTAGACAATAGAGGTGAAGCTGAAGGTTGCTACCAGTACTCATCCTACTCCACCTAATTTGAGTACACTGCTCAAATTAACAAATACTTAAGTTCATCTACCGGAAGAGGCATCAAATTATCAGCATGCACGAAATAGCTATGTATCATATTAATTTGCGGAGGATGATCCTGAAGCCTTTGGAACTATTAAGTGAAACAAAGTTCATTCTCTTAGTCTTCTAACCATTTCAATTTTCCTTATATTGCACCAAAACCATCCTAGACAAGACTGATAGCATATGGAAAAAAATGAAAATGCTAAGGATACTTAGTGTTCTTTGTTCTCCCTTATCTTTTAACTTTCTTTTTAATCTAAGAACTACAAGTATGAGACATGTAGCTGTTTTTGATGTAAAGCCAAAAAAGGAACAGATATGTTATCTTTTTCTGTTATATTGTATATCTCTTTCTACAAAAACAGATGATGCTCCAATGATTTGGTATTAGAATCAATGACTCTCTTCCTCCTTCTTCCAGAAAACCAACAAATACACAGACCCCATCCAAGCACAAAAAAAAAAAAATGTGTAAAAATTGAAATTTTCAAATATCTGAAGTAGAGCTCAGTCCTGGGAAGCAGTGGGTGTATCCCTTGGTGTAATTTAATGCCAAGTGCCTCCAATGAGTCCCACAATACAATGAGCTGAGATTTTAACACAGAGAACACAGGAATTAGGAGCATTAAGTAACCTAGCTGATGAAGCAGATATTCATTATCCAAACTGTAATATTTAAAACACTAGAACAGTAGCCATGCAATATTTATATAACCCACACCCAGAAGAAAATGGAATTATCATCAAGTTCTGGTAAACTCAGACCCAAAACAAGAAACACAAGAATTCCAAAACTGAATTCATTTACTATTTTAGCTTCTTCTCCACTTTTTCTGGGAATTCTATACCCTTGCAAAGTCACTTCACCTCTCTGGGACTGATTTTTCTCTGTAAAATTAAGAAGTTAGATTAGATAATATTTACAATGCTGAATGATTGCATAATATAACACAGGGGAGTTAGAAAGCCTGCACCCAATGCCTGAGGTTAAGTGTTAGCAAGTCATTTAATCTTCTCTGTGCCCCAAAATTCCCCCTCTATCAAATGGAGACAAAATCACCTACTCTGCTGTTGTATAACAGTTAAAGATAATTGCTTTGAAAGTGGTACTGCCAATGTCATACAATTATAATGAAGGAGAAAAGGATTATGATCATTTTAACTTTCAAAACATCTAATAGAAAAGGTTTTTTAATGTTTATTTATTCTGAGAGAGAGCACCTGCAAGGGAGAGGCAGAATGAGAAAAAGGGAAGGGCAGAAAGAGAAGGAGGGGCATTAGGGAGGGGCAGAAGATTGGGACTCTTCACACTAACAGCAAGGAGCCCAAAGTGGTCTAGAAGCAGAGCTCCTTCTCACAAACCACGAGATGATGGCCTCAGCTGAAATCCAAGAGTCAGATGCTTGACGGACTGAGCCATCCAGGTACCTGGAAAAAAAATTCCCCCCCCTTAGTTTCTAAAGGGAAAACAAAATGCAATAATTCTATTGCTCTGGACAACTTTGGAGCCAATGGCTACAAAGTTATCAAAGATCCAATATCAAGTAGTGAGCATCAGAAGACAAGTCCCCATACAGACTCTGTGTGACCCTGAACAAGACACTTAATCTGATCTCCCTTAGCTTCTGGATCTCACAAATACAGAGCTGGGAAAATTATAATATGTAACATTTAGTGAATTCTTAATACTTGCCATGCACTGCTCTTCCCATACTTTCTTTCAGTTACACCTCAAAACAGTCCTATGAGACAGGTAGTATGATCATTCTCATTTCATAGGTGAAGTAACTGGCACTGTGTGGGTATGTAAATACTTAGGGTCACAGGTGATGGTAACAGGGGATCAGGATGATTCCAATGTCCACAGTCTTGACTTCTAACCAACAGCTCTCCAACTTTTTGGTTTGAGGACTCATAAAAATTATTGAGGACCCCAAAGAACTTTTGTTCAGGGTTATGTCTATTGATATTTACTATATTAGAAATTAAAATTAAGAACATTTTTAAACTTTCTGAACTCATTTAAAAATAATCATAAACCCATTGGGTGTTAACATAAATAAAATATAAAAAAACTATTTTGTGAAAAAATTTTATTTTTCCAAAAACTACAGCAATGAAAAGAGTGACATTATTTTATAGTTTGCAAGTCTCTTTAATGCCTGGCTTAATAGAAAGAGTAAAAGATACAGCCATTACTTCCCAATCCCATCCCCCAGTGGCAATAAAACGAAATATTATATAAGCAAAAGGAAAAGAAACTAGAAAAAGATCATCACAGTCATACCAGAACCATTTTAACATTTATCTAATAAGCATCTTAAATTTCTAAATTAGAAGGTCACCATATTTAGTGAATGAAATGGAATAATAATCATAATGAGATTCTAAATTGCATTTTATACTTCACTGATAATCCCAGACAAATCAGCCATTACTAGCAATTACTGATAATTTATTTTTGTTAACAGCCTGAAAAAGTTTTTGAAGGGAAATTAATGATGGAGAGATTGATTAGAAAAAATGTACATGCCTATTTGATTCTAAGAAGGTATAATACAAATCCTCCTAAAGAGAAGCATAATCGAAGGGAGAAGTGATGACAGGTATAGGACAGATAAGGCAGGGAGACATAGTTCGGTTCCTAGGAGAAGATGGAGTTCTAGGTAGCCTATGAACTCAGTATTAGGTGAGCATTCTTTCTGAACACCTGTGATTTACCTCCACCATTTCCTTCCTCAAGCCCAGAGGAAGCTCTCATAGGGCCAGGCTTTTTATGATGCCACGAAATTGACATTTGACCTCAGGGAATAGACAAAAATAATATTCTGAACTCCCCTCCCTGTCTGATCCACCAGTAAACACTCTTTATTCACTCAACAAATTAAAACAATCTTTATTCTCTCAAAAAATACCTTGTAAACAATAATGATGTGTGTTTATTTCTTTTAAGTCTTAATGTAAGTATCACCCTCTCAGTGAGGCCATACATGGCCACCTGTCTAAAACTGTAAGCATCACAGGAATGCCTGGGTGGCTCAGTCAGTTGAACATCTGACTCGTGATTTCAACTCAGGTCATGAGTTCATGGGTTTGTGGGTTTGAGCCCTGAGGTGGGCTCTGCGCTGACAGTGCAAGGCCTGCTTGGAATTCTCTCTCCTCCCTTTCTCTGCCACTCCCCTGCACTCTCTCTCTCTCTCAAAATAAATTTTAAAAAACTTTAAAAAAGAGAGATTTTCTCTCTCAAAAAAATAATATTAAATAAAATTATAAACACCATCAACATCATCACTTGTCTGTTACATCCCTCTCCTTTCTCCTTCCTTTGTTTTTTCTATAATTTTTACCACTAGCACATTTAAAATTTCATTCATTTATCTTACTTACTTTCTATCTCTCCAACAAAGATGTAGATTCCATAAAGACAGGTGTTGTTTTATATGCTTCCTTCACAGGTAATTCCTTTATACCTAGGATGGAGGCTGATACATAAAACTTCATTTCTGCCATTATTGCACATAGATCCTTCCTTACTGAAGAGAATCTGGCAAGCTCAAGTCTCCAAACTGCCAATCCTAGTCAGATTCCTCACCTGCCTTAACACCCACAAACACCTTAATGTGAAACAGATAGACAAAACTACAAAACACATTTGTTGAGTGAATGAGTGAACAAATGGATGTAGCATTTTGTCTCTGTAAAGAGAAAAAGAAATCATTAAGTCATAGACTACACTCTCAAGGAGTTCATGGTCTACCAAGGACTCTAAGCCAGGAACATGTGACAGATGATATTCACATCTGTCAGTTCCACAGCCATGCTCAATATTACAAACTCTGGCACTAATAATTATGTGCCTTTATTCCCTTCAAGTCTGCATGCAATTCTGCCTTCTGTTTATTGAAATTCCATCTTTTTGCTCTTACTCAAGAAAGCATTAGGATCTAGGAATTCAAATATTGAACATGGTATTCCCACAGGGATACTTTTAAATCTGTTCTATTTTATGACATAATTTTTCCTAAAATGTAATTATTTCACTGTGATTAGTGATCAGTTACTCATACCATAAATCATGACCATTGGCAACATTCCAGAATGTCTAACTTACTTTGTAAAACTGTTTGTCTAGGAGAGAGGATGAAGAATGTCACTTGACAAAGAAAGCCATTTGGTCTACTAAAATAATAAATAATTGCCTGGAACACACTTGGATGGTACAAAAAAATACAGGACATAGTTCTTGAGTTTGCCTTATTCTCTAAAATGTAAGCTTTTATTCTTTGTCTATTCCCCAATGCCACTCTAAGGCAGAACCCTTATATACTTGGAACTCCAGGGTTTTACAAATAAATAAATAAATATTTGGATAAAAAACTGAATCAGAGAACAAAGGAAGAATAATGGATGGGCCACTAACTGATATGCAGAGATTCTAAAGGCCCTAAACCTATATAACTCATAACCCATTCTTCAGAATACAGCTACCACCTTCTACCAAAGCCTCTCTGATTTTCTGAACCCAAATCTCATTTTTCCTTCATCACATATATTGTTAGTTCCTTCCTAAATATACTCACCACATATCACTTTGTGTAGTCCTTCAGTTCAGCTCCAGAGTCCTTTAATTTCCTGACCACCACTGCAATCTTGGACTAGTTCCTTTGTTATATGTACAAAGGAACTATATTCTTTTCTTTCAGGGCAACTGTCTCAGCTGTAGTTTCACATTTGTCTATTTGAGCATTTGATGTGAGATTGTCTCTCCCACAAAACTATATGCTCTACGAGCCTGGGACCCCATATATATAATCTTGTTCACCATGAATTCCAATCACAAGCACAGTGCCTAGCCATAGATGCTCCATTAATATTTGTTTAATTAATTAATACTGTGTATGTAGCTTCTTCCCTGAAAACTATTAGTTCCTTTTACCTCTCATAACAGGTAGCTTAGTGCCTTGAGCATGATAATGACTCAGTAACTATTGATTGGGATATATTTTCCTCAAAGTTGTATATTTGTGCATGAAAGCATATGTACATTTGTGTGGTGGGGAAAAGACAGGAACTACATAGGGAATTGAATGCACCTTCAAAAATTCATCACAGGTTTCTGACTTTGGCCTCTGTCTTCCTTCAGAAGATTTTTCTTTTTTTATGTTCAAACCAAATACTAATTTAAGCCATTACATGGTATTATGCTGTTGACAAAAGAACCTGTTGCAGCTTTTAAAACAACCTCAAATAGGATAATAGCCCTCCATCACTGGAACAAAAATTCATTTTTATTGAAATTAAACAGCATGCACCAGCAGCTAAAAGAAAAAAGTAGTTCTGCCAGACTTGGCAGCTTGACTGGACCAGTTTGTGCACCATATTCACTGGTAATAATGGTTATGTATGGGGCCCCTTGGGATCATCATTTACTCACAAGGACAAAACTTCACAGACTACTTCAGAATGCATTCAGTATTCTGGATGCTGCAATTTCATTTCAACTGTATTTTTTGAGCATGTAATTTTTTTGAAAGAAGAAAACATCTTCAGGAGACCATTAAGTAATTCTTGAACCCCTCAAAGGACAAATGAAATACATTCAGTCACTTAGCCATGCAGTTTTCACCTCTTCTTCCAAAAGGCCAAGTTAGTAGAGTAAAGGAAGAGATTGGAAAATCCCTGCCTGGCATCCCAGCCAATGGCATCCACTTGACCTGATGTATTGTACAGACCAACTGTCAACAATCAATTCTCTAATCCTCTCTTGGGGCTGCTTGGCTGCTGCTCCTACCTCATAGCTCACTGTCATAGTCTCCTTTAAAACCCTATGGCATCTAAAAAGCAATTCCACACAGAGCCAGGGTTCCATTCTGGAACACTTTTAAGTCTGATATTTGCATTTGATCCTTCACATGTTCACTCACAGATGCCTCTTTCCATAATAGAAATAGCAGAGGATCTGAAATAACCAGGAGTTCCAAGTTCCCTGCCCAGGCTCCACTGTGCAGGCTGGGGGATTCTGAATAACAACACAGGATGTCCCTCAGTTTCCTCCTCTGTTTTCAGAAGGAGGTGAATTACATGACTTCAAAGGATTCTTTCAAGTACAGAGTGTATACAATTGGTGAGATCACTGTTTTGATGTGCCAGGCCTATTTTTTTTAATGTTTCCCCCTTGTTAAAAATAGTTAACCCTTCCTTAGTGAAGAGAATTTGACAATAATAAGCCTTGTCAGATCCCTAGCCTACTTCCAATCTTGTAGAAACTCACAGGAAACCAACAAAAACAACCAACTGCACATGGTATTAAACCAAAAATTTTTATCAAAGTTCTATTACATCTCTAAAACTGTAGTAAGTGTATTACTTGGGTGGGGGAGACACTGCTGGAGTGTCATTTAAATAGAGAACACAATGCAAGTCCAGAGAGAATGGATTTGACAGTATTACACTATATGTTAACTAACTTGGATTTAAATTAAAAGAAAAAGACATGTCACAAAAGAAGACAAATAATCTGCAAACATGCAAAGGGATGGTCTTCTAGTAGGAATCTGGAGAATAAAAATTTTTATTCCACACAATATGTGATGGCTCTGTATGTGTGTGGATACACCATAAACCACTGAATTATACATTAAGTGATTTGAAGGGTATGTGAATTATATAGCAATAAAACTGTTATTAAAAATTTTTAACATACACAAAAAATAAATGGACTTGAAAAATGGTATATGCCAACCCATTTATGTTAAACTACTGAACTTTGTGTAACATACAGCCAAATTAGTGAATACTAAAAGACAGGGCTGATATAGTCATGGAACAAAGGGGTAGGAAATATATTTTGTCCTATGCCATAAAATATAAAAAAGATTTAATATAAAAGAACAAACTGGTTAAGAAGTTCTTCCATAAACATGCCAATGTTGGGAGATAAAAATGAATAAATACATGCAGTGCTTAAAAGTATGACCTTTGCAGTTAGTAGCCTGGCCCTGTTCTGTCATACAGCTGTCTGTTCTTGGGCAAGCTACTTAGCCCCCTGAGCCTCTGCCTTTTCTCACATGTAAATAGCAATATTAAGAATGCCTATCTCAGAAGGTGTTCATGAGAATTAAGTTAAACAAGGCAATACCTAGCACATCACAAGTGCTCAATAAATATTAGTATTTCAATATCACTATCAATATTTGTTAAGAATTGTTATATACTAATCTTTTTTAGACCCAAGAGATACAAATAAAGTAACACTATTTCCCTGGCCTCAAGAAGCTTAATCTAAGATAGAAACAGACTAGTCAATAATTCACTGTGATACATACTATACTAGTGCTATCCAAATAGAAGCAAAGAGAATGAGTCCCTAACAGTGGTTAGAAAGTAGAGAAGGATGAAGAAAAAAGATTACAGAGAAGGCAATGATTATGGTAAGTCAAAAAGAATGGAAGAAAATATAGAAGTCACAAAAGACAGAAGTTTTTCTAGACAGAAAAAACATCACATGCAAAGGTATGGATGTTTAAGTGATCTGAGAATTGCAACAAGTTTGAGGGTAGATGGAATGCAGGGTATGGAAGAGAAAACAGCAAGAGACAAGTCTGGAAAACTGATAACCATATCTGAACCTACTTTTTTAGGCAAAGGAATCAGACGATAAGGACTAAGAATTCTAAAGAAGAGGAATATAAAATCTAAAAGGTAAGGTTGAATCTGTGAATTATACTCAATTATTGAAAGGCTTGAGATGACAGTTTGATTTGAATTTTAGCCTCTGTATGGGCTGTTGGCAATATTTAAATTCTACTTTGGGTGGAGTAGGCCAATATTGGCTAAAATAGAAATTAAAATGTAATTCAAAACAAGATAATTAGCTAAAAGGGTACAGCATACAGCCCAAAACAACACAGTCAGAACGTGGACCTGGATTTTGATAGTGGTAATAAAGAAGAAAGAAATCCAAGGGGTACCTAAGTATATTCTGATATAGACAATAAATAAAAGGGAGAGTCAAAATTGCCTGAAGGAAGCAAGATTTATGAGTGATGTATGATGGTGAAATAGACTAAATTGAGACCATTATTTTAAGAGGAGAAAAAAGGTAACAGTTGATAAGGCTATGAAACTTTCGCTGTTGAGATCATTTATCCATCCATTGATTGACACACTTATTCAAAACTATTAATCAGTACTTATTATGACAGAGTAATATGTACAAGAACTGGACATTGAAAGATGTTATAAATATAGATCATGTCCTATAAGCTTAGAGAATAATAAGGAAGATATGGAATATATACCTAAGTAACTATTAAGATAAGACATAAAATGATACATTTAATGACAGAGTGATTTCAGTGTAAGGAATTACTTCCAATAGAGGAAATTAAAAAGATCATTATGGAGAGGTTAGCATGTAAGTTAAGCTTTGAAGGCCAGGTAAGTTCACCAAACACAGACTACCATATGTCCCAATTTACCCAGGAGCCCCGATTATGCCTTTTGTGAAGCATCATTAATAGCATCCCCCTTTCTTTCTCTCAAGTATCTCAGTTTAGATGATCAATTATGTGGTAACCCATTATGTGAATGAGTTCTCATAATCAGTGTCAGTAAGAAGCTTGAACATTGAAGTCAAAAAGCTGTTAATAATATAACATCTATAGCTAAAGAGATAATAACTGTGTTCTTCTTGGTCCTAAAGTTTTCTATTCACTTCTAGGCTCCAACTATCCCCTTGGGGAATGGAGAACTATGTTTATAGGAGAGGAACTAAGATATAATCTTGTTAACCAAGCCGTGTTAACAATTATTTAACCACTGAACTCTACTTTGGGGAAGCAGCTTGTGAAACCAGTGTGCTAAAGAACACACTTAAGAAATACAGGACATTATGACAAATTGGCAATGTTGTCATAAAGAGAAAAACAAATACTGAATGAGGTACTGACCATAAGCAAGTTATTTCTAAATATGAGAATCTATGATAATTCTGTGCCATCTATGATGTAATCTGAAAATTCTTAGCACAAATCTGTCTAAAATACAAATCTCTTTAACAACTTCTTGGCTTCTTTAAGGATGTAATTATTGAATTTAATAAGACATATCCAGGCTACAGTGTATTTATGGGTCCTAAACCAGGTTTCAAACTTTAACATGGCTTTTAAAATTCTGACCATGGGATACCATAAGTACAGAACAAATGATGTTCTGCTTTCTTCTTCAAAAGTATTATTGTGCAAACCATCTCTATGAATGTAAATGCCAGAAACCTCCTTGGCTGCAGAAAATCTAGTGCCTTTCAAAGTTTCATTTTGAAAGCTCTGAAGAATGAGATTGATGATAGAATCCCTAATGTCTCTTTTCTTTGTAATCCACACCACACAAGATTTAAGAGCTAAGCCAGAAAACATCAAACAACATGTTCAGAATTGTTCAAGGAGAAACATTGATGTTTTTTGCCACCAACGAGAACACTAAAATATAAAAGGTAAAGCTATAAAATACAAAAAAGTAAAATATAAAAGTTATAAAAGGTAAAAAGAGATATGACCAACAGCATGTCTGCTACAAGATGCTGTTACACCAACTACTGTAAGCAGATCAATATAAAACAAATTCACATTCCTGACTGCCTGAAAGGAGAAAGACCCTCACAAATCCACAGTGCACGAAAGAAAAATGGTGTTAGCAAATAATGAATATAAAGCTGGGTCCCAGTGACCTCCAAGCCTATAAAAAATCAAACACATTTATATATAACTTTATTATTTCTTGTCTAGAGCTAGTGGTACATAACTCTGGTATTCATTGAATAAGGGGTAGCAAGATATTCTTTTATCATTCGAAGGAACTACTTGGCCAGTAAAAATATATCTTGTTGTAACTAAATTTTCTCTTCAGTCTTTAAAAATGGAAACTATATATCATCATCAAAAAATACAACTCACTACAAGTGTGGAGTATACTGGTCACAATGCAAAGAGAAATACCTAGGCATAGCCCACCATTTTGGGACTTCATATGAACATGATCTCTAACTTTGTTAAGTTTTTATAATCTTCCAACCTGATTCATTTGCATTAGAACATTTGAGCTTCTCAATGAGCTTGTAAGGTTAAAAAAGGTAGGTGATACAGTCCAAATCAGAGGAGGAAGCCAAGCATCACCACTTAGTCATGCCTGGGAACATACAGTAAGTGCCAAGTTGGGATTACAACCCAAGGACTCTAACTCCCTATCTAAGGGTCTTTCTGTAACACTACTGCTAACAAGGGACTAAGTTCTCTACACCTGCTCCTCCATACCAAAATTGACACATGCCTCTTTCACATCAAGTCTTAAAATGAAATGACAACTAAAAAAGTTACATTCACCTAGTCAAAAAGTGTCCAAAACATGGGGATGGACAGTTTTTGTAGGTCCCTACCAAGATAGCTAACACCAGCCTATAGGCTTGGTCTTCATACAGCCGTTGCACGGAGCAGCTTGTCCATACACACTTGAAATCAATACTTAAGTAAGTACTAGTTCTCAGAGTGCAAAGAAATCTAACTCTCTTATAGATTACCATGATAGCCATGGTCTTCAGGAGGGCACATGACTGAAATGAGGAGGAGGAATGAATCCTATAAAAATAAGGCCACAAGAATAACCCCAGCAGTCTCTTGCCTGAAGAATGAGTCACAAATAGATTGTCAACAGAAATCTGACACATAAGAGTGAGAGAAGTAGGCTGAGTGGGAACTGGGGTGAGCTTGGAGGATACTGTTTGAAGGAAGAGGCACTATGTAGCTCTAGTTGAGTACTGCCATGAAAGAGACCATGCTTGGTGGCATCAAATCTACCACCTGGTTTTTTTTTTTAAAGAAAAAGAATAACTTTTTTAAAAGAAAAACTGGATCATTATTAGAAATTTGATTTATAAAGGCTAGCAACTAATCAAAAAAAATTAACAGATGGATCAAAGTGAACATGTATATTGATTAGCTAAAACATGGAAAGAGCTTAAGTGTCCATCAACAGACAAATGGATCAAGAAGATGTGGTTTATCTATACCATGGAATACTACATGGCAATGAGAAACAATGAAATCTGGCCTTGTGTAGCAACATGGATGGAACTTGAGGGTGTTATGCTGAATGAAATAAGTCAGGCAGAGAAGGACAAATATCATATGTTTGCACGTATAGGAGGATTAGGAAGAACTTAACGGAGGACCATGGGGGAGAAGAAGGAGAATGATGGGGGAAAGGGAGAGAGGCAAACCATGAGAGACTCTTGAATGCTGACAAAAACTGAGGACTGATGGATGTGGGGGGGGGAGGGATGGGCATGGAGGAGGGCACTTGTGGGGATAAGCACTGGGTGTTACATGGAAACCAATTTGACAATAAACTATTTGTAAAAAAAAAACAAAACAAAACATGTACATTGATTAAATTTTACATGTGTGTCAGATTAAGCCTGTAAACTAACAATCATCAGACCCCAAACCTCAATTTAAAACTTCCAGTTTAAGCAACAAGAAGTGTTTTACTCCTTTCCAGTTCAACACAAATTGTATCTAACTGCTCAAAAATTACAAATACAGGGTCCTTAAAAGTAGTCTAGAGTTTTCACATGCTCACTGAGTAGGGGCGTAGGGACAGGTGTCCTGAATCTAACCCACTAATAGGTTTTTATTTCCTTAAAATCTCTGGTTTTATTGTAAAATGCATGTGAATTTTGCCTTCCAAATCATAACACATCCATGTGTTTCCTTTTCACATCAGAAAGATGATTTTTACCTCAAATCTTCCAGTAAAATTGACCCTCCAGGAAAACATTTATCCAGTGGCCTCCAAAATCTCTGAGTACCCTGTTCAAGAAGCATAGCCCTAGATTAACCAGACTCTCTAAAAAATGTCACCCTTTCCTACCTTCTGCCGTCCTTGGACCTAAAGCCTTAGCTCTAGCTATCCATCAAAGTGACAATAGCCAAGGGCCAGGGCTGGTGTGGCATACATAAAGAGAGGCACACTCTCAGGGATTTTCAGGGCTCACTCAGAATACAGCCTGCTCATCTTGTTTAATCTGATCAACACCCCAACTGCTGTCAAAAACAATGGCCATAATTCTCAGCCCTTCTCTGACCTCTTTTGCCTTTCAAAACAGTGCCTCTGCCAAAGCACCTAAAAGAATAACTCCTCTCTCCCTTGAGGTTGAGACTACAAAGCTTCCTCTCTCCAGAATTGTTTCAGACCGCTTTCATCTTTAGTACTAAACTTCACACATCAGTGAACATCAGAACAGGTGGATGGGAGAGTGTCAGAAGGAAACTGAGGCTCCAACAGCAAGGCTTATTGCAATGGCTGAGACACTTCATTCACTCAGGCCGTTCCTGGAGACATATCTTCAGAGGAGCAACAAAATTACAAAATATACTTAATTTTTTTAGTGTTTATTTATTTACTTTTGAGATAGAGCACACGTGAGAAACAGAGAGACAGGGGAGACTCGGAGCCAAAGCAGGCTACAGGATCTGAGCTGTCACCTCAGAGCCCAAAATGAGGCTTGAACTCATGAACCATGCACCCCCAAAATATGCTTAATATCTAGAAGCACATTTGCTTCTAAGTAGTTGATGCTTCTAATAAACTAAATTAACAACCAGCATACATACATATCAAGGGTATAGACATACATGGACACACATCATTATATATTAATATGTGGCAGAGCCTGAAAAATTTTTTGTTTGCTTCAGATAACAGTTGCTTTTTAATTCTCCATTTCACTTCAAAGTAGACTCTCAAATGTATTTCCTTTATATTCTCCAAAATACCAGAAATACGTTTTGTGAGGAATGATTGATTAATGGCCCTGAGAGGCAAAAGAAGCTGTTCCCTCTAAAGGCTTTCTAGGACTCTAAGTGTACATCTTTTTTTCTGTAATAAATATCTCCATATTTTTATGCACAGTATCTTTTTCTATGGCAATTTCAATGATCATGGTAGCTAAATGTTGGCACAGGATTTTACTTTGAGGCCTTTAGAATATTTCTTCCATCCACCAAGAAGGACTCTGCAGATAATTTACCCTTCAATGTTTCAAACCATAAGGAAAAAAAGTTATAAAGATTAAAACTGCCAAAGAACCATAACCTCCATCCACAGACCTCAGGAAGCCACAAAGGAATATCTGACAATTGCGATTTGTCTTGAATATGCCAATGCACCATTCACATTCAAGACTCATTAAGCAGATCTGTAGCATGCATTATACATATGATGTACTAGATCTCCAGAAAATGGATTTTTTTTTAACCTATTGGTGATACTGAAGCAGACTGGCCACTGCAGCCCTTAGCAAAAACAACATCAAGCCTATCCTCTATGAGTAATGAGATGACAAAAGAAAAGATCAGAATCTGCCCAGATATACTGCCCACTTAACAGTGACTTCAGTAGAATCAACTCTGCTTCCAAATCAGGAGTGAGATGAAAACACATGTTTGCAGAGTATAAACTACTCTCTTCCTCACTCTCTTCCTCTGTACATTCCTCCACTCCCTTCCCCAGCAAGGTGTGATGAGAAGGTGGTTGATAATCTGGGCTTTGGATCCAAATAACTAAACTCAATTTCTGTAGAAACATATACTTGGAGAAACATATATGGAGAAACATATACATAAAACTCTTATTTTATTTCTCTGGGCTTAAATTTCTCCATCTTTAAAATGGAGATGACAGGATTATTTTAGCAAATTAGCATTTGACACAAGGTAAAGAACTCTCAGAGTTTTCATTGCTGTTAGTTAGTTACTGAGGGCCTACTGAGGTGAGAAGTCATCCAGTGATGGGATAGCATAAAAAAAGAATGCAGATGACTTCTCTCTGACCTCATTCTGATGTGGGGCTCCTACAAACAGCTTAGCCTTATTCCACAGCCTTCTCTGTGGAAGTCCAGCATTTATTGCCCGGTTCTATGTTTTCCTGATTTCAGGGACTGATATAGTTAGCTGGCTAAAGATGATATGCTGCCCTAGAAGCCAATAAAATGGCATGAAATTCCTTTACTGGCTCTGTTAAATATTGGTTAGGTCACATATAATTTCTGTGTCTCTGTTTACCTGGGTGATAAGTAGAAGAAACAATATTTTACATAATTTCGTGTACAATTTCCTCCTACCACTTTCCTCTTTTCTTCACAGCCAAATTTCTCAAAAGAGTAGCTCATGTCTTTCACTTGCCTCTCAGTCCTCAATGAACTTTGACCTAATATTGCATTGTCTTAATAATTAGTTAAATGCTATCTTATATGTAAAACACCCAACAGTGGCCAACACATATGAGATACTACAGAAATGTCATCTATTAGTATCATTAATAGGCATTATCTAATAAATTGCTTGACAAAAGTCCAGCAACAGCACAAAGTATCTTCTCTTTCTCCATGGTCGCATGCATATTTTATGCTGCATATTATATGCTATAATTGGAGAAGCCTCAGGATGTTTATCTAGCAAGACTCAATTATCTGTTGTTTCTTTCTCTGTTCTCTGTTTTCATTTGATAGTAGAGATCTGGTTAATTATTTCCTAGCTACAATTATCATATCATTAATTTGCAGTACATAGCCATGTAACCCCTTCTGTCCTTTTAGCTCCGTGAATTCTATAATATAGGTAATTTTCAGAGAGAGGCAGAGAATGTGAGTTTTACTTAAAATGGAAAACTTACATATAATAATTTCTGGGCCATGCTCCTTAATGTCATTAAATCCATACAAAGATATTCACGGGTACCAATTTATCACTCCAAACTTGATTCTGAAATATCAGGAGTTTGTCAGAGACATCAGTAAGTATTGTTAAAAACAACTTAATACCAGATGTTTACTTTGAAAACTTCAATAAACAGGTTAGTGTCAAAGAGGACTTCAAGAAATCTTTAATGGGAATACAAGCCCCATTAACCTAACCTAACTGTGGTCAAACTCCTGGAAACCCCAGAACACTACAGTAGAATCCATTCTTTTGCCTTTATGGCACCATGCCCACTTATCCAACAGTGACAGTATTCTCTCACCTTAATTTCTGGCCATTCACCATCTCTTTTCTTATTGAGGTCTTGCTTATTCTTTAAAGCTTATCTTTCTATGGTACAAATATCCAGAGACTTCAAGTATGATTTTCTATTAGTACTTCCCATTTTCTACATTGTAAAGCATTATACATGAGATAATTATGACTGTAGTTAATTGATTCATGTGCCCTATCTCCCCAACGATACCATAAGCTCTACCAGGGCAGAGTCCCTATCTTTTGGGCACCCCTTCAGCCGCAGCACAGTACTCGTTAGTGTTATATAAATTACCGCTGCTTAATTGATGGGGTGAAGAAAGGAGTGAGGAGGAACGGAAGGAAGAAAAAAAGGACAAAGGAAGGAAAGGAGGGAAGGAAACAAAGAAAGAAGATGGGGGGAAGCAGACAGTAAGAGAGAGAGGAAATATTAATAGATTAGTAAGTACTTCTAAGAATTAAAAATAAAAAGATTATGTCTGTCCTCAAAAAACTGTTCATCTAGCTTGGTACACAGAAAGACATGTTTTTTAATATACCAGGGGAGCTGAATAAGGTAGTCAATAAACCCACACAACCTACTATTTGTCTTCTAAAAGAAATACTATTGGGGCACCTCGGTGGCTTAGTTGGTTGAGCATGCGGCTTTGACTCAGGTCATGATCTCACAATTCAGTTTGAGAGTTCAAGCCCCTCATTGGGCTCTATGCTTACAGCTTGGAGTCTGGAGCCTGCTTCAGATTCTGTCTCTTATTCTCTCTGACCTTCCCCTACTCGCACTCTGTCTCTCTCTCCCTCTCTGAAAAAAATAAACATTAAAAAATTTTTTTAAAAAATAAATGCTACAGAGATTTGAAGATGAAGGTCTACTAGGCTGCAGAAAATAGAGAAGGTTTTATGAAAAGGTGCTCTTTTTTTTGCTAGAACTTGAAGACAGAAATGAAAAAACAAAACAGCCAGTCCTAGAATGCTCCATGACATTCAATCTCACACCTTGTCTTTGTCGTTAGTAATTAATTAATTCTCATTTGAATAGCACAGTGATTTCAGTTTGACTTTCTTGGGCATGAAGAATAATCTTCATTATAATAGAGAATAACCACTAATATTTAATGGAATTACTTACAATGTATCAGGCCCTGTTGTAGGACCTGAACATAAATTATTTAATCCTTATTAAGACTACTATGATTATGTCTGCTCTACAGATTAAAAAAAGAGAAGAAAAGAAAAGAAAAAAGAAAACAGAGAGGCCAAGCATCTTGCCCAAAACCACACTTAGAAGGCAATTGATGTAGGAATCTGGAAAAGCAGAACTAAACCTTCAATTCCGTTCTCGTTTTTCATTTTAGTGACAACAGTCTACCTGACAACAAAATTTGCTTTGGTTAAACTAAGTTTTTTTTTTTTTTTTTTAACATTTTATTTATTTCTGAGAGAGAGAGAGAGAGACAGCGTGAGCAGGGGAGGGTCAGAGTGAGAGGGAGACACAGACTCTGAAACAGGCCCCAGTCTCTGAGCTGGCAGTCAGCACAGAGCCCGACTCGGGGCTCGAACCCACGAACCATGAGATTATGATCTGAGCCGAAGTCGGACGCTTAACCAACTGAGCCACCCAGGTGCCCCAGTTAAACCAAGTTTTGTCCATAAGTCCTACATCTGGGTTTTCGGAAGTCCAAACATTAGATGAGACGGCATGCAAGATTTCCATGCAGCCCTCCAGATCCACACCCACTGCTCTCCACCCTTCTCTGAGCCCAGCTGCTGACTGTAGGACCTGCAACATCCCTCCTGGTCTTTGGCTTTCCACTGAAGCTCTCCAGAGGAGTGCACTGGCAGAGAATCAGAGAGGAGAAAAGTCAGGAGAGCACTTCCCAGACACCTTGCTGCTTGAGCCTCTGAAATTGCTTGTGTCCTCAACTATAGAGGGCTCCGTGTAATTCTCAATCTCTCTCTCTCTCTCTCTCTCTCTCATGCTCTCACTCTCTGTCTCTTTTCCTTTCTTTCTCCCTTTCTCTTTCTCTCTCTCTCTTTTCCTTCCTCACCTCCCCCCACTGTCTCTCTTCTCTCTTGCTTTCTTCTTTCTTTCTTTCTCTTCTTTCTTTCTCTCTCTCTCTCTCTCTCTCTCTCTCTCTCTCTCTCTCTCTCTCTCTCTCTCTTCCCCGCCCTCCCCAACCTCTTTTTCTTTCTCTCTCATCATAATAGTTTTCTCCTATTTACCTCCCAGGTCTAAGGGTGATACAAAGTATGACTTTCTTGTTACCAGTCTATAACAACCCTTGTTGCCTTTTCTTTTTCTTTTCTTTAAAAATTTTTATGTTTTATTTATTTTTGAGAGAGAAAGAAGGAGAGCAGGTGAGAGGCAGAGAGAGAGTGGGTGAGAGGCAGAGAGAGAGGGAGACATAGAATCCAAAGCAGGCTTCAGGCTCTGAGCTGTCAGCATACAGCCTGACGTGGGGCTCAAACTCATGAACTGTGAGCTCATGATCTGAGCTGAAGTCAGACGCTTAACTGACTGAGTCACCCAGGTGCCTGGCTTGATCTATGCTTACACTTTTACACAATTTGCCTTTATTAAACTTCCCTCAATCACACAACTTAAGTGTGCCATAAGTTTTCTGCAGGGAGCTTGACTCACACAGGTGATAGGTTTGTGAATTAGAATAATGATATTAAAGATATAAGAAAAGGTCCAGATGAGATAACCTAAAAGAAGTAACACATCTGGATGAAAGAGTGATGTAGGTAGTAAAACAGAAGAATATAAAAAAAAAAATTCTTAGATGTTTGAGCCCAGGTAGTCTGGAAAATGATAATACTGATAGAAGTACAGACACTAATAAAGGAAGTTAGGAGCTTCCATGTTACTGTAATTATCTATTTGTCTCTTCATTTGAATATGCGGTCGGGAGATACTAAGTGCTTTTTTGTTAGCATTGTATTTATTTATTTTGTTAGCATTTTATCTAAACGAATGAAGTATCCTACGTTCCACACTCCAGTTTTGTTTTGCCAGTCCCTTTGCCCAGAGAGATCTCTATCATGAATTTAAAATATACTCTTACAAAATTTTTATACTTTATATATATATATTTGTATTCTAATTCATGAACATTATTATTATATATAATGATTCAACTTTAAATTTTTATGGGTTATAGTTACTATTTCCATAATTTGGTAACTTGGGATTGTCACTCAAAATTATGTTTTGCAACTCTGTCCATGTTGACATATATAAATCTGTCATCTAACTTTTTTACAATAATTCATCATATGAATATGTCACAATTTCTTTATCTGTTTCTCTATTGACATACTTTTCACTACAGCAAACAATAATACTACAGTGAACCTCCTTGTAAAAATCTCCTTAGGGAAATTTCTCTCAGGCTCTTGTGGCATTGCTGAGCCAAAAGAAATAAAACAAAATGAGTTTAGACACTTCGACTATAAGGTACTATGCTATTGGGTACCAACATGGAATTTTAGCAGCAGTCAGTCATAAGGAAAATAACAAAGAAGAAATGAAGAGAAAGATTTTCTGTTTGCAGTAGCTATATTTCTAATTTTTTTTCCAGCTAGGGTATAAAAATAGCACTGCTAACCAGGCTCCAAACCAGGCATCTTGGAATCATTATCTCATTTAATCTTCACACTTATCTGTCAAGTGATAACTGAAATTCACAAATGCATCATTTTAGGTAATACTTCCAATCTCTGCTACAATGACATTTTTAAAGACTTCTTTATAGAGTATTTTTAGATTAACAGCAAAACTTAGAGGAAGATACAGAGATTTCCCACATACCCTCTGCCCCCACATATGCCAAGCTTCTTCATTACCAACATGCCCATTAGAGTACTGACACATTATAATCACACAAAGTCAATAATTTACATCATGGTTCACTGTTGATATTGTACATTGTATGCATCTGGACAAATATTCATGTATCCATCATAACAGTAGCATACAGAATATTTTCACTGTCCTAAAAGTATCCTACATCTTTTATCAGAACACTTTAACAAGTAGGAAATTCCAATGGTCTTAAGTGTATCCTTTTTTAAAATCATTTTTCCAGGGCAAAGAGTTAAGTCCCTAACAAAAAAATAACAAGTAACTTGTAGAAGGTGGGAAAAGTAGAAGCTGGATAATCTACAAGCTAGTCAGCCCCAGGAGAAATCAGGAATTGACTCTACTTGAACTTGTAAAATTAATTTGTCCTCCCAATGAGGGTTCCCTGATTTGAGGCAAAAGAGATCCATTCTTCAATTAACTGTAGATGTCAAACTTGCCTCAGAAGCCCTCAATAAATCCAGAAGGTGAAATAAATTAGGATTTACCCTAGGTAAACATGGGCTGGATCTATTAGAATCTTAACAATAAAATTACACCATTGGGTAAATAAATTATATTTTTTCATGATGATTTTAGAACAAAGCAAAATATGACAAAGAAAAAGTGTCTATGTCCCTCCCACCCATTCAGAAAAGGGCAAAATCACCCGGAGAGCCTTGTGGGTTTCCTTTTGTTTTCTGTTCTGTTGTTACTTTTTCGAATTCATCCTTGTGTCAGCTCTTCAGATCAATATCTCAAATGGGGAAAAAGGAGCTATGGGGACAAATAACAGAAGCTAGTGCCTCCAGTATCACTAATATCTGAGTTGAGGTTACCCTTATTCTGTAGACATGAAATAAGCTTTCTAGACACTGTGATTTGCCAGGATTTCTGCCCCTCTCTGTACAAAGCCACCAAGTTTCTAGTGAGGCCAATAATTAAGATCTGCTGATGTAGCAAATGATTAAATGAGGAATAAAGTTGTCCTTAGGTGAGCTATATACAGAGTTAGACTCAGGAACAGAGGCAGTAATAATAATGTAACACCGAGGCGCCTGGGTGGCTCAGTCGGTCAAGTGTCTGACTCGATGTCAGCTCAGGTCATGATCTCAATGGGTTTGTGAGTTTAAGCCCCACATTGGGCTTTGCACTGACAGTACAGAGCTTGCTTAGGATTCTCTCTCTCCCTCTCTCTCTCTGCCCCTCCCCCATTCCCTCCCTCCCTCTCTCTCTCAATAAAAAAACTTTAAACAAATAAAGTAGTATCATTTTATAGTGGTGTGCTAATTCATTTACTCCTCGCAATAACCCAGAGAGTTAGTAATCACTGAAGATCCCAGGACTGACATAAAACTGGCAAATGACCATGTTGAGATGAATATGAAAGTCTTCTGATTTCTGATCCTTTCACCACAAGACAATCCTGTCTAGTTCTTACTAGGTGTTTAATGGCTATATGTTAATGAAGACTTCCCTAGACTGTATGTCCCACCTGTCTTCTAAACATCTGTCAGAAATGCCTTACACTCTAGAATTAGGTCTTCAGCCTTCTGTTAGAAGAAATTATTCTCTTTTAAAGTATAAACATAAAGAACTATAATTTTCTTTTAAATCTCTGACCCAGTAATTCAATTCTCAGGAATAATTCAACAAAAGCAAACTACTAACTACATGAGCCATGTGGTGCAGTATGTTCTATGATAACAAAAAGAAAAGGAAAGAAAAAGAAAGGAATATCAGGAAGGGATGAAAGGAAAACAAATTCTGGAAATAACTGAAATGCCCAACAGCAGGGGAGTAAATTTCAGTATATCAAAGGCTAGAACAGTACTGTCCAAACCGTAAGCTGTAATCCAAAAGGAGTGATGAAAATATTTTAGTTGATCAAAATCAGCATTTTTTAATGCAATGGGTAAAAAAATAAAATACAATGAAATGAAATAAAATGACACGGAAAACATCAGAACATATCACCCTTTGTGGGGATAAGACTGTCTTATGAAATCTATTTCTATGTAAATATGTATGTGTATATGTGTGTACATCACCTATGAACATTTACCAAGTACAATATAAAATTTATTTCTTAGTGTGAAGCATAGTCAAAAATTTTTGAAATGTACTGGCCTAGGTTATTATCCATTCTTTAAAATTTACTTGCAATAAATCCTGGAGAATATTTGTAATAAGTTAAGGGAAAAGTAGATGACAAAGTGATACAGATACTATGGTGGCAATTATAGAAAATATGAATGTATACATGTAAATCACAGGAAATACATGAGCAAAGAAGAAAACAGATGTCCTAGGGAGATGTATGTGACTACTATCTCTCATTTTATCTTTCATTTATAATTTGAGACAAACAGATCTATTCTATAATTAACTGTAGTTCAAATTTGCCTTAGGCTCTGTCAATAATACAAAGAAATCAAAGAAATCAATGTCCACCAAGCAAGTAAAAAACCAATCTACTAAGGAAATTTACAAACGGAACGAGAATAACAGGTACAAAAACAAAAACAAAAATAACAAAAAAAACCAAACAAACCAGTGTGACATTCCTAGGACAAAAAACATATTTCTGTTCATATATACATCTGTGCTAACATGCAAACAGTGAGAAGGGTAACAGATTAAGCTATCTGTTGTTCATTTACATATTAGCATTCATATACCTGGTCCCTTCCAATAAAAGATTTAGCCTGTATCAAGAATAGATGAAATTGCTAATGGTTACTACAAAAAGTGAAAAGAAATTGTCAAAGGTATAAGGAGGTACTAAGCTGTTCTTCTTCCGCAACTTCTAGTACCTCTTTTCAATGTACAATTTTCCTCCTGAATTTTGCTTAGGATTGGCCGTACTCTATAGAAAAATACCTTAAGTGACCAACATAAAGATCAATGAAAACTGTATCCAGTTAAACCACTGCATAAAGCCACCTTAGTGAGTCTAGAATCATTTTGGGTAAAAAGAGGCTAAACTCAGGGATGAATAGGGAAAGAAAAGACAAAGGGGAAAGAAACAGGAGGCACTACGGCTGTAATTGGCATGAGTAGAAAGAGCTAGAGAGAGTAGAACAGTGGACTCCAGATTTCTTATCAACCTCTCTGCTACCATTCAACACAGAGAGAACAGTCGGTGCTTTCACACATTAAAAGCTGCAGATATGTACCAAAACAACCCAAGTAATTTCCAAGGTTATTAAAGTGACTGCTAGCCCAGATGATCTGGATTGATCTTGCTGGTCAAGCAATCAAATATTAATCCCTAACAATCTTCATAAAAGGTTACAATTTCTCATCCTTGTGGCAACATGAGGGTTTTCTGACCCCACCTCCACTTATTTCCTCATGGTTTTTATCAATGACTGAGAAGATCTGTTTGGTAAAAAGAGGATTTTTTTTAAAAGAGAAGATGCTTAAAATAATAAATAAGTAAAATAGGTGACTGCTATTAAGAGAAAGGTGTTAAAGCAAATATAGCTAAAGGGTCATTTGATTTTTACAGGCAGAAAATTTTCCAAACATAAAACTGTGTAAGAAGCCAGAAAGGAAAAGATTAATAATGTTTGCATGGGAATTAAAAATGTCTACATAGCAAGTCATGTTAGAATTAAGACTAAAAAGAAATAACTACAAAGAAAGATTTCCCATAGTTAAAATTTTAAATATTCAAATACGTTAATAAATCAAACTAATGCATCACTAAAACTGGGCATTGGGCATTGACAGAAGAGAAAATACAAGAGCCTCCTAAATTAATAAGAAATGGAAATTAAGGCAAAAAAAAGTATTCTGCTCATAAAATTAACAAAATATTAAATTTTGGTAATTTTTAGTATTAGCAAGACCAAACAAGATAGTTACTTGAATTCACTGAAGGTATAGGATGGTATATGCTTTTAAACAGTAGTTCTGCAGCAAGTATGAAGAGTATTAAAAATGTTTCCACTTCTTATTTTCGTGATTCCACTCTAAGAAACATATTCAAATGAAATACTTGGGGAGCCATGTACAAAGAATAATGTATAAGGATTTCAACAGTAAAATTTTAAATTATAGTGAAAATTGGAAATAACTCAACTATCCAACAACAGAAGAGGAGTTAATAAAATAAGATTGCATCCATTTAAATAAAACTTATACAATAATTAATATTTTGGAGAATTATAATGGCAATGGAAAATGCTTACACTGATATATAACTATATAACGAATAAATTTTGCAGTACAATGTAAACTATATTAAAAGTATTTGCAGGAAAAAGTACACCAAAATATTAACATATTAATATTAAAATATTAGTATTAGTAAAGAGTACATTTATCATGATGAGCACTGAGTAGAGTATAGAACTGTGAATCACTATATTGTATACTTGAAACTAATATAATAGTATATGTTAACTATACTTGAATTAAAACATAAAACTTAATACAAAATAATATTAAAATGTTTTTTGAAAATGAAAGATATACTACTCTTTAAAAAAAATTAAAACCTTCAGTCATGTTGGAAATTAAGACCTATCACTACTCCCAGATCAGGGTCAGGAAAAAAGACTTGAGGTTGTAGGGTAGGAGCAAACCACTGAAAGCATCTGCAGGATTGCAGATACAAATGTCTTCCCAAAAGGTGATGGAATGGACACAGTCACAGTGTATTTGCCTTCTACAAATTTCCTTGGATATTTACAAAATGTCCTGTATAGCAGAGGGCAAACAGACTGAAAGGTATTCCTTCTCTGAAAATTAATATCAAAAGATGTCAAATGGACTTTCCCTAGATCCAACTTAATCTGTTGATTCTTAGCAGAAATTTTAAAAGCTAATTTCTTAGGTGGAGCAGGAAGACATTCTACACTTGAAATTGAGAGATCAAAAACCTAAAATCAAGATCAAGCTTTCTTACTAAAGCACTGAACTTTTTGATCTAGGGCAATTACTACCAATGAATAAAGAGAAAATTACTCACATTGGGAAGGACATTAAGTCTTTTGGGTGTTAGGTACCATGCAGAGTTCTCAATGGCAGAATTTAGACTTTTATGTTCTTTATCACATCCCTGTGGAATCTAGGGTTACAAACTTCTAGGACAAAAGGAAGGGGAAATGAGTCTAGACTCGCATGTAATGAAAGTATCTCTAAATTCTAAGTGTAATTTTCCCACTTAGGGAAGGATGCCAAATAAGCTCAGTTTTATCAAACGTGAAGTATATTCACAGGATTTCAGAGTCCTTAATGTAGTGCCCTCATTAACCAAGAAACTGAATGGCACTAGTAAATGTAAACTATTGTTCTATTCATATAATGTTCTACTTTTTATACCTTAAGGAGACAACATAAAGATTAATGATACCTAAAGTAGGTTGAACCTCTTCATGAAGTCACCTCAGCTGCTCTGGAGTTACTTTGGGTAAGAAGAGTATAGGTTGGTGAGATTTAACTTTTTAGTTCAGATTATAAGACATAGCAATATTTGGGAAAACAGTTTAACAGAAAGATTTTAGTCTAAGATGTACTACAGCTTTCAAGAATTTCAGAAGTTGGAAACATTACTTAACTATTTGTTCATGTGTATGAGACATACACACAAACACACACAAGAAATGAAAGACAGAGTTCAGTTCACAAACAAAATGACTGCCTTTTAAAATTGTTTCCATTTATTTAAAATATGTAACCTTTTTTGTGGGGAGAAATAATGTAGTCCTTGGACTGGGTAAACAGGTTCCTTATTTCCTTCCTGATTTTTATTTTAGCTAACTACATTCTTTCCATGTTTGTGTCTGCTTGTTGAATGAAATGATTTTAGGTTTTAGTCTAAATGCTTTAATGCTGATTTTTCTAGACATGAAACTATATTTAAGAAATACACCACTAGGAGCCCCTGGGTGGCTCAGTCGGTTAATTGTCCAACTTTGGCTCAGGTCATGATCTCACGTTTCATGGGTTAGATCCTCGCATCAGGCTCTGTGCTGACTGTCAGCTCAGAGCCTGGAGCCTGTTTCAGATTCTGTATCTCCGTCTCTCTCTGACCCTCCCATGCTCACACCGTCTGTCTCTCTCTCTCTCTCTCTCTCTCTCTCTCTCTCTCTCTCTCTCTCTCTCTCTCAGAAATAAAGAAAACATTAAAAAATTAAAAAAAAAAAGAAATACACCACTTTTCTTATAATCAAATAATGACTAACTCTGGGTTGACTTACTGTTTGAGCTGGCTGGTCCTCTAGTGTGAAGCTCTGTCAAGGGAAATAGAGAACAACAACAATAATAATAACCAGGCACTTGGTTAAAAACAAGTAAATGAAAGTTATTGTTATTTTTCATGAACCTCTAATCTATAGAAGTTGGTCTTTTCCAAAGTCTCTCCAAAATCATTACATCATTATGTCATTTGATTCCTATGGTGTCTATAAGATGGATCTGCCCAGGGTTAACACCATCCCTAATTGTAGATGAAGATCCTGAGACACAAAAGGTTAATTGGCTTGTACAAGGTAACAGAAAGTTAATGTAGAATAGGGATCAACCCAAATCTCCTGGTTGCTAATTTAATTTGTTATATCACAAAATGATTTGCTAAGTCACTTCACTTCCCCATCATCAGGGTCTACGCCTTCCATACCTAAATGTCTTCAGGGAACACAGAACACTGATTATTACTCCCCTGGATTCACCTTTCTCTTTTGTTCAGAATAAGCCATCCCCAACCACTAACACATGGGGTTGTTTTCCAGCAAAGTTTTCCCACAGATGACCTGAAATTTTCAAAAGAGATATCTACTGCTACATGGAAGTATAAGGAAGCTTTTGGTTTTATCTTCCCATACCCCAGCTTGATCTATTAAATTCTGAACTCAGTGATTCTCTGAAGATGTTTAAGATTCAGTACTCAAATCCCAAATTTCTCAAGGGTCAGCAAGTCAAATTCATTTACACTTTGTCCCTGAGTTTCTTTCCTTTTTATTCCCCTTTTTTATATGAAAAGCAATAAAGGGGTGACCCTTGCTTTTCACTCAGAGCCTCTTTGGTCTGTACTCTAATCACTTCTTATCTGGTGTCTTCACTTAGGGTATCATGCTGAAAATAAGTGCTACACAACTATTTATTTCTTGCTGGACAATTCCAGCATTTTCTACCAAGTCAGCTTGATGCCTATCAAGATTGGCAGTTATAAAATCATGAGTCTAAACCTACCACTACTTGGAAGGCAAATAAATTCAGGGATGTGGGATTGACAAAGACAAAGGAAAACTATTTAGGATTTTGTATAAAACAAAGCTTGTGAAGAGCTAATGAATGTTGATTGAACAAAACAAAGCTTTAGTTATAATCACATAGTGGAAAATTCTTCAGTCATTAAAAGCAGTGGTGCACCACTGACATGAGATGTTCACCACATTTATTGGCACTGTTATAGTATGGCTCTGTTCTTAATAATATGTCCCCATGAATAAAGAAAGTCTAAAACTTTTAATTCTCCCTTAGCAGGGACTTATGAGTTATTTTTAAATTTTTTTAAGTTTATTTATTTATTTTGAGAGAGAGAGAGAGTACGCCCAAGACTGAGAGAGTGTGCACAAGTGGAGATGGGGCAGAGAGGGTGAGAGAGAGAATCTCAAGCAGACCAAACCATGAGATTATGACCAGAGCCAAAACCAAGAGTTAGACCCTTAACCAACTGAGCCACCCAGACACCCCATATTTTTCTTTTTTAAAAAAATGTATTTATATTTCCTAGCTTTTCTACAATGAATTTATCTTTCTCACCTTATAACAATGCAAAAGTCAAAGCCTACCTGTGAAAGTTAACTTAAGGAAAGGTTAACAAAGCCAGGGTCCTTCTTTTCTCGTCTTTCAGACATGGTAAGAGTAAAATTAGTGTAAATAAAAGACTCTTAAATACAAAGAATAACCTGAGGACTGCTGGAGGCAAGTTGGATGGGGGATGGCATAAATGGGTGATGGGCATTAAGGAGGCCAGTTACTGGGGCGCCTGGGTGGCTTAGTCGGTTAAGCGTCCGACTTTTGCTTAGGTCATGATCTCGCGGTTCGTGGGTTCGAGCCCCACGTCGGGCTCTGTGTTGACTGCCAGCTCAGAGCCTGGAGCCTGTTTCAGTCTGTGACTCCCTCTCTCTCTGACCCTCCCCTACTTGCGCTCTCTCTTTCTCTCTCCTAGAAATAAATAAAACATTAAAAATTAAAAAAAAAAAAAAGGAGGCCAGTTACTGGGATGAGCACTAGGTGTTATGTCTAAATGATGAATCACTAGATTATACTCCTGAAACCATTCATTACACTCTATGTTAACTAACTTGGATTTAAATAAAATTAAAGAAAAATTTAGAAACTTACAAAAAATAAATGCAAAAAAATATTACATATTAATGAATACTCAAGAAATTATAAATAGGTAAGCAAGGAGTTAAGGGTAGCTTCTTCCTCATCTTTTCTGCAACTTATTTTCTTGGTTCTCTCCTTTTTGGTTTTAGGAAAAAATAGGTGGTCCAGTAAAGAGAAGTCTGTACTTGAAGTCAAAAGTCCTTGATTATCCCATTAGTATCTCTTACTTGGGTAAAATTCAAAATCTCAATAGATTTTAGTTTCTTGATCAAAAGTGAAGATAGTAACAACACCTAACTCACGATGCTATTATGAGAATTCCCTGAGAAAATATGTATGAAAATGTAGAACATAGAGTTAGAACTCAAAAACTATAACTTAAACATGAAATTCTGCCCTGATTTTCACTTTGGTTTTGTGTTCCACCTGACATACAAATCATTAGGATTGGTTAAATCATTAGGTTCTTGGATCCCATTCCCATGGACTACTTGGTCCCAATTAATATTCAAGTTGAGATTTGACAATTGCTATGCCTTTCTAATCATCCCTTTGTGCACCCAGAGCCTCAGATGGGTTTGAATTTTGTTCAGCATACAAAATAGAACGTCTATGTGTCTTTGTAGAAGGATTCTTGGCCTAAGCCTAACTGTGTCCAATTCAATACTCAACCATGTCAGGACAAATCTGGCTGCCTATTAGGATGGGCCCACGAGAATTCCATTTGCATGAGTGAATCGGACCTTTCTCTCTCAGCAAGGCATGGAAATTTATTCCTGAGTTCTCTTTGGAAGTCTAAACATCATTATTTTTAGTCTTGTCTCTTCTTCCTCAGAAGGATAAAAGAAGATAGTGTATACACAAAAGAAGAACATGGTACTATTAAACAGAAAAGAGAACAAAGAAGTGCTTTGAAGATTTAACCTGTGATTGTTCATCCACATTTAAAATCTAACAGAAGAGTTTAATGATTCCGTCAAAGAAATTTCCAGAAAATAGTATCAAAAAAATTTCTGAAATGGTAATAAAAGAGGAAAGTTAAAAAAATTAAAGAATGAATGAAATGCAACATCTTAGTTCTGGAAAAAGGGACTTCCATTTTTTTCCTAATGAACCTTAGTACTATTTGATTTTTTAAAACGTGCACATGTAAAGCCTTGATAAAAACAGAAATTAATTTTAAAGTATTATTTATACTTATTATATTCACTTTTTTACTTCTAATTTATATCATAAGAGCTCAGAGAGTAACTACAGAATACTGATCTAAACGTCAAATCTAATGGGCTATTTTCAATAATCACACTACTGGAAAACTGTGCAAGATTTGCATTTGACTACTTGCCCATTCTCTTTTAATTTCTAGGATGCACACTCCCCTCACTCTCCTGCTCTTCACTCAACATCATCATTGTTGGGGATTTTTTTTAACATTTATTTATTTTTGAGACAGAGACAGAGCACGAGCTGGGGAGGGGCAGAGAAAGAGGGAGACACAGAATCCGAAACAGGCTCTAGGCTCTGAGCTGTCAGCAGAGAGCCCGATGTGGGGCTCAAACCCACAGACCACGAGATCATGACCTGAGCCAAAGTCGGACGCCTAACAACAGACTGAGCCACCCACGTGCCCCATTGTTGATTTTTCTTTACATTACATTAAATTTTGATGCCTCTTAGGGTTCCATCTTTAGTTATCCTCTTCTAAATCTATGTATTCTTACTGGAAGACCTTATTCCCAAGCTTCTATTGCCAGTATATGAACAAATGACTGCCAAATCTCTATGCCAACTGTCTATATCTTTACCTGATGTCCTAATAACACCTTAAACTTAGCATGTAGAAAACAGACCTCATCATTTTCCTACTTTCCCCTACTTCCAAACCCAAATCCACTCACTTTGTTACCTTTTTCATCCAGCATAATGGTCTGACCCATTTTGAAAACATGTGGTTCATTCTCAACAACTCCCTCAACCTTCCGATGAGAAAGAAATTTCCCATCTGGCCTTCTCTCCTCATCCATACTGCCACTGTCTTAGTTTAGCCGTATTGTTTCTCTTCAAATGCCATTCTCTTCCCATGACAGTCCATCCACTCTCTGCACTACTGACAGATACTTTCCTACAAACCAAATCTGATCATATTCTGCTCCTCCCTAAAACCTTTCACTTGCTCATTATCACTACAGTTGTCTTTTCCTGACTGCAGAGTCCTTTTCAAAATCTGATTACAACCCATACTCCAGTCAATGTTACCTTGATATACACATAGCCTTTGCTGCACACATGCTAGATTCCCCACTGGTCTGTGAATGCCTCAGGCTCTTTCATCACGTCATTCTGTTCACACTGCCTAGAATTCCCTCTTCAACTGGAAAACTCATACGAATTTTTCAAGACTTTGCTGTAATGTCACTTTTTCTGTGAAGCCACAAAAAGTTCTTCTTTCTCACTGCTCTCACAGTCCTGTATTCTTACCTTCTTCGGCATTGCAAGTCAGGAATCTGAATCTGCCAGCAGAGGACATATACACAGATACACACAGGCAACAGTTCTCAACATATTTAGCTAATGGCTAAATAGAGAACTTAACAGAAGTGGCTGCACAGAGTAAGAACACATGCCACTTATCCTTGAGCAGTTTTTTCTTGTTCCTTGGCTGTCCAGCTGCCACTGTCACTCTCCCTTTAAGTACGGTATAACCATATTTCATATTTGAGAAAGAAGCTGAAACCTTGCCATACCACCATCCTTATATACTTGGGCTTACATTGTGATTCCAGAAGAACTTAAACTAACAAGCTATGATCTTTCTTTTTAGGAAATGGCAACAGACAACAGGAAATTCTGGTTATTAAACAAAACTTAGGACCAGCACAGTCATATCCTCACAGATAGAAGAAAGGTGAGTTGGGGCACCACATCGCTGAATAAGGTCTTTGCCTGTAGATTTGCAGACAAAAAAGTCTGTCTTCCTACACTAACATAAAAGTTGCCAGCTTTCTATTGTAATTTATACATTTATGTTCCACCTCTATTACTGGGTTGTGAATTTCTGATATCAAAGGTTATTATCCACATTTGCACATTCTGTGACAAACCCAGCGTTGGGCACCTAAAAGAACACACAATATATTTTGTTGAATAAGCCAAACTAATATACCTTTCAAAATCAGGCTGTCTGTAAAATCTGTCAGGTCTCACAATCTATTTGTGATTCTAGGCTTCTATAATATGGTGAAGAATGTACACTTTAGAAAAGGTATTTCAAAGAAGTAATCTTGGGCAAGTAAAATTATATATTTGTGATATCCTTGCACAAATCTGACCTGGAATATCAGCTTTGGGGTCCACCCTGTGGGGAAAATAATTATAATACTGCCTGGGCACCTGGAGTCACAACTATACCTGTGGGGAATTCAAGGCCAAATGGCAAGCCAAAAGCAAGTGTCCTCTCTCACTGCAGATTACAGAAGGAGAGTCTGGAGAAGGGGATTTCCAAAATGCTGCAAAGAGGATGTTTGAGCCAGACAAATTCTACGTAGATCACTCCAACGAGGCTGCCCAGACTGGCTGGTTCTACACTCTATCCCTCCCTTCACAAGGTCCCAAATTTGTAGTGTTAGGAAAACTTCACAGTTTGATGTCAGCCAGACCTGATTTCCAGTTTGTATACTACCTCTCACTAATTGTATAATCATGTGCACACTGCCAAAACTCCATCACCTTCTGTTTCCTCATTGCTGAAATGCAGGATTATTGTGAGGTAGTGAGGTAAAGTTTCTTAAATGCTGAGCCCAACCCCCAGTTTGTATTGGGTAATCCATCACTGGTAGCAAATAGGAAAGAACTGAACTAGCAGAACATATTTCATGGGACAGGACACAGCGAAACGAGACTTCAGACCTGGATAATAAATTTAGCAACAACACTATGAGCTAGTCACATAACCATTCAAGGATATGGCTTCTTCAATTGTATTTTCAGAGAACTGGACTTGACTATTAAGATTTTTTCTAGCTATTACTAAGTTTCAAGCTTTTCTATACCTAGTGCTATTTTCAGGCCCCCATTTCATACATAACATTATTTTTAACATTGAAAGAACAGAGTTCATAATGATTAAATTACCTCTCCAAGGTCAAATAGCTAATAAATTGCAAATTACTGCATACAGGATTCCATGTAGAATTCTTACATCTCACTTAATGTTCTCTAATAGGCATTGTGGTTGTTTGGGTAGGGGGAAGGGTTTTTTTGTGTGTGTGTGTGCAAGGGTAACTACCTTCTAAAAATGACAGTTTTGGGGCATCTGGATGGCTCAGTTGGTTAAGTGTGTGACTCTTGATTTCTGCTCAGGTCATGATCTCGTGGTGTGTGGAATTGAGCCCTGCACTGGGCTTTGTGCTGGCAGTACGGAGCCTGCTTAGAATTCTCTCTCTCCCTCTAACTCTGCCCCTCCTCCATTCATACACATACTCTCTCTCAAAATAAATAAATACACTTAAGAAAAATGATAATTATGGGGTGCCTGGGTGGCTTAGTCGGTTAAGCGTCCGACTTTCGCTTAGGTCATGATCTCGTGGTTCGTGGGTTCGAGCCCCGCGTCGGGCTCTGTGCTGATTGCCAGCTCAGAGCCTGAAGCCTGTTTCAGTCTGTGACTCCTGTCTCTCTGACCCTCCCCTGCTCACGCTGTCTCTCTCTCTCTCTCATAGAAATAAATAAAAATATTTTAAAAAATTCTTTAAAAAAATGATAATTGTTTTTAATTAGAGTTGGGGACACTGACTTCAGGTAGACCCTTTTTTTTCTACCAAGAACTACCTGTGAGGCTCCTGATAGCCTATGGACAAAATTTTAAATGTAAATACCAAGCTCCTCTGAAAGCTAAACACAGAGTTCTTGTATGACCCAACAGTTACATTGGTAAGTATGCAAACAAAATTAGTGAAAACAGGGACTCAAAAATATTCTTGTACATATATATTCATAGCATCACTAGTCAAAATAGCCAGAAAGTGGAAAACAACTCAAAGATTTACCAAAAGCTAAATGAATAAATTGTGGTATGTCCATACAACAGAGTATTATTTTGCCACAAAAGGAATTAAGTACCGATACGTGCTAAAATATGGATGAGCCTCAAAAATAACATACTAAGTAAAACAAATCAGACACAAAACCAGTCACATACTGTATGGTTCCATTGATATGAAATATTCAGAATAGACAAATTCATAGAAACAGAGAGCAGTTGCTGGTTGCTAGGGGCCTGGGGCAGCATATGTGGGGAATGGAAAGTGCTTAATGATTACAGTGTTTTATTTGGGGGCAATGAAAATGTTTTAGCACTAGATAGAGGTGGTGGATATACAACACTGTGAATAGCCTAAATGCCACTGATTTGATGATTTTTAAATGGCTTTGTGTTATATGAATTTAACCTAACTAAGAAAGCATAGAACAGGCCTCCTAATATGAGGAAAATATAAACCTGGACATGAGAATAAAGGAAAACTAACATTAGGAATCTGAAGTCCTTGTAAAGACATCAGCCCAAACTTCAACTCCAAAGTTTAATGTTACTACTGAAAGTGGCAACATGGCTCTGACTGTGGGTAGCTGGCAGGAAAGAACCCCAAAAGCTAAAGGAAAAAGTGCCTTTAACAGAGGGGAGACTCTCAGGACTGTAGTCCCAGGTCAACAACGGGACCTCAGTTGCTATTGGCAGAGGCCAGTTTCGGTGCAGCTGATGCTGCAGCATCTCTGCATCAACCACCTGGGCACGAAAAAAGAAAGTGGATGTGTGCCCACTCAACCACTAATTCATTCATTCTATAAATATGTGTTGAACATCTCAATACCAGACATCTTTCTATAATTTGGGTATGACAGAGAGATGGTCTTTATTTTCATGGAACTTAGCATGGAAGAAGATACACAAAAGATTAGAATAGGCAGAGGATAAATTCAGACAAGATCACAACTGGAAGGAAAAAAGGCAAAGCAACACAGAGGTAAGTAGATTGGAACAGAGATACAGGTGGGCAAGGAAAAATTTTTGAATAGGTGATATTTTATTTTATTTGAAAGGCTTATTTATTTTGAGAAGAGGGATGGAGGGACAGAAAGAGAGGGGGAGAGAGAGAGAGAGAGAGAGAGAGAGGAGAGAGAGAGAGAGAGAGAGAGAGAGAGAGAGAGAGAGAGAGAGAGAATCCCAAGCAGTCTCCACACTGTCAGTGCAGAGTCCTACACGGGGCTCAATCTCATGAACCTCTAAGATCATAACCTGAGTGGAAATCAAGAGTAATGCTTAACCAGCTAAGCCACCCAGGAGCCCCTGAAGAGGTGATATTTTAGATGAGTGAGACCTAGATCTTCAGACTAAGGGCTGGTTGGGGGAGTCATGCCAGAGCACAACAGAAATTAGCTTCACCAATACGGATACTTTAGCTTTCCTTACAAAGCTAACTTTCATATTCTGCATACAGTGGACATTTAATAAGTATCGATAAAGATCAGAATGATGGGTGGAGGGAGTTGCCTGGGTGGCTTAGTTGGTTGAGTGTCTGTCTCTTGGTTTTGGCTCAGGTCATGATCTCAGGGTCGTGGGATAGAGCCCCATGTGAGGCTCCACGCTGAGAATAGAACCTGCTTAAGATTCTTTTTCTCTCTCCATTTGCCTCTCTCCCCCACTTGCATGCTCTCTCGCTCTCTTAAAAAACAAACAACTAAAGACCAGAATGATAGGAGAAGGAAAGTCTAAATGGCAGAGGAGTGGGGAGGATTGGGGAGGTGAGGTGGAGGATGGGGAGGTAGGGAGGTGTTTTGTTTTCAATTTTATCTGTAGGAAGCAAATCATTTTCTAGTACTCAGATATAGTTTCTGACAAGCCTCAAAATGAAACAAATATATTGTACTTGTTGTACTGAGAGTTGGAAATAGTTGGAAACAAAGCTTAAGCCTTTTTTAAACTTCTATGGTAAGCAAAAGCAAAAAAAGAGAGAAAAGAACCCTGAATTGGGGATTAGGAAATCTCTGTTCTGTTCCCAAATCTGTCCTAACATTCTGTGCAAACATGGGTAAGTCACTTCAGCTTTGTGTACACTTCAATTTCCTCCATATAAGGGGAAGTTTGGACTATATAATCTCTGACGTCTTTTTCTGGTGTATGGTATATAAGGGGGCAGAGGAGAATAGGAATCAGAGGCAAAGGTATCCCCAGGTCACCACAGACATTAAATAGACATGGAGATTCATCCACTGGGTGATTTCCCTGGGACATGTATTGCTTTCCCATCTTCACATCTACCCTGGTGCTTTTCAAATTCAGCTCCTTTTCTAACATCTTTCCCTTCTTTCCTTTCTTAACCACAATATTGGTGACTCCTGTGTGATAAATAAAGTAGGATTTGAATCTACCAATAGCCAGAGTAAAAAAAAAAAAAGTACATCAATTTCTTTTTTTCTCTCTGAAAAATAAAAAAATCCTACTTAAGAGCAAATTAATTTTACATATCATCTCCCTGCATTTAGGAAGATAGAATAGTGGATTTTTCTTTAAAATGGCATCAAGACAATCCGGTTCTACTCTTTTTTTTAATGTTTATTTACTTTTGAGAAAGAGAGAGAAAGAAAGAATGTGGACAGGGGAGCAGCAGAGAGTGAAAGAAAGACTGAAAATCCCAAGTAGGTTCCACACTGTCAGTGCAGAGACCAACATGGCTTGAACCTATGAACTGTGAGATCATGACCTGAGCTGAAATCAAGAATTGGATGCTTAACCAATTGAATCACCCAAGTGCCCCATATATACATATGCATGCTTGTATAAACTTAAAAAAACTATACAAGCATGCATATGTCCATTCAATTTGATATTAGAAGGAAGAATTTTCCTATGTATTGGGGAGTAGGAGAAGATAACAAATTCAGTTTGGTACAAATAATGTTGGGAACAGTGTTGTTCTCCGTCCTTTAAGTACAGACTATAGATTTTATTAATCAGACTTCATTTCCTTCCTTTGTGAATGTAAGATTTTAATTGTTCTAATCCCTTCCCTGTTGATTTCTTGCTACAATTTTACACAGCAGCAGGTCACCTCTTCCCTTTTCCAGAAATACATTAGCACAATGCCATAGTCTTAAATAATGTATTTTTAATTGACTGAGAAAAAAAAAAGAGGAAATAAACTCTGAAGTTCAAGGACCTAAAAATAGTCTTCCCCAAAAGGATACACATTTACTCATTGGAAGCTAATGTTAATTAGCTTTGCTCTCATGACTAAGATACAAAATCTCAAGATTCCATTTTTAAGAACCTTTATCTACACAGAATCAACATATTGATTTGAGAATACAATTTATCTATACCTAAAATTGTTGGGAGCCATTCTGAGCCCACTAGTCAAGAAAACTCCTGGTGAGAGGTTAAAGCAAGTTTGCACAGTCTCTTCTCAATCAGATGACGACCAATATCCACTCCCACTCAATTATTTCTTCCTGAGCATTGACCCCCAAGGTATCTTGTTGATCGGTATCAAGAGTGACTTGTCCACTTATTCTGGCCCTGGTATGATGACTGCACCTTGTGAAGGAATTTATTGTGGAAACTTCTTTCAATTATGGGAACAGACATCGTGTCTCCAGCAGGTCCTGTTTCCCCCCATACCTTCCCTTGAGCTATGAACAGGCTAATGACCCTTACTCATAAAATATTGACCTTTATATGTACAATTCTGTTTCTACAATTGCGTTAGTCCAAGAGGTTCATACAGCTCAACATGTAAATCAGCTAACCAAAAATGTCTCTCGTGTCCTAGCTATCCAAGAAATCATAAAACTAGACACAAAGGTAAATGTACTTGAAGAGGCTATTCTATGTATTGGAAATGAGCTAAACTCTTTAAAGGTATGGCTGGCTCTCTGATGCCATAAAGCATATAACTGGAAAATCACTTCTTGCCCGGGGACAAAGAGCCTAACTTAGAGAAGGAACACATAAGGGCAGAACATAAGTTACTACATATACCTTTGCTAACTGATGGTGTATAGCAGTCCCTTCTCTAAGGCCTACATTCCACAAACACCTTCCCTTACACCGGCAGCTATGATGAGGATGGATAAGAGTATCTACAAACCTATGACTTAATCTTAGTGTTATTAAAATGTGAACACCCTGTTATTTTCTTAGTTATTCAGCCTCACTATAATTGGGGCAGTTCTTCAAGAAGACTTCTGTAAAACCTGTTTCTGTACATTTTCCAAAAACATCTTATCACAGAGTACTCTCCATTGTAAAAAATTCCATTTTCTGATGCCATGTTAACATTTGACCTATAAATAAAGACACCAAAACCGACAGGACAGAGATGCCTGCCTGGTGACCAGGAAGATTCTCATGGCTCTCTCTTTTTCCTTTGACACTGTCCATCCTTCAGGGACCCCTGGACCCAGCCAGAGCTGCAGTCTGGCATATAATAAAACAATTCAGAAGGAAAATTTTTTTTATTGCTTGTTCACTGGAAGTCAATATCTAACATACACTTAGATACTCATAAAGGACTACTATCTATAATATGGTACATATAAAAAATGCATTGACTAAGATTCAAAGAACCTTAATTTGAGTCCCTGTTCAGGTGATAACTGCATGATTTTGAATAAATCACTTAATTCCTTTGGTTCTAATTTTTCTCATCTGCAAACAGTTGTAAAATAGTTGAGGATCCTGTCAGTAAAACCATTTTATGATCCTATACAATCAATCTTTAAATACTTCTTAATAAAACATATGTAGTTTGCATGTGTTTTATTAACAATGTGGAAATAGTATAAAGTTGTGCTGTACAATACATAAGTACTAGCCACACATGGCAATTTTAATTTAAAATGATTAAAAATAAAATAAATTCAGTGCCTCAGGTACATTAGCCACATTTCAAATGCTCCAAAGCCTTTACATGGCCAGTGGTGACTTTGACAGCAAAGATAAAGAATATTTCTATCATCACAAAAGTCCTGTTGGGAAGTGCTGTATAAGAGACAGAAAAAGCACCGTATAATCTTTACAGATCTCTAAAACAAATCTTTCTTTCATTCTTTCAAATGACCATTCCAATAGACATCAATCCCTGTATCAACATCCATGGGTACTGCTTTCAGGCAGTTATAAATATGACTGCTTTTTACCATTAGCCCACCAATTTTCTCCTTTTTATTCATAAGAATACCATGAGGGATATCATCAAAAGCCTTGGTGAAATCCAAGTGCCCACTGTCTGTTGGAACAGACACGTGTAACCCTGCTGAAGGAAATAGAGGAGAAAATGTTCTTCTGTCATGATCATTTATTAAACTTTTGCCAGTCCCAGGGCGCCTGGGTGGCTTAGTTGGTTAAGCGTCCGACTTTCGCTTGGGTCATGATCTCGCAGTTCGTGGGTTCGAGCCCCGCGTCGGGCTCTGTGCTGACGGCCAGCTCAGAGCCTGGAGCCTGTTTCAGTCTGTGACTCCCTCTCTCTCTGACCCTCCCCTGCTCGCGCTGTCTGTCTCTCTCTCTCTCCTAGAAAAAAAAACAAACACTAATAAACTTCTGCCAGTCCCTCATGCCACCTTTTCTAAGCAATCAGTGACATTCTGACTGATCTCCTTTCAATTAGAAAAGAAATTAGGCTATGGATGCTTCTCTTCTTTTTCTAGTGTCTTCATATGTCTTGTGACTCCTCAAGTATCACTGATGATCATCAGCCTTTTCTTTGTACTCATGGCCATAATTTGTACATCTTAATTTTAAACTCAGTTAAAATGAGGTGTTCCCTGTTCAGCATTCTTTTCTATGAATATTCTACTTATTCAATTTTGAAAATAATATTCCCTGAGAGTTTTTCCTTGTTTCTTTGTTAGTTCAGCTTTTCCTTTTTTCTGTTAGTGTTACACCATTAGAACCCCCTTCCTACTTTTCTTTCTCTAAGTAAATATAAATAGAACTTTGTTCATTTTATCCTTAGAATTTTTTTCTTGCAAATTTCAGTAAATCTTATCTGCCACACTCATTATACTCATCCTTAGTCATAACAAGCTTGTGTTGTTAAGACCTTCAGTTGCAAGAGCAGAAGTTCACTTGAGCTACTCTAGAAATAGAAGTTTAAGAATAAATGTATATGGGGGGGGGCACCCAGGTGGATCAGTAGGTTAAGCATCTGACTCTTGGTCTAGGCTCAGGTCATTATCTCACAGTTCATGAGTCTGAGCCCTACATCAGGCTCTACACCATCAGCACAGAGCCTGCTTGGGTTTGTCTCTCTTCTCTGCCCCTCCCCTGCTTGTGCATGTGCACTTTCTTTTAAACTTAAAAAAAAGAAAAAGAAGAAAAAGTGAAAGAAATGGATATGTCCACCCAAACAAAGTTGCTTTATGAATATATATGGTATATATGAATATAGCCACTTTCTTTAGTCAGGAAGGACTAAAACTGGCAAGAGGAAGATTGTTGGATTTCAAAGAAGCCAAAAGTACTAGTGGCTAATAAAACTGATAATATAAGGAAAGTAGGAAACAACAAAAAGTTAAAATGAAAATATTTATTTGAACTCATAAACATTTTTTTCAGACCTGTCACTATCAAGAGTAACTCAATAAAAGGAGTAGCCCTTTTGTGCCCTTTAAGCAAACTTACAATGGGTTTAGAAATCCATTATTTCCAGGGCACCTGGGTGGCTCAGTCCATTGAGTATCTAACTCTTAATTTCAGCTCAGGTCAAGATCCCAGGGTCATGGGATCCAGTCCCACATTGCCAAGCCCCATGCCCTGTGAAGCCTGCTTCTTAATATTTTCTTTCTCTTTCTCTGCCCCTCCCCCACTCCCACATGTGTTCTTTCTCTCCAAAAAAAAAAGAAAACAGAAATCCATTGTTTACAAAAAGTAAGAATTACTTCCAAGAAATCTCAAGGACCAAAAAAAAAAAAAAAAAAAAAAAAAAGAACAACAACAACAAAAACGAATTTAGAAGTCTCTAACTGACCAAGCTTTATCTATTTGAGCAAATAATAATAAATTGAAATAAGCAAGATGTATAAAAAGCCATGAGCCCATAATGATACTCAGAGGAGAAAAATGAATGTAAAGAATACCAAAACGTAGTGATATAAATGTAGAGTGAATATTATAGTTGAACTTTTATTGATTTTAACAAATTTGAAAGAAATAATACATACAGAGATTTATTCTTCTGGTAAGCATATGTCTGTCTATAAATTATACATATGTATCAGCTTCTCTCCATGCCAGCAAGAAAGAGTAAACTAACACATGTGAGCCAAAGAGCATTAGAAAAAGTGACATCCATGCATGAACAGAAAGAGCAAATTCACATGGTTCACTGTTTTGACCAAGTAGAATGAAAACCCTGAAGCTGATTAGTTCTGACAACACTATACGTTCCCAAGATGATCAATTAGCCCAACATTCTAACGAAACATGAAAATTACACATAATCGCATCTTTACCTCCCAGGGAATCAAACTGTAATTATAATAAGTATACTAATTATAATAAATCATAATAAGAAATACATATTTTATATCAAACAATCATGGCAATATGGTGAGTTATAAACTTCATGCTATATAAAATAAAGAACGGATCATTTGTCAAAAAAGGGAACAAAATTTTACTTCTTCCTTGCCAATTTGGATGCCTTTTACTTCTTTTTGATGTCTGATGGCTGAGGCTAGGTCTTCTAGTACTGTGTTAAATAACAGTGATGAGAGTGGACCTCACTGTCTTGTTCCTGACCATAAGAGAAAAGCTCTGAGTTTTTCCCCACTGAGGATGATATTAGTTGCGGATTTTTCATTTATGGTATTTATTATGTTGAGACACAATCCCTTTAAGCCTATTTTGTTGGAGGTTTTTTATCATTAGTGGATGTTGTACTTTGTCAAATGCTTTTTCTTTATCTACTGAAATGATCACATGGTTCGCATTCTTGCTTTTATTAATGTGGTATATCATATTAATTGATTTGTGAATAATGAACCACCCTTGCAACCCAGGAATAAATCCCACTTGATCGAAGTTATGAGTTTTTTAATGTATTCTTGGAATAAGTTTGCTAGTATTTTATTGAGAATTTTGCATTCATGGTCATCAGGGATATTAGCCTGGAGTTCTCTTTTTTAGTGGTGTCTTTATCTGGTTTTGGTATCTGGGTAATGCTGGCCTCATAAAATGAATTTGGAAATTTTCCTTCCTTTTCTATTTTTGGAATAGTTTGAGAAAAATACGTATTGACTCTTCTTTAAATGTTTGGTAGAATTTGCCTGTGAAGCCAACTGGCCCTGGACTTTTGTTTTTTGATTATTGATTCCATTTCTTTGCTGGTTATCAGTCTGTGCAAGTTTTCTATTTCTTCCTGCTTCCATTTTGGTAGCTTATATGCTTTTAGGAATTTATCTGTTTCTTCCTTGTTGTCCAATTTGTTGGCATATAATGTTTCATAAAACATAAAACATATTCATAAAAGAATAGTCTTTTATAATTGTCTGTATTTCTGTAAGGCTTCCACATCAGAAATGAAGAAAGTAAAACTTTCACTATCTGAAAATGAGATGATAGTCTACAGATAAAACTCAAAAGACTCCACCAAAAAAACACTAGAACTGATACATGAACTCATTAGACTTGCAGGATACAAAGCCTACCTACTGAAATCTGTTTCATTTCTATGTACAAATAATGAAGTGACAGAAAGAGAAATTAAGAAATCAATCCCATTTTAATCGCACCAAAAACAGTAAGAAACCTAGGGATAAACCTAATCAAAGATGTGAAAGAACTATACTCTGGAAATTATAAAACACTGATGAAAGAAACTGAAGATACACAAAGAAACAGCAAGACATTCCATGCTCATAAATTGGAAGAACAAATGTTATTAAAATAACTACACTACCCAAAGCAATCTACACTTTTAATGAAATCACTATCAAAATATCAACAGCATTTTTCACAGAGCTAGAACAAACAAGCCTAACATTTGTAGGGAACCACACAGATCCCAAGTAGCCAAAGCAACCTTGAAAAACAAAAACAAAGCTGGAGACCCAAAAATTCTAGACTTCAAGTTATATTACAAAGCTGTAGTGGTCAAAACAGTACAGTTTTGGCACCAAAATAGACATACAGATAAACAGAACAGAAGAGAAGACCCAGAAATGAGCCCACAACTATATGGTCAGTTAATCTCCAATAAAGCAGGAAGGATTATCCAATGGGAAAAAGATAGTCTCTTCAACAAATGGTATTGGGAAAACTGAAAAGCAACATGTGGAAAATGAAACTGGATCACTTGCAATCACCAAATGCAAAAATAAACTAAAAATGGATTAAAGATCTAAATGTGAGACCTGAAACCATAAAAATCCGCAAGAAGAACACCCAAGAAGCAACCTCTTGACATGATCATAGCAACTTCTTTCTAGATATGTCTCCTGAGGCAAGGGAAACAAAAGCAAAAATAAACTATAGAGATTTCATCAAAATAAAAGTCTTCTGCACAGCAAAGGAAACGATTAGAAACGGTGTATGCATAAACTATTGGAACTTCACTGAGATAAAAAGCTTCTGCACCGTGAAGAAAACAATCAACAAAACTAAAAGGCAAATTTTGGAATGGGTGAAGATATTTGCAAGTAATATATCTGATAAGGGGTTAGTATCTACAATATATTTTTTAAAAGTTCAAATTCAACACCCAAAAAGTGAATAATCCAACTTAAAAAATGGGTAGAAGATATGAATACGTGTCTTTCCAAACAAGACATACAGATGGCTAACAGACATATGAAAAGATGTTCAACATCGCTTATCATCAAGGAAATACAAAACAAAACTACAATGAGCTATCACCTAACATCAGTCAGAATGGAAAAAATTAACAACACAATAAACAACAGGTTTTGGCCAGGATGCAGGGAAAGGGGAACCCTCTTGCAAGGCAGGTGGGAATGCAAATTAGTGTAGCAACTGTGGAAATTGTATGGAGGTTTCTCAAAAAGTTAAAAATAGATTTACCCTTCCATCTAGCAATTGCACTAGTTGATTTTTACCCAAAGAATACAAAAGTACTATTCAGGAGGACACGTGCACTCCAATGTTTATAGCAGCATTGTCTACAATAGCCAAACTTGGAAACAGCCCTAGAGTCCATCAACTGATGCATGAATACAGAAGATGTAGTGTGTCTGTGTGTAATATATATATATTACTCATCCATAAAAAAGAATGAAATCTTGGGGTGCCTGGGTATCTCATTTGATTAAGTGTCTGACTCTTGATTTCAGCTTGGGTCATTATCTCATGGTTCATTAAATTGAGACCCACATCAGGCTCAGTACTGAAAGCATGAAGCCTGCTTGGGATTCTCTTTCACACCTTCTCTCTTTGTCCTTCCCCTGCTTGTGCACTCGCTCACTCTCTCCCTCAAAAAATTAAAAAAAAAAAAAGATTAAAAAAACGAATCAGGGTGCCAGCAAGATGGCAGAGAGTAGGGAGCTCCATACATTTCGCTTGCACCTATCTCTCAAACAGAGAAGGACTGAGGTCATAGGACATTGAGCCACAGGAGTTTGGGAAGAGAAAGAGACAGAATACACTGGGAAGGAAACCTCATAAGTGCTTTTCTTTTCCAGGGCTATCTCAAGAAACAAGCCAAAGTACACATAGTGGAGAGTCCCACGATGAGTAGGGAAACAAAATAACCAAAGCCTCAACAAGAGAAACCAAGAGACACCATTCAAAGAACATTTCCTGAGTAGACAGGCCCTGGAGAGTCAAAGAGTCCTCTTTAATAGATCAGAACCCATAGGGGCAGAGTGCACAACAAGCTTTTAAAATTAACAAGAGATAGAAAGCTGATATAATGACAAAATGGAAGAACTCTCCTCCAAAGAAATTCCAGGAAGAAATGACAGCCAAAGAACTGCTCAAAACAGATATAAGCAATATAACTGAACAAGAATTTAGAACAATAGTCACAAAATTAATCGTTGGGCTTGAAAAAAAGCATAGAGGACATCAGAGAAACTATTGCTACAAAGACTATGGAGCTTTAAACAGTTAGGATGAATTTAAAAATGCTATAAATGAGATACATATTAAAATGGAGGTGTCCAATGCACGGATTGAAGAGGCAGAAAGGAGAATAAGTGATTTAGAAGACACAATTACAGAAAAAGAGGAAGCTGAGAAAAAGAGAGATAAACTGATTCAGGAACGTGAAAGGAGAGTTCGAGAGCTCGGTGATACAGTCAAACAGAACAATATCCATATCATAGGAATTTCAGAAGAGGAAGAGAGAGGGAAAGGTGCTGAAGGAGTCCTGGAGCAAATTATACTAGAGAAATTCCCCAACCTGGGGAAGGAAACAGACATTGAAACCCAAGAGGCACAGAGAATACCCCTACGACATAACTTGAATCGATCTTCTGCCTGACATATCATCGTGAAACTGAGCAAATATAAGGACAAAGAGAGAATTCTGAAAGCAGCTAGGGATAAAAGGACCCTAACATACAAAGGAAAACCTATCAGAGTGGTGACAGACCTATCTACAGAAACTTGGCAGGCCAGAAAGGAATGGCAGGAAATCATCAATGTGACGAACAGAAAAAATATGCAGCCAGGAATCCTCTATCCAGCAAGCCTGTCATTCAGAATAGAAGGAGAGATAAAAGTCTTTCCAAATAAACAAAAATGGAAAGAATTTGTCACGACTAAACCAGTTCTAGAAGAAATCCTGAGAGGGACGCTCTGAGGGAAGTGTTGCAAGGAACACAAGATACTAGAGACATCACCAGAAGCATGAATTCTCACAAATGACACAATGACTCTAAATCCATATATTTCAATAATAACACTGAATGTAAATGGACTGATGGCTCCAATCAAAAGACATAGAGTAGCAGAATTGATTAAAAAAAACAAACCAAAATCCATCTATTTGCTGTCTACAAGAAACTCATTTTAGACAGGAGGACATCTCCAGATTGAAGGTAAGGGGATGGAGAAATATATATCATGCTATTGGAAGTCAAAAGAAAGCTGGAGTAGCTATACTTTTATCAGACAAACTGGAATTTGAATTTAAAAAACAGTAACAAAGGATGAAGAAGGGCATTATATAATAATTACAGGATCTATCCATCAGGAAGAGCTAACAATTATAAATGTCTACGCACTGAATACGGAAACACCTGAATATATAAAATAATTAATCATAACAGAAACAATCTTATGGATAAGAATGTGCTAATAGCAGGGAACCTTAATACTCCACTTACAGCAATGGATAGATCAACTAGACAGAAAATCACTAAAGAAATAATGGACTTGAATGACACATTGGACCAGATGGATTTGACAGATTATTTAGAACTCTACATCCTAAAGCCATGGAATTCACTTTCTTCTCAAGTGTGCATGGCACATTCTCCAAGATAGATCACATACTGGGACATAAAGCAGCCCTCAATAAGTATAATCACAATGCTATGAAACTTCAAATCAATCACAGGAAGAAGTCTGGAAAACCTCCAAAAAACATGGAGGTTAAAGAACACCCTACTAAAGAATGAATGGGCCAATCAGGCAATTAGAGAAAAAATTTAAAAATATATGGAAACAAATGAAAATGAAAATACAACAATCCAAACTCTATGGGATGTGGCAAAGGCAGTCCTAAGAGGAAAGTACATTGCTCTCCAGGCCTATTTCAAGAAATCAGAAAAAGGCAAGTACAAAATCTAACAGTGCACCTAAAGGAACTAGAGGGAGAGCAACAGGAGCACCCCAAATCTAGTAGGAGAAAAGAAATAATAAACATCAGGGCAGAAATAAATAATATAGAAACCAAAGAAACAGTTGAACACATCAATGAAACCAAGAATTGGTTTTTTTTGAAAAAATAAACAAAATTGACAAGCCTCTAGCCAGGCTTCTCAAAAAGAAAAGAGAGAGCACTCAAATAGACAAAATCATGAAAGAAAATGGACTTATTACAAAAAACACTTCAGAAATACAAGCAATTATCAGGGAATACTATGAAAAGTTATATGCCACCAAACTAGACAACTTAGAAGAAATGGACAAATTCCTAAACACACACTCACTACCAAAATTCACATGGGAAGAGATAGAAAATCTGAACAGACCCATAACTAGTGAAGAAATCGAATCAGTGATCAAAAATCTCCCAAAAAATAAGAGCCCTGGACCTGATGGCTTCCCTGGGGAATTCTACCAGACATTTAAAACAGAATTAATCCCAATTCTTCTCAAGCTATTCCAAAAATAGAAATCGAAGGAAAACTCCCAGACTCATTTTATGAAGCCAGCATCACTCTGATTCCCAAGCCAGACAGAGATCCAGCACAAAAGGAGAACTACAGGCCAATATCCTTGATGAATACGGATGCAAAAATGCTCAACAAGATACTTGAAAATCGAATGCAATAGCACATAAAAAGAATTATCTACCATGATCAAGTGGGATTCATTCCTGGGTTAGAGGGCTGGTTCAATATTCACAATTAAATCAATGTGATACATCACATCAACAAAAGAAAAGATAAAAACCATGTGATCTTGTCGATAAATGAAGAAAAAGCATTTGACAAAATACAGCATCCCTTCTTAATAAAGACTCTAGAGAAAGTCGGGATAGAAGGAACTTACTTAAACATCATAAAAGCCATCTAGGAGAAGCCCTCAGCTAACATCATCCTCAACGAGGAAAAACTGAGAGCTTTCCCCCTGAGATCAGGAACACGACAGAGATGTTCACTCTCACCACTGTTGTTTCCATGATGCTGGAAGTCCTAGCATCAGCCATCAGACAACAAAAGGAAGTAAAAGGCATCAGAATTGGCAAAGAAGTCTAACTTTCACTTTTCGTAGACATGATACTCTACATAGAAAACCTGACAGACTCCACCAGAAGCCTACTAGAACTGATCCAAGAATTCAGCAAAGTTGCAGGGTACAAAATCAACATACAGAAAATAGTTGCATTTTTATACACCAACAATGAAGCAACAGAAAGAGAAATCAAGAAACTGATCCCATTCACAATTGCACAAAAAAAAAAAAACCCATAAAATACCTAGGAATAAACCTATCCAAGAATATAAGAGATCTGTATGATGAAAACTATAGAAAACTTATGAAGGAAATTGAAGAAGACACAAAGAAATGGAAAAACATTCCATGCTCATGGGTCGGAAGAATAAATATTGCTAAAATGTCATTACTACACAAGGCACTCTACACATTCAATGCAATCCCAATCAAAATGGCACCAGCATTCTTCTCAAAACTAGAACAAACTATCCTAACATTTGTATGGAACCACAAAAGACCCCGAATAGCTAAAGTAATATTGAAGAAGAAAACCAAAACGGGACATATCACCATCCTAGACTTTAGCCTCCACTACAAAGCTGTCATCATCAAGACAGTATGGTATTGGCACAAAAACAGACACATAGACCAATAGAATAGAACTGAGAACTCAGAGCTGGACCCAAAAGTATACAGCCAACTAATCTTTGACAAAGCAGGAAAGAGTATCCAATGGAAAAAAGACAGCTTCTTTAACAGATGATGCTGGGAGAACTGGAAGCAACATGCAGAAGAATGAACTAGACCACTTTCTCACACCATGCACAAAAATAAACTCAAAATGGATAAAGGACCTGAACGTGAGGCAGGAAACCATCAAAACCCTAGAGGAGAAAGCAGGAAGCAACCTCCTTGACCTCAACACAGCAATTTCTTACTTGACACATCCCCAAAGGCAAGGGAATCAAGAGCAAAAATGAACTACTGGAACCTCATCAAGATAAAAAGCTTCTGCACGGCAAAGGAAATAATCCATAAAACTAATAGGCAACTGATGGAATGGGAAAAGATAGTTGCAAATGACATATCAGATAAAGGGCTAGTATCCAAAATCTATAAGAAACTCACCAAACTCCACACCTGAAAACAAACAACCCAGTGAAGAAATGGGCAGAAGATATGAACAGACACTTCTCCAAAGAGGACATCCAGATGGCCAACAGACACATGAAACGATGCTCAGCATCCCTCCTCAATAGGGAAATACAAGTCAAAACCACACTGACATACCACCTCATGCCAGTCAGAGTGGCTAAAATGAGCAAATCAGAGAACGCTAGATGCTTGCAAGGATGTGGAGAAATGGGCACCTTCCTACACTGTTGGTGGGAATGAAAACTGGTGTAGCCCCTCTGGAAAACAGTCTGGAGGTTCCTCAAAAAATTAACAATAGAACTCCCCTAGGACCTAGCAGTGTTACCAGAATGTACCCAAGTGATACAGGAGTGCTGATGCATAGGGGCACCTGTACCCCAATGTTTATAGCAGCACTCTCCACAATAGCCAAAACATGGAAAGAGCCTAAGTGTCCATCAACGGACGAATGGCTCCAGAAGATGTGGTTTATCTATACCATGGAATACTACATGGCAATGAGAAACAATGAAATATGGCCATGTGTAGCAACATGGATGGAACTAGAGGGTGTTAGGCTTAGCGAAATAAGTCAGGCAGAGAAGGACCAATACCATATGTTTGCACATATAGGTGGATTAGGAGGAAGTTAACAGAGGACAAAGCGGGAGTAGAAGGGGAAAAATAGTTGGGGAGAGGGAGGGAGGCAAACCATGAGAGACTCATGAATGCTGAGAACAAACTGAGGGCTGAGGGGGGTGAAGGGAAGGGGAAAGGGAGTGATGGGCATGGAGGAGGGCACTTGTTGGGATGAGCAGTAGGTGTTATATGTAAACCAACTTGACAATAAACTATTAACAAATTTATTATTTAAAAAATGAATCATCTCAAAAAATCAAAATCTATAGGAATAAAACAAGATTCAATTCATTTAAACACAAACTTGTACCCCAGCTTGTCTGAGATATTTTTGAACATTTATACTGGTAAGATTACAAAAGCAACAACTTGAAGAAAACATAAAAATGTATCTGATTGAACATATAAAACCCTAAGAAATTTTAATTACTGAAACCGGTAAAAAGAGAGGAAACTAGAAAATAAAAACAAAATTAATCAGAAGGTATTAGTATTTTTTATAACTGTCCTTGGTAAAGGGACCTTAAAAAAATCTATAATTATTGTATTATGTATGTTTCCATCTGCTGTTTCAGGAATTTGAAGTAAAGAACCAACCACAGTAAATTCATAATAGCAGTTTAAGTTGTTTGAAGGGCTTTAATCAAAATTTGTAATCAATATCTAAATTCACTCAACAAAAAATAGTTTCCTATGTAAATAAAAGAATAATTGGGGCACCTGGGTGGCTTAGTCGGTTAAGCGTCCGACTTTCGCTTGGGTCATGATCTCGTGGTTCGTGGGTTCGAGCCCCGCGTCGGGCTCTGTGCTGACTGCCAGCTCAGAGCCTGGAGCCTGTTTCAGCCTGTGACTCCCTCTCTCTCTGACCCTCCCCTGCTCACGCTGTCTCTCTCTCTCTCCTAAAAATAAATAAAACATTTAAAAAAATTATAAAAAAAAAAAAGAATAATAAGTGAGCATTAAACAAAATACAAAGAATAGTGACAGTTCCTTCCCATCCTCAAAACTCCATTGACAATTGAAACAGTACATATTCTTCTATGTCATCTCATCTCTTTGCTTGTGTATCTGTTTCAATCTTTCTAACTGGCTTTCTGTGCCTTTCAGTAAATAAGGCAGAGAGAAGATGGCTGCCCAGAACTCCCATATTCCTATAATATACACTTCCAGATACAGAGAGAAACTCAATCTCTCAGTAATCAGTGTCTAGGGGAAAGGATTCTTCCTAATAAGGGTTGGACAAGATTCTCTTCCCAGTTCCAATTTGCTGTCCCAGGAGGTTCAATTACACTGTAGGAAGATGGCTGCCAGGAAGCCATGTCCATAGATACAATAAAAGGCTAAGGGCATCACTGTAAGATGGAAAGATACCTCCTAAACATATCTACTTTATCCCAGTAAGCCCAAACTGGTAAGAGAGCACTCTCTGACTTGCTGCCTTTTCTTTGGATCCAAACACCTTTCCTTTTTGAAAGTACCATAATTAGAAATTATTTTTGAGAACTGGCAACCTCTTGAGCCATCTATTACCTCAAAGTCCTCTAACAGAGGATTTCTCATATCTGACTTCTTAAATTCTGGGGTTCATATCTGACTCTGACCAAATTCTCATTCCTACTGTAAACTCTAAGAAGTATAAATAAATTTCCAAGGGTGTACTATGGGCCTAAAATGGCAATTTAATTTAAATAAGAACAGAGAAAGCAGCATATGTCTCAATAATTGTGCCCTCAAAACTAGATCATAAAGTCAGAAATTCCAAATGCCTTTGTCTAACCAATTCACATCATTAAATTGATGGCTTAATAAAATCTAACAACAGAAAACAATGAATAAGTATAAATAAAGAACATAAATGACAGGTTCTGACTTCATTGATGCCATTTTTCCATTTTCCGTAAAAATAATAGCAGTTATAAACCATTATGGAGTTCCACTAATATGCTTTCTGACTACATGACAGTTTTATACTCAAATTTACTTGCTCTGCAAATTTCTTAAACTAATTAAACTTCCTAAAGGTAACTGAGGTAAAAAGAGAGCAGAAAACTATTTTTTCTTATTGTTTATTCCTTAATTGCACATGTAATGAGGCAAAATCAAAACAGTGCACCTTGAAATGTGTTTTTTAATGAGGCCTTTCCTATGCCTATAGTACTAATGCTTTTGTTGTTATTACTGGGTATTGCTTTGTGGCTAATACTTCACAACCACGGGAACATCCATGATCAAAATAGACCTGAGGTTCATTAATAGTGTCTTCTGCAAATTAAACTTGAGTTAGAACACCCAGGCTTCTAGATAATGTATTAGAAAATGTTCATTTTATACAGTAATCATCTCACTAAATTACATAAGTCAATAGGCACTTCAAAAATTTTAGCCTCAAAGCAAGCAATTTATTCAATACAATACATATTTTGCATTTTCAAAAAAGTATGTGGTAACTGATTTTTATTATAAAAATAAATGTTTTCATTTAATTCTTTTTTGAAAGCCTTTGTTAGCATTATAGCCACATAGCATTCATTCAATCAGTATCTGATAGGGCTACATTTGCCATAGTTAAAGACGGTATGACAAAGTAAGAGAAAAAGAGTCAATTACAATAGTGTGCTAGAGCTGTCTTATACGGCTGGAGAGTGAAAATTGTTAGATTGTTAGGAATTCTGTAAGTTACTTGTTAAATAACAGGCATTAGTAAAAGTTAAAGTAAATACTCAACAAAGGAGGAGCAGAAGGGAATTTCCTCGACCTAAAAAGGGCATCTGTGAAAAATCTACAAGTAACACAATACTTAATGATGAAAGACACTTCCTTTCATCTTCAGTGATTCACACCGGTTCACTGAAACAGACCATGGTCAGAGTATGTATACCACAGAAATCAGCAAATGCTAAAAAATCTTGGCCTAATTTATCATTTTCTTGATAGCAAAACTAATAATAATACAGATTAAATATACAAGTTCATTGTGCACAAGAAGTTTAGGAAATATCCTGCCAGTACTTGAAAATTATGATCCAATTCAGCAAAGAAATCACTGACATCTTTGACAAAAGAGTAAATTTCCAGCACATGTCCTCACTATTCACTTTCATATCATTCACTATTATACAGGAAAATATCAACCAACATTCATGTCAGAACTACACTCATTCATCAACTGCAACCACAACTTTGCTATGGATACAAGAATTTGGATGAAAATCAATGAGAACATTCTGTGAGAATCAATTGACTATATGGAATTTATATTAAAGAGTATTCTATACTTTATTATTAATTATAAATTGGGTGTTAGATATATTTATGCCAATAAAATATATAACAAACTTGTGTGTGTATGTACAGACACACACACATACACACACACACACACACATATATATATGTGCACTTTTTTGGAGATCCAGTTGTCATTCATTTACCGCCACTTAACTGTTTTAGTGTTACATTCTTCAAGGAAACAGGTCTAGCATTTGACATATAACTGCACAGTTAGTCTAATTGTACAACTGAATTTAATAATTTCTACATATAGAGTTATGTTGACAAGTAAAATATTCCCTCCTTAAACCTCCAATGTCTCCATCTTTTCTTAAAAAATTATATGGACTAGTTCTTCAATGACTCCAGCTTGCCTTATATAGACAGACTACAGAATTTATTTTGGCTTTGTGAAGGCGTACCCTTGGCATATGTACAAGAACTGTTCTGGAGCACCTGGGAGGTTCTGTTGGTTAAGCATCTGACTTTGGTTCAGGCCATGATCTTGCAGTTCGTGAGTTTGAGCCCTGTGTCAGGCACTGTGCTGACAGCTCGGAGCCTGGAGCCTACTTCAGATTCTATGTCTTCTCTCTCTGCCCCTCCCCTGCTTGCTCTCTCTCTCTCTCAAAAATAAATAAACATTAAAATTTTTTAATAAAAATTAAAAAAAAATAACTCTTCTCTTTTACCCAAACACTCCAAAGGGCCGCACATCCATTGCACAAATCCAACATAAGCAGGTTATAAATATCCTAGGGCATTTCTAAAATCTGTTAACTCATTTCTTTCAGCCCTTATTAGACCTCTGTTCCCCCCAGTTCAAAACATTTGGCTCCACACCCTAATTCTAATGCTGATCTTAGGCCTTGAATTGGAATTTATCCTAATTTTCATGGCAGTTGGCTCAATTCTCCATGGAATACCTGGGCATGGCTTTCCTCTTCTAGAATTATCACCTTACCGCTATCCTAAAATTCTAGACACTGACTTGAAAGTAGTAACGTGGGCTCCTATTTTCACATCAGATGCATTTGCAAGCCTTCCCTGGAGTTTCTTTTCTCCCAACCAAAATTTCTTTGATCATTTTTAAAAGAATTCAGAAAACTGCCTCTTACTCTGTTCTTATGTAAACTCCCTGCTATCCCAACCTAGAATGCCATCATTTGTCTATTTTGGTTTTCAAAGCAAAGTTTAGCATTTTGTCAAGTATGAAAAATCAGTGCACTATGAAATGATCCATTTTTTGCTTTCTCTCCTACTTAAAGAGGAAACAGATTTCTTTCTCCTGCAATTTATAAACAATTTGTTTCTTTCTTTTTAAAAAAATTTTAATATTTATTTTTGAGAGAGAGTGTGTGTGCAAGTGTGGGAGGGGCAGAGAGAGAGAGAAATAGAGAATTTAAAGCAGGCTCCAGATTCCAAGCTGTCAGCACAGAGTCTCACGTGGGGCTCAAACCCACAAATCACGAGATCATGACCTGAGCTGAAGTCAGACACTTAACCAACTGAGCCACCCAGCCCCCCCTAAGTTTTATTTTTCTATTCCTATACGCCTATGTAACTTTTTATGCCATTCCTTGACTATATGTAACTCTTGCACTTCTTTGAAACAATGTGACACTATTTAATACATTCTTCCAAGGATTTCAAGTTACATTTTTATTAATATAATATTTAGTTTTCTTGTCCTTCCAGCAGAGAATAGTATAGCTTGCCCCCAAAGGAGAGGGATACCCTTAGAAAAAGAAAAAACAACCATAAATGAAAGACAAATATGTTTTTGTTTTGTTGAATGAATATCAAACATCATAATGTTTTTAAGAAACTGAGATTATTAGTCATTCTGTAAAGATTAAAGTCAAAGAAACATAATAGGAATAGGAATAGGTAAGAGGAAAAAATAAAGTTCCTAGAAAAAAGAGAAAGCTTGCATTTCTTGGTTTTTAACCCAATAAGCAAATAAGAGACTGTTTTAATACATTCACTCAATGACCTTTAAAAGCATCCATCTTCATGTATGGCATTAAAAGCACATAATGAGGTTAGTATTTAGAGATTGTTATAAGAATAGGTCAAGTTAGTCACAAGTATTTTTTCATTTGGTTCACTGTATTTTCTGTCACAGCATTTTGCAAAGCAATGTGTGATTGATTTCAAGGAAATGGAGCAGTGAGAGTACTCTCTTGACCTTTTATCTCACTTTCCCCCTCACCTGGAGGAAACTGTCAATTAGCATGGTCCATATTAGACTCAGGCATGTAAGTAAACAGAAGGTCTTTTGGAATGGTCTAGAGAGAGGAAACTGAAAGCATCAGAATTTTCAGAAGATCTTTAAGACTGTCTGCCAGTACATGAAAAGCAGGGTATTCCTCCAAATCAACCTATTCATCAAAGTTCATTTCAATGCCACCTCAGTCGGGAAGCTGACAACAATGACGGCTGCTAAAGTGATCTCTCCTTCTATAGAAAACACCTATGGCACTTTCCTGGCACTTTAATCACAGGCATTGAAAGCCTATCTATTTTGGTAAGTGGAAAGGTCCAAGCCAAGTGATTCTACTCAGTCAACCTGGATGAGTCTATAGAAAACCTTTGCAACTGTGCTGTCTCAGCACAGAATAAAGGTTTGAGACCTCTCTCACTCATCCAGTTAGGATATCTGGGTGGAGCTCTAGGAACCTACAAGTTTTTAAAAGCTGCTCAAGCAACATCTGAAAGTAAAAATTCTGGAGCAGGGACTACGATTTCCTCTTACAGTCTTTACCTACTATGTGATATTTGTAACTATCTGCATGAATTACCTTGATATGCATTAAAAAACAAAAATCACTCCAGAGTATTCTAATGTATAGGCAGATTTAGAAAGTATTTGGATCTATGTGGTGTTTCACCCTATCATGGGATACTGCTAACTCCTTCCCAAACTTCCATGGAATAGTCTGTTTTTATCTTATTTTTATTTTGATGAAAAATGTGGCTTCTGTATTGTTGCAGAATATGCAGAATTGTCCCTTAGGTTTCCTAATTCACCAAGCTGATTTCATGTACCTCTGGCAGTTCTACATGTGTGTGTACTGCAGTTCCTCTGGGAAGTTGAGGAACATGTGATACACTGATGTTTACCACATATGGCTGATGGTTGCAAGCCTTCACCCATACTAAAGATTTACTAAAAGTAGGTAGACTGTCTTTTCTCTCTGTATCCTCAGTCTATATAAGGAATGCCATGTAATTTTTAATCCTCAATTACTTGATGAATTAATGAATAATATATTATAAGGTATAAAACACAGTGATTCCTCATTGCATCTTCTTGCAAACTCCACAGTGCCTAACATAATAAATTTGTTGCTTTATTAAATGAAGGTAAAAGTTAATCATTATTTTATGTGTTTGAAAAAGTAAGGCTTTGGGAATTAGAGGACCCAATCAGGTTAAAGATTTTAAATTTTTTAAAATCACAGAATTCTTCGGAATCTGATGAATGCTGTGAGCAGTCTCCATACCTACCAAACTATACATATATTTTGAAGGGATTTGTAAGTTCCCTTCCAAAGCCATCCTGGATTCCAGGGTAAGAGCCACTAGAACAGTTCATCTCAAAGAACATCTAGCTCTAAAAACATACCCAGTCCGTGTTGGGAGAACTGGACAGCAACATGCAGAAGAATGAAACTAGATCATTTTCTCCCACCATGCACAAAAATAAACTAAAAATGGATAAAGGACCTGAACGTGAGACAGGAAACTATCAACACCCTAGAGGAGAAAGCAGGAAACAACCTCCTTGACCTCCACCGCAGCAACTTCTTACTTGACACATCCCCAAAAGCAAGGGAATTAAGAGCAAAAATAAACGATTGGGACCTCATCAAGATTAAAAGCTTCTGCACAGCAAAGGAAACAACCAATGGAATGGGAAAAGATAGTTACAAATGACATATCAGATAAAGGGTTAATATCCAGAATCTATAAGGAACTCACCAAACTCCACACCCAAAAAACAAACCCAGTGAAGAAATGGGCAGAAGATATGAACAGACACTTCTCCAAAGAGAACATCCAGATGGCCAACAGACACATGAAATGATGCTCCGCATCCCTCCTCATCAGGGAAATACGCATCAAAACCACACTGACATACCACCTCATGCCAGTCAGAGTGGCTAAAATGAGCAAATCAGAGAACTCTAGATGCTGGTGAGGATGTGGAGACACGGGCACCCTCCTACACCGTTGGTGGGAATGTAAACTGGTGTAGCCCCTCTGGAACACAGTGTGGACATTCCTAAGGAAACTAACAATAGAACTCCCCTATGACCCAGCAATAGCACTGCTATGAATTTACCCAAGGGATACAGAAATGCTGATGCATAAGAGCACATGGACCCCAATGTTCATAGCAGCACTCTCCACAATAGCTAAAACATGGAAAGACCCTAAGTGTCCATCAACGGACGAACGGATCAAGAAGATGTGGTTTATCTATACCATGGAATACTACATGGCAATGAGAAACAATGAAATCTGGCCATGTGTAGCAACATGGATGGACCTTGAGGGTGTTATGCTGAGCGAAATAAGTCAGGCAGAGAAGGACAAATATCATATGTTTGCACGTATAGGAGGATTAGGAGGAACTTGACGGAGGAACAAGGGGGAGAAGAAGGGGGGAAATGGTGGGGGAAAGGGAGAGAGGCAAACCATGAGAGACTCTTGAATGCTGACAAAAACTGAGAACTGATGGATGTGGGGGGGAGGGGGGATGGGCATGGAGGAGGGCACTTGTGGGGATGAGCACTGGGTGTTATGTGGAAACTAATTTGACAATAAACTGTAAAAAATAAAAATATTAAAAAAATAAAAACATACCCAGTCCTGGGGCACACGGGTGGCTCAGCCGGTTTAAGTGTCCAACTTTGGCTCAGGTCATGACGTGGTGCTGAGACAGAGCCACTCATAGGGCTCTGCATTGACAGCATGGAGCCTGCTTGAAACTTCTGTCTCCTTTTCTCTCTGCCCCTCCCCTGTTCACACGTACATTCTCTCTCTCTCTCTCTCTTCAAAAAATAAACATTTAAAAAACTGAAAACATAAACAGCCCTAAAGAAGGGTTATACCAATATTAAGTCCTAATAGGAATCCAGACATTCAACCAATAGAAATGTGAAAGCCCTATAAGAGACTCCTAAATATAGTGAGAGTTGCTGGAGCAGAGTTGGGCTACATAGGTAATGGGCATTAAAGAGGGCACTTGTTGGGATGAGCACTGGGTGTAACGTGTAAGTGATGAATCACTGGGTCTACTTCTGAAACCAATACTATACTGTATGTTAACTAACTTGAATTTAAATACATACATACATACATACATACATACATACATACATATGAAAAGTAGTCACATCTAAGACAAAGACTGCCCTGACAAAGTTTGGTGCTTTCTGGAGGTAAGTGTCTCTCTGCAAAGAGGTTATTTATGTCCCCAAGCCTAGATCAGCTGTTTGTGCAAGGCTGGTAGAGGGGAAGCATGTTTGCCTCAGGAGTTTATTGCAGGCAAATTATCTCTGGAAAATACTGCTAGGGAAAGTGCTGACCAGACAACATCTATATTTACACAGTTAAATATTCATTAAAGCAGAAAATGCCCACTAAATTTAGGGAGCTGCTAAGTACCAGATTCAAGAACAGACCAGTACAGAGAAGTTGGTTCAAATTTGTCCCAAGAATGTACCAGAGATAAGCTGGGTTCCATGGCAGTAACTTCTCCCAGGTGACCCTGACTGTAAGAATGTCAAATGTACCTCCCAGGAAGCGAGTTTTGTTTTTTCCCAAGGGAACACAATGAGAAGGTCAGATGGTGGGATTTGATCCAGTACAGTAGCAATTATGTCTAAAGAAGGAGTTCACTCTTGCTATTCAAATGCATCCCAAAGAGAGTATTACAGTCTGTATTATTTTGGCATAAAATGTGACCAAATGGCATTCACAAGCCCCCTCTGTGAAATAGGAAGTAGATTTCTGTGTACAAAGACTAGTTGAACTTAGACTGAAGAGTATACAGAGAAAAGGGGGGCTGATTTATCTTTATTCTTATACATGTAAGGAATAACTAGGCCCAGGGAGGTAGGTAACCTCACTTTACCTAGGTCATAAAATTGAAAAGTTTCTAATTCTAAATCCATGAGATTCTTGCTACTCCTATTTTAATCCACAATGCAGCAGCAGCATTTGGAAGCTTGTTGGGAATGCAGAATTTCAAGTCCCAAGCCAGACTTGCTGAAGCTTAATCAACATCCTCATAAGAGCCACAGGGACATGTATGCATGTATATAATATGTATGCTTAGGAAGCAGTGCACCAGATAATGTGGCCTCCTCAGCGTGGACATGTTATTGTTACGGTAACAGTTTGGGAAGCTGGATAGAGGAAAGAATATTTACTTGAGAGATAAGAGGAGAGGTATTAAAAATGTATGATTTGGAAAAATCTAGATACTTTGGAAGGGTTAAAGAAGATACGAAAAGAAATGAAGCATAGGAGCATTGGGCCCTGAGGATATCACTATCTTTGAAGCAAACAAAAAAAGATTCTAGAGGTGGGAGCAGGCAAAAATGGAAGAAAGGGACCAGAGATCTTTCTCAGTTTCCTCTATAAGTCTTATCATTTGAAATACAAATGCATTTCAATACTAGCCTTTAAAAAAACTAATAAGATAAGTGAATGCTTACTTATTCATCATCCAAGTCAAGCACAAATGACCAGCTTTTTTCTGGGACTTGTAACTGATACTCAGAATGATGACCCTATGACAGAAGAAATCTATAGAGACTAATTCATTTGTCCTCTGTGTTTAGTATAATTTCTGTTATAAGTAAGTTTTAATTCATTGGAATTCTAGAAAAACTGATAGTTCATGTGTGATGGTTTCTTTCATTTTTAGCTAATTAAAATCCCCTTTCCTAAAAGCTGGGAAAAAAATCATTCTCAAGGTTTGAGGGATCTTAAAGTCACACATGTGAAAACTGAATCCTCCAGTTATTTCTGTTCATTGCTGGGTCCCTGAAGTGAGAAGAGTGCTTGACTTTGAGTAGATACTAAGTAAATGTTTGCTGAATGAATGAATAAATCCCTTCAAACTGTCCTTCTAGCTTCTTCTGAACTGGAAACTCAGAGACCTATTACTTCATGGAGAAGATCTGCTTGTTAAAAATTCTTCCCCTATAACCTGCCAAATTTTGCCTTCTTGCAATTTGTACCCAACCACTCAAGTTCTGCTTCCTCTTCTATATGACCGACCTTCAGCTATAAACAATCGAGTGACTTTCCAATCAACATATACATTATAAATGGATTACACTCATTTCTGTACATAATACAGGATTCATTCATGAAAAATATAAAGTTTGTGGTCACAAGCCTTCTATACCTTTTTCAGGACTATATCAAAAATGAATGGAATACATATTTAGATCCTAATTCAGGAGTTTTGAGGGCTTTGTGTTTCATGATGAATCATTTCTAGTCGTTTGGTACACAAGACAATAAGGACAGAGGACAAGTATGAATCATCAATGGAAAAGTATTTTAAGATACTTTTCTTAAAAGTCAGCCTGGCCCACTTACCTCTCCATTCCCAATCCACTCCCTCCTACTTCTTTGGGCACAGTTACAAAGAACCTTACTGATTCTAAATTCCTGAGTTCAATTTTCAAGGAGGCATATTATGATTGATTTCACCATGGGCTAAAAGAGAAGGAAAACCCATTGGGATCTTCTCATTGTATCAACTTGGTCTCACTGTGAAGCTCCATTTATTCCAGCAGACAGGTACTTGACCTTCATAGGTCCTTAGAAACACTTAATGTTCTGCCTAATACCTCCAGCAAAGGCATTTCACCTGAGAACCTCAAAACTGAAAGCAGATTCAGAGAAGTCAGATTCACAAGTGTGTTCCAGGGGGATTTCAAGAAAACCTGCAAATATGGGTGGGGGACAGAAGGATCAAAGTGGAAAAATGAATAAGGCAGGACGGAGGGCAGTGATGAAAACATGTAGAAATAAAAAGATAAGGTGAAGATGGAGGAAGGAGCAAAAGGAGGGAGACCTCAGAGACAAACAAAAAAAAAGAGGTGAAGAAGAGAGACATGGGAAGCTACTCTAAGGAAAGATGGAAGGTGACCATGCCCCCAGTAGAGAGTTGGGAGAGAAAAAGGTAATTTGAGACATCTATACCATATTCTAACCTTCTACATATAATCAACACTGTCAGCATATGAAAAACCAGAAGAGCAAAGTTGGTAGTTTTGGACAACACCAACTCTTGGAAGATCAGAAATCAAGACCCACATCAATCATCTATCCTTTCATACGACAGATGAGGAATCTGAGACTAGAGAATGGAAGTTTCTTAATTCAATGAGGTGTTGACTGGTATCGCAGCTGAGATAATAAATGCCTCACCTAAAAAGTTGTTTGTTAACAAAATTTACAGTCTTTTTCTAGCCCTTTTGAAAACAACAAAAGCAATGTGCCAAGCCTGCATAAAAATTATTTTAGGAAATAAACTATGGCCATATATAATGACTAACTCATTGCTCCGTGGAAGCAGATGCTTCCTTTAACAGTTGTGATGGAGGATGGAGATAAAAAGAACTAGCATCGCTAGCCCCTTCTACTATGTTCCCAAGCCAGCAGAATGATCACAGCAAATAAGGACCCAAATCAGAGGTGGAAATAGTCCTATAAATAGCAATAATTTCCCCTTCTCTGATCTTAAGTTAGCCAGCTTACCATTAGGGCTTCTAAATATGATGCCTCAGCAGGAATCAGTTAATGACACTTTTTTTTTCCACCTCAAGATAAGCAGCTCTGCACTTTGCTAGGAAATCTCACTCAACTCTATTCAGGGAAATTGAGGTCAGATGAAATATAAGCCTCCTTTGGCACATTTAAAAAAATAAAGCATTTTTTAGCTAAGTTTAATCACAAGGCTTAATATCAGCATTTCCACACATAGGTATAGCTCCTACCCACTCCTCTGAACAAACATTTCTTTTAATCTAATCTGAAATCTTCAAATACAGAATTAAATTCTGTCCAAGCTAATCAGGCAGAGAAAGGCTGTTGAGACAAGGGATGAGATAAATATCTTTCTCTTAAGCCATAATCATTTGCAGAATTTCTCACCCAAGAGATGGGGGTTGATTTTTATTGACAGTTTTGATATAGAGATAAGCAGTGTTTCATGGATTGTTTTTATCCAAGTTCTTTGTTTCAGTTTAGGGGGTGGAAAAGCAAGCACTAATAATATTCTGGGTCAGAGGGTTTAGGCAGGTGAGCTATTTCCCAGAATCATTAGAAAACTCCTGCCTTACAGGAAGCCATTTTATATGCAAGTGGGTAAGTAGATGCATGTTTCCTTATCCATGAGGAAAGAAAAAAAAAAAAAAAAAAGGAGAGGTGGGCAAAAATCCCTGTAAAGAGCAAGATGGTAACTATTTTAGTCCTTGTGGGCCATACACTTATTATTTCAACTACTCAACTCTTCCGTTGCAGCTTGAAAGCAGCCACAATGTATAAAAAATGGGCAAGGATGTGTTCCAATAAATCTTTATTTATGAAAACAAGTGACAGCTGAATTTGCTCTGTGACCTGGGCAACAGTTTTCCAACTATGGGCTAAAGAGTTAGCAACTTCTTCTTAAACTAAATCTCTAGAAACGCACTGAGCAGAAAACACAAAAATCTCATGCTTAGAAGGACCCTTATGCAAGAATCGGATCAATTGTACATTTAATTACCCAAATTCAACAAGACAGTAGGAAAGAGAAAAAAAATTAACAATTAAATAACATAGAACTAACCTACCATTGCATTTCACTGACCCTATGCCTGGTGCAGGAGAAAGACCTATGGTAAGAGGAAAGAAATTTCATGTTTCTTTAGTCACTCACCTTCCACTTCTGGCCCCTCTGAAGTTCCTCAAGAACTCCGGACCTCTCTCTAACTCTCATCACATGAGTACCTTGCCCTATAGAGTGATGTTCTAGTTGTAGTGTCTGCAGGCACTACATCACTTTCTTGCTATGGCACTCATAAATTACTTAATTCAGTGTCCAACTAAAGAAACAACAATCATCTCTAAGGCTAGAAGACAAAGCAGGAGCATTAACCTACTGACAGAGTTTGTGGCTTTCCATAATGGTACCTTCATGATAGATTTCCAAGGGTGGTTGTAACTGCTGACCTTAAAGTCCTACCTCAGCATAAAACACAATGCCGGTACACGTAGCCCAGCCCTATTCAATGCTTGAAACCCCTGTATTATGTCCTAACACAATTCACTGAGACAATCACTGATGAAATAACTCTCATAATAGGAAGGTAATGATTTCTTGAAGTGACATATTCCTTCTTTGGACCACTCTATTAGGAATTTCTTCTCCAGATTGAGCTAAAATATCTGTCTTCCCAAAGCTTTGTTTATACTATGGATAATCCCCAAACAGAAAACCACCACCCACCTGGCACCACTAAAATCCATAGCCATATATTATCATTTTCAAAATTCACTAGTACTGATATTTGGGATAAGGAATTTTGGGATTTTTCCCATATATGGGGTTGCTCCCTTAACTATGAATTTTCAATCCTTTGGTACCAAAAGGTAAAGCAGAGTGATGGAGGATAGAGCCAATAATGTCTTACTTGTTTCAGTTGATGCTGTGTCTGAACCATTTATTTATCTGCTCTGCCTATGAGAAACTCATCCCTTCAATAGGTTCATATTTATAAAAGTGAATTTTATTTGGACGTCTTAGACATTTAACATTTAGCCTTTAGAGGCTTGGTTTGCCAATTTATAAGTTTAAAAACAAAAGACTTCAGTACATTCCACTGATGAACAAGTCTGTAGAATTTTTCTTGTAATTATCTCAACAGTGATAACATTCCTCTATGCCCATTAAATGCATTGGGACTAGAATTGGACAACTTCAAGCATAAATGACCTTCCCGTGTAAGCATGGTAACTACCTATTTCTATTATCTTGTCATCAAAACTGAAAATTCTCCTCTACTTAGTAGGTGGTTTCTGAAACCCTGCTAATGGGAAATAATGCCTTTTGTTCCCTGTTTCAAGTATTAGCATGATTAAAATGCAAGCATTTATGATCTAAGTTTATATAAATATCTAAAGAGCTGATATAATTCCTGAGACTAGCCTATGGGCCATAAAGGTGAGTAAAGATTAGGATAATAGTGAAGTACTAAACTGGTGCAGAAGGCAGTGTGAAGAAAACAGACCTGGAAGAATCTGAATGTTTAAAATAAACAGACTCGTTTACAGATTAGCCTGGGACAAAGCAATGGGAAATGGAAAAGGAAGAAAACGATCGATCCAAGAAAGCATTTGGTCACTTATTAGATAATCTAGAAGGATAGTCTAGTTTCTAAAACAGAAGTGACAGTATATAGATCCACTTAATAACCCACCTTGGAGACTAGTTTCAGCACAAACCACTTTCACATCTTTAAATCAAACTGCCTACACCCTGAAGGACCAATGCTTCATATGGTGCATGGCCATGCTGAAGACAGTAAGAATGATTAGGGGTCCTGCCTGGTCTCTATAACCTACCCTACCCCACCCCAACCCCTCAAACAAAACCTTGGAAACTCAACTCCAAAAGCACTGTTGAGTAATATAACTGATTCATTTACTGATGGGTTCATGGATAGACAGAAAGAATATGTCTAGAATTCTCTCCAAACCCCTAGTCTCTCTCCTGGACAAGTGCCCCAATTGTCCCAACTTGTTTTTCCCCCCGAGATACTGAAAACCTTGTTATCTTGCAATCTCCACCCAACACAATAAAAAGTAGTTGTATTGCATTAGCCAAGCAAAAACCTGGTCCTTCGCCAAACCTTGGTCTTCTGAGTATTCAGAAGTAAGGCCCTGCTAGGTTATCTCTACAGTCACAGATGATCCTCACAACCCTGGTGGGAGGCAATGAGGTCAGAGTTTCATCCTCATTTTACTACCAAGGAAAGTGGAGCCTAGGACAGACCTGCTCAGAGTCTCAGATCCAACTGTGTAATTTGAATAACAGTCCATCCATTCCTTCCTTCCTTCAACTTCAAAGAATCCAGTAGTGCACTGGATGCTAGTGATCCAAGTCTACTTAAGCATGATGACAAATGCTACTCAGAAGTAAACATGTAGTGACATAGGGCCCAGCCTTATCTGAGGAGTCAAAAAAGTTTCTTTAAGGAAGAGATGACTCCTGAGCTAGGATGCTATAGAAGGTATGGAAGTACTAGGTGAAGGGCAAGGGTATTCTAGTGAGAATTGGCAGCATGTGAAGACATGATAGCAGATTCTGGTCTCAAATTTAAATGTTTCTATTTTCCTTCATAAGCCATCACATAAAATAATTCTAATCCCTGTGATATTCACCCCACCAAGGACCCACTAGGAAGCTCTACACTCATCAATGGAATTTCTCATGACATCCATCCAATTCTTTTTTCATTCATTTAACACTTAGTGAATTACCACTCTAACATAAATAATAAAATAGAAAATATGTATTGAGCACCTACTATGTGCCAGCCATTTTATATACACTATCTCATTTAATCTTGCCACATACCTGCAAGGTAGAGACTACCTCCATTTTTAAATCTCCATTTTATAATGAATAAATAATGCTCATTGATATCAAGTGAGTTGTTGAAGGCCACACAACTACGAAATAAATGAAACAAAATTCAACCTTTGAGTCTATCTGTTCCCCAAACTTGGGCTTTTCCCAGGATTTCATTCTGTCTCATTCATCTACTCAAAAAAAATATTTGTTCATTGCCTACTGTGTTCTCTTTGCTATGGAAAACAGGTCCACAGACTCAGATTTTTAAAACGGGAAATTTCTAAGAACTTCATTGCAAAAGGCAAAGACAAAGTCATTCATCTGCCAATAGCTGGGCAACACCCTCATCCCTTTTCCAGCCACATCAAAATTACTACCTTCTTTTATACATGAGCACAACTTAATAAGTAATATCCTCTCTGAAAATTGCCTTGTGGTCAGCAGGGAAGGCAAGTCATTGTGAACCCAGGTAGGTGAAAGACCTATGACACTCAGCAGATAGACCTTTCAGTTTTATGTTGCAAACTTCAAAAAGGCCATTTGAAAAGAACACAGATGACATTCATTCAAAGGGGTGACAGAGTTTTTCTAGGAGAACATTAGACACCTATCACCTTGTTGAGACCTCAACTTTCTTTCTGTAACTCCTGACATGAAGCATGCTTTTGTTATAGAAATTCTGGCTTTTTCCTTACTTCTCTGGAAGCTGACATCTAGGCTGTGTAAGGCACTCTGCTAGGACTCATAGACAGAGGGAGAAAGTCCTTCCATGTGACCTTTCCAGGCTAGACTCTGACTTAAGAGCTTTTGAAGCAAAGGGAAGAAATGAAGAGACCACTCCTTCCTCCTGGCAGCAGTAAGTTACACAAAGGCCATGTTTGTGCTGAAGAAATAGCACTCATGCAACCTATGACTCCCAAGATTTACTGGTATGACATCTTCAGAATAATTCAATGTCTGAATTTGGGGGATAGCTTCAAACCTGGTCCCCAGACTTCACAAAACATCTGTGTTCCCCAATATTTATTTAACAAAAACTCATACTTATCTACTAGAGCCAGCCTCTGTTTCTTGCAGCTGGGAACTCTGTCTGATGCAGCGGACATTTGCAGAATCGTTTAGCCTTATCTTTTAGGAATATCACAGCAAAATCAGTTCGCCCATCACAGAGGTTCCCCCTGTTCTTCCCCTCCACACATACTCTTTACAGCTGAGCACCAGGTTAATCATTGTATCCTGTTCCCCCAAATACAGGAAGCAGTCCTGGTGTCACACGTGACCCAAGCTGGGCCCAACAGTCTGACTGGGAATTTTGTTTCTTATCTGCAACTAAGAAGGAAAATTTGTACACCAGAGAATACGAGTAACTTGGCTTGTGAAATGTGAAACGGCAAGGTGCCATGGCCTTCTTACCAGCATAATGTCAGCACATCTGATGTAAGGGTTCTTGAAGACTGGAAGAAAAAGTCATAGTTAGTTTATGCTTGCCTGTCCCTCTCATTTAACTTTAGGCCCAGAGAGAAGAAGAGACTTACACAAGATTACACACCTTTGAGAAGCCAGAATACAAAGTCTCTCCAGCTCTTATCAACGTCTGCACACCCCCACTCTATCCCCTACCATAATTTAACCTTATAGCACCAATTAGTACCCACTCTAGGTTATATGTATTTACTAGAAGAGGCGAGACAAAGGCAGGTTTTGTTTTCCACTGCATCTTCAGTGCATGGAACAGTGTCCAGCATAGAGTAGATGCTGACTACATATTCCTAAATAAATTAATAAATGAGTTTTTCCTAGTTCCCAGTTAGCTATGTGCAAACTTGAGTGATAATGCTACTGATTCCAAAATGCATGTATCTTCACCTGCAAAAACATGTCATCATGAAAACATGTTCAGGGCCTATTATATTTTTCAAAGTTGATCCAGAAGGAAGCCTTGGATACAGTTTACTTGAATCTTTGAGTAGCTAAAGCATCCTCCAGAGTCTGGAGGCCAAATTCTTACATTTCATTCTACTGGCTATGAAATTAATCAATAATCTCCTTGCCTTCAGATGTGTCTGCCCATTTATTTGCCTGGTGTTTGGTCTTTTCACAGGGATAATTCATAGAACAACAATCTGTCATTTAGAATCACAGACCTCTCCAATCCCATATTCTCCCTTCTCTAGCTCACCACTAGAACAACTCCTTGGGTATGGTTATCATGTTCTTGGAGTTAGTTGCATTTAATGGAAGGCACCTTTCTTTACCTTTCCCTCAACTCCATAGAGCATTAGCCCATGGTATTCTGTTGAGGCTGGTTTCCAAATAGACTATTTATTATGATGGAGTATTTATCAATACTCTGGTCATCATCCTCTGTACCTTTCATGCAGGAAGAAGTAATTTGCTCTATCCCCAAAATATTTTTAAATCAATATTTCTCAGTTTTATGACATAATATTTTACCCTCAGGGTCACATTCTCAGAATCACTTGTATCCTTGGCAAAGCATGAGCTGAAGGGCAATAGTTGACGTCTATAAAATCCTACTATAATTGGCCCATGAACTTTCTCTGCCCAGTCATTGCCCCTCTAATCATCAGTAAGGTTTATGTTCTGTTCCCCTTATCATGCTGCTTATCTTCATACACTTCTCTATTTGTTCCCTTATCCAGGATGAAGCCATCAGAATTTTAAGTTCCTTCTGCACAAGTGTGACAGAGACTCATCTATTAGTAGTTGCTTCTGTTACAACAGACCTAGACTCTGGAATTGACCATTTCCATCTTGTTTCCAAGCTAAAAAGTATTCATCTTTCTGGGCAATGATACCATAAGAATAAAATTTCCATGATTAAGTCATGCACTGCATATTGTATTCTGCATCTGCACTGTGTGGGTCTGGTAGCCCTGCCCAATACCTGGAGTCAGGCAAGTTGAACAGACTACAGGAAAGCATTGATTTCATTTACACTAGTCTTCTAATTGCTAGACAACCCAGGGGAATTCAACCCAATTGAGCTCAATTCAAGGAACATTTTCCCTGTGCCAAGGCATCACACTAGGCATCCTTCACAGTTACCAAAGGCCAAAAACACAGTATCTGCCTTTAAGGAGATTATTATGGTTTATATGTTTATATATGTAACCATAAAAATACAAGGCAGAATGTGGTAGGTTACAATGAAGTTCTAAATAACAGTTTTGAAAGGTAGTGGAAGAAAACTGAAAAATGTGGAATGTTTCACAAAGCGACAAACTCCTGACTTTATAGCCCACAGCCAGCATTCTAAAACTGTAATTATTTGGCCCAAGTGGGCCAGCCAAAGGGAGAGGAATCCCCAGATGGATCAAAAACTTATAAATGTCTTCTATAATGTCATTGGATATTGAGCTAAGCAGCAACCTAGAAAAATTCACTGCCTCTCCCTATGCCAAGGAAAGTAGCCACCATCTTTCTTCTAGAAGACTGGCAGGATTTCTGTCATTGCACTTAGCTCACTGAACAGAAGACGAAAACATTCAAACCACCAATTCCCTTTCCTTGTTTTCTGTATACCAAAAAGCAATCTCAATCTTTGTTTTTAGTATTCCTTTTTATGCAGATTCTCATTATCCAAAAGAAAAAATGAAATGAAGGAAAAAAGAAAGGAAATGAGAAGAATTCAAAAGGAAAAATGTGTTTATTAAGATACACAAAGGCTTAAGAAAATATCAAGTGATCTAAATATCTATTTAAGACCTATTATAGGTTCTTCCTTTAATGTCTTTGGTAACATTTTGGTTTTCCTGCATGAGCATCCTAGGGTACTTTTCTTGGGCCCACTTTCTCAGACATATCTATACAGGGACAGTCTTTCAGCTCCTTTGTATGGAAGGAAATTGAGACTTTAGGAAATAAGTTTGAGACAGAATTGAAAAAGAACCTAGGTTTCCTGACTCTCAGTCAATGCTCTTTCAAATCTATGACTCTAAATCATAAATGAGGATCAAAATGCATGCTTGGGTTTAATCCTATTTCCTAATTTGTAACATGAGTCTCTTGATTAAGAGCCATCATCCTATATTTTTCTATGAATTGCCTTCTAAAAATGTGAACAGACATATTTTTTCCATTTCTGAGAGACAGCCCTTCCAAGGTACACACAAAATCCACTACTGAGAATCACCAGTGGGAGGCCAAAGAAAAAGTGAGATAACTGTCAGAACCACTGCTTGTTTGATAGATAGCTCGATGGTAGCAGTGGTAAGTCAGACAACACACTAAGCTCATTTCTTCTGCAGGGAGCACAGCAAAAAGGTCAAAGTAGCAAATCTTGGGATTTGACTTGCATTTTCCTGAGAAATGATGAGGCAGTAAGTCTCTTAGTGAGTACTTTCTAGATACAAGGGAGAAACAAGCAGGCACCTGTTCCTCACTTGCTTCTCTGAAAGCCCAGCATGAAGTGCAGTATTACAACAATGGAGAAACATAGTCTTGTACAGTTCTGCAGAGAGTCTTTCACGGGAGTATTTAATGTGCTCACAGAGGTTTAAACCTATCTTAGGCACTTGGCAGTGACCATTTTCCAATACACAAAGCCTCTACTTTCAAGAAGTTTATGGTGTGGCAGACTATTTCCCTTCAATCAGAACGAGGTGATTCTTAACAAGACTTAAAAATGACCCCTTTTCTACACATGATCACAACATCAGTAAGGCAGATTTTAGAAACAATCCTGCCCAAAGCACATACCTCAAACTTCAATTTAATTATGTCTCTACCTTGCTTTAAAACCTTTAATGACACCAATTTGCCCAAGGATGAATATCAAACTCTTTAGTCTGAAATTTGGCGGCTTCTGTGATCAGAAGATAGACAAGAAGATCTGCCCTCCTAAGCACCAGTTGTATTGAGCAACAAAATTGATCTAATTATTAAACTATTATATAATAGGAACTCAATAAAAGTTTTTTGCAAATGAGTTACAGAAAGATAAAAATAGCACAGTGGTTAAAAACATGTGTCTTCTCTCCATTTACAATATGTGCACCTTTTTGTATGCATATTACATCTCAAAAAAAGATTTCTTTTTTGTAATGAGTTTTCAAACTAATTTGAATGGACTGAAATCCCTACTTTGCCACTTTCTGGTCATGACTTTGAGATAGTCACTTCATATTTTGTCTCTCTAAGCCTCATCTGTCAAAAGAAAATGTTACAGGGGTGCAAAGGTGGTTAAATTGGTTAAGCATCCAACTCTTGATTTTGGCTCAGGTCATGATTTCATGGTTGTGAGGTCAGGCTTGCGCTGGGGTAGAGCTTGCTTAAGATTCTTTCTCTCCCTCTTCTTCTCCCCCCATCAAAAAGGGGGGGTGAGAGAGGGAGGGAGGGAGGGATGGAGGGAAGAGATGTTATAGTATCCAGTTTGTGGTAAGGATTCACTGACATACATGTGAAGTACTTAGCATAGGGCCGAACACGTAGGAAGAACTTAAAAAATGCAGCCATTGCAGTTAGTATGGATGAATGAATGTTCATCTCCATATCAACTCTGAACACTTCCTTTCATTTACTGAGTATGTGCTGTATGTCAGGAAGTATGTTCGATGTTCTAGGAAACTGTTGGTCAAATTACTGTTCATACCTCAAAGCCCTCCTCATATTTGCTATGTAAGTAATGATTTTTTTTCTCTTTTTTGGAATATTGTTTCTTTTACTAAAATAGAGCAAAGTGATCTCTGCACCTTTCCTGGGTGCAGAGGTAAATGTTAGATTTTGTAACAAGTGGAACTGATAAAACTTGCAAATTCATGTGCAAAGATTCCTTTTAGAACAGTTGCTATTAAACCTCAGTTCTCCCCTTCATTACTGTTAGGGGTGTAACTGCATCCCCCTAAAAGATACTCAAGTCCTAACCTCTCAGTACCCGTGAAAGAGACTTTATTTGGAAATAGAAGCTTGTAGGTGATCAAGTTAAAATGAGGTCATTAGGGTGGGTCTTAATCGAATATGATGGGTGTCTTTATAAAAAGGGAAATTTTAACACAAGGACAGACATGCTCAGAGGAAAGAGAATGCTCACAGGAAGAAAAGGTCATGTGACTAGAGCGATACATCTATATAATACAGGGAATACCAAGGACTACCAACAAACATGAGAAGCTTACAAGAAGGAAGAAAGGACTATCCTCTAAAGTCATCAGGGATAACATGGCCCTGCAGACATTTTGGAGTTCTGGCCTCCAGAACTGTGAGACCAATTCTATTGTTTTAAGCCATCCAGTTTTAGATATTTCATTAGAACATCCCTAACAAACTAATACAATCACCATAACCAAAACCCTTTCTGGGGCTAGTGGTCTGCAAAGAATTAAAATCTCCTGTAGCATATGACCAACATGTAGGGCTCGTGCAAGTGGTATGTGCCAGAAAGAGGCTAAATGACAAACATCTTGCTTTTAAAAGAAAATGAAGATATATAATAGTCCACATTAAGTGCTAGTTGAGATGAGGTGAAATATCTGACATTACCACGGAAAAAGCCCTGTTGAAATAATTACCTAACATAGTTTCACTTAGAAAGTTTTCCTTGAGGGGCTTTCAAATAAAGAGGCCTAAAATGAAGGAGAATACAGATTTGGAAAAGGGATGGGGCAAATGCTAAGATTTCAGATGTAGATTTGTGAGAATGTAAGGAAGATCATGTCAAAGACACTATGATGGGTTTGATGTGGCAAAAATGGAGGAAAGGAGACAAGTTACAAGGTTTTTGTGAGAAACAGACTTCAGATAGGACAGTGGCAATGAAAGAAGAGGGGAAAGAATAAAAAGTACTTAAATCTAAATTTTGATTTGCTTTGAATTCTCTGAAAAACTCAGTCTACAATATTGAGTGACTGATTAGACTTAAGGGACCAGGGAAAGAAGAGGGTTTTTTTTGTTTGTTTTGTTTTTTTTTTTTTTTTAAATGATATCCAGAATTGGGCTGCCTAGATGGCTCAGTAGGTTAGGTGTCTGACTTCAGCTCAGGTCATCTCACAGTCCATGAGTTTGAGCTCCATGTCAGGCTCTGTGCTGACAGCTCAGAGCCTGGATCCTGCTTTGGATTCTGTGTCTCCTTCTCTCCCTGTCTCTGTCTCTGTTTCTGTCTCTTTCTCTCTTTCTCAAATAAATAAACATTAAAAAAATTTTTTTAAGTGAAAGATGATACCCAGAACCAGCTGTGGCTCAGTCGATTGAGAGTACTACTCTTAATTTAAGCTCAGGTCATGATCTCAGGTTTATGGGAATGAACCCCTTGTCAGGCTCCATACTGAGCATGAAGCCTCCTTGGGATTCTTTCTCTCCCTGACAAGGGGAGGGGAGGGGCAGAGAAAGAGGGGAACAGAGGGTACATTCTGTACTGACAACAGAGAGCCAGATATGGGGCTCAAACTCATGAACCGTGAGATCATAACCTGAGCTGAAGTTGGATGCTTAACTGACTGAGCCACCCAGCTGCCCCTACAGCATTTCTTTTAGAAGCCAAATACTAGGCTGTGTGTGTTTTATAGATCACTTTATTCAGCCCTTATGCCACCCAGATGCCTCAGCACTCACTTTCTTAATCTCTCAGATATCTATCCAAACTCCCTCATTCTTCTAGTGGGAAACTGTAACTAACCCAAAGTCATGAACTAGCTAGTATTAGCTAGAATTAGATTACGGTCATCTGGAAATCAAATGTGGGTTCCAGGGGTGCCTGGGTGGTTCAACTGGTTAAGCTTCCGACTCTTGACTTCAGCTCAGGTCATGATCTCATGGTTCATGAGGTTGAGCCCTGTGTTGGGCTCTGCGCTGACACTGCAGAACTTGCTTGGGATTCTCTCTCTCCCTGTCTCTGTCCCTCCACTGCTCACACACTCTCTCTCTCAAAATAAATAAACTTTAAAAAATATATGGACCCCCTAGGTAATTGGTAAGAATTTTGCGACTAAAATATATTTCTCTTTCAGTACTTAGTGAAAAACAAACTCGTAATTAATTTCCTCACAAAAACAATAATAATACATTTGGTTAGCTTTGGACAAGGTTCAAGAATCAAGTAAAAAGAGTGAAAATGTATTTTATATAAGTAACTGCTATCCATACCAAAAGACATCATAGGAATTTCTTTTTACACTGAGAATAATGGAAGAAAAGACTGGTGTGCCACCAAGAATGTGTCATATTGTGCTACCACATGGTGAGAGGGTAGTCCTCAGACTTGTTTTGGTAAAAAGACCAGTTTTTGGTTCATTCAGGCTTTTCCTTAACTCTGTTGTTCATGACATCTTTCGTTCAAGGGAAGCCCCATCCCCCTACCTTCCTCCTTCCTTGTCACTATAATGCCAAGGTTACCAGCCCAAGTCACTAGTTATCTTGAGGAAGACGGTTATTTAAAAGATGGCCTGAGGGGTGCCTGGGTGGCTTAGTCGGTTAAGCGTCCAACTTTCGCTTAGGTCATGATCTCGCGGTTCGTGGGTTCGGGCCCCGCGTCGGGCTCTGTGCTGATCGCCGTCTAAGAGCCTGGAGCCTGTTTTCAGTCTGTGATTCCCTCTCTCTCTGACCCTCCCCTGCTCACGCTGTCTCTGTCTCTGTCTCTGTCTCTCTCTCTCTCTCTACTAGAAATAAAATAAATAAATAAATAAATAAAAATTAAAAAAAAAAAAAAATTAAAAAATAAATAAATAAATAAAAGATGGCCTGAATGTCATTTTCAAACTGAAGAAGCCATAGAAGTTATGCCTATTTGGGGATTTCATCCTGTGTAAAAATGTTGAATAGAGAGGAATGGATGAAAGAAGATCTGAGCTTTAGTCTTACTTCTGCCGTTAGCTAGGGGTATGACCTGGACTCCACATAACCTCTCTGCACCTCAGCTGCTTTGTTTGAAAAATGAAGGCCTTGGATCACATGACCTCCAAGTTCCCTTCCAGTTTTATGACTCCATCCGTTTGCAAGATTCACAGTACCTTCCTTAGACCCAGGCAAAGGGAAGCCCTTTCCTGGCACCCATGCTTTAGAGAGTCACTAGGATCAAAAAGATGAGCCTACTCTTGGTCCTGACTCCAAGCATCTAGGACACCAGAGTTCTCTGTTCAAATGGTCTTGACCCAGCTTCCAGAGTTTGCTGTCTATAGAGGTTGAGAATTGAGCTTGACCACACAGGGTAAAGTATCCACTCACATGGATGGATATTGGGCTGGAGGGAGGAGGTACAGCCTGCTGGCTATTTCTGCTACCACATGCTGCACCAAATTCTGAGGAGTCTAGAACGTTGCTTTCCAAGTCATTACAATATTAACTGGTTAATGTAGGAGATGAAGCTAACCTTATTTAATAGCTTGGTAGCCTGATTTACAACTTTTAATATTTAGATATATAGTGGGCAGGAAATCTTTTGTATTGCTACCCTGGGCTCTGAAAATATTAAAGGTTCCCTAGAGATTCACCTGCAAGAGTCTAACTCTCAGAGCTCTATAAGAGTTTCAGTTAAAACAGGTATAAATAATGATACAAAATATGGCTGAGTAAGGTATGGATGGGACATATGCACATTAATTTGGAGTTTAAAATGAATTACCATTTTTTTTCTTTTCTCAAAAATGCCTATTCTTAAATGCTTTAAGGTTCCTAGGTTATTCTCTTGGCACTGGGCCCCACAAATCAGTTATTTGAGCATCATAAATCTAACTCTCAAGTAATACCCATTAGTGGAGTGTTAAAAATCTGGTTATATAAAATTTCCTTTTTTTCTCCTTTGCCATAACACAAAAAGAAAACAGAGTTTGAGGGTGAAATTTGAGACATATGCTTCCATTAAACCATAAGAGTTCTTAGGCAAACCATGAGTGACTCATGAATGCTAACAAAAACTGAGGACTGATAGATGTGGGGGGTGGAGGGGGGGATGGGCATGGAGGAGGGCACTTGTGGGGATGAGCACTGGGTGTTATTCGGAAACCAATTTGACAATAAACTATTTGTAAAAATAAATAAATAAATAAATAAATAAATAAAAACATTTTTTAAAAATTAAAAAAAAAACCATAAGATATCTTAAGGGTTTCAAATAAATAGAATAAATGCAGTGGGCTTTGTTCTGCCATGTATCCATCCCAACTCTGTCAAACATTCAAGTTCATATTTTCTTTACAGCTTGTTGTTCTTGCTCTCACTCTCACACTCATTCTTGCCTTTATACTCTTTTCGTTTGGCTTCAACACCACCACATTGGCCCTTTACACTCTAGCGGCTCAAGGATCTTCAGTAACTCTCAGTCTTCCTCTCTCCACCTATGCTAATCTTTCATCACCACTTCACCACTTTTTCTTTCCTTTTTTTTAATGTTTATTTTGGGGAGAGAGAGAGTGAGAAAGGGGGAAGGCAGAGGGATGGAGACAGAAAATTTGAAACTGGCCCCGCAATGTCAGTGCAGAACCCGACTCAGGAGCTCAATTAGGAATCATGAGATCATGACCTGAGCCAAAATCAAGATCAAGATCAAGAATCAGATGCTTAACCGACTGAGCCACCAAGGTACTCCCACTTTTTCTTTTTTCTTTTGCCTGGTCTTTCTCCTACTCTTTAACTTTAGATATTCCCATATATTAATTCATATTAAAAATGTTTATGGCTAATAATACTGACCCATATTACCCTTTCAAAGTACTGATATTTAACAGAGGTTTCAGTGCATTTTTGGAGAGTTTTGTGCCTAAAAGTCACCAACAGAGCTTGTTACAATGCAGATTTCAGAGTTCCAGCCCAAATATGCTAATTTTGTAGCCAGTGGGGTGAGGTCCAAGAGTCTTCATGTGCTAAAAAGCACCTGTAGTGATTTACATATGGCACACTGAGAAAGAGTAGCTTATTTCTAAGGAATAATTTTTGTAGTGTAAATTTCAAGCACAGAGCAGAACAACAGAAAGACTGTTTTTGGACCTCAGGTATAGTTTCAGACACTTTGGATTGCACAAGTAGAGAGTAATCTTAGTCACCATCAGCATCATGCTTTATATTTAACAGGCTCAGATCTTTAATCTGAGACACGTCTCAGAACAACCATACAGGTAGATGATATTTTTCCCATTTTACATATGAGGCAACTACAGCTTAAAGAAGGTAACTCAGGAACTCTGACACTCAGCCTAGGGTATAAGCCTCCAAATACTCCTTCCAATTATTCTCAGGTCAACCCACCCAAGGGACTTATCTTAGACTAAGGGCTGGGGTAGCCAAGGGGGCATTTTCTTGAGGGCTAAGTGTGCAACCTTATACTTTTTGCCATTGGTCAACTGGGAATAAGAGAGTTTATTGGCCTGAGACTTTACCTAAACTACGTTGGAGAATTGCTCCATTCTAGGTACTAGAGGAATTGTGTTTGTATCTAAGGAACAGGTTGGAAACTGAAAGCGTGATGTCAGAGGCAAAGATAGTAAATCTACTGCATCCTCAATGTATGAAATTAAGGGTGCTTAGTAACACTTATTGCTGTTTTGAAATCATCACATCCAGATTAAAAAAAATTAATAATATAGTTCAAAACAAAAGCAAGTTCATTAAAATCTAATTATGCCCTTCTCCTTTATGTCTTAAAATGAAAGCTGTGAGTGATGCTTTTAATTACAGTCCTGATGCTTTAGTTGCTGAGCAGTTTATTTAAAGTGACAGTATCACTTTCTTATTACATAATTACTCCTATTGAATTTGTAATGTAAACATATAGGAGACTAATAAATCAGAGATAGCAGTAGAATTGATAATACTCACCGGTTAATAATCTTAATGTATTTATTGCAGATTGCTGATTCAGACCTAATTTAGTTTAGAATTAACTAATTAGAAGAGCAAGAGTAAGAGGCTCACTTATTTGGCAGGATCTGTGCTTAAAGTCCTCGTGGTGTTGAAGACAAAGAAGATTCAAGGAAAAAAATCAGTGTCCACACTGAAAATCACTATTGATATGATTTTCCTATTCTCTATAAGCTTTCCTATATAACTTTGAACATCCAAAACCAGTGGGAAGATGTTAAAAAGAAATAGGTCTCTCACTAATTAAAACAAAGAAGGGACTTGGTGCACAACGTCATGGGCTACATTATAGGTAGTCAATAGCCCATCAAAATAGTCATTAAAGAAAAAAAGCACGAGAGCAGATTCTTACACTGAGGAAAAGACTTGCCTCAACATATTTTTGAAGGTCACTTCAACTTTAATGTTCTGTGATGTCAGAATCAGATCTTAATTAACAAAATCCAATTCCACTTCTTTAGGTATTTACCAAAAAAATAATTAATTTTCCTGGTTTAAAAGATGCTAGACATTTTTCCATATGCTTTAAAAAACTCATTAGAAATGCTCTGTACACTTCTATCTGATTAAAATAAAGTATGGTAGGGGTGTCGGGGTGGCTTGGTTGGTTGAACATCTGACTCTTGATTTTGGCTCAAGACATGATCTCAGGGTCATGAGATCAAGTCCCACTTCAGGCTCTGTGCTGAGTGTGAACCCTGCTTATGATTCTCTCCCTCCTGCTCCCTCTGCCCTTTCTCCACTGGTTCTCCTGCTCTCTCTCAATAAAAATAAAAATAATAAAATAAAATAAAATAAAATAAGGTATTGTCATCTTGTGTCATATACAAGGAAATATTGTTGGTAAAATTTCATTAGGACATAGAGCTATGAAGCAGTCAGTTTTATAAAGCAAGGAGTCAGGAGTTTTACATATCACCCCTTTTATGAACTTCCCTAGAGAAATCATGCTATATGCAAACTTCAGAAGGCACAGTGCTTGCTTACTGAACAATCAACAACTGAAGCTTCAAAGAGATCATCTGGACCTCATATCTAACCACATCCAATATAAAGGCAGACTTTTATATGTTCAAAATGTTCACATGTACACTCAAAATAACTGATAATGAGGGAATGATGATTTTCAGCTGCAGGAGGCGATGATGGGCTTATTTTATTTTTTATTGTTCCTTTGAACCCAACAACAACTAAAGATGCTGGTGAATTACTTAATGCAAGATACATTATCCTACTCCAGTACAGCAACTACCATAAAAGCTTCCATGTCTTCTGTGCTCCAGAGATATCTACTGAGAGTCTACAATGTTCTAAGCCTTGGGCCTCACAGACAGAAATGCTTCCCTTCTTTATACTGAAAGAGTGCACACTGAAGTTCACTCCAAAGTTAACAACAATGAGAACTGTAGCAGTTGAAAGTCAATATTTGGAACCAAGACAATAACAAGAGGTGCCACAGTTAATAACTGCAATAATGATTATAACGATTACAAATTGATAGACCAGTTGTAAGAAATGCCTCAATAGTAAGTTAGAGCATAACTTTGTGATAACAGATTAATAAGGAAAGAGAAGAAAAAGTGCCTATATGTATATGTATATATGTAATAGCAGGTATCTGTGAATTGCCAGAATTATCAACCATGGTGGTTTATACAGGATTTTCTTTTTTATTTAGGAATGTTTCTCCAAAGAGAAAGATGTTTAAGGTAGATGGGACTAAAAATATGAGAATTTTCAAACTCAGCTGAGATGGACCCACACTGACATACCAGAAGAAAATGTTTTGTCCTGGATATAACCTCTCTGACCTTAGATCTTTTATCCTTTGTCTTCCTCTATGATTAGTACCTTTAATATGACTAGTTGTGTGTCCATTTCAATTATTATTCATAATGGGGTAATTTTAAATACACTCAAGGTATTGTAAATTCTATGTTTTCTGAACTCTGGAGGAGTTTATATCCTTGGCACCAAGATATTAGGATGTTCTGGATTGACTTGGAGGCTCACTCTAACGGGCAAATGCTATATGTCCAAAGATACCAAGATCCCACAAGAAGATGATCAGAACCTGAAGGCCAACACCTCCAAATTAAGGATCAATTTTGTGTTTGGAGGTTCAATCCTCCCATCATTTCAATAAGACCCTACTCATATGCATTGTTACAGTAATCGGGGAAAAACTCAACTAGAAGAGAATTATATGAGGAGCAAGGGCATACCCAACACAGTGGCTTATCATCATATGCTCTACAAACAGATATAAATTCAAATATAGGCTGCTCATTAAAAAAGAAATAACTTAAACAATTTGGGCAATTCTGTCCACCATTTCACTCAATAAATACATAGACCAGAGTGGGAGGGAAGTGGAATGCATGAATCTAATGTTTTCAACCAATCTGAATTCCTTTGTGCCAAAAAATAAGAATGTCCCCATCATTAAAAAGTTTCACTGAGTGTTCAGAAGTAATATTTATTATACCCAAATTTGGTCTTACACTCTAACTACAGATGGTAAACTTGGTATAGGATACTTTATTCACTATCTAAACATTAACCAAAAGTTTCTCCTTGGAGAAAATGTGAGAAGTTAAATAGTCTCTCCCCCATGATGCCATGAGTTTAGCAGTTTCTGAAGATGTGGTGAACCAGACTTTTCTTTCTTTTCTACATTACATCAGTCTACATTTACCTAGCTTTAGTAAAAGTTTAGATTTACTCCAAAATCAAACATTACCTGAAATCACCCTGCAGGTAAAAGATATAAACTAATATGTTAATAACACCTTCCAGCAGGAACCTGAAGTGTTGTGACAATACAGTAGGATAATAGGCCAGGGATCTTCTGAACTGCTGAAAGAATTTTAAGTTATCATGCAACACAGACTATGTATCTTTAATATCAGGAAGCACCTGAGTAAACCTTTGTTAATTCTAAGTTTGGTGCTGTATTGAAACATTGATTTTTTTCAGACACTGGAATTCTTGTTCAAATATTTGATTTTTTTTTCATTTGGAAAATTATTTGAGGACTATGAGCTTCATAAGGCCAGAGGCTATGTCTTCTAACTGATATTTATTTTTCAGTGCCTGGTACATTATAGATGTTCAGTAAGTGGTTAATGAATGAACAGAATTGTGGACTTGAAGTGGACAGAATTTTGTTGGGAGAGCTCTCAATAAATTAAAATAAAAGTTGCCTCCATTGCAACCATTTATACTCATCAACCATTAGTAATATAGTACACATATAATAAAAAATGACTATGTGCCAATAAAAACTGAAACAATAAGTAATAAATTTCTTCTGTTTCTGAATTCAGTGTTCACTGGTAGTTTGTCTTAAACTTCCTCTGGACTTCACATTGCCAAATATTTTTTTAATGTAACAGTGCTGTCTGAACATGCACCTGGACCTTAACATGTACCTCCTTGTGATATCCTAATATCTTATATTGACATTGATCTTGACCACTTATGATATAATTTTTTTTATATACATGTTTTCTCCTTCCAGAAAACATAAGGCAGAATTCTGGGCACTAGGTCTTCAAAAAAAACATTCATTTAATGAAAATACATTATTTTCCCATGGTCTGGGACTATGTGCATAATAGGTAAAAGAGCAGGTTGGGAGATAAACTTCTCAGGATCAGATCATGGCTCTTCTCTTCACACCATTTCAATATAAGTATGTTTGAACTCCTGGAGTTTCATTTTCCTCGTGTATAAAAGAAGGTTAATAAGAACAATTACCTATAAAAGTGTTTGTGAAGATTAAATGGGATCATTCATGTAAAGCACTCAGAATAAAGCTCACAGTAGGACCCTTTTAGGCCAGGGGCTGCCATAAGTGTTTTCCTTATATTAATTTGAATTAACACCACAATTAATAGATGTTACATGTAACAACTGTTAGCTATTATTAGCAATTTTTATTACATTGAATGTATAAAATTACCAATATTTCATCATTTTGACCTGCAAAAGCAACAATTCACTGGGTTTGATCTGATATTTATGAACTTAAGACACATAAGCAATTTGGTCCGATCAGTCTGTTAAATCAAAAATAAGAGAAGGGGTAAACCAATTGTACAATCAAATCTAAATATTAATCCATCAGTAATAGTCTCTGCATGTAAGAAGCTGGGTGTTATATTACATTTGCATCCCTGGTCTCAGGTCAGAGATAGGAAAGCCCATTTGGAAGGACTGAAATTAGGAGAGGGAGAAACCTGAATGCTCCACACCAGCATATTTCTACACTTTTCTGATTATCACCCACATCTAACTGCCCTCTGGTCCAGCCCCAGCCTAACTTTTATCTTTCTGGGAAGAGTTGGTGGATGTCTATGGGAAGTGATTTCAGGGAAATTGTGAAAAGGTAAGTATCTTAAAATAAAATGCCCCAAATCCAAACTAGCACTTAACATCATCTTGGGACCAGAAATTATATTCGCCAAGAATTCTTGACAAATTTGCAAACAAGCTCCTGATTAGCTCGTGTAGTAACCACTAGCTAGGGTCTCAGCTTAACTAACAGACTGCTAATAGTATAGGGGAGAGGATACATATGCTGTGATGAGGCAAGTGGTGGAAAGGTTAAAATATACACAGTGGAGCAAGAGAGCAGGAGACTTGGATTAAACACTCAAGAACTAAAGTGGGGATGAAAACTAAAAATAAATGATCCAAATGTGCCTGGTTTAACACTATCTCCTCATGCTCTCCCTAAGTCTCAATACTCTGGACCAGTGATAACACCTTCCACACTTCCTGCCCTCCCACTGTGCTCCTATTCTGTGGCTGGTCTAAATTCACACTTTCCTCAAACCAAGATTACCTCAAACTGCCTTTTTCTGCCTAATACATAGTGACTGCTTTCATCTGAGCATCTGCAAAATCAATTTTCCTCACCCTTCACTTCGGAATGCATTTTTAAATATAGCTCCAGTAGCTGTTGTGCTTAACAACATCAGTGAATTGCACTCCCATTTAACTTTTTCAAATAACCATTGATATCTGTAAAGATTCTTAGTTCCACCTTAAATAAAGTCCTGAGGTGAATGATCACTTTTTTTTTTTTTAATGTTTTTATTTATTTCTAGGAGAGAGAGAGAGACAGCGTGAGAAGGGAGGGTCAGAGAGAGAGGGAGTCACAGACTCTGAAACGGGCTCCAGGCTCTGAGCTGGCAGTCAGCACACAGCCCGACGCGGAGCTCGAACCCACGAACCGCGGGATCATGACCTAAGCGAAAGCTGGACGCTTAACCGACTAAGCCACCCAGGCGCCCCATGAATGATCACTTTTTTAAAAAAATTAAGAAACAAGTATTCTTTGAGCCTTAAACAGTTTTTAACTGAACTAAGAATCTTTATCAGGAGTTTTTGGGGGTTTTTAAAATGAACTGAACACAAGCATTAACATGGGAACAGTTGGTTGCTAATCATTACCTGGAGAAAACTATATTACATGGCTAATGGAAACACTAGGGAGGCATGGGGAAAAAGAACTATGTGTTGACAAGAGCAATGTGTCTGTAGGCAGCTCAAAGTTACCCTGTAGGCTTGCATTACTATAAACAATACAGAAGCAAAAGAGTTACTATAACATCATTTCAGCCTCTTGAAAATTTACCACGTGAGGCATCTCAGGGCTATGAAGACCATTAAGGAGTACCTTTGGCATTACTGAGGAATACACTGTTAATTTAAAGCCTATTGGCCTGCTTATCAGAAAAGTGATCAATGGCAGCAATAGCAATCCATACATGTGTACAATACTGTATCCACTGACCTCATTTAATGTTGATAACAAACCTAAGAAATGAATATTATAAATGAGGTTCAGTGAGGTTGGTAAGGGATCTGCCTAAGGTCACATAGATAATAAATGATAGAGGCCAAATGTTATTCAATATTACTGAATGAATTTTTACTGACTTCCCTCCCTGTGCAACTTTCTGTGCCAAGCATTGGGGACATGAGAAAATAAAGTCTTAATACCTGTCTTCAGGGAAAGCAGAGCCTGTTGCAGACAATTCATTCACTCAGCAACTTCCAAATGCTGAGGGTCTTCTACGTGCCCAGTATAACTGGTGTGATGAGAAATGAAAATGCACACAATAGACAAGCTTCCTGCGACCCTAAAATGTACATTCTAGTAAGGCCAGACAAGTAACTGAAAATAAACAAGACAAAGGCTACATATTCTATGGCTCCAACTGTATAATATTCTGGAAAAGATAAAATTATCAAGACAATATTTAAAAACAGTGGTTTAGAGGAGTATGGGGGGAAATAAGGAAGCAAGGGATTTAAAGAGAATTTTAGGACAGTGAAACTATTCTGTATGATACCATACTGGTGGATATATGACATATGATATCAAAACCCATATTGCTGTATGGAGGGGCAGACAGAGAGGGAGACAAAGAATCCCAAGCTGGTTCCACACCATCAGCACAGATCTCGATGCGGGGTTCGAACTCATAAGCTGCGAGATCATGATCTGAGCCAAAACCAAATGTCGGATGCTTAACCACCAAGCCACCCAGGCACCTGTCTCACTTTTATATAAACCTGAAGCTACTTTAAACAATAGTCTACTGATTAATTAATTAACTAAACAATGCAATTTAATGAATGTGATCAAACTCAATAAAACAAAGTGATATCACAGAGCCAGGAGTGTACTATAAAGGATCAAAGAAGGTCTGAGGAGATGACATTTTAACAGAGGCTTGAAAAGAAATAAGCCTAAAGATCATGGCAGTGGTCTTATTGGGAGAACTCAGGGAACTTGCCTCTTATCCTGAGGCTGCGCTTAGATAGAAAGCCACCTCTTTTCATTTATATTTGACATTTATTGAGAGTGTTTTTGGGAGAAGCTAATAGAGAATACAGAGGAGGAAGAGAAGCTAAATCTTCCTGCCTCTCTCCACACTCACATAGCAAGCCACCTTGGGAAAGCCTTGAAAAGAAAATAAACCGGTTGCATTTGAGAACCAAACAGAAATCTTCAGAAGTAAGGGAGTCTGGTATAAAGTGAAGGAGAAACAGGCTATATCATGTAGGTCTCTGCCTGGCAAAATCAGAAGTCTGGATTTTATTTTACCGAAAGGAAAAGAACTGGAGGATTTCCAGCTAGAAGTGACATGATTTGTTTTACATTTTTAAATTTTCTTTTTAATGTTTATTTATTTTTAGGAAGAGAGAGATAGAGTGCAAGCATGGGAGGAGCAGAGAGAGAGGGAGACACAGAAACTGAAGCAGGCTCCAGGCTCCAAGCTGTCAGCAACAAGGGACTCAAACCCATGAACCATGAGATCATGATCTAAGCCGAAGTCAGAGGCTTACCCTACTGAACCACCCAGGCGCCCCTTATATTACATTCTGAAAGAACTGTGGCCACTGTGCAGAGAATGGATTTAAAGAAAAAGCAAGATTAGAAGCAGACAGACCAGTTTGGAGGTGAAAGAGAAAAGCTTTGGGATATATTTAGGCTATTAAACCAAAAGACGTGCTCTTTATTAGATGAGATGAGAACAAGAGGGAAATCAGGATGACTTCTACATTTTTGGATGGAGCAGCTGAGTCACTAATTCTGCTATATCCAGACTGGGAAGACAAAGAGAGGAATAGGTTTAGTGGCAACAGGGGTGAAATCAAGAATTCTGTTAAGGTTGGAGATGTGGGAAAAGAATTAAAAATATAGTTGTGATAACCAAACCGCCACTGAGATATGGGCATATTCTAAGTAATGTGAGAACACAGAGAAAGGAAAGACTAAATCTGTGAGAGGAGAGAAGGGGAGAAAAAGTTTCACAGAGAATGTGAATTTTAGCTTGTATATTTAAAACAATGAGGAAGGCCACCTGGGTGTTGAGTCAGCTGATCATCTGACTCTTCATTTCGGCTCAGGTCATGATCTCATGGTTTGTGAGACTGAGCACCATGTTGGGCTCTGTGCTGACCATGTGGCCTGCTCAGGATTCTCTCTCCTTCTTTCTCTGTACCTCCTCCGCTGTGCTCTCTCTGTCTCTCTTAAAATAAATAAAAATTAAAAAAATAAAAACAATGAAGAAATGGTCAATGGATGAGAATGACATTTGAGGCAGAAGGAACAGCACACATGCAAAGGGAGGAGATCAAAAGAGTTTGCAGTAAGCCTCACCCATTTCTCAAAAGCTGTCTCTTGAGGTCAGTCAGAGGTATGTAAGGCACAGTAAGATAGTGAGAAAAGTATGAGGTGGTAAATGCATGACTATGTTTCAGGGGGAGCTTGAGACTGAGATGACAAAGAAAGTAGTACATAATATTAAAAACCCTGAGTTCCAGAGGTGCTTGGGTGGCTCAGTCAGTTGAGCACCCAACTTCGGCTCAGGTCATGATCTCATGGTTTGCAGGTTTGAGCTCCATGTTGGGCTCTGTGCTGACAGCTAAAAGCCTGGAGCCTGCTTCAGATTCTGCGTCTCCCTCTCTTTCTGTGCCTCCCCAGCTTGTGCATATGCTCTCGCTCTCTCAAAAACAAATAAACATTTTAAAAAGGGAAAAATTAAAAAATAAAAATAAATAGAAACCCTGAGTTCTAGTCCTAACTCTGCCACTAAGCAGCTAGGCAAACTGTTTAACTTCTCTGGGTTTATGTCTTCATCGGTAAAATAAGAGTGCTAAGTTATTTCTAGAGCAATGTTTATATCTGAAAACCTATAAAACTATGGTTAGTAGTCCTCTTATACCTATATTAAAACTCTATAAAATGTTTATATTTTTATTTATACATACATAGACACAAAAATAAATCCTCCACTTCATTTCAAAAAGTATTTAAGACAGCCTAAAGAAATATACACTGTTGTATAATAAAGAATTTGTCTCATCTTGGACCCTGGTTCCCAGGAAGTAATCTCAAAATCCTTGGAATTTTCTAAGTTATGGGAGTGACTTTGTTATTCATGAGTCCCTTGTGCCCTACCTGATTTATACTGATAAGACAACTCAGGATGGGAGTTAGTCACTGGAAAGGCCGAACATGGGATTAGAGAATTGGGCCTTTGAGCCAGCTCAACCTCCAGGGAGGAGAGGCGGACTAAAGATTAAGTTCAAACACATGGCTGCTGATTCAATGATTCATGACCTATGTCATGAAACCCTAATAAAAACTCTGAACCCCAGCTCTCAGGTAAGCTTCCTAGTTTGGTCAACACATCAAATGCCTCCTGCTTCTATCCCAGACCTCATCATAATTGTCTCATTATTTGTCTGCTCCTCACTGCTGGCCTTTATAATAAAACTATAATAATAAGTAATTATGTAAGTCATTCTAGCAAATTATCAGACCTGAGACAGTCATAGAAATCCCCAAATTTATGCCCAGTTGGTCTGAAGTCTGGGAGTCTGGGTGGTCTAGGGAACCCTGAAACTATGGCTGGCATCAAAAGTAAGGGTAGTTGTTTTGGGAATTGTGTCTTTAACTTGTAGTCTGTGGTTGGCATCAAAATTACATCATAGCATTGTAATAACAGAAATGAAATAGAGAGTTATAGCCAAGAGAAATAAGGATATAAAAATAAAGTGATGAGGGGCGCCTGTGTGGCTTAGTTGGTTAGGCGTCCGACTTCAGCTCAGGTCATGATCTCATGGTTTGTGGGTTCGAGCCCCATGTTGAGCTTGTGCTGACAGCTAGCTCAGAGCCTGGAGCCTGTTTCAGATTCTGCGTCTCCCTCTCTCTCTGACCCTCCCCTGCTCACGCTTGCTCACTCTCTCTCTCTCTCAGAAATAAATAAAACATTTTAAAAAAATTAAAAATAAAAATAAAGTGATGAAGGTAATGAGATTACTACTCATATCCTGAGAATGAATTCCAAGGCCTCTGCATAGAGTTTCAGACCTAGCATGGTGTAATAGTTAAGAACATAGGTTTGAGCCAAAGTTAGAGGACTCAGATCCTACCTGGACCATTTATCATCTGGGTGAAAACAGGCAAGTCTATGAGCCTTTCATTCTTTATTTTAAAATGGAAATGAGAATAAAACCTACCTAATGGAATTGTTCTAAGAATTAAGTATCTCAATTCATAAAAGCTCTTTAAGACAGTATCTGACACGTAAGAACATTCAATACACATTATTAGTAGAGGTCACTGTCAACACATTGAAGTACAATTCAATGAAAATATTTATTTTTTAATAAGATGCAGTCCAGATATGAACCTTTCTAGCAATCTACCACAGCACCATCCAGTTAAACTTAAGCAATGATCATAATGCTCCACAGCTTGTGCTGTGTAATACAAAAGTCACGAGGCACATGTGGCTACTTAGTGGTTAAAATATGGATATTTTGACTGGGGAACGGAATTTCATTTTATTTTAATTTGTTTAAATTAAAATGGCCACATGAAACTAGTGGCTACTATAGATTGTACAGCAGAGAGGTCAAGGGTACAATGGACTGCCCACATGCCCTTCAGGTGCTCTTTCATGAATAATACTCCTCACAGCCAAACTTCTGTAAAGGACTGGGAAGGTGAGAATTCACATCTACTTAGTTCTAAATTACTAGTTAAAGGAAGAATCATGTGTTCAATGTGTATCAAAAAAAGAGTAGGTTTAATATTTTGTTATTAAAGTCAAGAAGGCTACTCATCAAACATGAGCCTGGAGAAAAGTCCACTTACTGCCACAGAGAGATGGGCCAAGTAGTATCTGCAGATAAGAATAAGATTGTCCTCATGTAATAATCCAGAGTTCACTATAATTTATAATAAGAAAAGTCCCCAAAGTTTTACCTACTTTATCAGGTTGTATAAAAAATTAAAAGAAAAAAGGCATAAGTTGCACAGCAAATGTTTAATCAATTTTAGCTTTTTAATCATCATCAGAATTATTCTATGCTATAAGATATGCCTGTAGTAACTGCAACCTGAAAAATTATATGAGGTATTAGTAATTTCAGTAGAGTACCCGTATAAAATTGAATTGCAAACAGTGTTATTTACTGATGAACTCTTCAGAATAAGCTAGTAATAAGCAAGTTGGCCATCTGTACAGAGTTTTTAGATTTTGATCAATTAAATGCTGGAGGACATCTACCAAAACTGATAGGTTGGGTTTTGAAATAACCAATTTAAAGTAAAGTAATTAGATTTTAAGACCACCATCTGTAGATGCTACTGTAAATTTGAGGAAATAAAACTGTATCATTAGCATTTAGGCAAAGGCTTATCTGTCTTTTCTCTATAGCAGGGAAGCATGGATTTGGCTCATCCAGGAATCAAATCTAGTCATTAAGATACACATGAAGGAAGAGAGTCTGAAACATATTCCATTTGTTGCCTGTGAAATTATCTCATCTGTAAAGAAACTGTCTCTAATGACCTAGAATCTGGAGAGTGGTGTTACAAGTCTCATTGAAGGAAGTATCAGTAGCCAGAAGTCTATATTTAGGGCAAAGCCAATTCCTATACATAACCTAAGAGCTGATGGAATATCAATAAATTCAACATTTTCAAAGTTTCCAAGAAACTTATTCACAAATTGATGAGGCTCTTATGATGTTGGTTAATAAGGCAAGAGCTGTGCCTAAAACCCAGACACTCCTCCTGACAAAGATATTGTCCTGAGAAATAGAGAGTTGCAATTTATCAAAAAGGAAATAGGCCTAAATCTAAAGGGAATAATTTTGAGGGAAAAGAATGCATTTTTTTTTTTTTACTGGCATCACCTTACATATAATTCCAGGCATTTGTTTACTCCTTGGTAACAGAAATAACAAATAGACAAGGATCTAAGCCCACCATGGAGAGCAGTGTTGAATATTCCAAAAGCAAATAGCCTTTACCTGGTGCTTTATTTAATGATAAGCTATTACTGAGAGCCTGGCTTGGGTCTTCAATCTCAAGGCAGTTGATATAGGGAGTCTGGCTCAGCATCACTCTTCTATGCATACTAAAAAATAAACTAAGAATCCTATGGTTTTCATCTCTGGTGGTATAGCCACAAAAAAAGAAATATTGGCAGCTTCAAAGTATGCTTACTGCCAATTCTGAATTGCAGTGAGATTGAAGGGAAATAGCACAGCAGCAGAGGGTGAGTGATTGGTCCCTTTGGGTACTCCAAACTATATGTCATAATTTAAATAAATATCAGTTATAAAACAGTGGAAAAACTCTACAAGATCAAATGGTATATCAATTAGGAATATTTTAGACTGCAAGAAGAAAACATGACTATGATGGTTTTAATCTTAGGAGCTGATTTTCCCTCACATAAGGGGAAGTCAAGAGGAATGCAGTTGTTGGTTCCGGGGCCTCTGAATTCCCTTGATATTTGCCTTACAGACCCAGGTTGGCTGCTGCAGTTCAGGTTACATTCTAGTGTAAGGAAAATAAAAAGAAGAGGCGGCATCTATTGAAAAGGCCAACTCTAGACTAGAATCTATGTGTGATCATTCAAGTCTGACTACAGGCAATTGTGTGGCTTGGCTTAGCAGGCCTCACAGCTAGAAGCTGCCCTCCCCAGAGCAGACTTGGTGCAGAGCCAATGCATTGTAATTTTATGAAGAGAGGTACAGCCAAAGACTGAGCCCAATCTCCATTCCACGCCATGTGGGCTACCATGCTTATACTTATCTGCACACATCCATCTGGCCCAGCCATCTTTATTCAGAGGCCTTTAATAAGACACTTCTGAGGCAACTCCACCAGGACTTCATTACCAGGACCCTCAATAAAGCATTTTCTCTACTAGAGTGGGGTTCGGTGCTTTCCTACTCTAAATCCTTTCCCCTCTCCCTCTACCAGACCCCCCCCCAGATCCATTAAAAGCCAGGAACCTTCTATTTCAGACTCCACAGCAATAAAACATTTCTCCTATTTGTCCCGCCTCCACCTGACCCTTGCCTAGCGCTGTTCCATGAGGAAAAATCGAACACTAGGGAACTGGGGACACTTTTTGCCTCTTGCTGTGGTGTCACAATAAATAAATAAGGACTTGATTGTTACTTTCAGTTTGGCTTACTGTCCTCACTGACCCGTCTCAACACCTGGCAGCTCAACATCTACATCAGGAAAACAAACATTCCCAGAGACCATACAGCAGACTTCAGCCTCTTCTTGGCTTGCACGGAGATGCACATGGCTGTTCTTAGGTGAAAGGTGTTGGTCCCCCAACCATCAGTGCCTGTTACAATTTGGAAATTAGTTCTATGAGGAAAATACAGGCTAGGAGCTCAGAAAAGAGACATGTGCTCTGAGTTAGAAGGAGATGGTTTCATAAAAGATTAAACTTTAAACTATGCTCTATAAGATAGATAAGATTTGTAGATGAGAGGGCATGAGAGATGGAATAAATCTAAAAAGGAAAGGTTTTAAGGTAGGAAAACTTGAGGCTTTAAAAAAAAAAAAAAAGGTGCTCCTGGGACAGAGAAAGGAACATCCTATCCTTCTAAAGAACAAATGGAGAAAGAATGTTTTGACTCAGTAAGTAGAACATAGTTACCTTCCAAAATGATGGGGGGGCATATCACTCTTATGAGGGAATCTTTAACAGGTCTAGTACTAGCCAGCACACTAAGAAATCCCTATTTAAAAAAATATGCTATTGTCTATCCAAACATGCCAATAAACATTAATGCCAAACAGGTCACCTTAATACATGCAGCTTACTTTCTTCAGAAAAATCAAGTAAAAGGAAGAAAGCAGCATTCTGCGACCATCTCTGCTTTTAACTCCCACTGAGATCCACAGGATATCCATTCATGGATATGAGGCGTATGGCCCTGAAAATATATGCCTCTGATCTTACAATGAGCAGAGTCATCTTTAAATTAAAACATGACATCAAAAAGGCTCTGAATAACAACCAATTTAAGTTGATGGTTTCTTTCTTTTTGTTTGTTTTAGGCTTTTTGTGTGCAAAGAGAGATGGGGGCACTGGTCAAATGGAAAACACATTGAATAATTGCAGCCGATAAGATCAAAGCAATATTTTCTCTATATTCCCTAAGAGGCATGTTTCTCCTGTTCCTTATTAATTGGCAGTGGCAGCCTAAACAAACACTGGAAATAAACCCAGCAATTCAGTTTCTTTCATGTCTCTTGCTATACCTCCTACAGAGTAACAGGCAGTTGGACACTTAAAAGCTCCAGAGCCAAGATCTGTCCTGTTATGTCCAAGTGAGCTACACCAGAAAGAAATCTGTAGTGAAAGCTCCCCTTCAAAATAGTTCCCCATAGGACCATTTTGAAAGTGGATACTTTTTCTCTGACCCCAGTTGGTAATTAGATATTCCTGCTTATTTATCTACCTAAGTGACTGTTCCTGAATATTAAAATGTGGGATCCTATCATCATGCAACTATGCTAGCAATGGAAGGAAAGAACAAACTGTACACCCACAACTGTCATCTCCTAAAAGTGAAGAGGACAATAGCCCAGCAAAAAGAGACATTTTAATTAATACGCCTCCCTGTGGCTCTGCCTTTCTTCTTGAGTGCTCAGCTGGAGTAATCAGAGGGAAACCTGAAGGAAGCCTCCCCAGAAGCCTCACTGAGCACCCTCCAGCCGAGTCTCACTGTGTGTTGACAACTGTCAGCACTGAGTAAGAGACTTGGCATGATCCGTAATGTACATCTGCTCTGAGGAATAATCCCTCCTGAGAATCACCAGGAAGTAGCCTATTCCAAAAGCAAAACATTAAAAAATTAAAACTCTACTCACTTTAAAAGCAAGAAACAAGCAGGGCGCCGGGGTAGCCCAGTCAGTTAAGTGTCTGTTCAGCTCAGGTCATGATCTCGCAGTTTGTGAGTTCCAGCCCTGTGCAGGGCTCTGCGCTGACAGCTCAGAGCCTGGAGCCTGCTTCAGAACCTTCAGAACCTGCTTCAGAGTCTCCCTCTCTCTCTGTTCCTCCCCTGCTTGTGCTCTGTCTCTCTGTCTCTCTCTCAAAAATAAATAAAGATTTAAAAAAACTTTTTAAGTAAGAAATAAGCAATAGCCATTTAAGAAAGATTCCTTCTAAGCTACTGGCATGTGGTATAACTTCCTCTTTAGAGATTTCCACTTCTTCAGCAGCTTTTTAAAGTATAATTTACAATACCATAAAATTTACCCATTTGGAGTGTACAGATCAGATGAGTAACTTTATTCAGTTCTATAACCATTAACAGACTCAAGCTTTAGAACACTTTCATCACCCCCTCAAACTCCCTTGTGACCATGTGCCCTAAATCCATGCTGATACTCCCAGTGCTAGGCAACCTGCTTTCTGTTTCTATTGTTTTGCCTGTTCTATAAAGTTCATATTAATGGAATCGTAAAATATATATATATTTTTTTGTTTCTGTGGCCTCTTTCATTTACCATGTTTTTTAAGTTAGTTCATGTTGTGGCATGTAGAAGTACGTCACTCCTTTTTATTGTTGAGTAGTATTCCATTATATAGGTATACCACTTTTGTTTATCTGTTCTTCAGATGGTGGACATTTGAATCATTTCCAAATATTTAGAGATGTTATGTAACAATGAACATTCAAATACAAATCTTTATGTGGACACAAGATTTCATTTCTCTTGGTCAGATACTGTATCTAAAAAATAAAATGCTAGGCCATATGGTAAATATATGTTCACCTTTTTAGGCAACTGCCAAACAACTTTTCTTTTTTTATTTAAAAAAATTTTTTTTAAATGTTTCTATTTATTTCTGAGAGAGAGATTGAGACAGCATGAACAGAGAAGGGTCAGAGGGAGGCACAGAATCTGAAACAGGCTCCAGGCTCTAAGCTAGCTGTCAGCACAGAGCCTGATGTGGGGCTGGAACCCACGAACCCTGAGATCATGACCTGAGCCGAAGTTGGACACTTAACCAACTGAGCCACCCAGGCACCCCTCCAGGCAACTTTTCAAAGTAGCTGTATCATTTTCCATTTCTATCAGCAAGGTATGAGAGTTTCAGTTTATTTGTAACCTCAGTAACAGTATTCTCAGTCTTTTGTGATAACAGAATCATGTGTAATGGTTTCTCATTGGGGTTTTAATTTGAATTTCCCTACTGAATTAAAATGCTGAGTATCTTTTCATGTGTTTGTTTACTATTCATAGATTTTTTTTTAATTTTTTTAAAATGTTTTAATTTATTTCTAGGAGAGAGAGAGAGAGACAGCGTGAGCAGGGGAGGGTCAGAGAGAGAGGGAGTCACAGACTGAAACAGGCTCCAGACTCTGAGCTGGCAGTCAGCACAGAGCCCGACGCGGGGCTTGAACCCACGAACCGCGAGATCATGACCCAAGCGAAAGTCTGACGCTTAACCGACTAAGCCACCCAGGCGCCCCTATTCATAGATTTTTTATGGTGTTCTACTTACTCTCTGGGGCGCCTGGGTGGCTCAGTCAGTTAAGCGTCCGACTTCAGCTCAGGTCATGATCTCACGGTTCGTGGGTTTGAGCCTCACATCGGGCTCTATACTGACAGCTCAGAGCCTGGAGCCTGTTTTGGATTCTGTGTCTCCCTTTCTCTCTGACCCTCCCCTGCTCATGCTGTCTCTCTCTCTCTCTCTCAAAAATAAATAAAAACTTAAAAAAAAAAAACTTACCCTTTTTAAATATTGGGTTTTGTACCTTCAGATTATTTATTATAAGAGATATTTTCTTACTCTGGAAGTCCTTTATCAGATATATAATCAGCAACTGTTTTCTCCTATTCCTTTTTTTATCTTTTTATATTTTTTTAATTTAAAAAAATTTTTTTATTTTGAGAGAGAGCATGCAAGTTGGGGAGAGACAAAGAGAGAGGGAGAGAGAGAGCACCTCAATCAGGCTACCAGTGCGGAGCCTGATGCAGGGCTCAAACTCATGAACCGTGAGATCATGACCTGAACAGAAACCAAGAGTCAGACACTTAGTTGACTAAGCTACCTAGGCACCCCTCTCCCATTATTCTTGCTTGTCTTCTTCTCATTTTATTAATTCTATTTTTTACGGAGTATTAATTTATCCTTAATTTTTCACGATTTTTGTGTTCTAAGAAATCCAAGATCACAAATATTTTCTTCCCTGCTTAATTTAGAAGTATGGGACTTTCAGCTCTTATGCTTAGAGTTATGATCCATTTCAAATTAAACTTTGTGTATGATGTAAAGTAATGGTTGAGATTTGTTTATTAATTTGCATACAGATACTCTATTGTTCCAGCACCACTTATTCAAAAATTCTCTTTTATTCCACTAAATTAACTTGTAAATTTATCAAAAATCAAGTGTCTGTAAATGTAAATTTATTGGTGGACCCTTTGTTCTATTTACTGATTTATAGTTTATTATGTCAGTGTCACAATGTCTGGATTACTGTTGCTGTATAGTAAGCTTTGAAAATTAGGTAGCATAAGTCTTCCAACATTGTCCTTCTTTCCAAAATTGTTTGGTTTATTCTAGGTACTATGAATTTCCATTTAAATTTTAGGATCTATGTGCCAATTTCTTTAAAAAGACTGCCAGGAACCCAATTTGATAATAAATTATATTTTAAAAAATAAGAAGAAGAAATAAAAAGACAGCCAGCAATTTGATAGGGATTCTGTTGAATCTATAGATCAATTTGAGAACTGTCATGTTAACTAAATCTTCTATGAAAACAGTATATCTCTCCACTTATTTAGGTCTTCATCAATTTCTTTCAATAATGTTTTGTATTCTTCAGTGTACAGATTTTACTCCTTTATTTGTTAAATTTATGCCTAAGTATTTTATCCTTTTTGGTTCCATAGTTAACAAAATTTTATTTTATTTATTTTCAGATTGTTAATTACTAATAGATAAAAATAATTGATTTTTGTATAGTGATCTTGTACCTTGTGTCCTTGCCAAATTTGACTATTAATTCTAACAGGTTTTTGACAGATTCCTTAAGATTTCCTACATACAAATCATATTGTCTGTGAATAAAGACAATCTTCCTTTTTACCTTACAGTGTATGTCTTTAATTTCTTATTCTTGCCTTACTGTATTGAGTAGAATCTCCAGTGCAACACTGAATGAAAGTGGCAAAATCAAACATTCGTGTCTCCTTTCAAGTCTTAAAGACAGAAAGTATTCAAGCTTTTAATATTAAGCATTATGTTTGCTATAGCCCTTTATCAGGATGATTAAAGTCTCATCCGTTCTTAATTTCCTGAGAACTTTTTAAAAAAATATTTATTTATATTTGAGAGATAGAGACAGTGTGAATGGGGTAGGGGCAGACAGAGAGGGAGACAGAATCCGAAGCAGGTTCTAGGCTCTCAGCCATCAGTACTGAGCCTGATGTGGGGCTCAAACTCACAAACCGCGAGATCATGACCTGAGCCAAAGTCAGACACTTAACCAACTGAGCCACCCAGGCGCCCCTCCGGAGAACTTTTAATATAAATGCATGTTACATTATTTCAATTTTTTTACATCCATTGAAATAATCATATGGCTTTTGTCCATTATTATATTAATATAGTGTATCACACAAATTGACTTTTGATAGAAAATCAACTTTGGAGTATGAGGAGCTTAGCAGTCACCACTCTGTCCTAACAACAAGTAAAATGCTCAAGAAGAAGGAGGAGGAGGAGGAAGAGGAAGAGGAGAAAGAACAAAAAACCTTGAAAAATCAACAACTTTTCTCAGATCCATCAGAGAAGTGAAGCTATAGGACAAACTGCTACCCCAAAAGTTGGAGACAGAGGTGGAGAGAAAGAATCATGGCTTACTAGAGCAGGAATACAAAAGTAGACAAGTCTTCAGGGACCAGTGTTGGTATAGGAAAACCTAAACAAAAATCTGACAACTGTTGGAAGCTCAATACAGACAAATCTGAGAGATTAAAAACTCTAGAGGGACCCAGTCTTCAGGGGCCCCACACTTAAGTGAGTTTTCCCTCCCCAAGTTCCACCGTGTTCCCACTGTGAATACTGGAGAAAAATCACCTATGCTTCTGGCAGGAGGAGAGGAAATGGAACCATTTTGAAATACAACAGGTCATTCTGTTCTTCTTAACAAAACTTGCCTCAGGAGAAACAGTTTTACCAGAACCCAACCTGCTGAGGTTTAACCAGAGTCTAACCTACCTAGGGAAGGGAAGTACCAAACTCTAGCTCCCTGTAGCCATCCTGTCCCACCTAAGTAGGGAAAAAACTAGAAAGCTCTGGAGAAGTTCACACTCAAAACAGAGACCTGGTCCTAGGATTGCACGTGATCCCTACATTACCAAAGTCCTTCGTACCACAGCTCCTTTTACCCAGTACATCACGTCCACTATGACAAAAACTTGAGAGGCATACTAAAAGGCAAAAAGCACAGTTTGAGGATATTGAAAAGGCACCAGAACTGCAGTCAAATACAGCAAGAATGTTGGGATTATCAGACCAGGATTTTTTAAAACTGTGATCAACAGACTAAGGGCTTTAATGTAAAAACTAGACAATATGCAAGAATGGATGGAAAATGTAAGCAGAAGGATGGAAATTTCAAGAAAGAATAAAAAAGAAATGCTAGAGATCAAAACACCATAACAGAAATTAATATTGGACATAGCTGAACAATCTCTCAGCTTGAGAATATGACAAAAGAAACTTCCAAACCTGAAAAGGAAAGAGAAAAAAAAAAAGACTGAAAAAAAATAAGGAATATCCAAGAACTGTGGAACTGCAAAAGGTGTTAATGTTCATACAATGGAAATAACTGAAGGAGAATAAAAAGATAAATCAACCTCACATTCACACAATAAACATGATTTGGTCATGGAGATAATCCTTTTTGCATGTTACTAGACTCAGGCTGCTAATATCTCGTTAAGGACCATTTACTTATATGTTCATAAGAGAGGTTGGTCAATGATGTTTCTTTTCCTGTGATTTCTTTATCTGGTTTTGGTATTAGAGTAACGGTGGCTTCATTAAATGAGTTTTATTGAATCTATTTTCTGAGTTTGTATAGAATTAGTATTATATGCTCCCTAAATATTTTATACAATCTTCCAGTTAAGCCCCTTAGACCTCAGCTCTTATTTGTGGAAGATTATTCTTTCAATTATTCAATTTAATAAAACTTTATTGGATATCTATCATATATGCAGTTCTATAGTTGTCTCTGAGGAAATACAATTTCCTATTTTATGGCATTTACAATCGAATATAAAGAAAAAGAAATCCCACATCACAAGTCAATCATGCATTAATACAAAGCACTGTTTGATACAGACACTGTGGTAAACAAAGCATTGTACTGAGGCTTGCATTCAAATTCAGCCTCTGTCATTACCTAGTACTTTGGCTTTAATCACTCAAACATTCTAAGCCAGTTTCTTCCCAGTAATCAGAGAGAGTTATATTGGAAGATTTGTAAGATCCTCCTAGTATTTAAATAATTTGGTCCATGGTGAAAGCACCAAAATGAATTTTACCATGAATGATAATGTGAAAAAAACTTATAATTCATACCAGAGACAAAATAGTATTCCTAATTTATAATGAGATCCTAAAAATCAAGAAGAAGAATCGCACAGAACAATAGAAAAATGGCCCAAATGGCCCTTAAACACATGAAAAGTTGTTCAACATATCAAATCAACTGTATACTAAGGACAACCAACTAGAAAACATAGTCTGAAAAATATAAACATTTAAATAACAATAAAAGACATCAAATACCTTTGAATTCATCTAATAAATTTTGTGTAGGAGCTCTCCACTGAAAACTCCAATACGTTGCTAAGAGAAATTTTAAAAACATTTTTTCTATTGTTTACTTATTTTGGAGAGAGAGAGAGAGAGACAGAGTGCAAGCAGGGAGAGGAGCAAAGAGAGAGGGAGACACAGAATCCGAAGCAGGTTCCAGGCTCTGAGAAGTCAGCACAGAGTCCAAAGTGGAGCTCAAACTCACAAACCACGAAATCATGACCTGTGTTGATTGGCCACTTACCCAACTGAGTCACCAAGGTGCCCCAATGAGCCACCCAGACTCCCCATTGCTGAGAGAATTAAAGAAGGTTTACATAATATTTATAGATTGAAAAATAAAAAGTGTTAAAAGGTCAATTTCCCCCAAAATTTATCCATAAATTCAATGTAATTCAGATTTTCAGCTGGGATTTTCCACTCTTATTCTAAAATTTATATGGAAATGCAAAGGACCTAGAAAAGCAAATACAGTATCAAGGAAGAATAAAACTGGTGAATTTACATAACCATATGTAATACTTAGGAAAAAACTACAATAATTAAGCCAATATGCTCTGTGTACTGATGGACCAGAATAAAGAACACAGAAATAAACTCAGACATACATGGTCACCAGTTTACAGAAAACACACCACTGCAGTTCAGAGGAGAAAGGATAATTCTTCTTTTCTCCTGCAAATGGTGCTGAATCATTGGATACATAATAGGAAAAAGATGAATCTTGATCCTTAAATAACACAATGCACAAAATTAATTTGGAAAGGGTAATAGGCTTAAATGCGAAAGATAAAGCAACAGAGTTTTAAAAAAAAAAAAAGTAAGAGAACATCCTCATGACCTTGGGATAAGCAAAGACTTCTTAAACGGGATACAGAAAACATCAGCTATTAAAAAAGATTGATAAAATCATCTTAATTTAAATTAAGACCCTTAATGGGGCGCCTGGGTGGCTTAGTCGGTTAAGCGTCCGACTTTCACTTAGGTCATGATCTCGCGGTTCGTGGGTTCGAGCCCCGCGTCGGGCTCTGTGCTGACTGCCAGCTCAGAGCCTGGAGCCTGTTTCAGTCTATGACTCCCTCTCTCTCTGACCCTCCCCTGCTCACGCTGTCTCTCTCTCTCCTAGAAATAAATAAAACATTTTAAAAAAATTTAAATTAAGACCCTTAATACTCCAAAAGATAGCATTAAGAGAGTGAAAAGAGTATAAACCAACTAAAATTAACAATAGTTTTGAAAGACAACCATAAAAAAGAATATCCAAAAGATCAATAAACATATGAATAGATGCTCAACATCATTCATCATCAGGGAAGTATAAATTAAAACCATAACTAAATACCACTACATCTCTACCAGATTAGCTAAAATTATAAAGACTGATAACACCAACTCTCTTAGCAAGGCTATGAAGCAACTCAAATTTTCATATATTACTGTTAGCATGTAAATTGATAACAACCACTTTGGAAAACTGTAATATCTAGTAAAGGTAAATACACAACAACTTTAATCCTGGGTTTATACCCAAAGAAAACATATACATTATATTTTCTGAAACACATACCAAAAATTTTTAGTGCAGATTTATTTGTAATACCCTAAATCTAGACACATCTAAAATGTTCATCTTCTGGAAAGTTGGTATAAATTGTTGTATATTAAGGCAAAGAAATATAAAGCAATAAAAAAATAAATGAACTAATATTTACAAACAAGAACATAGACAAACGTCACAGACATGAAGTTGAGGCAAGAAGCCAGACATAAAAAAGCATGCATGTTACGAGTTATATAAAATTAAATTACTAATCTGTATGAAATAATTCAGCATGATGATGAAGATTGAGCAGAAAGGGATATGAGTCAACTGTGCAGGGTACTGGAAATGTTTTATATCTTACCTTGGTGGTGGTTATATGGGTGTCTACATATTGAAAAATTCATCGAGATGTAAACTCAACATTTGTATACTTTCTACATGCATATTTTACTTTGAAATATTTTAAAGATACTCAAAACCACTTAAAATAAATGTAAATTAAAATTAGGAGTGCTTGGGTGACTCAGTTATGCATCTGACTCTTGGTTTCAGCTCAAGTCACGATCACACAGTTCATGAGATCAAGTCCCAAGTCAGGCTCTGACAGCGGAGAATCTGCTTGGGATTCTCTCTGCCCCTCCCCCTAGGGCCACTCTTCCATGCAGGCACATAGGTACTCTCTCAAAAGAAAGAAGGAAAGAAATAAAGATTTTTTAAAACTACATTGAGATACCATTTATTGCCTGTTTTTGGCAAAATAATAAACAAACAAACAAATAAATAAATCTATAAGTTATTTGCTGTCCTGGCCTGGCAAAGAGAGGGAGAGAAACAGATATGGAGTGGGGAGGATTTCACAAGGGCCTGAACTACATCTACATTTTATTTATTTTAAAATACATGAAATATAATAAAGACATGAGGCAAAAGTGACAACGTAGAAAGATCTGACAAGCCTGGGTGGTAGAAGAAAAAAAGTTCAATTGTGTCCTTTATATTGAAGACACAAGGGGCCTCTGAGAACAACAGATCTGTTTAACAAAATATCTCACTGCTCATTGTGGACAGTAATACAGGGAAGAATAAACATGTCTGAAGCTAAAAACACAAAACAACAATAACAACAACCACAAAAACCAAACACAGACATGGGCTCATCAAGAAGTCACAGTAAAGCCGCTAGGATCGCCAAGCTGTGAGTGTCCAGGACAGAGCAAAACACAGCCTTTGTGAGTGCCCTGTGATTGGGCCAAGGCCAGAGCATCAAATGCCACACTTTATGTGAGGGCATCGATTTATAAACAAACAGAAGCCGAGTTTTCTTGTAATTCCTGTAGGCAATGAACATAGTTTCCAAACTGAACACTAGACCAAGTAACCATGAAGTCTTCAGAGACAACATTTTGTACATATTTCATGATTTCTTTTTAGGGAAATGCAAAAGGTCTAATTACACAAGCTGTTTATTCTCCTCATTAGCCTTTTGGGTTTCAGCATATGTGGATTTTCTTAAGCTTTTCTCACTATTAAATCAGCCAAATTCATACTCACAAAGGAAGTTAGATTCCAGCATGCAGTTCTACAGCAAATCCCCAAGCTACCCAAACCATGGGGTAATCAAAAGCATTCTGTCTGCTGCTATATGACTTTTTTATTTCCTCCTACAAAAAGCTGTAGCAGGATTAATGTCAACATACATGCCCCCACAAGTTTAGCCTGTTTAACTGCAATTAACTTCCTGAGTAAGATCGTTTTTGTCACTTGGTAAAGGTGAAGAGAATAGAGGGCAAAGAGAACACATTAATACAAATAAATACATAAAGCCTTATATTATTCAAATTATTTACCTTATATTATTCCAAATTTCAAAGCACTTCCACATATTTGGTATTTTATAAATCATTGAAAAAGCAAGGTATTTTACATTCCCACTTTACTGATGAGGAAAACTAAGGTACGTGAAATTCAAGTGGCTAGCCAAAAAGTTATACAGCTCATAGGTGGCTGAAACCCATACTCCTATTCCAGTGTTCTTTCCACTATGTCAGATGTCTCAGCAGCCTAAAGACAAAAAAGTGGTGATATGGCTTTACAAATTTCTTTCCATCCACAAGAGGCAAATTTTCACACAGTCATGGTTTGTAGTAGATCCAATCCCTTGATGTTCTGGAGAACAATCTTCACCCAAATGTCTCTTTACCTCTTTAGCCTGCCAAAGACCTGAATTTTCAACATTAAAGGTCACTCCTCTGGCTATAAAGCTGGACTTCACTATGTAAGCCAATTTTTCTCAGTATTTTTCATGAGGAAATATTTTCATTTCTCAGAAATAAACTAGGAATATGTTAAAAATTTAAATTCCTGGGCATCATCCTAGATTCATGGAATCAGATTCTCTTGGGGAAGGTATGTTTATGAATGAGGATTTTTAACAAGTACCCCACCATGCACTGTAAATGGTTTTAAAGTTGAGAAGTACTGGTCTCAGCAATGAAAAGCTTGAGATGTTTTGAGCCAAAGACTAGAACTATCAATGAATTATTTTTAAAAGATAATTGTGGAAGCAATGTTTGGCATGTATTGAAGTGAAAAGAGACTGGTGAACTGGTCTGACATCACAGCAATATCCCAGCCTGAGAAGCAGGATGGGTGGGAAGGGTAAATATGGGAATAAAAAGAAAAACTGTAAGAGGTATTACGTAAGTCACTATAACTTCCTCCCTTTGTCTTCTACAAAATGTCTACACCTACTGTACCTTATTTGTTTCATTTTACTTAAGCTCCATTACTAAGAGGCCAAGTTGATTCTGTGAGCATATTTCATGGGTGCCAAAGTTCAGCTCCTCTCCCTGTGTGTGCTACATTACACATAAGGGGATTTAACTACGATTCATGCAAGATGGCTTAATTAGTCTCCTGTGACTACAATTTGAGCTCCTTTGCTAAATTCATTTAGATTAGAAAAGGTAATGAGTCACCAATATGGGTATCCATATCATTTCAAATTCATTTTTAAAACTATACCTCTCCAGGCTTTTCATATGTGTTGGAGAATTTCATGGGAACATCACTTTCCAAATCATTCTGTGTGACTCACATTTTGTTCCCTAGAAGTTAAAACAGAATGCACCATCCAAGAAAGCTCTCATTTTCATTTGTTTCCCTTTGTCTTTTGTTCTCACTTCCCCTTCTTCTTTGTCTTGCCTCCTTTCTCTTTCTCTTTCTATTTATAAAACACATTTAAATAGTGTCAAGTGGGAACACGAAAGGAGAGTTCCAGAGCTCAGCGATACAATCAAACAGAACAATATCCGTATCATAGGAATTCTAGAAGAGGAAAAGAAAGAGAAAGGTGCTGAAGGAGTCTTTGGACAAATTATAGCAGAGAACGTCCCTAATCTGGAGAAGGAAACAGACATTGATATCCAAGAGGCACAGAGTATACCCCTCAGACATAACTTGAATCGATCTTCTGCACGGCATATCATAGTGAAACTGGCAAAATATAACGACAAAGTGAATTTTGAAAGCAGCTAGAGGTAAAAGGGCCCTAACATACAAAGGGAAACCTATCAGAGTGGTGACAGACCTTTCTACTGAAACTTGGCAGGCCAGAAAGCAATGGCAGGAAATCTTCAGTGTGATGAACAGAAAAAATATGCAGCCAAGGATCCTCTATCCAGCAAGTTGTCATTCAGAATAGAAGGAGACATAAAAGTCTTTCCAAATAAATAAAAATTGAAAGAATTTGTCAGGACTAAACCAGCCCTACAAGAAATCCTGAGGGGAACTCTCTGAGGGAAATGTTACAAGGAATAAAGATACCAGAAACATCACCATAAGCATGAATCCCACAAAAAGCATGATGACTCTAAACCCATATTTTTCAATAATAACACTGAATGTAAATGGGCTAAATGCCCCAATCAAAAGACATAGGGTAGCAGGATGGATAAAAAACCAAAATCCATCTATTTTCTGTCTACAAGAGACTCATTTTAGACCTGAGGACACCTTCAGATTGAAAGTAAGGGGATGGAGAAATGTACATCATGTTATTGGAAGTCAAAAGAAAGCTGGAGTAACTATACTTGTATCAGACAAACTGTACATTAAAGTAAAGACAGTAACAGCTGATGAAGGGCATTATATAATAATTACAGGGTCTATCCACCAGGAAGAGCTAACAATTATAAATGTCTACGCACCGAATATGGGAGCACCTAAATATATAAAACAATCAATCACAAACAGAAACAATATTAAGAATAAGAACGTGCTAATAGCAGGGGACTTTAATACTCCACTTACAGCAATGGATATATGAACTAGACACAAAATCACTAAAGAAACAATGGACTTGAATAACACATTGGACCAGATGGATCTAACAGATATATTTAGAACTCTACATCCTAAGGCCATGGAATTAACTTTCTTCTCAAGTGCACATGGCACATTCTCCAAGATAGATCACATACTGGGACATAAAGCAGCTCTCAATAAGTATAAAAGAAGTGAGATCATACCATACACACTTTCAGATCACCATGCTGTGAAATTTCAAATCAATCACAGGAAGAAGTCTGGAAAACCTCCAAAAAACATGGAAGTTAAAGAACACCCTACTAAGGAATGAATGGGCCAATCAGGCAATTAGAGAAAAAATTAAAAATATATGAAAACAAATGAAAACGAAAATACAACAATCCAAACTCTATGGGATGTGGCAAAGGCAGTCCTAAGAGGAAAGTACATTGCATTCCAGGCCTATTTCAAGAAATTAGAAAAAACACAAGGGCAAAATCTAACAGCGCACCTGAAGGAACTAGAGGGAGAGCAACAGGAGCACCCCAAACCCAGTAGGAGAAGAGAAATAATAAACATCAGGGCAGAAATAAACGATATAGAAACTAAAAAAACAGTTGAGCAGAGCAATGAAACCAAGAGTTGGTTTTTTGAAAAAAAAAAAAATTAACAAACAGCTAGCCAGGCTTCTCAAAAAGAAAAGAGAGAGCGCTCAAATAGACAAAATCATGAATGAAAATGGACTTATTACAACCAACACCTCAGAAATACAAGCAATTATCAGGGAATACTATGAAAAATTATATGCCGACAAACTAGACAACATAGAAGAAATGGACAAATTCCTAAACACATACTCACTAACAAAACTCACACAGGAAGAGATAGAAAATCTGAGCAGACCCGTAACTAGTGAGGAAATCGAATCAGTGATCAAAAATCTCCCAAAAAATAAGAGCCCTGGGCCTGGTGGCTTCCCTGGGGAATTCTACCAGACATTTAAAACAGAATTAATACCTATTCTTCTCAAGCTATTCCAAAAAATAGAAATTGAAGGAAAACTTCCGGATTCATTTTAGGAAGCCAGCCTCACTCTGATTCCCAAGTCAGACAGAGAGAGATCCAGCATAAAAAGAGAACCACAGGCCAATATCCTTGATGAATACAGATGCAAAATTCCTCAGCAAGATACTTGTAAATAGAATCCAACAGCAATAAAAAGAATCATCCACCATGATCAAGTGGGATTCATTCCTGGGTTACAGGGCTGGTTCAATATTCACAAATAAATCAATGTGATACGTCACATTAACAAAAGAAAAGATAAAAACCATATGATCCCGTCATAGATGCAGAAAAAGCATTAGACAAAATACAGAATCCTTTCTTAATAAAGACCCTCGAGAAAGTCAGGATAGAAGGAACTTACTTAAACATCATAAAAGCCATCTATGAGAAGCCCTCAGCTAACATCATCCTCAATGGGGAAAAACTGAGAGCTTTCTCCCTGAGACCAGGAACACGACAGGGATGTCCACTCTCACCACTGTTGTTTGACATAGTGCTGGAAGTCCTAGCATCAGCCATCAGACAACAAAAGGAAATAAAAGGCATCAGAATTGGCAAAGAAGAAGTTAAACTATCTCTTACTGCAGACGACATGATACTCTACATAGAAAACCTGACAGACTCCACCAGAAGACTACTAGATCGAATCCAGGAATTCAGCAAGTTGCAGGGTACAAAATCAACATACAGAAAACGGTTGCATTTTTATACACCAATAATGAAGCAACAGAAAGGCAAATCAAGAAACTGATCCCATTCACAATTGCACAAAAAAACATAAAATACCTAGGAATAAACCTAACCAAGGATATAAGAGATCTGTATGATGAAAACTATAGAAAACTTATGAAGGAAATTGAAGAAGGCACAAAGAATGGAAAAACATTCCATGCTCATGGGTCGGAAGAATAAATATTGCTAAAATGTCATTACTACACAAAGCAATCTACACATCCAATGCAATCCCAATCAAAATGGCACCAGCATTCTTCTCAAAAATAGAACAAACTATCCTAACATTTGTATGGAGTCACAAAAGACCCCGAATAGCCAAAGTAAAATTAAAGAAGAAAACCAAAGCATGAGGCATCACCATCCCAGGCTTTAGCCTCCATTACAAAGCTGTCATCATCAAGACAGTATGGTATTGGCACAAAAACAGACACATAGACCAATGGAATAGAATTGAGAACTCAGAATTTGACCCACAAATGTATGGCCAACTAATCTTTGACAAAGCAGGAAAGAGTATCCAATGGAAAAAAGACAGCCTTTTTAACGGATGGTGCTGGGAGAACTGGACAGCAACATGCAGAAGAATGACTAGATCATTTTTTCACACCATACACAAAAATAAACTCAAAATGGATAAAGGACCTGAATGTGAGACAGGTAACCATCAAAACCCTAGATAAGAAAGCAGGAAAAAACTCCTTGACCTCAACTACAGCAATTTCTCACTTGACATATTCCCAATGGCAAGGGAATCAAGAGCAAAAATGAACTACTGGAACCTCATCAAGATAAAAAGCTTCTGCACGGCAAAGAAAATAATCCATAAAACTAATAGGCAACTGATGGAATGAGAAAAGATAGTTGCAAATGACATATCAAATAAAGGGCTAGTATCCAAAATCTATAAGGAACTCACCACACTAGACACCCGAAAAACAAATAATCCAGTGAAGAAATGGGCCAAAGACATGAATAGACTCCTCCAAAAAGGACATCCAGATGGTCAACAGACACATGAAGCAATGCTCAGTGTCCCTCCTCATCAGGGAAATACAAATCAAAACCACACTGAGATACCACCTCACGCCAGTCAAGGTGGCTAAAATGAACAAATCAGGAGACTCTAGATGCTGGCGAGGATGCGGAGACATGGGCACCCTCCTACACTGTTGGTTGGAATGTAAGTTGGTGCAACCCCTCTGAAAAACAGTATGGAGGTTCATCAAAAAATTAACAATAGGACTCCCCTAGGACCAAGCAATAGCACTGCTAGGAATTTACGCAAGGGATACAGGAGTGTTGATGCATTGGGGCACATGTACCTCAATGTTCATAGCAACACTCTCAACATTAGCCAAAACATGGAAAGAACCTAAGTGTCCATCAGCTGCTGAATGGATCAAGAAGATGTGGTATATTTATACAATGGAATACTACATGGCAATGAGAAAGAATGAAATCTGGCCATGTGTAGCAACATGGATGGAACTACAGGGTGTTATGCTGAGCGAAATAAGTCAGGCAGAGAAGGACAAATACTATATATTTGCACATATAGGTGGATTAGGAGGAAGTTAACAGAGGACAAAGCGGGAGTAGAAGGGGAAAAATAGTTGGGGAGAGGGAGGGAGGCAAACTCATGAATGCTGAGAATAAACTGAGGGCTGATATGGGTGGGGGAGAGGGCAAGGGGGATGATGGGCATGGGGAAGGACACTTGAGGGAATGAGCACTGGGTGTTATATGTAAACCAACTTGACAATAAACTGTTAAAAATAAATAAATAGTGTCAAGTGTTGTTCTTGAATGATTTAAATTTTTATTTTTCTCAGAAAGTTAGAAATCACATCAGCCTAGAATCAGAAGGTCTGAGTTACTTTAAAAAAATTTTTTTAAATGTTTATTTATTTTTTAGAGAGAGACAGAGCATGAGCATGAGTAGGGGTGTATAGGCAGAGAGAGAATGAAACACAGAATCCAAAGCAGGCTCCAGGCTCCAAGCCTGATGTGGGGCTTTAACTAACAAATAGAGAGGTAATGACCTGAGCCTAAGTCAACATTCAACTGACTGAGCCACCCAGGTGCCCCCAGAATGCCTGAGTTCTAGTTAATTTTACCACTAGTTTGCTACAGGAGCTTGAATAATTCAACTCTGCCTCCTGGAGCTCAGTTTTCTTATTTGTAAAATGAGAAGACTGTATTAGCAGGTATTCAAAGTCCTTCCACTTCAAATATTTTACAGTTCCGAGTTGACTTTTCTGGATCCCTTCCAGCAATATGAAAGTTTAAAATCTCTAGATCCAAATTACTCTTTGGTTCATTTGAGCTCAGAGCATTTAAAATGTCTATAAGAGTGTGCACTAGAGTCTTGTGCTACAGCAGTGAAGCTATAATAAAGTTGGTTTAGCTACTTAACTGTCTGCCCACACATATTTCTCACTGCAACTTCTTTAATCAGGTCTAGCAAAACTAGGTAAGGGAAAGGAATCTTAATGAAATAAGCAGTATTCTTAGCATCTGGTCACATCAGAGAAGTGCTGTATGCCTTTGATTCCCTGCAAGGCCTCCCTATGGATAATTTCCCATCGTCTTCCCTCTCCAACCATCACACAAGAAACATGTACTGATGCCAAGGACACATATGGCATAGCATTAGCAGTACTAGGATGAACATGTTCCCTGCTTTCTAGCTAGTAAGATGGATACAGTGAAAGGAGGAAGTGGTTTAAGTTGTCATGAATCTTAGCAGTCAAAGTGTACCTTCTCATTTAGTTAAAAGCAGCATAAAGTTTGGGTTTGACTTAGTTGTTTTTTGTTTGTTTGATTGTGTGTTTTTTTTTCCTGGGGCTTTAAGAAAAATGCACTGCTAACTATACATAAGGAAAAAGCCATAACCTGGTGTCCATACGTCTGAAAGCCTGATCCCATTTCCCAGTGATTAGACAACACTTTCATTATCTCCTAATTTAACATCCATCACAAAACGGACATGCCATTCATTTATCTGGCATTTGACAAATATTTATTAAATGCCTATTATGTGCTAGGCACTCTATAAGGAGCTAGGAATACTCTGGTGAATAGCACACAGTCTGCCTTTGTGACAGTTAAATTCGTGTTTGGGGTTAAATGAAAAATATTAATCAAACATCTACAGAAAAAAATGTAATATGTATTACACAGATATATTTCACATATACACACACACACACACACATTTAGTTTTAGTATATATGCTGCCGAAATAAGCATTCATACACACATTTAGAAAAAAGTCATGAAGTATATATATATTCAACTGTTAATGGTAATAACTCCCAAGAAGGAAGATTATGTAACTTTTTTTCTTTTCTTCCTTATAATGTCTTAAATATCCACTGTGGTTTTTGTTGCAAGCATTACATTTTTAAGAAAAAAGCCAATATAAATATTTCATGCTTTTGAAGATTTATTGACATAGAGAAATGTCATATATTGCTAAAAATTAAAGTTGCAGAGCAGCATGTATAAGATTTCATTTTGATTATATAATGCGATAATAACAAACTAGAAAGACATATAGCAAAATACTAATAACAATTACCTCTGGTGCTGTAAGAGATCATTTCACCTCTGATGTTTTGAAAAAAATTACCCAGGCTCTCTACATTGAGCATGTATTAACCTTTTATTTATTTTATCTTACCTTCTCTGGGGAGCATTCTCTGACCATCAACCATCAGTACCCTTAGCCCACATGCTCTCCCTCTGCTGAATGCCCACAGCACTTGGTGAATCTATTGCCATTTTAACACCATGACATAGTGCTCATAATTATTTTTCTTGTGAGAAAGGTATCAGTTGTTTTATTTCTTTCATCCTCACTAGTAATTGATCATGGTCAGTAATGGGGGGAGCTTAACTGATTACTCTTAAATCCTACCAGGACACATTGCCAGCAGTGTTCAGAATCGGGTTGTAAGTTACAGACAGTAGCACTCCCCAACAGCCCCCACACCTTATTCCAAGCTCTCTCCCAGAATGCCTGTCATTTTCATCTTCTCACACAGAGGGCACCTCCAAGGGGTAAGAACTCATTTCCAAACTGTGAGATTTTCTGCCTCAACCCACCAAGGTTCACTGCAAAAAGGAAAACCAGCAGACAGAACAGAAGGAAAGGGCTCATTATTATAGAACATAATTTATTACCCACAGGATTCCTGAGTCACTGCTGTTGGGCAAGAGAATATAGATTCAGAGAATCTTGAACCTTGAAGAAAGGCAAGTGTGAAACTCAAGCTTGCCAATGAAGAAAAGAGGATACATAGATAATAAGTGACATACCCTGGGTCCCACAACAAATTGGTGGCAGAGTCACTTCTCCCACTCCAGCAGGCTGAGAGATAAACTAAAATACAAAAATCTGCACAGAATGAAAGAACAATAATGGAAATGGAAAGCTGTGCATTTGCCTCTGATTCTTGAGGCAAGAGTTAAGGTGAGTTGAGGTAAGAGCATTGTTAGACTCCTTCACAAGGAAACTACAATATTTCTGAATTGCTTATTAATGTTCAAATCTAATAAAGATACACCTTTTTAAAATAAAAATACCAAACAGAATGATTTTTACTAATAACATCAGCTCTCTGGATTGATTTCATGGGACTGTTTGTTGGGCCTCTTATCAAATTCATGCAGCACCTCCAGCAGCAGAGCATGGTGGTTAGTTAAGGAAAAGGACTTTGGGATCAAACAGGTTCAAGTTTGTATATAAACTTTGCTTTTTAGTAGCTGTGCAATTTGGGCAAGTTAATTAACTGCTTTGTGCCTCTGTTTTCTTAGCAGGAAAACGGAGATAATAATATTACATAGTTCGCAGGGTAAGAATGAAAAAACATGATGCATGAAAGTGCTCAAAACAGTGCCTGGAGCAGAGCAGCTGCTCACTTTGCCTGCTCGTTTTTCATCATCACATTCCTTGCGGGTACTGTTCTTACCATCACCACTCCCAGGCTGGTATTGTGACACAAGACAGAAGCCACTTCTCACTCAGCTGCTTTATTCAGGTTGCTCTTGTTCCCTAGAATGGCCTTCCCCTCTCCTTTTTATCAACCAGGAAAAAAAAAGTCTACATTTTCTTCCAGGCTCAATGCAAGATTCATCCCTCCAAAATTATCCCTAAATCACTGTCACAAAAAATTCAAAAAAAAATTTATTGGGAGGGCCATATATTTAAATACAGTGAGCAAACATGATAAGAGAATATGAGGAAGTGGAAAGACCCTGAGCTTCCAAGTCAGAAGGCTCTAAAAATTGCTAATCTTCCAAACACCAGCTGTGTGACCTGGAACAAATCACCTTAAATTCTCTGAGCCTTCATTTCTTCAATCTGTTTGATAAGTTTCATAATCCCTCCAGCCATTTCTTCTGTCAGCAACATCCTGATATAGAAAAGCATTAGGATAAGAGCAAGCAGAAAAAAGCAGGAAGAAAAACGGAAGAATCAAGGGTAGTAAAAAAAATTTTGATAAGGAGGGTGCGAGGGCTGATGAAGATGGACAGAGCTCAGCTGAGGGGAATAGTGCGGGGGGTCTATGTCTCCTTCCTTAAGAGAAAAAGCAGTGATGACTACTATGAGCAGAGTCAAAAGAACCTGATACTTCCAGCTTGGTGAAGAAAGAGCTTTTATCAGAAAACAAAGTAGGTGACCTTGGTATTTGGTTGGGAAAAGACCTGGAAAGGGGAGGAAAAGGCAAAAACTGAGCTTTACAAGTATCATTTGAGAGCCTAGGTGAGACGCTTAGACCCAAGCTGAATAACTTGAGATCCTTTAAAAAATTTTTTTTAATCTTTATTTATTTTTGACAGAAAAAGACAAGAGTGTGAGTATGGAGGGGCAGAGAGAGAGAGGGAGACACAGAATCTGAAGCAGGCTTCAGGCTCTATGCTGTCAGCACAGAGCCCAACAGGGTATGAAACTCAAGAACCTCCAGATTATGACCTGAGTTGAAGTGGGATGCTTAACTGATTGTGCTACCCAGGGGCCTCAATTAGGGGCTATTTTATTATGAATTCAGCATATAATATTTGAGGCATATTATGATATTGCACTAATTTTTAGCTCCCTAACACATATCCCCCTCTTATTTTTATAAAAAACCATGGCATGTGCACCCCTACCTCCACTGTGGGCCCACTGAGACAGAAAGATGATTAAGATCTGGCCTATCAGAATACCTCATTTCTAAAAATGCTACTTTAGATGTTTCAACCAGCACTGCAAGGACACCAAGAGTGACGATAGGCTCCTGCCGTAAATAACCATTATGATTGTACCAGTACACACTGGCTAACCGTCAGCCCTCCCCACTTCCCTGGGCACATGATGAATCTAACTGTGGATCCATGACAAAATAGGGCCAACTGGAGCCTTTTCTGAGAATGACAAATGGGCCTTGGAAAAAAGAAGCAAAGCTCTTTACAATGGAATCGCTAAGACATAAAGCCCGAGATAAGACAACAAAATGAAAACAATCAGGATCAGGCAGAAATGAGAAATAAGCAGAAAGAAAACCCTGGTGAAATTGTGTCCTGATTTTCAAGTCCGTCAGTCCTGCACTTCTTTCTTTAATTCTGTGGTCTGCAACATTATCCTTTCCAGTTATCTAAGCCAATCAACTCAATTTTTTCTTAAGCTTGTTCAAATTGGACTTGTCACATACAATCAAGGGTTCTGACTAAAACTCTTCTGCTCACTGTGGCAAACTGCAGCTTGCACAAGAAGTGACCATGTACCAAACTAATTACAGTAGAAAGACAAGGAATTATTAGAATGAGAAAGAAAGGAAAAGCCCTGAATCTGGGTATTCGCTCTTGTGTGAGAAAATCTCCTTTCCACCTACAGCACATTTGACCACTGGTGTTAGTATGACAGTTAATCTTAAATAAGTGTCTGCTGTTAAGTGTGCCCAAGAGACCCCAGTGTGCCCCTCTGGATAACAGCAACCCTGTACCATGCTAACTCTCACCCCAGATCTCCAATTTTTAGTCGGCTTCAAGTTAATATGCACCTTCTACTGTATGCAAAGACAGCTGGCTCTAGACTCTTTCAAACAAGTAAATTCCATTGAGATAAGCTATTACTTTCTTAGCATTCCCCAGGAATGGAGGCTCAAGGATTTATATGTAGTAAATACCCAATGAATGTTTAGATATAAAAGATTGGCCACATACCACATTACAAAGCTCTTCAGTCTCCCAGGTGCCTCAGTCTACATTTATAGGCCCTGAGGATATGCATGCAAGCAAACAGCACTAAATGAATAGTCCAAATCCTTGGGGACCAGAACTCAAATGACCAAAACTGATAGGTTTGTTAGATCCGAATCTGGGTGATCTTAAATGCAAGCAGTGAGCAAGGAAAGGTCAGCTGAGGTTAGAAACGCCTTGGTAGGTTCTAAGAAAAATCCCTGAAGTGAAAATATTGAAAAATGTAGAGCTCAGGAAAAGTGTATACAGTAAACACCTTCAGTTAACCCCACCTCTAAGAGTTCGTTATTATGGTCAGATGACCTTGGTTAGAGATCACTCAGCTTACAAGTGCTTGTGGCTTATTGTAATGCATCAATGGCAGCCAATAAGACAGGAACATATAGGATAGATGACTCACCAGAAAGTGGTAAAGTGGAAACATTCACAGTATAGGACGTTACACCCACTATCTCCCAGGTGATACAGATGTCTGAATAACATTCACCAATGTTCACTTGACTAGGGAAATTTTTGACCCACTCCAAATAGACAAGGTCCATTAATCCTCCATTTATAAACAATAGTGTTAAGTATTCAATAAATGTTAGCTAGGTGCTAGGCACTGTGCTAATAAGCACTTTGTAAACATCAAATAAGTTAACACTTGGTAAAAGGTTGGAATCATGCTTCACACTTAGCAAGGGTTGAATAAATGTCAGTAACTATAATCATCATCATTTTTAATCTTCACAGTACTTCCATGAGTTAGGTACTTATTTGTCATGGTTACTTTATAGATCAGGAATTGAACACTTAGAGACATTGAATGAGCTGTACAAACTAACTCTATTAACAGAGGAGCCAGAATTCTAAACCAGAAAACCTGGTTCAAGAACTCTTAAACTTTATACTCTACTGCCATCCTTCAGCTCAAAAAGGAGTTTCCCAAATCCAAACAGCAGCCCTTGCCCATAATGTTTATATGACACAGCTATAGAAGTGTGATCTTCTCACTTCCTTCTATCCCCTATTCCAGTGGTTACAAACATTTCTATGAATCAAAATCACCTAGAGAGCTTGTTAAAACATAGGTTTCTGGGTCCCATCCCCAGAGTTCCTAAATCAGCGACTGTGTGGGGGAGGGCATGAGAATTTGCATTTCTGGCAAGTTTCTTGGTGATGCTGCTGCTGGCCTAGGCACTATACTTTAGCCACCACTGCCCTATTCTCGCCTTCAACCTTTGTCTCTACCAACCACTGAAATGGCTAAATTCCTCAAGAAATACTCCACAGCCTCTTTAGGTGTAAAGATACGATCACAATACATCTATCTCCCTCCTTTTCCCACACTCTGATTTCCTTGACTATCTAATTCATTCATGCCACATGTAATAACCAAGCTCCTATGTGTTAGCCACAGGCACTAGAAAATATCACAAGAACAATATGGAGCTGATTGCCAACCTAGAGAGGACACAGCAGATATTAACCAATGAACATACAAAATACGCGAAATTTCAAATTGGACAAGCGCTATGAAGAAAAACAACCAGATTCAGTAAGAGAAAACCATGAGGGAGACTGCAGGGGAGTTTGTTGGCATTTATCCATCTAATATGCATTCTCCCCTATGTCTCCCTTCTACATTCGTCTCCTCAGTCCAGCCCATGCACACACATAGAACTTCTCCATACTACACTGGGAGAGTATCTCAAACACAGGGCTCCATTTCTTCCTCTAATCCAGGCCTACCCAGGCTCAGGAAAGAGGGGTATGAAAAGGTCTTTAGACATGCTTCCTCCTCTCCCCACCACATGGTAAAGTAAATTTCCAGACAGAGAGAATGAGTTCAACACTGAGTCACCAAGCTGAAAGATGAGAAAGACAGAGGAGACCCAGAACCTAGGAAGTATTGTTTTTGAGTGCCTGGATCCAGTCATGCCTGAAGCCAACTCCATTCCTGGGCTCCTTGGTTCAGAGACCAATGAATTCTTTTTTCTGCCTAATTTTTATCATCTTATTAAACATAACAATTACAAATATAGAAACCTTAACTGCATTTGAAAGCAATGTTTCTTTGAGAGCAATGTTTCTTTGAAGAAGTAACATCTGAGTTTGAGACCTAAAGAATAAGCAAGAGATGGGGCACCTGGTGAATTAGTTGGTTAAGCGTCCCACTTTGGCTCAGGTCATGATCTCACACTTTGTGAGTTTGAGCCCCATATTGGGCTTTGTGCTGATAGCTCAGAGCCTGGAGCCTACTTCAGATTCTGTGTCTCCCTCTCTCTCTGCCCCTCTGCCCCTAACACTCTGTGTGTATCTCTCTCAAAAATAAACATTTAAAAAATTAAGAAAAAAAGAATAAGCAAGAGAAGTAGTCAAGGGAGGAGTTAAAGGATAAGGTTTTAGGTAAAGAGAACAAGAATGTATTGGCCCTGTGATGGGAAAGAGCTTTCTGAAGGAATTGAAAGCATGAGTGGCATGAGGAATGGGTATAGTGGGTGAGGAAGTAGGAGAGATACATGGGGTCAGATCCTACAGGCTGTACAGAGGACTTTGTAACTAATTTTTAATATATTATCCATGACTATAGCACAATTTAAACTAAAATTAGCTAAACCAATATAGATTTTCCTAGACACCTGTTCTAACTCAAAGCACAACTATCCCCATAAGAAGCCACTCTACCATGGCTCCTTGACTCTCTTTCGACATGCATATTTCCTCCTGCATTCAGCTTACTGAGTCCAAATATCCCTCATCCTATACTAGAACAAAGCACACATCCGTTGGTAGCAGATGGCAGGGGACAGAATACTCAAGATAACACTGCTGTTCTAATAACTAAGTTCATGGAAAGTGGCCCCCATGGGGCCAATTAGAGCCAATACCCAACTTTAACTAATCGCAGTAGCCATGTTCTCTGATATGCCCTCACCTTTATGCAACTCTACTTCACTGCTTCTCTAGATCAAATGTAAGCACATTTAAGGATGGTGGGAAATATCGTTACAGAGAAGTTTAAACACCTGCTCTCTTAAGTAAAGGACATTCAAGTATAATTTCCTCCAGTTTTCTAAGGTCCAAAATCCAAAAAAAAAAAAAAAAAAAAAACCCAAAAACAAAAAAAAAATGAAAACAAAACAAAAAGAAACAAAATGAAAACCACTGTAAATTCTCAGAATTCTGACAAATCAATTCTTTTTTTTTTTTTTTTGTTTCAGTTCTTTTAAATGGACACGTTAAGCAGCGGCAGCAGGACAGGTACCTCTCATAACCATTACGAGGTGTCAGGACTCTGCATGCTTTGTCTCAGAAACCCACAAGGTAAATGTTTTAATTTTCCTAAACTACAAATAGAGAAGTTTAGTACCCACCCCAAAGTAAATTATTATAACTAAGGACACCCAGTAAGTACAGATAGGAAATAAGAACCAAAGCCGGATGCAAAGACTGTGACCATACCCAGTGTGTTATATAAACTTCACCATTAAGAAAGAGTGCTGACTGTTTACAAATCAGTCAAGGTCAATACAACAACCAGTTCTAGGAACATAAACTCTAAATAAATAAAACCAGTAAAGGATATACAGACAGAGAAATAAAATGCTAGACAAATAAACACATACTGTGTGGCCAATTTCTCCCTGGCTCATCTAAACCTAGGGCCCTGGATAAGGCCTATTCCTTCCTGCACTTTCCTCTCATCACATGCATATACTGCCCAACCCACCAGTAATGTGACACCTGGCTGCATACATTTTATTCCTGTGAGATCCTCTGATGAGCCTTTGACAACAATCCACCTTTCAGTTAAATGTCTATGATCCCAAAAGCCAAGATGAGAAACCTCTGCAGCATGTCTTACTCAAGTTATTTCTCCTAAGAGTTTCAGCCCCACTCCTTTCTAACTGAGTAATATGAGGCAAATTATTTAGCCTCTCTGAACCTTAGTTTTTCATCTGTGAAATTACCTTGTTTATGGAGCTGTTGTGAAGATTACATGAAATAATTCATAGTTAGCATTTGGCATTGTGCCTAGCACATAGTAAACATCTAATAAATTCCAGCTATTATTGGCCATAATATTATGTATGATATGCTCTAAGGAAGTGTAATGTATGGAAATCAGAATTTGCAAATACATAAATTAAAGATTATTAACAATATTAAAAGAATCTTCATTTCACAAAGATTTCTCATGGGATTTTTTTTTTCTTTTTTCTTTTTTCTTTTTTAAATCAAAACTTCCCTAGAACATTACAAATGAGACTTGGTCTCTGCTGTTTCTACTCACAACACTTCGGACACCAGATGGGTGGTTGTTTTCCTCACACCAACCAATTCTCCCAATCTTTAAATATCAGCTTGGTGGCCTATAATTCAGTGCAATTCTGACACTAACTAAGCAGAGTTGGCATCAGACTCCACAGGTTTAAGAGTTCAATCCCATAAGACTACCCTCACTTCAGATGACAGTTCCAAGTATTTGGTGCCCACAGTATCCACACTTCTGTCTGATGTGGCTACAAAGTTGAGAGTTCCCACAACACCCCCTTTCAGGTTTGGTAATTTGCTAAAATAGCTCAAAGAACTCAGGGAAAGACTCTACACACATTTACTGGTTTATTATAAAGGATACAGCCAGGAACAGGCAGATGAAACAGATGCTATAGGGTAAGATGAAGAGGATCTTCCATGCCCTTCTGGGTACACTACCCTCCCAGTTCCTCAATGTGTTCACCACCCTCTGGAAGCTCTTCAGACGACCCTGTCACTTAGGACTTTTCGAAGTTTCACTAAATAGGCATGGTTGACTAAATCATTTGCTGTTGATGATAAACACCAATAAGCACTGGAGGTCACAAGTTGGACTGAAAGTTCCAATCCTCTAATCATGCCTTAGTGTTTCTAGTTTCCAGATGGGTGGTTCATTCATTCATCCTGAAGCTATCTGGGGGTCCTCAGCCACCAGTCATCTCATTAGGATATAAAAGATACTCTGATCACTCCAAGGATTACAGGATTTTAGGAGCTATGTGTTAGGGACCCAGGACAAAGGCCAAATATATACTTCTTATTGAATCCACATTTGGGTAACCAAATGTTAACTTACCACAACATCTGAATTATGGAATTTATTAACCTTATGCCCATAAGAGATTAATAGCAAGGAAAAGAATATCATCAAAAAGATATTCTCATTTCTTGAGAATTCAAGCCAGCTAGCAGATATTCCCAAATAATTTATTGTGCAAGAGAACAAAAGAAAGCCCTTCTGCTCTGGAACCAACTAGAGAGCTGGCCTGCTAATAGCTGGGCACCACCTTGTTTTGAGAGGTCAGAATGAGTTTATTACAAGACACTGAGAAAGAGAAGTATCGTGTAACCAACCACACAATCTTAGCTAAATCACAAAACCTTTATAAACTTGAGTTTCCTCACTAATGAAATGAAATATTTATAAATAGATGATTTTTCAGGACCCTTTTGCTTTCAAATGCAACCACCCACTGCCCAGGGGGAAATAGTACAGAGAACTTGTCTCAAATAACACAACTCTTCAAGTGGAAAGCATGCTGTTTTATTTCAACCTCTCGCCTTATCCCTTGCTGGAACCCAAACTAGGTAGCAATTTTATCTGCAAGAAAGGAAATGAACTGATGATTTTAAGAATCAGGTTACAGAGGTGTTCGCCATCCTGACAGCCCCACTGATATGCCCTTTACATGTTATACATGCAAAGAGACATCTATTTTTTTCTTTCCAGTTTTATTGATAAGTTCTGGGAAAGCAAAATCTTCTTAAGCAGTCAGGGGCAGGTGTAACAATCTTCCCTTAAAAACTAGTATACCTTGATAACATATAGCTCTTTATGTTAGAAAATCATGGCATTTATCAGAAGAGTAGGTCAACAGGGCATATTATTATCCTGGCAAGGGAGAATCCTCACAATGGGATGGAAATATGTATACTACATGGAAATCTGGGATTTAAAAATCACCCTACATTTATAGCATGCTCATCAATACTATATTGACTCTCAGAGTGATCTCTGAGAGGAATTATAGAGGAATTCATTTCATGTTTTATTAAGCCTAGGGAAAAATATGTATTTCTCAATCAAGTGGTAAAGAGTACGAGTGAAAATTAAATGGGAATAATCAGAACAAGTAGCTACAACTAGAGAGTATTGAGTGAAACTACTCCCAGACCCTCATTGATAAATGTAAAAGGAGCTCATTTTAGGCCACCAGACTTGGACATCAGAGTTCTTGATCATAAGTAACACAATTGAGGTTGATTAACAATCAAAAGCAAATATCCTGGGTGGAATGTCACAGAACCAACAGCAGTCTGGAAGAGCAGGCTTAGCACCATGCAGCGAACAAGCAAATCCCAGAAAGCCGAGAATCAAGAAACACGGCAAGCACACCTTTGCAGTTGGAGCAGGAAACTAGTGCAGCTGCTCCCCAGGATGAGTAATTTCCAACTGGAGTTTGTGTCCTTAAATCACTCACTCAAGAGAGAAAAAAGAATCTGATTTCCAGGGCTAGGTCGCATGTCAGACCCCCCAGAGCACAGAGCAGAAGGCTCTGTCTTCTTGAGATTCTATGGAGGGAGACAGGCACTTGGAAAGTTACTGTCCCAGCAACACTAAATGAAATGATGGAGGGCAGTTCTCCCAAAGGAGATCAGGGTACTATACAGGAGGAAGAATTTATGCTCGCTTGCAGCCAAAAGAAAAAAGAAAGCTATAAACAAAAACCTGTATGTGTATTTATTCATTAATCATTCAGTAAAACTTTCTAGGTCATATGATATTATAAAGATAATCCCACGGCAGAGAAGATTTCACCAGACAAAAGGTACAATCTCTGATACACTCTCAATATCATAGATATCCCAAACTGTTGTGCATTAAGAAAGAAAGGGATTCCAATATGGTTGCTATGTATGTATTCAAAAAAAGAATGTTCAAGCACTTGAGGGCTGGACCAATCCCCACAAGGTCAGTGGGTTATTTTCCTTCCTTTCCTCCCTCAACTATAAAAGGATTAAAAATTTAGGAGATTGCACAGGTCTAGGAGTCCCTAACTCTCAAATTTAGTCATTTCATTTGTGCAGCTGTAGTTTTAAAAAGCCTGCGGATTTAAGTAAGGTAAGTATGTGTACCCTCCGCTAAGCTAGGTTTTCAACAGTGAATCTAAAACAAATGATGCAGACTTATGAAGACTCATCCTCAGATCCAGGTACAAATGGGGTGTTTGGCAGCAGCACACCCTTTGTAGATCAATGGGTAAACACCGCACCTTCTGCAGGAGTTTGGCCAGTGTTTATACTGAGATCTGCAGGTGGGATCATGAGGGATGTCATTATGGCCTATCATGTCAATGTGAGTTGATGTGCTTCAAAAACCATCTACATCAAATCTTCGTATTCTGCTGAACAATGAGGTATAAGTTATAGCAATAAAAGTCCTTGTAGGGAGTTTTTACCTATAGAGGGCAATTTTCTTATTTTTTATAACTCATTTTCATTTTTGAATTTAATTATCACAAGCTGTTATTCCTATTCCATGAGGAAGTAGTCAACCTAGATAATTTCAGTCAGTGATCACTAAACTACAAAAAGTGCCACTATAATACAGTCGTCATTTTTTAATATCCACAAAAGGCTACCCTGCTCTGCTAACAGAACACACTACCAATACGAACAGCTGAAAATAATGTATGCAATTCAGTAAGGCCTTAAATGATCACACTGCAGTTTCAAAATGACTGAGTCATGAAAAACTGTTTGGACACAGAGGAGCAGACATGAAATGCTGTTAAAGAAGTTTCTCGAGGTAGTCCCTAAACCTGAGATGGTTACGTGGAAATATGAGTTATGAAACGGAAGTCAATACTCAATGAGTCCCAGAAAGAAAGTAGATGGGAAAAGCAGGGTATTGCTGTCTCCTTCCCCAAATAAAGGCACCAGTGTTTCCAATGATATACCAATTAATATTTCAAGTATGCCCAGACGTGCCCCAACAATTACCAGATTCTCCCCAGGACTAACCAGATCACCACTGCCTAATCAGTCATTAGCTTCTTGTTATTCATCAGTGTCCCATATGTACTGGACTGATTACATCCTAACTCAAAGTATTTCCGCCATTTTTCTAAGGTATCTAAACTGAGAACTTGGATAATTTTCTACAAGAAACACAATGCTATTTTATGGGTATTTGATGTACACATACATAGTGCCTGAGAGTATCTGGCATCTGGTCCTGACTGTTTCTAGAAAAAAGTCATTTAGCTCTGTGAGCCTGTGTTTTCTTACTTTTAAAATTAGGGATTAGAGAGAGGTAGTTCAAGATGACAGCATAGGAGGATCCTAGACTTACCTGCTCCCATGGACATAACAAATCTACAGCTACAGGTGAAACAATTCCCTCTATATATTAAAATAAAAAAAAAAAAACCTAAAAACTAGTTTAATAGATCCTCCACCACAAACAATATAAAGGCTACCTTAAGACAGGAAGGAGAAGCAGAGATACAGCCTCACCAAAAATCTTACTTCTGGCACAGCAACCCACAGCAGCAGTAATTAGGAGGGATCATACAAATATAGTTTCTCCCTGAGGAGTGAGAGGGTTTCTGGCCCACATCAGGCATTCCAACCATTGGTACCTGTTCTGGAGAAATGAGCCCCCAAAACATCTTGCTTGGAAAACCAACAGGCTTAAATCTAGGAGAAACACATGATTGTGGAGAAAGGATATTCCATTCTGACAGAGCTCAAATGTAAGCTTGTTCACATAAAGACACCAGACTGAAAAGCACTTACATCATATGTGAAGGAGATTCATTTTCTAACCTAAGGTGTCCGCCAAAGAGGTATAAACCTATTGGGACCTTCTTTGAGGGCAGAGGAACAGATGCATACTAGTCTCGGTATTCTGCCTCAGTCTTGCTAGTGCTGGCAAGGTGGGCACCATCTTTGAGCTCTCCCTCTACATTTCTGGTACCTGGCACAGGCCGGTGTCATTTTCACTGTAGGCAACTAGCAGTGGCAAGTGAGTGCCCTGACCCTCTGTACTGTTCATACTGCTGCTTCTAGACCCAACACATAAGTGTGACCCATACAATGGACACTTATTGAGTGCCTGGCCCTAGTGGCCTGGGGGAACTGCATTCCTGGACCCCATGGGTCTGAAACAATCAGAGAGACAGTTCAAGAGACAACCAAGAGCTAGAGCAAAGTTAAAAGATAAGGTTCATCCCACATACAAGCCCCTTCCTTCAAGACTGTAAGAGAGAGCCATTTAATCTGGTATATAGAAGCAAACATAGAGAGTCAAGCAAAATGAGGAAACAGAGGAATATGTTCCAAATGAAAAGAAAACAGATAAACCACCAGAAAAAAAAGGCCTTAATGGAACAGAGACAAAAAATGTATCTAATAAAGAGTTCAAAATAATGATCATAAAAATGTCAGTGAAATGAGAAGAATGTTAAAACACAGTAAGAATATCAACAAAGAGATAGAAAATATCAGAAAGTACCAAACAAAAGCCAGAGAGCTGAAGAATACAATAAATTAACTGAAAAACTAAGACAACTACAAGTGAAATAACATTCATGTTATAGGGGCCCCAGAAGGAAAAAACACAAAGGAGCAGAAAACTTATTTGAGGAAATAATGGTTGAAAGTTTCCCTAACTTTAGGAAGGAATCAACCTCAAAATTAAGGAAGCCTAGATAGTTCTAAACAAGATGCACATAAAGAGACCCACACTGAGATACATTATAATTAAAATGTCAAAACTTAAACAGAGATTCTTTAAAAGCAGCAAGAAGAAATAACAGGTTACATAGAAAGAAACCTCCATAAAGCTATAAGCAAATTTTTTTTTTCCACAAAAATTTTCCAGGCCAGAGGTGCCTGGGTAGCTTAGTTAAGCATCTGACTCTTGATTTCGGCTCACACCTCATGATCTCATGGTTGGTAGGATCAAGCCCCATATGGGGCTCTGCATTGATAGCATGGAACCTGCTTCGGATTCTCTCTCTCTATTTCTGCCCTTCCCCACTCATGTGCATGCTCTTTCTCTCAAAATAAATAAATAAATAAATAAATAAATAAATAAATAAATAAATTATTTTTTTTAAAGATGCATAAAACCAACTGACAAAGTTCAACATCCATTTTGATAAAAACTCTCAACAAGGTGGGTAATAGATAGAACGTATCTCAACATAATAAAGGCCATATATTAGCCTACAGCTAACATTATACTCAATGGTAAAAAGCTGAAAGTTTTTCCTTTCAGAACAGAAACAAGACAAGGATGCCCAGTCACACTACTTTAATTCAACACAGTATTGAAATCCTAGCCAGATCAAGAAAAAAGGAATGAAAGACATCCAAATTGGAAAGAAAGAAATGAAACCATCACTATTTGTGTACAACATGATTCTGCATTTAGGAAGCCCTGAAGACCCCCAAAACAAACAAACAAACAAACAAACAAACAAACAAACAAACAAAACCCTGTTAGAACTAAAAAACAAATTTGATAAAGTTGCAGAGTATAAAACCGGTGTGCAAAAATATGTTGTTCGTAAGCTCTGGGGACGTTCCCTGCTTGGGCACTGGGGCAGCAGAGCAGAAACCTAGCAGAACTGCAGACCGGGCCTCCACTTGGGAGGGGAGGGGACAGGGCTGGAAAGGAGTCTCTTCAGGCGAGAGAACTAGGCCGAGCACCCGCTGGCATTGTCTGCCCACCGCCACCAAGCGTCGGCCCCAGGCAAGGGCGCGCCCGTGAGAGAACCCGCTCAAGGGGACAGCCACACCCCAGCCCCCTGCTAGTCAGCCTGGTCTTTCTCTCTGGAGGGGGAATGGATAACGAAGGCTTCTCTGCATTTACAGAACAAGACAGCCTAGGAAAGGACCGAGAGAATAAAATAGAATGGACTCCAGAATAGGGAAATGGATGCTAATTTAAAGGAAAGGGAGAATAATTTGGAAACATTTTAAGGAAGAGCTGGATGTGCCATAGAAACGCTGTGTGATTCCCAGCTTTTCTTGCCGCTCTGGGAGGCATACCAGCCGGACACCCGGCACTGCGCGTACGGGTCTGTGGGTGGCCTTCCTGTCGCCCCTCAGCCCCCTGAGCAGCACGCTTCCCAGGAGCCAGTTGCCTTCATTCCCAACCCTGCTCATGCTGGTTGTACTTAAGTGCAGTAATTATGTAATTTAACTAAATATTATAAACATCCATGATATAAGGGCACAAAACAAAATATACGGACTCTCAAAGAGAAATTAAGAAAACAATCCCATTTACAATTACATCCAAAAGAATAAAATACCTAGGAATAAAATTTAACCAAGGAGGTGAAAGAGCTCTACATTGTAAAGTGTAAGAAATTGATGAAAGAAACTGAAGGAAAAACAAAATAAATGAAAAGGTATTCCATGCTCATTAACTGTAAGAATCAATATATTTTTTAAATGTCTATATTATCCAAAGCAATGTACAAATTCAAGGCAATCTCTTATAAAAAATCCAGGGACATTTTCCACACAAATAGAACATATGATTCTAAAATTCTTATGGAGCCACGAAAGACTGTGAATAGCCAAGGCAATCTTGAGAAAGAAGAACAAAGCTGGAGGCATCATGCTCCCAGATTCAAACTATATTACAAAACTGTAGTAATCAAAATGGGGTGATATTGGCACAAAAAACACACAGAGATCAATGGAACAGAATAGAGACCCTAGAAATAAATCCATAAATATAGGGTCAATTGATTTATGACAAGGAGACAAGAGTATACAATGGAGAAAGGACAGTCTCTTTAACAAAAGGTGCTGGGAAAGCTGAACAGCCACATAAAAAGGGATGAAACTGGGACACTATCTTTCATCATACACAAAAATTAATTAAAATAGATTGAATATCTGAATATAAGACCTGAAACCAGGGGCGCCTGGGTGGCTTAGTCGGTTAAGCGTCCGACTTTCGCTTAGGTCATGATCTCGCGGTTCGTGGGTTCGAGCCCGCGTCGGGCTCTGTGCTGACTGCCAGCTCAGAGCCTGGAGCCTGTTTCAGTCTGTGACTCCCTCTCTCTCTGACCCTCCCCTGCTCATGCTGTCTCTCTCTCTCTCCTAGAAATAAATAAAACATTAAGAAAAAAAAAAGACCTGAAACCATAAAACTCCTAGAAGAAAACAGGTGGTGAGCTCCTTGACATTGTTCTTGGTGAGGGTTTTCTGGATCTGACTCCAAAAAAAATGGCAACAAAAGCAACAATAAGCAAATGGGACTATACCAAACTAAAAAGCTTCCGCACAGTGAGGAAAACAACAAAATAAAAAGGAAACCTACTAAACGGGATAAGATATTTGCAAATCACATACCCAATAATGGGCTAATATCTACATATATATAAAGAACTTACACAACTTTATAGCAAAAGAAGAAATAATCTGATTTTAAAGTGGACAGATACCTGAATAGACATTTTCCAAAGAGGACACACAGATGGCCAACAGATATATGAAAATATGCTCAATATCACTAACCATCCAGAAATGCAAAATCATGATCAAAATCACAATAAGCTCTCTCACAACTGCCAGAATAACTATTATTTAAAAAACAAGAAATAAGAACTGTTAGAGAGAATGTGAAGAAAAGGAAACTCTCAGGCACTTTTGGTGGAAATGTAAATTGGTGCAGCCACTACGGAATGTAGTGTTCTCAAAAAATTAAAAATAGTACTACCATATGACTCAGTGATTATACTTCTGGGTATGTATCTTAAGAAAATGAAAATACTGGGGCGCCTGGGTGGCTTAGTCAGTTAAGCGTCTGACTTTCGCTTAGGTCATGATCTCACAGCTCATGGGTTTGAGCCCCGCGTCGGGCTCTGTGCTGACAGCCAGCTCAGAGCCCGGAGCCTATTTCAGAGTCTGTGTCTCCCTCTCTCTCTGACCGTCCCCTGCTCACACTGTCTCTCTCTCTCTCCTAGAAATAAATAAAAACCTTAAAAAAAAAAAAAGAAAATGAAAATACTAATTTAAAAAGATAGATGTATCCCTATGTTTATTGCGCATTACTTACAAGAGACAAGATATGGAAATAACCTAAATCACCATGGGTGGATGAATGGATAAAGAAGACATGGTATTACACATATATACAGCAGGATACTACTGAGTTGAAAAAGAATGAAATTTTGCCATTGTGACAATATAGAGAGACTTTAAGATTATTATACTAAATTAGTCAGAGAGAAACAAATACTGTATGATTTCCCTTATATGTGGTATCTATAAAAACCAAACCAACTGAACAAACAAAACAAAACAGAACTCACAGACACAAGGAACAGATAGGTGGTGGCCAAAGAGGACAAGAGCTGGAGGGATGGGCAAAATGGGTGAAGGAGACCAAGAGGGACAAAATTCAAGTTATAAAATAAGTAAGTCATGGAGATGTAAAGCACAGTATGATGATTCTAATTAAGAATATTGTATTGCACATTTGAAAATTGCTAAGAAAGCAGATCTTAAAAGTTCTCATCACCAGAAAAAACATTTTTTTCTAACTTCTATGAGGACAGATTGTAATGAGACTTGTTCAGATGATTATTTCACAATTTATACAAATATTGAATCATTGTTGTATATATCTGAAACTAACATAATGTTATGTTAATTTTATTTCAATTTTAAAAAGGAAGAAAAAATATTTTAATCCTAGTTCCACTATTCATTCTTCTCAAGAGAAAATATTTTGATCCTATTTCTACTACTCATTTTTCTCAATATTTTATGGCTCTCTCTACTTGTTCCTGAAAATGGCCCCATTGCTAGAATGACTCCTGGAATATAGTAGGCACCAATAAATAGTTATTGAATGAATGAAAAAATCATGGGTCGGAATAAAATGAATAACTTTTATCATTAAACATTTCTATTTTATGAATTAACATTCAGGAGAAGAACCCATTTATCAAAGATCAAAGGGAGTATGAATTATTTCATGTCTTTTTCACTTTAAGTAGAGGCAATGATTGGAAACTTTACCTTCTGGTATTAAATGTTTTCTTTCATGTTCTTGCTTTTTTTTTCCAGACTTCTTTTTAACAAAGTCCTATGGAGATGCTAGATAGAATCTTTCTATTTCTCATGTTCACCTACATACTCATTCAATAAACATGCATATAAATACTTATGTATATTAATGTATGCACAGAACTCAGCCTGCTGGGATCAAATATGCAAACAAGAATTACTATACATCATGACAATATACTTTGATGGGAAAAGCAAAAATATTTCACTGGAAGGACCTACAAATGATACCTATTCCAGAGTTCAGTGATAAAGGAAGGATTCAAGGAGAAAAGATACAAAAACCAAGTCAAGACACAAAAGATGAGAATGAGTTACCAATTAAAGAGGGGTAGGACAAATAGTCCAGGCAAAAGAAGTAACCTGTGTGACATTCCAGAAGCATGAGATAGTCAAGGAAAGGAAAAAAATTCTTCTAGCAAGAGGAAGCTATGAGGTCTGTAGGCACATGTCATCAATGGCATGTTTGAGTGTGTATATGTGTGTGTGGAGAGATAGACGGTAGACAGATATAGATGCTATAGATATTAGGTATCTCCATATTATGATGATTAATTTTACAAGTCAACTTGACTAGACTAAGGAATGTCCAGTTGGGTGGTAAAAACATTACTTCTGGGTGTTTCTCTGAGGGTGTTGGTGAAAGAAATTAGGATTTGAATCATTATACTGAGTAAGGCAGATGGCAAGTGGGTATAATCCAAACTCTTGAGGGCCTGAATAGAAGAAAAACATGGAGAAAGGACAAATTCATTCTTTCTGCTTGAACTGATACGTTGATCTTCTCCTGCACTAAAGCATCAGTGCTCCTGGTTCTTGGGCTTTTGGATTCAGACAGAGACTTAGACTATCCATCCTGTGATTCTCATGCCTTAACACATAGCCTGAGTTACACCGCTACCTGGTTCTCCAGCTTACAGACAGCAGATCATGGGACTTCTGGGGCTCCAAAACCACATCAGCCTTTAATAAACCTCCTCCTATATATCTCTCTACCTATATCTCTCTGATTCTACTTCTTTGGAGAACCATGACCAATATATACATTTTTATGTCAGAGATTTAAGCAGGAGAGTAACACTGATTGAATTTGAATTTTAGAAAAATCACTATGGTTGAGCACAATGAACAAATTTGAAGAGAGACACTAGAGGCAGAGAAATCAGACAGAAAGCAGCTACAGTAATCCATTTGATAAACACAGTAGCCTGGACTAGGACAGCAGTGTGCTAAAGACAGAGAAAAGTGAATGGAACAGTAAAAACAAACAAACAAAAAAAACATGTAGCAGGAAAAATCAACAGGACTTGAGGACCTACCAGATGTGGGAGGATAAAGAAGATGGAGAAATCAAGGATGACACCCAATTGTTTTTTTGCCTGAGCAATTGTTTGATAGTGGTCCTATTCATTGTACTATGGAAGATTAAGAAAATCTGGAAAGAAAGGACAGAGCAGTTGTGAGTTCCATAAGTCTTCGGTACACTAGAGATGGAGATTTGGGAGGCATCAGCACACTGCAGGTAAGATCAGTGAGGCAGAATGTGGTAAGAAAGAAGAAAATACAGCCCAGAAAAAAAGCTCTCAGGGATAATTAATCAGTAAATCGCTAAATTAACTACAACACAACCCGGTAGAAACAATGCAAGTCCTAAAACTACAATTACGAAAAATGCTCTATAATATTCTGTTGGATACCTCAAGTCCTCAAGTTTCTTATGCAAGGGGAAGGTTGGGACAAGAAGCAAGGGAGACTCTCTGCTGAATTTTTTTTTTCCAGTTTACTGCAACACTTTATTTTCCTCACACAGACATGACACGTTGCTGAGAGCCGAATGTTCTCACATGACAGGAGAAAACCAAAATTTGTTGTTATCTCTTAAACAATTGAGAACTATGCACAAAACCCTTACATATATTAAAAGAATGAATTAATGTATAGGTGTGAATGTAAACTGTTATCCAAAACAAGGCAGTAACAACCCACATGGGAAAACACAGGTTAAGAAAGCAAAGTGGGTCCTAAGGCTCAGACCTTCCTAATCCTGTCAGACCAACAAGACAAAGAAATTTCAACTGGTTCAAAAATCTTTCCAGCTAGAGGAATCCTGAACTAGGTGTCTCTCACACATTGATATCCAGCTCAGATCAAGAATCTTATGGAGAATGCTCATCAAACCAGTGGATTTCTCTTCTATAGACATGTTCTCCCCTCAGCCATGAAACGACTAAGCCATGTGTACAAGGGGTTTAAATCAAGGGTATATACAAGGCATTAAACACATACCAAGAGAAAAGTTAATTTGAATACGAAGTCAAAATCAACAACAATCTTCCATCCAGAGTTGACGTCAGATACAAGCTTCAAGGACAAATTTCTTTTCAAAGGCTTATTCCAGTTTATGAGGTTAGCATGAGGTATACACGTTTTGTAGGGTAAATTTATGCTTAGGAATTAACTCATGCAGCAAATGCTACATGTCTACTTACAGGGCATTTAGAAGCATCTGCAATGGGCAATGGAGGGCCCCAGATCATCATACTCCTATTTGCGAATCCACATCTGCTTAAAGGTGAATAGTGAGGCCAGGATGGAGCCCCTGACCCAGACAAAGTAATTGAATTCAGGAGAAGCAATAACCTTGATCTTCATCATGCTGGGCTCCAGGGTCATGATCTCTTACTGCATTCTGTCCAAGATGCCTAGGGACATGGTGGTCCCACCATTTGGTACTGTGTTAGAGTAGAGGTCCTTCCAGATATCAGTGTCACACTTCAGGGTGGAGTTGAAGGTGATCTTGTGGATACCATAGGACTCCATACCTCTCCAGAAAGGAGAGCTGGAAAAGTGCTACAGGGCAGCGGTACCACTTCTTACCCATGGCAATCAGCTGACTGTCAGGCCGATCATAGCTCTTCTTCAGGGAGGAGGAGGACACCACAGTGGCCATTTTCTGCTCAAAGTACAGGTTGACCTAGCAGAGCATCTCAGTGATGTCACACATGATTACTACTCAACTGTAGTGGTGAAACTATAGCCACTTTCTGTGAATATCTTCAAGAGGTAGTTCATCAGGTTCTGGCCAGCCAGGTCCAGACACAGCAAGTACCCCACACATATGGGCATAGTGTGGGTGACTCTGTCCCCAGAGTCCATGGCAATAACCAGTGGTGGGAGTGCTAGAGTACTCCTTGGGGGCCATGTGCAGTTTACTGTAGAAGGTGTGGTACCAGATCTTCTCCATATCCTCCCTATTGATGGTGATGCCAGGCTTGATAGGGCACTTGAGGATAGGATGCCCTGCTTGCTCCGGGCCCTGTTGCCCACATAGGAGTTCTTTTGGCTTATGCCCACCATGATGCCCTGGGGGGTTCCCGACAATAGATGGGAACACAGCAGCTGGTGGGGGATATCATTCCCAGCAAAGCCCACCTTTCACACACCAGAGCCATCAACAGTGATGAGTGCAGGAATCTCCTTAAGCATTTTCTCTCTAGATACCCACATTCACTTTTTGAAAGTAAGCAGCAAACAAATGTTCCTCTGACCCTAAGTTTCATTGTGTATTATCTAAAGATAAGGACATTCTCGTACATAATCACAGTACAATCATCACAATATGGAAATTAAAACCAATTAACATTTACTACAGACCTTATTAAAATTGTGCCACTTGTCCCACGATATGTTTTATAGAAAAAGAAAATATATTTTTTGATCCAGAATCCAGGATTACATGTCGTAGTATCTCTGTAGTTTTCTTTAATCTAGAATAATATTTCAGTCTGTTATTCATGACCTTGACTTTTGAAGAATAAAGGCCAGTTATTTTGTAGACTGCCCCTCAACTTGGGTTTGATTAATGTTTCTTTGTTATATTCACGTTACCACCATGCCTACTAATCTCTGAGGTGGCTTTCATGACAGCTGTGAAGTACTGAGAAGGAAATCCAAACATATCACAAACCCAATGTGTACAATATCTTAAAGTTAAGACACTGAAATATAGTTTAAAAGCTTCAAAGGAAACTGCTAGTAAAATCATACAGCCAACAAAATTAGTGTAGGGCAGGGGATAATAAACACGAGTTGAATTCCTCATCTTTCATAGCACAGCATCAAGAGAAACTTCCTAAAGCTGAAAAATCAAGGGTTAAAGATATAAGCATCTTACAACTACCAGAATAACTAAAAACAGAAGTGAGAAATGGCCAAAAAATCATTTTTTCCCCTAATGAATGGACTGTAGATAGAGGGGACTAAGGTAGAGGAGCTTTTTTTATTAGACAGACTCTATCTTCTAGAGTAGTTTTAGGTTCACAGCAAAACTGAGTAGAAAGTACAAAGAGCTCCATACATGTGCTGCCCCACTTCATGCACACACAGCATCCCTGTACCAGAGTGATACATTTATAACAACGGATGAACCAACACTGACATATCATTATCATGTAAAGTCCAGAATTTAAATAGGGTTCACTCTTGGTGGTTTAAATTCTATGGGTTTGGACAAATGTATGATGACATGTATCCACCATTATAATATCATACAGAATAGTTTCTTCACTGCCCTAAAAATTCTCTGTGTTCTGCCTATTCATCCCTCCCCTCACTCCCATCTGCTGGCAACCAGTGATCTTTTTGCTATCTCCATAGTTTCACCTTTTCTAGAATGTCAGGTAGTTGGAATCATCTAGTATGTAACCTTTCAGATTGGTTTCTTTCACTTGGTGAAGCATTCAAGGTTCCTATGTTTCTTTTCATAGCCTGATAGCTCATTTACTTTTAGTGTTGAATAACATTCCATTGTCTGGATATACCACAATTTAATTATCAATTCACCTACTGAAGGTGAATTCACATACTGTTTCCTTTCAAGTTTTGGCTATTATAAGTAGAACTACTATAAATATTCATGTGCAGAGTTTTGTGTGCATAAGTTTTCAACTCTTCTGAGGAAGTACCAAGGAACACAATTGCTGGAGCATATTGTAAGTATGTCTAGTTTTGTAAGAATATGACAAATTGTCTTCCAAAGTGGCTGTACCATTTTGTATTCCCACCAACAAAGAATGAGTCTTTGCTATTCCACATCCCGACCAGGATTTGGTGCTTTCAGTGTTTTAGATTTTTGCCATGCTAAGGGTGGTATCTCCCTGTTTCAATTTACAATTCTCTAATGACATATTATGTCACACGTCTTTTCATATGCTAATCTGTCAACTATATATCTTCTTTGGTAAGATGTCTGTTCAGATCTTTTGCCCATTTTTCAATCAGATTCTTTACTCTCTTATTGCTGAATTTTAAAAGTTCTTTGAATATTTTAAATTAACAATCCTTTATCATAAATGTCTTTTGCAAATATTTCCTCCCAGTCTGTGGCTTGTCTTCTCATTCTCTTGACAGTGACTTTGTAAAGCAAAAATGTTTTAATTTTAATGTGGTCAAAATTATCACTTATTTCTTTAATGGATTACACCTTTCCTGTTGCATTTATAAAGTCATTGTCAAACCTGAGGTCATCTAGATTTTCTCTTATGTTATCTCCCAGAAGTTTCATACTTTTGCATTTATATGTAGATTTATGGCCCATTTTGAGTTCATTTGTATGAAGGTAAAAAAGGGTTTTTAATTTTTACTTTGAACCCTTTGGTATTATTTTATTATTATCTCCAATATTATGTTTTAATTTTAGAAAAATGATGATTTTTTTTTCATTATTGCCCATGAACCTGATGATTCAACTTCTAAGCAATTATCCTGAGAAGGTAATCAGAGGTTTGGAGAAAGATGTTCTTCCAACACCATTTATGATAATGAGATACTAAAAACAACCTAAGTATTAAAAAATTGCAAGGATGGCCATATAATTATACTCAAATAATTGAATGTTATAAATCTATTTAAAATAGTACTTTCAAATAATTTTTACTTTCCTGAAAGGGATTATACTAAATGTTACCATTAGAATATGAAATGTGGATTATTTATATTTATTCTTTATAGTTTTTTATATGATGTTATTAGTTTTATCATCAGAAAAGAATAAAATGTTCATAAAGGCCTTCAAAATGAGATTTACAGTGACAAATTTTTCAGAACACTGGACCAAAATAAAGATATAATGTTCTTTCCCATTGTTATCATGTAATAGATGTAAGTATTCAAAACACACAGAAGTATCCAATGCAGAAGTCAATGGAAAATAATTAGTAGAGTTTGGTTTATTAGGGGATTTGGGGGCCAGGAAGCATAAAATGACAAAATTATAATCAGGAACCAGAAAGTGCTCTTTAGGTATCTCTGTGTAACATGGTATCTTAACAGATCTCAAAATATCTTCAACTTCTGAAACCTGTGATATAAACTACATCTAGCCTACCCTGATATCTGTCATTTACCTTTATTGTGGGCAAGGGGCTACCACAAGAAATTCACTGATTCCTTGTTTCCAAATAATATGTCCACTGAGAGAAGAAAAGCTTGGCACTGGTAGGCTAGGTTATGGACTGAAGTCTAAGTCCAAGTTTAAGTCCCAGCTTAACTGCTTACTTAGGGTATGATTTGGGTAGGTTGCATAACCAATATGGGACAGTTACCTCATTTGTTAATTGCACCAGTTCTGTCTCTACAGTAGAGCTATCACGATGACCAAATGGGGTCATATGAATGAGAGCTAAGAAGTGTTAAACAAACAATGCACTTTATAATAAAATAATTCTCACCCTTTCAAAAATTCTTTGTCCTCCAATACCAATTCAGAAGATAAGAAATTAAATCCCTGGCTGAAAGGGCCATTGACAGACTGATCTGGCTGCTGTTCCCTGTGTAACATAACTGAATATGAATCCAAAAGGAGGTCGACAAAGGGCCTTCTTTGGCTGAAGTTTATGTGTAGCTGTGCTTCCATGATGGGCTACCAAACAAGTTCTCAAATGTACCACTAGCCACTCATATTGTTTTGCTTGATCTAGATCATTCATTTATTCATTGAGAGCAGAGTATGTGCCAGGCACTGGAAACAAACAATAAGGAACACAAATCAGATAAAGCCTTGCCAAGTTGGACCTCATACCATGATGGAGAAACAAATATTAATCACAGAATCACATATGAATGTATCATTAAAACTGTAAAAGAAAGTTTTCTAAAGAAAAAATATTTAGTTGGAGGGGCTGATATGAATTGAGGGGTTCAGAGACATCACCCCTGAGCTGCTGTGAGATGACTCAGTAGGGAGATAAGAGTCAAAGGATCATGTAGAGGAATCAGCATCAGTAAAGCTCCTGTGTTTCAAGACAGTGATATTCAAGAAACTAAAAAGGGGGCAGTATGTCCAGAGCACAGAGAGTGAAAATGAATGACGTGTAAGATGAGAGTAAACAGGTAGGCTGTGTTAAGGATTTCTGCCTTTATTATGAGAGCAACGGGAGCCACTGAAAGCTCCTAAGCAGAGAGGTGACAAAATCCAGTTTGTGTTTTGAAAGACTACTCTGACCATAATATGCCAGGATACCAGGTCACTGTGTGAGATTTACACACAAGCTTTTTATATACACAGAGTTACGTACAGTATCCTACAGTTGAAAATTTTCTATTAAAGTTCTAACTTTAAAATAAGACTTCTGTATTTCCTTGACCCTATTTCTATAAGGCAATATTGAGGAACACACACAAGAGATTCTTGATCATTCCTAACGTGATCAGTACTGCCTAGAAGGAATTAATAAAATGTAATGAGTTGCTAACTTATGTTTCTCATCTTTTTCCAACACGGTATACCAGCGAGTTTCAGTTAACAAAAAGAAAGAAACAGATTAAAATGGGGCCCAAGTCTGAAAAAACTGGAAAATGATACCAAGTACTGTGAGTTTAAACATCAACATCTTGAATGGAGTTCTTATCCAGAGTGTTAAGATATTCTAATGTGCCAATCAACAGTGAGATATCAAAACTAACTGGATTCTAATAATAGCACAAGTAGGAATACACTGAAGTTAACAGATGATCAACATACTTGTGGACATCCTTATAATAACTTCATTCTCACTCATGTCCATTCTGAAATATTTTCTTGAACTAAAGAGAAAGGAGGCGCTACAGGCTAAGACATTACACACACCCTTCATCTGTGCTAAAAACTCACTGTCCTCTCATTACTAATATATAATTGGAAATTCAATCTATTTAAAAACTATTGTACCATATGCTGCCAATAACTTAGTTTTTCTTTTTTTCTCACATAGGCATAAATATTTAATAATAAAGCAAGCACAGATTGAGAAAGCATAAGTGGTACATGCACATTTACCTAGGTCAAATGTGAGGAGGATGCCATATAATGGCACAACAATTACAATTTTTAGGTCAAATACCATGTGACAGTACAAGTGAACTTTGTAGCAATGTTAGTCACATAGATAACACAGTTAAAATCTTGAAATTATAAGTCTTATAATCATCACAATAAAATAAAACATGTTATGTTTATTCTTTGATGATATACATTTGCTTGTTTCATTATCTTGTAGAGCATAACTCCTTTAGTGAAGATAAAAATCAGATTAGCCATGTTAATTGATTTTTCTATGTAAATAATAATTTTGAGATTATAAAATTGGTAAACTGTATTACTGACTTGCCAGAAAAATATCTTACTGAACTCCATGTGACATGAATACAAATTGGTGGTACTATTTGCTTATATAGTTTGGATTTTATCCAACTCTGGGTGTACTTATGGAACAGTAATATGCATGGGAATAACATTCATCTTGCGTATCATATCAGCAAAAGTCTGATATCCAGGGGCCTTGGCAAGACAAAGTGAAGTGGACAGTCCAGGTTAGAGAGATCAGCCCAGGGGGGAAGGAGGAAGTTGGCATCAAAGAGCCACAGGGTCTGATTTTTAGCACAGTGTTGCTAGTATTAGCATACAGTGAGGGTCCAGGGAGCAAAGAGCAAGAACTTCAATTAGAACAGAGGGGGCAGGGAAGTAGTGACACAGACACTGGGACTAACAAGAACCAGAATTCAGGCTCAAAGAAGCTAATGATACAAGCCAGAGACTGAACCTTGAGAGCACAGGGTGCAGGACTTCAGCAGGAGCTGGAAGACAGAGATCGAAAAAACTGACAGGAGGAACAGAGGGGCAATGACATGGACTACGACCTTGACTGGCTCAGGGCAGGAGGACAAAGGTGTGTACTGGTAGTCATAGAGGGGCATACACTTCTTGTGACTGGAGAGTATAATCTTCTAAGGAAATCTGACCTAGAGACTCAAAAATACCCAGGGGAAACTTGCAAAGAGGAGAACATCAACGGGGTAAGATTCATTGTGTGAGACGCTTCAGATGGAGGGATGAGGAACCACCCGTGGGTTCAAATCCTGGATTTCTTAACAACAGCTCAGATTTAGGTTAGTTCTTCAATTTCTGTGTGCTTCAGTTTCCTTTCCTAAACAAGATAAATAGAGCTAAGAATTCCCATTTTTCAAGGCTGTTAAGGAAATTAGAGAACACACATGAAAGATCATGGATCTTGGCAAAATAAATATTCATTTCTGTACCTTCTCCCTTACATCTACCAGTACCTATTACCTTTCAACAACAGGGCAGTACTGCTGATTTCTGTTCCACATGAACTGTACAAAGCTACAGTGGCCTTTTCTATATGCATTTGTTACTCCCTCCCTTAGTTTTTTTGTGATGTTTCTTTCTACACATGTTGTCAAGATTAAACAATATTCTTAGTCTTAGAAGTAAGTGCTTCCTCTTGAAAAAATCTTGTCACTAGCTGAACAGTGTGTTATCCAGGGAATAATGGAAAAAGCTCACTGGTCTGCATTCTTTTTGCCAAGGTGGCTTCAATGCTCAAAGTAGCTAATTGGCTTTAGGAGTCTTTTCTACCAAAATCACACCTCTTATTCAAATGACAGGCAAAAGAAGTAGCTGGATCATAACAATGTAAAATCCCTGCTGCTTCTAAACAAACTTAATTAAACGGCTCCATTTTTTTTATAAAGAGCTTCAAATGCAGATAAGCATAATTCACTGAAAATGTCAGTTTAATGACAGCATTGTCTAAACTGGTCCTGTTGGGAGCAGAACATTTCAGAGAGACATACAGGAGATGAAGGGATTAAAAAGAAGAAGAAAGAAAAGTTAACTGTAAAGTTGTTTAGATAGCTATCCTCTCTTATGTTTTAATAGTAAGTACATCCCTTGCTCCATATAGTCATGTGAAACATCAAATCCTAAAATCTGCTCTGAAAGCTCCATGACCTCAATCAATTTTTGTCATAAGCCTGATAAGCCAGCCAGCAATCATGACAAATAAAAAACTACAAAGCATTACAATAACATAAATCCTATATTTGCATTATTATTCTTGAATCATTCATTCATTCAATTTAACAAATAGTTATTGAGTGTCTACCACATGTTTGTGGCATGTAACAAATTATAATTTTGCCCTTCAAATTAAAAGATAAAACAGGGCACCTGGGTGGCTCAGTCAGTTGAGCGTCCAACTTCGGCTCAGGTCATGATCTCAATGTTCATGGGTTCCAGCCCCACGTCAAGCTCTGTGCTGATAGCTCAGACTCTGGAGCTTGGTTCAAATTCTGTGTCTCCCCCTCTCTCTGCCTTTCCCCCTCTTGCACTCTGTCTCTCAAAAATCAATAAACATTTTAAAAGATTTTTTTACAAAAAAGATAAAACGAAATCAAAATGTTATTGGAAATAAGGAAAAATGGAAAACATAGCATTCTGAAAAAAACTTTTTTAATTTAAATTCCTTTACTCCAAGTGACAATATTTCTCTCTCATTCACAGTCTATTTCAAATCCCTAACTCCCATAAAAGTTAAATAATTCTGATAACTAATTTACTAAAGTCATGATCTTGTTCTTAGCAGAACTGTTTCTCTTTTACTGAGATAATTATTAGGAGCTCTTCTATTTTGCCTCAGAGTGGGAACCAGTTCCTGATTTGAATTATTTCTGTTGAATACATCCATCTTACTGTGATAGAGAAGCCTGTTAAAATCCTTCTGCCAGACCCCACTACCTTTTGTTGCTTTTTCTACTGATGTAATTACATTTTCACATCTTCGGCCACAATTTATATAAAAGCTGGTCTTGGTAAATGACCTTCTGACACAGGTATTCATTAGAAATTCCCATAGTCACTCATCACTCCTTTTTAGTTCCTATTGTCATGTGAGCTTTTTATTTTTCTATTTCCCAATGCCTTTATTTTAAGCAACTTTTAAAGCATTCCTTTTTATTTGAGAGAGAGAGAGTACACACATGCAAGCATGGGAGGAGACAGGGAGAGAGAGAGAATTTCAAGCAAGCTCCATGCTCAGTGCAGAGCCCAGTGTGGTGCTTGATCTCACAAACCTGGCATCATGACCTGAGCTGAACTCAAGAGTCTGATGCTCAGCAGATTGAACCACCCAGGTGCCCCTGTTTCCCAATGCCTTTTAACTGAAGATATTTCACAAGCCACTAAGAAAGGTTTCCAGCTTTAGACAGCAGCTCCCAAATCTTAACATTTCCATGACTCTCTCTGACATGAGAGTACAGACAAACACAACTTAATCGGAGGAAGTACAGCACTAATTCTATCGGTCAGAGATCTACTGTTTTTTTAATCACATATTTTTAACATTTCACTTATGGTTAAGTTCAACCAATTTTTTTCAGGGCTATCAAGTCCCTAGATGCTAATGAGTTTTAAGTATACATCACATGCATCAATTTCAAGCCATATCTATGAATTGACTTCATGTTTTAAGTGTGAACTTCCATCCTGCTACTTAAATAGATTCTACGCAAATAGTAAAACAAAAAAAAATAGATGGCAGAAGAGACATATATTGTGCACTCTCCCATTGCCTAGATGGTGAAAATAATGAGTCAGCAGCAAAAGTGGCACCAGAATCAAGGTCAACTAATTCACTGTGCAACATTCATTGCATTAAAGATACAGTGCTCAGGAACATGTGTTCTACAATTTCCACATTTGGCCCAGTCTACTCTGAACTAATATGTCCTTGATATTCCCCCAAATGACAAAGTCCATTAATTCTACTCTTCAACTCTATGTTAGACTAAAATCAGCAGGTCCCAAAACACCAATAAAGATTTCTAGGTAAAGCTATCTTAAATTCACTACGAGGTTGCAAAATTAAAATTCAGGATTTGGGAAAGTGGAGAGGTTCACTACTCACTACATTAATCATCCAGGAAATCTGATTATAATCTACTACCTTAAACAGGCAGATGGGGTGAGAAACCTAGCTGGAGATTTGGAAAGCTAGCTCGGGGAGAGGACTGGCTTAGATATATTGTAGAAATAAGCAAAACATGAATTGCAGAGAGCAGCCAACAATTAGACTAAAATTAGAAGTGCAAGTTTCAACACAGAGGGAGGCCATCAAGAACTGAAGAGCAGTGGCCCACTGGACCTAGAAAAGCATCAAGCTAAATTTAGTGATCCAGACAAGTTACCACAAGACTTATTGATTCAGAAACCAAGACTGATGAAGTGCAAAGAACGTGTGGAATCAGGATGCCTCCATTCCAGTTTAGAATTGAAAATTCTTGACATATATGTGCTTGGGATAGCCTCTTGATCCCTCTGAGTCTTAATCTCCTCATACAAAAAGGGAATTTTAAAAAGTTACCTTAAAAACTTAAGGAATGTATTAAGTATTTCATCAGAAAATGGTTTGTAAGATGCAAATTGACACACAAATGGGAATTTTAGTGGCATTATTATGGCTTCTGATTTTAGCAGTACTGACTTGATGGAAGAGCATTTCGAATATTGTCTGCTACATTTTTATCCTTCCTAAGTTCTGTTGACCTTGTGATCCTCTAGCCACTGGGACCAAAGCATCTATTGCTGGAGGGAAGAAAATAAAGAAGTCATTGGTCAACCTTGACTTTTTAAGTCATAGAAAGTGTAGTAGCCATGAGCGTAATAGGTATCAACTGTAAAAGCCATATAAGGAAGAGGAAAAACAGTTTTCTAAGTCACGGAAGCTTTTCTTTATATTAAAAACCAGACACTGACTAAATCAAGGCATCTGCTTTTTTCTGTAAGCAACAGAGTAAGAAACATACAGGACACAATGCAAAAGCAATTTCCCACTACAAAGGAAAGCCTTCAAAACCATTCATAATCTTAATTAAGGAGCTGGGAGAAACAAAAGAGAATTAGATTAAGTGAGGGCTACTTTCACATCCTCCCACACATCCCCACAGACCTGGGGTTTCATTCTTGGAATGGGAGAATGAGTAGTAGAAACATCCTTTCTGGGAAGCCTGGGTGGCTCAGTCAGTTAACTTTCTAACTCTAGATTTCAGCTCAGGTTGTGATCTCACAGTCAAGATTAAGCCCACATCCAGCTCTGCGCTGGGTATGGAAGATACTTGAAATTCTCTCTCTCCCTCTCTTTCTGCCCCTCCCAGCTCGCTTGCTCTCTCTCTCTCTCTCTCTCTCTTTTTCTCTCAATCTCTGTCTCTCAAAAAAAAAAAAATCTTTCCCTTCAACCACACTTTGAGGATATAAGCATAGAAAGGACTTTCTTCCTGCTTCTACCTGGACTCCTGGGACAATTCAATGTTTCAGAACATATCCCACCGACAGGAAGGCTATAGTAGAGAAAAATGGTTATAGATAGAGGGAGACAAGGTACATGCAGAGAAAAGGTCTGTGACAGCAACACAGGCCTAGAGCCTACCTGTGGTATGGAGGAAAACCAGAAGTACCCAACTGCCTCACTGGGGCCTGTAGACTTGCTGAGAGGATCAAGGATTCAAAGAGACTTGACATAGAGTTGAAACACAGAGAGCATTTGCATGGGCTTGCATCCCCTTCTCCTAATTCCCTTCCTTCCTTCCTTCCTTCCTTCCTTCCTTCCTTCCTTCCTTCCTTCCTTCCCTCCCTCCCTCCCTCCCTCCTTTCTCCCTCCCTCCCTTTCAAATATAATTTATTGTCAAGCTGGCTCACATACAGTGTATACAGTGTGCTCCTCATTTTGGGGGTAGATTCTTGTGATTCATCACTTACTGAGTGGCAGGTGCCACTGATGTGCCTCGGGCCACTTAGCCCATATGAGAGAGGGGGGTCTCTTGCCCTTAACTCAGGAGGTGTGTTGGAATGGCATGCAAAATTAGCAAGAAAAATAAGCTGTGTTCTCTAGTAGAGTCGAGTGCTGTTTATCTACGACATTTAGCATACCAAATACTGAAGGAATTTTAATTGGCCATGAACCATGCATTCTTCTGAGCCCCCAAAACAATGTAATATGTATAGTGGTAATTTCTATCCTAATTTCCTTATTGTCCTTACAACAATGACCTAGTTAAAATGGGTAAATTGGGCTGTTTTACCTAAAAAAAAAATTCCATTTCTGAGAAAAATCCTATTCTCCTACCAAAAAATAGAGTACCTGCAAAGTGAAAATTGAATTAAATGTTTGAACTATGGGGGCGCCTGGGTGGCTTAGTCGGTTAAGCGTCCGACTTTCGCTTAGGTCATGATCTCGCGGTTCGTGGGTTCGAGCCCCGCGTCGGGCTCTGTGCTGACTGCCAGCTCAGAGCCTGGAGCCTATTTCAGAGTCTGTGACTCCCTCTCTCTCTGACCCTCCCCTGCTCATGCTGTCTCTCTCTCTCTCTCTCTTTCTCTCTCTCTCTCTCTCTCCTAGAAATAAATAAAAATATTTTAAAAATAAATAAATAAATGTTTGAATTATGTTCTTTTCTTCTCCTTGGGCTACATAAGTGTCATCTCTGGGACAACAAAATCCACTGAAAAGTCAACCAAAAAGTAGCAAATAATAGTTCTGCGGACGTTTTTGGATTCTCCTTCAAATGTGCAGGCATGTGCACATGCCTGCATACACACACACACTCAGACACACACGCACTCACACACATACACACACACACACACACCATGAGCTGTTCAAAAACATTCATACAACCTACCCACATTATCTTTATCCTAAAATAAAAGAATAAATTAATCCCTAAATATTCACCCTTATGAAACTGCTGAACTTTCAAATATTGAAAAATAAACACCTGAGTGGCAAGAGTAGGGAATGAACACAGCCAAGCTCATTACCAGCCTGCCTTTTTGCCTTTTTTTTATAGGTACAATGAACTCAAAGGTCTCAGGGAGAGAATGAGAACCAGGAAAATTGAAAGTTACAACCTCAAGCAGTTTCCATCAAACCACTTTCTTCCCAATTTGTTATACGCACCCGGCCAACCCCTTCAATGAAGAAGAAAATCTGTTTTTTCATCAGATATAGTGGGAAATCATAGCAAAGCAAGGAAGTCTGCTTCCAAGGAAAAACTGCAAACTGCCTGACTTGGTGAATACTCAGGCACTCAACAGGCAATCTCAAATTGCACTTCTGTATCTTTATATTTAAACACAAAAATGCACCCTAAAACAAAAGTGTTCATGGTATAGTCGTATCTAAAATGCCAACTTCTCCACTGGTTCATTGCATTTCTGAAACCAGAATTAGCAAATATTTGATTTAGATCATCTGACTTTGAAAGTAATTCATCACCAATTAGATTTTATTTGTACTATTTTAGAAAGGCTTTCAATTTTTTTTAAAAATCCAGCTAAAAAAGGCACAGTAAAAAGTTTTTAAGACATAAGCTGGGGTTCCAGGGTGGCTCAGTCAGCTGAGCGACCAACTTCAGCTTAGGTCATGATCTCGCTGTTCGTGGGTTAGAGCGCTGACAGCTAGCTCAGAGCCTGGAGCCTGTCTTCAGATTCTGTATCTCTCTCTTTCTCTGTCTCAAATAAATAAAAACATTAAGAACAAAAATTTTTTAAAAGATTTTAAAAAAAGACATAAGCTCAATTTATATAACTAATTCTTGGTTTGCTTTCCATCTCTTGCATTCTCTTCAAAATGGGATTATAGGTTGAGGATGAATCTTGCCTGTCTCTAGCAAAGTTTCTTTATGTTTTTACCATATTTTAATGGCTACTGTAATCATAATTTAACTTAATATCACCCTGTTTGACCTATATAGTACAAAAGGCAAAAAGACAGCTTTTCAGAAATCTGCAATTATTTAAAATGGTATGACCATTTAACATAACATGAAAATATTAGATATGAGTTATTTACATGTTCCTGCCTTTTCAGCAAAGTAATATTTGGATTAGGTGTGGATATGTGAGTTTTTGGACTATGGACTGGTTTTTGTTTATTTTATTTATTTTTTTTTCTAGCAACAAATTTCAGCACTTTACCTTTTGGTTATAAATGGTGCTGAATAATCTAGGAAGGGAATTGCAAGTCTCAAAATATGAAGCAATGAATAATTTTCCATTCAACTCTCTTGCCTAGAGCTTTGTAGTGGTAGCACAAAACCTAGTGGCAAAAGGATGTTCTTTAAATAAACAATTTCCATTACACTTTTTTCAGATTATAGAAGTATCAGTTGCACTTATGACAGCCTGGAAAATACATTTTCAAAAAGAAGCCTATCAAAAAAACCTATTGATATACTACCTAGAAACAAAGAATTATCACTTATTTTCTTATTTCTTTTTTTACAAACAGAAGAAAGTCAAAAATACTGAAAACCTTGAGAGGCCTGAGCAGCTCAGTTGGTTAAGCATCTGACTCTTGATTTAAGCTCAGGTCATGATCTTGTGGATTATGAGATTGAGCCCCAAGTGGGGCTAACTATGCACTGACATAACAGAACCAGCTTGAGATTCTCTCTCTCCCTCTCTCTCTGCTCCTCCCCTACTCATGCACATGCTCTCTCGCTCACTTGCTCTCTCTCTTCCCCGCTCAAAGTAAATAAATAAACAGTAAAATAAATGTTGAAAACCTCAATTAACTGTCATGCTCAAAATAAGATGTATAGTTGTGTAAGTTATAAAGTCTTCTCAAATGCAATATGTATTATTTTTGAAATCAGAAAAAAAAATACAATAATCTGTTTTCTAGTTCAATAATTAATAAATAAAGCATAATTAATGACTCAGGAACTCTTAGTACTCCTGGTCATCAGGGTAAAGATAAATTTTATAGTAAGGGTGAAGTTACAGAAGGGATAGAACAGAGCTTGAAAATTCAAATGTTTATACAGGGACCAAGCAAATGGTATAAATAAGCAACTACAAAAATCCTGTCAAGGTGTGCCTGGGTGTCTCAGTCAGTGAGGGGTCCAATTTTGGCTCACATCATGATCTCGGGTTTGTTGAATTTGAGCCTCGTGTCGGGCTTTATGCTGACAGCTCAGAGCCTAGAGCCCGTTTCAGGTTCTGTGTCTCCCTCTCTCTGCCCCTCCCCACTCATGCTCTATCTCCCTCTCCTTCAAAAGTAAATATTAAAAAAAATTCTGTCAGTAGGACAATTAGTAGACACTCCCTAGAGTTATTAAATTCTCCTACTTCTTCTTGTTTTTATTATTTCTCCAAGAGAAGCCAGATATTTGTGTCCTTACGTGACATCTGCCAATTTAAAAATTTTCAGTTAAGCAAACATTTTTAAAACAAGTTGGCCAACCTGCATGACTATAAGCCTAACCTGGCCTATCAATTATCAGTTTGCAGCCCTGCTTATCAAGGACTGAGTTGAATCCAAGCCAACTCTAGATCTTATTCTTGATTTACAGAACACTGCTGGAAAGAAAGTAAGCTTTCAAAACAAAATTTAATACTGAAAGGGACTTTGGGGTTCACTAACCAGAAGGCAGATGAATAACATTCTACCCCTCAAAGATGTCCATACCCTAATGCCCACAACCTGTGAATATGTTACTTTAAATAACAAAAGGGACTTTGCAGCTAGATCAAGGTTAAAGGCCCTGAGATGAGGGGATTATCCTGTATCATCCTGGTGGGCTCAACCTAATCAGATTGTTTCTTTAAAATACAAGAATAGGGGCGCCTGGGTGGCTTAGTCGGTTAAGCGTCCAACTTTTGCTTAGGTCATGATCTCGCGGTTCGTGGGTTCGAGCCCCGCGTCGGGCTCTGTGCTGACTGCCAGCTCAGAGCCTGGAGCCTGTTTCAGTCTGTGACTCCCTCTCTGACCCTCCCCTGCTCACGCTGTCTCTCTCTCTCTCTCTCTCTCTCTCTCTCTCCTGGAAATAAATAAAACATTAAAAAAAATTAAAAAAAAAATAAAAATAAAATAAAATACAAGAATAAGGCAGAAGAGTAGTTTAAAGAGATATGATATAAAGACTCGACCTGCCATTGCTGGCTCTGAAGATGGAAGAAAGGAGCCTCAAGCCAAGGAACACAGTAGCCTCTAGAAGGCAAGGTAACAGATTCTGCCCTGGAGCCTATAGGAGAAAAATTAAAAAATAAAATAACAGCCCTGCTGACTGCTTGATGTTAGCTCAGTGAGACTCATACTGGGCTCTTGACCTCCAAAACTGCAAGATATTACATTTATATTGTTTAAGCCACTAAGTTTTTGATCATTTATTATGGCAGCAAAAGGAAACTAATACAGTGATCCTAGTTTGACATTTTACAGATTGGAAAACTCAGGTCCACAAACAAAGCTAGGAAAAAAATATATTTCAAGATTCCCAGGCCAGTGATAGTCCCACTTTACCAGCCCACATTGATTGCTTTTGTGTTTGCCTCTATGCAATTTTCTCTTAAGGGAAGAGCTATTAACTTGCAAAAAAGGGAGGAATGGATGGGGAGAGAGAGAGAGAGAATGGGAAAGAGAGAGAAGGGGAGTGGGAGTGGGAGATGGAGAGAGAAACATTCTGTCTAACTAGGTCTTACTAGAGTAGTAACATTTGGTTTGGGATTCACAGCTAGATAAGAGGGCAAATAAGTGGAGAGAAGAAAGAATTGTATTAAGGTTAAAACTACAAAGCTTCCACAACATATAATCAGTCTACCTTTGTATTATTACTTAAAATGCCTGACTCTAATTCTTAGCTGTCTAACCCGTTTGGAATTTGCAGAAATTTAAACAGGTTGGGCATAGACTGCATGTCCTGCTGTCTGTGAAGGGTTTGTAAGGATCTGTTAGCCCAGGATTATGCACATTTTCTGTTGGCTTGGGTGTCAACCATCTGCAATATAACTGGAGCTGTAATATGCCTGCCGAGATCATGATTGCAATCACAGCTCAACAGCAAGAGCAATGCCAGAGTCAGCAGCGTGAAGGACATCTGAGCTCAAGCCTGCTTGGAAAATCTGTCCACTTTCACGTCTGTTCCCCCTTCCAGTGTGTAGTAGAAGAACCACTTGGTGCCACACATACACTCCTCCCAAAGGCCCCACAATTAGTGTCTGTGCTGCTGGCACCTGAGCACTGATACAGAGACAAATGGAAAGGACAGGAGATGTTTCTGCTCTTTGGTCCTAAAAGTCCACAATAAGTCCACAAATAAGACTGCCCTTCATGTTCATTTTAGACAGATTCCACCAGGAAAAATATTCTGGGATAAGAACAAAAGGAAGAAAACCAAGCATGTGACATGGTCTGCCCCTCTTTTTCTCAACATGGCCAAAACTGACCACATTTCCAATCCTCTGTCTATACACTCAGAGCTGCTATAAGCAAAAGTATGTCTCTCCCTTGTCTCATCCCAGGCATACAGTTGAAAGGTGGGGTGCCTGTCCCACCTTTTCTAAAAACTGACCCCAAGGGTACTTAGAAATCCCCTTTCCTTGGCCAGGTAGGCCGAAGCACACTGTTCAGCAGAACCCCAAGAGAATGGTGGAGAGAGCTAAGCCCAATCCTAATCAATCCTTCAAAGTTAATTAAAAATGCCATCTCCAACATTATGACTTCCCAAACCCTTTCAGTTCCCATTAACAGGTTTCTTCCTTTGAGTTTGAACACTAACACCTGGAATATTTCTTTATGTGCATTCATCAGTAACAGAAACACGGTTCAAAGTAGCCAAAGGAAATATCTATCTATCTATCCATCTATCTATTCTTATCTAACTATCTACTCTTATGTATCTATCTATTCTTATCTATCATCTATCTATCTATCTATCTATCTATCTATCTATCTGGGGAGACATAACTAAATTTCTAGCATGGCCAATACTGAGGCAAGATCATTGGTAATCTCTCTCTCTGGCTCTTGGTTCTGCTTTTTCTGCCAGTTGGCTTCATTCTTTCCTAAGTAACAGCAAGATGGCTACCAGCAGCTTTTGACTTATATTCTATTTTCTCAGCAACCCCAGGAGAAATGCTTCTTTTCTAAAAGTTCCAGCAAAAGTCACAGAATTGAATCTGTGGTTCTGAATTGCTGGCCTGGCAGGAACACCCGCCCATCTCTAAACCAAGCATCATAGACAGGATAATGAAGCTGTTGATCTGCCTAGTCAGGATCCTTCTAGATGTAGCAATAAGTCAGTTCTATACTAACTACATGGCCCAAGAGTATTTTGTTTCTCCAGGGAAAATAAGAGTGCTACATATGGAAGAAAAAACAATAAATGCTAGGCTGGCAAAACCACACAAGTCCAACTTTGCCCTAATTCCTGGCCAGAGTGATAGCAGTAGTTCTAAGAAAGGAGAGGATTCATGGGTATGTTTTCCCCTCTGTTTCTAAACTTTCCATGTTATTATATTGTCTTTATTGTTTAAATGAAGGTGGAAATCATGGAGTAAAAGGAAAGAAAACCAATGCTAAGTTTTAAATAAATGCAGATATGATAACGTAAAGGTCAAGGCTTTCCTTCAGAATAGAAGAATCTGCCATTTGTAATAGATATTATCCTTTTCAAAGTGTCTCCTTGTATATTATCTCATTTGATCAGGTTTCAATGATTAAATAAGACATACAGCATCATGAACTTGTCTTCCAAATGATTTCTGCTTCACTAAAAGGTATTGCTCTGAAACCAAGAGTATGACTCTGGGACACCTGGGTAGTCCAGTCAGTTAAGCCTCTGACTCTTGATTTTGGCTCAGGTCATGATCCTAGGGGTCATGGGATTGAGCCCTACATTGGGCTCCAGCTGAGCATGGAGCCTGCTTAAAGTTCTTTATCTCTCTTCCTCTGCCCCTCTCCTGCTTACACATTCTCTCTCTAATAATAAAAATAATAATTATTATTATTATAAACAAAACATTTTTAAATGACTCCAAAATAATTCAAGGAAAAGTTCTGTGATGTTTTTTACAATAAAAAAAAATTCAACTGGTTCCAAACTCTGTGGGAAGAGATCTACAACTGTAAAATTCCCTAGCCTAGCAGATTCAAGACCCTCCTGGTTCCTGGTCCAACATGTCTCTCTAGTTTGTCTCCTAGTACACCCTTCCAGGTACCTGACACTCATCAATAATGGTCTGTTTCTACTCCAGCAACTCATCAAGCATTCTTAAGACTTCTGTCTTTTTCCACTCAGTTCACTGACTAGGAAATGCCCACAGCCTCCTCTTCGCCTATAAAGCCTTCTCATCTTTAAAGCTCTACATAAATACTACATTTTCTAGGGAGCACTCCCTGATCCCCTTTTAAGTTCTCTGAGCTCTCAAAGGACACTATGAATACTCCTCTCTGATCTTTATTTCAGTGTGCTTTATATTACAGTAAGCATGTAAGTAGGCAAGGCTGTGTCATTTTCTGCACTGTCACTTCACCATACTGAAGATTGCAAATGAACTGCTTATTTTATTTTATTTATTATATCACTGAGTGATAGGAGACCCAAAGAAAAGGAGAGAGAGCTGTTCCTCCAAAATCTACAGACAGGGAAAATATATAGCAAATCTTTAGGATTACGCACATAATATCTTCTAGGTAAGTCTAACATTTTATTCCTTTCTCCTAGTAACAAAATGCAAGAAGAAAAGAGTTATGAACTCCACTAAATAGAGGGGGAAACATCTAAGAACAAAAGGGAGCTCTCCTCACTACGATCAGACTTCAGCAATCATCTGAAAGAGAGAGGCGAGTTAAAAATAGAACTCTCACCCAAAAGGCAGCCAGGATACAACCCAGTTGCTTACGCTGAGTCAGCATCTTTCCAGAGCCACTTCCCAGGTGGTTAAATACAGCCATGTAGTCCTCTGGGCCAGAGCCTGAGCTAATTAGGGAGTCTCTGGAAAGGAACACAGAGACTTAATAAAAGAGCCACCACAAGCCACTGCATTGATATTATACCTCTTCAAAATGCCAGTCCCTTTCTTACCATCAAGCATCACCACACTAACAAAGACAGGAAAGGGGAGTTTGGGGTGACAGTAATTCTGTGAGTCATAAATATTTCTGTGATCTACAGCATCAGAATCCTTTTTTATGGAAAAACAGCAGGGAAAGGCACACATTTTACTTTTCTATAGATATGACTTGTAAATGTCTAACTCAGCTGTCCTTTGACTCTTTAAAGTGCTTTTTAAAAAAAAAAAAGAAATAACATCCCATTTACGTTTTCAATGAAGCTTATTAATTTGAATGATAAAACAGATACTATTATAAAGTACATCATTGGAAAGCAGGCTCATTGTAAATGTCAGGGAAAGACAGCCCTGGCTCTCAAACTATAAAAGTGATGCTTAATCAGTATGAGATGTCATTACAGCAGCAATTTCTAACAAATCTAAATCCAGTTCTCATCAGCTAACATATAAGACAAAACTGTGTCCTCTGCATATGATGAGAGCAGGGAGAGCCATGGTTGTTTTAATATTTTTGTTATTTTTGAATTATTGCTTGTGTTTTCAGAGAATCTCAAGGTTGATTACCTTAAAGATCATCTTGTCAAACCTTGAATCGAAACACCATAAAACTTGTGGAACACATTATTGTTCCTTTAAAATTCCTTTAATCATTTACAAGTGACTTCAAGTGTAGTTTGTCTAATTATTTTTGCAATAATGATTATGATTCCTCATAATAAATAACACTCTCTAGCTTACAAAACACTTTTTCACAAATGATACTATCTAAATTCTCACAGTGGTATCTTTGTTAATTGCCTCCAACTTATCTAATTACCCCCATTTTAGTGTTTCATTTAAAAAATATTCTGTATCTTCCCAATTCATTTTTAAATAGTAAAATATGATATTTTTTAAAGAAGCAAAGAATTATAGGATCATATTTCAGAAATGTGAGTGCTTAACTAGTTCATTTTTAGCAATACATATTTACCAAAGTATATAATACAATGCATTGAAACTAGAGCATTCCAAATTTCCAAACCTTCAATGCAGAAATATAACTTTAGTTTACTCATAAGTTATAATTAAATGATTTTTAGTAGATATATGCAAATATAAGGCAATTTTTACAAATGTGCCATATTTTGAATTATTTGGTATATGCAGAAGATAGGGCAGCACTAAGAGAGCCTTTTTTTTTTTTTTTTAAGAGAGCCTTAATAAAGTCCTTAAGGGAAAGGAAGAATGAATGGGTAAAGTAGTCATCCTGATAATCAAAAATTCAAGTTTTCCAAAGCCCAGCAGTCATACCCAAACATAAAACAGGTAAATTTCTTATGTGGAACAATGTTGGAAGTCATGAAGAAGCTAACAAACACTCCATGTGATCTTTCCATTTGACTCATTATTTTGACTAATCAATTCCACCAGAGATGCATCCCTTCTGTTTGAGGATTCGGCCCTGTTAGATTTCCATTCTTTTTAGGATGTAGTAGGAAATGTAGGGTGTATAATACAAGCTGCACTTGGATATCTATACTCTGTGTAACTGGCAATCTAAAAGAGGGAAATTTTGAAGGCAAAGAGTTGGTGATTATATAATGAATGAGTGTTACGTGCTAAGCACTTTAGGGCTACCATCTCATTTAATCTTTACATCAGTGCTATGAGTTAGGTGTTTTCAACCACATTTTATATATAAGGAAACCAAGACTCAGATAAGTTATATGATTTACCCAAGGCTCAGGGGGAACAAATGAGAACCTATGGTCAGAGCTGGACCATTAGCTGGACCATTGGCTAAACTGATACTAAGCCAATGGTTTTGGCTTCCTTAAAAAGAAACCTCAGTACTGAAAGCATTGTTGAAACATGACTGACTCCTCAGTGATTAAGTAGCCTCAGGTCTGAATCTAGAAGAAAACAAACAAGACCAACAGAGAAAATGTCTCTCTCTTCTCTTCTCTTTCCTCCCCCATCCCCCACTTTTCTCCTTTCCTCCTCCCCCACATCTCTTTCTCACACATACACCCCACTTAAATTCAAAGCACACTGATGAAGAGATAGAAAACTTAAATCGCCTAATAAACAATGCATGTATAATTACACCTCCTAATGCTTTAGGATTCTGCCACAACAAGGGTACATATTTACAGAGACAAAGGAAATTGAATGTAAAGGGAATTTCAACTTGTGGCAAGGTCAACAAAAAATAAATGGCACTGAACTTTGTCTCAAATTTGAACAAAGGACAAGCAGCATGTGGTGAACTCCCTAAATATAACTGATATTAAAACTTAATCAGGTCTGGTAGCAGGATTATTTCCCAGTTATGCCAAACAAAGATGTTAGATAATTTAATATTGATATTAACAAAGATGAAGGAAGTGGTCATTTGATTTTCACCTTGTTAAGAACTTCCCTAGAGGGTTTTATATTCTTAAACTATAGCACTTCACCCAGAAGAGTTTTGGACAACACAAAATAAAGCCAGATAATGCAAGATGGAAATTGGTCAACTAGATCTGACTTCACTAATTATGCAAATTATCAAGACAGTATATAGAGAATAATTTTAAATATGAAAGTCACACACATCAAAAACAGTAGTAGTAAAAATGAATAGAAATACATAAGAAGAAAACAAATCCTGGAATATGCCAACTCAGTGACTAAAAATATCATTGTTAGCCTGATTTGCCAATGCTAATACCTATTACCAATCACATTCATGAGGATCTATACTGTTTTTCTTAAGGAATTAAAATGTTCAGCTCCATGAAACACTGGAAATAACCGAAGTCCTATAATTGAAAAAGGAGAGCAGGGTTTAGTGTAAAAAAATTTTTTTTGACTAAATTTTAGGCCTTGTTCTTCTTGGTCAATGAACCAAGCATTCCAAATCTTCCGCAACTCGTACTCTTACCTATGAAATAAGGAGGCTAAACTAGCTAAACTTAGGAGTCTAACATTCTCTGATATTATAAGTCTACTTTTTTTTTATTTCTAGGAGAGAGAGAGAGAGAGAGAGAAGGAGAGAGACAGCGTGAGCAGGGGAGGGTCAGAGAGAGAGGGAGTCACAGACTGAAACAGCTCCAGGCTCTGAGCTGGCAGTCAGCACAGAGCTCGACGCGGGGCTCGAACCCATGAACCGCGAGATCATGACCTAAGCGAAAGTCGGACGCTTAACCGACTAAACCACCCAGCGCCCCCTTTTTTTTTCTTTAAATTTTTAAATGTTTTTTATTTATTTCTAGGAGAGAGAGAGAGACAGCGTGAGCAGGGGAGGGTCAGAGAGAGAGGGAGTCACAGACTGAAACAGGCTCCAGGCTCTGAGCTGGAAGTCAGCACAGAGCCCGACGCGGGGCTCGAACCCACGAACCGCGAGATCATGACCTAAGCAAAAGTCGTACCCTCAACCGACTAAGCCACCCAGGCGCCCCATAAGTCTACTTTTTTTAATGTTTATTTATTTTTGAGAGAGAGAGACAGAGACAGAGTGTCAACAGGGGAGGAGCAAAGACAGAAGGACACACAGAATCCAAAGCAGGCTCCAGGCTCTGAGCTGTCAGCACAGAGACCGGCATAGGGGCTCGAACTTGTGAACTACGAGATCATGACCTAAGCCTAAGTAGGGAGCCCAGCCAACTGACCCACCCAGGTGCCCATTAAGTCTCCTTGATTAACTTTTAAAAATCCACTTTATTCAAATGCTTCTATACTACCAATGGAAATATTAATTTAATTAAAAATTAAAGGCATAGCCTGTGCTAACTGTTCTTAAAAAAGGAATTTCTAGGAATTCTGCTGTTTTTAGAATATCCTAAATGGGTGCGCCTGGGTGGCTTAGTCGGTTAAGTGTCCAACTTTCACTTAGGTCATGATCTCGCGGTTCGTGGGTTCGAGGCCCGCGTCGGGCTCTGTGCTGACTGCTGGCTCAGAGCCTGGAGCCTGTTTCAGTCTGTGACTCCCTCTCTCTCTGACTCTCCCCTGCTCACGCTGTCTCTGTCTCTCTCTCCTAGAAATAAATAAAACATTTTAAAAAAATATCCTAAATGAAGTTTCTTCCTACATATCCTACAAATCTCTGGATGATACAGGAACACCTGACAAAAATAATTATTTTGGAAAACAAAGTGCTGGAAATTTCAGAAATAATTAAATTCTCCTTTATTCTTACCACATTTGCTAGTTTAACTAGCATCTCACTGCCCTCTCTTGGTAGATTAAAATAACAGAAGCTGATTTCTTTGCTGGGATTGGAATTTGGTGACAAGCTTCAAGAAAATGGTCTGATTATTGCCAGTAGGGGGATCTATTTAATAAGACAAGTGACCATGTAATCTGTAATATCTAAAAGGTAGCAATTTGTTACTTTCAAGGCTTGCCTCTTCCAAGAACCAAATTAGAGAAAGAGTAACATGCAGAAAGTTTATCAGGGAGTGCTCTGGGGATGGACACTTATTCTGGAGAAAAGGAAGAAGGAAGGCAGAGGTTGGGCTGTAATGCAGTTCCAACAAGGGCCTCAATTAACCTCAAAGTTCTGAAGCTAGAGGGCCTTTGGAGCTGATCTGAGTTGGGGCAAGAAGACCAAAGGACTTCACAAGACACATTTCAAACACTTATTGGATACTGACTGCCTTTGGAAAGAGCTCTGACCGTAGGCAAGATGACTCTTTAGCCAGGGACAATTTCTAGGGAGGGCTAACACCTGATGACTGTCAATTAGCACTTCTGGAAGCTGGAGAAACAGAAGACCCTTCAGTACTGAAAGAGAATCAGAGGTATCACATCACAGTGTGTGCTATGTACTAGACATTTCATATAAAGGGAATCAGAAATATGTAGTATTTTGCTTTTGTCTTCTTTCACTTAGCATAATGTTTTTGAGGTTCATCCATGTTGTATCAGTACTCTTTTTCTTAATAAACACCATACAGTTTATCTTACAATAATTACAAAAATAAAAGATAATGAATACAGGAAATGGTTCAGCCACTTTGGAAAAAAGACTGGTACTTCCTTTCAAAAGTAAATATAGGGGCTGGGGTGCCTGGGTGGCTGAGTCAGTTGAATGTCCCACTCTAGATTTCAGCTCAGGTCATGATTTCGCAGTTCATAAGATCAAGCCCCTCATCAAGCTCTGTGCTAACAGCACAGAACCAGCTTGGGATTCTCTCTCCCTCTCTCTCCCCCTCCCCAATGCATGTGTCTGCTCTCTCTCTCAAAAAAAAAAAAAAAAAATTAAAAAATGTTTTAAAAAATGTAAATTTACCATGTGACCCAGTAAATCCACTCCTAGGTGGAAGATAAATGAAAATATATGTCCACACAAAGACTTATACAGAAAAAGCTCATAACAGCATTATTCCTAAGAGAGAAAAAATGAAAACAATTCAATGTTAAATGGATAAACATAATGTGTTATATCCAAAAAAGTGGAATAATACTCAGCAATAAAAAGGAACAAAGTACTGATACAATATGGATGAACCTCAAAAACATTATGCTAAGTGAAAGAAGACAAAAGAAAAATACTACATATTTCTGATTCCCTTTGTATGAAATGTCTAGAAAAGGCAAATCTTTAGAGAGAAAATAGAACAAGGATTATCTGAAGTTGGAGGTAGAAACCGAAAATGACTGAAAATGAGCATGAGCAATATTTTGGAAGCAATGGAAATGTTCTAAAGTTGGATTGTGGTGATGACAATACTATGTAAATTTACTAAAAAATCTTTGAAATGTATACTTAAAGAGAGTATTTTATAGTAAATAGATTATACTCAAGGAAGTGGAAAGAAGAAATACAGGCAGGCAGGGAGGAAGACATCATTCATCATATACCCAAGGGTATATATATATCAGGGTGACCTGATAAGTGGGTTTTTTCTTAAAACTTAAGACCACAGGGTTAAAATAAAGCCTAGTTTGCATCTCAGAATATTTCAGATCAGCAAGTTCTTGAACCTTAATATTAGTAAATGAATTTATTTTCGGTAAGGATCAGTATAGACCAGGGCTCATAAACAGTATGACACACTTCCCTAAGGCAGCTAGTAGGAGACCATCCTATAGATCATACTTAAAAAAAAAAAAAAAAAAAAGGGGTGTCTAGGTGGCTCAGTCAGTTGGGCGTATGACTTTGGCTCAGGTCATGATCTCATGGTTGGTGGGTTCACGCCCTGTGTTGGGCTCTGTGCTGACTGCTCAGAGCCTAGATGGAACCTGCTTCAGATTCTGTGTCTCTCTCTCTCTCTCTGCCCCTCCTGCTCATCTGCTCTCTCTCTCTCTCTCTCAAAAATAAATAAAGTTTAAAAAACAAAAGTAACAATTCTAAGATACATACATTAAATATACCTCTAAAATTTCCAACTCACCCAGACTGAGAAACAGAATGGCTCTTTAACAGTATTATTACTTAATAATTATTAATCTTCAATATTATTGCTTAATAATATATATTTACACATATATATACTTAATATATATACTATATATTTATACATAAGTATAAATAAGTATATATACACTTAATAATACCATGTTTGACTTAGTTCTTCCTTCATGATTGACCTTCATAATCACTGTAATTTTATTTCAACAAGATACAGAATTCATATGGGGTTAGCCAGGAGTGAGAATTTTAAGAGACAAGAAAAAAGAATCTAACCTCAACTGAGAACATACTATATTCAACACTGTCCTAGGCTTTCTTCATATATCATTTATTTTAACTACACTGTGAGGGGTATAAATATTTTTATTTAATGAATGAGAAAGCTGAGGCTCAGAGGATTAAGCAACTGATCTGAGGTCACCCAGCATGGCAAATAAAACAACTCCATATAAGACTGTATACACCAGACAACACACAAATATCACACTCTTTTGTAGTTGTCTTTTTGGAATTATACAGTGAGACTCTGCCCTATGAATAGGGTTGGAGGTTCCCTTGGGGGGAAAAAACTGAATATCCTACTGTAAAATACCCTGGGAAGAAGTCTTTCCTGCACTTGGAATTAATATCTGAAAATTTAGAAAAAAAAAAAAAAAAGCTTCAGCATGGTCAATTTGGCTAGGACACCAAAGTTCAGAGAGATCTGGAATAATCATGGGACATGAGCTACCCCTGGTCATGCAGAGACAGAACTAAAGTGATATAGGAAGCTGGCCTGGAATCTCAGGTAGACTCTCTAGAAGCAGATCCCAAGATGGCGCTTGGGGTGCCAGGCATTTCTTAGGGAAAACTTCCAGTGAAAGGAAGGATGAAAAGGCAGGACTGAGAAGAAAAAGAAGTTCAAATGTGATGCAGGCCTGATCAATCCCTGACCAACCTGGTGGGAATCTCTGCAGCAGGTATCACACTTGTCCTATGCTGCATCTGTGTCTACCACACCAGGGAAGAGACCCAAGGGTGGGTTTGGCTTTATGAGTCTTTGAAAATTACTCTCCACACTGTACATGCATTTCATCAGAGTCTAGTCTGTTTGCGATGTAAGCATTTGGAAAAAGAGCCTGTGACCATACTAGCATGATAGATTCAGGAGAAATATCACCACAAGAATGACTTCAGCTTCAAGTACAGCCTGCTTCAATGTGTTGAAATAATGGTATGTTTTGTTTCCTTTATAAGGAAGTTCAGAAGTAGAACAATTCCAGAATTTGTATGATCAGGGCTCCAGCTCCACATCCCAGTGATTATCTTGCTTCTCCTCTCATCTGTGTTGGCTTTATCCTTAGGCTGGCGGTAAAATAAAAGATAGCTCCAAATAAAACATACAACAGAATAATGTCAAGAAGTAGAAGGACGGTATTTTCTGGTATATCTTCCACAAAAACAACAACAACAAAACAACTCTTCCCAGTACCTGCCACTTCTACCTTAGCAGTCCTTACCTCACATCTTACTGGCCAAAACAAATCACGTGGTATCCCTAAATCAACTACTGACAAACGACTCATTGAAAACCACCATGAGCGGGGAACCAGGGTGGCTCCATCAGTTGAACGTGTGTCTCTTGATTTAGGCTCAGGTCATGGTCCCAGGGTCTTGGGATCAAACCCCACATCAGGCTCCACATTCAGTGTGGAGACTGCTTGGGATTCTTTCTCCCCTCTGCCACTCCCCAGCTCACATGCGCTCATGCTTTCAAAATAAATGAATAAACTTTAAAAAAAATAACATAAAATCTTCATGACTGGCTCACTCTAATCAGGATCTACCTGCTATACTTCGTATGAGGCCAGCTTCCCCTAAAGCACATAGCTCTGAGGAGAAGGTGTGGATATTTGGACAAAATCTGAATTCTCTTAGGAAGAAAAGAAAAGCAAACTGTTGGTGGGCATGCAACCAACACTGTTCCATATATAAGAGCAGCTCTATGGCTGAAATCAGCAAATGTCACCCAGCCAACTATGCTGCAAGGGTCAGATGTAGCAGAAGTGGCAGCTTCAGAACAAGAATGGAAAAAATCATACTGGCTAGTTTCAGCATATCTCATAGTGTCCTAAGAGAATGTATATCCTAAAAGCATCTCCCAGGAGGCTAATTTCCCAAATCAATTTCATTTTACTGTGGTCTGGTTATCTAACACATGACAAGTAAAATATGTGAACTCTGATCTGTCTGGCTCCTGAGTTCATGGGTTGAAGCACGGGGTGCTTATTTTTCTTACATCCCAAATCCCTTGGGGGAATTTAGTGACCAGACTCACCACCATTCTCTGACAAGAGATCTGAAAGAGTCTTATACAAGAGACAAGAGGGATGCTTAAGTTTAACTGCTGCAGGAATGGGAAGAAAATACCACTTATTGAATTTCCTGAAACAAGCTATATGACAGCACCCTGTGAATGTTTAAGTTAATTTAAATGAACAAATGGCCTGAAAAGATATTATGTGACTCACCAAACAATAAATATTTAACTGATCTCTCTTAATACTATTATTACATGAAAAAATATATCTGTGATTTTTACAGTGAAAAATAAGAACTTTTGAGCATAATTAAAAATCAGTAGAACATTTCACCAATACTTTATTGTAGAAATAGTCCTATTTGTTTTCATTATAAGAGGAAAATAAAAGAAGAAATTCTGTCTCTGAATACAGTTTGTAACTCCAGTTCTGCCACTCACTGGTTGGAGGTCTTAAGCTCTTGAGAGTCTCCTCGTCTTTTCATTTGTAAAAAGCAGGTATTCTTAGGTTCTTTCTAAGCCTTTCCATCTAGGACTATAAGATATACTTGATTCCAAGAACCAGTAATACTAAGCTATATCATAAGTTTTGTGTGGTTCTTGGAAGCAACAAGGTATTTCTTTTTGTTTTCTTAGTTACCAAATTTGGTTTCATAGACTACTGAGTGATAATATATGTCTTTCATTAGTAGTTTTATATTTTCTAGAATTAATTGCAATGCTGTACATTTTGTTATTAGTCACTGAATTAAAATGAATCATTGTGTAAACACAGTAGTGTTCAGAAACTTTAACAAAATAATTATATAAATCTTGATACAACAATAATCCCCCAGTGCCTTAAATGGGATCATACTTTCAGGCTTCAAGACTTCCTGACAGAAAATAGGGAATATGGGGACGCCTGGGTGGCTGAGTTGGTTAAGCGTCCGACTACGGCTCAGGTCATGATCTCAGGTTCCTGGGTTCGAGTCCCGTATCGGGCTCTGTGCTGACAGCTAGCTCAGAGTCTGGAGCCTGTCTTTGGATTCTGTGTCTCCCTCTCTCTCTGACCCTCCCCTGCTCATGCTGTCTCTCCCTCTATCTCTCTCTCAAAAATAAGTAAAACATTAAAAAAAATTTTTTGATAAAAGAAAAAAAGAAAATAGGGAAGATGAAAGGCACAGAAAGATGAAGTGAAACATCACACACATAATTTCAGAAGTGGAAAACATTTTCGAGGTAATATAATCCAGTGACCGGAATGCTTAAATATGCAATCTAGTGACATGCAGAAATGAATTAAAATAAAACTCTCCCTAGCCAGCCATTCCCAGCACCCCCCACATGTCCAAAAGAGACTCACTAATTTTAAAGACTGGCCATCTGTATTTTTATCAAATTCCTTGAGTGATAGTGAAGCACAGGCAGGTTTGGAAACTATTGATAGAATCCAACTGCATTATTTAATAAATGAGAAAACTAAAGCTCAAGTAGTTAAACAACAAAAACAAAACCAATTACGCAGGTCTCCTTTCCCAAAAGTCTAGGGTTCTTTTTATTAACTTATCAATATCCATCTTAATTATGTAAAAACAGTATGCTCAACATTAAATTAAGAACTAGTAGTAATTCCTCAGATCCAGGAAGAAAAACTGCCCAAGGAAGAGCAAGAAAATGGGGATTAATTAGAGGAAAACAACTGCATGGAATGAGGTAAGGCACATAGAGCAATCCAGACCTAATAAGAAAGAGAGCGGGAATTGGAAGGAAAGAAGTAGGAGACAGAAAAGGCTGGGATGCTATCCCAGAGTAGTATCCGGAATTGAACTAAAAATGAAAAGCACTTAAGTTCTTTACTTCCAGAAAAAAATGGACAGAGCTAGAATAAATAAGAATGACTTCATATATGCTATTTTTGTGTTATACTTTCTGATTTAGCAAGACACTCGATGAAAGGATAGATTGCAAAAAGAGACCTAAAAACTGTGGTGGAGGATCTCCATTAAAAAAATAAGCCAATACTCAGGTCACTGGGAACACAGGAAGAGCTTCCCTTGAGGGTCTATCATTTTTAGGCAATTAACTTTAAGCAGGGCCTATCCAAAGATTTAAGGTACTGATGGGATGATTTAATCATCCCTGATTCTCATCATCATCAAGTATATATTACATACCCACAATGCCAGGTGCTAAAGATAAAAGGGACAAAAACCTTTCTTCCTATTTAGCTGGGAAGGTTGAAAAGCATAGAATCAAGCCTAAGAGATTTAGAAGCAGTGGTATGCTGGTAAATGTTTAAGAACCAGGGGAAAGCTCTGACTTAGTCAATTCCATGGTGTAAATATTCCCATGACAGTCAGTTTCTTGCTACCAGGATGACATCAACCAGAGGGAAAAAATAATACCTATAAATTTAACAACGGGTTTTTACGAGCTGGGATGAGCTGGCCTCAGCCCACCACCATTTAAAGACCATAAGACCAATGCTTCTATTCTCCTCACATCACATTCAGATTTTTAAACAAAGAAAAAACAAAGAGATAAAGTAACTTGTCAAAGGCCACATAACTAGGTTATGACAAAACTAAGAATAGAACTCACTTCCTTCTTTCTCACCTTGTAAGTTCAAATATGGTATTTTATGCCATTTGAATTTAGAGATTGAGAAATCAGGTTCTGAAGTCCACAGGCCTAGGCTCAAATCCCAGATTCAACTATAAATGAAGACTGTGACCTTGTAAATTTAATGAATTTGTCTGAGCCTTATTTTTTTTTATCTGTAAATTGAGAGTGATTACACTACCTACATCTAACTAGACTGTAGTGAAGATTAAGTAATATAAAATGTGTAAATTGCTTGCCAAAGAGCCTGGCGTAGAATACAAATTCAATATGCGTTGGCTATTATTATTATGGCATTTCATATCTGCCAGGCAGCACTGGCTCACAGACTGTTATGGTCTTTCACAGGATAACTATAGAATGTGACAGTAAGTGTTTAGAAACTCCTTTAGCAATTTGACATTGGCACAACATCCAAGCATCGGACCAGTGAACTCCTTTTGATCAACAAGGTATAGACAAGTTTGGATGCTGTCGAACTCAAGCAGTGCGCAGCATGGGGTACAAAATGCACGCTAGTTAAGCACAAATGACTGCTTAAACACATGATATTTTAGGTTAGTTTATCACCTGGAGCCCACAAATGAATACAAATCTGATAAAATATAGGTATTTGTTTATCTTAAAAATGTATTATTTTTATAATCATTATGATTTTAGGTCAATCTTACACTTTAGTAAGCTAAATTAGGAAAATGATATTATCTTATTTTCAACTCTATATATATTGAGATAAGCCTCACTGAACTTCTGTCAAGGATAGACATTCATTTTTCTGAATGCAGCAGTGCTAGTAAATCAAATGACAATGATGAAAGTTATTACTAATAAATGAGGACCAAAAGAACCTGTATTAATTCTCTTAGGACTATGGTACCTTGGGGGCGCCTGGGTGGCTTAGTCGGTTAAGCGTCCGACTTTCGCTTGGGTCATGATCTCACGGTTTGTGGGTTCGAGCCCCGCGTCCGGCTCTGTGCTAACTGCTAGCTCAGAGCCTGGAGCCTGTTTCAGAGTCTGTCACTCCCTCTCTCTCTGACCCTCCCCTGCTCACGCTGTCTCTCTCTCTCTCCTAGAAATAAATAAAAAAACATTAAAAAAAAAAAGGAATATGGTACCTTTTATATTGACCCTGGTTGTGAAACCACCAGTGAAGATGAAATACTAACATAACAGTGTGATATTTGTGGAGATGTACTGACTAATCAAACTTAAAATGGATCTTACGTATAAATCATAACTAAATAAGTTCAAAACCAAAGAATTCTTTTAAAGAAAGAGCAGTGAGTTAAAAAGCTAACAGGGGCATATGCTCACTATCCCATATATAAATATTAGTAATTCTCAGCCCTTTTTTAGGCAGCACTTTAGGTTGCTAACACTAAACGATCACAGACAAAAATGTTTGCTTGTAAATGCAATCTAAGGCAAAGAATGTAGCTAGCTCAAATTCTACTTTTCAAGGTTTTTAAATAGCCCAACATAACTAGGCACTAGCTAATGACACAGAAAACCAACTCATACAGCAAATAAAGCCAGTTGAGTCATTTTCAATGTTAATATAACTATTTTTAAACTATGTTTGTAATTTTTTCCAGCTTCAGTGTTGATAAACATAACTAGTTCTGAACTGTATAATATCCTAAGTTGTCAACATTGTCAACATATGTGATTTGGAATTTAAATTTTGTATAAATGTGTTCAGATGGCATAGCTCCAATGACAGGAAATGTTTTTAGAATAGCTAATCAGATTAAGAAGTTTGAGCCAAAACATAAATCATCACACTACCTCCTTCAATGACAAAGTCCTGTTATTAAAAAAAAAAAAGTCAACAGAATTAAACCATGTGCTTAATAACATAGCAAAATGGTATAATACAAACTAATTCACTTAAATCTTATACAATATTTTATGTAATGATATAAAAATTTATAATAAAAATACTTGTATGTGTAAGTAGAGTGCTTATCAACTGAAAAGAGTATGTAGAGAATGTTTGAACTCAAAAATAAACTTCTTGTGCTGCTATAACATACAGAAGCAGATTGATCCCAATCTTTTAAGGCTATAAATTGAATGAACAGAATTGCCTATTCGTCTAATATTTTTGGCATTTTAATTCTCTTAATATTTCTATTGAAAGGAGTATAACTTCTTGAAGGAAGATAAGAACAAAAAAAATAATTTTAAAAGCTTGTAAGTACATACTATGACATTCTATAATTTATCATTATCAAAAAAAAGTGGTCTTGATGTACCAAACACCTTCCCAATTTGATAAAATTTATAAATTTTAGTTTCCATTAAAAGGAGATCTATTCATAGACATTCATTTATTTGGGATCTATTAGTTTCATTGATTTATCAGTAATTTTAAATTATAAAATTTTTAGAATTTATTAAACTGATAAAAAACTGAAGATTAATTTTAAAAATATGGGATTACTTGCTTAATTTTGATTCAAATTTTTAAAATTAGTATCTTGAGCTTGATGAACTTGTTTTAAAATCTCTTCTTACATAGTCATCAAACACTTCTGTGAGATTGGTTTCTATACTAGAGTATTGTTAAAACAGACCACAGGCACAGTTTAGATATGCATTAACTCCTACAATTAGCATTATCATCAATCTAACTAAGATTAAATAAATTTAACAAGCTAAAAGCAAGTCACATTGAATTTCAATGAGTTTGTCACATTGAAAATGTTAACTTTTGACATAAATGGTATTCTTTTTTTTAAGTTTTTTAAAATGTTTATTTATTTTTGAGAGAGAGACAAAGTGTGTTGGGTGAGGGGCAGAGAGAGAGGGAGATATAGAATCTGAAGCAGGCTCCAGGCTCTGAGCTGTCAGCACCGAGCCCAACATGGGGCTTGAACTCATGAACTGTGAGAACATGAGCTGAGCTAGAGTCAGACGCTTAACCAACTGAGACACCCAGGTGCCCCGTATTTTTTTTTAAGTGTATTTATTTTGAGAGAGAGAGAGAGCTAGCACATGCACAGGAGGCAGGGGTAGAGAGAGGGAGAGAAAGAATCCCAAAGCAGGCTCCATGCTGGCAGCGCAGAGCCTGACATGGGGTTCAGTCTCACAAATTATGACCTCATGACCTGAGCCAAAATTAAGAGTCGGGCACTTAAACAACTGAGCCACCCAGGTGCCCCATGTATGTTATTCTTTTAAAGTCGGCATACAGATATTTACTACAAGGAAGCACTATTTCGCTTACAAATTCTGTGTAGTTATAATGGAGAAAAATTAAAGCTCATAATAGAAATTCTGTGTCAGCTGTTCTTAAATTTGTTGTCTCTTGACATCTGAAAAATTATTGTACAACACTTCAAGAACCACTGTTCTATATTAATCATGTAGACTTTTTATTTTGTATGCTTTTTAAAATTTATTTTTCTGATTATTTGTTTTTACTGCAGTTTACAAATGTATCATTCTGCAAAGGATTGGAAATTTTTTAAAAATCTGAATCTATCACCACAGATAGTTTGAGGAGAACTGCCCTAATTCAACTGTATATGACTAAGTCATATATCAATATTCCTATTTTAATACTGAATAATTCATCAGCCACTTCATTTGACAGATAAAAGTTTATTAGTATTATACTGAAGTACTACATGAAAGCCGTGATGACTGAATAGCTCATTAAAAACCAGGTATGTGAAGAAAATCATCTTAATGTTCTTAACTTTTTATTCTGCTTCAGAATACCAAAGTTAAAAAGTTTAGTCCCTTTAAGAGGAGAAATATGTGTTTTTAATAGCTAAAAGAATGACAACAACCTTCATGTCCATCAACAATTAAATATGACATCCTTATGACAAAATACTACAGAGTCATGAAGAATAAAGTAGTTCAATGTGTGCTAATACACAACTATATCCAAAATATATTAAAAACTGCAGCAGCAAGTAACAGAAGAATATGCACTATAATCCCATTTACATAAGTAAAAACTGGGGGATGTGTAAATATAGCTCTATGCTTATGGCAGAGATCTTTCTGGAAGGTATTCACAAGAACCTGGAAAAACTGGTTTACTTCTAAAAGACTTGGGGATTAGGCTTTAGAATGGGAATTCTAAATTCTAATTCTATTATGTGTTCATTTGTTCTACATATTTAGCATGTACATTTGATTTTTTAAAAGGTAATTAACTTTATAAAGTAAACTGTCTAACTTAAAAAAAACAAAACAGAAGTCGGGGCGCCTGGGTGGGTCAGTCGGTTAAACATCTGACTTCAGCTCAGGTCATGATCTGATGGTTGGTGGATTCGAGCCCCGCATCGGGGTCTGTGCTGACAGCCAGCTCAGAGCCTGGAGCCTCTTTCAGATTCTGTGTCTCCCTCTCTCTCTGACCTTCCCCTGCTCACACTGTATCTCCCTCTCAGAAATAAATTAAAAGCCATTAAAAAAATAAAACAGCAGTCAAATTAGAAGTTGAGAGAAAATGCTGCTAAACTAAGGGTCCATTAATGGAAGTACGAGCATCTATTCAAGATCTTTTGTGTGTCAGACACTTTTGGATAACTGTACTACATAATGAGATATAACAATTAAAGGTAATGTATAATCCTTGATTCAATCCTGGATTTTAAAAATCATCCTTAAAAACATTGTTAGGACAACCAAAGAAAGGTGCATATGAACAGTATATTTGATAAAAGCACTGCAACAATGTTACATTTCTTAAGTATGATAACTGTACAGTGGTTATACGGAAGTAGGTCCGTCTTAGGAGATGAAATATTTAACTCAAGTATTTAGGGGTAAAGTGATATCTAAATTGTCTCAAATAGCTCATTTAAAACCAAAAAATGTTATGTAAATATTATACATATATATGTATAAATGTGTATTAATACATGAGAGAAGAAGAGAAGTAAAACTAATGTGGCAAAAAATGCTAACAATTATTTAATCTGGATAAAGATATATGACTTTTCATTATAGTATCCTTGGAACTTTACAGTAAGCTTGAAATTTTTCTAAATAAAGACTTGGTAAAACAAAAGAGCTTTCCTTCCATCTTTCACAATTCAGTAAAAAAACCCATTATATAGAACTGATTGAGCAATCAGATATCTACCTCATGGGGTGAAAAGGTGTTGGAGGAGATTGAGGTAGCAATGGTCTAGCATAAGGTATGGACCCCAAAAGAGGTAAGGAGGAAATTGAGTAGAAGGCAGCAGCAGCACTGGGAGATGGGCTATAAACAAGAATGATCAAATAAGTAAATATAAGGAAGATAATGGAAGTCAGTTTTCTGACTACTGGAGAATGGAGTCATAAATATGAAAAGACAGAAAAACAGTGAAACCTCATCTGGATTGGAATCATCAGTATAAACTCATGGTTTTCAAGGTGGACTGATGGGTATACACATAAATATATTTTCATGTATATATTTCCTATCTCTGTCCACTGAGAAGCCCTGGGAGAAGTGGTATCCCCAAAGCAATGATCACATCTGTGGCCCATATCATGGCTTCTAAATATCTCCCTCTGCTAAAAGGAACCAAGATTCTTTGGAGAAATGGCTAATTACAGGACTGTAGTAAAAAAAACATAACATAAACCTGTAACATCTTTTCTTTATGCCAGAAAAATAAGTAAAGACTCAAAGGATGATAGCAATGTGTCAAAAGAACTCAGAGCAAACTTGAAGGGGGCTCCCAATGGCCAAATCTGAGATAATATGAGCATCTATATAAGTAATGATAGTAATCATTTAAAAATTAGGCATCTATGAGATTATAGTTACATAAATAAATAATGAATAAATTAATAGGAAATGAGAAAGCTCTTTCCAACTGATGAATGCAGGATAAAGTCATTAGAAAATCACAATTTTCCAACTATCAGAGTTATAATTAATTTAGCCAAAAGATATTCATAGAAGCTAAAGCCAATGGATAAAAGTTTGAAGAATAATAAGAAATTTAAAGGGAAAACAGTCTCTTCAATTAACACTGCTGGGAAAACTGGACAGCTACATGCAAAAGTAAGAAACTAAGACCACTATCCTACACCATACACAAAAATCAACTCAAAATTTTAAGGCACCTGGGTAGCTCAGTCAGTTAAACATCTGACTCTTGGTTTTGCCTCAGACCATGATCTCCCAGTTTCCTGAGTTCGAGCCCTGAGTAAGGCTCAGGGGCTCTGCTCTGGCAGTGTGGAGCCTGCTTGGGATTATCTGTCTCCCTCTCTCTCTGACCCTCTCCCATTCACACTGTCTCTGTCTCTCTCAGGATAAATAAATAAGCTGCAAAAACATTTCAATTCAAAAAATCAACTAAAAATGGATTTAAGCTCCAAATGTGAGTCCTGAAACCATAAAACTCCTTAAAGAAAATATAGTCAGGGGCACCTGGATGGATGGCTCCATCGGTTAAGTGTCCAACTGAGGCTCAGGTCATGATCCTCAGTTTATGGGTATGAGCCCTGCAGAGGGCTCTGTGCTGACAGCTCAGAGCCTGGAACTTGCTTCAGCTTCTGTCTCCCTCTCTCTCTGCCCCTCCCTCATGCATGCTCTGTTTTTCTCTCAAAAATAAAGAAACGTTTTTAAAAATTTTTAAGGAAACACAGATAGTAATCTCTGGACACTGGTATTAGCAACAGTATATGTCTGCTCAGGCAAGGGAAGCAAGGGCCCCCAAAAAACTCCCCCCCAAAAAACACACACACAAAAAAAACAAAAAACAAAATGAAAAACTATTGAGACTGCACCAAAAATAAGCAGCTTTTGCACAGTGAAGGAAACCATCAACAAAAGGAAAAGACATCCTACTGAATGGGAGAAGGATTTTGCAAATGATGTATTCAATAAAATGTTAATATCCAAAATATATAAAGAATTTATACAGCTTAATGTTAAAAAAGAATCTGATTGAAAATGGGCAGAGGACCTGAATAGACATTTTTCCAAAGAAGGCATACATATGGCCAACAAATACACGAAAAGACACTCAATATCACTAATCATCAGGAAAATACAAATCAAAGCCACAATGAGATATCACTTCAGAGTAGGTAGCACCAAAAGACAAGAAATAACAAGTGTTGGTAAAGATGTAGAGAAAAGGGAACCCTCATGCACTATTGTTAGGAATATAAACTGGTGCAACCACTGTGGAAAACAACAAGGAGGTTCCTCAAAAAATTAAAAAGAGAAACACCATATGATCTAGTAATTCCACTACTGGGTATTTACCTAAAAAAACTGACAACACTGAAAAATATATAGGCACCCCTATACTTACTAGAGTATTATTTAAAATAATAGCCAATATATGGAAGCAAACTAAGTGTCTATCAATAGACAAATGGATAAAGAAGATGTGGGGGTTTGTGTGTGTGCATGTGAACACGCACACACATGCAATGGAATATAGCATGTGCCATAAAAAATAAAGACATCTTGGGGCGCCTGGGTGGCTTAGTCGTTTAAGTGTCCGACTTTTGCTTGGGTCATGATCTCGTGGTTCGTGGGTTCGAGCCCCGCGTCGGGCTCTGTGCTGACTGCCAGCTCAGAGCCTGGAGCCTGTTTCAGAGTCTGTGACTCCCTCTCTCTCTCTGCCCCTCCCCTGCTCACGCTGTGTCTCTCTCTATACTAGAAATAAATAAAACATTTAAAAAAACTGTCTAAAAAAAAATAAGATAAAGACATCTTTCCACCTGCAACAACACTGATGGACCTAGAGAGTGTTATGCTAAGTGAAATAAGTCAAAGAGAGAAAGACAAATACCACATGATTTTACTTATATGTGGAATCTAAAAAACAAAACAATATAATATCAAAAAACAACATAATCCCTATCAAAATTCCAATGGCATTTATTCACAGTAATAAACAATCCTACAGTGTGTATGGAACCACTAAAGACCCTGAATAGCCAAAGCAATCTTGAGAAAAAACAACAAAGCTGGAGGCATCACATGTTCTGATTTACAAAACTATACTGATCAGAAAAAGTATGGGGGCACCTGGGTAGCTCAGTTGTTTGAGTGTCATACTCTTGATTTTGGCTCAGTTCATAATCTCAGGGCCATAGGATGGAGCCTTGTGTCAGGCTCTGTGCCAAGTGTGGAGCCTGCTTAAGATTCTCTCTCCGCCTCTCTCTCTGCCCCTGTCTAGCTTGCACTTTCTCTCAGGAAAAAAAAAAAAGTATGGTATTGGTATAAAAACAGACACATATAACATATAACAATGAAAGGGGTACTGGGGTGGGTGCTGATAGCCAGCTCAGAGCCTGGAGCCTGTTCTAGACTCTGTATCTCCCTCTCTCTGCCCCTCCCCTGCTCATGCTGTCTCTCTCTCTCTCTCTCAGAAGTAAATAAAACATTTTAAAAAATTAAAAATAAAAAAAAAACATATATCAATGAAAGAGAGGAGAAAGCCCAGAAATATATGGTCAATTAATTTATGATAAAGGAGCCAAGAATATACAATGGGGAATAGACAGTCTCTTCAACAAATGGTGCTGGGAAAAGTGGGCCACGAGCAAAAAAATGAAACTGGACTACTCTCTTATATCATACACAAAAATCGACTCAAAATGAATTAAAGACTTGAATGTAAGAATTGAAACTGTTAAAATTCCTAGACTAACACATAGGCAGTAAGATTTTTCACATCAGTCTTGGTGATGACTTTCTGGATTTGATACCAAAAGCAAAGATGAAAAAAAAACCAAAAATTAAAAAGTGGACTACATCGAACTAAAAAGTTTCTTCACTACAAAGGAAACCATCAACAAATGCAAAGCCACAATGGGAAAAGGGGTCAAAACGTACAAACTTACAGTAATAAAATAAATAAGTCATGGGGATAAACAGTCATGGTGACTGAAGGTAATACTCTATTGCATATGTGAAAGTTACTAAGAGAATAGATATTAAAATTTCTCAGCACAAGAAAAAATTTTGTACCTGTATGTTTACAGATACTAACTAGACATATTCTGGAAATCATTTTATAGTATATACAAATATTGAATCATTATGTGGTACATCTGAAACTAAAGTTATGTGTCAATTATATCTCAATGAAAAATAAATCAAAAAATCCTAAAGCATACATTCCTACACAGAAAAACTATTAGAACTAATAAAAGTAGCTCAGCAAGTTTGCAGGATACAAAGATCAACATACAAAAATCAGTTTATATACTCAGCAATGAACCATTTGAAAATGAAATTAATAAAACAATTTCCTTTAAAATAGCACCAAAAAAGGGGCGCCTGGGTGGCTCAGTCGGTTAAGCGCCTGACTTCTGCTCAGGTCATGATCTCACGCTTCATGGGTTCGAGCCTCGCATTGGGTTCTGTGCTCACAGCCAGCTCAGAGCCTGGAGCCTGCTTCACATTCTGGGTCTCTCTCTCTCTGACTCCCCCCTGCTCGAGCCGTCTCTCTCTCTCAGAAATAAATTTTAAAAAATTAAAATAGCACCAAAAAGGATACAAAATGAAGTATAAGACTAATACACCAAAACTACAAAACAGTGTTGAAAGAGATTAGGATCTAAATAAATGGAATGACATCCCATATTTACTGACTGAAAAATATAATACCACCTAGATGGTAATCTTTGCAATTCTGGATTAGGCAACAAATTCTTAGAAATCTAAGAAACTAAAGCACATGAACACAAATAAAAAATAGATAAACCATAAAACATCAAAATTTATAACTTTTGTGTATCAAAAGACACTATCAAGGAAGTAAAATGAAAAGCCATAGAAGAAAATATTTGCAAATCATATAAATAAGAGTCTAGTATCAAGAATAAAGAATTATTCCAACTCAACAACTAAGAGACAAATAACCCAATTTTAAAATGGGCAAAGAGGAGGTGCCTGGATGGCTCAGTTGGCTAAGCATGTGGCTCTTGATTTCGACTCATGTCAAGACCTCATGGTCATGAGATTGAGCTCTGAGTGGGGCTCTACACTGGGTATAGAGCCTGCTTAAGATTCTCTCTCTTTCTGCCGCTCAGCCATTTGCACTCTCTCTCTCTCTAAAATAAAAACTAAAAAAAATTTTTTAAAGATTCTTTCTCCCTCTTCCTCTTCCCCTCTCTTGCTCTTGTGCTCTCTCTCTCTAAAAAACAAAAAACAAAAACAAAAACAAAAAACATGAGCAAAGGATTTGAATAGACACTTCTCCAAAGGAGAAATACAAAATGCCAACAGGCACATGAAGATGCTCTGCATCATTTGTCATCAAGAAAATGCAAATTAAAGCCACAATGGGATACCACTGCATACTCACTAGAATAGCTATAATAAAAAAGACTGAAAATAACAACCAGTGACATGAATATGGAAAAAATAAATCCTTACACAGGGCCAGTAGAAAAATAAAATGGTGCAGCTGCTTTGTAAAACAGTTTGACAGTTCCTCAACAAGTTAAACATCATATTTCTATATGACAAAGCAATACCACTCCTGGAATTGAAAACCTATGTTCACACAAAAACTTTACACAAATGTCTACAGTAGCATTATTCGTAATAGTCAAAAGGTGGAAACAACCCAATTGTCCATCAGCTGGTGAACAGATAAGGAAAAGGTGGTATCCGCACAGTGGACTACTATTACATAAAAAAAGCATTAAGTATTGATACATGCTAAACATAAGTGAACCTTGAAAACACTATATTAACAAAAAGATATCAGAAACAGATGGCCAAATGATGTGTGATTCCATTTATATGAAATGTTCAGGATAGGCAAATCCATAGAGACTGAATATAGATGAGCAGTTTCCAAGGACTGGGGGAGGGAAGAATGGAGAGTGACTACTAATGGTGTGGTTTATTTTTGAGGTAATAAAATGTTCTGCAATTAGATGGTGGTAATTATTGCACAACCTGGAGAATGTACCAAAACCAGTAAATTGTACCCTGTAAATGGATGAATTTTATAGAATGTGAATTATAGTTCAATAAAATACACAGGTAGCTAAGCAGGTAATTAGGTAAAGAGGTAGATAGATAGATGATAGTTAAGGACAATAGGCCTTTGGTTGAGGTAATTAATAATAATAATAATAACAGCATTTTGTACCCTAGGTGGACATCAGATTAGACAATGAACTTGCTAACTTTACCCAGTATTTTTAGTGAAGAGGGAAAGAGCATTAGACAGATATGTCCCACAAGGACCAATTTTGCTCCCAATCTGCAGTAACCAGCTTCCAATAATTATGAACAGTGGGTCCTATTCATGCCAGCAAGTCCAAGAGTTGGCCAGATAAAGCAGATGAAACTACATTTTTCTTGAGGGTCATCACAGGATACAACAAAGAGAATGTGATATGAAGCTACCAACTGAGGTAAGCCAGGGAATGTAGTCTAGTCCTGAAAGGGGTAATTATTGTCTAAGGGACATCAGACTTGAAAATGCTTGAGGGTAAGACATTTGTCAGCAGAACGTGTTGAAGCCACCATACTTCCATGGTGTTCACTAACCATAAATGTTAAAGCCCAAATGCTATAAATCAGACATGAGGTTAAAGTTTTTAAGTGAAAAGGACTAAAAAGAAAGGGAATGAGATTATTCTAACAACAGAGTACCTGAAAAGTTATGCAATTGAGTTGTGACTGTATTCTCTATGGGAGATGGGGTTCATCATAGCAAAGCTGGGGGCAACATATGAAAAAAAACAGGTATTTTGTGTTTATACTTTGAGAGAATGCTCATAATATGAGCCAAATTACATATGCCACTTCTGCAGGCTGGAAGATAACTTTTTTAATGGGACCACTTTTTCCCAGTTCTCGGCTGTATTCAGGGAGCCCAATTACTAAGATTCTTAACTTTAGTATGCATAAAAACTAGTGTACCAGATGGTATACACCAAATAACTGCATGTGATATATTTTATGAGATATTTTTCAAGATTTTAAAGGGAATTTGGACAATTCCCTTTAAAGGGATAGCTTTAAAGATAGCTTTAAAGATATTCTTTAAAGATAGCTTTAAAGAATCCTTAAAGCTATATTCCTCAGAAAATTTGATTCAACTGCAATAAAAACATATACATAAGAAGTGACACTATCCATCTGTAAAAAAGAACAATTCCAAGAAGCATTTTATGAAAATGCCCTGCTAATGGAAACAAGGATCTGGAAAGATCACCTTAGGGTTTTAAAAAAAAACTTTAACTTAGGTATACTTAGTCCATACTATGTGATATGGACCACAGGGAATTCCCCAGAAGTGCCTAAAAACTAAATTTTTTAAATAAAACAAGATAATCCAATAGAGAAAAGAACAAAGAACACAGAGGCAGGAACCCTTTATATGTGAGGAAAGCCAGGAATGTTTTATAAAGAAGGTGACATTTGTAATGAAAATTTTAAATTTTTTTAATGTTTACTTATTTTTGAGAGACAGACAGAATGCAAGTGGAGGAGGGGCAGAGAGAGAGGGAGACACAGAACCTGAAGCTGGCTGCAGGCTCTGAAATGTCAGCACAGAGCCTCACATGGGGCTTGAACACTTGGTGCCATGAGATCATGACTTGAGCTGAAGTTGGACACGTAACCAAATGAGCCACCTAGACGACCCTGAGATGAAAAATTTAAAGCCCATGCATTAGTTTACTGAGGTTGCTGTATAACATACCACAAGCTGGTTGGCTTAAACATCAGAAGTTTTTTGCGGTGGAGGGAGGTAAGAAGGGGAGGAGGAGGCAGGGGAAGAGAAGAAGAAGAAAAAGAAATTTATTGTCTCTTGTTTCTAGAGGCTAGAAGCTCAAGATCAAGATGTCAGGGGACTACAGTCCTACTGGAGGTGCTCAGGAAGGATCTGTCTCAGGTCTCTCTCCCAGTTTCTGGTAGTTCCTTGGCTTGTGGCAACCTAACTTCAATCTTAAAATGGCATTCTTCCTGTGTGTGTCTCTCTGTGTTCAAATTACTCCTTAAAAACGACATTTTATTGAATTAGGACCCATCCTAATAACTCATTTTCAGTAAATCATCTGCAAAGACCTGATTTCCAAATAAAATCACAGGCACTGGGGGTTAAGATTTCAACATTCTTTTGGGAATGGGAGGCACATTTCAACCTACAACAACTTGTCAAGTGGATATGCAGAGACTGAGAGGTATGAGCAAGGCGGGGAAACGTGCAGAAGAGCAAGAAAGAGGAATTGCACAAAAACAAGGGTGAACAGGTAAGAAGAACCTAGATCAGGAAGTCTATCACAGGATCTCTGAAGTGTATCCTCTGTGCAGAGGGTAGAAGTCACAGAAAGACCGCTCTACTTGCAGTGTGACAGATGGAAAAAGGCTTCCCTTGACACAAGGAAACTGTGAGCTTACTGGAGCTTTAATTAGCTGAATATTTATGGAAAAGGGTGATATCACTTTGGAAGAGAGAAAAGGCCAGAGTAAGGGGAAGAGAAACTGACATGTATGGATTGCCGACCAGAGGCTACTAGTTGTGTATTACCTCATCTAAATCTCTCAGCACATGTCATAGGTACTGATTGTTCCATTTTCATAAGTAACTGAGAACTTCACATTTAACTCAAGACCACACACTTAATAAGTAGTAGAACCAGCACTCAAATATAGGTTTGTCTGACTAAAGGGCCAAAAAATCTAGTGAAAATGTTTACAGTTCAGGAGTGAGAGAAATAATTAGAAGAAATAACAGAAGATTCAGAACAGTCCATACATCAAGTGAACTTTTAGGGGAAAAACTGGGCTGGGGAGAATAATATATGTTTTTACATAAAGAATAGTTTAAAGATTTACGAGAAACTAGTAAAAGCTGTTACCTGGAAGTAGAGTATAGGGAGCAGAGAAAGAAGGAGAGGAATATGAGTAGGAAGAGAACACTTGACACATACTTTTTATATTGTTTGGACTTTTTATCTGTGTAACATACTTCCTTTTCAAAAAGCAGCATTATATTTTATGAAGAAAGAAAAAGTCACTGGATTATTAGCTTTTTTGAGGTGTTGAGTTTGATAAATTCTTTATAGATTATTTATAGGCAGAATGCAGATTATCAGGTACTTAGAAATTGGCTTTGGCCTTTTGGTAAAATCCCACAATATTAATCTTGTTAATTTAACATGTCTGCTTTGCCATTATCACTATACATTTTATTTAATGTTGTTTAGAGAAAAGAGAAAGCATCTTTAATGACTCTGTGCTGGTTAAAAAGACATCTAAATCCAATAACAATGTAGAAAAATTAGAATCAATAATCTCTTATTTTGTTAAACCACTAATCTCCATGAAACATAAAATCAATATACTTATTTAGCCATAGAAAGAAATTGCATGCAAATGAATGAGGTGGTTGGGGGAGAGCTTTATTACAGTTACACCAGAAGTAATACCTGGCCATTAATAAAATACAATACTAAGAATGTAGGATTAATGCACTTCTATTTCTATTTCATTTCTTTTATTTTTTTAAATAAGCTGTATGTTCAGTGCAGCTCAGAGACCAATGTGAGGCTTGAACTCATGACCCTGAGATCAAAACCTGAGCTGAGATCAAGAGTTGGACACTAACTGACTGAGCCACCCTGGCACCCCTATTTAATTTCTGTACTCCTTAATTAAAATCAAAAATTGATTCACACAAATCTTCGACGCCCTCTCTATTATATAATTCTTGTCTTATCAGAGCAAAGAAATATAACTAGTTGGTACTGAGAGTGGGAAGAAAACACTGAGGGCAACATGAATGCCTCTTAGACCACAGTTATTATTATTTCAACCCTTTTACACTAAATGGCCCTTTCACTGAAAATGATAGCCACACAAGAGTGGAAGGGGAGAGAGCTGTTGCTTAGTCAATTCTTATTTTTGAAAAATCTTTAAAGAAAATCTTATTTTAAAACTTAAAGGTCATAAAGCACTTCTCTTAAAAGAAGGCTGTCTGGCTTTTGTCCTGCATCAATCATGTATTCCTTTCTCCTGTAACTGCTATTGGACACATAATATCTTCAAACATACTGTCAAACAAGAACTCCAAAAATGTCTTTATTGACTGGCTACTCTGCCCAATGAAAAATTATCTTTTTATTGGAAATGGCTGTCAGAGCTATTTTTATTGCTCTTCTAAGGGCTCAGTCTGTAATCATGTACATACTTCTCTACTGAGAAGAAAATGAATTAGATGACTGCCTCTCTTTTTCAGATTGCATATTTATGCCATTTTAGGAGTTCAAACTGTGGATGTGAAAGTAATTGATACTCTGCATTTGGTGCCTTTTTCTTGAGGATCTTTAGAGTCTTACAGATAGAAAAGTCACTCGAGGAAAGGCTTGCAAATCTGCTACAAGTAACTTCCTTTTAGTTTAAATCTCTTCGGGTGAATTGTCCCCACATTTAACTGCTGGAGGCAACAATAAAGTCTATAAAACCTTGTAGAAAAGGAATTTCCACATGTCTATTTGCATTAAAAGCCACACGTAGCACTTCCCTCTTCTATTCTTTTCAAAACAGAAGTATATATTCAACTGGAAATGTATGGCTGTCCATAAGATGAACTGAAGGGTCTATGTTCATAGACTGGTCTCCAAATACCTTCTCTAACACATCTGAAAACTTAGCAGTAAATATTTGTTCATCTTAAAGCTTTGCCTCTCTAGAAATTTTTTTGTCAGAATTCAAATAGGGATAAAAAATCAACAAATTTAAATACTCTAAAAAACTAACACCTTTGAGGAAGTCAGCTTACTGTCTTGTTTTCCAACAGGATAACCAAGAAAATAGCCAACAGTTTGTACTTAGCTTTGTTAAAGAGAAAAAGCATAAGTCTAAGTACTGGCCACCATGTAAACATGACAGGCGCAGGTGTTACCCACCAGAAAGGAACCATAGAAAAAAATAGCAAATGGGAGCTAAGAATGGGGAAAGCTAAGAGAAGATTGGAAAGTACAAAAAAATGAGTTTGCTCTGGTTTTCCATTTTACATACAGGTGGCCCTGCCATCAACTTTCCATTACCTACATGTGAATAACCCACTTGAAATACTTCTTTGACCTGTTGCTCACTCTATTGTGATATTTTCTCGACACCAAAAATGACTTTAAGCTAGCTCCTCCAAGGAATTCACACTAGTATCAAAAATTACTTAAACAGTAAAACAGGGAAGGGAGAGAAATCTACTAGGGGAAAAAAAAATCTAGATTCCAACACAAGATATAAAGAAGCATGGAATCAGTTGATATTTTTTAAATGTTTATTTTTGAGAGAGAGAGAGTAAGAGAAACAGAACATGAGCAGGGGGAAGGGCAGAGAAAAAGGGAGGCACAGAATCCGAAGCAGGCTCCAGGCTCTGAGCTGTTAACACAGAGCCCAATGAAGGGCTCAAACCTACGAACTATGAGATCATGACCTGAGCTGAAGTCGGATGCTCAACTGACCGAACCACCCAGGTGCCCCTCAGTTGATATCTTAGACTATCTGTGACACGATGCTTTTAAATGGGAAATAAAATGAAGGAAAAGGAATTGTTTAATATATTTTCCTATCAATAAATACCTTAATAAGCAAATGCCAATTCAAATACAAAGATTTAACTGACAACTTTTATGTGACCTAGTAGATGTGCTAAGATTTCACCTCTCATGTGTAATGTCTTTAAGAATCAGCTGACAGTCCTTCTCTTCTCTGAAGAGAAGGTTCACTTTTGTTCCTGAGTAGAACCTATCACATCCTTACAACTCCATGATTGAAATTCTCCTATCCCTAAGCCAGTAAGTGAGAGAGTTGCATTCTTTTTCAGATGTCTTGGGCACAAATGTAAAGTTAAACCCATAATCATGGCCAAATCACTACTGTCCATAAAACTGTGTATTCTTAAAGTAACTTGTCTTAACAGCATTTCCTTTTCCAAAATCACTAATAGCAAGGATGATATGTAATATTTGCATTATTCCTAGAACTGTACCTGGAATGAGCACCTTTACAAAGCACTTTTCAGAACAGTCTACTTAAAATAATGAAGTGACTAAAGCCAAACAACCAAAATATTAATGATGGTGGGTGTTATGTGGAAACTAATTTCACAATAAACTATTTGTAAAAAATAAAAAAATTAAAAAATTAAAAAATTAAAAAAATTAAAAAAAAAACAAAATATTAATGATGGTAATAACTATGTGAAATTTAAAATTACAAGTAATTTTTCTTCTTTGTGACTTCCTAGAGTTTATGAATTTTCACAATTAGAATATATTATTATAATAAGGAAAATATATGCAGTTAATTTCAATCTTTGACAAAATTTCCCAAGCAAAACTAGTATCTCTCCATAAATGTAATTTTTGTTATTAAAACTTCTTTTCTAATGTTTGCACATATAGGTGGATTAGGAGGAACTTAATGGAGGACCAGGGGGGAGAAGAAGGGTAAAAATAGTTGGGGAGAAGGAGGGAGGCAACCATGAGAGATTCTTGAATGCTGAGAACAAACTGAGGGCTGATGGGGGTGGGGAAGAGGAGAAGGGAGGTAATGGGCAGGGAGGAGGGCATTTGTGGGGATGAGCACTGGGTGTTATATGGAAACCAGCTTGACAATAAACTACTAAAAATATTAAATTTTTTTAAAAATAAAAATAAAATTAAAATTAAAAAATAAAAAATAAAATTTTTTTCTAGTACTTAGCATTTTCTTCCATATAATCTATTTTCTTGTGTAGATATGTCATAGATTTCAAGCTCTCTGAGGACACATTCTGGGTAATACACATGTTTGTGCCTCATATTTGGTAAGTGAGAGTACCTCATATTTGATAATTAGCTATTTGAGGAATGAATGCTTCCATGAACTGGTAAAATGTTGAAATACTTCTATACTGATTAGTAAACACTATAATAGTAATAAAGAAATCAGAAAGATAAAAGTATCAATTATAACTTAAATTCATTAAGGGTGTCTGGGTGGCTCAGTCACTTGAACATCCAACTCATGAGTTAGGCTCAGGTCATGACCCCAAGGTCATGAGATCAAGCCCCACTTGGGCTCTGCACTGAGCATGCTGTCTGATTAAGATTCTGTCTCTCTTTCCTTCTGCCCTTCTCCCCTGCTCTCTCTCTAAAGTAAAATAAATATATACAAATAATTAAAAAGTAATAAATAATAATTTAAATTTATTAATTCAAGACAATTCTCAAGGTACATCATGAAAATAAATCCTAAATGGTCCTCCCATACTAGTGAGAGGTAAGAAATAAAGGCAATAACCACCTGTTTGGCCCACATCACAGTATGCAGCAAGAATATACTGCACAGGGCACCTGAGTGGCTCAGTCAGTTAAGCATCTGACTTCGATTCAGGACATGATCTCATGGTTTGTGGATTCAAGCCCTGCATTGGGCTCTATGCTGACATCTGAGAGCCTAGAGTCTGCTTTGGATTCTGTGTCACCCTCTCTCTCTGTACTTTCCCCACTCAGGCTCTGTCTCTCCCTTCTTTCAAAAATAAATAATAGACATTAAAAAAAATTTTAAGAATATACTGCAAAATCTTTACAAGACACTATAAGATTATCATTATCCTATGATATAGATTATCATTCAGTGTATTATATTCCCAAATTATGTAGTTACTTCTATTTCTAAGTTTAGTTTTTTCCTTTGGTTTTGTTGTCAGTACTTCACTCTTTTTAAATAATAAGTGTATAGTTTCTTGGTATTTATACATGCAAAACTTTATAATAAACTATTAGAAACAAATACTCAGAATTAAAAGACTATAAAGTTAGGATAGTTTCACAATGCTCCTTTTGATTATTATAAATATCGATTTTCTGAATCTATAGGAAAATAAAGCAGAAATCAGATTAATAAAGAACATCTTCACATACTGTACAAAGTGATAATAGTCTAGAATGTCTTTCGATGCTGAATATGAATCAGTGAAAAGTAAAAAAAATTTACATCTTGAATGAAAAATGGATTCCTTGAACAAAAATATGACTGGCTTATTTTCTTAACAAAATTTTGAATAAAAATGATGCTCAAAAGTGTTATTGTTTATAATTCATTTTCATCAGAACATCAACCAAGTTCCAAAGAAGTTTCAAAAAAGGAAATGCAATCAATTAAAGGATACTACGTATAAATTTCACACACTAAAGCATTTAAAATAATGATAAGTTCAAAAGATATTTAATCAGTATCAATAAAGAAAATAAAAAATATTGAGATCTAACATCACATAACACTATGCACAGTAAGTAAAAATCATCAAGCATTTTTACTTATGAAATATTTATACAAAACTCTTTAAAAAAGAACATTGCTATTATATATCGCTACAATCGAAATTTAGATTTTCACTTATTGTAAAAACAAATCTATTGCAAATGTCCTCAAAGTATGGCCCAGGGGTCCCTGGGATCTCTGAGACCATTACAGGGAGTCTGGACAGTTAAAATTATTTCATAATACTTGGATGTCATCTGACTTTTGTAACTATCATGCCCTCATTTTCATAAAAGTGACCCCTCCCATCCTTGCATGTCTAAATAAGTCAATATGCATACATTTCTTACAGAAGCATATCCTTGACAAATAAAAAAGATATATGTTAGGTTGCTAATGAGCTACCTAGGAGGGAAATTGAAAAAGTAGAAGGAAGAGTAAAGCTAGCAGAAATAAAATAAAATACATTCTAAAATAAGTAGATGTTTACATTTGCACATTTAGATAACATGATGGGGAAAAAAAATACAAGAGCTTTTCAAAAGAAAAAAAAGCCACCCAAACCAGTTTTTAAAAAGAATTTAAACTATTGGTTGCCAAGGGCACCTTGGTAACTTAGCTGGCTAAGCATCCAAATCTTGATTTCAGCTCCAGTCATCATCTCATGGTTGGTAAGATCAAGCCCCATGTTGGGCTCTGCACTGACAGCATGGAGTCTGCTTGGGATTCTCTCCTCTTCTCTATATGACCCTCCCCCATGAACCTGTGCACATGTGTGTGTGCTCTCTCTCTTTCAAAAACAAACTAAACTAAGCTAAAATAAAATAATAAAATAAAATGAAACTACTGGTTGCCGAACTTTTTCGTTCACGGTAACCTTTAATGTTACCTTTAATGTCGTGACTTAATTTTTCATGACATCCTTTGTCCAGGAGAAATACATAAGAGTTCTGCTAGGAACAAGCAACTTAATAACTATTTATGTCCCAACCACTCAATTGCCATTTAGAAGGACAATGAACATAAACTGAAAAAAAGAGTATTTTAATTTTAACTGCATTTACTTACTAATGGGATGCATGTGTCTACTGATCACTGCACAACTTCTCAAGCCTTGGAATCAGGTAGAAAACTGTCACTCTCATTTCCTGTCACACAACAACTGGCAATGGCACCTGCTTTGTAAAACAGTAATCACCAAAAACTCAGCTTCCCGAAGATACTACCTAATCAGAAGGGACATAGGACGATCTAATGTTGAAACTATGAACCATCCCAGGGAAGTAGTTTGTGTTTCACTGTGTTTCCCTTGGACATTTAAAATATGCTGCGGTACCTCTGTGAGTTGCCTTCAATGCCCCAGGCACTTCGGTGCATTTTGTGAACAATGGATTTAGAGCTTGAAGTGCTTTTCTTTGTCACCATGGTTAGTTCTGCATTAGCCAATTGTCTATGGTTAGAAAATTCCATTATTAACAACTAAGCAAAGTCTAAAGTAAATTAGCAAATCTTCCAGCACAGGGAAACATGATGTTTGAGAAGATTTTTGATCGCTCATGAATTTGGGTAATTAATTCATGCTGCTTGTTCTGATATACATGCTTGCTTTTCTCCTCATCTTCTGAGATCCCTTTCTCAATTCCACAGTGGTATGAAAAATACAAAGATGATTCCATGTAAAACAGAATAATGACCCCGGGGAGTTCAGCCACCTACTGTCTTCAATACAGGCCTATGACCATTTAGAACTGCTGCACCAGAAAACACTTAGGGAAGGTGAAGAATATACAATGATATAAACCAAGTTCTTAATTGCTTCACTGTTGATGCATAATTCCAGATCCCCAATCCCAGTGAATATGAGTGAGCAGTACACAAATAGTATTGACAAGTAAAAACACTATGTATGCATGGACAGAATTTCCCTCTTGGCATAGCACAAAAATATCATGAGCTTTAGGCTAGGAATAAAAAGGTAGAAATTATTGTTTTGCACACTTTTCCACTAAAAGAATACATATTCTAAAGCTTTGACTACGTGGAGGCATTCTGAGAGATTTGCTATGATTGGCTTCCATTGCAAAACAGGTTAACATTTGGTTACCCCTCTAACCTGGTTTAGGATTACAAAATAATTACCTCACTCAAAAACTACAAGTTATGCAGCCATCTATCTCTAAAAAAATTTTAATTTCCACCAACCAAAGAAGGTTTTAAAACTGCAGACTTCCCTTTATTTTGCTCCTTTCTTATTTATTGTTTGTCTGTAAGAATCAAGAAGGATCCCAGGCTCACAGAGTGATACTGTTCTATCAACTTTATCTCATTCTTCATTGCTATCCAGCTTTTTCTGCTACAGCATATAGCACAATTTTCTCCTGGTGGGATGTAATGACATTACAATCAGAGTGAGGGCTATTTTCACCTTATCTCAGTCAAACCAGAAGTGAACTAGATTAAAAACAACTGGAGAGTTGGGGGTAGAGATGGGGAGGAGGCTAATGACAGAAAGGAATCTTAGGAAACTCCAAGCAAAGGTTGGAAAATTCCAACCTTTGGTAACAGAATAGCTGAAAGCTAAGACAGGCTCACTTGGGGATGGTGGCAGGAGTCTACACATCCCTTTCTCCTCTTTGTGCTTAAAAAGCAGTTTCCAGTTCCCATGTCCCACATCTCCTTCCTAGTTAAATCTTCAGGCCTATCCTATAAGACTGAGGAAACGCTCTGTGAGATATTGTGCCACTCTGATGTAACTGATCACTCACAGATTGTGTGTTAGGGGCCTGTTCTCACATTACTGTTCCAACATTTAGAAACTTGCAATAAGACTGAAAGGAACCTGAGACAGGGCGTAAGCCCTTGCTTTCAAGCAAGTCTGTGTTTTAATCACGCCACTTCTGTTCTTGAAGATTTCCTCGAAGCACTACCCTCCACATTAACCCTCCATCACCCATCCACTACCATTTCTGCTACGGGATAATGGATCTACCATCTTCATTAATTTAAACCCATCTTCTTTGGAGCTATCATCCATGTGGGATAAAATGTCTAGCTGTAAAGTTTCCATCCGGAGCACTCTGTGAACTAAATGACCATTTAAAATAGCACCTAGAACAATGGATAACACACAGCAGGTGCTCAATAAACGTGTATCAAATAACCAACTAAAAAATGCTAAAAAAAATATTCATTGTAAATAACTCTAGTATCAAATAAACTGTGTTCTTGATAAAAACAACACACATTTTAAAACTTGTACTGTATTTGGTTAAGTTATATTTTTGCAGCTATTAGCAGATCTAGACACAATGAGATTCAGATTCAAAGCCTAACAGGTAAAACCATGTGGCATAATGACTGGTACACTTTAGCCATTCAAATCTCGTGAGTGAATTTAAGTTATGTCAGATTGGGGTGTTTAATCACAGTGAAGCTTAGACATTAGCAATTCTTAGCTCTCAGACAAAATGCATTCCCAAGGTTAATACCTCTGGACAATACTTTGTGTCTTTATCAAATTTATTCAGTCTGAATTCCATACCTACTCAAGTTATATCTTGAAAATGAAATTCTCTTAGATTGTATAGAAATGAGCTGAAGACATGAATAGACACTTTCCCAAAAAAGACATCCAGAAGGCTAACACACAGATGAAAATTTGCTCAACATCACCCATCATCAGGGAAATACAAATCAAGGCCACAATGAGATACCACCTCACACCTGTCAGAATAGCTAAAATTAACATCACAGGAAACAAAAGATGTTGGTGAGGATGCGGGGAAAGGGGAGCCCTTTTGTACAGTTGGGGGGAATGCAAACTGGTGCAGCCACTGTGGAAAACAGTATGGGGGTTTCTAAAAAGTTAAAGATAGAACTATCCTATGACCCAGCAACTGCACTACTAGGCATTTACGCAAAAGATACAAAAATACAGCAGCATTTTTTATTTATAGCAGCATTACAATAGCCAAGCTATGGAAAGAGTCCAAATGTCTATCAACTGATGAATGGATAAAGATGTGACACATATATACATATATGTATATGTGTATATATATATATATATATATATCCAATGGAGTATTACTCAGCCATTAAAAAGAATGAAATCTTGCCATTTGCAATGACATGGATGGAGCTAGAGTGCATTATACTAAGCGAAATAAGTCAATCAAATAAAGACAAATACTACATGATTTCATTCATATGTGGAATTTAAGAAACAAACACAAAAATATATTTAAAGGAAAACAAAGAGAGAAAGAAGCAAACCATAGGATACTCTTAAAGATAGAGAGCTGAAGGCTAATGGAGGGAAGTAAGTTGGGGTTGGGTTAAATGGGTGATGGGTATTAAAGAAGGCACTTGTGATGAGCACTAGTTATTGTGCTCACTAAATTCTACTACTGAAAAAAATATTACACTATATGTTAAATACATAGCAAAAGAAAGTATTTCTCTGAAATTCCTCATTGTAATTCCCACAAGGATTTTTTAACTCTTTCCTTACTGTCAACAGAGAAAAACTTCTGCAGTTATGTAAAATGGATTATTGTCATTTGCATTTAAAATGAGCAAAGAATAGAGTTATCCCACCACCTTGTGGACTATTAAGGTATTGCTACTTCAGAGCCAAAAGCACATTTTAAGAATGGGAAGCATGTGAATACTAAATAGTGGTTTGCTCATGCTTTTCCAAATGCCTGCAGCTGTGCTGTCCCTGATTTCACATCATCAAACCTTCTCATGCCTCAAAACACAGTTTAAATGTCCCCGAATACAGCCTTCCCTAACTGCAAATTAAAATGACAAGAAAACAGCTAAGTAAAAATGTATCTCTGCTCTAAATTTCCGTATGACTTATCTGTTTCCTCTTATTTTCTACTTGTATTACATAGTCTTATCTTCCCTACCGGACTTTAAGTATTTTGAGAACAAGTAGACAATCCCCTTCAGTGGTGTACTGAAGCCAGTTCACACTTGCTCTTATGAACAGTTTAATACCCAGAAATATTGCAGGCCAGTTGTTAAACTGTTGAAAGCTTGAAATAATCCATGATACGTATATTTATACAACAGAAATCAGAAAACGAAATCAGAAAACATAACAAATAATGACACTTTTAAAAATTTTTATCAGCTCTAACTTCTCCACATCTCATTTTCTCTACATATAATACATAGTGAGAAGCAGCAATAACTCCTACCATACAGGATTGTTGTAAAGATTAAACAAAACCCATAAAACCTGGTGTAGCAGCTGGCATAGAGTATTTGTTCACCAAATATTATAATTATTCCCCATATTCCATCACAGTGCCTGGCAAGAATAACTCCTCAATATATACTCAATTGTTGAATGACAAATAAAATCAAGAATTTCAATGGGAAATTTTAAGAGACTTAGATAACACTGATAATAGTCTCAGGTTAACAATAGGACAAACCATTGCCAGGAACCTAAGCTCATGCTTATAAATAACCCAGACACTTTCTTTCTTTCCTTCTTCTTCCTCTAAATCAATATCGAGAGAGAGAGAGAGAGAGAGAGAGAGAGAGAGAGAGAGAGAGAGAGAGAGAAAGAGAAAGAGAGAGAAAGAGAGAGAGAGATCCTTATTTCCTTCGGCATCTCTCCAATTCTCATTTACTCTAAAGTGCTTTCCTTTCTCATTTCTCTTTTAACTTTATTTCATAATGCAAAATAAATAATTTATGCTGTACTTTGTTTCAAAAAAGGTTTGTGGTGAATAATAGATAACTTGGTTTAATGTTTAGTGAAGAAGCATTTTATATCTCTTGAAGGGAAGAAAATGAAGTAGGTTTTTAACCACCTCTTTCATTGATCCCACACTCCTGTTTGGCTCTTGGCAGAAAATGGGTTCTTTATACTGACCTTTGGGGAAGGACAGAATTAAGTTTGCAACTACAAAGTTAGAAACCAAATTACCATGAATTCCAGACACTCTTCAAAAGAGGAAGCAAGAAATGACCCTGTGTTTTAAGGTTGATGTCACTCTCTTATCTCTAACCTATCTAATCCCAATCCTAAAACGGTGTTTCTTTAGATATAAGACCAGTAATTAACTCTGTTCAAGGATTGGCTATAGCTTTACTTGCTTATGAAAACATAAAACCAAAAAATTGAAACAACCGATTAGTTGTAAAAACAAAGAATATTATTTACTTCAGATGGTTTGAAATAAAATTCCAATTGTTCAAATATAAATTTATTCACCTAAACTAAATTTTCCCTTACTTAGATATTATTAATTTAGCATGGAATTTTTTAATGGAGAAAAACTTAAAGTGTTAGAATACTACCACTAAGATGACCATTTGCCCTAGAATATATAAATTCTGTCCATGATCATTTCTAGTTTAAAAATACACATAGGTTGAAACAAAAAGCAGGTCCACAAGGCAATGCAAGGCCCTCTCTTTAGTGGAATACCTACGTCAGTGTTGGTCTACATAGCGCCCTTGTCCAAGAACATGTGATTGACAATGTGTGACAGAAAGGAGTTTCCTCCAAGAAGTGGAAATAAGATGGCTGAGTCAGAAATTAAAACTCCAACTAACCTGCAGTCATCTATATTTGAGATAATATATGTTGTTTGACTCACCTCCCAGATTGTTTCCAAAGGACACTGTCAAACACAAGGATTCTTTTTTCCCACCAGCTGTCACCAAGTTGGCTATACTTTGTGTTCCCCCCTTTGTGTTTGAAAGTCAGACCTAAAGCAGATGGCTGGATTCAGTGCCAGAGCAAAAGTAAAATTGGTTGTCTCACCTCAGGAGATACTGCCAGACTTCATTAAGACAAAACTTCTAGCAACAAACACCTACAAAATCTAGGGTCCGGAAAGCACAAACTGAACCTCCTGTCTAACTTACTAAGTAAAAACAAACAAACAAAAAACATGTGGGGGAAAACTATAATTAATTTGCTAAAAAGTGGTGAGAAAACTCACATACTTCATCTTCAGTGAGATGCAGTTCCTGTGTTCTCAACTCTATAATTTCCATGCTCTGTAAAAAAAGCAAATTATTTTCAATGTTCTTCTAAGCTGAACTCGAAGATAAATTCTAAAACATAAAATATAATCTTCCAGAGCTGAAACGTTACTAAAGCAAATAGATGTGAAGCTATTTGACTAAAAAAATACTGCAAATTAAAATTGCTGGGGAACTAAATGGAAGGTGAGACTGTACAACTGAGGGTATTAAAACTAGAATCATGATTAAAGAGGGGAATTCAGAACTTCAAGAAATGACCTGTTATTCATCAACCACAGCGTAATTATATAACTGAGAGTTAAAGAGTTAAGATCAGAATAACACTGAAATACCCCTCTTACAACTGCAAAAAAAAGTTTGATCTCCCATAAAAATAATCTTCTGGCCTTCCATTATGAAGCTGAGGTTCCTGAGTTCAAAGAGCCACCTATTTGGCCTCTCTTAAGTGGCAAAGAAATAGACCAATTTGTTGTTCCCATTAACTTATTAAGAATGTCTAAAAGACAAGAAAGTAGAACTAGAAATCACTTTGACAGCCATTCATAAATTGGTGATCTTCTCTGCATTTTTATTACTACCAAGAGAGATGAAATCATATATGCAATAGATTTCTCTTATTCAGCCCCCTATCTCAGGTTACTCAAGACTAGTAAATTTATATAATAGCAGCTGACTGTGACAAGGCAGAGACCTCAGTGGCCTAATTGACCATTTTCAGTAGTCAAGCTTCAAGACTAGGACACCCAGCAGTAAGATAAAGGTTTCTTTTGAGGCAGACTAATTAACCTGATTGTTTAACCAAAGCTCAAGGTCAACAGCCCTTAAAATAAAACTTTTTTTTTTCCAGCCCTTAAAAATGAATCTCTCAAATTACATGGGGCCCTTCACTACAGAAATTACTATACAATTAAACAATGTGAGGGTTGGAGGCACTGACCCCTCGCACAGTTGAAAATCCACACATAAATTTTGACTCCCCGATACTTAACAGTATACTAATAGCCAACTGTTAACTGGAAGTCTTACTATTAACACATATTTTGTATGTTATGTGTGTCTTATACCATATTCTTACAATAAGCTGAAGAAAAGAAAAGTCTATTGAAAAAGTAATAAGGAAAATACATTTACAGTACTATTCTTTAAAATATCCACGTATCTGTGGACACATGCAATTCATATCTATGCTGCTCACGAGTAAATTTTACTTTCAAATAAGATGAAATATTGTATATATTTTTTAATTTCATGATTTCTAAGCCTTTACCTCCTCCACAGAAGCTGGGAGAAAGATAGTCTCTGAATCTGGCTAAGACTTGGCAACACAAATAGTGAGAAAGTCTGTCTTCAGAGAGGCAGCTTCAGATATGGGCCCAAACCCCACTCTACCTCTTGTACATACAGGATACACACAAAAAATTACTTAGTTTATCTGAACTTCGGTTCCCAGATTTTGTCCAAGACAGCAAATATTGCCTACTTCTTGGAGTTGTTGTGAAGATTAAATAAGAAATGTATAGGGGCGCCTGGGTGGCTCAGTTGGTTAAGCATCGACTTCGCCTCAGGTCATGATCTTGTGGTTCGTGGATTCGAGTCCTGCATCGGGCTCTGTGCTGACAGCTAGCTCAGAGCCTGGAGCCTGCTTCGGATTCTGTGTCTCCCTCTCTCTGTGACCCTCCCCTACTCACGCTGTCTCTCTCTCTCTCTCTTTCTCTCAAAAATAAATAAAACATTAAAAAAAAAAAGAAATGTATAATGTTCAGCATAGTAGGTAGAAATGTAACATCCAATAGAGTAGTCACTGACTATATGTGGCTATTTAAATCAAATTTAATTAATTACAATTAAACTTTTTAATGTTTATTTATTTTTGAGAGAGAGAGAGAAAGAAAAAAAAGCATGAGTGAGGGAGGGGCAAAGACAGAGGGAGACAGGATCCAAAGCAGGCTCCAGGCTCTAAGCTGTCAGCACAGAGCCGATGCAGGCCTCAAACCCACCAACTATAAGAACATGACCTGAGCTGAAGGTGGAGGCTTTACCAACTGAGCCACCCAGGTGCCTCTAAAGTAATTAAAATTAAATAAAACTTAAAATTCAGTCCTTCAGTCACACTAGTCATATTCCAAGCAATCAGTAGTCACATGTAGCTCATGTCTACTGTACTGAATAGCATAGATACAGAACATTTTCATCATCATAGAAATCTGTGGACATTGCTAGAGAATGTAGTAAGTGCTCAATAAATGTCCATTTAGTCTGCATTTTTTCCTTTTCCTCACCAATTCCTCTAAGTTCTCAGGATGCCCAAAATATTTCCCTATGAGGAAGGAAAATGGTATGATAAAACAGATATGTGTTTATGACTTCTTTCACTTCCAGGAATATTGGAGTTCTAAAAGAACACCACAGGGAGAAGACAGTGCTTACCACAAAAGGGAATTTGCTTATGGAGATTTCAAGTCTTGCAGTCAGATACTAGAGAAGGTCTTTTTGCAAAAAGAGTATCCACAACATTCAATTCATATCTAAAAATCTACCTATTCACAGGAATGACATTGATTTTAACATATTAATATTTATTGAGATAATGAAAAAGAAAGGAGCTTTTTGCCTTTTAAAATTCATTTCACAATATTTTTTCCTGGTTAGAATATCTAAAAATAAGTATAAATTATCGGCATTTTCCCAGAAATACTTTAACCATGTTTGTTTGGGCATTTGAGTAGAATTCTTTGCATTAGTCTTTTTGTTTCTTTGATTTAATTTCCTTTCTCCTTCCAAGTAAACAGAATTGGAACTGGGAAGCTACTAGAGTGAACATACTAACAGAGATATAGAAAGTTGCAGGAATGTAGAATTATAAAACACTGAAATTTAATAAAACTCCTAAGAAAAATCCTGATGTCAGATGATACTTGAGGGTATCTGGTGAAATTATCTTTAGGTCCTTGTAGACATGGGTTTAAATGTTCTAGGTAGAACATCTCTGCAACACATTTGTGACCTAAACTTCAAAGGATACATGTCTTTGCTTTCAAAACTACAAGTAGAAGAGGCTAGCCTTGTGCCTTATAAATGAAGAGAAAAGAGATGTACTTTTTTAAAAATCATGACCTTCGCTTATGCATGGCATCCTTCTAAGCTACATTCCCAAGTCAAAATGAAAATGTGTAACCTAACTGCTTGAAAGGCTTTTGCAAACAAGTTGCAAACACAGCCAATCTATTCTAATAGCCTTGGTCATAGTACTTGAATACACCTGGTAATTCTTTTCTTTCACATAATTCTCTTCTTTCATCTCTTTTATCTATTATCAAACAATCCTTATTTGATTGTATACCATTATGAGTTATTATTCTATAATCATCATTCCTGGATAGTTACAACTAAAGTACTTAGGCTAACAATGTTCTGATTGTGATTATACCTTGGTGTTTTTTGTTGTCAATATTAACAAGATGTGGATTTCATTAAACTACAATGCAATGATCAAAATAAGGGACATGAGCAAGTTCTTTATTCTTCTGAAACCATATATTTACTAGCAGTCTAAACACAAAAACATAAGCCACTGTCTTTAAAAAGCACAAATAACACAGGATCATAATTTTATAAACTACAACTCTCAAGTTATTTTAATCAATAACCATAATTTTTCTTACTGAAAAATGATCCACATGCCATCCACTTTGACATCAAGTTCAGCTACTAAAAAGATACATTTTCTGAACAATTTACTTTCTATTCTGCAATCATTTCACAATATTGGGCACATATTATGTACAGTATAACTCATTACTACCCCCTTCCACTAGGTGTAAAATTTATGTTTTTTACTATTGTTGGATGTAAATTTCTATTCATGTTATCTTGGGAGGCATTCTTTAGTGAAAACCCAGCAGAAAGGCAAAGTAATAAAAATAAAAAACACAACTTACCAACTTATAAAATGAATACAAATTCATAAATATCTACTAGCTTCTGTACAAAGCAAAGTAGCTGATTATCTGGCCTGAACCTTCTAGTAATGATAATGGTAATAATAATGCCATCATTTTCACTGGTCCAAATTATTTGACCACAGTAAAAGAAACCACAGTGACTTCACCTAAATCCAAAGGAAGAATTCATTATAAGAATAAAAATATGTAGTGTGAATTACAAAGGGATTAGAACCAGAAATAGCCTGCTATTAGGAACTAAGAAATCCTCTCTTTGACATTTATCTGCCTTATCTCTGCATCTCCATCAATATACCAAATAAAGCTACCTCTTGCTCCCATATTATACATATAATTTTAGCTGCGTTTTGGTCTCAGCTACTCACAAAAAGAATCTTAGTGTCCTAGCCTAAATCAAGTCCTGCATCAAGAAGTCAAAAGCATGAGTTAAGACTTAGGGGTTGTGTAATATGCATATGACTACCAGCAAGCCCATTCCATGGGATGGGATGGGATGGGATGGCGGGGAGGGGCATGTTCTCAGAAAGGAAAGAGTCAATAAGTTGGGCAGAAACCCCCAGAAGTACCAACAATTCTGCTTTGTCCTCTTCAAAATGATTTCATTTACACAATCTTATTTGATAAGAGGATCCAGGCACCTATACTAGGCCTACTTAACATTAGGTAGCAATAGTTATTATTGGAAAGTTAAGATTTCCAAATTATTCTATTCAGGCTGTCATTAACACTAACAAATATATAACTTCTACTTACTTTAGGCTTTTCATCACTGGCTATAAAGTATATCCCAGAGTAAACTCAGACAATGCTAGTAAGACTTTAAGGAAAGAATGGCTTCTCAATACAAAATCATGCAGAACTTCACTAAAGTATATATATATATACTATATATATATATATAGTAAAATTATCTCAATTACAGTCCCTTTTTGTTAAAAAAATAGTTAAGATCATATAGTCATACTCCATAATTTAGCCAAATATCATTCATCCTACATAATGTTAGAGTTTTAGTATACTGAATTATTTTTTATTACTGATCCAAGACTCATTTTTCTTCTGTCAATGAAAAAGCCAAATGAAATTTGAATAATTGGTGTAATATTCAGATCTAAGTCTAGCGATAGCAGTCAATTTGAGCTACTTATTAATGTCCAGGAATACATTTCTTTTTTTACCAAGTAGTTATAATAGTTTTCAGAATAAATTTTGAAGATCATGTTTCTGGTAGTGAAGAGCAGGTGTCTAGAGAAAATAAGATACATTTTTAGACCTGAAAAAGATAAAAGACTGACTGCATAGCACTCTGAAGACTGAATATATCAGCCTGCAAATATTCTCTCATTATTTTAATCTCACACTATATAAAATACTTTTGGATCCTTTGCTAGCAAGATAAAAACAAATTAAACTGAAGGGCTGACATGAACTGAATATCTTATTCAGGAAGCACCAACACCAACAGCTTCAGGAAAAAAAAACAAAGTGGATCCTTCAAAATATCATTCCAAAGGGCAGACAATACTACGAAAAAAGAGTAAGAAAATAAAAACAGCATCATAATCACAAATACAGGATAGTGGGTCTTCTCATTGCACCTATAATTCCTTCTACATAACACTCTTATTGTTATAAATTTCTGGGTATATGCAATTATTTGTTTCCTGGAATTGAACTCTCCTTGGGCATCATGGGTACGTTCCCCAAATTGGTAAACAGAGCACTGTGCATATAATCAGTCTTCAAAAACTTTTCTTAAAATGAAAGAATAGCATGGTCTTTAGGTATTTGCAAAATTCTTTGTTTACAATTCCTGAAAAATGAAATGAACCAATCTCCAGCCAATCTGAAGTTACTCTTTTCTAAACAGATCTTTCTCTTTATTCCTTTACTCCTGCTATTCTTTTGCTGGGAATGTCCTCTCCTAATCTTCCTAAATCCTATCCATTCTTCAAAGCCTATAGTAAATAGACTCTTCTTCGTGAAGCTTTCCCTGATCTCCCCAGCTAAAAATAAGTTTTTCCTCTGTTGAAGTTCCATAGTATTTTACCTAAACCTTCCTTATATCCCTTATTTATATTATAGCCAATTGCATTACATAAGTGAATATCTCTTAAGAGTGAGCAAGTACACAGCCATATCTGATGAAATATTTACTAGGCAGCTACCTTAAAGCCTATGGCTCTTACTGGGTGTAAGGCTTCAAATTCAGGATTTTCCCACACTCTACTAATGAGGTTCTCTCCTACTTGGATCTGCGCCATCCTCCAGGAAGACAAAGAAGAATGCTCTAAGGCACCTTTGTAACCTGTTGTGTGACTGATTACATGCACTATTCCCACAAAACATCTGAACCCTCTCTGATGACAGGCTGAAACCTTCTGAGTGAACCTTATGCTACATGTGGCCTGTGAGAGTCCTGTGAGTCTGAACATGTAGTTAAATCTAAAATGACCCCTGGTAGGCCATCTTACTAAGGTTTCAAATACCTAATTATGGAAATTAAATGAATTAGTACATGGAAGGTTTTTAGTGGTGTCTGGCACATAAAAACAAATAAATAAATATTAGCTACTGTTTCCCATGGTCAGAAACTGGTCCAGTAGAACTATAAACTTAGGCATGCCTGATTCCAGATCCTATGCTTCATTTCTGTGGGGCATTTTCCTACACAGAATCAGTTTCTTCTTTTCGCCTCTAAACTTGGCTCTCAAAAACGAGTTTTTCTGGAAATGCAAACTGGTGCACCACTCTGGAGAACAGTATGGAGATTACTCAAGAAACTAAAAATAGAACTACCTTATGATCCAGCAATTACACTGTTAGTTATTTACCCAAAGGATACAAAAATACAGATTTGAAGGGGTACATGCACCCCAATCTTTATAGTAGCATTATCAACAATAGCCAAACGGGGTGCCTGGGTGGCTTAGTCGGTTAAGCGTCCGACTTTCGCTCGGGTCATGATCTCGCGGTTCGTGGGTTTGAGCCCCGCATCGGGCTCTGTGCTGACTGCCAGCTCAGAGCCTGGAGCCTGTTTCAGTCTGTGACTCCCTCTGTCTCTGACCCTCCCCTGCTCACGCTTTCTCTCTCCTAGAAATAAATAAAAAACATTAAAAAAATTAAAAAAAAAAAAAAAAAACAATAGCCAAACTATGGAGAGAGCCCAAATGTTCATTGACTGATAAATGGATAAAGAAGATGTGGTATATATATATACACATATACATATACATATACATATACATATACATATACATATACACACACACACACACCATGGAATATTACTACTCAGCCATCAGAAAGAATGAAATCTTAGGGCATGTGGGTGGCTCAGTCAGTTAGGGGTCCGACTCTTGATTTTGGCTCAGGTCATGATCTCAGGATTTGTGAGATGGAGCCCTGTATTGCGCTGTGCACTGAGAGCACAGAGTCTGCTTGAGATTCTCTCGCTCCCTCTCTGTCTGGCCCTCTCTGACTTGCCTTCTCTGACTTGCCTTCTCTCTCTCAAAATAAATGAACTTAAAAAAATGAAATCTTTTGTAATGATGTCTTTTGCAATAACGTGGGTGGAGCTAGAATGTATTATGGTAAATGAAATAAGTGAGTCAGAGAAAGACAAATACTATCTGATTTCACTCATAAGTGGAATTCAATAAACAAAACAAATGAATATATTGGGGGGGAGAAGGAGAAGAGAAGCAAACAAATCACAAGAGACTCTTAACAATACAGAACAAACTATGGGTTGATGGAGGGAAGTGGGAGGAGGATGGGCTAGATGGGTGATGGATACAAAGGAGGGCAGTTGTTGTGATGTGCACTGGGTGTTGTATGTAAGTGATGAATCACTGAATTCTACTCCAGAAGCCGATATCACACTGTATGTTAACTAAATTTAAATTTTAAAAAGAGCAAAAAATGCATTTTTATATCACATATGTATATTTAAGTGCAAAACTAAATGACTTTCTTATCTGTTCATGGATACACATTATAAGTCTGATTATCTATTCCCAAACCTATTTGGTATGGACTGAATGCTTGTGACCCTCCAAAGTTCATTTGCTGAAGTCCTAAAGTGATGGTATTTGGAGGTGGGGCCCCTGGGGGTAATTATGTCATGAAAGTAGAACCCTGATGATGGGATTTTATAAGAGATGAAGGGAGAGCTAGCCCTTTCTCTCTTTCCTTCACATAAAGATACAATGAGAAGAGTAGCCACTGCAAACCAAGAAGAGGGTCTTCACCAAGAAATTGACCATGTTGGCACTCTGATCTCAGACTTCCAGCCTTCAGAACTGTGAAAAATGTTTGTTGCTTAAGACACTCAATCTATACTATTCTGTTATAGCAGCACACACTAAGACACTATTAATACCAACGGAATAGTGATGAACTATGAGTGTAAACAGTTTCTTCCCTCCAGAAAAACTAAGTGAAACACTCTGGAAAACATGAAAAAAAAAAAAAGGCAAGTCACCAAAAACTTTTTCCCACAGTTTCTTAGAAATGGGTCTAAGAAAAGTATTAAAAAATGGGGGTGGGAGGGTGAGGCACAGATCATGAACTTAGATTTCTTTACCATCTCTTGGTTCCTGCTCCATATTAAAGACCCAGAACTGGAATTGAGAGTGAGCATGACATGGATTCTAATCAGTAAACCCCACACCATCCCCAGGACAGACACTCATACACACACACACACACACACACACACACACACACACACACACAGACTTTGGTCTTGTATCAAAAGACATGCAAATAAGTGTACCAAAATAAGTTAAAACAAAATGATTCTCTCTCCCTCCTACTTTTCTATATCTCTATCTCTTCTGTGTATATGTAATTCTTATGACTTTAATAGGACAGTTTCGCCTAGAAGCATACGAAAGAGTTTCAGAAACCAAGAGAAATACCGTATAGAGTAAAATGGGAGCACAAAGAAAACAATAACCAATCCTATAGAAATCAGGGTCAGGAAAGATACAGAAATGAAGACACTTGAACTGAGTAAACAGACAGTATGGGGAAAAGGCACTGGAGACACAAGAATAATGTGAACAAAGGCACAGAGGCCCGAGTAGCATGGCTGGTTGAGAAAATGTAAGTAGAACAAGGGGTTATAAATTGAGTCCAAAGAAATAGGCAAAGGGCCTTATAAGCCAGGATACAGAAGTTGGACACTGAAAGAAACATGGAGCAAACACGGGATTTTAATTATTGTTTTTTCATTTATTGTCAAGTTAGCTAACATACAGTGTATACAGTGCGCTCTTGGCTTCAGGAGGAGATTCCCATGATTCATCGCTTACATACAACACCCAGTGCTCATGCCAACAAGTGCCCTGCTCATGCCAACAAGTGCCCTCCTCAGTGCCCATCACCCACTTTCCCCTCTGTACTGCCCCCAACCATCAACCTTCAGCTTGTTCTCTGTATTTAAGAGTCTCTTATGGTCTACCTCTCTCTCTGTTTAAAACTATTTTTTCCCCTTCCCTCCTGCCCTGGTCTTCTGTTAAGTTTCTCAAATTCTACATATGAGTGAAAACATACATCTGTCTTTCTCTGACCGGCTTATTTCACATAGCATAATACCCTCCAGTTCCATCCACATTGTTGCAAATGGCAAGATTTCATTTCTTATTGCCAAGCAGTATTCCATTATATATATAAATCACATCTTCTTTATCCATTCTTCAGTTGATGAACATTTGGGCTCTTTCCATAATTTGGCTATTGTTGATAGTGCTACTATAAACATTAAAATACATGTGCCCTTTGAGTCAGCATTCCTGTATCCTTTGGGTAAATTCCCAGGAGTGCTATTACTGGGTCATAGGGTAATTCTACTTTTAATTTTTTAAGGAACCTCCACACTTTTTTCCAGAATGGCTACACCAGTTTGCACCAACAGTGCAAAAGAGTTCCCGTTTCTCCACATCCTCACCTCCATATCTGTTGTTTCCTGAGTTGTTAACTTTAGCCTCTCTGACCAATGTGAGGAGGTATCTTAATGTGGTTTTGATTTGTATTTCCCTGCTGATGAGTGATGTTGAGCATCTTTTCATGTTTGTTGGCTGTGTCTTCTTTGGAAGAGTATTCATGTATTCTGCCCATTTCTTCACTGGATTATTTTTTGGGTGTTGAGTTTGCTACGTTCTTTGCAGATTTTGGATACTAACCCTTTAGCCAATATGTCATCTACAAATATCTTTTCCCATTCCATCAGCTGCCTTTTAGTTCTGTTGATTGTTTCCTTCGCTATTCAGAAGCTTTTTATCTTGATAAGGACCCAATAGTTCATTTTTGCTTTTATTTCCCTTGCCTTCAGAGATGTGTCGAGTAATAAGTTGCTGTGGCTGAGGTCAGAGAGGTTGTTGCCTATTTTCTCCTCTAGGATTTTGATAGTTTCCTGTCTCACATTTAGTCCTTTCATCCATTCTGAGTTTATTTTTGTGTATGGTGTAAGAAAGTGGTCCACTTTCATTCTTCTCTATGTTATTGTCCAGTTGTCCCAGCACCATTTGCTGAATAGACTTTTTTCCATTGGATACTTTCTCCTGTTTCGTTGAAGATTAGTTGGCCATACAATTGTGGGTCCAATTCTGGGTTCTTTATTCTATTCTCGGTCTATGTGTCTGTTTAATACACAGGATTTTAAACAAAGTATAACAACACGATGTACATCCTCAAAGATTAGTGGAACAACATACAGGTAATTTGGGAGAAATGTTAAGACTTGAAGAAAATAACTTCAAGAGTCAAAGGAAGAAACTGGAGCCTAAGACTAAAGAGAAAGAAATGAAAATGTGAAATACTACAAAAGTAGAATCAACAAGATTCAGCCAGGAAGCTCCTAGCTATGGAGGTCTAAAGCAAGGAAGAAATACAGGGAAATGCTTCGGTTTGTTGTGTTAGTTACTCTGGTGATCATGGACAAATTATTCTCCCAGTTCATTTTAAAGAAGAAAAGAAAGACTTGCATAAGAATTTGTCAATTCATGTCATTGCGAGCTCGTGGTGTTTGTAGAAAGTTAAAATATTCAACAATCGGCACCTGGGTGGCTCAGTCGGTTAAGCATCCAACTTTGGCTCTGGTCATGATATCTCGGTTTGTGAGTTCGATCCTGGCATCCAGCTCTGTGCTGACAGCTCAGAGCCTAGGGCCTGGAGCAGGTCTCAGATTCTGTCCCTCTCTACCCCTCCCCAGCTCATACTCTGTCCTCTCTCTCTCTCTCAAGCATAAATAAACATTTAAAAAATTTAGTAACTGTTATAAAAATGTTATAACAGTATTTGAAGCTATGTGGGGAGCCGTCATTACTAAGGAAGCCCAGACAAGATGAGTAAAGGGGCGGAGGGCGAAACCTGAGGGTCACCCACCAATATTTCAGAATCAGGCGGGGAAGGACGGTCGGCGAGAAGCCAGCGCATCGAGGGCAGATGCCGCAAAAGCTGCAAGGAGACAGGGTTTACAATAGGCAGGACAATAAGGTCAGACAACTCTGGAAATATCCTAGTGGATTAAGCAATTTCGGGGTTTTATCAGAATCTTGTGTCGGGGCAGGGCCACACCAAAACTCCAGGAAAGCTGAGAAGACGCCCTCACAGGCCAGTTGTAGAGAAAAACTACGACTCCCAAGCGGCGGCGGGGCTGCACGACCCAAGATTCCCAGCATTCTCTGCGAGGCTCAAACTCGTCTAGGTGGCGCGCGCATCGAGACGGCGCGAAATGTCGGTGAAAACAGTAGAGAAAGAGCCTCGCGGGAATGGCGGCGTCTGAGGAAGGGCCTGAGGCCCCGACGCAGCGCCTGGATATCGCGCGGGGCCTGGAGAACGTGCCCGTGAGCGCGTGGCCCCCGGGGGCGGAGCCAGAGCCTTTCCAGGTAGGAGGCGGGGCTCGGCCGCCGCGAGTGCGGCTCGGGGGTTCGGGCACTCAGCCCTCCCCGGAAGCTTGCCCGGCACGAGCACTGCGCGCGCAGCCCCCTGGGTGGGGCTGGCGCCGTCCAGGTAGCGCGAGTTGCTGAACGGCTGCGAGGACCGAGTGCGTTGCTTCCCCACCTGGCCGCAGGTGTGTGGGAGACTCTCATACCGCAAGTTGTCCCCGTACTTCTCGACCTTGTTTCTTACCCTGTCGCAGAGCTGTTTCGCCCAGGAATAGCTCTAAATTGCGCAGGTTTTAGCCTTTTTCTGTGAACCCTCCGTAATGACCGTAGTAACAAGAGTATTCCTCTTTTCTGTCCGTAGAAGTTCCTGAAAGGCAGTTCCCTGAAGGGCAAAACCAAGTATCTCGTGAGATCCCTTGGAAAGAATCCTTGGGAATTCTGGATTTTTTCCCCCTGGTCTGTCCCCAGAACTCATTGAGAGATCGGGGCAAATCATTTACTTCTCTGGTCTCAGGTGTCTCGTAGGTAAGCTCTCAGCCTAGCGGTAGGGTTACAAACTTAGTCCCTAGAGTGAGAGTTTGCGGAGTCTCCCTCATGCTGTGAGGTCTTTGGCAAATAGAAACTAGCCCCAACTGAGCATTGGAATCCTCCCGTGTACGATGAAAATAATCGTGCCTGTCTCCCGGATTGCTTTGAGAATTACAAGTAAAGTGCACTTGTGGTTTGCTAAAAGAACTCAAGAAATGTTCTCTACTGTTACCACATCAAAACCTTTTCTGATCTAGCTTTCTCACTCCTGTGACCTTGGACTGCTTGCTGCCTAAATAATGTGAGTGAAAAATAATGATGGAGTGAAAGGAGCGCTGGACTTGGAAGTAGAAGAGCTACATTCAGGCCTTAGCCGTCTTAGCGGCTTCTTGGAGCCTGAGCTGCTTCACCTGTAAAATGAAAACAATTAAAAATATATAACCCTTGTCACATACATTGTCCATATCGAGCCCAGTGTGCCCCTCCTTCCTAGGGATGTTGCAAACATGAAATAAAACAGTAGATTCAATACAATTTTCAGAGTAGAGCACGAAATTATGTCAGAAAAGGTTATATTTCCTCAAACTACCTTATGCAGTTTAGGGATTAAACACTAATCCCGAAAAGCTTATTCAATGCCAAACATTGCTGAATGTGTGGTCAAAAACACTGGTAAATGTTTTCTTTATTCACCAAATAATTGAGTGTGTATAATGTGCTAAGCGATAAGCTAGATATAGAAGATAAAATGATGACAACCTTTTTTTTGAGCTTACAAGACCTTACAGAAAGCATTCAGTTGCTGGAGGGGGGGTGGGGGGGAGAAGGTGGAAGGAGGAGAAAGGAAGCCTTATGTTTGATATGTATACCTACAGTTGATGGGTGTAATTGAAAATCTGTAGACTAAGACTCAGTCTTAGATTCTGACTGCCAGCCTATATGCATAGCCCTGGATAGAGTTAGGGTCACAGAAAGAAGATAAGATCCTTCCTCAAGGAGCTTATAGTCTTACCAAGAAGATAAAACATGCTTGAAACATATTTATGACAAGCCTAAAGTGTCTTTAACTAGTTTGCTTTCATATATTCATAGAGCACAAAATGAGTCTATTGAAAGGTCAAAACAGCTTGCTTACCCCAAAACCTCCCTTCATAGGCATGTATACATATAAGAGTTAAGACATGAAAAACTCAAGGTAAAAATAACTTTGTATCTAGTTTGCCTTTGAGTACTGTGTGAAAAAGCAAAAAGAACATTCACATGTTCATGCTGGAAACAAGCCTATCATAATGCCATCTGTGTTGAAAGCCAAATAGAAAGTAAACTAATTGATTTTCTTGAACTGAGTGTTGAATCTAGCCTTTTTACAGGTTTCTGAAACCAGCTTCAAACATATTTTTTAAGATTTCAGCTTGGCCTTGACAAGAATTATCTGGCTCACAAGCTCTTAATAGTTGCTTGGAGCAAAAACAAACTCATGGGGTAGAGGCCAAGTACAGAGATTCATGTAGCTGGTGTTTCAAAACAACCAAAAAAGGAATGAAGATTTTCAAAGCACTTCCTTAAAATTCAGAATCAAGGCCTAGGTTTAAAGCCCAAAATATTATGCAGTATCATACTTAAGTTTCTGGAGCTTCAGTATAGTGTGACTTAGAAAAGTCAGACTTCCAATGAGAAGTTATCAAGACCTGCAATCAAGGAGCCAAAAAATATTTCCTAAGCCAGCTGCCCTGTGCCTAGTACTGTGAAAAGTAACTCAACCCCCATTACCGTGTCATACCCCAAACGACATGACCATTTCCTTGAGACCTATATCTGTTAGGAAGATAAGACTTACACATTTAGTATTACTAGAGACCCCTACAGCCTATGCCATTTAGATCCCAAAGTTCATACTATTAATAAGTGTAGGTCTAGTTCAGAAAAGAGAGAACTTGAGCCAAGGAGGTGTATTTGCCTTTCAACATGCTATCTCCTGGTTTCCATTTTGGCTTCTTGAGTGACCATGGTTTATAAAAAAGTTTTAAGTTGTGTCAAAAAACTTTAAATCTCCACCCAGTTCTTCAAGGATCTGGTTTCTGCTACATTATTTTGCATTGGTCATTTTGCATTAATTCCCAACTCCTGCATGATCAATGTTTTTATTTTGATACATACCAAGAAAAAGTAAAATTTATGTAATTACGATACAAAGAAATGATAAAAATCTCATACTTTGTGCCCTTTTTGTATTTTTCTGACTGGTTCTCTCTAAATTCTGGTACATGCAATAATAGGCAATAAGGCAGTATTTGTGGATGAATGAAAGATGTCTGTGCTGGGTCAGTTTTTAGTCTCCTCCCTCTCAAGATGGATAAGTAATGGAAGACAGCAATATAATCATATGGTCTCCTAGACATAATTTGTGTTGACTCTGTTTGAACCTGGAAATTTTGACTTCAGAATCTGTTGTTTCCACCACCCTACTAGATAGCCTACATTATTCATATTGAATGCTTATGTGCCAGCCACTAGTGTAATCTTTTTACATGGGTTCTTTCACTTTTTTTTTCCTTCACAGCCACCTGTGAGATAGATAGAAAGGAAATATTTAGAGAGATTAAGTAATGTGTCAGAAATATATGATGTTTTAAATATAAAGCCTAGAAATAACATCTAGAAAGATTTAAGGAAGCTACTATTTTAAAGGTATAAAGGACCTAGCATTGAGTACAGTTAGTTATTTAAATTTAATAATACCTCGTTGGGGTAGGCAGATACAGGTATTATTCCTGTTTTATAAGTGCTTACCTGAAGCTTAGATGGTAACTTGGTCTAAGTCACAGTGCTAATAAGAGCATTGTATGTGTGTCTATGTTCTGTATGTGTCTCCTTTAGACATTCCATGGTCTACATTAAGAAGTTCTCCATTGGGGCACCTGGGTGGCTCAGTCAGATAAGCGTTCAACTCTTGATTTCTGCTCTGGTCATGATCTCGTAAACCGTGGGACCGAGCCCTGCCTAGGGCTCTGGGCTGACAGTGCAGAGTCTGCTTGGAATTCTCTCTCTCCTCTCTTTCTGTCCCTCCCCCAACTCGTGCTCTCTCTCAAAAGAAATAAGTAAACATTAAAAAAAAAGCTCACCATTGGTTGTCCAGTGTTCCAGGCCTGTCACAGGCGTCTCTGGCCTCCTGCACATTTTTCCTTAGCCTCATCTCCCAGTTGGTGACCTGAATTCTCATTTTCATTTATCACTTTGACTAAATTTTGCAGCCATTTCCTGGAACCATTATCAGCTTCCACCATGGGTATATCAATAAAGAGTCATTTGTTTGTGGGGCACCTGTGTGGCTCAGTTAGTTCAGTGTCCGACTCTTGATTTCAGCGCAGGTCATGATCTCACAGTTCTTGGGATCCAACCCTGCATTGGGTAGTACGGGGCCTGCTTGAGATTCTCTCTCTCTCTCTCTCTCTGCACCTTTCCCGCCTACTCACTCTCTTTTCTCAAAATAAGTAAATAAACTTTAAAAAATAGAATCATTTGTTTTCAAGAAATAAAAACACAATATAAACTAACTCAAGCATAAAAGGAATTGCCTCCTAACAGCTAAGTCCAAGAGTTTTAATTATAGGCATGCCCGGATATAAGAACGCTAACGGGGTCATCAGATATTTCTTTCTACCCCCTGTACCCTTTGCACCCCTGCTCCTCTTTCCTCTGGTTGGCTACACACTCAGTAGGTCTTATGTATGCAGTAAAACTTGAAAATTCCAGATGAACAGGTAGAATGAGAATGTCTCTTCTTGATTGTTTAAGCAGATGTCCCAGAATTCTTTTTTTTTTTTTTAATGTTTGTGTATTTGAGAAAGGGGAGGGGGGACAGAGGATTCAAAGCCCGCTCTGCACTGACAGCACAGAGCCCAATGTAGGGCTCAATCCCATGAACTGCGAGATCATGACCTGAGCCGAAGTCAGACACTCAACTGACTGAGTCATCTTGGTACCCCCAGAATTCTTTTTCATTGATCTAGCTTAAGTACTCTGCAGATCCATGAACCAAACACTGTTGAAAGGAACAAATGATGACCTGATTAGCCAAGTCCTGGCTCCTACTGAACCTGGATCCCCCATCCAAACCACTGAGACAGGAGTGGGAAGGGTTTCCCTGAGAAGTCAAGGTGCTATTATCAGAACGAAAGGAACAGATGCTAATGAATAAAAACATGTCCTCTGTGGTCTCATTCCTCAAACTCTGATCTCTCCTTGGTTGAAGGTAAGCACCAGAGTCTTGAGGGTAACACTCTTTTTTTCAGATCAGTTTGGTCCTGGGCTTTGTTCCAGGAAGTAGAGGACACACTATGGAAAGAGTTACAAATTGGGAGCATTTAAGCTCAAGTCAGCTGACTCCCCATTTGTAATGTACTTAACTTTAGCTTTAAGGGGCACCTGAGTGGCTCAGTCAGTTAAGTGTCCAAGTTTGGCTCAGCTCATGATCTCATGGTCCATGGGTTCCAGCCCTGCATCAGGCTCTGTGCTGACAGCTCAGAGCCTGGAGCCTTCTTCTGATTCTGTGTTCCCTCTCTCTGCCCTCCCTTACTCATTCTCTCTCTCTCTCTCTCAAAAATAAATAAACATTAAAAAAATTAAAAAATATCAGCTTTCAGATTCTCAAAAGTTAACAATTTGTATAACAATATTTGAATAGAATATCAGGTCTGTGACATCAGATTATTTCTGAAAACCATTTTCAATATGTAGTTAGATACTCAAAAAGATGAATAATAACATAATTATGTTAAATTAGACTATGGTTTTCAAAAGATTATTTTTCAGCCATTTTTCTAAGTCAGGTGAAACATCTTCCTGGAGTGGTATTTTACTGACTATTTATGGAAGAGGAAATGGAAATGTATGGAGATAAAATGAGTTGTGTTAAGCATTGGTATCAGGGTTAAGGATTATATCCATCAGGGGAAAACAAATACTCTCTTTAAACAGGAAGTTTATCCAGAGGTCTCTCTTATCTTTTGGAAGGTGTCTGCAGGTCATTTGGAATTGTTTATAATCTGTGTCTCTAAAAGAGCTTAGATTGTGCATCAAGTTTAAATTCCAGAATTAAAAAACAAAACAAAACTGTATCACTAGATACTCCAATATCTTTTTTTGAATATGTAAATAAAAATAAGCAAATAAAAGTATTTTTCTAAACCTCACCATACCCAAATAAATTCAACAAAGAATGATACGCTCTTCTGGTTAAAAAACTGCAGCAAGTCAGACTTGATTTTAAAAGGAATTATCTTTCTCAAAAAAAATCACTTTAGAGTTTAGTGATTTATATAGTACTTTAAAAATATGTGCACTTTTAAGAAGAAATCAATTGAAAAGAATTCTTCCTGAAAAGTTTAACAAAGAGACAGTAAAATCTTCATTTTACAAGTACTTTTTAAAAATGTCTCATAACCATTTATGTTTCAACCTTGACTCTTCTAAAAGCTGGAAGTAGATTCTGTATAAGACAGCAGCCATTGAATTTGACTGATAGGGCATCTTTTTCTAAGCCATTCTTTATCCCTTTAGGACATCTCTGCTAAGCTAAAGCTGTAAGAAATGACACAAACAAGAGAAGCTATTTCCACTCTCCACCCCCAAATCACTTTTAAGCAGAGTGTTGGCCTTCCCCCGCAGGTGCTCCCACTCATCCTCCTCATCTTTCACAGAGGATGTCAATCCTTACCCCAGCTCACCATTTTTTAAAGTATAGGGTTTTGAGCCTAACTGCATAGCTCTACCGAGGCTTCCACAGGGAGTGCATTCACGTTGTTTAACACTTTCTCCAAAGCTTTGTCCAGAGACACAATATTAATGGATGATTGACTGAAAGATACATGGTTCAGACATTCCTCTGGATACTCTAAAGTCTATCCCTAAATTAAAGCCTGTGCAGCTGGTCCCTCACAGTACTGCTCTTACTGACTGTGCATGGGCAGCATGCCAATAGCCTGTACTGAAACTCAGAATGAGAAACAGCCCATGAAACTGCTTTCTGGAAAAGAATGGTTTAGACAGACACATTGGTGAAATTTCCCTTCCGTTTCCATACTGGAAAAAGTCACTGCCTCTTCTGAACAGTGAGAATGTTCTTTAGGATAGTGCAAGCCAAAAGTCATATCATTATTTCCCTCTTCAAAGTGGCTGTGTTCAGAACCAAATATCTAGTTTACTGCTGCTGCACACTTTGTGTGCCTATAGGCTCTCTCAACTAGCTTATTGTCCTTGGCCTTACATTTCTTATGTATTGTTTATTTATCTTACATCTTTGTAAGTCTCATTAAATCCTTTTTGGAACAAAGCAGCTGTGATTTTGTGATAAATACATATGTGATCTTTCTCCCCATTCCTGGCATTGAGATCCTAAAACCCTATTTACTAAGTGATGAGTGCATGTCTTTTGTTATGTTAATGAGGTAAGTCTTGGAAAGCACCTGAAGGTGAGAGCTGGTTGCCAGTGAAGCCAACTGTGTGATTTGAGGGTTGGAACTTTCAGTACCCTCACCCCCAGCCTCCAGCTACAAGAGTGGCTACAGGCTGAATCATCTGCCAGTAGTCAGCGATGTAATCAATCTTGGCTATGTGATCAAGCCTCCATAAAAACCCAAGAAAACAGGGTTCAGAGAGCTGGGAGTAGAGGTTCTGCGAGTGTGGCATGCGTGTGGAGGGCATGTAAGCTCCCTCTCCCCATACCTTGCTCTATGCATCTCTTCCATCTGGCTATTCCTAAGTTGTATCCTCTTATAAAAAACTGGTGTCTACTATGTAAAATTTTTCTGTGAGCAATTCTAGCAAATTAATTGAACCCAGGGAGAGGATTTTGAGAACTTCTAATTTACAGCTTGTCAGCCATAAGTTCAGGTAACAACGTAGACTTGGAACTGGTATCTGAAGTCTAAGGAGGAGGTCATGGGAACCTCCAATATATAGCCCATGAGTCAGAAGCACAGATAACAACCTGAGCTTGGGACTGGTTTCTGAGGGGGTGGGGAGCAGTCTTGGGACGGACTCCTTAGACTATGGAACGTGATACTATTGGATAGTGTCAGAACTGAGTTGAACTATAGCATACTGACCTGGTGTCCAAAGCATTGCTTGTTAGAGGTGTGGAAAAACCCCACCACTACCACCGCATTGAAATTGGGTCCAAGAGCACTAGTAGCACATATAAATAAATGAATTAGGTTCCATATAAGCAAGAATGATTCTATACATAAGGAAATATGCTGGGCTTATAAGAGATACTTTAATCATCAAGGTTTGGAAATACGCTTCATTATGCTAGTGAGGAAATAACTGGAGATCAGGTTTCACACAGAGATCGTAGACTTGAGACTTTCCTCTTTTTCTGTAATGTGAGAAACTTTTGCAGATTATCTCTTTATCAGTTAAATAAAAACTATTTTTACATGTATATAATACCTCTACATTTATTAATATCTATATAACAAATACAATTTTTGGAACTCTGCACTTTCTTGGCCAATTTTGCCTATTTTTAATGTTGTGAAGACTCAAGTAAAACTCTGAAGTAACAGTGTCTTTTTTGAACATCAAAGAATATTTAGGAATTTAGGTAATCTTCAAATTAAGAATTCCTTTAAAAATCAATGGAAGACTTTTTTCCATAGGCCATTTTTCAAATATGACTTTCTTATCCCCCAAAAATATCTGTGGTGACTCAATAAAACACATACACGCAGGGGTGCCTGGGCAGCTCAGTTGATTAAGCATCAAAATCTTGATTTTGGCTCAGGTCATGATCTTACAATTTGTTTGTTCAAGCTGCAAATGGGACTCTGCACTGTCAGTGCAGAGCCTGCTTGGGATTCTCTCTTACCCTCTCTCCCCCTCCCCCACTTGTGTATGCATGCATGCACACACTCTCTCTAAAAATAAGTAGACATTTAAGAAAAATACATATATACATTTATATTGTCAGATAAATGTAAAAAGATCAAGGGCCAAGGACAAAATGCTTAATGCATTCAAAAATTAAATTCAGCACTGATTTTTCTGATATTTAAAGCTGAGAAGAAAACAAAATGAGTTACAAATTTTTCCATTTCTGATAAGAGAAAAACATTTTTTTCTTTTGTTACCCCATACCTACAATAAAACCACAGAGTTTTAAATCTGAAACTTAATCTTGGGGTGCCCGGGTGGCTCACTCAGTTAAGCATCCAATTCTTGACTTCAGCTCAGGTCATGTTCTCAGGGTTCATGGGTTTGAGCCTTGCATCAGGCTCTGCACTGACATTGCCGAGCCTGCTTGGGATTCCCTCTCCCTCTCTCCCTGCCCTTCCCTCACTCACTCGTGCTCTCTCAAAATAAATAAAGTTCTAAAAAATAAAAAGTAATCTTATTTTTTAAATTGAGGTATGTTTTCAAACAATATTTCAACAGATTGTGCTTTGTTAGTTTCATTTTAATCTATTTTTTTATATGTTGGAATTAGGAAGTGTCTCATCCAAAAGCTGCTTGAAATGTGTCTGAATACATGCCATGCCATGCTAACTTAGAGCATTTCTCTTTCTTGCAGTATACTCCTGACCACATAGCTGGACCTGGAGCAGACATTGATCCCACACAAATAACCTTTCCCGGATGCATTTGTCTCCAAACCTGCCTCCCTGGTATTTGCTCGTGTCTCCGTCATGCGGAGAACTATGATGATAATTCATGCCTTATAGGTACAGGATCTGAAGGAGGGTGCGCCAAGCCAGTTTTTGAATGCAACATCCTGTGCCAGTGCAGTGACCAGTGCAGGAACAGAGTGGTCCAACAGGGTCTGCGGTTCCAACTCCAGGTGTTCAAGACGGAGAAAAAAGGCTGGGGACTTCGTACCTTGGAATTTATACCAAAAGGGCGGTTTGTCTGTGAATATGCTGGAGAAGTTTTGGGATACTCTGAAGTACAGAGAAGAATTCAGTTACAGACAATACAGGACCCAAATTACATTATAGCCGTCAGAGAACATGTTTACAGTGGGCAGGTAATAGAAACTTTTGTTGATCCTGCCTATATAGGAAATATTGGAAGATTTCTGAACCATTCTTGTGAGCCAAACCTGTTGATGATTCCCGTCCGAATTGACTCAATGGTACCAAAGTTGGCACTTTTTGCAGCCAAAGACATTTTGCCAGAAGAAGAACTCTCTTATGACTATTCAGGAAGATTTCTTAATGTAATGGACAGCGAAGACAAAGAAAGGCTAGATCAAGGGAAAATAAGAAAACCTTGTTATTGTGGTGCCAGATTATGTGCTGCTTTCCTCCCTTATGACAGCTCATTGTACTGCCCCTTGGAAAAGTCAAACATCAGCTAGGAATGAAAAGTAAAGGAGAAACACACCAGGCCTCTCTCAGTGGGTGAGAATGACAGGGAACGGGACGTGTTTAGCTCAGTCTCTTCTGCGATCCTGTCTTAACAAGCAAGTTAGCCTCCAAGTAAGTCTCTGCTCATGATAAGCACTTGCCCTTCCCCACAGGGGAGGCCAGTGGTTGCCTGGCTCGGCCTCTGCCTGGCTGCATAAGTTTAACTCAGGAATGTGGCAGAGACTGTAAATTGTCCAGCAATACACTTTCTCCTCTTCTATAGTAGAATTCTCTGTTTTTAGCTGGGTGCTTTTTCCTAGTTAGACAAGGGTAAGTGACTATGTTCTAGCTAATGAGATACAAGCAAAACCAGTGTATCTTTAAATGGAGAGATTTTTCTTTTTCCCCCTCTTTATTCCTATTGGAGCTGGGGTGTGCATCCCAGCCCCCAAAATAACTCTAGAAAAGGAGGCCATACATAGCTAATGAACAAAATTAAAAGGAGTCCAGGTGCCAGATCAGTCCTGTTCTGCTACCTCTGGACTTTAGGTGAGAAAGAATCTCTAGAGCCCTTATTTATGCTACTGTTCTTCTAAGTTTTCTAGCACTAGCCCCAAACCTAATCATAATGATCCAAGAAAACCCTTGCAGCTGTATACCTAAGCCTTGCTTTCTAATCAATTTTATCAGTAATAAAGCTGATATTTTCATTTCTGTCTGACTCGTGCATTTTATTTCTCATTTGCTTAGAAACACAAGGAAAAGGGCATGAGTGATTATCACCTGATAAAACTCTCATAATTACCATCAGTTGTGTATAACCATGACAATGACCAAAAAAGTCATGAAAGGAAACAAATTATTAAGTTTTCACTGTATACTTGGGTACGTTCCAAATCTTGTGAAGTTGTGCCTCAAAACTTCAAACAGCCTCACTTTGTCATGTATTAATAATATGAAAATAACCCCAGTACCATCGCAAAAGGAGATCAGAGCTCTATTGTTCCATTTAAACTTCTGGACAGGCAAACATCTTTAACTTCCGTCCTGAAAGCAAGGTTGTTAGAAAAACAAAGTTAATATGGAGATTTATCAGATATTTTGAAAGCTAAAATAATTATTTGGATCCTATAGGATTTAGTAAATGGATTAATTTCTTCTGTATTACATTTAAACCCTATCACTAGGAGGCCCTGCACTTTATAAGTTAAAGGGATCCGTATTATAAATGTGACACTGTACTTCTGGGTGATATCATAAGTAAGATATTTGTTGTATGCTTTCAATGAAATGTATGGTATATGAATTATATCTCAATAAGCTATTAAATAATAAGTATGTTAGGGTTTGCATGTTTATAGTATCAGGAACGATTCCATGTGAATAGAGTATAATATAGAGTTCTCATAAAATGTCCCACACTACAAATGTGTTATGTTTAAAACAGAACAAATTTTCCCTCTAATATAAACATTTCTCCCTGCCAACCTGACTCTAGAACTTTGCTTTTCCTGAAGCGGTCCTTGTATTACTCATTTCAAGATAGCCTTTCTTCTAATAAGCACTTCTAATAACTAAAATGCTCCAGAAGCAGTAAGGAAATGGTCAGAAGGAAAATGATTGGCTCACTGTTTGCTTCTACAGATCTTCCTTCAGCCCTTTCTCTATTGAGTATCACCATCTGTGAATCAGAGATCCTCACAGAGGACAGTCTTCAGAGGCATGGACATGAATAGTATCCTTTTCCTGGTGCCCTTGCCAAAGAAAGAGCTCACTGAATATAGATCCTTGGAAATTTTTGTCCTCATGTGTTTATTCTTAAATAGCCCATGTCCCTGGAAATCAGATTCCTAACATAAGAGTCAAAAGAGTCCATTCCAAGTCTTTCCTAAACACTAAGTTAATCGCATTTACTTTACTGCCAAGTTTTTAAAAACGGTGACACTTCTATTTTTGAGAACACTAATAGATATACTTCTGTTTAACTATAATAATATGTAAACATTTTATAATTATAAATTACTGTAAATTAGAAGGTTTAAAGGTAGCATATATCTTTATGGAATTAAAACATAAAAATTGACTTCAATTTCAAGTCAATTTCCACTGACTTCATTAAGAACGTGGTAATGTGTACCTTGGAAACAATTTTGGCCCAAGAATAAAGATCATACTAAGAAAATTAGGCTTTTCAAATTTATTTTTAATGATTTTTTAAAATTCCAAATTCATATTTACAAATTATCAGGGACTAAATGGACATTTTTGCTTTAATTGAAACTATTTCTTTTTCCCTCTAATTCTCAATATTAGGTCTCAGTACTAGTTAGCTCTGAAGCATAAGGCAGGAGTGGATTCAGGACATGAGCGGGAGACTAGCTTGGATAAAACAGAAGATTTTAAATTCAAGAAGGTCTTGTGAAATTTGCCCAAATTGTTTCCATTGCCCTTAGTGTTCAAAGAGTGTGTATTTGTGTAGCATATTTCTAATTTCAGCTTTGGCACTTTTCAGTGTAATAGGGTTGAGCAAGTTACTGAACATCTCGACGTCTAATTCCCTATCTGGATATGGCAATATTGGGAAGATCAAATGAGTTAATACTTATGAAGGGTTTAACACAATTAGTCAGTACTGGGATAGCTATAATAAAAAAGACACAGGGGCACCTAGGTGGCTCATTTGGTTAAGCACCAGACTCTTGATCTCAGCTCAGGACTTGATCTCAAGGTCGTGGGTTCAAACCCCACAGTGGGCTTAAAAAATAAAATTAAAAAGACAAAATTACAATTAACAAGGATATGGAGAAATTGGAACCTTCATATATTGCTGGTGGAGTTGTAAAATTGCACAGCTATTTCATAAAGCCTTTGGATTAATTCCTTAAAACATTATATATAAAGTAAACCATATGTTCCAATAACTCCATTCCTAGGTATGTACGCAAGAGAAACACATGTCCACAGTAAAGCTTGTACACAAACATTCAGAGTGACATTATTCGTAATAGCCCAAAAGTTAGCACACCCCAAATGTCCACTGATTGATGAGTAAATAAACAAAATGTGGTATCCTTACTGTGGAATACACCACAACATGGATGAACCTTGAAAATATTATGCTAAGTGCAAGAAGCCAGACACAAAAGGCTACATATTATATGATTCTGTTTGAATGGAATATCCAGAATAGACAATTCCATAGAGATATAAAGTAGATTAGTATTTGCCAGTTCCTGATGGGGAGGGAGGTATAGGAAGTGATGCCTAGTAGGTACAGGCTGCTTCTTAGGGCAAATGTACTAAAAACCACTCTCAACGGGGGTGTCATCTGTTACGTGATTTATACCTCCATTAAGCTGTTACAAGAAAAGGAAAGAAGATGTGAGTGCCTCTCCCTTGAAAGACAGTAACCAATAATGCTGAACGTTGCTCTCAGGAATAACTCTTCAGGTCCCAGAGAAATGCTTCTCCACTCACTTTATGCCCTCAAAACCAAACACAAGTGTGCCTAATGCTGTGATTGTGGCCATTACCACTATCAGAAATGACCACTGCCTCAGAGTACAGTGAGATTTTGAAGAACACAAGTGTTTGGCTTGATGAGAACATAAATGAACCCATTAACTTGTCAGGTCCTTCCTTTCAGATGGCATGAATGCAGTTCTTAAATATCTAAGTGTGGTTCCTTTGTATTATTGAATGTCAATTTTTTCGCTTCTCTTTCTGATTTGAGTTCCAGAGGTACTCACACATTAACACTGTATTCATTATACTTGCACGTGGAGAACAAACATTTTGCAACATTAAACAATTCATATTACTTTTAAACTTGTTAGATGTGTGGGTCTAGAAGTTTGATATTTGTTCTGCACTTTACACTACTTGGTTGTCATTACATTACATTACGAAATAGTTAAAATGGCAATGGGATAGTTATTTATTTTATGAAATTAAAATATTTAAAAAAATTTTTTTAAGGTTTTATTTATCTCTGAGAGAGAGAGAGAGAGAGAGAGACGGCATGAGAAGGGGAGGGTCAGAGAGAGAGGGAGACACAGAATCTGAAACAGGTTCCAGGCTCTGACCTAGCTGTCAGCACAGAGCCTGATGCAGGGCTCGAACCCATGAACCGTGAGAACATGACCTGAGCCTAAGTTGGACGCTTAACTGACTGAGCCACCTAGGTGCCCTGAAATTAAAATATTTTTTGCAATAATAATTCATTAAATGTGATCTCATTACAGTGTTTGAACAGAATAAATAAATTTCATGGCTTATTTTCAAATCTCTCTTTGCAGAATGAAGCTTTCTCAAATTGAAATTAATAATAATAAAAAAAAACTATCCAAGAGCTTCACTGACTCAAGAAAGATGGTCTCATTTAGTATCATTGTTAATAAAACACCAACTATATGAAAATCTTCCTATAACAACACAATTTATGATTTTACTAAAAAGAAAATAAGAAAAAATAGAGGCTTTGAAATAAATATATAATAATTTATGACTTAGGTCATTATTTTATTATCCATCTAAACATTGCCAGCTCCGTTAGGTGCCCAGGCATGAGCAAGGATAATTAAATTTAGTCGTATTTTATATTTTGCCAATTTTCAGTCATATAAATAAAATAACTTTATACATGCTTTCCATTCTTGTGGTTACAAAGATATTTTTGTCAAAGTAGGAAGACAACTTGTCTTATAACTATTAACTATTTCTCTGTATTGCCTGTGGCTCTCCCACAAGCTGCTATGGCCTTCACCCTTATAAGGAAGGGATGAGCTAGCTTCCTTAGCAAAGCTCACATAAAATAATGAATGTATATAGGCTATAATGTACTACATAAATTTAGATATCATTTCAGACCTATTTCTGGGTTAACATTGTGCTATACAGAACAGACAGCATATTATCATGGACATATTTGGTTATATCAAAATTCGTTTAGAATCAATGTAACAGGAGGTGAATCTTGGTGGTACAGGTTATGGAAATCTAATATAAACTCCTAAAGGAGATCTGTGAATCATTTAAATGAAAGAACACACTTCTTTCATCATTTAAGTGTAGGTAAATTATAAACAAAATCTGAAGTAAGAGTTCCTTTTTGCTTTAAAACTATTAGGGATTTCCCCAGGATAATAAAAATTCCCTCTAGTCTTGTGTCTACTGTTATTCAGTTAATAGTGTTACTTTTCACCTCATTGGCTAAAGCTACAAGTCGTACCTGCCTCTTCTTCCTCCTCCTCACAGCTGATCAACCATGAAGTCCTGCAAATCCCCTGCACTACACATACCTAAAATCTGTTTTATTCACCCCGTTATCATTTTGCTCCACACTTCCATCATTTCTTCCCCACAACAGCCTCTTGGTCTCCAGCCTCATCATCCCCACTGTGCCTTCTCCCCACTTCTAGACCTTTCCATGACTTCTCATCACACTCAGGATGGAGCCCAAACTTCTCAATATGGCAGGAAGGCCCCTTCCTACCTTTCTACATCATCTCTCACTTCAATTCTCTGTAGTCCTCTGTGAAAAGCCATATGCCCTCTTTCATCCCTCACCTTAACAACTGGTATTCCCTTCGGGAAGAAGCTTAAGGAAGCAGGTTGCTTACCTTTGCCTTCGGAGAGCATTAGAGGTGTGTGGGTGAGACAGAGAGAGAGGGAATTTACTTTATATATTTTTTATTTATTTTGACAGAGACAACATGATTTGGGAAGGGGCAGAGAGAAAGGGAAAGAGAGGGAATCCCAAGCAGGCTCTGAAGTGTCAGCATAGAGCGCTATGCAAAGCTCACACTCATGAATTGCAAGATCATGACCCAAGCAGAAGTCGGACGCTCAACCAACTGATCCAGCCAGGTGCCCCAAGATATTTTACTTTCAATTATTCTTACCCTTCCCTTCTTTGTAGAATACTCTGGAGTTTATTCATCCTGCTATCTTTTTTATCTATTGCTAGGATTTCTTACACTCCACTTCCCATGCTGCTTATTTACATGTGACTAAAATAACAAGAGAGCCAATGATATATTCTGTTTTATTTCCCTTTCTCTCCCTTCTTCTTTCCTTCCTTCTCTTGTTTGTTTGTTGCTAGCTGGCTATGCACCACTTCTATCAGCCTGCTGTCTCTTTGTCATTCATCTTCCTACCCAGCTGCCCAGGCTTGTCCTCAATGCCACATTCCCATGGCTGAACTGGGAAAATACAAATTACTTGATTTACTCTATAGCCATCCCTGCTGTGTACTGCTTTGCTAACTCTGTTAGTCCTCTGGACCAGACATACCCAATGCTCCCTGCTTACAAGGGCAGCCAGTTACAGAGTGCTGATGTCACTAATTACAACCCCATATGTCCCACGTCCTCTGCTCACCCTGCCCCCTCTCCAGCCAGCCCACACTCCACCCTCCCTGTGCATAGTAGGTGGATACAGAAAAGTGCTTCCAAACAAATTTAAGACCATTTCTCCTCGCCTCTATTTGAACATAATTGAATTTGCTCAATTACAACTTCCATTCACCCTCAAGCAATTCTACAAAGTGCATTTGTATTTGTTGTTTGTCTTAGAGGGGTGTTTGCTTTGTTAGCAATGTGTTCTTCCTACCTTTCCCATCTCATGAAAATAACCTCCTTCCCCTTTCCTCACCTCCTTCTACCCCACCCACAATCCTAGACTCATTAGTATACATCTGAAGCTCTTTCAAGGGTGGGAATTAAGAACAGCTCAAGGACTAATCCTTGACCTCCAACAGACACCAGAACCTTTCACTATCTTAACTGGCCCTGTAGAAATTGCTCCGCAAATTCTAACTAGTTTAAAACAATTTTACCTTTTTTTTTTTTTATTTTTTTATTTTTTTGCATAGTAAGAGTATTTCAGAATAAACTAATACTTACCATTGCCATCCTTCCAGAAAGAAAAGGCATTTTAACACAGGGAAAGGAGCACATAATCACTTGAACTCTCTTATCAGTTCTCAAAATGAAGTCAGTGTAGCTTCAGAAACATGACACCTTGTCCTTATCTTTCTTGTTCCGATTACCACTAGGGAAGGAGTTCTGGTTGAACCATCTAGGCACCAAAACAATTCTGTTATTCATCCATTCATTCACTCATTCATTCAATTCATTCATTCTTTCACTCACAAACATCTGCTGTGTGGTGTGAATTTGAGTTCCTGAGTTCATAATTTATTCAGCAAATGTTTCTGAGCACCTACACTACATTCTAGAAATGGGGACAAAAAGCTATCTTTACTCTCAAAGCATTCATAGGCCAACTATAAAAACAAAAAAAAAACAAAAAAATAGAGTGATAGGGTCTCAACGTAGGGGCCACGTATTATGTCTACACGTCATAGGTCTTTGAAACACTTTAATTTGGTATGTATGTGCAAATTTGACATTTGTGTGATTGGTTTATGACTAGACTGTTAGCTCCTTGAGGACTGGGGCCAGGTCTGTTTTTTGCTCACCGCTGTCTCTTTAGCACTTAATGGGCACTGTTGACTGAAAAACTAATAAATGTTAGTGTGATGAATCTAACATCATTAGGATTAAGTCCAAATTCTTTACCAGTCACCTCAATGCTTCCACAATCTACTTTTTCAGTAAAGCCCCACAGCTCCCTTCTCATTTTATGATCTGGCCTGTCTGAGTAGTTCTCCATTTCCTAAAGAGGCTTTAGGATAAGTTTGGCTCACAGTGATTTCCTCCTGTGGGATATGTCCCATCTCAGATCTTGCCACACCTCCCTTCATTGCTCATTGACTTCTTTGCCATCCTTCTTTAAAGTCTCAACTCAAATCCCATTTCTTCTGTGAGGCATGTGTTTGGGCTCCTGACTCTGAGGGGAAGGTGGGACTGTGGAGAGATCATTAGGGGGTGCTGTTAAGATTAGCACCTGTAGAATGGATGGAAAGAAAGCAGACTGGGGAAAGGGGAGGTTGGGTTGCAATGAAATCTCAACAAAAACCACAGTCAACCCAAGAACCTCTGAAGATGAAATGACTTCTCATTGGAGTAAGAAGTGGGGCCTTTAAATTCTTGCAAGAGCCAGACACTGGATGCAGACAGCCTCTGGAAAAGGGTGTGGGCTTGGGTGGGAAGACCAACAGCATTCTCAGCAGCTAGAGAAATAAATCCTTCCATCCTTCAGGGGGCCTGTGGGCACAACACACTGCATTCACTACACTGATTTTCTCAAGTTTTAGCACTCATCAAAATGACCCAGAGGACTTGTTTAAATACAGCTTATTTGGGGCATCTGGGTAGCTTATTTGGTTAAGCATCCAACTTTGGCTCAGATCATGATCTCACAGTCTGTGGGTTCGGGATCCACTTTGGGCTCTGTGCTGACAGCTCAGAGCCTGAGCTTGCTTCAGGTTCTGTGTCTCCCTCTCTCTCTGCCCCGCCCCCTGCTCACACTTTGTCTCTCTCTCAAAGATAAATAAACATAATTTTTTTTAAAAACCACAGGTCCCAGTCCTAGAACAAAAGCTAAATCAAAAGATCTACTAAATCAAAAGATTTAGAATTTGTATTCTAGAAGTTTCCAGGTGATGCTGATGTCACTGAGCTGCAGACAGCATTTTGAGGATCACTACACAACACAGTATAACCACATAGTGCCCAGAATTGTAATATTGCTCTTATCACTTGCTGCCTTGCACTATGTAATTTGTGTGTGTTATATTTTTCTGAGTCTCGTCCTCCTGAGAATGCAAAGCTCTACAGGCCATGTTATGGTTTATGTTTGTTATGGACTGAATATTTGTGTCCTCTCAGAATTCAAACATCACAGCCTTAACCCCTAATGTGATGATATTGCCTCCTTTGGGAGGGTTGGGGCAATGTGGACCCACAGGAAGAAGATAGCTGTCTGTAAGCCAGGAAGAGAGCCTAACCAGACGCTGAGCCTGCCGGCTTCTTGATCTCAGACTCTTGAGACTCCAGTAAATATCTGTCGCTCAAGCCATCCAGTCTGTGGCATATTGTCATAACAGCCCAAGCCAACTAAGACAGTATTTTTCCTGAAAGTACATGGAAAGCCACTAGCAGAGTTAGAGCAGAATGGGGACATGATCACATTTATATTTATAAAAGAAATGGCGGTAGTGGGGAAGGCTGACTTGAATTGAAGGGCAGATGGTTTGTCAGGATCCAGGGACACCACTTAGGAGATAGGAGTCCAAGAGAAACAGGCATCTTCGATTATTGAAGGTAGAGAAAAACATCCTAAAAGGTGTATGTCGGAGGCAGTAGTGACGAGCCTTCCAGATGGACTCAATGTGGGATATGAGAGAGAAGGAGAAGTCAAGAATGATACTGCAATTTCTGCCTGATGCACCTGGATGTACTGAGGAGCCTTTCCCAACCACTGGGAGGGAATCAGCTTAGAGGACCAAAGGGCCTCAGCTACGAGGCTTTTACAAACTAGGGGGGCTTATTTCTAAAGTTACACATGCTTTTAAAAAATAACTCATTAACTTACTTCGTTTTCTTCTTCTTCACCATAAACCAGATTTTTCCACATAATATTCCCAGTGTTAGGAGATGTACGTGATGCAGCTTCTGTCTTCAGGAATGCTTCTTTGAATATTTGACCATCAACAACTGGTTTAAAGTCTCATAAGAGAACATATTCCGAACTGGCTATACCCAAAAACAGTGACAAAGAACATTACAAGGGCTGGCATGATTGCCAGAAAGCATCAGTGTCTTGCCAAATTTGTTCTCCCTTCTCAGATACAAGCTCCTGATGACAGGAGAAACAAGAGAACAATAGGAAAGGATGACAAGGAGCAGAATATGACCAGTGTAGACATCGGGATGCAGTTCAAGCAAACCTCCTACCATGAAGCAGAGGTGCTTAGAATAATGGTACATTTGGGAGACCAAGGGCATTTTGGTTTTTCAAAAGGAATGGTTTTTCTCCATTAAATAAGTTTTTATTATTTTTTTCCATTTAAAACAGTTTGTATTACTGTTATTATTTTTATAGAGTATATCTTTAAATGGTTTTAATATTCAATATTTTAATGTTAAATATTTTGTGGAGTATATTTTATTTTATTTTTTTAAATTTTTTTTTCAATGTTTTATTTATTTCTAGGAGAGAGAGAGACAGCGTGAGCAGGGGAGGGTCAGAGAGAGAGGGAGTCACAGACAGAAACAGGCTCCAGGCTCTGAGCTGGCAGTCAGCACAGAGCCCGACGTGGGGCTCGAACCCACGAACCGCGAGATCATGACCTAAGCGAAAGTCGGACGCTTAACCGACTAAGCCACCCAGGCGCCCCAATGTGGAGTATATTTTAATATGATAAGGTGGTAGAAAATAAGTGTGCTCTCAGTGTTCATTTCAAAAACGTAAGTAACATTCTGCAGTGCCTTTTAAATCTATGCTTTTATCCCTCTTTCTGTTTTTTTTCCATTGAGATACAATTGACATATAACATTGTGTATGTTCAAGGTGTACAGCTGTGTTAATTTGAAATATGTTTGTAACATGTTATATATATTGCAGTATGATCATCATCCTAGTGTTACCTAACATTTCCAGCAAGTCACATGATTACCGCTTCCTTTTTGTAGTGAGAACACACATTTAGGATCTAATCTCTTAGCAACTTTGAAGTATGTATCACAGTATTGTTGACGATAACCACAATGCAGTGCATTAGATCCTCAGAACTTATCTTTTAATACTAAGCATTAACCTGTAAGTTTTAGCTATGAATATATATATAGCTTTTCTCTTTTTTTAAATTAAGATACCAGATAAAAATAGGAATTTCAATTTCAAAAATCAGAAGACTTATAAGGCTACAAAGCAAGGGGGATTTTTTGGAACCTGCTATGTAAAATAGTTTAAGATATAACAAGCATTCCTTAAACATTTGTTACTGGGCAGGGATCAAATGGATTCACCAACAATTTTTTTCCCTTTAAAAGGACTCTATTTCTTGGGGCTCCTGGGTGGCTCAATCAGTTAGGCATCTGACTTCGGCTCAGGTGATGATCTCACAGTCTGTGAGTTCGAGTTCCGTGTCAGGCTCTGTGCTGACAGCTCAGAGGCTGTAGCCTGCTTCAGATTCTGTGTCTCTCTCTCTCTGTCCCTCCCCTACTCGCACTCGGTCTCTCTCTCTCTCAAAAAAATAAATAAATATTTTAAAAAATAGGACTCTATTTTTTTTTTTTTTTTTACCAGTACACCTGTTGTGTATTTGGTATTTCTTTACCAATATGTTTGTGACTAGTTAGGCACATGGTCCACCTCCCCCACCACTGCCACAAGACATCAAGGGTGATGACAAAATGCTATTCACAATTTTTCTTTTAACTGAGAAGAGATGCAGTTGGAATTCTCCAACTGCAGTTTCAGCTTATTCCTTTATAAATAGTGCCACTCTGAGGATGCATAAGGCAATAAGTAACAATTTATTTTCTACCACAAAGCCAACTTGGCTGAGTTTTGCAGACATTCTGGGACCTAACAGTTCCAAGCTCCAAGTTTATATTGCAAAACCTACAGGTCCACACAAAGAAAACATGTGCCAAAGGTAACCAAAAGGCCACACACCATTGAGAAGCTGCTAGCAGGTTGACCTGAGGTCCCCACTTTACACACATGTCAAAAGTTCAGCTTTTAGCCAACATTTCTAGAGCATACCAACATATCAGCTATTGTTTAGGGACTCCCACACTACAGGCTACATTTTAGCCCTAGTTACTCAGTCTCCCTGGGAGAGAGCTTGGAAAAGTGCATTTTTTACAATCTCCCCCAGGTACTTCTACCAACCACAACAAGCCAGGTAAGGCAGGGACCCACTCTGAGGACATCAGATGGAGGAAGGCGATGGGTGAGAGGAAGCTGGAGAGATTAGATAACATGTAAGACTCCTGCCCTTCAGACTGATGTTTTAATTTTTCAGAGGCACATGAGATCAGACACAAACTGCCTCCACACCCCAAGCCATACTTAGGAATAGTCGAAATTAATAACTCAGCGAGGGGCTCCAGATCACCAGACCACAAGGAGAAAAATAACATAGTCATTAGAAGCAGTTAAGAGGTCACTGTGGAGTATGGGCAGGGGTGGGGGGTGGAAGCAATTTACTGGGTTAATGAAAACTGATTTCATTAACACTGAGTGACTTTTTGCAGACCTGAGTCATTTGCAACCAAGATTGGACCGATTAGTGTGCCCTCGGGTTGTATTTCAGCAACAACCAGGAATGCTCTAGTGCTGAGGCCAGATGAATACCTCAGTTTGGTTTCATTCACCTCCCCTGACAACTATTCCTGAATCCTACAGATGAATTTCCCTGATGCTGAGCTACCTGGGTTGTTTTCAGATTCATTTTAATATATATAGAAAAAAAAAACCACATCAAAAAGCTGCAGATTCACGGTGCGTGGGATTATAAATTGGTTCAGCCTTTTTGGAAAGCTGTCAATCCATATCCATCACAACTTAAAATAACCAGTGCTTGGATACAGGATTTAGATTCCCAAGAATTTATCCCGCAGAAATATCTGCATAAATTGGCAAAGATATATGTAACTACAAATAGGCTTATTGAAAACACTTTTAAAACTGAAAAAAACTAAATATTCATCAGTAGTGGAATACTTAAATATATTAATTTAAGTAATTTGGCTATTTTAAAAAGGGCTAGACCTATATAGTACTTTCCTGAGATGTACAAAATATATTAAATGAATAGTGTTTATAGTAGAATTCCATTTTTTATTTTAATAAAACAATTTTTTAAGTTTATTTATTTATTTTTAGAGAGAGAGAAAGCACAAATGGTGTAGAGGTAGAGAGAGAGGGAGAGAGAGAGACTTCCAAGTAGGCTCCTCGCTGTCAGTGCAAAGCTGACATGGGGCTTAAACTCACAAACTGTGAGATCACGACATGGGGTAAAACCAAGAGTCAGATGCTTGACTGAGCCACCCAGGTGTCCCTGACTCCATTTAAAAAAAAAAAAATTCTTTTTTGAGAGAAAGAGCAAGCGTGAGTGGGAGAGGGGCAGAGAAAGAGGGGGGCAGAGGATCCCAAGCAGGCTCTGTGCTGACAACAGCGAGCCCAATGTGGGACTCGAACTCATGAACCATGAGATCATGACCTGAGCCAAAGCTGGACTCTCAACTGACTGAGCCACCTCGGTGCCCCAGTATGATTCCATTTTTTTAAATAAGAACCAAAAATAAATTATATATGCTGTGCCTGATTTCTTTGTGCATACATGTATGTATATAAATTGTCTATGTTCAACACATATCAGTATGTACATGTATGTCTGTAAATGCAAAGAAAAAAGCCAGAAAAGATACAGTAACTGTCAATAATAGTTACCTGCTGGCATAGGTTTGGAAGAAGACTGGAACCCATAGGACAAAGGGTTTCTAAGGATACTCTAAGTATTTTTTAGATTTTCTAGTTTTACCCTCCACATTTTGCTGTTCTTATATTAAAAAATAACAGTAAAAAGTTTTCTAATGACATTTGATGGATAGTTATAATAATAATTGTTAACAAAGGCATAGGAATTCAGAAAATAATCAGAGTAAAGAGATGAGTGGTGATTCCAAAGCCTTTCCTCCCTTCTGTAGATCACATTCTCCACCTCCATCTCCTGTTTAAAAAGCTAACGATTGGGGCGCCCAGCTGGCTCAGTCAGTAGAGCGTGCAACTCTTGATCTCGGGGTTTTAAGTTTGAGCCCCAAGCTGTGTGGAGAGATTCCTTAAACTAAACACATAAAATCTTTAAAAAAAATTTTTTAAAGATAGAAACCTAGAGACTGGAATGGACAAACACTTTAGAACAATTTTTTCCTATGGAAAGAGGCTTGCATTCCCCTTTTTTACCCCCTCTCCCTCACCTTCCCAAATCTAGAGTACCCCTGAATAAAAGGTTCTCTCCCACTCTAGAGATGATTTGTACAAAAATATCAAAAACCACAAACGATCTGGCCACTAGAGGGGGAACATTACATATAAAACCATTGTAAATTGCCACTTCACATAAAAACGTTCCCACAGATGGAGGTACAAGGGTTGGCCCCAAAAGAGGTTGTCCAAAGCTAATAGCCCACAAGCAATAATCCACGTGATTCAGCCTATTTCTTGCCTAATCATGTCCTGAAGCAAAAGGTTTTGTTAATAAATAAAAAATTACACATGTGAATGTGGTTCCCATATTAGCAAGGTTTTTTCCCTTCCCCACAGAACTGAGTATTTACAAATGTGCTGGAACAGAGGCAAAAATTGAGTTGGAAGCTGCCCTGAAAATGCGTCCAGTTTTTAACCCAGCTTTTAGCCCAGCAGCACAGTTTAGAGAGAGTGAGAAACTTTAGCCTAGTTTCTCAAGGACCAGGAGATTTTATCTTATCAAGGAAGTCCCCTCCGGCTTTTTCACAGTGCTATTTAACACGCCTGGTGCAGGACACTCTTCCCAGCAGTCTTTATCAGCTATATTCTTTTCATGGACTTGAGCCTGGCACAAATGATCTGATAATTCACATTTTGATCATTATTTCCAGGGGATCAGTGTTTCCCATATACGCAAGGCTTTCCCACCCCCTGCCCCAAATCCCCTTCTTTATGTGTACATAATAATTTTTTGAAAAGAAGCGACACATTTGGGGGTGGAGGAGATATGATGAAAACATGCCTTTTGAAAACGTGTAGCCTTAACCTTTGGCATCTCATTACCATGTGGAGAATAATTACTGCATCAGTCTTCAAAGTTAGAATAGACACAAAGGAGGTCAAAAGTTTAGAGGCAGTAACATTATTCTGAAAATTTTAAACCTTTCTGCCTCTGATTCTAACTTTTCTAAAAGTACTTGCACTTCATTTTCAATATCAGAAAAGCAAACAGGTTTAGTAACTTGCTCAAAGTCACAATACTAGCAAGTGGTAGGACAAGAATTCAAAGCTAGACAATCTGGTTCCAGAGTCCATGTGCTTAACCACTAATCCATTTCAACTTCTTGCTCTGCCTTTTTTCACCTTGAGGCTACCCCCTGCTCCATTATGTTCCCCTGCTCACACCTCCCCATGTCACACTCATGATGGAACCGTGGGTTTAATGGTACAGTGGAGAGAATAGAAGTCTCAAAAATGGTATGAGTTGCTGCTTCTGCCTCATTCAGCTGTGTCGCCTTGGTACCTTGCAAATACTGTGAGTCCTAGTTTTCTAAGTGCACATCGGAAATGCTACCCAAAAATAACTGGTTCCTCCCAAGATTGCCTGCAGATTAAATTAGATCAGAAAGCACCCAGCACAGTGCCTGACTAAGGGGTGCCGGAAAGTGTTGGCTGGAAGACAAACCGGCCAAGAAAAGAGGCAGAACAATCACAATTTATGCCAAAATGAAGACAAAATCCACTAGGAGAAAGAGCTGATTCATGAAAGTAAAACTATAATCTTTGCCACTAGCTTTTTAAAAAAAATGTTTTATTTATTTCTGAGAGAGAGAGGCAGAGTGAGCAAGGGAGGATCAGAGAGAGAGGGAGACAACAGAATCCGAAGCAGCCTCCAGACTCTGAGCTAGCTGTCAGCACAGAGCCCGACACGGGGTTCGAACCCATGAACAGTGAGATCATGACCTGAGCTGAACTCAAAGACTTAACTGACTAAGCCACCTAGGTGCCCCTCCCTCTAGCTTTATAACATAACCACCATCTGAGGAGGGAGATGTAGGTGACATGCAGGATCCCACCATCATGACACCTCAGGCAGAGGCTGCAGCAGTGGGCGAGGGTGCTGGGATCTTAAATTACATGTACCTAAACTTGTGAGGCCCTTTTAGAGAGTTTTATATCAAAGTGCTTCCAAGTACCGGACTGTCCACACAGAACGGTCTTTCAGAGGATCTGGTCCATGTCACCTCTGCATGTAATAGATCTCCCCAAATGAACAAGAGTGCTTCTTAACAGTTAATTTTACTTTCTCTTGTGGTCATTTAACCTCAATTCTTCTTGACCGTTTTCAAAAGAGATGAAGAAGAGCTGATCATTATTCCCCAAACAAATTCGGACACCATAAAGACTTTGCTTTTCTCCTAAATCAGCAGCTCCCACACTTTTTGCTTTCAGGACCCTTTTACATATCTACAAATTACTGAAGACGCCAAAGAGGAGCTTTTGTAATTGAGTTAAATCCAAAGACATTTAGCAGATTAAAAATTAAGACTAGGACACTTTTATTGTTTTAATGTTTATTTTTGAAAGAGAAAGCATGCAATAGAGGAGGGACAGAGCGAGAGAGAGAACGAGAGCAAGAGCGAGAGCGAGAGAGAGAGAGAGAGAGAGAGAGAGAGAGATATTGAAATGAGATTGAAATAGAGAGAGAAAGAGACTGTGAAGCAGACTCTGCAGTGTTGGTGCAAAGCCCAACAGGGGGCTCAAACCCATGAACTGTGAGATCATGACCTGAGCCCAAGTCAGTTGCTCAACCAACTGAGCCACCCGGGTGCCCCAAGACTAGGACATTTTAAAACATAAAAACATAGAGGCTTATATTCTATGTAGTCTCTGGAAAACCCCAGGATATACTTGTGAAATAATGAGAATAAAAAAGGCAAATAACATCTTAATATTATTACGAGAATAGTTTTGACTCAATACTCTTCAGGGGAGTTAGAGATCTCCAGGGGTCCACAGAACACATTTGGAGAACTGCCCACTACACTAATCCTGATGAGTGCTGTCTGCCAAACCCTCAACTATTCTCTTGTGGACATAATGATTTTTGTTTTTATTTTTATTTTTTAATGTTAATTTATTTAATTTTGAGAGAGAGAGAGAGTGTGGAAGGGAAGGAGAGGGGCAGAGAGAGAGGGAGAGATAATCTCAGGCAGGCTCTGTGCTGTCAGCATAAAGCCCTATGCAGGGCTTGATCCCCTGAAAGATCATGACTTGAGCTGAAATCGAGAGCCAGATGCTCAACCGACTGAGCCACCCAGGTGTCCCTGATTTTTAAATCCAGTAAATTTGAAGTCAGAATCTAGATCTTGGACCAACAATTTCAAAGAAGGATTAAATGAGAAAGAAGAATTTCAATGACTAAGCAGAATTTCCTAAACAACTATTATCTAAAACTGAAATGAAAATTGTTTTCTATAGCATCAAAAACACCACAGAAACTGTTAACAGGCTGACTAAGATATTGCAGGCCAAGTACCCTCCCTTTTCTGTTTTCCTTTTAATTTTTCTTAAGAATATTTATGATAATTATGATACCCAAGAATGATACTTTCATTGGTATTAAACACAGCAGAGATTCTTCTATTTGCAAGGCAGATTAAGAGGAAAAGCTTAAGAATTATACGATATAGGTAGCAATACAGATCTCCTTTACTGAGAACTTTATAGGACAGATGGACCAGGTAATTGCAGGCTATTTTCAAATTCAAGTATTAGCAGAGATTTGGGGATCTATCGTGTGGGCTTTTTCTTTTTTTTTTCAAAGTCTGAGACAGAGGTCAATTTCCTGCTTTTTATATTCAGCCTCTTTACTCTTTCTTCTGGTCGACTATGTTCTCTGTGTTACACCTGGCTGAGCAGAACCATGTATAGTATCTTCTTGCTAACCACTGATAGTATCTTCTTGCTCTTCTACCTTTAATAATCATATCGATAACAGGAACAAGAACCTAGTAAACACTTACCCCGTACTTTATTTTTGCTTTATTCCATATCATTCCACAGCCCTCAGAGGTAGGTACTCTTATCATCCACATTTTACCTGAGAGGACGTTACTTACCTACAGGTCGCACACAGTTAAGTATCCGGTGGGGTAATCCCAGACAATCTTATGCCAATGTGATGCCTAAACTGCCTTTTAAAGACAGTAGCTGAAGAGATTAAAGGGACATCCTTCCATGTCACTTAAAAGTAAATAAGCAAAATTTTATTTGGGAGTGTCTGGAGCAGAGAAAAATTGTGGCCTTCAAAAAAATCAACCACAGGGGCCTTTCCTCATTAGCACCAAACTCAATGGAGGTGAACCTTTTATCAGCTCCACCTGGCAAGGTACAGCTTATCTCTTTTCCTGATAGTTAGCTGGTTTCACTTTCCACCCATGTGTTGATTCAGAGCTTTTAACGTTACTCTGTTGAGGTGCCAAATTGACATGTTGGAAAGGAATTGCTCTGATCACTCTTCCATTCCCTCAGCAAAGAAAACAGGAGTGTGTCAAACATGGCCCAGACCAGGAGGTAGGAGAGCAATCCTCTCTGACCTTCAATTATTCTGAAAAAGAATCACCTTCTTTCCTGACAACTGTGACTAATTCCAAAGGCCCAACCATGCTTCTCATAATGATGACTTTGGGGTCAATTACCATTTGGGGGCAGATTAGAATCTGAAGATGAAACATTCCACCCTTTAGTGCTAATCCCCTGAACTTTCCAATCCTAAATAGGCCAAGTTTCAGAAAAGAGCATTTCTCACTTTATAGCCTACCTGAATATTATCTGTAATGATTTTGCTTAATCAAAAAATTAAACTCCTTCTCTAATGGTCTAAACATAATAATCAGAGGAAGGAAGAAGTTCTGGCCAGCTGCCAAAGCTCCATCTGAGGTTCTAGGGTTAATGATTTCCATGGTGTTTTAAGCCTTTAAAACAATAAAGGCCAGCTTTCACTAATAGCTGGATTCCAGTTGGGTCCACAATGGATTCCACAATGGATTCCAATAAATCTACAAATATAAGGCTTACTCTAGGATAGTTTGTATTATAGAAAAGTAAGTTTCAATAAATGAAATGAAAACCTAAGTCAGGAAAGTGACATTTCTGCTATTCTCGGGTGCTAAAGATGGTGGGAAAGGACTGTCAGGGGCACTGCTGAGCCTGCCGTGTCTGTGAAGTGGTTTCAAGGTGGGATGGGCTGGAGACGGAGGAGTCTCATAAGGCCTTTCTAGGTAACATGTCTGTGGGCCCAAGCCACTGCCCTTCCTCACACTTTTCCAATTGGTATCTGATCAGTATTTTTCAGATAAAAATACATGAGATTTTCTGTTCTATGAAATGAATCCAATTTTCATAATCCAGGTTGAAAAGTGGTACCCCCACAGGCCAAATCTGGCTACAGAAACAATGTAGCAGGTTTTCAGTGTTGTTGTTTTTTTTTTTAATATCTGAATTGGTTGCCAACATAACTCAAAAAAAGACTTCACATGAAAATACAGGTGTCCAGCTACCCTCAAAAACTGGACAAAGTGAGCAACTCTGGACTTGTATCTCTTTTCTCTTGGTTGTTTAGAGAGAGAGAGAGAGAGAGAGAGACAGAAAGGGAGAGAGAGAGAATCCCATGCAGGCTCTGGGCTGTCAGTGCAGAGCCTGATGCAAGGGCTTGACCTCATGGGAAGTGCAAGATCATGACTTGAGCCAAGACCGAGAGTTGGATGCTTAACCACCCAGGCACCCCTGAACTTGTGTTTCTGATATAGCAGCTTCTTTAGAAAGGGTATCACTCATATGCAGCCTGCATCTTGCCCGGCCCCATTCCCACAAGGGGCCCACTCTGTACCTACGGCTTTCCTCCTAATAGCCAGCCTGTACGTTAACTCCCTTATGAGAAACACTGCCAATGGTAACGTTAGTATTTGTTGGAAGGAAGGAGAGAGGAAGAAATGCATGCAAAATATCATGTTCAAAAATAAATCCCTTGGAGCGCCTGGGTGGTTCCACTGGTTAAGCGTCTGACTTCGGGTCAGATCATCATCTCTCAGTCTGTGGGTTCGAGCCCTACATTGGGCACTGTGCTGACAGCTCAGAGCCTGAAGCCTACTTTGGATTCTGTGTCTCCCTCTCTCTCTGCCTCTCCCCAGCTTGTGCTCTCTCTAATAAATAAATAAACTTTAAAAAAATTAAAATAAATAAATAAATAAATCCCACACCAGTCTCTCTTTATGAACTTCCTGAAGTCTCCGAAGAAAAACTATCATAAGTCCATGTGTTTTTCAAAATATTTCTTTCACTGTCAGCTATGGATTTTACCACATGCAATAATCTATGTGTAGCTTGAAAACATCTACTCTGATCTATTCTGAAAAGTTGAATTCTAAGATTCTCATGGATCACAGGCCAATTGCCTTATTTTATATCAAAAACAGAATTCTTGGTAAAGAAAATCTGTGGAAAATAGAATTTACCTATAACACTAGTTGGGAACCACTACTCTACCACACCTCAAATCAATACTTACTAAAATAGCACCTTCTATTTCTTTAGTTTCATAGTGACAACAGAAAAGCTTTGTACAAAGAAGAAGCAGCAGCAGCAGCAGCAGCAGAAGACAGGAGAGGAAAAGGAGTGTCTGGGTGGCTCAGTTAGTTAATCATTCAACTCTTGATTTTGGCTCAGGTCATGATCTCACAATTCATGAGTTTAAGCCCTACATCGGGCTCTGTGCTGACAAGAAGGGAGCCTGCTTGAGATTCTCTCTCCTCCCCTCTCTCTGCCCCTCCTTGTTTACACTCTATCTCAAAAATAAATAAACATTTATAAAAAGAGAGGAAGAAAATGTCTGAACTAATGCAGATCAATATTCCATTATAAGCTGAAACACACAAAGTCTGAGGCATCCATGTAATGTGATATTTTCCAAGAGGGAAATGTCACTCTTGATCACTATTGCCTTCACTTTCTTTCTTTCTTTTTTTTTTTTTTTAATATTTTTATTTATTTCTAGGAGAGAGAAAGAGAGAGACAGTGTGAGCAGGGGAGGGTCAGAGAGAGAGGGAGTCACAGACTCTGAAACCGGCTCCAGGCTCTGAGCTGGCAGTCAGCACAGAGCCTGACGTGGGGCTCGAACCCACGAACTGCGAGATCATGACCTAAGCGAAAGTCGGACGCTTAACCAACTAAGCCACCCAGGTGCCTATCACCTTCACTTTCTATCCCCTCCCCCTCTAACCATGTTTACAAGACTTTAAAAAAGAAGAGATCACTTACTTCCCACTCAGCTCATCAAGTACAGTCCTAAAAATGAAGATTGTCCAGGAATGAGGACCAAAGCAGATTGAAGAGAAAACCTCAAATTCCCTCCATCCCTCAATGGGACAAGAAATAAGAGTTATAAGCACAGACCTAACATAAGAGCTCCTTAAACATAAACAAAACCTAGATTTTCGATACTGGTAATAGCACATCGACCAAATAGTCTGTAATGCTACAGTAAATATTTCTTTAATGCAGAATAAGTGATCAGGAAACAGACAATGGAGAACAGTAGAATGTAGAAGTCATGCTGGGGCATATGCAATTTGAAGTGTGCCTTGTGATAATCAGGAGTAACTTTCTTATAGTTTAAGAGAAAGCCTTGGTGATATATGAAACTTGAAGAAAAAAGAAATTAAAAATCTCCTGAACTGCAAGCAGTGGTTTATTTACTGGCTTCAAGAACTGCTGTGACTTCCACCACTTAATTAAGCTCTCTGAAAAGTTCAGGATGCATAGAAAGATGTTACAAAGACAATGCCCAGACCCCTTAAAAAATGAGGGATCAAGAAGTGTACACCTCCATTATTTTGACTTTTGAACTGGTCTCCATTAAAAGCAAATGTCTTGGGGCTCCAGGGTGGCTCAATCAGTTAAGCATCCTACTCTTTTTTTTTTTTTTTATGTTTATTTATTTTAAGAGAGAAAGAGAGCATGAGCTTATTTGAGCTGGGGAGAGGCAGAGAGAAAGGCAGAGAATCCCAAGGAGGCTCTGCGCTTTTCTTAGCACAAAGCCCAATGTGGGGCTTGATCCCACAAACTGTGAGATCATGAGCTGAACCAAAATCAAGAACCAGACCTTTAATTGACTGAGTTATCCACGTACCCCAAGCATCCAAGACTTGATTTCAGCTCAGGTCATGATCTCATGGTTCATGGGATGGAGCCCCACATCAGGCTGTGCACTGACATTGCGGAGGCTGCTTGGGATTCTCTCTCTGTCTCCCTCTATCTCTGCCCCACCTCAGCTCACATGCACTCATGCTCGCACTCACTGTCTCAAAATAAATAATAAAACTAAACATTAAGAGAAAAGCAAATATGTTTCAGAACTTCTATCTTGGAGAACAAAGAAGGAATCCCAGGGCATAAGGCTACAAAGAGCTGACTGGTTGTGATGCTGGCTACAAATGCCAGTGGAAATTCATAGGATACTTATTTTTGTTAATGTTCTAGATAGAAAGTTCTGTAAGTTTTGAGTGGTCTGCCTAGCCATATTTTTCCCTTTTAGCCCCTGTGTTTCACATGCAATTTTGCAGAAGGGTTTTTTTCACGAATGCATCTATGGCATTAAAACTGAATTACTCTATTGCCGTCTTATTGGTGTGTTTACGTGTCAGTACGCAAGTGTGTGAAGTGTAGTGGTCATGGCTGTCTGTAGTTTGGTACAGTTGTTGGTTAATAACCTAGAAATGTGGTTCTTATATGAAAGCCTTGTTAGGATTTACTTTTAAATGCTTTCCAATATTATGCTGCTGTTAAAAATGCAATTGTGAAGACTAAGCCATAACACACCCAAAAATATTTATGCTATACAAACATTCATTAACAAGAATCCAAATATACACACTAAAAACATAACCGTGTTAAAAAAAACTCAAGCAGGTGGGAGGTAACAAGTAAAAACAAAAACTGTACTTGAGTAACGGTGACTTTAATAAAATACCTTATTTTTTACATTAGCTTTCTCAATTAAGCAAATGCATTTTTGTTTGTTTTGCCTGGAATTCATCATCAGTTGGTAAAAGTTTGCAGAGAAACATTTTGTTTCCACAAACTGACAGATCAACAAATATAGCTGAACACCCCAGCAACATGACTATTTTTTAAAACAAGTATTTTAATGTTAGGAGGCTATGCATGAAAGTAGCAATCAAGTGTTGGTGGAAGACTTATGAATACTATCTGATCTAATTTTTGAACAACTAACATAAAGATGAGCCATTTCTTTCAAATGACATATCTTTTGGAGCCTTCAAGGACTGGGGAATCAGGATGGGATCCTGGTGAAGGGACATCTGGTTGAGAGCCATCGTTTTAGAACAAGGTGCTCTCCTGACAAGCAAAGCTGTCGGGTTTTATAGGACCACCAACTGAGGTAATCCCCTGCCTCTGCCCCCTCTACCGAGGCACAAAGAAGCAAGGTTATAATAAGGTTCCTGGGCAAATAGCCTTGCTTTCCAGAATAAAAATTCCTGCAAACTGCTCACACATCAAAGTTGTCAAGTAGCTAATGGACATGAAAGCTTTATAGCAAACAAAATATATCCATGTCACAAAGACATTTCTTTGAAAGAAAACACAATGGAGAGAAACAAAGGGAAAGCGAAGCCTGCTTTAGCAGATACCAGTTTATTCGACATAGTGCATGATTCAGAGCATCTGATATTCTATAGCCAACAAGATGTCCTACTTCCCTGTTATAAAACACCAGACACCCTGAACAGAGTTAATTCAAGGTTCTCATTCCTCTTCTCCTCCATCTAGAATTAAACGTTTCTTTGTGTGGTACACATTTCACATTCACCGAAGGCTTTGGGGAGAGGGGGGAAATAGGGCTTATAACCGCCCCCCCTGAACCAAAGGCACTTAATGTTAAAAGATAAAGCACAGTAGAGTCACCCCACAGACATTCCTGCATGCTCAGGCTGCTGAACTTGAGCGCACCACCGGGGGCCCACGTGGGATTCATCCTAACAATGTAAAAGACACTGATTTCCTTGAAAACACAAAGTGCAGTATGAATATAAAGACTCATCACCACCATCTTTTCCACCACCCCATCCTTTTCTCAAAATAATACATAAGAGAACTCTTATTTTACATGATTAGTATCACCCAAGGTTCACACATGGAAAAAAAATAGCTAAAAAATAATCTGTCATAAACTCTTACTATGAAATCACAATAGAATCTAATATACGCATAGAATTTGTTGGAGAAGGCCTCAGAGATCAGGCTGTGCATCCCCCCATTGGATAGATGAGGTCACTGAGGCTCCAGAAGGTCAAGTGTGGGACCCTGAGGTCTAGCCCTGGTGGCAGAGCCTGGGAAGAACCCACGCCTTCTGAAGTGTAGCTCAGGGTCCTCCACCACCTTCCTCTTTCAAAGACTCTCCAAACGAAAGCACAGCGACAACCACCAGAAGGCGCCACACCTTAAAGCACGTGCTGACGCAGTCAGCGGTTTGGTCCCACAGGGCAGTTCCTTTGGCCACTGGGTGGGTACGTAACCCACCTCGGAGTAGGGATTCTTCACTCGAGGTTGTTCAGCATTCTGAGGAAAGCCAAGGGCAAGGCAGACTCGACTTCTCGGACTGGGGAAGGCTCCTCCTGGTTCTTAGCCCGTGGTGGACTGAAGGTCGGCTGCACAGCGGAAGCCCAGGTTGGAAGCAGAGCTGTCGGGTGTGTTCTGGCTTCGAGCAGCACAGCGGTATCGATAGCAGTAGGACTGTGCAGAGACAAAAGAACGGGGAGTATTCTCAGTGTCTCGGGTAAAGGCTCTAAACTGTCAGATGCATGTTGTACCCGAGCACCAGCTACTGGGAAGTCATGCCTACCTAGAGACAGGGCTTCCCCCCTTCGCCCCAGGCATATTTAGCATGAATGTTTTGAAAAGGGCAGCACATCCAGGGATCACCGCATACTATCTAGTATTTGCCTTACAAACAGACATAGACACGGTGCAAAGACGCTGATGCCAGCCTTACTTTGAACAGTTAAAACAAATGTAACAGCCAATGATTACATAAGTTACGAGCTTCCACATGTTGGGTTCTAAGCAGATATGTAAAGTCATTTCTTTTTTATGTAACCCTAATAACCTAGGAAATTCTTGTGATATGCTGTTAAATGAAAAAATCAGAATGCAAAACTGTATCTGTGGTAAGATTTCAAGCTAAACAATTATATACGTCAAAGAAACAAGAGCCCTGTGTCGGGCTCTGTGCTGACAGCTCAGAGCCCGGAGCCTGCTTCGGATTCTGTGTCTTCCTCTCTCTCTGACCCTCCCCCACTCATGCTGTGTTTCTCTGTTTCAATAATAAATAAACACTAAAAAAATGTTTTTAAAGAAAATATTATGAGCAACATTAACATATTAAATATTCAACAGATTGGCAACAATTATTTTATTTATTATTTACATTTACATTCTAGTTAGCATATAGTGCTATAATGATTTCAGAAGTAGATCCTAGTGATCGACCCCCTATGTATTAACACCCAGTGTTCATCACAACAAGTGTCTTCCTAAATGCTCCGTACCTATTTAGCCCATCCCCCACCTACAAACTCTCCAGCAGCCCTGTTTGTTCTCTAAGAGTCTCTTATGTTTTATCCCCTTCCTTGTTTTTATATTATTTTATACATATTTATATAATTATATATTTAAAATGTATAATTATATCTAAAATATATAATATATATTTATATTATGTTCATATGCTTCATATCTAAATTCCTTGTGAGTGAAATCATATATTTGTCCTTCTCTTACTGGCTAATTTCGCTTAGCATCATACCATCTAGTTCCATCCACGTAGTTGCCAATGGCAAGAATTCATTCTTTTTGATTCAGATTGGCAAAAATTAAAAAGCAAGCCTAAGAACATAAAAAGTAGGAAAGGCTGTGAAAAACACTTTTTGAAATACATTGCCTTTGGATTAGCTATAAAGCTATACATTACGGTGTGTGGGATATTTTGTATCTGTTTTATTTTATAGGAGCAGAAAACACATTTCTACATGTGCAGAAACACACACACATGCAGACACTGAATATATGCCAGGCATGTAGACACTCCAAGTGTTATTTCATTTCATCATAACAGGACAGGGGATTTAAATGGGTTATCCAAGATGACACAGTTTTTGAAGGAAGCAGAATTCAAACCCAAGTCTGACTATGGCGCATGTGCCTCTGAGTGCTTCGATACTCCTAGAAAGATATCTCATGCTCCTTTCCCATCTCTAATGTGTTCACCCTGGACATATATGCATTCTTGCACAAATAAGAAGGACTAACACTTATGGGTGGCCACCTACTAGGTATTCAATGAATAACCACGGCTTACTTAAACTTATCAAAAGTTTCCATATTCCAAAAACAACCATGCATGGAATTCTTATATCCTAGAATTGTACTTTGATCCAAAATAACAGAGAATGAAAATAAACTAGTTACCCCATGCAGCATGAGCATTAATGGTGAGCTGGCCCAGTGAAACTAAAGTCCCCGCCAAGTGGTTTAAGAAACTGAACAAAGAAACTTTGGGACTCAGGAAGGAGAGATCATTTGTAAGGGCGGGGAGGGGGGTGTGGCGGCGCGGGAAATAGGTCTGCACGAAAGAGGCCGTTTTTATTTTTTCTTAATTCTTATTCTTCTTTCTCATACAAAATGTGAGTGCTTCTAACCTGCATAAAAATGATCTCTTGGGGTGCCTGGGTTCCTCAGTTGGTTAACGTAAGATCTTGATTTCAGCTCAGATCACGATTTCACAGTTATGGGATTGAGCCCCTCATCAGGCTCTGTGCTGAGCATGAGCCTCCTTGGGATTCTCACTCCCTCTTTCTGCCCCTCCCTCGCCCTCATGCACATGTGCGCACACCTTCTCTCAAACAAACATTACAAAACTTTTTTTAATTTAAAAATAAAAACAGTTATCTCCACAGCTGCCTTAGAAATTCTCCAGAGTACATCTATCATAAAAAGAAAGACACAGTGGTTGGTCTTCTATAGATAGTGAAACAGTAGCAAACAATTTTCTCATTTTCCCTGTGGCCAGTCAAGAATATAACATGTTACCAATATTCAGGGAGGCAGAGGGAAAAGGAATAAAAAAACTTACTTGAAAGAGTGAAAAGCTTGAAGGCACCTGCTATGCTCCCTGTGCCTGGCATGCAGTGAAGGCTCTAAAATGCCCAGAGTTCATCACGTAGGGGTACAGCAGAAGCCTCATCCCACAGAGGCCCTACTCGCCAGGATGCTGTGAAGCTGTAGTGCTTTGGCATTTCTAGAATCAAACTCCAGGGGATAATCCAACACCCTGTGCTACCAAGTGTGTGTAGTGAATTCGACACTGGAACAAGAATTGAATTCAGGGAGAGGCACGCATCTAGACATGGACATTCTTGTTCCATAACTGCACTGCACAGGGCAGAAAACAAGCGCTTCCCAACTGCCTGCTGTGCACAGCCCAGGGAAGCCTGACTGTAGGCATGGTCCTGTCCCGCCGCACATCACAGGCTGACTGCGGAAACGACGACTGCACATCAGTTATAAAACAGGCGAGGGTTAAAAGAGTCTGAGGTTTTTTTTTTTTTTTTAACTAATTCAGGTGAAGGGAACTGTCCCTTGTAGAATGCCAAAGTCTTCGGAAAGACTTCTAGAAGGTGCAACTGAGCCATGTCTGGATTGACATAATTAGAGCAGTAGTCTTCTGACTTGAGCTTACATATTATAGCCTGAAGATGATCAAAAAGAATGAAATCTTCCCATCTGCAACAATGTGGGTCGAACAAGAGTGTATTATGCTAAGTGAAATAAGTCAGTCAGAGAAAGACAAAGATCATACGATTTTGCTCAATTGTGGAATTTAAGAAACAACATAGATGAACAGAGGGAAAGGGAAGCAAAAAAAAAACCAGAGAGGAAGACAAGCCATAAGAGACTCTTAAATATAGAGAACAAACTGAGGGTTGCTGGAGGGGTGCTGGGTGCGGGGATAGGCTAAATGGGCAATGGGCATTAAGGAGGGCCTTGTGGGGATGAGCATGGGGTGTTAAATGTAAGTGATGAGTCATTAAATTCTATTCCTGAAATTGTCATTACACTATATGTTAACTAACTTGGATTTAAATTAAAAAAAAAATAGCCTAAAGAGATTAAATATCTATTCCTAGGCCACACACCCAATGGTTCTGATTCGGTAAATTTGATAGAGTCCAAGAATGTGCATTTCTAACAAGCTTCTAGGTGCTGCTGATGCTATGGGACCCAGAGGCTGCAGTTTGAGTAGCACTGATTTACAGAATTTAGAAAGGAAGAAAGAAGGTGTATTAAGTAGAGAAGACAATGACATCAGAGGCATGGACATGGAAAACTCGGGCAACTTAAGGGGATAGTAAGGCCATAGCTGATCATGTCAGAGCATGGTTTATCTATTCATTAAATACTTGAGGTTTCACAACATGCTAGATGTTATTCTGGGCAGGAGGGATAAAATGCAGAACAAGACAGACAATGTATCTGTCCTCAGGAAGTTTACATTCAACAGGGATTAGTTAGATAATAAATAAATGGATAAATTCAGGATGGTTTCTGGTAGTGTCAGCTTGGAAGAAAGTAAAATAGGGAGAGAGGAGTGGCAGTGACTAGGTGGCTACTTTAGACAAGGTGTCCTGGGAAGACCTCCCTGAGGTGACACCAAATGAGCTAAGTTGCCCAAAGGTTTGGAGTACAATAATTCCAGGCAAAACAATCACTGTATAAAGACAATAGGTGACAAACCCCAAAAAATGGGTAAATAGGATGGAGTTACATTACAAGTAGTCTTCTCACCAGAAAGAATTGGGCTTTAAACAAATGGAAATCATGACCAATATTATGCTACTCTACTTAAAAGAAAAAGCAAAATCCAAGACATATTAGCAAATTAACGTTAGGTAAAACCCTTTCTCCGTCTGTCCCCTCATCAATGAAATGGGGCTATTAATGGCAAACTGTCAAAATACTTCATCTTGCGGCATCTGGGTGACTCAGTCTGTTGAGTGTTTCATCTCACAGTTTGTGATATCAAGCCCCACATCAGGCTCTGCACTGGCAGTGTGGAGCCTGCTTGGGATTCTCTCTCCCTCTGCCCCACTCATGCTCGCTCGCTCACTTGCTCTCTCTCTCTCTCTCTCTCAAAATAAATAAAATGAACTTTAAAAAATTTTAAAATGCTTCATCTTATCTTTACATAAAAAAGCAAAGCACCAGATGCATGGAAGTTATTGTAACTGTTACTTTATAATGAACATAACCCTCTTAATTATAGAAACTAACTTTCTCTTACCTGACATTTTAGGGTTAATCTGCTTCCTTACTAAAACAAAAGCAATAGCCAGCTTCACCACAGAAGATAATACTGCCAGTATCTGAATGTGGATTTATAGCTGACCCTTGAACAACATAGGTCTGAACTACATGGGTCCATTTAGGTGCAGTTTTGCAGTAAGTACCCAGTACGTGCTGTAAATGCATTTCCTCTTCTCCTTATAATTTTTTTTAATGTTCTCTTTTCTCTAGCTTACTTTAAGAATATAGTAAGGGGCACCTGGGAGGCTTAATCAGTAAAATGTCTAATCTCAACTCAGGTCATGATCTCACAGTTTGTGGGTTCTAGCTCTGCGTCGGCTCTGTGCTGACAGCTCAGAGCCTGGAGCCTGCTTTGAATTTGGTGTGTTCCTCTCTCTCTGCCCCTCCCCTGCTCACACTCTGTCTCTCTCTCAAAAATACATAAACATTAAAAAATTTTTAAAGAATATAGTATATAATACATATAACACACAAAATGTGTGTTAACTATTCATGTGATTGATAAGGCTTCTGGTCAACGGGAAGTTATGAGTAGTTAAGTTTAGGGAGAGTTGAATGTTTTATGTGGCTTTGTGACCATGTTGGGGGTTGGTGTCCCTAACTGCTGCATTGTTCAAGGGCCAACTGTGTATTTGCTACATAAATGTGAACGGTATTTGCTATAAAATTGGGGAAGATGAGGAATATCTGTGGTAACTAAGGCATGGGCTGAGGTCTTTGTTAGATGGCATATTTCTAAATGCAGCTTCTCTCTCAAATTATATAAAAAAGTATTTTAAAATAAGATGTTGTCCATATGCCACAAGACAGGCTGTAACAACTCTGACAAACTGTGCCTGCCCAGGGCACTGTGTTGAGAAGGATTGTGAAGCTGTGACATAAGATAGTAGAAAAGACATTTATGATATGTAAGAGAGTTTTATAATAGCCGTATCTGAAGACCCTGGCACATAAAGAATAATTCCATTTTTGGGGGAAAAGAAATACAGTGCACCAAAAAATGTGGGTAAAATACTATCAACAGATTACTTCAGGAAGCAAGATGAGTGGTTTTTATTTTCATATTTATGTTTATTATTTATTTTCTAATTTTCATGCAATGAAATGTTTGCTTTTATAAAACAAAGAAGCTTAAAATCAGTGACAACAAATAGAGATCACAACAGTCTGTAAAATCTTCCATTAACCTAAATGACTGTGAAAAATTAAATCCTAAAAAAGCAAGTCTCACCATAAGTTACAATTTGGGAGGTCAGGACCACCAGACAAGAGTCAGTTCACATCATCATTCCATTTCAAGTGAACTCATTCACTCAGCAAACATTTATTAATAAGCAGTTCATTTTAAATTCCAATAATGGGCAACTAATGGAACACATAATTAAAAAGGAAAATGGCCTGATTTTAAATGTCCTCATTGCTTTCCCTTTTTTTCCAACTCTACTTATAGCACCAAAAATGGTTGTTAATGATGTTAGGTCTTTGAGTGGCTGAAATATGGGTCATTTTACTAATTAAGAACAGAGGTAGTGGGAAGGACCTGTTTTAGCCCCTTTTCCTCAAAATGGATAATTACTGTGTGAAATTGATCTCAATATCTATACTAAGAATGTGAGCCTGGACTCAGGAACAATCTATTTAAGATAATGACTTATCAGCCTTGGGGCCCTGAAGTCAAATGGGACAGCAATATGGTTTTAAGAGAAGACAACTTTCAGGAATAAAGGGAAGTTTTAAGGAAATTGTAGCTCATTGTGAAAAAAATCATTATATAAAATTACCACAGCAGAATCCCAGGCTCTTGATTTCAGATCCACTACTCTTGCCATTGACACTAAATCAACTCCTCAGTAATCTTGGTGCAAAATGGCAGGAGGGTGAGGATTACCCCACGTTATGAGCTGGGATAAAAACCCCAGAGGGATTAATCTAACAACATCCAAGAATAACAGCTAAATTTTCTGGAGTACTTACTACATGAACTGTTCAAAAAAACTCACATGTATTAATTCACTTAATCTTCCCACTAATCCTGTGAGGAAGGTAATTCACATCTGCATTGTATACACAGGAAAAATTGAGGCGCAGAGATGCTAATAGTGTGTCTAAGGTCATCTGGTTTGTAAGTGGTGGATCCAAGATTACAGCCTTCTCAATCCCATTTCAGAGTCTGGGCTCTTAACCCAATGCCAAGTTGCCTCATAGCTTTTCATTCCGTGTTCTCTTCTCATTATTGAAGCTGTACTTCAGATAGACTTTCAAAAAGCTACGAATAATTAACAGAGCTTACTTTAATCATGCAAACTAGCTCTGACCTATGATCAAAAGTAAGTTCCCTTCTAAGCAAGGTGATTTTTTTCAAAATGAATTATAACATTTTTTTTTCTTTACAGTGATTTCCTTTCTTTTACTGATTTTCATCTATGCCAAAAGAATCATCTCAAGGATTCTGCTTCTCTAGTTAGCTCATTGGTTGGCTCCTTATTCAAAAGGAAAGGGGGAAAACCAATCTAATTATAACAAACATTATGGTTAATGATGATGGTATTAGTAGTGCTTATATACTTGGTCCATTCTTTACTCATAAGAACCATACAGTAGGTGCAATTATGTTGTGCATTTTACAAATGTGAAAACTGAGGCTGAGAAAGGTTAAGTAATTTTCCTAAGATAACAGACTAGCCAGAAGTTACAGAACTCCAACCCAGATCTAATTTCAGAGTCTACAGCTCAATAACTTAATTATAGCTGCCACTCTTAATCTAGTGGAAAGGATAAGTGCTCTGAAAGTAATTCACATCCAACACTGTGCTGTTTTCCTGACATCACTGAAATATCAGACTGATGTTAAATACCTCCATCATCTATAATTAACTTGACCAAGATCCTGGAGCTACTACTATTTTATTCTGAAAAAAATCCCAGGCTATTCTCTCTTCTAGAATACTCTCTCCATCACTCTGAGCATAACTAAATTAAAATGTATCTTGCAAGTAGATTAAGAAAATCCTAAAATGTATAATATAAGCTCTAAATGAACCCCTAAAATTTTGAAACAAAGAGTTTTAGCTAATAAACCAAAGGAGAGAGAATGGAGCGACAATTAGTGCTTAACCGAAAGAAGTCAAAGAAAAGACAGAAAAGAAACAGATGAGACAAAAAAGACTACAAATATCAAGAGGGCAAATTTAAACTCAACTATGTCAATAGTAACATTAAATGTAAGTGGCACAAAAAGAAGAAGCAGAGATTATGCAAATAAATTTAACAACTCAGGTGAAATGAACAAATTCCTTAAATTCCCAGAGTTTAAATCAAGAAGAAAGATAATCTACATAACCCTGTAGCTATTAATTAAGTTAAATTCATGGTTACAATTCTACTCCTAAATGGTTTCCCTTGGGTGGGGGAATTCTATCAAACATTTAAGGAAGAAATACTGCCAATCTACATGAACTGTTAGAGAAAATTCAGGATGAGGGAATATTTCCCAATTCAAAGTATAAATCCAGCAGTACACTGATGCCAAAACCAGACAAGAAAACAACAGACCAATAACCAATCATGGATATATATGCAAAAATGCTCAACATTTTAATAAACTGAATTCATAAATTATAAAAAGGATAATACATCATACCTAAATTGGCGCACTCTAGGAAGGCAAAGTAGGTTTAATATTTGAAAACTGAAAATCAATGAATGTAATTTACCATATTAACAGACTTAAAAAGAAAAACCATAAAAATATCTCAATAGCTGCAGAAAAGGCATCCAGCAAACTGTATATCCATTTGTGATAAAAATTCTCAAAAAGCTAGGAGTAGAAGGAAACTTCCTTGAACTTATACAGAACACGTCTGAAAACACTACAGCTAATTTTGAAAAGTTGAATTTTTAACCACTTAAGATAAAAAATGAGGTAAAAACTTCTGTACTTACCACTCATATTCAAACTATACTGGAGGTTCTAAACAATGTAATACAGCAAGAAAAAGTAATAAAGATTTTAAAAGAAGTAAAATTGTCTATAGTCACAGATGATATACCCAGCTATGCAGAAAAACAGAATCTACAAAAACATCACTAGTACAGATGAGTTTACAAAGGCTGCAGAACACAAAATAAATCAATTATATCACATATATTTATTTATTAAAAGCATGTATTAGGTTAAAAATATTTTAAAACAATAAACTGAGAACCTTATCAAAATACAAATTTAAAATAAGCAAATAATATAAAATGTGAAAGTAAACACATTCATATGCATGGCAATGGAATACATTTAGTGTTCATGCTTCAATGTTTTATATAAGCTTCGTTTTCTCTTATTTTCTTTAGGGAAAATCTTCTGGTTCTCAATTCTTATGGAGTAAATGGATTCTCAATTTTTAAAAGTGCTATATGTCAGAAACACAATTGGTAGTAATCAAGGTTTTGAGATACTATTCTGCAAAGAGAAATTCACCTGTTTTTCATGGAAGTCCATTTCCCCCGTAAGAGGATTCAGATATACTTGTAGTAACAGCTTGAATGAGAGAAAAAACCTGGGACTAAAGATTGTTACATATGTGAACATTTAAAAGTACTAGACGGCCTAGGGCAATGCTTTTATTTCAAGTAAAAATTAGAATTGTAAAGATAAATTTGTATGCATCTTGTTATTAAATGTAGGTATAAAGCATAAAGTAAACTCAATTATAAGCTTCACTAAAATAACTGGATTAAAATTTTTAAGAAGTACCACACACACACACGCGTGCACACACACACACACATACACACACAGTCTATAGAGATTCTCTTAAAAAATTTTTTTTATGAGAGAAAGACAGAGTGTGAGTGGGGGAGGAGCAGAAATAGAGGGAGACATAGAATCTGAAGCAGGCTCCAGGCTCTGGGCTATCAGCTCAAAGCCCAACACAGGGCTTGAACCCACAACCGCAAGATCATGACCAAGCTAGGGGTCGGATGCTCAACTGACTGGCCACCAAGGTACTCCCAGAGATTCTCCTTAGTCCAGTGTTTTCCAAACTTTGCAGAATGTTTTCATCCCCTTGACACTTTTAAAATCCGGATGTCCAGGCCACACTCCAGAGAAATCAAAGTGAGTTGAGTGGGGAAACGGGCAACAGTCTTTTTTATAGATCCCAGATAATTATAATATGCAACAAAGTTTGAGAACTACAGTTTTAAGGTAAAGTTTGATAATATATCCATCATCAAATTAGTTGCTTAATGTGGAGCCCTTAAAGGTTGTTTTAAGTCTCTAACTGCCTGGACTGACTGACTTACCATGGAAAACTTCTTGTAATAACCATCTGCAAAATGCCATCTTTGCATAGGGATAGAAAGAAGCTGAAGTGTTGGAGATACTAAAAATACATGATTTAAAGAAAAAGGGAGAGGTGGTATTCAATTTTCAAACTCCTTAAAAAGGTTATTCATGAAACACCAACTCACACTTACTACCCAAGAACAACCAGTTCTGACACTGAAATCATAGCCCAAAGAGCAGAAACACTCTCTGAGATTGATGTTTATTTCACAAAGCACACCATTATACCTGGAACATTTGTGATGTCTCCATTCCAGTACACCACAATCCACCATTTCTAACTCTACCTTAATCTCCACAGAGAATCCAGGTACAGTCTCAAATAAATTAAGGGTGTACTTCCAGACATACACGCTGGAAATAGTATACAGCCCACCCTGGTTCATGGGACAATAAAGGTCTCTCAAAGGGGTCAAGATTCAACAGATGGAATTTTGTTAACAAAAGATCATACACAACCAGTGCTACTTTTCCCCATGCCTGTTTCCAAATTTGAGATGACTTGTGTGTGTGTGTGTGTGTGTGGTGTGTGTAGTTTTGATAAGAGTAGGTATGTATTGGGGCGCCTGGGTGGCTTAGTCGGTTAAGCGTCCGACTTTCGCTTAGGTCATGATCTCACGGTTCGTGGGTTCGAGCCCCGCGTCGGGCTCTGTGCTGACTGCCAGCTCAGAGCCTGGAGCCTGTTTCAGTCTGTGACTCCCTCTCTCTCTGACCCTCCCCTGCTCACACTCTCTCTCTCTCTCTCTCTCTCTCCTAGAAATAAATAAAAAACATTAAAAAAAAAAAAAAAGAGTAGGTATGTATTTGCAGAAGTGATGGGACATTTTAGGGCTAAAGACAGTGATTCTATTAATGGGCTGTTAGTACACCAAAACAGAGTTTAATGACTTGACTTACCTTATGGCACATGTAGGATCCACCTTTCTTCACCCGGTCTTTCCCAGAAGCGGGGCCTTTCTGTGGATGAAGCGAACTTGTTAGCCCAGAGAACACAGATGCTCCTCAGAGACTGGCAGAGAGTTCATTTTAGTCCAACCAGCTCTTCATTGGCTGTCTTAACTTTAGACATGCTTTTCCACCCCTGGGCAGAAAACCCATGAACCCATGCACCCTGAACCCATGCACCTCCCCAATTGCCCACATCTCCAAATCTTACCCAGCCTCCAAGGTCCAGCTCAGGTTCCCACTTTGATAAAATCTTTATGACTACAGTAAGCAATCTCACCTCTAAACCCTGTAATAGTATTTCTCACCTAGATGACTAACAAGCTGCTTGGCAGTATCTCTTATATCACCTTCTCATGCTGATACTCAAATTTATCCTGCATAACAACTGGCTTATTCAACTAGACTGGCTAGCCTCTTTGAATTATGTTTTTATAATCCTACTGTGCAACACCTAATAAACCCTTTGCTGGCTGAAGGAATTTGCTTTTATTTTTTTTTTTAATTTAGGGCAGATTTATTGAGGTATAATTTACATACAGTAAACCTTAACCTTGTTAATTCTTTTAAATGCACACATCTGAGGAGTTTTGACAAATGTATAGACATGTAACCACTACCACAATCAAGACAGAGAACACAGTTTATCTTTTCCAAAAAGATTTATATAGTGCTTACTATGAACCATACACGGATGCAAATATTAACCCATGTAATCTCCATAACAACTTTTTAAAAAGGTTTTTAAATGTATATTTATTTTTGAGAGAGAGAGAGAGGCAGAGAGAGAGAGAGAGAGACATAGAATCTGAAGCAGGCTCCAGGCTCTGAGCTTGATATGGGACTCAAACCCATGAATGGTGAGATCATGACCTGAGCTGAAGTGGATGCTTAACCAACTGAGCCACCCAGATGCCCCCATAACAATTTTTTTTAAAGATTTTATTTTTAGGTAATCTCTGTACTCAACATGGGGCTCAAATTTACAACCTCGAGATCAAGAGCTACCAAGTGAGCCAGCCAGGTACCCCTCTCCATAACAAAATTTTTTTTTTAGTGTTTATTTTTGAGAGAGACAGAATGTGAGCAAGAGAGGGGCAAAGAGAGAGGGAGACACGGAATCGAAAGCAGGCTTCAGGCTCTGAGGTGTCAGCACAAGGCCTGACACGGGGCTTGAACTCATGAACCATGAGATTACGACCTGAGCCGAAGTTGGATGCTTAACCAACTGAGCCACCCAGGCGCTCCTCCACAACAACTTCTGATATAAGTTAAGCAAGTGGAAGAACAAGGATTCGCATCCAGGCAGCTGGCTTGAGTCCATTACACTCCCTGTTTACAGATCAGGAACAGAGGAAATTGGGCAATGCCTAAGATAACACATAGTGACTACCACTGTAATGAAAATCAAAGCCAGAAACAGCCAGCCAAGAGGTAAGACTATTTTTTCTAGGAAGGGCTTTGGATAAAAGTGCACTGGAAATGAATATCCTAAAACTTTGGTTGCCAGGATAAGGGCCTCGGTATCAGATTAGCCATGCAAACAACATCTGAGAAGTACCAATAGCCTCCTATAAACCAGAACCACATATGGGAAGTTTGGGGACCACAAGGATTTTGTTGTTGTTTTTCCCTTATTATGCAAAACAAAAAAACAAACAAACAAAAACCCTAATCATACAGCTGCCTCCTTTTTGTCTACTGAACAATGCTGCCTGTCTTAGTTTTCCTTCTTCTTGACAACTACTTGTCTAGTGTCAAGGGCTCAGATATAAGTGGCAGAAGTTAAAAGAATCATGTTTTGTCCAAGCACAGTTAACATATTGACTTGCAAATTTGAGCTATATGGTCAGACACCCATGTTTTCTAAGCATTTCCAGGCACTTAGAAACAGTCACAGACTAAGCCACTGTCTATTCTCCATTCTGCTGCAGGGCCACAGTATTTCCATGGCCTTAAATGCTGAATGTTATACTAATAAACTTATAGGGCATGATCTCAGCAACTGTCAGATCATGACCTAAGCCAAAATTCAGAGTCAGTTGCTTAACCCACTGAACCACCCAGGTGCCCCCAAAATTGCAAGTTTCTAAATGTCTGCCCCAATAATCCCATAAGGCCAAGGTGCAGCTAAAGTCCTCAGTAAAAGAGATAAAGAAGCAAAGGTCTGAGTGTTAGTATAGGGAAATATACCTTCATTCAAAACATCTAGGAAAGCATAAAAGCCCTCAACAATGAAAAATCCACACAAGATACCACAGAACCCTCATCAGTACGACTGGCTTGTTGAAAGAGAAACAAGCCTGTAGGAAAAAAGGGGGCCAGCCTGTTCAAGACCTGCCAAGATGTGTTTCGTAAGACCATGAACAATGGCAGCTTGTGTAGTCAGGAGAGGTACTTCCCTTCCACTCTTTTCATACTCAACATGATGACAAGGAAAGCAACAGAAGGGACAGAGTTTGACAAATTTTCATCAGTCATCAAAAAGTCAAAAAGCACTACTATGAAATATGTCTGATAAAGTCCACAGTGCAGACTACTAAGCAGGTATTAAAAAGAATGAGGTAGGAGGCATTTGTGTAGGAGTATATTGCACTATCAGTTTTGCTTAGAAGTTAATATGGAATCAAGCAGTTATTCTGATTTTCTTCTACACTGTGTCCCAGTGGGGAGTTGGTTACCTGGAGCGAGCGTCTGGCCCTGGGGCACAGGAGAATGCCACATGGGCCACTCCTCACTGGCACTGGATTCATCCACATTTTCATTCTCATTCAGTTCAATGCACTGTTTGATTTACCTTGAGGCTTGCCCTATGACCCATGGATTATTTAGCTTCTAAGTGTTTGGAGATTTTCCTACTTTATTTCTGTTATTGATTTCTAGTATGACAATTACAACTTCTAAAAATGTACTGATGTTTATTTGATGGTGTGGGATATGGTCTCCATTGATATGTTCCATGACTACTTGAACAGATATTCTGCTGTTGTAGGGTAATTGTTCTAGAAATCTTGGTTAGATCCTATCCACTGATTGCATCACAGAGTTATTTTATAGCCTTGCTGATTTCCCCTGTAATTATACTATCAGTTGTTGAGAAAGGGGGGTGAAAGTTTCCAACTACAATTGTGGATTGGTCAATTTCTCCTTTGAATGTTTTGTTAAATTAGTTTTTGCTTCATATGTCTCAGCTATATTCATTGGTGCATATACATTTAGTATTACTATTTCCTGAGGTGCCTGGGTGTCTCAGTTAAGTGTCTCACTTTGGCTTAGGTCATGATCTCATGGTCCATAAATGTGAGCCCTGTGTTGGGCTCTGTGCTGACACCTCAAAGCCTGGAGCCTGCTTCAGATTCTGTGTGTGTCTCTCTCTCTGCCCCTCCTCTGCATGCTCTCTCTCTCTCTCTCAAAAACAAACATTAAAAAAATTCTTTAGTATTACTATTTCCTTTTGTTGCATTAACCATTTTATCATTACAGAATGTCCTTCTTTGACTCTTGCAATTTGCTCTGCTTTGAAGTTTACTTTATAGGAGTGCCTGGGTGGCTCAGGTTATGATTTCACAGTTCATGAATTTGAGCCCTGCATCAGGCTCTGAGCCTGCTTGGAATTCTTTGTCTTCCTCTCTCTCTGCCCCTCCCCCGCTCACACTATGTCTGTCTCTCTCAAAGATAAACATAAAAAAAGTTTTGAAGTCTACTTTATATGATATTAAAATAGCCATTCCTACTTTCTTTTGATTAATGTTTGTATCTCTTGACCCAACATTTTCTTTTCTTTTCTTTTCTTTTTAAGGTTTCTTTATTTTTGAAAGACAGAGACCGAGTGCTAGTGGTAGAGGGGCAGAGAGAGGGCGAAACACAGAATCCAAAGCAGGCTCCAGTCTCTGAGCTGTCAGCACAGAGCCTGATGCAGGGCTCAAACTCACGAACCATGAGATCATGACCTGAGCCAAAGCTGGACACTTAACTGACTGAGCCAACCAGGTACCCCCCAACATTTTGTTTTCAATCCACTTATATCATTATATTTTAAATGAGTTTCTTGTGATCAGTATATAATTAGGTTACATCTTATAGACCCCACTGCCAATCTGCAATCTCTTAATTGATATATTTAGAGCATATACTTTAATGAAATTATTGATATGATGGACTTAGATCTACCATTTTGTTGTTTTCTGTCAGTTCTCTATGATTTTGTTTCTGTTTGCTTTCTCCTGCCTTCCTACAGAGTACCTGAATATTTTTGTTAAGAAATCCATTTTTATTTACCTATAGAATTCTGAGTGGACATTTAATATATACATATATATACATATATATATGTATGTGTATACATATACATGCATATGATCGCAGTTTATATCTTATCATTTATATCTACATAACAGATAGATATGTGATATATAAACATACATATAAAACTATCATGATATAGAATCCACTGGTGTTATTTTACCAGTTCCAGTGAAATAGAGAAAAACATATCTCCTTTTACATCTCTTTCACCTCCCCTGTTTATAATGTAATTGTATGGGAGCACCTGGGTGGCTCAGTCAGTTAAGCATCCAATTGGCTCAAGTCATGATCTCAAGGTTAGTGATTCTGAGCCCCAGTTGGGCTCTGTGCGGACATCTCGGAGCCTAGAGCCTGCTTCAGAATCTGTGTCTCCCTCTCTCTCTGCCCCTCCTCCTCTCTCTCAAATAAACATTAAAAAACTATAATGTAATTGTATGAAATACTTCCTCTAAATACATTTAGAAACACATCAGACTATATGTTATAATTTCTGCTTAATCATCAAGCAAAATTTTTTAAAAACTCGAGAGAAAATGCTTTAAATATATCATGCCATTTCCTCTAGCCTTTATTAGGATCTCTGATGAGAAATCCACTGTCATTTGATTTGTTTTTGTTTTCTCTATAGGTAAGGTATTATTTTCTCTGCCTTCTTTCAAGATTTTTGTCTTTTATTTTCATCAGTTTAATTATGATGTCTTGGTATGGATTGCTTTGGGACAGTGCTGTTTAGGGTTCATTTAACTTCTTGAACCCATAGTTTTGTCTTTCCTCAAATCTGGGAGGTGTGCAGCCATTACTCCTTTGAGTACTCCCTCAGATCTACCGTCTTCCTCCTCTCCTCCAGGACTCCCATGACATAAATGTTAGATCTTTTGTTATATTCACATAGGTCCCTGAGGCTCTATTCATTCGTTCACTTATTTTCTATTTTTTCCTCTGTTGTTCACGATGGATAATTTCTTTTATTCTAGTCCCCAGTTCACTGATTTTTGGTGGTGTTGTTCTGTCACTCCCATTCTATTTTTGAGCCCATTTACAAAGCTCTTATTTTGCTAATTCTATTTTTCAGTCCTAAAGTTTTCATTTGGTTCTCATATCTTCTACTTCTATTCTGAAGCTTTCCACTTTTCTTTCATTTGTTTCAAGCATGTTGTTAATTGCTCACTGAAGAGTCTTTATCATGACTGCTTTAAAATCTTTGGTGGATAATTCTAAGCCCTCTTGTCATCTCAGTGTTAATATCTATTGTTTCTTTCATTTCATTTGGTTCTGGATATGATTAAATGATTATTCAATTGAAACCTGAATACCTTTGTATTATGTTACAAGCCTCTGAATCTTATTTAACCATCCTGTTTTACCTGGCTTTCTATCACCCACACTGGAGGGGGAAGTGAGAGAGGGAGCCAACCATCTCATTACTGTCAGGCAGATGCAGAAATCCAGGTTCCCCGTGTGGCCTCCACTGACACCTCAGGAGAGACTCTCGTTATTTACTGCTACATGGAGGGGAGAGCTCAGGCTCCCCACACACTCCACTCATACCACAGTGAGGGTGGTGTCATTACTCCTCGGCAGTGATAAAAGGCCTCGTCCTTACTTTACCTTCTCTGATGCTACCCTGGCAGGGGTCTTACAGCACTTCAACAAAGACTTATGAGGGTGCAAGTCTAGGCTCTCCACCTGGACTTTGCAGGCTTGGACGAGAAGACAATTTTTTCTGTGGTGTTTGGATGAAGCAGAGTGGTTGTTACTGCCTTTAGGTTTTCTGTATGGCTAGACTATCTCTTTCCTGTTTGCTCCTTTAACTAGATAGAGCAGGCTTTCCTTGGGACTTTGTTTATCTATATCTGTTGGCATTTGTGGGTTGGTGGCTTCCTCAGCTCCAAGTCTGGGATATATGGGTCAAAAAGAATATGCATGTAACTCACCACCATTTCGTTTCTAAGGTCAACAGGTACCCTTTCTTTTTTTCACCTTTCTTATTCATTCATTCATTCATTCATTCATTCATTCAGAGAGACATAAAGAGAGAGCATGAATGGGGTAGGTAGAGAGGGAAGGAAAGAGAATTCCAAGCAGGCTCCACATTGTCAGTGCAGAGCCCAATGTGGAACCCAAACTCACAAACCACAAGATCATGACCCAATGGGAGATCAAGAGTTGGATGTGCAACTGAGCCACTAAGTCACCCTTCTTTTCACCTTTCTTAAATTTCTTTTATGTGTAGAAACCACCGTTTTAATTATATTTAGTGGTAGGAACAAGGAAATGTATGTCTACTCCACTTTCTCCAAGCCAGAAGAAAAATCTTCTTCATCTTTGTTTTTAAAGGATAGTTTTGTTGGGCACAGAATTCTTAGTTGGTGTTTTTTTCAGCTCTTGGGATAAATCACTATATCATCTACAAGGCTTCCATTGTTTCTGATGAGAAATCAGCCATTAGTCACATTATGTTGCCCTATATAAGGTGTTTTCCTCTTGCTACTTTCAAGATATTCTCTTTGTTTTTCAACCATGTAACTATGATTTGTCTAGGTGTATTCTTCTTTGTGTTCATCTGAATTGAAGTTACTTCAACTTTTTGGATCTTTAGATAGTTTTCATCAAATTTGGTATTTGAACAATTTCTTCTGAAATATTTTGTCCCTTTTTTTCCCTCATCTCCATCTGGGATACCTATTATATATGTGTTACATATTGTGTTGGAGCGCTTGATATTGTCATACAGTGCTCTGCTGATTTGTCTCCAATTTTTCTCCCCTCTCTATTCTTCGGCTTAGAAATTTTCTTTTGATTTACCTTCAAGTTCAATGATTCCTTCTTTTATTTCTAATCTGAGTTAATCTATTTCAGTTATTGTATTTTTCAATTTCATACATTTTTTTTAATGTTTTATTTATTTCTAGGAGAGAGAGAGAGGAGAGACAACGTGAGCAGGGGGGGGTCAAAGAGAGAGGGAGTCACAGACGGAAACAGGCTCCAGGCTCTGAGCTGGCAGTCAGCACAGAGCCCGACGCGGGGCCCGAACCCAAGAACCGCGAGATCATGACCTAAGCAAAAGTCGGACACCTAACCGACTAAGCCACCCAGGTGCCCCTCAATTTCATACATTTTATTTGGCCCTTTTTAAAATCATTTCCATTTGTCTCTGTTGAGTCACATCATATTTCCTACTATATCTTTGAATATATTTTCCTTTAGTTCTTTAAATACAGTAGCTGCTTTGAAGTCTTTGTTAAATCCAAAATGTGGGCCTACTGAGAGTCAGTTTCTGTTTAACTAATCTTTTTCTTTAGTATGGTCAAACTTTCTTAATTTGTACATTTATTACTTTTTAGGCAAAAAGTAAACATTTATTTAGATTATCTGATCATGTGCACATGTGTGTGCATTGCATACACACACACACACACACACACACACACACACACGCTGGTTGCTCTATATCTGATTGAACCATGACTGGCAAGAGTTAACATTCACTCTATATCTGATTGAACCATAACTGGTAAGAGTTAACATTCTCTCTACTCTTAATAATTAGTATTTCCATAACAAAATCCTCAAAAAATTAACAAACTCATATATGCTAATACAAGCATAGATTCCTTTTATAAAAGGGGTCATTAAAGAACTATTAAAGTTGCTTGAGGAGGAAAGAAGGGATTTGAGACACAGGATGAATGTGTGTACCTTTTGAAATTCACATTCGCAAACTACCTATTCATTTTTTAATTAAAAAAAACCCACATTTAGTGCAATAAAAACTAAAATGCTCTAGCATGTATTGGTTCTGTTTCACTGACAGCAACAGCACTGTTTATTAAAACCTAAAAGTACCTTTTATTTTGCATTTACTATCTCCTTATTATAATCAATTCTTACTACTAAATAGCACAATACATTTTTTAAAATTTTACAAATAGTTTATTTTCAAATTGGTTTCCATATAACACCCAGTGCTCATCCCCACAAGTGCCCTCCTCCATACCCATCTCCCCCCTCCCCCCCACATCCATCAGTCCTCAGCACAATACATTTTTAAAGCAGGAAATAAGACTTAGCCTCTGAAAAATGGTTAACACATCACATCATACACTTTCCTTTTTACAACCATCATCCTTTTATGAACCAAATAAGTGAGGTACCATTCCACTGGTATCCAGATGTTAGCTGACTGTTAGCCTTTCAACTACTGTCAGAGTATGAGCAGGTTTGGAAATACTATTCAGTTTAAAACTAACAAGCCAATGTCTTGTAACACTAAAGGGAATCAGAGCTGAGCAGAACAGGTGGGAGCAGTAGGTTTACTTCTGAATGGCAAAATCTAGGTGGTTTGAAATCAGAAAATGCTTTTGAGATCAGCTAGTTCAGAAGCTCCCCATCTGAGCTCTTTGGAACTGAGAAAACAGAAATGGGATCTCTTGCACTTATTCAATATTTCAAGGAGACTTTTTAAAGATCTCATAAAATTATCAATGAAAAAGCTTCTCTGGATAACCAAAATAGGTATTTTTTTAGGCCCTATGTCTTTCTGGTCATACCAGCATTACCAATATTATTTTTCATCATCACCTCCTAGGACAATAAGTTTCTCACATCCCCAGCAATGATACTAGATTCTTTCTACCTTATATGCCAGTCCCCAGTGTCCATTAAACTTCTATTTATCTTGCAAGATCCATTTCAAGTACCATCTTTTTTTCTTAAAGAATACTTTAAAAAATGTTTTTAATGTTCATTTAGTTTTGAGAGTGAGAGCAAGAGACAGCATGAGCAGGGGAGGGTCAGAGAGAGAGGGAGTCACAGACTCTGAAACCGGCTCCAGGCTCTGAGCTGGCAGTCAGCACAGAGCCTGACACGGGGCTGGAGCCCATGAACCGTGAGATCATGACCTAAGCGAAAGTTGGACGCTTAACCGACTAAGCCACCCAGGCCCTCCAATTCCAAGCAGTCATAACCAACTGGGCCACCCAGGCATACTATCTCTTAATGAAAATATTATCTCTTAACGAAAAGCATGAGCTCTGCAGCCAGACTACCTGCCTGAATCCAAGTCACGCTCTAACACTGACTATGAGACTAGTCTAGGTCTCATCAGGAAACCAACCATCTGCACCTGTTTCTTCACCGCAAAACGGAGAAGATAATAGTCCCTACTTCATTGGACTGATGTGGGATTAAAAAAGATAATGCCTATAAAGCACTCAGCAAGTAATAAACAGTAAACGTGCAGTTGTTGTTACTACTAGTAGTAGTTCATGGCTAATCAGGTTTCCCAAAGGTGCCCATAAACTTAATACTCCAAGTGGCATGTACTGTCTAAAATTCCAAAACCAAAGAAATCACTTGACTCAGTTTTTCTAAGTCCAAACCCCCAAAGGGGGTCCACGTTCTAATAAAAGTGTTGGCATGTTAATAATCCTGTAGAAGGAAGACAGGCTATCCTACTTTATGATGAAATTCACATAGCTAGTCACTGCATGCAGATGTTATCACCACAGCATTAGACTTACCAGAACATTTTTAATGATAAAACTAGCACAAAAACTTTCTGGGAGCCACAGAAAAAGTGGAGTGAATTTCATCTCAAGCAGTTTTTAAAAGCTCTTAATGTGATTTGCCTCTGCGCTTCTTAGTCTCCCCTTGCATGGTCCAGATGATACTACAAACACCTGAGGAGAACGCTGAATTTATTGTTTTCAATGACAATGGCAGCTAGGCTTTACTTAATATCATTCTCGAGAAGACCCAGTAATCCTGTAAATATCTTAAAGTGCTTCAATACAGTTTTCATCTGCAGTTTTCATCTGCAGATCAAGTACTGCTTCAAATCAACCAATGATAATAATGACAGAAGTGATGGAATAATAATTGGAAGAAACGATGGACATTCAGGGAAGGACTGAATCAGGAAAGGTCATACATAGCTGGTCCTTGTTGAGTCTCCTCGGTTTCATCACACTCTCCTCATATGTTCATGCTAGAATCCTCAGGAGTAATTCTGGATCCCTCCCCTTCCCTAATCGCCAATTCCAATCGGCCTGATTAGCTCTACCTCCAAAGCAGATCTCTAATTGTGGCAGCTATCATCTCCATGGTAACCACCCTCAGTCCAAACCACCATTTCTCACCGGGACTACTACAATAGCCTGCTAATGAATCTTGCAGCTTCCTAAATGGTACCTAGTCAGAGCACAATAATATTGGTAGAATAGACAAAAGGCTATGCCATGGTAAAAAAGAAAAACTGGACCAAAAAGAAGAAGTATGTACTGTATGATCCCATTCATCTAAAACTCTAAAAAATAGAAACTAATATATTGTGACAGAAAGCAGATCAGTAATCGCTTGGGTATGGATGGCAGAGAGGCAAGAAGAAAGGATTACCAAGGGACACGAGGAAACTTTTCAGTGATAGATATGTTCACTATCTAGACTGTGGTGGTTTCATGGATATGTGTGTGTATATGCTTTTTGATATGCTTTGTGTATACACACACACCGACATATAAACTTATCAAATAGCACACTATAGTTTCCTGCAACTTATGCCAATTATACTACAACAAAAATGTTCCTTAAAAATAAAAACAAACAGGATGATATTTTTAATAAAACATAAAGTGTGGGATTTGCTTCAAATAAGCCAGGAAAAAGGGGGAGCAAGGACAATTGGGTGGAAATACAAAGGGAACAAAATAGACATGATAATTTTTAAAACTAGGTATAAGGACATTGGGGTATAATATGCTATTTTCTTGACTTTTGCATATTTGAAATCTCCTATAATAAAAACAATTTTTAACTTAAATCATAAACTAGGATAAACTAAAAGAAGAAAAATACTATGCTGGCTCCAGAGCCCCAGACTGCTAGGTGCCAAAGACTTACTTAGAAGTTGAAGTGCAGAGGAATGTGTAGTTGAAAAGAACAGACTTTATTCTCTACTATCACCCAAGAAATGTGCATGTTCCTTTGAGAACTAAGTCATCCTTTCCCTTCTTGGCTAAAAGCTGGGCTCTCTTGCACACTTGACTTCTAGTCAAGCCTTCAAGCTGTTAGATCACACAGGCTCCCACAGACATGCTTCCAACAGCCTGAAGTTTAGGATAAAAGAAAAACTATCTTGCTGTCCATTTGAAGTACTTCACGCATGCTGAAGCAGCACCCGGTTGGATAGCAACATGCTATAGCAACAGGCAACCCAGAAACACACAAACAGAACCAGCATTTTTACCTTCTTTTCCTTCAAGCCTCTGCTCATGGATCTTTCAAGAGAAGTCTCAATCACATGAACCAATTTTTAAAGAAAGGGACTCTTGGCCAACATTTGCTCAGAGCGCACGAACTTACCATCTCATTTGAGCCTCACTTTAACCTTGGGAAGCAGCCCGTATCTTCATCCTCATTTTAAGCATGAGAAATGCTGAAACTCAGACAGATGAAATAAATGGAGTGCCGATGGTCACACAGCTATCACGCGGTAGGGCCAGGAGTCAAGGTCTATACCTCCTCTGTGCCTGTCCAGCGTGACTATCTTGCAAGTTTAGCAGCAACTCTGATCAAGATGCATATATGAAAAGTCATATCCCAATTAACCCACTTTTTTAAAATCCAAAATCAAACATGTCTAAGGGTTTTTAAGAATAGACACATGAAACCATTATTTCAAATGAAGCTTTTTCAGTTGGGTATAATTTCCTTACCCCCAGCACAAGGATGTATGACGAAGGGAAAGCAATTAACTTTAGACATGGCATGAGGAGAGGAAAAGGAAGGTGATACCCAGAGAAAGATCAAAGAAAGAAAACTAGGGATCTGAGTGGAAAGAACAACACAATAAACACAAAACCCAAATTAACAACCCCCATGGTATTTTCTCCATAAAACCAGCAAGCCCTGGGTGGTGATTACCCTGTTAGTGAAACGAAAGAAAATAGCTATTTCTTTTAAGCTTCTTGTTTCACCCAGTAAAATGGAAGAGAATTTTCTAAACTGTATTAAATTTGCTCACACTGTGGTGATTCTCCATTTTCCAACAAAAATGTCACTTTCATAGCTCAAGATCTACGGTAACAATTCTTGCTTCTGGGGTAATGCATGAAACTGGATATTTAAAACACTGATTCTAGTTGCTGCAGCTAATAATAGCAACCAGTACTTACTAAGCACATATTACAAGCAGGTATTGTTTTTAATGCTTTTAATCTTCAAAATGATCTTCTGAGATAGATTCCATTACTGGTAGGGCAACCATATAATTTGTTGTCCAAACAAAAATACATTGGAGAATCAAAGGGGTAAGCCATTAACAATTGTGCCGGGCACAGCCACAATCCAGAAACATTTGGACACATAATCATTAGCCTCATTTTACAAACGGAGACTTAAAGAACAGAAAGGTTAAATAACCTGTCCAAGATCGCATATCTAGTAAGCCAGGGTTCAAGCCCGGGTCATCTGGCTCCAGGCTCATACTCAGCCATACTGCGGTGTGCCCCTTGTGAGGTGATATACTACCTTATATTTTAAAATAAATCATTCCACTGTTCCAGTGTGAAGGACATAAACCTCTCTGTATTTCACAAGTTGCTGCAAGAAAATGGCTAAAACCCAAGGAGAACTATGAGTCAAGAGTTCATATATTTAAAAATAAAGACAGGGCACCTGGGTTAGGCATTTGACTCTTGATTTCAGCTCAGTTCATGATCTTCCAGTTGGTGAGATCAAGCCCTGTGTCAGGTTCTGCACTGCCAGATTCTCTCTCTTTCTCTGCCCTTCCCCTGCTCACATTCTTTCTCTCTCACACACACAATAAACAAAAACTTTAAAAATATATAAATAAACATGCATACATACATTTGTTCTTGGGTATGCAACTAAAACATGTCCCTTGTTAGATGTGCTTTTCTTAATTACCTCTCTCCGCATATAACACCTGCTTATTTCACTCAGGAATAAATCTACATTTAAAGCAGCAACACCTACCATTCAGACATGCATACTTTGATACCACAGATCCATTTAGTGGTTTCATTGGTTCAAACCAGACTGGGCTTTGGGGTCTTAACCTTATACCATAGAAGCAAAGTCTCACCTTCCCTTAAGTATTACTGGAATGGCTTTCAAAAACTTCCAAGGAGAAATCATATCCCAGAAATGAGTTTGGTAAGTAGGGGGTTCAACATTTTCCTTTCATTACTGAAAAAAACTATAGGCAGCATAAAACTTCAATGAGCCACAACGTCAGGTAGGTTGAAAGTGTTTTTGTGAATACAAGACGGCTTGCAGGCGTGCTTTTTAAGGCAACACAATATTGACATCATCACAATATCATCCCTTTTCTCAAATGCCTCAGTGACACCACTGTCCTTTTACACTTACAGTCCTTCCTGCATCTTCTCTCAGACAACTGTACGTTTGCTTCAATGTTACACTTGGTGTCTTTGTCAGGTCGCACCTCACCAGCCAGGTTGAAAGATCATGCCCTCCCTCCAGCGAGCACTACTCTCTCTCGTCTTACCCCATCTATCCCTTTCTTCCTAGCCATGGTAGAAGACAAAATAAACATTTGTTCTTTTCCCTGGCTCCTGGCAAACAGCTCCCAAAACCCTTAGAATATCCTAAGTGTTGAAAGAGAAAAAATTTTCTTTGGTAAGATAATTTGATCTTTCAATAGGGACCTGGGCTGGGTGTTGCTACCTTCAGGATGATGCCTGATTGCCAAAAAGACCAAGCCATTAGAGGGGCTGGAACATTTGGGCCCCTCTCTGACCTCCAGGGAGCTCCCAGGGGGGCTGGACATTGGGTTCAATCACCAATGACCAGTGATTTGATCAATCATGCTTACTTAATTAAACATCTATAAAAACCTCTAAACAACAGGGTTCGGACAGCTGGATCAACAAATGGGTGTGCTGGGAAGGTGGCATGCCTGGAGGACATGGAAGCTTGTGTCACTCCTCTTCCTAACCTTTCCCTATGCATCTCTTCTATTTGGCTATTCCTGACCTGCATCCTTTATAATTAACAAAAAATCCTAAGTAAAGTAGCTTCTTGAGTTCTGTGAGTTGTTCTAGTAAATTACCAAGCCTGAGGAGGAGATCATGAGAACCCCCACATTTGTAGTTTGCTGGGCAGAAGTGTGGCAAGCATGGGGACCTCGTTTGCAACTGGCATCTGAAATCTGAGATCTTGATCTGTAGTGTCTAACACTAACTCCAGAAAATAAAAAGGCCTGGGCTTAGGATGGATTACAAGCAGGAAGTATCAGCGAGAAAACTGCTGAGACCCCACAGGATGAGCCAGGGCAGGAAGCACCACCAGGGAGCCCCCACACAGGCCAGGAAGGTGGGAGATCTCACCCATATATACTCCAGGCTCTGTCACTTTACTACTGGCCTGACTTTTCCTCACTCGTGAAATGTACATGCTGTACCAGAAACCTTACAAGGCCTTTTCTTCATAACCATTCAACACAAGGTAGTGGACACATCCCCAGATTCTTCCACCTTAAAGTTTCTCCATTCCAAATCACTTCGCATCCTCCTGGGATCCTTTCTACTAATTCTTGCCAAGACGGGAGATAAGTAGTAAGTAACACCATTTTCTTTCAGGTGCCTTATTCAAGGACTTTACCTTTTGTTTGCTTTAATCATAGTGAAATACACATGACCTAAAACTTACCATTTCAACCATTTTTAAGTACAAGCTGATGCTTCAACAAACGGTGTGAATTCTACAGGTCCGTTCATAAGTGGACTGTTTCAATAAATACACTATAGTCTTACATATGTATTTTCTGATTTCAGTTCATCCTAAACAATGCATGGTATACGGTGGTATTATTCTAAAGAAAGGTAACTTGTGAGCCAACTAACCAAGCCACCAACATCACAGGGTATAGACTACATTTGCTAAAAGGTTTGTTCCAGACTCGAATCACTTCCATCTCTCAGAATAATGTTATAAACCTGTTCAGTCCTACTTACAAAGTCAGACATGGCTCTAAGCATTGCTTGAAGTGAGAAACATAAAGTTTTATCCTTCCTAAGTATTTCATTGATCACACTTTCTTACTCTCACAACTTTCTGTGTCCTTCAGTGAAAACTCATTAGCAAGTTATGAAGAGAGTATAAGCAATTAGCGTCTACCAAATGGTATTTAGAGATAAACATTATTTTCGAAGAGTGTTTGAAGGCTTCCAAGTTTTCATTTTTGACATTTTGAAAGTGGACAAGTGCTAAGGGCCCAATTCTAAGAGCTCTGCTGCTCCATTAGAAGCAGTGTGTACTTCCTTTAGTGAGTATAAACTAAAGACTGTCCACAGAAAGAAGTGTTATTTATAACTGCACGCTACCAGATGGCTTATCTCCTTACCACATCCCTAAAAAGTCTAGAATAAATGTCTTCCGTGGATTTGATTTCAGAGCGAGGTATCAGTTCATAGCTTTCTAACTTACTGTATTTAAACTGTCATTACACATGAAACAGAGTGGTCATAATTAGATTTATCAAGTGCTTACTACATAACAGCCACCACGTTAAAATTTTCCCTTGCATTATCTTACTGAAACCACACAGGGTGCTCCTGTTTCCTCACCAATGAGGAAGCTGTGTAAGAGTCTAAGTGACTTGCCCCAGGCTATTCAGCTAGTAGTGGGCTGAGCTAGGAAACCAGGTCCAATTCTAAAAATGCATGCTCTTAACCATCATGTGATACTTCTTCCATGCGTACAATTAAATATAAATGGATACATATGCATTATATATACAGATATAAAATTAGGTGAATTTGCTTGATTCTTTAACATCTGCAAGCTTCTTGAGGGCAAGGAATTTGTGTTTGTTGGATTCCTATAACCTAGCACACGAGTGTGGCATTGTGTGGGCTGCCAATTTCCCTGAATGAATAAAAGTATAGACTTAGATAGAAATCATAGGTGTAGATATGCATATGCCTATATTATAAATGTGTCTACATATATATGAAAAACAAAACCCCAGAATATCCTGGCAAAAAAGATGATTTAACTGTTCTATTTTTCTCTTCTCAATAACATGGTTTTATTTCCAGATCCTTAGGGAAAGAACAAATGAGTCACACTATGGCATAGAGAGTCATAGAAGGTAAAGCTATAGAAATAGGAAATGACACTATACTACTTTGCAATTAATTAACAAGTCAAACGTTAGGTACAAAAGCCAATTAGCCAGATTAATAATTTTTAAAAATAATTTAGTGGAAATAACAGATTAGGAAGGTAGGGACAGAAAACTGATTTAAAATCTCAAGATATAAAGAACAAGAGGCATAATTCACTGCCTCTCCCGTGCTTTTGGAAGAAGCCACTGCATGACACAGCAAGTCACATCTCTTAAATTATCTTTCATATTTATAATACTTCCTGAAATTCCTGACTTAATGTATGCAGTTTGTGATAAAATACTACAAGGAAGTAAGTAGCCTTTAGTGTTTTGTTTTTCAAATAACATCCGGAGTCCAGTAAACACTGTACAAGTCTCAACATCAGAAGACCTGGGACTTAATCCTGACTCTGAAAATCAAATTCAAAATCTGGGGCAAAGTCAACACTTCTCTTCATTCCATGAATTCTCATAAGAAATGAATCTAAGACATTCCTCTTTTTACGCAAGCAGAAGTATTTTGAGGATGTGAGAAAAAATGGGAGACACAGAGAGAGGGAAAGCACTTTGGGCTCTACAGGGGAAGAAAACCTCTATAAATGTAAAAAATAAACATTTTGACTTGACTCTTCTCAAAAGCACTAGGCAGCCCAGGGTAAAGTCAGGGTGATCACAGCAGGATGCAGGGTCTGAGGCTTATCTCTTCTTCTGGAACCCAAAACACACTTCACACTAATAATCTAGAAAGCTAATGTGGGGAAGGGTTTGGGGGACTGTCTTCAAGCTGATACAGGTTGTACTTTTTCTTCCCAGACATTTGGTAATGATTCTGATAGAGAAATGCCATGGGGAAATGGTTTATGAATATGGACTGTAGTATGTGAAAAACTATAAAGAAGAGAATTATTCACTGTGTTGGAAAATATACATAAGTGAAGTTAACTTTTGTTGACTGCCAAGTGTGATAAGATAGGGGTCTTAACAGAAATCGTTAAGTGTAAGTTAGGGGCTAAGACATTGGGAAGAAACTGGGAGATTCACAGTAAAACCAAGAAGAAAACTGTCCAGGGGAGCCCACATATGCAGGAGATGGAAAGGGAAGCCCACAGTGTGGAAGACAGGATGCCAAGCCTGGTTGAGAGGGTCTGGTTTTGGAGGTAGTGTAAAAGCTTCTGGCTCTCAATTCATCTGCAAAGCACACCAAGACAGGAGACTCAAACCTTAGCAAGTGACCCACAGTGCAGGCCTACTTCCACCTAGAATTTCATGAGTACCCCTCCTCTGGCCAGAAAAGTTGCTCAGACCTTGTCTTTCAGCTTTAGGCCCAAATAAATAAGGGAGCCTTTGCAGGCCCGACCATTCTCCTTTCTTCTTGGCCCTTTCCAGGTAAACAGAGCACATGGAAAGAATAAACCATCTTTGAGAGAAAGCAAGAAGCCTGGGCTTTGGTTCTGACTTCCTGAAGGTCAGTGAGGCAAAAGCTTCCTCTTACCATTGAAGGAAGGAACCATCACTAGCAATTTGGAAATCCAAACTCTCTGTAGGCAAGGACTATGATTTTTTTTAATGTTTATTTTTGAGAGAAAACATGCACGCAAGTGGCGAAGGACAGAGAAAAGGGGAGGAAGAGGGAGAAAGCATGAAGTGGGCTACATGCTGTCAGCAGAGCCCAACGTGGGGCTTGAAATCACAAACCATAAGATCATGACCTGAGCCGAAGTCTGACGCTTAACCGACTGAGCCACTCAGGCGTCCCAATGACTGTGATTTTTATGCCTGCCCCTAGCACACAACACATGCTCATTAAATGTTTATTAAATAAATGAAAGAAAAAGAACATAATTTGGCCCAACAAAAAATGTAAGAAAGTGCTGAAGGGGACACGATTTTCAAAAAGGGAATATTCCAATGGAGAGGTACTTGGAAAATTACAGCTGGCTCTAGAGTAATGAGTGCTGACTATGGGGCAGGCACAGTGTTGATTGCTCTCTCCAATCTCTTTTTAATCCTCAGAACAACCCAGTATCCTTATGTGTTGTTGATAGTCCCATTTTATAGATGAGGAAATGGAACCAAAAGATGTCATCTTCTTCCCACGAGGCCATCATGCCAACAAGGGGCAGAACTAGGATGTGGACCTAGGTCTGAATCATTCTAAAACCAGTCCTCTTAACCAAGTTACTGCCAGCCACTTCACCCATCATGGCCTACTATCCAAGCCAGCATCAGACGCTGGGGAGGTTGCCCAAATTTACTGTGCACCCCAGGAATTGCTTGCTATACCCCTAGCAAAATGTATAGATGAAGGAGCAAGCCAGACAAGGGCGGTAAGACTCACCTAAGGCCCCATGACATTTTAAAGCTAAATTTCAGATGAAACCCAGGTTACTGACCTCTGTTTTCATCACGTAACAATTCTTCTGTTATTCAGTGCAGCAGGACAAACCTGACTGAGGGTGGCAAATCGTCACATTAGTAAACTCTTCGCTCTTTCATTTAACATTTCTGTTATAACCCCAATCCGTTATGCTGACCTTCTGTCCTCCCAACCGTAGAGCACATGGCTTTCCCTTCCCAGGGTGCCATACACTGTGAAAAAGATAGCTTATAAAAGCCCTTTTACTGACCATAGCAAGCTAAGAATGACAACTTACAAGTCATTCTCCAAAGCCCCTAGTTGGTCAGCTAACAAATTCTTTAAACAGCACTCATGCTCCCATAAGGATGGGGAAAATATATTACAGCGAAACTAAAAAAAAAACAAGCCCACACGGACACAGGCATGCACACATGCACACACACACTCATGCATACACCTCACTATTTTTACTTTTACTTTGAGCATGGAAAGGGCTTGACGCTTCAGGACTGAAGAGCGAAGACAGGAGAGCTGCGACTCAGGGTACCAATGGCTGGGCACTTACTTCAAGAAAATGAAAGGAGTGGAAAAAGAGAGACAAAATTCCATCTCTGCTTACTGTGAATTCCTCAAAAAGCTGGGCCCTATCTTCCCTGTTTGGATGTCAAGGACCTAGCGTACGGACCTTGCCAACTTCTGCCGTCCTTTCAAAGGGCACCTCCTCACTTGTGGGGATGAGCACAGGGTGTTATACGGAAACCGACTTGACAATAAACTATTTGTAAAACAAAACAAAACAAAACAAAAAAACAAAGGGCACCTCCTCAGAGAAGTCCTTAAAGCTCCAATCAGCAGAGAACAGAGTTCATCAAGACTCCCATCTCTACCATATCATCAACAATTCTTACCACACTGGCTCTTGATTAATCTGATCACTACCCGACCTTCAGGCTTCTCAACATCCAGGCCTGTCTCATGCATCTTTGCATCTCCAAGACAGCCCTGGAACTCAGTAAGTGCTCAATAAATGCAGGCTGAGCCTCCATTCGTAGTGTATCAATGACAAAAAACAGCCTAATCTGTCAATTATAAAAAGCTGGAAGGGAAAGCAACTACCATAAATGACAGTGTCCTGATAGTCACAATGATTTCTTTTCTTTTCTTTTCTTTTTTTACAAATAGTTCATTGTCAAGTTGGTTTCCATATAACATCCAGTGCTCATCCCCACAAGTGCCCTCCTCCATGCGCATCTCCCCCCCGCACACCCATCAGTCCTCAGTTTGTTCTCAGCATTCAAGAGTCACAATGATTTCTATAAGCTGTCTCTCAAAGTTGAAACTCATTAAAAAATTGAACTTGATGGAGAAGACATAGGCTCTGAATTGTTTCAAAATGCAGCTATAAACATAGAGAAAGTTCAAAGAAGTTGTCTTTCAAATACTTTAAAAAATAGTTGCATAAAAAATAGCTGTATGGCAACAGTATCTGGGGAGACATAGACTAAAATCAATACATATGAGGGGAAAGGAAAGTTTTATTTGGTGACAAGCTTAGTAGGGGCTGGCACGGAGATGCTGCCCTTCCTGTTGCTGCTGCACTATGCACAAAAATAGCAAGAGGACTCTCAAGAATAGTGCTACAGTACTAACAATGATTAAAACTGAAGCTGCCGCACATCATATGCTTGCAATTTGCCAAATATCAGGCTAGGTGATACAAACATTCTCTCTGTCCCCCACAATTCCATAAAGTCAGAATCTTCTATCCCTACTTAGGAAAAAAGCAAACTAAGTTCCAGAGTAGTTAAGTGACTTTCCCAGGGTCATACAACTGGTAAGCCAGAAGCATAGCAACAAAATTCAAACTCAGTTCTATTGGATTCCACTGGCTCACCTCTTCACTGCTGAATAATCTGAGTGAGAGAGAATGATGGAAAAGAACAGAACCAGAGTCATTAGCATGGATCAGGGAACATACTGAACACTGAATACGGTTCTGGGCGCCCACTGAGAAACAGGGACTTTCTCCCCCAACTCATGTTACTCAGAGGAATGTAATGCAGGTTGCCTTGGAATGGAAACCAAGATATCCAAGGGGCACCTGACGGCTGGGGATACTTATCTACAAAGAGAAAGACAGAGGGGCAGAGGCTGGGACTCTCTTCAGGTATTTGGCAAGCCTTTGTGTACAAGACAGAAAGAAGATGTGTTTTGTGGGTTCTCACCAAGTGCAGAATGAGGTGAAGCTACAGGACAGAATACTCTGGTTGGCCACAGGCAACTGCCAACAATGAGAACATCTGATAACACAGGCTGCCCCAGGTGTCAGAGAGGCTGCAGGATCAGAACTGTCAAGGGTATCAAAGAAGGGATTCCTACAGAGGTAGAGGCTGAAGGTTTTCACTTCCCACTTTGAAGATCCACTGATCCTCCAAACCGAAAGACGACGCCACGATACATTGAGTGTCCTGCTCTGTTTGCTCAGGAAGAGTCAACAGTAACATGAGACTGTAAAGTTACTTTTATTGTAAAGTAGAAATAAACAGTGTTTTTACAATCTTCCAAATAGCAACTAGAATTAGCGTTCACTCTTTTTGAGCAAAAAAGTGAGTGTTTGGATAATGTGTTTGAAAATGTGTTTACAGGATCTAAATAACTCAGCCATATACATTCAAGCATATTTCTATTTCTCAGCACTTTTGTTGTTGTTATATGAGCAAAGTTATATAAACTTTGCTCCAAAACCGCAACGAAAAACAATAGTCAATAAACATTAGCTTTTTATCCTTAGTGATTTCCATCTTCCAGTTGGGAGAAAAAGACAAAATTATTTTCCTAAACATAGTCCCAAGACACTGTTTTCCTCTTGGCATGGGCTAAGTACAATGTAAACCATGTTAATTTATTATCAAGTTTATAAGTCAATTTCATGAACACTTAGTGCTTTTTTTCATTTTTAATACTAAATTTCTCCTCCTTCAAATCAATTTATTGATGCCCCTAAAACATTCTCATTAAAAATATGTGAACGAAGTCCTCAGAGCAGGTTAAAAATCCTCAGTTAGTTCCTCCTCCTAGCACAGTCTAGGCACCAATGACGGCTTGCTGTTGGGCAGTCGCTCGGTGTGGCAGGCTCAACTAAGAACGATGACGTGACATTTACCATTTTTTGCCAGACCGCAACAAGGCCAGTCACCATGCATTGGCAGAAGAGGACTAAGAGACAGGCTGAGGAGGAGTCTAACATTTGAGCTGTACAAAATTCACTGATTCACGCAGTGGCAGATCAGAAGGGGGTTACTGGGAAAAGAAGCAAACAAGTGTGGAGTTTAGAGGATGGATGAAAGTGACGTCCCAAGGGCCATCATCCCAAGTCCCAAGTGCAAATATCCAATGGAAAAGAAGTTTTGGGGCAGGCACCTGCCAGCACACTGCACATGCGGATTTCAGGTCAGAGGGAAAGCATGTGCCACGTGTGATAAGCAGGGGCTTCGAGTGCCATTCAAAACAACAAGGGAGCAAACTCTGCAGATGAGGAGGGCTTACAGCCTCCCTGGTGAATTCTATACCATGACAAAGCAGCCTTGCAAAATAGAATACATTTCCAAAAACGTCTGGAGCTATACAATCTAATTGGGCAATCAAATTACATGCCGAGAAAAACAAAACAAACTCAATCTCTGGCTAATAGAATTTGGCAAGCAGTCAGGATTCATTCAAAGGAGGAACAGTTTTTGGAAAACTTTATTCCCGCTGGACTTGAATGAACCACGAAGCGCTAGCAAGTTTCTCATTTTAAGGATGACAATGTATTATGCCAACCAACGGTTAAGGAGAGGAGGAGTACCAAGCATTCATTACTTATAAATATCACTTTCTACCCCTTTGCCTCCAAAAGCCAGCATTCCTCATCAACTGCCTGATTGAAACATATAAAACCTTAAGTAGGCAGTGAAATCATAATTTAAATAAAAATAGTAACAATGCTTTTGAGATAGAAAATACTTTCACGTGTAGCACGGTCTAATTTAACTGCACAACAACTTTATGATAAAAGTATAATTCTTTCCAACTTGTAGATAAGGAAAGTTAAGATATTCCAAGTTCAGGGGCACCTGGGTGACTCAGTCGGTTGTGTCTGACTCTTGTTTTTGGCTCAGGTCATGATCTCATGGTTCGTGAGTGTGAGCCCAGCATTGGGCTCTGCACTGATAATGGAGAGCCAGCTTGGGATTCTTTCTCTCCCTCTCTCTCTGCCCCTCTCCCACTCACACTATCTCTCTCTAAAAATAAATAAATAAATAAACTTAAAAAAAAGTCGAAGTTTAGAGAAATTCCTTTAATATTAAGTGGCAGAGCTATAATCCAAATTATTTTGACTAACTGTAAGACTGGAGTTCTTTCCCTTAGGAAAAAAAGCTGCCCAAATGAAACTATATACCTCAAATTTAGAGTGGAAAAGATATTATAGATCACACCACCCTCTCACACAATCGGTGAGCAAGTCAGCATGGTATGTGGGTAGTGTGAGTGAGTATGCAGGTGCCGGAAATTAGGGTGCTATATAAGCCCCACACATTCTGTTACTCAAAGTACAACATACTGCCACAGATGAATACGGGCCTTGGGGTGAGGTAACTGAAAAGGAAAAAACAATGACCTTTATTTTTTAAATTTGGTTAAAAGAAACAGTAGCAGCAATGGTCATAGTCTGTATTGTATCTGTGTGGGAAGGGGTGATGCCATCTTAAGTGGCTCCAGAAGACATGCACGCACACACATGCATATGCACACTCCACATAACCTCCTACCAGCTAAGACCAAACCAACCCTCATTTCTTATGGTCAAATACCTCAGCCTCTCCCAGAATTGTGTGTACAAAGCACACAAGATGTTTCCACCACCTGCTTCTGCCATAAATGATTGCCCAATAAAATAAGCACTAATGATTAACTTTTGCTCCCTGGAAGTCACTGAATGAGAAAAAGATATTCCCTGAATAGCCTTTGCATACAGAACACTGACTTTTCTAGAACTCCCCAAAGAAGCTTTAAAATGATTTGCCATTATGAGCTGGTCTTGGAGCTAACATGTACGCATGACACAGAAGAGGTCAGTTCCAGAGATGAAATGTTCACTAATCACATGGACATTTTGGTTCAAAAATCTCTTTGAAAATGTCTCTTTCCAACCAGCCTTTGCTTTTGGAACACCTGAAATATAAATAGTGGTCACACTTCCTCCATTCTAGGTCTCTGGAACTGCCTTTGTTACAGGACCAATTACTATGCACCACAGTCTTTGCTAGGCACTGGATACACATGCCAATAGGGAAAGAAGGCAAATAAATTAAGACCTCAGTGAGAAATAGGAGTTTTAACCAAACCAGATGAAAACTACTAGAGTTGTGAGGAACCACAGGGCTCAAATTCCTGAAAAAAGGGAAGCTCAGAGATGAGCCTTTCCCACTCTTAGTTTCACCTAGAGGTCTGTTGATTCACAAAGGCAACAGCTATAAGGCTGAAGAGCTAAACAGAACTTTCAGTAGACTCGTGGTTTAAGGAAACAAAAAACTGGATTTCAGGACCCTTCGAAGAAGAGGAACCCCTGACTTCTGGCTGGCATCCTAAAAAAACTACATCCAAACAGTTTTGGTCCTTTTCCTCTGGTTAAAAGAAATACAGTAAATACAGTAAACTGTTAATATATGTTAAAATAACTGGTAGGCGTCTAGTATACCATTTTCTGTACCTTTCTGAATTTTTGTTAAATTTTATAATGAAATGTTTGAAGAAGAAGTAAAAGGTATGGCTAGGAAGAGATCAGCAAGGATTAAATTATTTTAGCCTTGAGAAGTTGTGTTCAAGAGTCTGTACTTTATTCTTTAGACAACAAGAAGCCACTGAAGGGTTTTAAACAGAGGAGTGACTGCATTAAATCTGTTCTCTATAGAGGTCACGTAGCTGCACTGCACAGAGAGATGGAAGGCAGGGCTCCAGCTGGGAGGTACCCTGGATGCAGTACCCCAGATGGGAGATACCAGTGGCACCGGAAATGAAGTTGTAAAGATTTGAATGACAGAGTCTGAGTGCTTGAGGGAGTTGAGGTTTAGTTCTCAAAACAGATGAATTTTAGCCCATTCAAATAAGGAAGCAAACCAGGCCACTGTGACCAAGAGAAATCTAAAATCAGAACTATTTATAAAGCAAGAACAACATCTAAGATAGAGCCTGGGACTGGTGAAAACAACGGAAATGTGAATTTTTCTGTAAACCCTTAGAAGAAACATAAGCCCTGAACGCTAATAAGCGCTCAGCTCAACAGCAGATGGTCAGATAGATACATTCACAACTTGCCAGAATCCTGAAGCCTTGTGCATCCTCTTCCAAACATGCAGATGCTTTTATCTGAGGGAGAGAAAATTCTATTTCTGATTCTGACAGCAAATGCCAAGTCACATCTTGCCAGTAGAGCATGGCGTCTCCCAACCACAAACCTACCGAGAATTTCACAACCTTATTCTCATTTTGGAGAGGAGAGTTGTCTTTGACCGCTACTTCCACCAGCCCTGCCCGAAGTACAAGGGAAATGAGTGCGGGGGGTGGGGGGGGTGGGGTGACAGTTTCTGAAGAACTCAGCTTTTTCATCTGCACCAAGAAAGTAGGTTTGTGTCTCCAGATTATTCATGAGCAGCCCACGTGTTATTCTGTGAAGAAAACTCAAGCACATCAAACAAATTTATCCTCATATTCCAAAAAATGGCCTGAGGCACAGAGCCTGACAATTTCTTCAATTACTCGAGCTGCTTAACCCTCCACTGAGAAGAGATCGAAGAAGTAATTTTCTTTATAGTTACACTTAGTGCCTTTTAAAAAGGATAAGGTTTAAAATTGAGCATATTAAGTTCCCAGTCTAGCTAGTTTGGGTATAAATATATATTCTTGGGTCTGACTTATGAATGTCTAGTTTGCTAGAGATAGGATTTTTAAATGGCTCTTCCCCTGCCCCCACCTGATGTGTTCACCCAACAAAAAATATTCAGACACGGTTTTGTTTTTTTTTTTTAAAGAAGTACTTCCCACCTACATGCCCATGTAGTGTCTCAATTTTTGTATATTCTTCTGGCAGAGCTTGGTTTTAGAGGCAGAGTTGAAAACTAGTTACATTTAACATTCTTCCCATACCAGAGTAGGTAAAACTTAGATAAACGCGAATGTCTTAATTCCCAAGGCATATGATGTACTGAGTTGACAAACTGCAGGGTGCAGGAAATAATCACTAAATGACTCAACTTCCTGACTCAACATTGACCAGAAAATACTTTCTCATTTTTCTCTAAACAACACTTCTGAGTCAAAATCTTAGCCAATCAAAACTCAGACAATTATCTGCATGATAAATACCATCTAGCAGATCTCACTGGTTATTACTAAAAACATTAATGAATGTTGTATAGTTATCAGATATCTCATTCTATTCAAATTTATGAGACTGAATATATTTTCTAAAGTTATAGGCAGATTCTCTGAAATAATTATTACCATTGCAATCCAGCAGCACATAAAATGCTTGTAGACACTTCTACATAGTGCTTTAAACTTGAAATAAGTTGAAATAAGAGACATGTGCTTAATATCCCTTTGGGGAAATTCCAAGATTAACTTCAAGAGCAGACAAATACTCCTCAGAAACACATGAAATTCTTACCACAGACTGCCTAGGGGATGGATACAACCTTCTCATGATACAGTAGAGAATGATACTCACTGGATTCAGTGTTTTTTCAACAGAATGGTGAACGGTCCACCAGTCTGAAGTCCATTCCCACGCGTTCCCCACTATATTGTATAAGCCATAACCATTGGGAGGAAAGGCATCGACCTAAAAATTAAAAACAAGGAATATGCTGTCAAACTACTCACCTTCTTTGGAAAATCTCTGCTTCAGAAATGCACTAAAAGAAGTATAACTTCAAGATATGAATATGAATTTCCATTCTGACAGTCAAAATGCAATTTGGCCAGTGTAAAAACAAAGAAAGAGACATGTTTAGCTTTGATTTCTCAAGGGGAGTTTAGAAACCTAAGGAAAGTTTATACCACATGGTAGGAAAACCAACAAAACTCTTCCTGACAGACTAATAACGACCATAAGCCAAATCTGCACCTGATGGGGGTAGGGGGTAGATGATATTTCAACCTTCAAAAGCATAAAAGATACATCATATTAGACCCAGTATAAGTCTTGTCATCAGAGCTATGTGGCCACAAAATGTCTTTTATCACTGAAAGTCGCCAAGCCACTTCTGTCCTGTCTACCCATTAGCCCCTCCAACTCACTATCTTATCTTTAAGCCTCAGTCATTACCATCCAAACACTGAGAGGATTTGTTTTTCTAAAGAAAATGTGAATTCATTATCAAGCATATTTGTAAGAGAAGGTTTGCAGTCAGTCTCTGGAATCTGGAAGTATGAGGCCAACTGACAGGTTCATCAGCAAGCAATTATATCACATTTCAAAGGCAGGTCAGACAGTCTGCCACATAATATTGTCGTATAAAGCTTTTTTAAGAAGGAGGGAGGGGAGAGGGATAAGAAAAAAACTTTAACTGAATAACAGTAAGTGTAGACAATTATGCTATTTTCCCAACATTTTTTAATGGAAATTCTCAAACATAAAGAAAAATTTCATTTTTTAAATGAAAATATATATCAAGTTATCTTTTGGGTTTTATTTATTATTATTATTATTATTTAATTTGAGAGAGAGGGAGTGTACAATCCAGGCAGAAGGGCAGAGGGAGAAAGAGGGAGGGAGGGAGGGAGAGGGAAGGAGAGGGAGAGGGAGAGGGAGAGGGGGAGAGAGAGAGAGAGAGAGAGAGAGAGAGAATCCCAAGCAGGCTCCACACTCAGTGCAGAGTCTGACGCAGGGCCCGATCCCACAACACTGGGATCATGACCTGAGCTGAAATCAAAAGTTAGACGCTCAGTCAACTAAGCTCCCCAGGCTTCTCTATCTTTGGGTTTTAAAAAGCATTTTTGTAAAAAATAAAAATAATAATATAAAATATAAAAATAAAAATGTTTCTGTAAATCCATGGGGTTTTTTTTTTCCCCAAACTAATGAACCAGGACTAAAGAAATGAATAAATTAAAATTCACTTCTATTGGACACATGAATATTGAAGCACCTGATAGGCAGCTCAGAGCACTTCAAAGTTACGAAGCTACTTCCTAAGAAAACTTCATCTAGAATATTTGGAAAGCTAAACAATTTACCACTCTGCTTCCATACTCAGCATTCATTATGGAAACAGCAATCCTTATTCACTGCTTTATTCAGCAATTCCATGCATGTCGACTGAAGGAAGGAAGGGATCAATGGCGTAAGACATCAAAGAGCTTACCGAGGGAGAAAAAATACATACCTAAAACAAAAAATCCAATTCTGTAAGACAGTATGGGATGAGTAGAGAAATGAGTGGGGAGAAAAATGCCTCAGAAATTCCCAAGAGGGAGAGGATTTCTGGCTGCAGACATTTCTGGTTGCAGATTTCTGGCTGTATCCTCCTCTACAAAGGTAGAAGTATCTCGTTGGAATCAAGGTCAGAGTTCTAAAACTCAGAGAGACAGTAAAGGTGGAGAGGCCATAGGCATAAACTGGTCTTTCAAGAATTTGGACATGATCAGAAAGAGCAAGGGTAGGATAATAGCTACAAGGAAAATAAAGAAAAAGAAGAAATTAATTTGTTTTAACAAGAGGAGAGAAGAAGTCAGGGGCACAAGAGAAATTAAAAGATGCAACAAACATTCTAGAGGAAGAAATCATTTCTCAGGCTCCTAGAACACACAAGGAGAGGGAGTTCGAGTCCGTCTGCCTGAGGTCCTTTTTATGTGTCCAAACTTAACAGCTACTGAGCAAGCAATTTAACCTATGTGGTGCTGTTAAACCATTCAGATGGGGAAATAAAATCGACTCAAAGCGCTGGGGTTATCTTCCCCCTTTAAATAATCTGATGCTTAAGTGAGATAAAATCTGAAGGTCACCATCCCTGAAATGACCATCTATGAGTATGCCATTAAGGAGAAGAAACTTTGTAACTGCTTGTTGTTCAATTAATTACACTAACCAAAGCTTCGTTCCAGGAACCTCAAAAGAAAACAAATGTGCATGGGAAATATTTCAAACCTGCCTATTTTTAGGTGAATGACTGATATGTATTAAAACCAAAACGCATATTTGGGGCGCCTGGGTGGCTTAGTCGGTTAAGTGTCTGACTTTTGCTTAGCTCATGATCTCGCAGTTTGTGGGTTCGAGGCCTGCGTTGGGCTCTGTGCTGACTGCCAGCTCAGAGCCTGGAGCCTGTGTCAGTCTGTGACTCCCTCTCTCTCTGACCCTCCCCTGCTTACACTGTCTCTCTCTCTCTCTCCTAGAAATAAAAAAAAACATTAAAAAAATTTTTTTAAATAAAATAAAACCAAAACACGCTAATAATTGTATCAAAGTGGCTTAGCAAAATAAAAATCCAATTCTTTAGATTCACTGTGGTCAGAATAGTTTGCTCCATCCAGATCAGAAATAACAGTATACATAAAATATCAGGTGAGGGAGCTGTTTCACTGCAGTCCACCTCATCATTGAACTTAAATTCCTTCCCTCAACTGACCAGAGCGTGTGGACACACAGCTCAGGTGGACTTGAAGTAACTCTCTGGGTCAACAGTCCCATTCTGAAGATACAGATCTTGTTAAGTCTCGTTCCAAACACAGGTGGAAGTCGCCTTCCTGTGCCTTGCTGCTTCTCTCTCCCTAGGTGGTGTCTCTCAGATTGGTTCTGTGAGGGTCCCTTGTAACTGCTCTAATTTTTTCTTAGGAACTTACATGGCTGCTTCTTCAGGTAAGTTCTGTTGCATATACTCCAACACAGACATCTGTTGAACTCCCAGTTAAATGTTCCCACTCTAAACATCCGTAGTGTCCTTATTTCACAGGGAACTTTGCGTTTTCTGAACAGGTGCCCTTAAGGATAAATGACTATTTTCCTTGGAGACTCAAGTACTTAAATAGGTTATGAAATTCCATAGCAGTAAGTACTGTAAAATATTCATAACTGTCCAGGCCAGCCTTTTCACAGCCTTTTACAAAAACTGGCAGGCGCTTTTATAATTTGGTCCGTCAGAAGCCCATGCCTTAAGATCCAAGGCTTATTGCAGGAGCCCTACTTCTCAAAGCCTAACATCCAAGAAGGGGATCCAGGCTGCTGAGGCCCTTATGCCAGTCTCTCTCATGTATCCGCTACCAAAGAAGGCCGGGTATGGGCCCAACACTCTGCGTCATCCATGTTCAAGGTTAGGGCAATGCAGATGACTTGCTCCTTGGCAGTTTGTAACACTTTGATGGCCACTGTCCCACTGCCTGCATCTACCAACATCTTTTCCTGGGGACTCATGAGCATCTTCACCGAGCACCTGTAATGCCAGTTCTGCTGGCCAAAAGTGGCCCATCAAGTGGCCCATCATTGGCTAGGCTTCTTACCCAAGAAAAGTGTGAGAAAGGGTGGAGCTTCTTTGGCCTCTGACACATCTAATCACTCACTTTGCTTAATACAACTATGTGCTTGTGAGAGTACCAGCTATCATGAAGGAAACTTTGGAGGAACCAACTTCTGGATCAAATGATCACTCTTTTGCCTCCTTTGGGTAGTTTATCATTTCCCATTGGTTTGTGTTGGTTCTTTTATTATGTGCTTACAAATATATATGGAATTTTATGTGTGCACATATACACCCCAATACCTCTCGTGCATTCTATTATTCACATTAATTGCCCAAAAAATGAAACTATAATGTCTTTAAATATTATAGCTTAAAATATTTTTAAATTTCTGGTAGGTCAAGTGTCTCTTCACTCTTCATCTTTTCCAAAAATGTCTTTGTCTTTCTCTTCACTACTTTATTACTTCAGTCAAAGTTTTAGAGTCATTTGGCCATCTTCCCAACAATGTATCTGTTACATTTAAGTAAATTTTGGAAGAATTAATTTTGTGTGAAACAAAAATACAGATATGAAAAAAATGACAACTGTTTGAAAGAATGTTGAAAGAAAATTATTCGCTGTAACAACAAACCCAGTAAAGGTGTTACTTCCCCACCACAATATTTCTTTCCTCACTGTTAGGAGAAAATGAAGTATTTTCAACATGGCTTCATTAGTCTATGATATTGCCAGCAAAAGAGAAATGAGAAAAGAACTCTTGTACACTCGTGGAGGGAAGCATGTGATATGCACTCTGGAAATAGTTTGGCCATATATCTAAAACCTTTACCAAGAGTGTTTACTAGTCTTTAGCTCATTAATTTCATTGCGGGAATCCTATCTTAAGCAAATCATCAGATGTACAATTTAATATTTATGTACAAGATGTCCCATGCTATGTTATTTAGCAAAAACAAAACATAACAAAACAACAGATATAACCTAAATTAGTGACTTATAAGAGGCAAATAAATTAGGGCTCACTCAAATGACAGGTTACTATCCATCTGTTGAAAGACAATGTATTTGTTCCTGATACTAAGCAGGGAAAAACCAGATTTTAAGTATTGCATTCAGCATGACCCAAAAGCAACATGTAAAAAGCATGCAGCTAGAATACTATATATATATGTATATATGTAAACATGTATATACATATATATAGGTATATATACACATATACACATATATATACACATACACACAGCTATATATACACCAGAAAAATGTATGCTGGCATATATAGTAGTTAAGAACATGGGCTTTGGAAACAAATCCACCTGGTTCAAATCCCAAATGTGCTGCTTTCCAGCTATGTAACCTTGGGCAAGTTTCTTTCCCTCAGAATGCCCTCCTAGGAAATGAAGATAAAATACATGGTACCTATCTTACAGAGTTGAATTAACAGTAAATGTAGTAACTCATACAAATGGCCCGGCTCCAAGCCTGGCACACTGCAAGCACTCACTAACTACCAGCCATGATTAGCAGCATTAAACACAGAAAGGAGCAGAAAGAAATGTACCAAAAGGCTAACAAGGGTTATCTCTGGGTGGCAAAATTCCAGGTCCTTTTAATTTTCTCTTTTGCACTCCTTTTGTTTTCTGAAGCTTCTGCAAGTATGATGGAATTGGAAAGAAAACTGTGTTATGAAAAAGAACGTTTGATTAATTATCAGGACTGCCACGCACATGGGAAGATGAATGCAGGAAGAAGGACAGAAATTGCTCAGAGAGCGCACAAAGCCTTCCATGCATGTCCACATACTCTGTGGCTGCCGCCCACCTCCGGAACCCTTGCTACTCACAGGCGCAGTCCCCTGGAAGCCGTCCTCCCCAGTGTTGGTCACAGGAAATTTGCCCTGCCAAATGTTGGCATAATGTTGGCCTTTCGGCTGCAGTTTGTTGCCCCAGGGGAAAAGTCTGTCAGAAGAGACACAGGTATCAGCCTGTCATACAGGCACAGGCTTCTGGATTAAAGTCAAGAGAAGGAATGAGATGAAAGAGAGCATTGCTCACTTGTGCTGCGTGAACTATGTTTTACATTTCAAATATATACATAAATAAAGCTTTTAACCAGGACTCTTTTGTTTTGTTGTTTTTGAAACTTCCACAAAACTAGCTCATGTCAAGTTCACCACAATCTCCATGTTTCTCGGGTACTGGAGAGGCCTGAAATAAGTCACATAGCTAAAAGAAGGGCTTATAGAAGGCTGGGAAAGTAGGCATCATTCTGGACTTATATGGTAGCACAATCAGGCAGCATCACACCACACTTTTTTAAAAAGCCTCTGCTATTTTAAGGAGCCTTTCCTAGAAGATGTGACCCAAACATGAGTTTTCTGTCTCATGGTTCTAGAAGCAGAGAAATACCATTGCTTTAGGAGATGCCTAAAATAAGAAAATCCTAAAAGCAAGGCAGCCTGCCAAGAGGCTCTGAAGAGAACTGTAAGAGCAGAGGGCGATGCGTGGAGCACCCTTTGGGGCTGTAAGAAGCCTGCTTCACCAAATACTCTGGTGACCCAGGCATCAGTGTCTCCTAGTAATTTCATGCAGATGAAGAAAGCTTAGGAAGAAAAAGCTCTTGTGTTTTAAATCAACTTTCTAACCAAAGTTAAATTCCACAGATTTAGAAAAAGATCAAAACATAGTTAGGCAAGGTGAGACCCTCCAAGTACCTATTTTGCAGGCCTCCTCGACAGCTGTATTCCCACTCAGCTTCCGTGGGCAGCCGCTTTCCCGCCCACGTGCAGTAGGCGACGGCATCATTCCAGGAGACATGCAGAACTGGATGGTCTGGCCTGGGGAAGAGCAAAAGCAGAGTGTAGACGGGCACGAACTAGAACAGGAAACAGAAACCGTCTTCAGCAAAGTGCCCATAATCACCCTCAGCCCAATCTGGGACACTGAGGTGGTCCTCGTCCCAACTCAAACCCCCAGCTGGGCCACATCTGTCACCTTCCACCACAGGTGTCCAACATCCCAGGCGCCCAAATGGGTTATAATCCTCTCTGAAACCACACTCAAAACATGTCCTCACCAGCAGGCAGGCCTGGACCCTCACAGAATCTCACTTGGTACGCTGGGTGTGGACATGCATCGCCCACGTCCCCCTCGAAGGAAGGAGTGCTGTGCCAGCTGCTGGGAGCGCTCCTTCAGGGTTTTCCACAGCTGTGGAGAGTCACCTCAGAACCACCAATGACTAACCACAGCAGGGGCATAAAGACCCAGTCATTTCAGAACACCCCCAGCTCCATTTTGGGGTAAATGCTTCTATTTACCCCAAAACCATCTAAGGGATCCGCGGGGAATTCTTGGGCCTGCACTGTAGTCTCAACTTCTTCCTCTGCACAATCCTGCTTCTTCCCCCTCCTCTGCACAGGTTGCTTGGCTTTAAATTTGTGCCCTTCTACTTCAGATTAGCCAGCCCTACTATGCACCTCATGCTAGTGGATACCAAATAAGTATTTTTTCTAAGGACATAAAAGAATAAGAAAGATTAGGGGGGAAATTTGAGAATAAGGGGATCCACAGATTCACAGAGCACTAGATAATTCTAATTCCCTGGTCACTCTTTTTCAAATGAACTACACACTCCTAGTCCATTCCTCAAACATCTTTAAATTCCCTACAGCAATTATACCATGACTTTCATTTATTCCTTCAACAAATGTTTACTGAGTACCAATTATGTGTCAGTTACTGTTTTCAGCAATGACCAGAGATATACTTTGCTAAGAAAATGCACTCAGTGAATAAAATACATTCCCTTCTGGGTTTTCCTTCTCCCTTAGCCTTTTCCTCTTTTAAATTCATGAAAGAAAATACCATTTGGGAGCTAAGAGGCCTAGTCAACCTGCAGTACCCAAGAATCCTATGCCTTTCTGTCTCAGTCTATTTCCACCACAAAGGCTACAAGCTCAGGCTTTGCTAGGTTTCTGCCCTTTGTCAAGGGGCTGTATCCCTAAAGCTGAACTTCATGAGCTCTTAGCTCCCTGACAATGAGGGCAATAACCGGGGATGCTGTCAAAAATAGAGGCTCAAATATCCCATCTGAAAAAGTGGGTTAGGAGAACAGTTTTCTTGGGCTGTCGAGATGCTGAGTCCTGACCCAACCTTTCTCCATCTCTAGGGCTTAAAGTGCCACTCTATTTTTGCTTGAGATAATTATTTCCTTGCCACCCTGGAGACTGGCTGACCGACTTGCAGCTCTGTGGTTTTTCAGTCAGATGGTGGCTTCAAAGTATGTCAGTCCAGGACTGGAGATAACATGAATCCTATACCCAAGGCCTGAGTTTCCACAGTGACCACCTGGCCAGACACAACTACTTTTCCACAACACAGATGGTCTTCTTCCTCATAGTGGCCCACTCATAGAAGAGAGCAAACAGACAGGTTGCAAATGTTAAATATGTCAAGGGATTTGTAATAGGACTGTCACAGGGGGAAAAAAATCTGCAAAGGGAACTCTTTGAGAGGCCAAATGAGGAAGAAAGAGGCCACCTATTAGGAGCCTTCTGTGAGTTAGGAACTGTGTTTGGTCTTCACAGGATGTTCTTTCCTGCTCTTTTATTTTCCTACCAACCAACCAGAGTTTGTCATTCGAACCCTTTTACAGATGAAGATGGCCACTGAACTCCTTTCCAACAGCAGAGGAATCTTTTGGCAATTAAAAATGTCCACCGGGGAAAGAACCACCAGCCTCACCTGTGTTGCACAGTAGAGTCGGGCCCTTCTGGATGTCTCCAGTTGGCGCCTTTAACAGGTAACCACCAGGGAGCAGCTGCAACCTCAAAGCAACACCCAGAGAAGCTGAGGTTAGTTACGATGACTCTAGAAAAACAATGACTCAGTATGTGCAGAAAAAAAATCTCACTTATGATCTTTGACTTCCACTTCAGTTACCTAAAAAATGCTTTTATCAGACTATCAAAAATAAATCTTCAACAAAAAAATTTCATATCATTATTTCATATCATAAAGCACCACAATGACTGAATAGATGCATATTTAAATGATGTTTATCTCCAAGAATTTTTTAAAAGATGAAGTGCTAGCTAATCCTCTATAATTTCTAACAAGTGAGAGACAGCTAGTACTGCTTTTATTTAAATGATGAGGAAACTAAGTTAACCTTACAATTATGTCCTGGGCTGAAGGTCAGCCCAGGTGGGCAGACATCAAGCTGAAGCATAGGGTGATAAGCTGGAGTGTGCTTCCAAAAGACTCGTCCAATTTCTAGCCCAACATGAGATGTGTAGCCCTGGGCAAGTTCACTGTTTGTCTGACCTCATCTGCAAAATGGGAGCAGGACCCCTGCCTCACCTACCTCAGACTACAGAGGAGGTTGAATTAGACAGGGAAGTGCTCAGCCAAATGTTCCCAGGACCTTAACTCCTACTTTACAGTTCCAGTTACCCAAGTAACAATAGCAAGTGGCCCTCACTTAGTGGCTGGTTAAGAACTTGGCTTTGGAACTAGTCACAACAAGATTCAAATCACTCATGGTGTGACCCTTGGCAACCTACTGAACCTCTCAAGTCCTGTTTTCTCATTTTTAGATGGAGATTAGTAACAATGCCTACCTCACAGGTTATGACAAGGAGGAAATATAACAAACATGAAGGGCTTATGAGTATGCCTAGCACTAGCATGCACTCAGTAAGAAGAATTTGTCTCAACCATGGCCTCGTGACAGGAGGCGAGCCATAAAACATCTTCATCACCACTGTTCCTAATACTAACTAAAGAACAGAATTTGACTCTTGTAATATAAACCACAGTAGACTCAAGGTTATCCCCATGACATTGCTGTCAGTCATTTGCACCCTGAGAGCTGGGCTGAGTGGAAGAGAAGGGTAAGTGTTTCTGCTAACAATTACACCAATCACTGAAAACACCAAACTCTGTTCTTGTTCTTCTTTTCATATCAGCACCATCAAAACATTCATGGTATTCCAATTACAAACCGATGGAGAAAAAAAGTTATCTTATATTTTTCAACAATATAGGCATTATGTCCTTAAAGGATACTACTGCAAGGTATTTTATTTTTCAGAGACCAAGAGAGGCGGAAGACATGGTTTATTTCTACTTCAACTATGGCACTGCAGACACTTAAATCTGGGAATAATTCTCACTGACTTAACTGCTCGATGCTTAGGGTCCAGAGACGGGTAACTCATTCCATGTCAAGGGCAAGTGTGCCTAGAAAGCCAAGGTTTTCCCACTTTCAAGTTTCAGTAACTTCAGATTATTCACCCAACCCCAACCCCCGCCCTCCCCCAATACTGATCAGAGAGGGCACCAGAAGTCCTATTTCCTAAAGTAACAAAAGAACTAAAGAAGACAGCGTTAACCTTTGTTAAATCTGGGTGGAAGAAATGAGAATGCCTAATTTTCTTGTACCCTTTTCTGTTTTGAAACATTTCTTCAGTAGCAACTTTATTCAAAAACTGACTTACTGATTTGTTCTACTGCTGATGCGTATTTGGGTGGGTTCCAGTTTCGGGCTATTATGAACGGCGCTTATTTTAGGAGCTCCTGACTTTCAGCAAGTATACATATGCATTTCTGTTGACTGCACGCCACGGAGCCCCACCGCTGAACGCGCAGCTTTAGTGAAGACAGTCAAACACAAGCCCGAACGGCACATGCGCTCCAGGGTTTACGACCCCTTCTTCAGAGGGGAACGTCCATGGAGCTGACGTAGAGCACACCCTGGTACGGCTGCTCTGAGGACCTCTTCAACTGTTCCCTTTCCTCTCCTCTTCCCCTCAATTCACTCTGATTACAAATATTTGCTGAGCACCCACTGTCTGCCAGGCACGGAGCCTGATTCCTAACAGAGATCTTCGACTTCAGGAATCCTCAGAGATTGATTTGAGTAATATTGAGGGGCCTGTGGGTGACTCAGCCAGCTAAGTGTCCGACTCGTGGTTTTGGCTCAGGGCATGATCTCACGGTTTGTGAGTTCGAGCCCCACGTCGCTATCAGCGCAGAGTCTACTTCGGATTCTGTCTCCCTGTCTCTCTGACCCTACCCCTCTCACTCTCTGTCACTCTCTCTTCAAAATAAAAGTTAAAAAAAAAAAAAAAAGACAGTATATTGGTAGTTTTAAAATTTTTTATTTTACGTATTTATCTTACATGGTTCACTGCACAAAGTGGGGAGCAAAAGGCGGACCCAGTCACTTTGTTTTCCTTTAAATATGTTTAGAAAACTCAAATTGGTGGGGTCTAGGCACCACCTTACACATGCTAGTGCTATAGCTCTGAATCAGTTTCCTCCCCCCACACACGCTCTCTCTCATTCTAGATATCTACTTTTCACTTCTCCCAGGATTTCTTTTCTCTGAAACCTTTCACATTATCTTAGCAACCCATCACCAAAAGACCCCTCGCTTACATGACTTGAATTCATGGAGCTTTAAAATGATCAACAAACTCAGGGATGTGCACAGTGAAACGGGAAGAACAGACTGGCTCGAGATGGGGAGAGGGCACCACAGTAATACTGCCCTTGTCTAAAGGCCACAACCTAGTTTTTCTCCAAGAAATTGAGACCTGAGGTAAGGATGCAAAGATAGATCTACTATTATATTATTTCTAATTAAAAATTACAAAATAACCCAGCCTTGGCACCCATCCATCCAAAGGAATACTATACAGTTATCAAAAGACACTCTGAGGTGGAAATATATATATATGTTATAAAGGTAACCTATAGAATATGATACATTATTTGATTCTGTAAAATATATGCATAAGAATGTGTACATAGTATACTCAGGAAAAAAAAAAGTCTGGAAGAATATACTTGTACTTATAGGGGTCAAGACTGAGGGAGTAGTATACTTTTTAAGAATGAGTTCATATTACTATAATAAGAATTCTCAACCTGAGCAATGACTGACATATTAGCCCAGATAATTCCTTGTTGTAAGGGGCTGTCTTGTACCCGGCAGGATGTTTAGTAGCATTTCTGACCTCTTCCCACCAGATGCCAGTAGCACCCACTCCCTAACTGTGACAGCCAAAAGTGTCTCTAGACATTGCCAAATGCACCCTGGGGGGTTCAAAATAACCCACTGCACTATGGTAACCAGAAAAGAAACAAAAAAGAAAAAAGAAAAAGACTGTCTTTCCTAAAAGTCAATATATAGTTCATAGAGGCATAGCGGTAAGAGCATCCAATCCTGGAGCCGGGTTACCTAAGTCTGAACAACAGCACCACTTTCACAAGCTGCATGATCTTGGGCTTCTCAGTTTAACCTTTCTAGGTCTCAGTTTCCCCACTTGTAAAAGGGGATAATAATACTTGTATCCACTTCCTTGGGTTGTTGTGAGGATTTAATAAGGAAATATACACAAAGAGCTTAGAACAGTACCTGGTACAGAGTAAGAATTACGCAAGTGTTAGCTCTCATTGTTACTATTATTCATTTACATTATTGCATGTTGCAATATTCTTAGAACTTTCAAAGAATATTCTAATCAGTGAAGATTTGTCCCCTAATACTTCTTCAGCACAAGCTCCAGCCACTCCCCAGTTCACCCTTTTCAGAAGAAAGGCTGAGACAAGTATTAGAACATGTGTCATTTCCAAAGAATTCTCAAGAAGACTGTACAGTTGTCATCTTTCATCATAATCATGATGTGAAAACCATCTACACATAAATTAACCCCTTCCCTGAAGCAAGTAGCACCACAAAGGGGGGCAGGGGAAGGGTGTGAGGGTATAGAGGACGCAGGAGGAATCCACAGTCACCAAACCCTAAACCAGACAAAGCTTTGAGACCTATAAGAGTACCTATACCACATGCCTATCCGTGAGAAAGACCTTAAGTCTCTACTGTAATGATCAGACACACAGTCAGGAAGCAACTCCCCATCTGACACATGATGAAGAAAAAATAGGTAATCAAAGTGACTCCACACGAGAGGACCGGTGCAATCAAAGGTAGGACATCACTCATCCTTGGAATCATGACCTGGGAAAGTCATGTTTCCCAGACTAATTCTAGGCAAAGCCCATCCAATGTCACCAGATGCTTTCCTTTTTCCAAGTGTCACTGTTAACACTACATTTTTAAAACTTGTTCTTGAACTCCCCGGTGTGTCTTGAAAATAAATGCTATCCTACTATGTTTAGGAACTTATGAAATAAGGGTCTGCAGGTGTGTTGCTCGCAGAGTCACAGGGGCAACATGAGTGGACTGGCATCTATGGTAAGCCTCATTCTACTCAGGGGACTTTTTTTTTAATGTGGTTGCCCACCTACCCATTTTTTTGTTCAACTGAGACAATTCCAGAGTTACAGCACTCCCTTATATCCAGGGGGAGAAGGACTTTAAGTTGACCTATTTCTACTCAACCATCTCCATAGCAACTGTCTTGGGTTTTAAGTTGAAACAGCTGTACCAGACAGCCAGTGACCAATTACAATGTAAATAGGATCCATGTGAGTACTGATGTCCCCTTGAGAAATGGACTTCCCAGCGCAAAGACATCTTTTCTCACCTCTCCCCAGGGAATTATAGTAACAGTTTAAAGAAAACAAATGGAGAAGATATCAAAGACATCTTTATTCTTGCCAGAGGTGGTAAATTATGCTTCTTATACACACACAGCCTAGAATAAAGTCGGCACAGTAAAAAGAGCACTGTGTAATTACGTATATTCAAGTGTAAAGATGTCAGGTTCACAACTTTACAACTGTTCTCTTAAAAATTAAATGCATTTAGACAAGCAAATTAAAAAGATGGACATTTCTTGAAACATAGTTTAAATATGACAGTTACCCCTATAAAAAAAAATCCTGGGAGAAATTTCAACTGGCACTGGTGAACAATGAGAAATTATAGACCTGTTCAAATTCATGAAGTATATATTAAAAATGGAGGAGAATCCAGCAACAGAAGGAATCAAACAAAATAAAAAGCACACAGTGAGTTAAAAATCTCTTCCTTCAGGAGCACCTGGGTGGCTCAGATTGGTTAAGCATTTCTTGATTTGGGGTCAGGTCATGATCTCACAGTTTGTGAGTTTAAGCCCCGCATCGGGCTCTGTGATGACAGTGCAGAGCCTGCTTGTAATTCTTGTCTTCCTCTCTCTCTTCCCCTCCCTACTCGTGCATGCTCTCACTCTCTCTCTCTCAAATAAATAAACAAATTTAAAAAAACTAGGCTTGAATAAAGAATAAAAACAAATTCATCATTAAAATACGTAGGCAGTCAATTCTGATGGCTTATTTTAAATTTAATCCTAAATTAGTTACCTTCATTAACAGAATTTGTATGAGAGAAAAAGGCATGCTTTTTTACACAGAGTACAAATATATACTTAAATTATATCTGAAAATTTTCAATTCTTTCTGCTTCAGTTCTTAGTGACATTCCTCATGCTAGAATGCACTACATTCCCAGCATCAATCAGTATACTTTAAACATTCATTACACATCCTTAAGAAAGAAGTGGATAGATAGCCTATGTAGAATCACCCAAAAAATCTCTGGGCTCAAAACATCCTTAAATGTGATCTAGTTTGCCTCCTTCTCTGTTTTGATCTTATTTTTCCTTCCTTTCCCCTATGTTCATCTGTTTTGTTTCTTAAATTCCACACGAGTGAAATCATGTGATATTTTTCATTCTCTGACTGACTTATTTTGCTTAACATACTACACTAACCATAAGAGACTCTTAAATACAGAGAACAAACTGACGGCTGTTGGAGGGGAGTTGAGAGGGGGGATGGGCTACATGGGTGATGGGCATTAAGGAGGGCACTTGTTGGGATGAGCACTGGGTGTTATATGTAAGTGATGAATCACTAAATTCTACCCCCTGAAACTGTTATTACACTATATGTTAACTAACTGGATTTAAATAAAAAATAAATACATTAAAAAATTTTTTAATAAAATAAGTGATCTAGTTTACTTGTCAATTGTATGAAGAAAGTTGATTTGGGACTTTAAAAAAAATAGAAAGAAAAGGATTTTTAAATATATATATTTTTTACTTCTTTAGACAAAAAGGTGACCATGTAAACAATATAACAGGAATTTGATAATACTCAGCAAAAGGCTACAACATATGCACACACAGTGAGGAGACCAGTTGAGTTAAGTTATTTGTACATCCAGAGGAAGAAACAGAATGTAGTCATTAAAAATTATATGCAGGCAAACTGTAATTGCTTAGATAAATGTTTACCCTTCTTAGAAAATGAAAAAGCCACTTATAAGTAAGTATGTACACACAAGTCTACTTAAAAATGTGTTTACAGACAGACACATAAACACACCCCAAGAAAAATTAGTGTTACATATACTGAAGTGTCTGCAATGGTCATATCTGGGTGGTGAGATTATGGGTAATATTTAATGTTCTTTTGTGGGCACCATTTTTAATTTGTAAATTATCTACACTGAACATATTTTTACTCAGATTTTCTAAGTCTTCTTTCAACAGAGGTAAGAGACTTAATTTTACACTGAAAAACCAAAAAATAATCAATAATAAAAATAGTTATTAATTTAATTAAAAATTATATTCACCATTCTTCCACAAACTTAATTTTTCTAAATGTTTACGTATTTTTCTGAGAGATATAGAGCAGGGGAGAGGCAGAAAGAGAGGGAGCAGAGGATCTGAAGTGGGCTCTGCACTGACTGACAGTAGATAGCCCGTGTGGGGCTCAAACTCACCAACCAAGAGATCGTGACCTGAGCCAAAGTGGGACATCTAAATGACTAAGCCACCCAGGTGCCCCTGCACGTTTTTTTTCATATTCACCTTCCAGTCTCATCAATCAGTATACATATTTTTACATACTTTTCCCAAATTATATATTGATTGTTTTCATTAATTTTACTAAATATTTTCCTATTTTTTATCTGGACTTCACCACAAACATGTTTAGTAGCCACATGCAATGTTTTGTCATCTTGATATATCATAATTCACCAAATAATCTCCTAATATTGAACCACTCAGGTTATATTAAACTTTGTTGCTTTTTTGGGGGGGAGGGGGCTTTTATAGATAACAATACAGTGAACATCTTCAAATACCTTCACTTACATTTTGCTTCTGCTAAATTTCCAGAAATAGTACCTAAGAGTGTGTCTCTATAGCTCTTGGTAAAACTCATTTTTAAAAATCTACAACATTAATAGATTTTGTGGGTAGTTTCCCTCTGGAAAGAGGGCTGAGTATATGTAAAAAATCATAGCACTCCACAGCAAGGTATTTATTACAATTCTTTACAAGGAGGCTCCATTTAGGCTCCTTAAATTGTTAGTGGCTTACTTAGATCCTTTTCAATGTATAAAACAAGGTAATTGCAGAAAGTCTGAATGCCATTTGATTGATTCTGTACTTTTTTCTTCATGCCTTCCAAGTTCTGAAGCTTCTGAGAAAAAAAAAGGGCAAACAGAAGACAGAATATAGAAAAAGCATCCTAAGAACAGGAAATTCTCTCATATGGGTTATTTTAGAGGTAAATCAGAATATGAATAATCCCAACTATTTTTTGGAAAAGAGAAGAAAAAGAGGAAAATCATCACCCCTGAGAGTATCATGAAAAAGGGGACAGGACTTTTGCTGCAAAGTCAAGAGGGTCACAGTATGATGGTTCAACTCCTGCGCCTTGAAACTAGAGGGTAGTACTGAGCAAGCCCATCTCAGCCTAAGGCTGCAGGACCACAGAACAAATTCTGAATACTCAAGCAGGGCTAGCTTCTCCAGGTTACCAGCCAGACATGTACATTTCACCCTGCAGCTGGACACGTGGCAGTGACAGGAGAGAGACTTCCTATTAATTCTCCCTGTGGTGATAGCACACAATATAGGAAACATATGTATAACTTTTAACAATATTATATATCTTGCAAAGCTCTGCCAGAGCTGGGGAAGCAAACACAAGCTTGGCAGGGAGTGGAAACCTAGCTCCAACACTCAAGGATGCCATGCTTTCCCAGTATAGCTGCGTGCTTAACACAGGCACGCTTACAATGCTGCAGGGTTTTAAAGGTGGGATGGATCTGGGAGGCCATCTATTTAAACTTCTTCATTTACACATGAACAAATTAGCCCTGAAAAGTGGCAGGCAGAGCCAGGATAAGAACCTACAACTGCAGATTTTCAGTTCATAACTCTTTTCTACTATCCAAGCATTTCCCAAAAGCTGCTTCCTAATATTTTATGACAAGATGTTGGTAGGTGAAGGGGGAGATGGTGATGGGGAGGCTCCACAGTCACAGCAGTCTAATTAGTTAGGAAGGCACGGGGTTAATTAAGTTAAACTAGTTATTATTACCACTATTTATTATTATTATTATTGCAGAACTTTTCAAAATCTTTAAACTGTCACTTGTGATTAAGTTTTGAATAAAGGGATATAGTATGCATCTGAGCCAAGCAGTTTGCAAGTTGTTGCAACCCTCTCTGAGCCACGGTTTCCTTGATCAGTAAAATTAGTACGCTGAGAAATCTAATATACTAGATATTAGTAATATACTAATAGCATCTAGTCAGTATATTACTAGAAATCTATAAAACTAATTTATGATGGTTTCATTCATCCATTCACTCAACATTCCATGAACGTTTGCCCTATGTCAGCCCTGTGCTGGGCCCTCGAGGGGCAAAAACGAAGCATACAATCTGTGGGTGAAGACAAACAAGTGAGTAGATGACTTTAAGCATGTGTGACCAAGAGGAACTGGGTGAGCTATGGGAGCCCAAGGAGGGGCACCCAACCACAGTCAAGGGGTGCTACTTTGTAAATACTTCTCATCAGAGGTGAGAAGGAGGAGCAAGTGAAGCAGGGCAGGGGTGCATATGGCATTCCACACAGGAAGCTGCTTGCATTGTAAGTGTACTTTGCTTAATCAGAAAAGTTGGGTATCAATATTTTTTCTTAAGTAAAACACACCACAGATCTTCAGAACCTTAGATCTGAATGGAATGCAAGGCATCCTTCCTACAGTGTCCCTAGGATAGATAGGGAAGGCAAGATAAACACTGGTCCTCATGTGACGACAGTCCAGATTTACACTTGTTATCCAGCATAATTAAGAGCATCCCATTTCACTCTCAAAAGTGTACTGATTTGGACAATAAATTGTATGTTCACTCTACCAATAGATGGTCACCCTGTCTCAGCTTGAACAATTCGGGTGACTGACATCACTTCCTCACAGGCAGTCCCTCATCTCTAGATCATTCTAATAAACAGAGGATTCCTAATCAGTGGTTAAAATGAAATGCCTTCCAGAGACCTTCCAACTGCTGGCACTCATTAGGCTCCCAAGGATCATGTGGAGTAAATCAAATTCTTTTCAGATCACCTTTCAGACCTTTGTAGAATAATTATAATTCAGTCAACTCTTAGTCTTATCTAGGTTCAGAAATTTCTTCGACCTTCTCCAGCTTCTCTACCATCTCAAAGGGGATCACCATCTACCCAGCTGCTCAGGCCAAAACCTAGTAGTCATACTTGAGTTCTTCCTCTCCTTTTCTCCTTATGGCTCCAGATGTACTTCCAAATATCGGACCATTTTAAGCATCTCTACTCCTATCACCCTGCTCCATGGCCCAATCAAGTCTCATCAACTGTGACAAAACCCAAGGAGAAGCCAAAGCAGCCTCTTTATTCCTTTCTTAATTTAAATTTTAGTTAACATACATTGCAATATTGGTTTCAGGAGTAGAATTCAGTGATTCATCGGTTACATACAACATCCAGTGCTCATCAGAAGTACTCCCCTTAATGTCCATCAACCATCTAGCCCATCTCCCACCCACCTCCCTCCACCAACCTTCAGTTTGTTCTCTGTCATTAAGAGTCACTTGTGGTTTCTCTATCTTCTCTTCCCCACCCCTTCCCATATGTTCATCTGTTTCTTAAATTCCATGTATGAGTGAAATCATATGGTATTTGTCTTTCTCTGATTGATTTTGCTTAGCATAATCGTTCTAGCTTCATCCATGTCATTGCCAATGGCAAGATTTAATTCTTTTTTGATGGCTGAGTAACAGTCTACTTTGTATCTACACCACATCTTCTTTATCCATTCATCAGACAATGGACATTTGACTCTCTCCATGTTTGGCTACTGTTGAGAAATGCTACAGAGCTCTATGTAATCCACTTGCCACCTATTTTTCCAACCTAACCATCACCATACATCACAATCCCCCTTGTTAATCACTCCCTCACTATTGGTCATGCTGGCTCCTACTCCTCATTTAGGTTTCCGCTCAAGTGTCAGAGAAGCCATCCCAGACCCTACAAAAAGAAGAGCCAAAAGAACCCAACCGCAGTACACTACAGCCACTTTCTATCCTGTTACTCTCTTTTACTTTATTCACAGGCCATCAGCATAGTCCATTACAAGTTCACTTGTTTTGAGTCTTATAGAGTTAAACCTTCAAGAGACTGAAGACTTATACCTGCTTCCCTACTGTGTCCATGGCACTCAGAACACTGCCTGGTCCATAGCACATATGAGATTAACATTTGTTTAATGAATAAATTCACCTGTTCCTGAGGTTTCTATGTTTTCCAAATCCCTCCCCACTTTAGGTGACCATCTCCTGGATAAATAACAATATTAGATATAGTCTTTCAATGGGATATCCTTCTGTAAAGAGAGTCTCATCTCCTGGCTTATAAGTTTTGCACAGTGGGAAAGGTCCTTGTACTGGTTCTGAGAAACTAACAGGTAAGTACCACCCTCGACATTACCCAAAACTGAGGCAAACCATTTCCCCTCCTGGGCCATAGTTACCTCATCTATAAACAAAAGGTTTGTGCCAGATGGTTTTGAAAGTTCCATCAACTCTAAATTCTCATTTTTGCATAATTTTTTTCTTAAAGCTGGATATCTCCTAGGCATGACTCCCTACTCAGTAATCGATTTAAAAAAAATTTTTTTTTAATGTTTATTTATTTTTGAGACAGAGAGAGACAGTGCAGCAGGGGAGGTGCAGAGAGAGAGGGAGATACAGAATCCGAGGCAGGCTCCAGGCCCTGAGCTATCAGCACAGAGCCTGACACAGGGCTCTAACCCACAAATGGTGAGATCATGACCTGAGCCGAAATCAGACGCACAACCGACTGAGCTCCCAGGCGCCCCTCAGTAATCAATTTTTATCTCACTTTAGAGGTTTACAATGCAGACACCAAGATTTGGGAAGTATGGGGATGTGAGAACCATCATTACTTCTTCATCGAAGTCAGATCACAAAAGACCTAGGACTTGAAAAGAAACTTAAGGGAGTGCCTGGGTGGCTCAGTTGGTTAAATGTCCAACTCTTGATCTCAGCTCAGACTTTGATCTCAGGGTCATTGAGTTCAAGCCCCGTGTTGGGCTCAGTGCTGGGTGTGAAGCCTACTGGAAGGAGAAGGAGGAGAGGTAAGAGGAGAGGAGGAAGAGGAAGAGAAAAAAGAAGAGAAGGAGGAGAGGAAACTTAAGGACTCCCTAAAGAGATATTTCAAATCTGAGCCTCTGGAACCCCAACATGCTTCATTCACTCTCATTCTGATCAGGTGCCTTATTTCAGAGCAGGCTGGACAAAAGGAAAAAACACAAAAATCTATGCCCTGTTATCCTATTATATTAGGTTCTCACCTTCCAGGGTAATCAGGCTTTGCTTCCTGAGCCTACACCACACACTAACTCCTAAATCAGATAGACAACTTCTCTTCAAAAACAGACACAAAATACCATTGTGTGACTATGTTCTCTATGTATCTCATCCCATCAGCCACCCCTGGACCGCCCTTCCCAATAACTCAGTTACTGTGAACCTAGCTCAACCCTGATTGACTAGGCCAATATTTTCTTGCCAAGGAAAAGCAACTTTCCAACAAAAAACAGGTCACACCAGGTCTGAGCCCCGCAGCATTCAAAAATCAAATGCTCTGATACATGATACTATTATCTTCCATTCATTTTTTGGCAAATATTTATTAACCACTTAAGTTACTATGCTGGGGATAGAGTGGTATAGCACATTCTCACCCACCATCATGGAACATACTTGGGAAAGGGAAAGGCATTCAAAAAACACCTACTGAAATAATTATAAGTGAGATAAATGACATAAAAAGAAAGCACAAGAAGCCACAAGAACAAATATAACAATCTAAATCTGGAATATGGGACAACACAAAGGCATTTCAAATGGACTTCCTAGAGTAAAGGTAGCTAAGACCAGACCATACAAGGCTGAAGGTGAGTAGCCGGAGCATAGGAACATAGTAGGCCCTTCACCAGATACTTTGCTCTAGTTGATGCCAAAATTAGTTCTTCCACATCTGCAAAACTTCCCTTAAATGCTTCTTCCTCACACAGTCCTTCTTTCCTGACCAACAACAAACGTAACTCTCCAGGCACCTCCCCTAATTGCTCTCCAGCACTCCTTACCACAACACCTGCCTATGCCCTTCCTAATTCATTTCTCAATGTTATTTCTTGCTACCTCCAGCACAGCCAAGGATGGCATGGATCTCACATATTCTCATTTTTTTTTTGATAATTTTAAAACACATGATACATGTGTCTTCATTTTTATTTCTCTAAGAGATTTGATATAAAAAATGCACAAATCAGAAAAAAATATTTAATTTTGGTTTAGAGTCTATATTACCACAGCCCTTAAACTTTGAGCATGTAAAGGGCAAGTGGGAGGGCTATCTTTCACCTCTGTATTCTCAGGAATAGCACAGTACCTAGAGGACAGTAGGACATTTTTGATTGTTTGCTAAACAGGCCACATTTTAAGCCAGAAAGCAAACTTTCAAAGAGAGGGAGGTAGACTCATTTCCATCACTAGAAGAAGTCAAAGAACATACTACAGGGATAATGGCAGATATTAAGGAGGCATGAATCCAAACAACTACTCAAAAAATATGTCACTGTATATAGTCAAAAGAATTGAAAGCAGAGACTCAGACACTTGCACACCAATGTTCACGGCAACATTATTCACAAAAGCCAAAACAGCTATTAGATGTTAAATAGCTGGAAACATTACAAATGTCCATTAACAGATGAACAGATAAACAAAATATTGTCTACAGAAACAATAGAATATCATTCAGCCTTAAAGAGATGAAATCTGATACATGCTATAACATAAATGAACCTTGAAGACATTTTGCTAAGTCATGTAAGCCAGACACAAAAGGACATTTCCATGAGGCCCTGAGAGTAAAGAAACTTATAGAGACACCAAATACAATCAAGGTTACCAGGGGATAGAGGGAAAGAAGAAAGGAAAGTTATTGCTTCATGAGTACAGTTTCTGTTTGGGATGGTAAACAAATTCTGGAAATAGAGAGTGATCATGACTGCACAACATTGGGAATGACTTAATGCCAATGAACTGTATGTTTAAAAATGTTAAATTTTATGTTTTTGTATATTTTTACCAGCCCTATCCAAAAAAAAAAAAAAAAGGATATATCTCTGATATTTCTCCAGCCAAGGGGTCTGAAATAATCCAAGAGGATTTATTCCACAATATCAAATGCTTTCAAAATATCATTGCAACTTGGCAGAGTGCTATCTGTGGCATTATCAAATCTTACAAATGGGCAACAGTAAAGCAAAGCAGGAAAACTTAACTCAATTTTCAGTTAGAGATAGCACACTAGAAGATGCCAGCATAATGACATTTACAAAAAGACTTTTCATGTGCTAAGTACTGTACTTGGTGGTTCTTTGTACAGCAATTTGATCTTTACAATACTCTCCTAGGTAGGCATATAAGAAATTGAATAAAACAAGAAAAATGCTAGTTATAGTGAAAAAAAAAATTTACCCCAGTAATTTACTGGCATAAAAGGAATGTACAAATAAAACTACAAATTCACCACTAGCAATAAGCAAGACAAAACTTGTGGTCTACGCCTAACCAGGTTACCAGACTAACTACCTTGAAGAAAACAAAAACAAAACAAACAAAAAATAAAGAACGCCTTAACATTTTCCTGAGAATTATATCAAGACCAGAAACTCAACATTGAAGGGAAAAGAAAATGAACCAGTGCCAACCACAAGATAACCCAGATGGAATAATCAAAGAATTTTTTTCAAGGAGGCTCCAGCCCAGCATGGAGGTCAACACAGGGTACAAACTCACAACCCTGATATCAAGAGTTGGATGCTTAACCGACTAAGCCACCTAGGCACTCTGGAATTATCAAAGACTTTAAAGCAGCAATTATAATCATCAACTATGAGGTAAAGGTGAATATTCTTAAGATGAATAGGTGGATAGGAATTCTCAGCAGAGAAACAGAAATTATTTTTTAAAACGGAACTTTAGAATTGCAAAATAAAATATTTGAAATTAAAAATTCGGGGTGCCTGGGTGGCTCAGTCAGTTGAGAATCCAACTTTGGCTCAGGTCATGATCCCATGGTTCTTGGGTTCGAGCCCCGCGTCGGGCTCTGTGCTTACTGACAGCTCAGAGCCTGGAGCTTGTTTCGGATTCTGTGTCTCCCTCTCTCTCTGACTCTCCCCTGTTCACGCTGCCTCTCTCTCTCTCTGTCTCTCTCTCTCTCAGAAATAAATAAAACATTAAATAAATAAATAAATAAATAAATAATAAAAATAAATAAATAAATAAAAATTCACTGGATAGGCTCAAGAGCAGAAGGAAAATGACAGAGAAAAGGGGGAGCTTGAAGACATATCAATAGAAAGCACACAATCTAAAGAACAGAGAGAAAAAAAATTTTAAAACAATGAACAAAGCCTTAGGAACCTATAGGATTATATCTAACACCTGTGCATTGGAGTCCCAAAAAGAGAGGAAACATGAATGTTGAAAAAAATATTTGGCATAATGACTGCAAACTCCCCTAATGTGGTTAAAGACATAAATCCACAGATACAAGAACCTCAAAAAATAGGATAATTACTAATCGCTAAGAAAACAATGTCTAAATCATAATCAAACTACAAAGGACAAGAGTTTTTAAGTCTTGAAAGAAGCCAGAAAATAATGAAACCAATAGATATAAAAGAACAGTGACACAAATGGCTGCTGTCAGAAACCACATGATTAGAAAAGAGCCAAACAACATTTTCAAAGTGATAAAAGAAGTGCCAACCCAGAGATCTGTTGTATCCAATGAAAATATCCTTCAGGAATGAAGGGGAAGTAAAGACATTCTCAGATGAGGAAAAACTAAGAGAATTCATGTATATAAAACTTGTTCCCAAATAAATGCTAAAGAAAATTATTTAGGCTGAAAGGAAATAATACCAGAGGAAAACAAGGAACTTCTGAAACAAAGAACAACAGAAATGGTTTGGGTAAATATAATAGATTATTTTTCTTCTTTAACTTAAAAATCTAGGGGCACCTTGGTGGCTCAATCAGTTATGCATCCAACTTCAGCTCAGGTCATGATCTCACAGTTTGTGAGTTTAAACCCCATGTCTGGCTCTGGGCTGAAAGCTCACAGCCTGGAGCCTGCTTCAGATTCTGTGTCTCCCTCTCTCTCTCTCTGGCCCTCCCCCACTCATGCTCTATCTGTCTGTGTGTCTGTCTCTCTCATGATGTTGTAAGCAAAAATTATAACACCATCTTGGGTCTTTTCAATATATAGAGATGTACTATACATGGCAACTATAGCATAGGGGTAAAGGAATCCATATGGCTATGAGGTACTTACATTTACTTGAAGCATTAAAATGTTAACTCTATGATAGACTATGAGAAGTTATGTATACATCTTGTAATCCTTACAGCAACTACTAATATTACCAAAGATATAGCCAGAAAGCAACAAAAATTAAAATAAAATATATAAATGGAATATAAATCTACATATTCAAAAGTGGGTTTAAGAGACTAACGAGGGCTGACTCACACCTAAATGGAGTCCCCAAGAGAGGTAAGTGAGAACAAAGAAAAAACAATATTCAAAACAACAATGGTTAAGAATAGTCCAGAGTTGGGGCACCTGAGTAGCTCAGTTGGTTAAATGTCCAATTCTTGACCTCAGCTCAAGTCTTGATCTCAGGGTCATGAGTTGGAGCCTTGCATAGGGCTCCACATGGGGCAAGAAGCCTACTTAAAAAAAAAAGTGTCCAGAGATGTTTAAAACAAAAAGTCAATGTTCAGATCCAGAACACCCAATGACACTCAAGCCAGTTAAATGATAGAAATCAACACCTATAAACATCATAGTCCAACTATATAATCACAAAGACAGAGCCAGATCACGTGCACAGGAAAAGCACCAGACTGATGAATGGCAACAACAGAAGCCAGAAGACAGTGAAATTATCTCTTCAGTGAGCAGAGAGTAAGTAACTGCCAATCTAAAGTTTTTACTTTCTGTCTCAGTTGGTTGAGCATCCAACTTTGGTTCAGGTCATGCTTTCACAGTCCATGAGTTCGAGCCCTGCGTGGGGCTCCGTGCTGACAGCTCAGAGCCTAGAGCCTGCTTTGGATTCTGTGTCCCCTCCTCTCTCTGCCCCTCCCCAATCCGTGCTCTATCTCACTCTGTCTCTCAAAAATAAATATATGTTAAAAAAATTTTTTAAGTTTCTACTTCGTGAAAATATCTTTCAACAATAAAACAAAATTAAAGATATTTTCAAACTATTAATAACAAGACATTTACTACCAAAGGATGTCTTTTGGTCAGAAGATACGTTCTGCCTGGTATGAAGAAAGGGGAGCACAGACAATAATAATTATAGCCATAACTGAATATTGATTATATAGAAATGTACTGATAACATCTAAGCACCAGAGGAAGAGAACAAATTAGAATGAAATAGTAGATATCAGTAATACATAAGTTGGATGAGGATGATTAGAGCATAGTCCTAGTATTATAGAGCAGAAAAATGTGGAAACTAAAATTTAGACTTTAAATGAACGTTACAATAGTTTAGTAAATGAAGATACATATTATATATATAACTTCTAAGGAGACAAGTGAAGTTAGAATGAGGAAAAAATAGAAAAATATGCAAAAAATTGAAGAAAAAAGAAGAGAAAAAATGGGATAAAGGGAAAACAAAGAATAAAATGGTAGAAATAAAGTCAATATATCAGTAATCATAGTAAACTATATATAAGTATAAATAAACTCTTGACTGAAAGACAAAGACTATTGGAATGGTCTTCTTAAAAACAGTTATGGGGTTATGGGTGGCTCAGTCAGTTAAGCGTCTGACTCTTGATTTCAGCTCAGCTCATGATCTTATGGTTTCTGGGTTCAAGCCCCTTGTTGTGAGCACAGAGCCTGCTTAGCATTCTGTTTCTCTCTCTGCTCCTTCACCATGCATGCTCTGTCTTGCAAAATAAATAAATATTTTTTATATTTAAAAAATAAAAATAAATAAGAACAGTATATACTATTTACAAGAGATATACTTAGGGGTGCCATGCTGGCTCAGTTGGAAGAGTATATGACTCTTGATCTCAAGGTCATGAGTTGGAGCCTCACATAGGGTATAGAGATTACTTAAATATATAAAACTTTAGGGGGAAAACACAAAAGATCTAGCTAAAAACATAGATATAGAATGAATGTAAATGAAAAGATGAAAAAGTATATATTAGATAAAAATTAAACAAAATAAAGCTTGTACACCTATGTAGACATCAGACAAAACAGACTTGAAGACAAAATTTACTACAGACAAAGAGAATCCCTTTTTACAATTTATAAAACATTTAACGCAACAGAAAGAATACATTTCTACACTTACGCACTTACGCTTTCAAGCTTAACAGCATAGCTTTGAAATATATAAAGCAAAAATGGACAGAATCCTTAAGAGAAATAATATTGGACAATAGAAAATATTTAGATATAAACACAACTACACTACAGAACTTGTGGAACAAAAGAGATCATTTAGAAAAAAATTCTTGATCAAAATGCTTTAAAAAGATGACCCAACACTTTCAAAATGAACTATCAAAGTTGAAAAGTCAAAAACAAAAACAAAACCAAACAAAAAGAGTAGCAAAGAAATTAAGTGACTTTTCCCAAAACCAGCTGGTAAAAAGGCATAGCTTAGGTTTAAAACTAGGTCTCTCTCACTCAAAGGCTGTGATCTTTTCCTTATGGCTTCTCTGAATAAACAAGCCCCAAAATCAGTTTGAGAAAGAAAAGTCTTGGTGGTCATGTGAAAGCAGAAACTTCTTAAAGCTGAAATGAGGTTGTTCAGGGAAATGGTGGTTGAGCTACCTGAAAAGTAGAACTTCTAACATCAAAAATGAGGCTGAGCAATTTATCCATCAGGCTCATGTTTTGCGTTATTTTAATTTATTTTTCCTACGTACTGGAACTTGCCTTTCTGAACACTTTCTGGGTTGGCTTACACTAGTTGACTTACTAGAGCTTTCCTAAATATTATTTTTGGGGTATGACCTCAGAATCTTGCTGAGCCCCAAGGCATTTCTCATTACAATCCATGCACACTTAGGTAACTGAATCACATCCTTACTAATGGCTCTCTTTCTACCTTGGAGTCTTCGTGCAGTTGTGATTATGTAAGAGACAGTCAGGCTGCATTATTCCTTGTCATTTGTCCTGAACTAGCCTCATCCAAATAACACAGCACCCAGCATTACTCGGGCAGGAGATGGCTGTCTCAAAACTGTTTTTTTACTTTAAAAAAAAAAAGAAGATGACTTGGTAATTCTGATTCCTCCCTGAAATTGGCTTTCAGTTAAAAAGAACTTCTCAAAATAGCCTACCCTCCTCCTTTATCAAGGACACCTATTCAAAAATTTGTTTCCTTAAAATGTTAGCAAATTCAGAAAGTGCCAAACCACAAACCAAGAGATAATCATTGTTTCTCAGGCTCCCATCAAGAGTAACTGTTTTCTCCCCACCCCGTGGCCATCCCTCATGTCAAAAATTTATGAGGCGTATTAATAACACAATTCTTAAAATGAAAGTACTTTTTAAACATTACATGTTTTTATCATAGAAGTTTATCTAGATTAAAATACGATAAACCAAAAAACAGCACAGCAATGAAAACTAGTATTAATCTTTCCTAGGATTTAAAAGCTATACCTTTTAAGACAATTGTTTCAAACTGAGCATTCAAAAGATAATCATAATAGGGCACATGAGTGGCTTAGGTTAAGCATTCAACTGTTGACTTCAGCTCAGATCATGATTTCAGGGGTTCGTGGGACTGAGCCTCACATCAGGCTCTATGCTTAGCATGGAACCTGCTTGGGACTCTCTCTCTTCCTCTCTCTGCCCCTCTCTGCCCCTCCCCTGCTCACTCACGTGTTCTCTCTCAAAATAAATAAACATTTTTTTAAAATCCCTTCAAAAAAAATAAAAATAAAAATAAAATAAAATCCCTTCAAATGATAATCACAACAAATTAGATTTCATCATGCACACGTACTGTTTTAAACCATTAAATTCAGTTTTCTGCAAGCAAATCCTAAAAGCCAGTTCAATGCCTTGCCTCAAAACTTTACATTAAAAAAAAACTACCTAAGATGAAAGCAGCAGTATAATTTTTGGATCTCTCCAAATATATGCGTAAGACAGACAAAGCAACTGAATGGCAACATCAAAAATCTAAGAACAATGTGTACAACCAACACCATTATCTGAGGACTTGTCTAGGGTTGAAATTCGAGTCTGATCAGGCCTGTGCATCCAGCTACCAGACTGCAGGAAATGCAGAGGACAGAGAAAAGACGTGAAGTACACCATAAGAGGGCAAACAACAAGATTCAGACCATGGAACGTCCACAGGATTCTTCCAGAGATAAACTGTTAGGGATAAAAACAGGGCGGGGGTGTAGGGCAATGGAAGGGACACCTGCAATTACAAAAGTCTTGAAAAAGTCACAAATTTACCCTTAAATTGGTAGGATTAAACTATCGTGTAGTAGTCTTAGGAAGTACACCTGGTGATAATACTATCTCTATAAATGCTATAAAGAAATACAGGAAAGCATTTACTTTACTTTTTTTTAAGTTTAACTTATTTATATTTGAGACAGAGAAAGCATGAGTGGGGGAGGGGCAGAGGGAGAGAATCTGAAGCAGGCTCCACACTGTCAGCGCAGAGTCTCATGTGGGGCTTGAACCCACGAACTGTGAGATCATGACTTGAGTCAAAGTTGGACGCTTAACCAAGTGAGCCACCCAAGTGACCCAGGAAGGATTTACTTTAAAAAGCAGAATAGGGGCACCGAGTGGCGAGTTGATTAAGCGTCTAACTCTTGATCTCAGCTTACATCTTGATCTCACCGTCATGAATTGAAGTCCTGCAGTGGGCTCCACATTGGGTGTGAAGCCTACTCAAAAAATAAAAAATAAAAAGCAAGATAATGACAACTTTAGGGACAGAGAAGGGAGACAAAGCAGTGGCTCATGGAGAGGGTTATTGGGGCAGGCAGCAAAATTCCCATTCCTGACTTAGGTGATGGTTACAAGCCTGTTCACCTTAGAATACTCAGTAAGCTAAACATTTGTGCGGTTTTCTACATTTGTGTTTTATTTTGTAATAAAAAGGCTTTATTAAAGGAAAATGTGTATCACCAGTGCTGGCACAAAAAGAACATTTATGATGACACATAAAATAATCACATTCATTTAAATGTTGTATGAATTATTTAAAATAATTATATGCAAATAAATAATATTATAAAATAATTACATGAAAGTGAACAATATTACTAAATTCTGTTAGCTACTGTAGCCTGGGGGAAGTTCCAAGGTCAATTTTGCATGTTTAAAACAAGTGTTACCTAGTGTTAATGACAGGTTACCACTCAAATGAGACTTCTGTCTTGACTTATTCAGGTTTAAAAAGAGATTTGAAAAGGGAGTATCTCTCACTCCGTGATTCAGAATTATCTTATGCTTGGTCGCATACCACCTTAACAGAATTCCTGTCTCACTACCAGTCTCCTTCTGGGCCATCCCACATGCTGTTTCTGGAAACACTGGGTTAAAAAAAAAGTCTGGTGCATGAGGGTATGTCAGGCCTAAGAGAGGGTTGAAAACAAAAACTTAGCTCTCTCAAATCACCAACAGATTTATCATATTCATTCTGGCCCTTTCTAAACATGCTTAAAAGGTTTGCTTTTCCATTATGAGCATTTAAACAAGTGAGCAACACTAGGATTCCGTGAGAGCGGCTTGTTATTGTCCTGGTAACAGGCACACACACTTCGCTAGGCACTTACAGGTCACCTTCAGAGCCTAGCAATAATCTGCCTTTACCTTTATGCCTAATGCATTTGGAGGTTCTCAAATGACAGGAGGCTCTGTATCTGAAAGAGCAAATTACAAAAATAAGTACAAAGGCCCTCCCTCATCTGAGCTCTGTATCTTAGAACAAGGCGCCGCATCCTGAGTTGCTGGCTCATCAACCCTAGGCCGATGTGACCTCAAAGGCCTTTAAAAAAAAAAAAAAAAAAAAAAGTCTATCACATTACATAATAGACTTGTAATAAAAACTTGTAATGAGCAAAGAAAACTGAAATTCAGATGCAGCTCGGTCACATTTTAAAAACATTTATGTAAAACACATACAAAAAATTGGCTTAATTCTCCTATAAATGAATTGAGAAGCAAGTCTGGTTTTTACCTCATGTCTCCCCCACCACTTTTGCTACAGTCATTTGAAAAGAAGGAAAACAGGAGCCAGGACAGTTTAATTTTTTGGGCACTGTTGCTCACAAGAGCGAAGAACAGTGACGCCAACACAGAAAGACCAAGTTCAGGCAACTGAAAGGAACCTGTGTAACAAAGCAAGATTAGGGTTGAACTCCGGTCTTCAATCTCTGTATCTTAATCACTCTCCCTTGCAATCAAGGCGGACCCCATTTCCTTTCTCTCTTCCTACCTCCTGCTTCTTCTGCATTCCCTACCCTTTTTGCTTTGTGAACCCTCAAGCTCCTAGCTTACCCACAACCCTTCCCTTGTTCTTATATTTTCTGCCTCCTTTTGAGACATGTGTGTAAACAAATACTCAAATATACATAAATCCCAAATTCTGCTCACTACACCCACAGGTGCTTATAGAAGCCCAGTGCACTGTTTCCATGATTTCTGAGAAAAACACACCTAATTCACATTCAGATCCTCTCTATGAAGGCAGGTACACTGTGGGTGGTAAGACCAGTTCCCTGGCTCAATGTCCTGTGACTATCCAGAGCAAAGGACTCCCTTGCATGAATACTACCCTGATCGCAGGAATTCATGAATGTTTACATAGGAAGCTCTCTCTCCACACGGGCACCTGATGAGGTCAAGACTTTAAGAACAGAACTTAAAAAAAATATTCGTATTCAAGCCCTCATTCAAGAAATGACTGTAAGTAAAAGAAACCCAGAAATGTCTAGAAGCCAGTTGAGCCTTCCTCAGTAACACAATGTGTCACTTGGATGCACAAGAAAGAAACCCAAGTCAGAGCCAAAACTTCTTCAGACACCATCCTGGATGTGTGGCATTTTTAAGATAAGGTGGTCTGGCCCATGGGCCCGTTACCACGAGAAAATCTAGAGCAGGAATGGATAGGTCCTGGGGAGTGAGGAGGGTAACACTTGTAGTTTGGAGTTTTCAAGCCCTTTCCAACGAGCAGTAGAGAAATGTGAGAGTCTGTTGAAACATTACTTACTGCCTGTTGGATATCAGACTTCACTTGCTCACTCAACATGCCTTCAAAGACAAAGGAGTCACCAAACTTCTCAGCCTGAAAGGAAAGAAGGCAATAAAAATCTAGAAAGGTTGGAGTAATATGTTTCACAGGTACCATTTTCTTTGCACAGTGTTAAAGTGATACTTCTTGTCCAAATGAACTCAAGTTTTTCTTATGACTTCCCAGAGGATTTCAAAATGACTTAAAAGCATCTGGCTTCCTATTTAAACAGGTTAATATCACTTACAGAGGCCATTGTCTTTTCAGGCTCATTTGGCTGATAAGAATGCAGCCTGGGAGAGATTAGCCTTTTGAGAATGTGATTGCTCCTGTTGATGAAAATGCATCTCCACAAGTATTACAAATGACTTGGAAAATAATAGTATTCCTTACATTTCAGATTATATAATTGGCCTTTGTCCTTTGTTCTGCTGCTGCAATCTAGCTAAAAAAATTTCATGGCATTGCTTGCCGATATTCTGATATAATACTCTAGCTCCATAAAGGTGTCAACTGTGTTTATAAATCTCAAGTGGCCAATTCAAGCATCAGATGGAAACTTCTATTTTGATTATTTTCATTTAACATTACCATATCAAGTCCTCATCTACCTGGTCTTATGTGTTACATGTGACCTCATTCTGCAAATGCCTACATTAACCCCTTAGTCTCCATGGTTCTATTCTCCTAGCTTCTCTCCTCTTTCGACTCTTCTTACTCATTCCCTGAAACACACAGACTCTTCTTCGAGCCCCTGGACCACTGTTCCTTCCCAGTGCTCTGTCCTGGCCCCTCTGCTTTTTTTTCTCTATGCCAGTGGCTCTTTGCACAACAGTTTTGCACAGTGGAAACCACCTGGCCAGCTTATCAAAACTACACATTACTGCTCCTCAACCCCAGAGATTCTGATTCTGGAGGTCTGGGATGACATCAAGGACCTGCACAGCTGGTGATTCTAACACAGATAGTCCAAAAGGTCACACTGAGATACATTGACCTACTGCTACAGAGACCTTCAGTCTCACCCCTGAACCACCAACACATTAACCCCCAGTCATTAACCACCAGCACACACTGCTGCAGATGATCCCCGCACCCCTACCTCCAGTGCTATCCTCACCAGATGATACTAACTGCCTGTTGGATCCCTACAGTTCAGGCCTTACAAAAGCTCTAATTCCTTTTCCTGATCAGAGCTTATCATCTTTTCTTCTCCCCTGCTCTTCTGCCTTCTTCCCTTGTGGGGACATGCCTAAGCATCGAAGCCATCCCTTCATCCAATGAACATGTATCAAACACCAATCTTTGTTCTGTGCCTGACTATGAACTAAATCACAGAAATACAAGAGCAATATTAAATAGGTGCAGTCCGTATCTTAAGAGCACTTACATGGTACAGGGGTAGGATGCAGACCAAAAAAAAGAAAAAAAAAAAAAAAAGATCAAGTCAAAGAAAGAAAGGAAGAAAATAATTACAACTTTATTTGACCTTATAAGGTAAAGGGTTTCAAGAAAACCCTCTGTTTGATAGAGTGAACAGAGAAAGCCTCCCTGAGAAGAAGACATTAAGCTGAAACAATTCAAGAATGAGAAAAAGACAGCCAAGGAGAGAGGGAAGCTCGAAGCAGGGGAAAATAATATGGACCGCTGGTGTGCCTAGGTAACTCAAGCAGTTAAGTGTCTGACTCTTGGTTTCAGCTCAGGTCATGATCTCACAGTTTCATGGGTTTGAGCCCTGCATCAGGCTCTGTGCTGACAGTGTGGAGCCTGCTTGGATTCTCTGTTTCCCTCCCTCTCTCTCTGCCCCTCCCGAACTCACACCATCTCTGTCTTTCTCAAAATAAATAAAAACTTAAAAAAAATATGGGCTGACATCTTAAGATGGAAAAGAATGCTGAGTTTTCAAGGAATAGCAATAAGAGCAGCTGGGCTAGAACATGGTGAGTAAGTGGAATGTGACATGAAATGAAGATGCAGGGAAAGAAAAAAAATGTAGTGTCATAAAAAGATGAAGTATTTATCCAAAGTAGAGGTTCTTTGGGCGCCTGGGTGGCTTAGTCAGTTAAGTGTCTGACTTTCGCTTAGGTCATGATCTCGCGGTTCGTGGGTTCGTCCCCGCGTCAGGCTCTGTGCTGACTGCCAGCTCAGAGCCTAGAGCCTATTTCAGTCTGTGACTCCCTCTCTCTCTGACCCTCCCCTGCTCACACTGTCTCTCTCTCTCTCTCTCTCCTAGAAATAAATAAAAATATTTAAAAAAAAAAAAAAAAAAGGAGAGGTTCTTAACACTTTTTGTGCCCTAGACCCTTCGGGCAGTATGCTGAAGCTTAGGGGCCTCCTTCTCAGAATGAAATGTTGAAAGGCATAAAACAAAATCAATATGATTACAAAGAAAAATAGTTATATATACATATTAATAAAGTAAATTTATGCTATAGTAACATATACATCCTCTTTATTAATAATGTTAGGTGAGATCTAGTGGAAGGTCTCATAAATATCATTTCTAAAGTGGGGATGAATGCAAATATTTTAAGATATCTACAACAACAATAATATGACAAAAAATATTTGTGATTTCTACTGGTGACAAAGTTATAGGTGCTACTACCATTTGTATGATTTGTCATCTGCCTCAGAATTAAAGGAAATGTTAAATTTCAGTAACAGAGTAGTAAAAAGTTGGATGTCATTTTTCTCTATCTATGTTCCTGGATGTCCTACATTCTGGTGATTCTATCTTCTTTATGGAAAACCCTAGTCTGAAGGGAATTTCTTCCCTTCCAAGTCTTCTTCTAATTTATGTAGACTATTGAGAAAACTGATCTGTGAGGAACCTTATGAAACAACCAAAAAAAAGAGGGACTTCTGCTTACTCTAAACACATATAAAAGAAAAAACACTTTGTATATTTTAGGAAATTCCAAAGAAATGTGATGCAACAAAACCAAGTTTGAACATTGTTTTGCTTTCAGCATTTACTCTCAGATTACTATTTCTTTAAGATTTTATTTTTAAGCAATCTCTACACCCAATGAGGGGCTAGAACACACAACCCTGAGATCAAGAGTTATATGCTCCACAGACTGAGTGAGCCAGGCACCCCTCAAATTACTTTTTTATTTACAACAAAACACTGAGGGGTACCGGGATGACTTAGTTGGTGGAGCGCCTGAGTCTTGATCTCAGCTGAAGTCTTGATCTCAAGGGTATGAGTTCAAGGTCTGCGATGGGCTCCATGCTGGGCATGAAGCCTACTTTAAAAAAAAAAAAAAAGATGTCTTGGGCTTGGGCAGGGGGAAATAAAACAAAACAAGGATTCCACAAACTGAAGACAAGGGTAAAGTCCTCTGGTGAGAGAAAATGGGAAACCTAAAAAACAAGTATATTTTAGACACTTAGAGAAAGTTTCATAAACTAGAAAGCCTCATCTATGTATTCCCTTTTAGAAGAAACATCCACTTTCAGAACCTTGCTTTGGGATTCAGCACCAGAGAATAACCTGGAACTGCTACAGGAGAGCTTATGAGTCATCAGGTATTGAAATAAAACCACAAAAATGAAGAGCTGCACTTCTGCATCTATAGCCTAATGAAATACGTAATGCTTCTCAAACAACTGAACTGCAATTTTTTTGAGAGGGGAAAAAGTGGCCTTATTCTAAATGCTATCTGCTGTCTCAAAAACCCCGAGCAATGGGAGGGCCTGGGTGACTCAGGCGGTTAGGCATCTGACTTCGACTCAGGTCATGATCTCACGGTTCGTGGGTTCAAGCCCCACATCAGGCTCTGTGCTGACAGCTAGCTCAGGGCCTGGAGGCTGCTTCAGATTCTGTGTCTCCCTCTCTCTCTGACCCTCCCCTGCTCATGCTGTCTCTCTCCCTCTTTCTCTCTCTCTCAGAAATAAATAAAAACATTTAAAAATTAAAAAAAAAAAAGAAAACCAAAAAAACCCCGAGCAATGGTACTCTGCATATTAGAGCACTGACACAAGATAGCCTAATGGTTAAAAACACAGGCCCTGGCATCTCACTGGCCAAGCCTGAATCCCAGCCCCAACACTAACTAGCTGTGTAACTCAGGGCCAACCACTTTCTAATCCTAAGTTTGCTGAAAAATAACTGGTCTCATTGGGTTGCTATGAGAACTAGATTAGATGAAATATATATATATACGCTGCTGAGTACAGTACTGGGCACATAATAAAGAGTGGATAATTGATATTAGAAAAGAACAAGTTCAGGACATCTGGGTGGCTCAGTTAAGCGTCCAACTTCAGCTCAGGTCATGACCTCGTGGTTTGTGGGTTTGAGCTCTGCATCAGGCTCTATGCTGACAGCTCAGAGCCTGGGAGCCTGCTTCGAGTTCTGTGTGTGTGTGTGTGTGTGTGTGTGTGTGTGTGTGTGTGTGTGTCTGCCTCTCCCCAGCTCATGCTCTGTCTCTCAAAAATAAAGAAACATTAAAAAAATTTTTTTTTAGAAAAGAACAAATTCTTCCTCCCCAGCCCAATCCTATTACCTCTGTCAAATAGCCAGTTGAGTTCACAAACTTCTCAAAATCAGCATTACTGACTTCATAGGCATCCATATAAAAGGCATCAATAGCAACTCTTCTCGCAGGTGCTTCCCCATCTTGCTTTATCTGAGGATCATCTGTGCCCATTGTAAACACTCCGGCAGGGATGAGGGCCATCTGTAGCAAAAGGGAAGATGAGGAGTCATGCCGTCACAGCCATGTGGACCTGTGTCAAGCGCAGCGAGCCGAGCAGCACCCATGTTATTACATGCCCACCACATGAATCACTGCACAATCAGTGATATCACTCATGCTCCTGTGAAAGTCTCAAAAAGAAGTGAAAATCCTTTACGAACATAATTTCCTTAATCAAAACTCTACATGATATATGCCATGGAAACAGGTCTGGAGCAATAAATAGTCACCAAGCTGCTAGTGGCTGGGAAAATATTCCACTTTTTAATACATTTGAGTATGTCTTTCCTTTAATATGCTCTCATTTCCTTTGAATTTTTTCCAATTTTATTTTTAAAAATAAAATCAAATGCAAAAATGCCCTATACCATATTCTTAAAAACCAGTGAGTGAATGTGGGTCTCCAATGAAATAGAGAAGATTTAAATCACTGAAATGGAGTATCTAAAAAGTTTAATAAGGGACCATGTCTTGTCCTTATTATGTCCTTGTCCTTAACTGATTCCTTATTAAAACTCTAATTGCAATTATTTTGCTACTATCTACCATCTCAAATAAACTCTAATCTCCAAGAGGGCAGTGGACTGCCCTGTTCACAACTGTATTTCTAGCACTAAACATACCACCTAAGGACTACATCAAATATATTCAGCTAAGAAATGCAGGCCTATGAATCATTAGTTTTTACATATAAGTAAAAACTAAAAAGAGACTCTACTTCATGCCCAGTGGCATGTCTACAACCAAAACGATTGACAATAACAAATATTGACATGGATGTGGAAGTTGGAACCTTCACATATTGCCAATCATGGGATATTGCTTCCATATTGCTGGTAGGAATGTGAAATTATGCAGCTGCCTTAGAAAACAGTCACTTGGTTCTTCAAAAATATAAACACAGGGACGCCTGGGTGGCTCAGTCAGTTAAGCATCGACTTTGGTTCAGGTCATGATCTCACAGCTCATGGTTTCAAGCCCCGTGTCAGGCTCTGTGCTGACAGCTCAGAGCCTGGAGCCTCCTTCCGATTCTGTGACTCTCTCTCTCTCTCTCTCTCTCTCTCTCTCTGACTTCTCCCACTCATGATCTCTCTCTCTCAAATATAAATAAAACAAAAAAAATTTTTTTTAATCTAAATACAGAGTTACCATATGACCTTGCTATTTCACTCCTACAAAGATATCCAAGATAAATGAAAATAAACGTCCGTGAAAAAAACTCCTACACAAATGTTCAGAGTAGCAGTATTCACAACAGCCAAAAAAACTGAAACACAAATGTCCATCAAATGACAGATATACAAAATGTGATACATCTATAAAGTGGAATATTATTCAGCCATAAAAAGAAATTGAAGTATCAATACATATTACAATATGGATGAACCTTGAAAACATTATTCTAAGTGAAAGAATCTACTCACAAAAGGCCACATCTTGTATGACTCCCTTCCTACGAAATGCCCAGAACAGACAAATCCAAAGAAACATACAGTAGATTAGCAGCTGCCAGATGTAGGAGGGGAAAAGAAATGGGGAATGACTTCTAATGGATACAGGGTTTCTTTGTGGGTTGATGGAATGTTCTGGAATTACTGATGCTGGTTGTGAAAGCCTATGAATGAGCTACAAAAACAGTAAATTGTTCAATTTAAAAGAGTGAATTTTTGCTGGGAATTTACCCAAGGGATACAGGAGTGTTGATGCATAGAGGCACATGTACCCCAATGTTCATAGCAGCACTTTCAACAATAGCCAAATCATGGAAAGAGCCTAAATGTCCATTAGCTGATGAATGGATCAAGAAGATGTGGTTTATCTATACGATGGAATACTATATGGCAATGAGAAAGAATGAAATCTGGCCAGGTATAGCAACATGGATGGAACTCGAGGGTGTTATGCTGAGCGAAATAAGTCAGGCAGAGAAAGACAGATGTCATATGTTTTCACTTACAAATGGAACAGGAGAAACTAACAGGGCACCATGGGGGAGGAGAAGGGGAAAAAATAGTTGGGGAGAGGGAGGGAGGCAAACCATGAGAGACTCTTGAATACTGAGAACAAACTGAGGGCTGATGGGTGTGGGGGCGAGGGGAAGAGGGGTGATGGGCACGGAGGAGGGCACTTGTTGGGATGAGCACTGGGTGCTATATGGAAACCAACTTGACAATAAACTACGAAAGAAAGAAAAAATAAAAATAAAATTTAAAAATAAATTTCAAAAAGTGAATTTTATGGTATATCATTTTATCTCATTTTTTTAAGCTTATGTATTTATTTTGAGAGATAGAAAGAGAGCATGAACACACATGCAAGCAGGAGAAGGGCAGAGAGAGAGGGAGGGAGAGAATCCCAAACAGGCTCCACACTGTCAGCACAGAGCCTTGATTTGGGACTCGATCTCATGCACTGTGAGATTGTGACCTGAGCCAAAATCAAGAGTCACACAGTTAACCAAATGAGCCACCCAGGCATCCCTATTTCAATGTTTTTAAAAACAGCACACAATCATACCATCTGTCAGAAATACATTCTGTAGGCACAGTATCTTACTTCCTAATCAGCTGAATGAAAAATCAATTGACTTTCCAGCAGCTTAAGAACTGTGAAGTCTCTAATCTATAAAATAAGGGTTCTCAGGGCGCTTGGATGGCTCAGTCAGTTAGGTGTCTGACTCTTGATTTCAGCTCAGGTCATGATCTCACAGACTTGTGGATTTGAGCCTCATGTCAGGCTCTGCACTGACAGTGTGAGGCCTGCTTGGGATTCTCTCTCTCTCCCTCTGTCTCCACCCCTCCCCCACTCATACTCTCTCTGTCTCTCTCAGAACTAAATAAGCCTTAAATAAAATAAAAGGGATGTCTGGGTGGCTTAGTTGGTTGGGCATCTGACTTCGGCTCAAGTCATAATTTCATGGTTCATGGCTTCGAGCCCCATGTCAGGCTCTGAGCTGTCAGCACAGATTCAGATTCTGTGTCTCCCTCTCTCTCTCTGCCTGTCCCCGACTCATGCTCTGTCTCTCTCTCTCTCTCTCAAAAATAAATTAACATTAAAAATTAAAAATAAAATAAAATAAGGGTTCAAATTGAGGAAGTCAAGGAGAGATGATTAGGAATAAAAAGAAAGAATGTGGGTTAGCAGTAACAGCAGAAAGTATGGAAAAACAAGACCAGAAGAAACAGAAAGTAGCAATCAATCACTGATTCCTACTATTCCTATTGATTATCTTTGCTAGTGGTTGTCTTTAATTCTGTGCACCTATTTCCCAATGAAAATAGAGCTCTTTTCATGTATGACATATGGGTAATAAATGCTTATTATTTGTCCAATGTATTACTATTCTTCTAAGGAATCATGCTTGAGGCACGTGAATGGCTTAGTCAGTCAAGTATCTAACTCTTAATTTCAGCTCAGGTCATTATCTCATGGTTGATGAGAGCACATGTGTGTACATGCATGTACACTCACTCTCCCTCTCTCTCAAAATAAAAAAATACACTTTAAAAAAAATCATGCTTGACTACTCCTGTCTCCTAATCTCAGCGTTACAGAGATCACCCTGTTTTACTGGATCTCCTAGATATATTTCCCTCTGTTCTGTTGCCAGACAACTGCAGGAGCCTTATAACCAGTCACCCTGTCTCCAGTCTCATTCTTTCACCTCCCTCCTTGTTCTTCTCTAAGCCGCTTATCTTCTGGTCCGTCATTCATTCGGTAAGTATTTAAGCACCTACTGAACTTTCTGAAATGCCAATCTTTGATATCCAATGCAATTCATTACAGCTCTATTTTTAACAGAAAAATATTGGAGAAAACCTAAATGTTCATCAGAAGTAGACAGGTTAAGTAAATTGTGGACCATCCACAAAACAGAAACTAACACAGTCACAAGTAAAGGAATTACATAATAAATATATTTATAAATACATAGTAGACATAGTGGATTAATCACTTGTAAAACTAGCATGAATATTAAAAGACAAAGATAGTAAAAACAACTCATTACAATAATTAGTTAAGTGATATGCAAAATGAAAAGATAAAAAACAAGATATCAAAAACATGAAACATGGCAGCAGGGAGTAAAAATGTGACACTTTAGAATGCCATCAAACAAGTTATCAACTTAAAAATAGGCTATATAAAAACCTCATGATTGTTATATGAAAACCTCATGGAAATCACAAAGTGAAAACCTACAGTAAATACACAAAAGATAAAGGAAAAGTAATACAAGCATACCATTAAAGAAAGCCATCAAACCACAAAGGAGAGCAAGAGAAGAAAAAAAGGAACAGAGAAGAATAACAACAACAACAACAAAACCCAGGAAACAATGAACAAGATGGCAATACATACATACCTATCAATAATTACTTTAAATGTAAGTGGACTAAATTATCCAATCAAAAGACAGAAAGTGACTGAATAATTAAAAAACAAAGGGGCGCTTGGTGGCTCAGCCGGTTAAGTGTCCGACTTGACTTTGGCTCAGGTCTTGATCTCACTGTTTGTGAGTTTGCCCCTGGATCAGGCTGTGTATCAGCACAGAGCCTGAAGCCTGTTTTGGATTCTGTGTCTCCCTCTTTCTCTCTGTCCTCCCTCCCTTGCTCCTGTTCTGTCTGTCTGTCTGTCTTTCTCAAAAATAAACAAACATTTAAAAATATTAAACAAAACAAAACACAACAACAACAACAACAAAAAAAAACAAGACCCATCTATATGCAGTATACAAAACACTTACTTTAGGGGTAAGGACACACACAGACTGAAAGTGAAGGGAAGGAAAAAGATACTCCATGAAAATGGAAACCAACAGGAAGCTGGAATAGCTATACTTACATTAGACAAAATCAACTTTAAAACAGAAACTACAATAAAACACAAGGAACATTACATAATGATAAAGAAGCCAGTCCAACCAGAGGATATAACATTTGTACAAATTCATGCAACCAAGATAGGACCCCTAAATATATCAACCAAAGATTAATAGACCTAAAGGGAGAAATAGACAGCACCACAATAATATACCCCAACTACATCAATGGATAAATCACCCAGACAGAAAAATCAATAAAGAAACTGCAACCTTAAACAACACACTAAACCAAATGGACTTAACAGTCATATACGAAACATCCCATACAAAAGCAAAATTACACATTCTTCAGACTTAAAGCTGTATTACAATGCTGTAATCATCAAGACAGTATGGTACAAGAACAGACACTCAGATCAATGGGACAGAATAGAGAACCCAGAAATGGACACACAAACATGGCCAACTACTCTTTGAAAAGCAGGAAAAGAATATCCAAAAGAATAAAGACAGTTTCTTCAGTAAATTGTGCTGGGAAAACTGGACAGCAACATGCAGAAAAATGAACCTGGACCACTTTCTTACACCATACACAAAAATAAATTCAAAATGCATGAAAGACCTAAATGTAAGACGGGAAGCCATCAAAATCTTCGAGAAGAAAGCAGGCAGAAAACTCTTTGGCCTTGGCCACAGCAACTTCTTTTTCAACATGTCTCCAGAGGGAAGGGAAACAAAAGTAAAAATGAACTATTGGGACCTCATCAAACTAAAAAGCTTCTGTACAGCAAAGAAAACAATCAGCAAAACTAAAAGGCAACTGACGGAATGGGAGAAGATGTTTGCAAATGACATATCAGATAAAGGGTTAGTATCCAAAATCTGTAGAGAACTTATCAGACTCAACACCCAAAATACAAATGATCTAGTGAAGAAATGGGCAAAAGGCATGAATAGACACTTCTCCAAAGAAAACGTCCAGATGACCAACTGACACATAAAAAAAGCTCAACATCCCTCATCATCCGGGAAATACAAATCAAAACCACAATGAGATACCACCTCACACCCATCAGAATGGCTAGCGTTAACAACTTAGGCAACAACAGGTCTTGGCAAGGATGCAGAGAAAGAGGACCTCTTTTGTACTGCTGGTAGGAATGCAAACTGGTACTGCCACTCTGAAAACGATATGGAGATTCCTCAAAAAATTAAAAATAGAACTACCCTATGACCCAACAATTGCACAAGTAGGTATTTACCCAAGGGATACAGGTGTGCTGTTTCAAAGGGCATTAAAAGGGCACATTAACCCCAATGCTTATACCAGCACTATCGACAATAGCCGAACTATGGAAAGAACCCAAATATCCATTGTCCATTGATGGATGAATGGATAAAGAAGATGTGGTATATTATTATACACACACACACACACACACACACACGGGAATATTGATAGGCAATCAAACAGAATGAAATCTTGCCATTTGCAACTACATGGATGGAACTAGAGGCTTTTATGCTAAGCGAAATTAGTCAGTCAGAGAAAGACAAATATCATATGACTTCACTCATGTGAGGGCTTTAATATACAAAACAGATGAACATAAGGGAAGGGAAGTAAGAATAATACAAAAACAGGGAGGGGTGGCTCAGTCGGTAAAGAATCCAACTTCGGCCCAGGTCATGATATCACAGCTAGTGTGTTCGAGCCCTGCGTCAGGCTCTGTGCCGACAGCTCAAAGCCTGGAGCCTGCTTCCAATTCAGCGCCCCTCTCTTGCTCTGCCCCTTCCCCACTCGCGTGCTCGCGTGCGCGCTCTCTCTCTCTCTCTCTCTCTCTCTCTCTCTCATAAAAAAACTGGGAGGGGGACAAAATATAAGATTCTTAAATACAGAGAATAAACAAAGGGTTGCTGTAGGGGTTGTGGGAGGGGGGATGGGTTAAACGGTTAAGGGGCATTAAGGAATCTACTCCTGAAATCACTGTTGCACCATACGCTAACTTGGATGTAAACTAAAAAATAAATAAATAATTTTTTAAAAAATAGACATTCTTCTCAAGTGCACATGGAACATTCTCCAGAATAGATCCCAGGCCACAAAACAAGTCTTAATAAATTTAAGAAGAGTGAAATCATATCAAGCATCTTTCCAAGCACAATGATATGAAAACTAGAAATCAATTCTATAAAGAAAAGTGGAAAATGCACAGTTATGTGAAGATTAAACAACATGCTACTTATCAAGCAAGGGGTCAGAAAAGAAATCAAAAGGGGCGCCTGGGTGGCTCAGTCGGTCAAAAGTCCAACTTTGGCTCAGGTCATGATCTCACAGTTCGTGGGTTCGAGCCCCACGTCAGGCTCTGTGCTGACAGCTCAGAGCCTGGAGCTTGCTTCAGATTCTGTATCTCCCTCTCTCTCTGACCCTCCCCTGCTCATGCTGTCTCTCTCTGTCTCCCTCTGTCTCTCTCTCCGTCTCTCTCTCTCAGAAATAAATGAAAGATTTTTTAAAAATTGAATTTAAAAAAAATCAAAAGATAAATTTAAAAAATACCATGAGACAAATAAAAATGGAAGTATACCAAAATTTATGGGATGCAACAGAAGAAATTCTGAGATATTCAGAGCAATAACTGCCTACCTTAAGAAACCAGTTCTTTAAAATGATAAAAATGACAAATCTTGAGCTAGACTCACCAGAAAAAAAGAGAGTGGACTCAAAAAAATAAAATCAAAAATGAAAGAGGAGATATTATAAGTAATAACACAGAAACAAAGGATCACAAGAAAAAACTCTGAACAATTATATGCCCAAAACTGAACAATCTGAAAGAAAAAGTTTCCAGAAACATATAACCTACCAGACTGAATCATGAAGAAATAGATAAAATCTGAGGAGGCTCATTACTACTAAGGAAATTGAATCAGTAATCAAAAACTTTTCAAAAATACAAAAGTCCAGAACCAGAGGGCTTCAATGGTAAATCCTACCAAATACTCAAAGAATTATTACCAGTCCTTCCCAAACACTTCCAAAAAACTGAAGAGAGAGCACTTTCAAACTCATTTTATGAGGTCAGTATTATCCCAACACCAAAACCAGACAGGATGCTGCAAGAATAAGAAATTATAAAGCCATATCTGTGATGAACATAGATGTAAAAATCTTCAACAAAATATTAGCAAACTGACTTCAAAAATACATTAAAAGGTTCACACACCATGATCAAGGGGGGTTTACTCCTGGGATGCAAGGCTGATTCAATATCCACAAACATGATACACCACGTAAACAATAATGTATGATAAAAATCATATGATCATCTCAATAGATGCAAAAAAGCATCTGACAAATCTCAACATCCACTTATTTTTTTAAAGGTTTATTTATTTGGAGAGTAAGAGGCTGAGAGAGAGAATCCCTAGCAGGCTCCACACTGTCAGTGCAAAGCCTGACACAGGGCTCAATTCATGAACCCTGAGACTATGACCTGAGTCAAAATCAAGAATCAGAAGCTTAACTGTCTAAGCCACTCAGGCGCCCCAAAATTCAACATCCACTTATGATTAAAAAAAAAAACTCTCAAAAAAGTGAGTATAGACAGAAAGCACCTCAACATAATAAAGGCCATTTGCGACAAGACCACAGCTAACATTATATTCAATGGTAAAAAGCTTAAAGCCTTTCCTTTAAGATCAAGAACAAGACAAGGATGCCCACTCTTGCCACTTTCATTCAATTTAATATTGGAAGTTCTAGCCAGAGTAATTAGGTAAGAAAAAGGAATAAAAGATATCCAAACTGGAAAGGAAGAAGTAAAACTATCACCATGTACAGATAACGTGTTATATATAGAAAACCCCCAAAGACTCCACCAAAAAACTGTTAAATAATCAAATTCCAGTAATGTTGCAGGGTACAAAATCAATACCAAAAAATCCTGTTATGTTCCCATACAGTAATAACCAAATATCACAAAGACAAAACAATCCCATTTATAATTGCATCAAAAATAATAAAATATCTAAGAATAAATTTAACCAAAGGGCTGAAAAACTTGCATACTGAAAATAACACATTAAGAAATTGAAAACAATCATGGAAAAGATATTCCATGCTCTTGGATTTAAAGAATTAATATTGATAAAGCATCCTTATGATTCAATGCAATTCCTATCAAAATTCCAATGGTATTTTTCAGAGAAATAGAAAAAACAATCCTAAAATGTGTATGGAACCACAAAAGACTCTGAATAGCCAAAGCAATCTTGAGAGAGAACAACAAAGCTGGAGGTATTGCACTCCCTGATTTCAAACACTATTACAAAGCTACAGTAATTAAAACAATATGGAATTGGCATAAAAACAAACAATAAAACATAATAGAGAGCCCAGAAATAAACCCATGTAAACATGGTCAATACATTTACAACAAAGAGGCAAGAATATCAATTGGAAAGAAGAGTCTCTTCAATAAAGTGTTAGGAAAACTGGGTACCCACATACAAAAGAATGAAACTAAACCACTACCTTATACCGTAAACAAAAATTAACTCAAAATGGATGAAAGACCTGAACACAAGACCTGAAACCATAAAATTCTGGATGAAAACCTAAGCAGTAAGCTCCCTGATACAGATATTGGTGATGAGTTTTTGAATCTGACACTAAAAGTATTAACAAAACCAAAAATGAACAAGTGGGTCTTTATCAAAAAGCATCTGTACAGCAAAGGTAACCATCAACAAAATAAAAAGGCAATCTAGTGAATGGTAGAATTTTTTTGCAAATCATATATCTAACAAGTGGTTAATATTGATAATATACATAAAAATATCATACAATTCAACAGCCAAAAAAAAATCTGATAACATATGGCCTGAATAGACATTTTTCCAAAGAAAACATACAGATGGTGAACAAGTATATGAAAAGATATCATTTATTATCACAGAAATGTAAATCAAAACCACAATGAGACAGCAACTTACACCTGTTAGAATGGCTATAAGCAATACACCTCACATCTATTACAATGGCTCTTATCAAGAGGATAAGAAATAACAAGTATTAAAAGAAACCTATGTGTACTGTTGGTGGGAATGTAAATTGGTACAACCTCTATGGAAAACAGTATGGTGCCTCTTCAAAAAGCTAAAAAGTATTATTTAAAGAATGACCACATAGAAGCACCTGTGTGGCTCAGATGGTTGAGTGCCCCACTTTGGCTCAGGTCATGATCTCACATTTCACAAGTTCAAGCCCCACAAAGGGCTCTATGCTGACAGCTCAGAGACTAGAGCCTGTTTCAGATTCTGTGTCTCCTTCTCTTTGCCCCTTCCCTACTTGTGCCCTGTCTCTCAGTCTCTCAAAAATAGACATTTAAAAAAATTAAAAAATAAAAAAAAGAATGACCACATAATAATTTCACTTCTGGGTATTTACTAAAAGATAACTAAAACAGCAATTCAAAAAGACATATGCACCCCAATGTTTAAGGTAGCACTATTTATAATAGCCAAGATATGGAAACAACTTAAGTGTCCATCAGCGGATGAATGGATAAAGAAATTCTGGAATGTATCTAAGTATGTAAATATGTGTGTATATATAAAAATATATGTCCTTATATATATCATGTACATCATATATATAATGCATATATACATATATATCTAAATCATTCAGTCAAAAAAAGAATGAAATCTTGCCATTTGGAACATGGATGGATCTTGAGGACATTATGCTAAGTAAAGTAAGTCAGACAGAGAAAGACAATATATGATCTCTCTTCTGTGTAGACTCTAAAGAAACAAAGAAATAAAAACCAAGCTCATAGATACAAAGAACAGATTGTGGTTGCCACAGGCAGGGGGTGGGAGGCAGGGGGTGGGGGACAGGGAAGGGGGATGAAAGAAAATTGGTCAATTACACCTCAACAAAAATAAATTTTTAAAAAAGATTGGTCTGGAGTGCCTGGATGGCTCAGTTGGCTGAGCATCCAACTCTTGATTTTGGCACAGGTCATGATGTCACAGCGGTTCCAGTCCAGCACTGGGCTTTGCGCTGATGGTGCAGAGCCTGCTTGGGATTCTGTCTCCCTCTCTCTCTGCCCCTCTCCTGCTCCCTTCTCTCAAAATAAATAAATAAACTATTTAAAAAAAATTTTATCGTTTATTTATTTTTAAGACAGAGACAGAACATGAGCGGAGGAGAGGCAGAGAGAGAGGGAGACACAGAATCAAAATAGGCTCCAGGCTCTGAGCTGCCAGCACAGAACCCGATGCGGGGCTCGAACCCACGAACCTCAAGATCATGACCTGAGCCGAAGTCGGACGCTTTACCGACTGAGCCACCCAGGCGCCCCAACATTTAAAATTTTTTTTTAAAAATTAAAAAGATTGGTAAGTTCCAGAAAGGCATGGCTTTATACTTCTCTTAAAAAAACTGTGTACTTTTTGTCTGTTCTATAAGGAATCAGGTAGAAACCCAAGTTAACCACTACAATATTTGAAATTTACTCTAGGGCTTCTTTAGTGCCCCATACAGATCACTGCTTGGAAACTTCAGAGCATATGGATGTTTTTGTTATTGTTCTTGTTTTAGGAGGAGAATGAAAACACTTTACTGAACCACCTAAAACCTAAAATGTTTTTTAGTTGTAACAAATATTTTAAAAAGCATTATATATATATATCCCTTAATAAATGATAAGGTAAACATCTTTGTAACCCACCATTCATGAAAGTACCTTGCCAGTCCCTGCAGAAGCCATTACTATGCTCATGCTGAACACAAACCCTCTGCCTCATCACAGAGAAAAACCATTGCTCTTTTAACTTACATTTAAGATGTAATTGACATAAGACATTATATTAGCTCCAGGTGTACATGATTCAATAATCATATATAGTATGAAATGATCACCATAGTAAGTCTGGTTAACATCCATCACAACAGTTAAAAAATGTGTTTTCTTATAAGAACTTTTAAGATCTCTCACTAACTTTGAATACAGTATTGAATATAGTTACCATACTGTATTCTCCTTTTATATGCACTGTTAACTTATTTTATTTGCAGTTTAATTATTTAACTATGCATCCCTAAACATTATAGTTTTTATGCTATTTTTTTAATATGGCATTTAGGTATCTAAATCTCTAGGTTCTCTATCTTTTTCCTTTTGCAATTTATTTGTTGAAGAAACTGGGTCATTTGTCCAACAGATTCCCAGAGTCAAGATTTTGTTGGCTGTAACCTCACAATATAGTTTATCATTATCTCCTGCCCTCTGCAACCCCTGAAAATTGATGGCTGAATCTGGAGGCTTTATCAGATTCAGGTTTGATTTGGGGGGAGTAAGACTCCCCTGGAAGTGGTGTTGTCTTCTTCATTTAAGAAACACATAGTGTAGGGGCACCTGGGTGGTTCAGTCAGTCGGTTAAGCAACTCTTGGTTTTGGCTCAGGTCATGATCTTATGGTTTGTGAGACAGTCTTGCACTGGACAGCAGAGCCTGCTTGGGATTCTCTCTCCCTCTCTGCTTCTCTCTCTCTCTCTCAATAAACTTTTGAAAAAACAGCAGTACACAGTGTACAGGTTTGCTCTCTTTTGTGTTGCTAGCGCCACTGAGGTTCAATTCATCAGGGGTTGCAAAATGATGTTATTCCAATTCTATCGTATCTTCATTTATGGTTAAAGTGCTTCTATAAAGAGAAACTTCCCCTGCTCAGTTATTTGGTTACTCTGTGGTATATTCATGGGAAAGTCAAGATAAATTATTGGCTCTTTCCCTTTATTTACCAGCTTTCAAAATAAAGAGCTGGTTCCCAAGAATCCTCCCAAGATGATGAAAACCAAACAAAAATAAAAATAAAACTGGGAAAGGAAAGGAGCTAGGCTGTGTGCTATCTCCATTTTTGGCAAAACACTGGATCTTCAAAGCGTGTTACTAAATTCAAAGGAAAGGCATTAATACAAGAGGCATGGTCTGATGAGCCTATTCTTACTAGAAAAATACTGTATTTCATAATTCCCCATAACTGTGGTTGCTAACCATTATCAAGACTCCCAGAATTCCATGAGCCCTCAAGATCTTGCCAATAAATTACAATATGCTTGAGTTAGCAAGGAGTTCATGGTAGTTGCCTTCAGTAAACTTCATTGGATGCAGCATCCAATGCAGTAGGGAGAACTCTTACCAGAGCAGACAAATTAGGGAAGGGAGCCTGTGTACTTTACCAGAAATGCCAGTGATTGGAAAATCTCTGCTTTCTGATATAACCAATTCTACGTGTGGATTTATCTAAATTTTAAAAATCTCTTTCCAATATTATACTAAATCTTCTTCCCTGTCACATATTAATCAGAAATACATTATAAAACTAAAGTAGCTCATTTGTGACTTGTGAAAATAGATTTCATTGAACTTCTGAGACAAAAAACAAACTGTAAGAAAGTTAGAGTAAGTGAGCAGGTGGGAGAGAAAGTAGTTGGGGAAACAGGAGAGAAAGGACATACTAATTTGAGGGAGTGACCAATCTCAGAGAATGTTCTAAAACAGAATAGAATCCAGCATATTTTTATGTGAATTAGGGAGAAAAAAAGAAAATTAAGGAGTTACAAGGAAAAAGAATGAAAACAAGAAAAAAAAAAGGATGTTCTTAATACATTAATACAGAGAGATCTTGCCAAGATAAAGAACTACAGTAAACACAGCAAGGTTCACCATCATAAGCAGGGCATGCTATCATTTGTGTGAAAAGGAGGTGGGAAAAAGAAAACCATGTAAATATATTGTCTGTTCAGAAAAGTAAACAATAAAATGAAGTGTCAATTTGATCATATACCACTTTCCTACTTAGGTGTGCCCCTCACATTTTCAGGGTAAAATAAATATCTAAGCCTTATAGCCTAATCTCTCACCATCTCCCTCGCCCTGTATTCTACCTACACTGTCTGTAGTCAATATTCAAGATCACCTCCTCCAGCCTATTACTGCCTACAATTCCCTCATCTGGCTGAGTCATATCTCCCTCATTTGGGTTCCTCAAAGAAATACCTCTGTCTACCCTAAAAAGTGACACACAGAGTAATTTAATGATGGGTTTTCACCTTCTCTAGATCCTAGGCTCTTTGGAAATCAAAAATAAAGTTTTCACTTCTATATAAAAAAAATCTTTATGGACTGAATGAGTGAGATCATGAATATGATGAGGAATTTGCCATTTGAATTATCTCTAATTGTAAAAATTCTTTTTCTTTTATAACACAGTCCCAGACATGGAAAGCATGGTTGCATCGTAGTGAAACCTGTTTAAAAGACACTGATCAACAAACATTCTCTATTTTCTTAGTAGAGGTTTGGGTCAGATCCAAGTGCATTGTCTTCTGGAGTCTCAGGCCAAAAGGAAATACTCAAAAGTAACCACGAGGTTATTTTATGGGAAGAAGAAACCACAGCCCCAATGCCAGATCACCAGCTCGGTCTTCCCTTTTAATGAAGAAGCCAGTCCACACCCTCAGGTAGTGCTGACCAATTACAAAGCAACACAACTCTCCACCAAAAACTGCTCAAAGCTACACAAGAAGGAGTTTTCCAGTGGGAGGAAAAGAGAACATTTGGAGACAGACCAAATGAACAGGATCAATAATATTTTGGGGTTCCTAGGAAGTATTCTTGTAGTATGTCTGTGCCTGAGTATAATGCAGAGCTGTTGTAGTACAGAGGGGTAATATGCGCAGGTTGAACTGTGTGACATAAAAGCTTTACCTGCCCTCCCCAAAAAAAGACTGTGCTCAAGGGCTGAACTAGGCTCACGCATTATTCTCATTATCCTCCAAATGTCTGAGACACAAGATTCCTCAGGCCTTGGAAGAGAAGGCAGAATGTTAAGCAGTTCTGCAGAGAAGCAAAAAAATAGAAGACTTCAGACAAAACCTTCAAGTGTAGTTTTAAAATTATTAAAATGATCTAACAAGAGGTTTTATAAAGAACTTAAAAGGTAAAAGACAAAAAAGCTCTCCAGCAGCAGACAAGTAGGTCCTATTCTGAGAACAGGTGTTCAGCCGTCGGCTCAAAGACAAGACCCACAGGAAGCTGTGCGCATTGTTCCTAATGAAGTTTTACAATCACCTCATTTCCTCATCCTCTTCTCGCTCAAGGTGAGTACTAACAATGCTAATACAATCAGAGCTTCCACTGTGGACTCCTGGCCCACTTTTTCTCCTTCTTCTTCTTCTTCTTTTTCCATTGACCATCAGAGATACCAGCACTGAATAAGCCAAGTTTCCATTCTGGAGGCGTTCTGGAAGCAATAGATAACAAGAGTCTGCATTGCTGAGTGGATCCGAATTTCCAATTTACATGAATGAGATAAAGTTTCCCGAATTTCCAATTTACATGAATGAGATAAAGTTTCCTGTCCTACAAATGTGATGCTAGCGAAACTCAGAGCACCAGGTGTTTCACTCTGGAGGACCCTAAGCCAGATGAAAAGAACCATTTTAATCAAGTCTTCCTTTTGAAGTTCCAGATTCAAACGATCCATGCCTTCTTGAAAGTATGTTAACACCCCCTTTGTAACACCACAGTTTGTGTCATTGCCACTCAAGCCAAAAGCACAGAAGTCAAGGTGAGTCTATTACCATCAGAACCATATTTGGGCTACACACTCCAGCCAGGTGGGCATCTATACTTTTGCCCACCTAGCACTCATCATTTCCTGTTCTTGTCAGAGCAAGGGACATCCCTTTGAAACCATGTGTTCAACTCCTTAAATATATACGGCTTGGGTAGAGCTTGATGACTCTACTTCACCTACAGTGACTTAGGCTTAGTCAACTGTGACTTTGAGAAAAGGGGTACTTTCACCTACATTATCAGTAAAAGAAATAGAGAGAGAGACAGAGAGACACTGCCTGAAAATAGAGCAAACACAGAAGAAAGGAGAGCCAGGAGGCAATCAAAAAAGAAGATCTGAAGATGCTGTCTGAGGCCCTGGAACCAGTTGTGTCTGAAGAGCCAGGAGGCAATCAAAAAAGAAGATCTGAAGATGCTGTCTGAGGCCCTGGAACCAGTTGTGTCTGCTCTTGAACTTGCCAACTATGAGAGCTCATAAATATGTCCCCCCGCCCCAATTTTTTTCCAGCTTAGGTCAGCTTTGCCTTTTCTTTCACTTGCTGTGAGATTTTTACCTTATATCCAAAAATGAAATAAGCTTATATGAACACTTTTGTGTAGTCCTCCCTTTTCCTTCTTTCCTCTCCTCAAATCTAATAAGCTAAAGGTTCAGAAGAAAGTGAGGTGAACAAGAGAAGCATGATCTCGGGATCTGTCCAGAAATTGCTGTCCTAGCTGTCTACACAAGGCCTATCTATCTATACCATTCTCTAAGTCTATGGCCTGCACAGACAGACAATAATTATAGATGGAATAACATTAAAGTTCCTACAAGCCCTGGGATTTATGATTCTATTAGGCCTCAGCTGCCTGATCTGTAAAGTGGGCAATAATATCTCTTGCTGGATTTTTGGGAGGATGAGACACAGCAAAAGATTATTTTACAAAGGCTTCTTCAAAGTATGGGATACCCTTTATTCCCATAGCAGTTTTTTTCAGTATTGTATCCACCAAAAAAAAGGCAATAGATGAATCAAGCAATTATTACAGAACATCTAAAATACATAAGGCACTCTGGAGATACAGAGATTTAAAAAGTTCTAAAAATGCTTCCCATGTAGAGTATCAGACTACTACACAGATAACACCAAAGAAAATTTATAAGTTGCCATTAATACTACTTCCTGGAGGGAAGTTTCATGAAAGAGATGGCGTTGGATCATGCTTTGACACATGGGAAAGCATTACCCAATCAGAAACATTCTCAGGTAGGAAATCAGGACTAGAGTTGCCCATACATACTGAGACATGGCATACTATGTAATCATCCCAGGATTCTAAACGCCTTTCAAGCAACCGATTTAAAAGATACATGGAGATTAAAACACTTTGCTGCCTTGCACAAAAAAAACAGTGTAGAAATTGTGAATTTTCTCATTGAGAATTATATATATTTTTAACCAGAAGGGACTGGAGTAAAATTTTAAAATATCTAAGTTATTTCCCATACAATTTTTACTGCTGTAACTTTCCAGTGAAACTGTAAATTCCTTGAGGGTGAAGCCCAGTGCTATTTATTATTGTGTCCCTCATCTTGCCAAGTGCTCATTAAATGAAATGCAATACGAAAAAAGACTCACAGTTGAAAAGTGTTACATTAAAAAGTGTGACAAATGTCACCCCCAGAAGTCTTAAATTACTAACATTTCCCAGAACACACCGTGCACTAGCACAATGCTTTGTTTGGGCCCATGCTCCTCCCCTTCTTGGAATGTCCTTCAATCTGTCTTCCCATCCCTAGCTCCTGAAAATGTCTCCTTCAAGCACTAACTCTAATGTGACCTTTTCTTTGAGGTACTAATTCTTTCAAGGAAGAATGAATCGTTGCTTCCTCTCCAAGTGCTTTATAACGTATTTCTCCTGTAGTGTTATCACTACGGAAAAATGATGCTTATGTGTGCTTGTGCATGGAGAGGGAAGGGGGAGAGAGACAGACAGAGAGAGTGAGAGGAAGGTAGGGGGAGAAGAAGACGGGGAAGAGAGAGTGCGCATGCGCAGATGCTAGCAAGTGCACATCAGCCCTTGAGGGAAGGGCATAGGGTTTTTTTCTTTTCCTTATTCCCAGGACATAAGGCAGTGTAATAAAATATGTGTACCAAATAAACATCTGTTGAATTAAACTAAAAAAACACGAAAGAAAAAAATAAATTGAATACAGCCCCAATCCAAATCTCAGAAAGCTATTATTTCATGATATCAACAAACTGATTCTAAGTTTTTACGTACAGGCAAAAGACCCAAAATAGCCAATACAACACTGAAGGAGAAAAACAGAGCTAGAGGACGGATGCTACCCAACGTGAAGAGTTACTGTAAATGTAAAGTAATGAAGACAGTGTCTACTGGCGAAAAAACAAACAGATCAATAAATCCCAGAAAAAGACCTCCGTAAGTAGCGTCAACTGACCTTTGACAAAGGAGCTAGGTGATACAGTGGAGTGAAGAGAGTCTCTTCAATAAGTGGTGCTAGAACAACTGGATATTAACATAAAAAAAATAATAATCTAGACACAGACATTATACCCTTCACAAAAATTAACTCAAAATGGATCACAGACCTATATCTAAAATGCAAAACTGTAAAACTCTTAGAAGATAACATAGGAGAAAGCCTAGATGACAATGGGTATGGTGATGACTTTTTAGATACAACATCAAAGGCATCACCCACAAAAAAAGTGCCAAGCAAGGCTTCAGTAAAATTAAAACTTTCTGCTCTTCAAAAGATAATGTCAAGAGAATGAGAAAACAAGCCACAGACTTAGAGAAATTTGCATATGACACATCTGATAAAGGAATGTTACCCAAAAACTCTTCAAACTCAACAAGAAGAAAACAATCTGATTTTCAAATGCGCCCAAGGGCATCTGGGTGGCTTAGTCAGTTACGTGTCTGACTCTTGATTTCAGCTCAGGTCATGATCTCATAGTCTGTGGGTTCGAGGCCTCATCAGGCTCCACGCTAACAGGGCGGAGCCTGGTTTGGATTCTCTGTCTCCCCCTTTCTCTGCCCCTCCCCTGATGACTCGTGCTCTCTCTCTCTCAAAACAAATAAATAAACATTAAAAAAGAAAAAGAAAAAACTAAAAGGAAAATAAAAATGGGCCAAAGACTTAACAGACACCTCACCAAAGAATACACACAGATGGCAAAGATATCCTATGTTAAGCAAAAAAATGCAAACTAAATAAACAATGAGTTACCACTACACACCTCATAATGGCCAAGCTCTGGAACAGTGACACCACCAAATGCTGGTGAGAGTGTGGAACAAGAGGAACTCTCATACATTGCTAGTGGGAATGCAAAATGATACAGCCACTTTGGAAAACAATTTTGCAGTTTCTTTAAAAACTAAGCATACTCTTACCATATGTTCCCGCAATTGTGCTCCTTGGTATTTATGACAATTTATATCGATACAAAACCTGCACACAGATGTTTATAGCAGCTTTATTCCTAACTGCCAAAACTTAGAAGCAAGCAAGATGCCCTTCAGTAGGTGAACTGATGAACTGCAATACCTCCAGACAATGGATATTATTCAGTGCTACAAAGAAATTAGCTATTAAACTATGAAAAGACATGGAAGAATCATAAACACATATTAGCAAAGAAGGAAGCCAATCTGAAAGGCTACATAGTGTAAAATTCCAATTCTGACATTCTATAAAAGGCAAAACTATGGGCACAATAAAATGATCAGACATTGCCAATGGGGAGGAGGGGAAGGAATGAATAGAGGGAGCACAAAGGATTTTTAGGGGAATGAAAATACTATATGACACAATACTGTATGATACTACAATGATGAATATACATCATACATTTGTCCAAACTCATACATTGCACAACACCAAGAGTGAACCCTAAGGAAAACTATGGACTTTGGGTAACTATAATGCATTAATGTAGGCTTATCAATTGTAATTAATGTACCATTCTGGTGGAAGATTGTTGATAACTGGGGAGATTATGTATTACGTAGGGACTGGGAATATATGGAAATTTTCTGTACCTTCCTCTCAATTTTGTTTTAAACCCAAAATTCCTCAAAAAAAGTTAAGTCTTAAAAGAGCAAATAAAGAGAAACAATGTCTATTACTACAAACAAGTGTCTCTCTCATAATATTGGACGTCTTGAATTCAGAATAATGGCTAAGTGTCAGAATTAGACCAAAGTCATCTACACATGAACTGAAACACTTGAAACCAAGGAAAACAGAGATAAAGAACTGCTTTTTATGAAGTCTTTTGTCTTGATAACAAGGCTACTTCAGTTTCAGTCATTAGAGCCCCTGAATGTTTGTGACCTGTGTTCTCAGCAACAGCTAGCTCACAAATAGCATGAGATGCCTCCAAACATTAGAGAAAGCGAATGCAAGTGAAGACAGCATAAAGTAAAGACATGTATGGAAGAAAGAAATGAACAAACAGGAACTGGCCAAAAATGACCAAAATAATACCTAGTCCACACACAAAACAGCTCTGAAAAAATGGGGGAAAATGATCTTATCAACATAATTAAACAGACACTGGGACCCACATCTCATTCTGAAATTTAAAAAGAGTTAGAACATTTGAAATGAAGAACGTTTTTGTACTGGCCAGAAGGTTCTAGGGAAAAACTTGATAGATCAATGTGTAAATGTTACCCTGTTAGTCACATAGCAGATAAAAAGATACAGGATGTTCTCTTTCAAAGGAAGGAGGGAGGAACTGATTATCATTTACCACAATGGTTCCAAGAAATTAAAATGTATGGTCAATACACACCACAACAATAATGAGGGCTCCTACCACACAAAAGATAAACACTAATAATGCAACCAAAAAATGCATAAGGCCAAAAATTACACAGGATGGAGAAACAATGAGAAGACCAGCTACCAACCTCGTAACACTCTATACTTTAGTCACAAAGTTACAATCCTCACTCCCAACATCCTCACTCCCTACTTGGGGAAAGACACCCTCAAACAAGTACCTTTGGTAATTTTAATGTGAGATTAAAGAGCTACTATGGTGGCAGCGTATGGAAATACGGGGAAGAGGAAGAAAAAGGAAGAAGTCAGGCAAACCCTACTGGAGGACACTACCTCTCACCTAAGTCCGGAGTACTGTTCAGAATTAAACCACAGGAAAGAAGAGTAGGACAGAAAAAATAAGGAAAGGATGTGCACGGTATACAAGAAGGAGTTTAGGAGTCAAACATTTGAGTTCTAGTCCCCATAATTCCAGAACCATGCCAATACGCCAAGCACCTGCAAAGAATGAAGTAACTGTTTTACTAATGGTATTATTTATATATACTAACACCTAACACATCCAGGCACTATGAGGCACAGATAAATAACACTAATAAAGCAACTACAGTCAACGTGGTCCTTCCTATGTGCTGCAATAAGAAAGATAATAAGATAAATATGACAAGTCCCTGCCCTCAGGAAACAGTCTACTGGAGGAAAAAAAAACACCAACAAACACAAAACCAGTGACTACTGGAAGAATCTATCGCTAAACATACAACAATGTTAAAGACATTTAAAGACCACTGTCCAGATCCCTTCACAGCTAATAAGACTGGAAACCATAACTAACAAACCGGTCGGTCAGAAAAGCCCAAGAACCTGAAGAGGAAAATAGGGTGGAGTAAGGAGGAAATGACTAAGAGATGAGAAAAGGGAGTGTCAACTGTCCTCAAACCAAACTCCCTAATAAGCAGGATTAAGCTGAGCCCCAAGATCCCACCGTCTTGAGGGGCAAACAAGGGGGAGGTACGCTTCATCGAATCGAATCGAATCAGCACGTGCGCGATTTGAGGTGTGGTTATAATCTTTACTTGCCTTCCTGCAAACCCTTTGCCTTGCCCATCCCGACCCTGTCCAAGACCCCCGAGGCCCCCACCCGCCTGCAGGGAATCGACAGAGCACCTTCGTGGGCGCGAGCGACTGCTCAGCCAGGACCTGCCCGGGGGCGTTCGCTTCCCGCGAGTACCGGAGCGCGGCCGCCGAGCGGCCATGGTCCCCGCGCCGCTGGGGAGCGCCACAGCCGCAGGAGCCCGCGACGGAGGCCGCGCCCGCGCCCGCGCCGGCCCCGGCCTCTTCGCCCCCAGCCGCCTCGCCCGGCAGCAAAATCAGTGGCAGCAGGAGGACGAGACCGAGCCGGGCGCAGGATCCACCACCCAGCCCGAGTGAGGGCGCAGCCATGTTGTCTCGCAAGCCATGTGACCGGGTGGCTCACGTGGCTGTGCCCTCCTTAAAGGGGCCAGCCCTGGATCGATTTTTGAGGTAGCCTGGCGCTCTCTCCATCCTTCTCTGGGTACCGTTACTAGGGAGAGCCTCTGGTAGGCTCCGCTTACTTCACAACGCAAAACCCTACAAAACTCAAGGCCTTACAGCCGACTGTGAGCCCCTTTATTATTTCCTGGTTGAAAAATGATAATCAAATTTGTTGAGCATTTGCTAAATGCCAAGCAGTATGCTAAGTAAGTACTCAACTTTTTGAAATCTCATTCATCCTCACAAGGATCCTGTAAAATATATATTTAATTTTTAACATGTATTTCTTTTATTTTTAATTTTTTAATGTTTATTTATCCTTGAGAGAGACAGAGAGACAGAGAATGAGCAGGGAAGGAGCAGAGCGAAAGAGGGACACAGAATCTGAAACAGGCTCCAGGCTCTGAGCTGTCAGCACAGAGCCCGATGCCGAGCCGAACCCACGAACCGGGAGATCATGACCCGAGCCGAAGTCGGACGCCTAACCGACTGAGCCACGCAGGCGCCCCTAACATGTATTTATTTTTGAGTGACAGAGAATCTATAGCAGGCTCCGAGCTGCCCACACAGAGTCCGATGCAGGGCTCGAACTCAGAAGCCTGAGTTCCTGACCTGAGCCAAAGTCAGAGGCTCAATCAACTCAGCCACCCAGGCACCCCAAGGACCTTGTAATGTTGGGTTCACAGAGCAATTAAATGACTTGCCCGAGGTCACATAGCAAACTAAGTGTCAAAAACAAGATTTAAACCCAGGCAGTCTAATTCAAAACCTGAGTTTAGCCATTATGCTGTACTATAGGCAATTAAAGAAGCTTCCCTTAATAAGAAATAAGGGGAAGATGAGCATACTGAAAGACTTCATTGAGGGGTACAATTAGGGAAATCCTAGGTAGACTGGGATAGGTACAACAGTGGGTCTCAAAGAGTCTCAGACCACCCAGCATCAGCATCATCTGGAGACATGTTAGAAATGCAGTACTCAATCAGAATCTGTGGGAAAGGATGCAGCAGTGTGTGTGTGTGTGTGTGTGTGTGTGTGTGTGTGTGTGTGTGTTTAAATATATATTTATTTTTCAGAGAGAAAGCCTGCAAGCAGGAGAGGGGCAGAGAGGGAGAGGGAGAGAGGGAATCCCAAGCAGGCTTCTCACTGTCAGCACAGAGCCCACTGTGGGGCTTGAACCCACCAGCAGTGAGATCATGATCTGAGCTGAAATCAAGAGTCAGGTGCTTAACTGAATGAGCCACCCAGGCACCCCCAGCAGCCTGTGTTTTTAACAAGTTTTCTAGATGATTCTAACGCATGCTGATCCACACTAATACACACTAAAGTTCAAGAATCACTATTCTAGGGGCACCTAGGTGGCCCAGTCAGTTAAGCGTCTGACTTCGCTCAGGTCATGATCTCACGGTTCGTGGGTTCGAGCCCTGCGTGGGGCTCTGTGCTGACAGCTAGCTCAGAGCCTGGAGCCTGCTTCAGATTGTGTCTCCTTCTCTCTCTGACCCTCCCCTGCTCACGCTCTCTCTCTCTCTCTCTCAGAAATAAATAAAACATTAAAAATTTAAAAAAAAAGAATCACTATTCTTCAGGACCCAGTTTCTTCAGGAAAAAAAAATTAAAAGAAAAAGAGAATAGAAGGGGGAACTTAAAGTTTAAAAATCACATCACAGGGGTGCCTGGCTGGCTCAGTCAGTAGAGCATGTGGCTTTTCATTTTGGGGTTGTGAGTTTCAGTGCCACGTTGGGTGTAGAAAGTACTTTTAAAAAATCTTTAAAAAATAGTAAATAAATAAAGTGACATCTCACCCAATTGTAATATATATGCATCTTATTTAAATATTGATTCAAACATTCTTTTGAGGTCTCAACATTTTTGAGATAATCAGGGAAATATGACCACTGAATCAAATTACCGTATTCAATAAAATTAAGGAATTAATATCAATTTTGCTAGTAGGTTTTTAGGATTGGTAATAGTATTTGTGGTTAGGTTTTTTAAAAGAATCCTCTCCTTTGAAATTTATGTGTTGGAATATATATATGGATAAAAAGATATGCTATCAAGGATTTGCTTCCCAAAAAATGTGTGATGAGGAAAAGGTGGTGACTAGAAATGAAACAGAATTGGCCTTGAGCTGACATTTGTTGAAGTTCGTTTATGGGTATCTGGGTGTTTTTTATATTACTATCTCTAGGTTACTTATGGATTTTTCAAAATAAAGAATATAGGGGTGCCTGGGTGGCTCAGTCAGTTGGGTGACCAACTCTGGATTTCGGCTCAGGTCATGATCTCACTGTTGTGAGATGGAGCCCTGCTTTGGGCTCAGTGCTGAGCATGGAGCCTGCTTGGGGTTCTCTCTCTCCCTCTCTGCCCCCCCAAATAAAAAAATAAATGTTAAAAAAAAAAAAAAAGAATACAGGATAGTCCTTTCCCCCTTGTTGACTATCTCATGGTGTTCCAAGATCTTTTACACACTTTCTTATGTGAGATGGCAACTGCCTGGCAAGCAGCCTACTATTGTTCTACCCACTTCACAGTTTGTGAGGCTAAGTTTCATTGTTTTAACTACAGTTATAAATTTACTACAGACAATTTAAATTCCAGAGTCTAGGTCAAAGATAATTGTTGTCAGTCTCTTTGCAAAAGTTCAGTCTCCACACACACTGTCAGCTGCCTTTCTGAGAATGGAACACCTTAGATTCATGATCCTGCTATGCCATTAGGGTATGACTTCCATGAAGGTAAGGATCCTGCCAATTTTCACCCCTGTATCGGCAAAATTAGGCCAAACCGTGGCACATGATAAGCATTCAGTGAACATTTATTGAAGTAACGGATAAATAAATGAATGTGACCTCTTTCTTTTAAAGGAAAGCAAATTACTGAGAAAATAATATAGAGTTAGGCTTGGAAAGAGCTGAGTTCAAAGCTGTCCACTTGCAAGAGGTAGGACATAGGCAAATTCACCTTTCTGAGCCTCTGTTTCTTTACATGTGAAACAAGAATAACAATATCCTCTTCGTAGCAGTTTTATAAAGATTAAATGGGTTGGGGTGCCTGGGTGGCACAATCGAGTAAGCATCTGACCTTACCCTAGGTCATGATCTCTCACGGTCCGTGAGTTCAAGCCCCGCATCGGGCTCTGTGCTGACAGCCCCGAGCCTGGATCCTGCTTCAGATTCCGTGTCTCCCTCTCTTCCTGTGCCTCTCCCACTCACTCTCTGTCTCTCAAAGCGAATAAACGTTAAAACTTTAAAAAAAAGATTAAATGAATTAAAGTATGTAAAAGGCTTAGCCCAGTGCTTGGAATATCATAGTACCTCAAAAAATAGTTTGCTATTTTTAGCAATCATCATCCAAAATGGAAACTTTGTAGATTCTCCAGAAAGTATCAACCTTCTCTCTCAAGCCACTGGATAATTTCTTACTGGTAACCAATGAAAGAGTAAGTGGAAAATATTAATAAGAAATCCCTACATGAAGAGGCTTACACTGGACACTAGAGGTAAACATACAATTCACCAACCAACTCTGTACAAATAAGGGCTTTTTATTTAGAATCTCTCCCACCCTCCAGCTCCCATTTGAGGTACATCTGCTAGTCTTCTTGCTCCTAAGCTGGATGAAAGAACCCTAGCCCCGAAAGTGTGTGTGTTTACTAAGCAACAAGGAGATTAGTTTGGCTACAGTTCATGAACTGAAAGTCATGGCTGCCATCACTTTGGACTCCTTTGGATTCCTTGTGTTCAGAGACCAGGAGGCAATATAAGTGCCTTTCACGTGGAGTAAAAGATGTACCATATCATACATCATCTAGACCTCTGCTGTCTTTCTGATCTCCTTTCCTTTTTATCTTCCCTTTGTTCACTCTCCTGTAGCCAAACTACAGGGATCTGTCAAACTGTTTTCCAAAGTGGATGGATCTACATGCAAAAGATTGAACCTGGATCACTTTCTTACATCATACACAAAATAAATTCAAAATGGGCTAAGGACCTAAAAGTGAATCCTGAAACCATAAAAAATCCTAAAAGAGAGCACAGGCAGTAATATCTCTACATCACCTGTAACAACATTTTTCTAGATGTGTCTCCTGAGGCAAGGGAAACAAAAGCAAAAATAAACTATCGGGACTACTTCAAAATGAAAACCTTCTGCACGGTGAAGGAAACAATCAACAAAACTAAAAGACCACCTACTGAATGGGAGAGGATATTTCCAAATGACATATCCAAATGGTCAGTATCCAAAATATATAAAGAACTTATGCAACTCAACACCAAAAAAAACAAACAAACAGGTAATCTAATTAAAAATGGGCAGAAGACATGAACAGACATTTCTCCAGAGACATACACATGGCCAGCAGACACATGAAAAGATGTTCAACATTACTTAACATCAAGTAAATGCAAATCAAAACCACAATGATATATCACCTCATATCTGTCAGGATGGCTAAAATCAAAGCAGTTGTAGCATATTACATTCCCATCAATAATGCATAAGGCATTCCAATGTCTCCACCATGATTATTAATTCTTGAATCTCCTTTAACATAAAATCTTTTTTTCTCCTTTTACCAGGCTCAGAATTTCTTACGCTTGGCTATACTTGGATTTAACCCTATTTATAGCCTGGCAGCCACAGAGGAGGTGGGGTATGTACAGGTACTTTGAGGCAAACAGGTTTGGGTGATTGAATGTAGAAAGGGCACTCAGCAATCACTTGGCTGAATACAGATAGGCCCATTGGGAGACCCACCCCAAAATATCCATAGGCCCTAACTGACCAATGGGCAACTTACAACCAGGCACAGTTACCAAAAAAGGGAGAATTCCATACATAGCCATACTTCCTCACCTTCCCTCTTTAAAAACAGCCCCCACCCACTGCCTCACAGCTCATAGCTTTTCTCTGCTGTCCTGCCCATACTCCCTTGCAGTGTATTTGATAAACTTCTATTACCTTTATTCTGCCCTGGGTGAATTCTTCCACTTCCTGTACCATAGACGTCACCTGATTGTTGCCCTACATTCGGGGGCCCTCATTCAACCAAGAGACACCCCGTTTAGACATCACAGTGCAGTTCTTGGTGTCAGGGGTCCTGTTACCTTGTAAGGGAGGGGGTTCTGCAGTGACTTCCCTCATAGGGAAGCTGCTAGTTCTCCATAGCGTAGGGTAGGCCACCTCCACAGTCTCTGGAGGTTCACTTACCCAGGCTCTGGGTTCTAACAATTAGCCCAGCATCCTGCTATTCAGCTGAGTCTGGTCTTGCACAGTAATGGATAAGGGCCTCTGCAAGCTATCAAAGGGGCCATCTAGCTCTCACACTCAGTTTTTTACTGGTAACTGCACTCAGTTTTTCATTATCCCTTGTAGGAGATCAATGCAGCTCGGTCATAACCAGATAATCTTATTATCCATGGATGTATTGAACCTGTCAAACTTTCAAATTTCCAAGTCAGCACACTGTCACAGACATTCCTTCCCACATGGACATGTTCCCAGGTCACAACCAGTAAAATTTTTAGCAGGTGAGTTGTCACCTTGTGCCAGGAACTGTACATGTCCCATACACCACTCAAGATGGGAGTCCTCACTGCCACCTAGGCAGTGAGTGACCCCTTCTAAAAACTCCTCTTGTCACCTGAGTTCTCAGACCATTTTTACTATCAACTGTGTTATTGTGGTGTCTCTCAAAAGCAGGTGCCAGAATTTCATAAGAAATGAGAGAGATTTCTTTGGTGGTACACCTATGAAAACTACAAAGTGGAGAGAGAGAGAGTTTGGGATCAAAAGCCTCCAGATTGCAATACAGGCATGACACCTGTGAAAGGAAGGCACCAGGAAGAAACACTGGGCAGGAAAAGCCTCGGAGCCTGGTGTCCATGGTAGTTAACTTCATGTGTCAGCCTGACCAGCCCTGGGGTCAACATTATTTCTGGATATGTCTGTCAGGGTGTTTCAGAACAGATTAGAATTTGAATGGGTGGATTCATTAAAGCGTATGGTCCTCTCCAATGTGGGAGGGTATTATCCACTCCACTGAGCACCAGAATACAACCAAAAAGTAGAGGAAGGTTGAATTAGTTTTCTGACTACTTGAGTGGGAACACTGATCTTCTGCTATTAGCACTCGATGGCTCTCAGACTTTCAGACCTGGACTAGAATCTGCACCATCAGCTCTCTGATTCTCGGGCTTTAGAATGACACCACCAGCTTTCCTGGGTCTCCAGCATGCAGATGACAGATTATAGGACTTTTCAGCCTCCATAATCACATGATCCGATTCCTTATAATAAATCTCATTATCTATGCCTGAGTCTCTTCTCTGTCTATGTTTAGATCTACCTTCTATTGGTCCTGTTTATCTGGCGAACTGATGCAGTGCTGCACTGGGAAGGTCCAAGCAAGCACAGTGGAAGTTCTAGAGCAAAGATTACTCATTACAGGAGTCTTACATGGAGCCAAAATGGCCAGCTCCTGGTCTTCCCACTGTGTTCAGTCATTGTTTGGAGATGCCCAGGACAAGTGTGGCCTCAGTTGAAATACTGGCTGATATCACAGGGGCTGCTGCTAGAGACTGTCAGGTGACTGTATTCCTTGTGGCAGGTCCATTATTGAAGACAGATCGGAACCCACACCTCTTGGCGGCCACCATGACTGACAAGACCCTCTGTGATCTGTCTCTGCCTCTCATTTCATTTTCCATCATGTGACCTTTGCTCACCATGTTCCAGCCATGGTATCCTTCTTACTGCTCCTGGAACCCAGCAAGCACAATCCACCTGGAAGTCTTTGCATGTGCTGTTCCTTCCACCCGTGATGCTCTACCCTTTTCATGGCTGGATCTTTCTTGTCATTCAATTCTCAATACAAGTATTACCCCTTCAGTGAAGCTTTTCCTGATCGCCAAATATAAAGCAGTTCTTTGCTATTGTGTCATATCATATCACCTCTTTTATTGTCTCCATGTACTTGTCATTACCTGAAATTATTCTTTTTAACCTGTCTCCCCATTGGGACAAGTATAGCATATTTAGTGTTCAATGCTATATCCTCCATGACTCTATCAATGCATGGTATGTATAAAGGCTAAGTAAATATTTGTTGAATATGTTAATTAATCATTAAAGGAATATAAACTTGAGACTCTGAAAGGTCTATATTGTGGAATATCAACATTCCTCAAGTAACAGTGCTTCAAAACATTTGTAAGACAGAGGGTGGAGATCAGGTTCTTTGTCTCAGAAGCTTGCTGTGTGACAGTGGTATGGTCACATAGACATTCAGGGTGTGACTCTACATATTGACAGCCAGGAGTGTCTGTAAAATGGGTGGATAGTACCTCCATCTGGGATTTTGTGATGATCCACTATAATTCATTCAACAAGTATTTACTGTATACTGACTAGCTACCAAGCATGATTCCAAGCTTGAGAACAAAACAGATAAAAACCCTTTCCCTTGTGTAACTGGCACTGAATAATTCAAAATATGTGAGAAATTAATAACACTGCTTGGCATATGACAATAGCTAAAAATTATTAATTATGATTATTGTAATTATCCACCTAAATAATATCTCAAATGAGCATTCCAAAGGTTTCTATTTTTATTTATTTTGTTAAGGTTCTTTTTTTTATTTTTCAGAGACAGAAAGAGACAGAGCATGAGGAGAGGAGAGGCAGAGAGAGAGGGAGACACAGAATCTGAAGCAGGCTCCAGGCTCAAAGGTGACCCCACAGAGCCCAATGCGGGGCTCGAACTCACCGACCATGAGATCATGACCTGAGCTGAAGTCAGACACTTTACCGACTGAGTCACCCAGGTGTCCCAAAGGCTTTCTTTCTTTTTTTTTTTTAACCTTTTAAATATTTATTTTTGAGACACACAGAAGAGAAACAGAGTGTAAACAGGGGAGGGGCAGAGAGAAAGGGAGACCCAGAATCCGAACAAGGCTCCAGGCTTGGAGCTGTCAACACAGAGCCTAAAGCAGGACTTGAACCCACGGACCGTGAGATCATGACCTGAACTGCAGTCAAACCCTCAACCAACTGAGTCACCCAGATGCCCCAAAGGTTTTCATTTATAATACAAAAGTATCCTCTGTATATTTAGAGAGTAAAAACGAGAAGTCCAAATAATTAGAGGCAGGAAAATGTTGCCATGAAGTTTTTCATTAGGCATTCTTCAGAGCCACTGTGTGGTGAAATCACCTGATTAGAAAGCCTATTAACTTAGGCTTTTTAATTTTGCTAATTTGTGCTGTAGTCAATGAGGAAAACTTACAGAGAACTTTTCCTTTTTTGTTTTTTGGGTTTCTTCTTTGCCTATAATAGGTTGGTCTTATTTCTCTCCCCCCTTGAAAGCACACACACACACACACAAGCTTTGTTAAAGAAAATGCAAAGAAGAGATACATTTTAAGGATTCACAAACAGAATAGAAGCAGCAGAAAAGTTAACTATTCCATTTCATAAGGGACTGGAATATGTCAAGAACAGAACCAGAACCTGAAGATTCTGTAGCAGGTGTTCTTGATCTTCACTTGGGTGCTGTCCTGGTCACTGCTCACTTCCCCAGAGGTCTGATGTTCTCTGCATGTTTATTTCTTCTGCAATTGACTTGCCTTGTGCAGTGTATCTCCCTGTCTTTTTTTTTTCTCACAGCTTCTGCTTAGTCATGGTACAGTTCCTATTTCCAGTACCCAGGACCCTTCATGGCCTCAACACCACAGCACAGCCTCACTCAGTATTGACTGTGCTGCTAGCACTCAGGGTATCACTGTTTCCCCACTCAGCTGTCAAGAAGAGGAGGGCTGGCTTGTCCAGTCCCTCTGTCTCACACCACAGCCTACCATAGGCCACTGGAGCCTATGGCTTAGCTGTACTTGAGTCAGGTAATCCCCCTTGGTCCAATCAGCCGCCATTAGAAGTTCAGGCAAAAGTAGAGTGTGCATCGGAATTACTTAAAATAACAATTGCGTGGCCACCCCCAGATTCAGTAAATATTAGGATGGGGGTGGAGAATTTATATTTTTAACAAGTTCCCAACGCTGCTGATGTTCCTGCTCTGGACAGTTTGTAAGCTACTATTTTCTTTTTTTATTATTAAAAAAATTTATGTTTTGTTTCTTTATTTTGGGGGATAGAGAAAGAGAGAGTATGAGCAGGGTAGGAGCAGAGGGAGAGAGAGAGAGAGAGAATCTGAAGCAGGCTTCAATGCAGAGCTCAATGTGGGGCTCAAACCCATGAACCATGAGATCATGACCTGAGCGGGAACCAGGAGTCAGATGCTTAACCAACTGAGCCACCCAGGTGCCTCTGTAAACTACTGTTTTCATAAAATACAGGCCTACCATGTGTTTTTGCTTTCTGCTTTATTGCCTTTCACAGATAATTGTGTTTCTTTTTTCCTTCTTTTTCTTTTTCTTTTTTTCTTCTAAATAAAGGTTTGTGCAACTCTGCATGGACCAAGTCTTTCAGTGCCATTTTTCAACAGCATTTGCTTGGCTTATGTCTCCATGTCCATTTTGGTAATTCTCATGATATTTCCATTTTTTCATTATTATTGTGCTTGTTATGGTGATCGGTGATCACTATCTTTGACGTTGTTTTGGAGTGTCATGAGCCACGCCCATATGATGATGAACTTCATCAATAACCATGTGTGTTCTGATTGTTTCACTGTTCCTTCCTCTCCTCTCCTCTTTGTCTTTTCTCCCTATTCCGTGAGACACAAAAATATTGAAATTAGGCTTGCAATGGCTTCTAAGTATTCAAGTAAAAGGATGAGTTGTATACATGTCACTTTAAATCAAAAGCTAGAAATGATTCAGATTAGTGAGGAAGGCATGTTGAAAGCCAATAAGCCAAACACTAGGTCTCTTGTGCCAACAGTTAGCCAAGTTGTGAATGCAAAGTAAAAGTTCTTAAAGGAAATTAAAAGTGCTACTGCAGTGAACACATGAATGATAAGAAAACCTTATTGCTGATATAGATAAAGTTTTAGTAGTCTAGATAGAAGATCAAACTAACCACAACATTCCCTTAAGTCAAAGCGTAATCCAGAGCAAGACCCTAACTCTTCAATTCTATGACGGCTGAGAGAGGTGAAGAAGTTGCCGAAGGAAACTTTGAAGCTAGCAGAGGTTGGTTATGTTATCCATAATGTAAAAGTGTAAAATGAGGCAGAAAGTGCTGATGTAGAAGCTGCATCAAGTTATCCCAAAGATCTAGTTAATTAATGACTGATATTAATGAAGCTAGCTTCTCTAAACAACATATTTTCAATGCAGACAAAATAGCCTTTTATTGGAAGAAGAATGCCATCTAGGACTTTCATAGCTGGAGAGAAGTCCATGCCTGGCTTCAAAGCTTCGAAGGACAGACTGACTATCTTGTTAGGGGCTAATGCTGGTGACTTGAAGTTGAAGCCAATGCTCATTTACTGTTCCAAATATCCTAAGGCCCTTAAGAATTATGCTAAATCTTCTCTGCCTGTGCTCTGTATGTGGAACAACAAAGCCTGGATGACAGTACATCTATTTACAACATGGTTTATTAAATATTTTAAACCCACTATTGAGACCTACTGCTCAGGAAAAAAAAATGCTCTCAAAATTTTACCATCCGTTGCAATGCACCTTGTCAACCAAGAAGTCTGGTGGAGATAGACAATGGGATTAAAGCTGCTTTCATGTCTGCTAACACAACGTCCATTATGCAGCCCAAGGATCAAGGGGTCTTTTTGACTTTCAAGTCTTACTGTTTAGAAAATACATTTCATAAGGCTGGAGCTAGCATAGATGATGATTCCCCAGGGAGATCTGGGTAACATCAGTTGGAAACCTTCTGGAAAGGAGTCACCATTCTAGATGCCATTAAGAACATTCATGATTCATGGGAAGAGATCTAATTATTAACATGAATAAGAGTTTGGAAGAAGTTGATTCCAGCCCTCCTGGAAGTCTTTGAAGGGGTTCAAGACTTCAGTGCAGGAAGTGACTGCAGATGTGGTAGAAATAGCAAGAGAGACAAAATCAGTAGAGCCTGACAATGGGACCAAATTGCTGGAATCTCATAACTTGAACCGATGAGGAACTGCTTCTTACACATGAGGAAATACAATGGTTTCTTGAGATGGAATCTTCTGATGAAGAGCGTTGGAATAAAAAAAAAAGGATTTAGAGTGTCACATAAACTTGTTAATAAAGCAGTGGCAGGGTTTGAGAGGATTGACTCTAATTTTGAAAGAAGGTCTGTTGTGAAAATGCTATCAAACATTATTATAAGCTACTGAAAGGAAGAGTCAAACTTCACTGTTGTCTTATTTTAAGAAATTGCTGCAGCCACCCCAGCCTCTCTTGACCACTACCCCAATCAATCAGTGCCATCAACACTGAGGCAAGACCATCCACCAGCAAAAAGATTATAACTCACTGAAAGCTCACATAAGGGTTAGCATTTTTTGCTAATAAAGTATTTTTAAATTAAGGATATATATTTTATTTATTTTAAAAGTTTTATTAAATGTTTATTTTTTTAATATTTTATTTATTTTTGAGAGAGAGAGATAGAGACAGCATGCACAGGGGAGGGTCAGTGAGAGAGGGAGACACAGAATCTGAAGCAGGTTCCAGGCTCTGAGCTAGTTGTCACCACAGAGCCCGATGCGGGGCTCAAAACCATGAACTGTGAGATCATGACCTGTGCTGAAGTCAGACACTTAACCTACTGAGACACCCAGGCACCCCTAAATGTTTATTTTTGAGAGAGACAGTATAAGTGGGGGAGAGACAGAGAAAGAGGGAGACAGAGAATTCGAAGCAGGTTCCAGGCTCCAAGCTGTCAGCACAAAGCCCGATGTGGGGCTCAAACCCATGAACCATGAGATCATGGGCCCGAGGTGAAGTTGGACACTTAACCAACTGAGCCACTCATGTGCCTCTTAAGGTCTGTATTTTTAGAGACAAAATGCTATTGTATAACTAAATATACACATTACATTTATATGCACTGGAAAACCAAAAAAATTGTTTGACTTGCTTTATTGTGATGTTTGAATTATCAGGGTGTTCTGGACCCAAACCTACGTGGTTTGCCTGTAAACCAATAGTGCTACCCCTATAATACCTCTGCCGGGTGGGGGGGTACATTTTTCTCTTAGTGACGCTGGGGCCACAACAAGCACTGTCACTGACAGCTCCTATAAACAACCTATAATTTTCCTTTTCCAAACTTACCACCCATTTAATCTTCTTGATGTTCCTGAACAGTGGTGATTGAAGAGAAAGATGGGAAACTAGAATGACACCAAAACAAGTTTAAAGCATAAAAGATATTTTTGTGTCTTTGGAAGGAAAAAGGAAGGAATAAGATGATGAACCACAGTCATGGCTCTCTTGTAGATCCTATCTTTCTCCATGTTTGAAATCAAATAAAATGAAGAAGAATGATCCCTACCTTTTTCAAGAATGAGAGCTCATTTGTAAAAAGGAAATATATAAATACATATATAATAAATATAGACATATTTATTTCAGAAGCTCATCCAATAGCAGTTTCACTTTTCGTATCCATTTATTTAGAAAATTAAATGCCAAGATGCCACGGTGAAGGCACAAACATTAGCAAAGGAAACTGCATATTAATCACACCAGCATCTGTATATATTTGTGGGCTTTTTTCTTTTTTTGGCTGCGTGTGTGTGTGTGTGTGTGTGTGTGTGTGTGTGTGGTTGTCTGTGTTAGCACCTTTGTATATTAGCAAGGTACAAAGGTAAAAATATACATTACTCTTTCAGGCTTCAGCCAATGCTTAGCATATGAATGAACTTCCAATCTTTGTAATTACTGTTTCCCCAGGGTCCCCAGTAAAGCTTGGCTATCACTAAGAAGTAACTTCTTTCTGGAAAATTTGCCTAACATAATAGAAGTTATGGATATGAGCTATGGACACCTATAATGGGGTTATGCTTCCTTTCACCTCAAAAAATGTTTTAGAAGCAAGAGTATATATCCAGTAAATGGTCTTGGAATCAAGGAAACATGATTTTACATGTTCCTCTAATTGACAAATAATTTTTCCTTGGCCACAAGCTAAGGAATGTGGGTGGCTTCTGGAAGATAAAAGAGGCAAGGACATGCATTCTCCCTCTTGATCCCTCTCAGCCCCCTCCCCCCAACAAAGGGCTTGATAGTACCTTGATTTAGTGCAAGGAAACCCATGTTGGACTTCTGACCCACAGAACTATAAGATAATAAATTTTCTTTGTTTAAGCCATTAAGTTTCTGATTATTTGCTATGGCAGCAATAGGAAACTAACACAAGTTTATATTTAGTTTGAATGTTCTCATGAGGTGCAGGCCGCAACTCACAGGCAGGTCAGCAGATGCACAGGGCATCCTTTGGAGAGTCAGATAATGTGCTGTGGCTGGAACACAGCTGGACCAGGGTGTGTATGTGTTTTAGAAAGTAAGCTACCCTTCACCTTCTCCCTCTCATTTCTCTCCCTTGTCACTAGGAAACGGAATGATTTTGCATGGGTTATAGGCATGAAGGTGACAGATAACTGACACTATTCAGGGCTTAGGTACAGACCATGTGAACTTAGATGTCAGCTGTTTGGGGGATTCAGAGAAATGCCAACTGCAGCTCCTGGCGATCTTGGGGTCCTCTAGAACCCTGGGAAGTCTCAGCCTTAACCTCTGAAAGCCAGGAAGTCACATCAGTTCTTGGCCAGGCAGCCCAAAGTTCCTGGAGTCATTTCGCAAACAGACCTCCCAACTCCCTAATTACAGGTATGATGACTTGATGCCTAGAAAATATCACAAGATGCTGCTCATTCAGAATGCCTCAGAATCACCCAGAGGGCTTGTACAAAGATTGATGACCCTCCTTCATTGAACTTCTGATTCAGTAGATCTGGGATGCAGCTCGAGAATTCACATTTCTAACAGTATCTCAGGGAATGCTGGTTTTGCTGGACTGAGGACCACGGTATTAGAACAATGGACACAGCAAATAAGAACTTAGGACTCAGGCAGTGCTTGTTGCTTAAAGTTGAATGATCTCGGGCAACTTAAACTTTAGAATTCTTAACTTTCTTCCATCTATCAAATAGGGCTAAACTAAAACCCATAGAATGATCTATGTAAAGCACTTAGCACATAGCAAGTCCACTATAAATGGTTTCTATTCTAATGTGTTTATCGTTGGTATTACAATTAATGCCAAGTTAATAAGTGTACCACGTAAGCCACCACAGACAAGCTAACGGCAGACAATGATGGCGCCTCAGGAACCACCAGGACTTTCTCAAAGCCTCCCACTCACATTGTTTAACTTTGTAAGTCAAGAGAACTCTGGAGAAAGGAGTCTAAAAGTGCTTTACCCACAAAACAGAATGAACAAGAAGCAGAAAGTTTTGAAACAATTTGAGCAAATCTGTCTAACAATAGAAAAAGGAAACTCCTTTGGGTGTGATGCAATGGCTATAGAAATGAATAAAAGTAAACTGGGCCAGGAGCAAATTAATTTGATAATAATTGCAGAAAAGAAAAAGGAACTGTGTCATGTTCTTACCTCTGGGAAATCTGACCAAAAAAAGTAAGGGTGTTATTTTTTTCTCCCCTTCCCAGTTCTAGGATAACTGGTATTACCATCATGAAAAAAAAAAGTCACCCTGGAATGACTTTATTGTCCTTCTACTATGAGAAATTCTTTCTCCAGGGTGCAGCAACAGAATAACGGTCAGGTCACTGGGAACCCATGACATTCTTGTGATTTCCTTATGGAAAAGTGTTTCTTTCCTGGTGGAACTTGGCTATATAGATGGATAAGCCAATAGCTCAATGGAATAAAATCAAACTATAATAAATAGTGGGTTGAGTTTATCATAATTTATATAATAAAAAATTGATATGGGGCGCCTGGATGGCTCATTTCTTCAAGCATCCAACTCTTGATTTCGGCTCAGGTCATGATCCCAGGGTGGTAGGATTGAGCACCGCATTGGGCTCTGTGCAGAGCGTGGAGCCTCAATAAGATTCTCTCTCCCTTGGATTGCTGGGTGCCTTAGTTAAGCATCTGACTCTAGATCTTGACTCAGGTCAAGATCTCACAGTTTGTGAGGCTGAGCCCTGCATTGGGTTCTGGGCTGACAGTTTGGAGCCTGATTGGGATTCTAACTTTCTTTCTCTCTCTCCTCCTCCCTTCCTCTCACCTTTTCTCTCTTACAAATAGAAAAAAAAGATTCTCTCTCTCTCTCTTTCCCTTTGTGCTTCTGCCCCACCAAGCTCTCTCTAAAATAAAAAGAATTTTTTAGGAAAAAACTTGATATAATAAAAAAGCAAGTAGCATTAAGATTTTAATTGTACATTCTGTTTAACAAACTAATAATAAAGAGCTGGCTAAGAGACTAATAGGAAAGTTTTACCAAGTTAATAGTTTCAGTCTCAGTGATCTGAAGATCAGTGGACCGAGCTCCACACTGCGGTCAGGGAGCAAGGATTCTCATCCCTATATAACTTCTGTGTGGCTATGTGAGCTGGACAGACTATGGAATGTTTTCAAAAGTGTTTATTTATTTATTTTGAGAGAGAGAGAGAACATGAGAGAGAGAGAGAGAGAACATGAGAGAGAGAGAGAGAGAGAGAGAGAGAGAGAAAGCATGTGCGTGAGCAGGAGAGGGGCAGAGAGAGAGAGGGAAAGGGAGAATTCCAAGCAGTCAGGACCTGAGCTGTAATCATGAGTTGGTCACTCAACCGACTGAGCCACCCAGGCACCCCAGGACTACTGAATCTTTGGATGCCCCTTCCTTCATCAGCCAAAGAAGAGATTGAATAGGTCACTCTTCCTAAAACTCACTATCAAGCTGTCTTTTTTAAAAAATGTTTATTTATTTTTGAGAGGGAGAGACAGAGACAGAGACAGAACACAAGTAGGGAGGGGCAGAGAGAGAGGGAGACACAGTATCTGAAGCAGGCTCCAGGTTCCGAGCTTTTAGTACAGAGCCCAATGTGGGTCTCAATCTCATAAACTGTGAGATCATGACCTGAATTGAAGCTGGACACCTAACCGACTGAGCCACCCAGGCGCCCCTCAAGTTGTCTTTTATACAATTTACATTTCAACTAAAGGCTTCACGTTGTAAGTGAGTGTATAACCAGCTATTTAATTAAATGCCTTTGCTTGTAAGGAGTAAAGTTACATTAATTAAAAAAAGACTGTATGCTAACCCTAACCCTAATCTCACATTTACTGAGTAATTACTATGTGCTGAGCATAGAGGTACATTATCTCATTTCATTCCTTCAACAATGCAATGAGGGAAGTTCTATCCTGATACCAAGTGGACAGATATGGCAACTGAGCCTCAGAAAGCTTAGGTAAATGTTTTATCTGAAAAGGAGCCAATACAGGGTCTTGCCCAAAGTCAAAGAGCTAGTAAGTGTAAAGCCAGGGTTTGAAAGGGAGTCTTGGATCTCTGTAACGTGATTGCAGCATGCCTGCTATTTAGCCCTTGGTGACGCTGACTCAGCAGTAGGGCCAGCATATGGTGTGGTCACAAATGGTTTGCGATAAGACAAGGAAATGATCAGGAATTCAGGCAGTTCTAGATATTGGCACCCTCGGCCCCACTTGTGGCGTCTTGCCTTCTCCTTAACATGTTTTCTGTGCTCCCCTCTGCCCCTGCGTCATTATTTTGGTTCCCTCATCACTTTGATTTGCACAGGGCTCACCCAACCCCTGTGACCTTGCAGACTGAAACAGTCATTTATCCTAAACTCTTTGTTTCTCCATTTATTTAAAAAAGTGTAAATGTTTATTTATTTTTGAGAGAAAAAGAGAGAGCGAGCATGAGAGGGGAAGAGGCAGGAGACACAGAACCTGAAGCAGGCTCCAGGCTCTGAGCTGTCAGCACAGAGCCCGATGTGGAGCTCAAACTCACAAACCATGAGATCATGACCTGAGCCAAAGTAGGATGCTTAACCACCTGAGCCACCCAGATACTCTTCTCTGTTTCTCCATTTAAATTTAATAATTTGCATAATTTGCAGCATAATTTGACTGGCCTTGCTCACATTTCATATGAAGCTATGGGGCCTGGGATGTACCTTAAATGGTTTGAATACAGAAGAAGGAGCTGTGTGTGGACCAATGCCCTTTAATAAGTGATAATAACTATCACTTGTTATAGTTGAGGCTTTCACCAGGATTATCTTACTTAACCATTATAGCAACAACCCTGTGAGGAAAATACTATACTGGCCCATTTTGAGATAAGTAATTTACCTAAGTTAGTGAGTGACCGGTCCTATGATCCAAATCCAGTTTTGAATTTTCTCTTATCACAGTTTTATTGAGAAACAGTTCATATAACATACAATTTATCTATTTATTTTTTTTAATTTTTATTTTTTTTTAAATTTTTTAATGTTTTAGTTATTTCTAGGAGAGAGAGAGAGACAGCAGGAGCAAGGGAGGGTCAGAGAGAGAGGGAATCACAGACTCTGAAACAGGCTCCAGGCTCTGAGCTGGCAGTCAGCACAGAGCCCAACGTAGGGCTCGAACCCACGAACCGCAAGATCATGACCTAAGCGAACGTCGGATGCTTAACCGACTAAGCCACCCAGGCGCCCCACAATTTATCTATTTAAAGTGTACAATTCCTTGTTTTGTTTTTGCATAACCACAGAGATGTACAATCATCATCACACTTGATTTTGGAACATTTTACCACCTTAACAAGAAATCGCACACCTCTTAGTAGTCAGCCCCATTTGCTGCCAGCCCTCGACCAACGCTGATTTACTTTCTGTCTCTGAGCTTTGTCTATTCTGGACATTTCACATGCAGCGAATTATATAATATATGTAGCCTTTTGTGACTTAGCATGATGTTTTCAAGGGTCATCCATGTTATAGCATGTGTCAGTGGTTCATTCATTTTTCTGGCTGAGTAATATTCCACTGTGTATATATTCTATATTAGATATAGATATATCCACATTAGATATTAGTTATTACATAGATATTTAGTGTATTGATATATCTACATACAGAGATTCTACAGCTGATGAACATTTGGGTTGTTTCCCTCTTTTGTCTATTATGATTAATGTTGCTGTGCAATTGTGCAGGACATTTTGTGTGAATCTACGTTTTCATTTCTGTTGGGTAGGCAGATATCCAGGAAGGGGAAAGTCCGGGTATTTTCACTCCATTCTACTTGCAGTCGTGGTCAGCTTTTGAAGTCTGGCCTGCCTAGGATACGGACCACCTACCAGTTAGTACTCGCTATATCTCAATTTAACAAAAAATTTTATATGAACATACTTTTCTTAGAATACTTAGATGAATATTAAATAACCAGGGCCCTCTAGTTTGTTTATAATACTCTAGGGATCTCCAGTATCACTTTAAGTGACTCTTGGAGACGAATATCTTATTCATATCTTGGATCCATATCTAAGGAATATATTGACTACACATGTTATATAATAAATACCTATTAAGTATCCACCATGTGCCAGGCACTGTGGGAGGAACTGGGGAACCCATAAAATTAAAGAACATAGCTTTGGAAAGTTATTCTGAAAGCCGAACATACATTCTAAATTCTACCCAAATCTGCCAACTCTCTCTGCTATCATGTGCTTTACAGTTGCTAAAATTTGCCAAATACGTGTCTCTAGCAGGGTGTCCCATAATAGGAGCGAAAACTTTCCTATACTTTCTGAATAGGTTTCTTCTCTATGGGGCAATGATATATCCATTATTTCTTTTCCCCTAAAGTAGAGTTTCAAGGCAAACTACTGTTGCCTCATTTCCTCAAGATTTCTCACTTCTACTATATGTCAAATGAGGAGGTGACACAAAATTGGATTCATAATTTAATGGCTGCAATTAATCAAAATTTAATTACTTGCTGATTAAAAATTATGCCACGAAATGCATGAAAGTGTTTTGCTTCTTCCTTTGCTTTGCGTATGGATTGGCATATCAAGTGTCACTCTATTGTTTCAAAACATTGTTCCAAAATAGATTAGCATTGTAAGAACTGTTTTTTTCCCTTTTCTTTTTTATACTGATGTCTCTTCCCTTATGATAATGTTTTGAAAGTAAGTTAAATGTAAGAGAAATAAAGGCTAATTTAATCTCAGAACCTAATTTCTAATACTGATTTAGGGTCAGAAGGTGCATTCTTTTTTTTTTTTTTATTAAAGCAAGGGCAACAGACAATGCAAAGACTTCTAATAGCAACTTTTGAACTTTTCTAAAATCAGACAAACTTCAACAGTTTGCTTTTTCTGAAGGTCAAGTGATCCTTCAATAAATCACAAGTTGAAAATGAGTACGTTCTTACCCGAATGATTTTTTGAAATTGGATGTATTCACTTGTTATTGTGTGTAAAGATTTCCACTGAGCTTTTTACAAATTTTTTTTTTATTCAGGTTCAAAACCGTACATTCAGAAACTTAGAAATAAAGGCTTTATTTTTCTTATGAGTGAGATTCTTTTGGAAATAATAATCTTTCTCTTTTAAAATTTTTTAAATGTTTATTTATTTTAGAGAGAGAGAGAGAGAGAGAAGCATAAATGGGGGAGGGGCAGAGAGATGGAAACACAGAGAGGGAAACAAAGCAAGCTCCAGGCTCTGAGCTGTCAGCACAAAGCCTGATAAGGGGCCGGAACTCACAAAACATGAGATCATGACCTAAGGCAAAGCTGGATGCTTAACCGACTGAGCTACCCAGGCGCCCCTCTTTCTCTTTTAAATATCCTTTCTTATTTCTTTATTTACTTGTTTGTTTGCTAATTTATTTCTTTATGAGAGAGGGAGAGAGTGTATGAGCAGGGGAGGGGCAGAGAGAAGGAGAGAGATAGAGATAGAGAGAGAGAGAGAGAGAGAGAGAAAGAGAGAGCATCCCACACAGGCTCCACACTGTCAGAGAAGAACCTGATACAGGGCTTGAACTCACGAATGTGAGATCATGACCTGAGCCAAAATCAAGAGTCAGACACTTAACTGAGTGAGCCACCCAGGTGCCCCTAAATATCCATACTTATTTCTGATGATAAGAATGCTATATGTTTAATTTTCTTCCTGGTGAATACTAATCTTTACAGAATGGCTCATTTGCTTCAAGGCTTACTGATTTCATCTGTTTCTCAAGGTATTTGAGGTGCTGAGTGATGCACTTTCTGCTTCCTCCTCCTTTTCTGTTTAAGAGGTAGCAGAGTTATCAATGCAAATAAAAGGACTTGTTTGAGGGACAGGTGACTAGAAGAACTACTCAGGAGACATTATTTCCCTCCTTCACCTGCTATACTATGTTCATCATAAGTGTTTCAGTGACAGAGGATCATCTTGATAACGTGTAGTTCTAATGGAGAAATATTGCAGTGTGAACAGACAGGTCCCTGGCTGGTGGTGAAGTAATTAAGGAAGGCCAGAAACCCTGGACAACATCTAGGTGATTTCCTAGTCACAGCTGCTAGGTCTGCAAAATATTATTGGAAAGAAGAAACATTTCAGGAAATAGAATTAATGACCAGCTGAGGACAAAAACCTATTAAAAAGCAGACAATTTTCCTCTTTGTGACCCTCTGAACACCACACTTGAAATTCTTTTGGAAGGAAGGTCATGATTAAGGAAAATGCAGACAGCAAAAGCACAATGTATGGAAGAAAGAGTAGTGTCTTTTCCATACTCCCCATGCCCAGCACAGCAACTAGTAGACCCCAGAAGTACCAATTAAATACCAGCTTTATACTGACAGCCAGGCACTCAAGCAACAAATAAAAAGTCCCTGTATGAATCCCTCCACTCAACTCCTGACCCATCCAGTCCCACTTCCCTGGGATTATCCTGCCTTATCTATTTCATGAAGGATGAACTTCAAACACACCATCTGGGTTGAACTCATGAGACAGATTATCCATATCCTGAAACTACAATTAAAGGCAAATACGACTTCAAATCTGGGAACAAAATTAAGTAGGGGGAAAAAAGGAAACCGTTAACTTGGCTTGAGTCTGGATACACTGATATAGCACAGGAAGTGAAAAGGCTGTGAGATCTGATTAGTAACTGAATACAGTGTGCCTGCTTTAATGACTAGGTCTATTGATCATCAAATATATCTCCCAGGAGAAGGCAAAATTGAAGCCTGTAAGTTTTCCACTTCCCCTTTCTCATACTTAATTCCCTTTGCTTTTCTGATTGACTTAGACCCTAAGAAGGATATGTTGCAACAAGTAGAATTACTCATAACAGAGACAGTTGACAGAAAACTTGCCTAGCTATAACTACTAGCTTGTTTTGTAACTTATCTAAAAAATTAAATGTAGATCTTAAAATAATTTGTTGCTGTTTACTATCATCTTTAAAGATACAAAAGAACTTTCCAGCATAGCTGTGAAATGATTACAAAAATGGTTATAGAAATATCTAAAAATGTGGCAAGACTTTAGTTTTTCAAATAATGTAGACAAGTCTAAATACATAAACATATGATTATTTTAAGATTCACTATATATATATAGTGGGCTTTAGACACCATGAGATCTCATTTCTAGATACTTTAGGACACAGGGTGCCTGGGTGGCTAAGTATGTTGAGCACCTGACCCTTGATCTCGGCTCAGGTCATGATATCATGGTTTGTGAGATTCAGTCCTGCATCACACTCTGCACTGACAGCACAGAGCCTGCTTGGGATTCTCTGTCTCTCTCTCTGTCTGTCTCAAAATAAATAAATAAACTTTAAATAAATAAATAAATAAATAAATAAATACTTTAGGTTACGTCTCCTAAGGACAAGGACATTCTCTTGTATAACCACAGTATCATTATCACATGCCCCCATAATTAATGATTCCATAATTTCACTTAATGTCATCTAGATTAGAATTTTTTAGTTGCTGAGAAATGTCTTCAATAGATTTATTTTTTTCTTTCTTTCAATCCAGTAACCAATCATGGGTCACATGTTTCATTTAGCTGTAATGTTATGTGTTTGTCTTTTTTTTTTAATGTTTTAATTTATTTCTGAGAGAGAGAGACAGCGTGAACAGGGGAGGGTCAGAGAGAGGGGGAGACACAGAATCCAAAACAGGCTCTAGGCTCTGAGCTAGCTGTCAGCACAGAGCCTGATGGGGGGCTCGAACCCACGAACTGTGAGATCATGACCTTAGCCAAAGTTGGACACTTAACTGACTGAGCCACCCAGGTGCCTCTATGTATTTGTCTTTTAACACTAGATAGCCTCCTGCCATTTTTTGTTTTTATGACATTGGTTTATTTGAAGAGTTCAGGCCAATGGTCTTCTGGAATGCTCCATATTTTGTGTCTGATTGTATCCTCAGACATCTTTGGCAAAAACATTTCTGTGTGGTGTTGTATATTTGTTATCGAGTCATACCAGGAGGCAAATAGTGTCTGGTTGTTCCAGTATTGTTGATGATAAATTTGATCTCTTGGGTTTGGTGGTTGCCACATTTCTTCCTTATAAGGTTCCATTTTCCACCTCATAATCAGTGGGTAGTACATGGGGTGATTTTTTAGGGTCATATGAATATCTTTTTCCCCATTACCTTTTAATTAGGAGGTTTCGTATCTAATTATGTTTAAGTAAATTATTACACTGGAAGTTGCAAAATGGTGATTTTCTAATTTTATATTTTTCTTCTACATGTGTTAGCTGAATACACCTGTAGAGAAGAGCTTTTTATTTTTTGTTTGATAAACAGATTTCCTTTAGTTCAAACACTAGGATAAGAATTCCCCAAATTTCATCAAGTCCCCAGATTTAGTTTGGCTACTAGAGCAATTTAGGATGACAGCCTTGCAGATAGGAAGCAGGAGATGGGGGAAAATGGTCTGAGTTGATAATAAACTCCTGGTTCTGCATGCGTCACAAGAAGATAATGTAGTAGACAGTAATAGTCCTCTTTATTTGCTTACATGATGGGAGACAATGTTGGCAGCAATTATCAGAGAGAGTATAGCTGTCAATTCCATGTGTGATAAGTGGTAGGAACTTCTCAACTTTTGCATTCTTCCGTAACCATTATGCTGCCTTCCAGATCTTAAATTATTGACAATTTGCCAATGCTTCCTCCATGTGCAAGTTTACTGACTAGCAGTCTCTTCTAAACTCTAGACAGGATAAGAAATACAGGACCTCTCCCTGTTCATGCCTTCCTTTAGCCTCACAGGATGCCCAAAACCTGGGCTTGGGAAAAACATCTCATTTTCCTAGCTCCATGCCGAATTGGTTTCTCTTCTGCTAATGTCCAAACACCAGATGCACTTTTCTTTCTTTTTTAGGAAAAAATGTTTAATGTTCATTTATTTTGAGAAAGGGGGGTAGGTGCAGAGAGAGGGGGACAGAGGATCCGACCCAGGTTCTGCACTGACAGCAGAGAGCCCAGTGTGGGGCTTCAACTCACAAAATGTGAGATCATGACCAGAGCCAAAGTCAGATGTTAAATTGACTGAGCCACCCAGGCGCCCCCTACACTTTTGTATCTCATTTAGGACTGCTATGTGTCTGCAGGTGATTTCTTCTGGCTACTCTTATGGTTCCAAAAATGAATTGAGCCAGTAAATGCTGTGCACATGTTTGTCTACAGAGCTGAGCTAGATGCTGCAAAGGGTACACAAATACAGGATTTGATCTCTATCTTCAAAAAGTTTATCTCTATCTTCAAAAAGACAGTATCATACAAAGATGGAGCTGAAAGATAGTCTAGTCACCAGGAGTATCTATGAATGAGTTTGGGGTGGGGGGTTGGTACAATAAATTCTAAAAACTTGTGCTAAAATTGTGAGAATATGTGTCATGCTGGGACAAATGTCCATGAGTTTAATAAGATTTTCAAAGAACCATCCCTTCACCACAAAAGTTAACAATGACCGAGATAGACTAGTTGGAGGAATGACTAGTAGCTTTTTCTCTTCACTGATAGTTCTTACGTTTGCACATGTATGTAATGTATCAGTGCCAAAAAACAGATTGAATCCTCTGACTTCAGGATCATTCTGTCCTGTCATTTAGTGAATTGGAGAAGAGATTAATTAAAGTACTCCAGGCTTATTGGGGCACTTATGGGCAATTAAAATCCTTGGCATGGGAGAAAAGCTGGACTAGCACTGCCCCCAATAATCTAGTTTGGTGTGGAGTGATATGTGTTGTGACATATCAGCATTTCCTCCAAGCTTGTTGATAATGTCCTCTCACTTTGGTATGGCTTGGGTGAGCTTACAAAGCCTCTTCCTGTCTAGTGACACGTTTGATCTACTGAGGTTGGTGGGGCAAAGACTACCGGCTTCACTCTACCAAAAAACAGATTCTCTGCAAGGTTAGGTGACTGGCCAGTTACATGGATATTAAGTGTGCAGCTGAATGTCAAACCCACTTTTTCTGATCCTTGCTTTCTCCAGTGTACTTTACTGTGTTATCAGGCTGGCATTTGAAGGTGGACTTCTAGGAAGAGTCATTCAGTTGCGGATTTTAGCTGTACACTGCTGATGAAAACTTGTTTCTATTTGCAGGCTTTCCCTAGGGGTAGGCTGATGTGCTAGTTTTGGACATTCTTCAGGCTTCTGCTCAGTCTGTGATACTATCCTGACTCTGCAAAGCTCCTACTTCCCTGTATGAGCACTTCAAAGGCAAAGTCATAAATGGCAACTTCAGGGCTGGTCATCTTTTTTTTTTTTTTTTTTTGGTTTTACATACATGTGCGCCTATTTTTTTTTATAAATAGTTTATTGTCAACTTGGTTTCCGTATAACACCCAGTGCTCATCCCAAGTGCCCTCCTCCATATGGGCTGGTCATCTTGAACTGGATCTTTAGAAGTTGATTCTTGGTTTTCTGAACCAGCACTGTTCAGAAATGTGGCTTATAGTATATAAGCCACATATGAAAATTTTAATATCATAGTAGCACATGAAAAAAGTAAAAAGGAGGCAGAAGTAGATTTAATTACCTATTTTATTTAACTCAATCCAACAAAAATGTTAACATTTTGGTATTTGATCAATATAAAAACTATTGATATTTTTATTTTTTCAAAGTCTTTGAAATTTGACCTGTATTTTATATCTACTTTATATCTCTGTTAGAACTAGCCGTATCTTAAGTGTCTAAATGGCTACTGCCTACTGTATTTGGAAGCACAGTTCTGGAAAATTCTTCCAGGAAAAAAAGTACTGTTAAGACAAAGAAGTCTTCTTCTTTCTATTCATAATAGAGAATGAATCAAGCAGTTGCCCTTTTATTATGACGTATTTCATCATCAATCATACAGCATTGTAGAGAACCTATTAGCATCATAGCAATTTAGCAAAACTACTTTCTAGTGACCTAGTAGCTTTCAGAACCTGATGACAGTTGCAAACTTTTGAATAGGACCATACATACAGAAAGGTGGAAGAAACAGTATATGGTATGAGTGGGTTGCATGCTTTGTGTGCTCAAAAAATGTGTTCATCTATTCTACCATATGCTTGACATACATTCTATTACAATCCTTTTGCTTACAAACTTATTTTTTTTTGTACGTATCCACTAAAATGTGCAGAGAACTCAGGCCTGCTGGGTAGGAGAGAAAGGAATACAAGCTTGAATAAAATATGATCCCTGTCTTCAATGAAATTTGGGGTCTAGGAGGGAAGACTAGATAAAGCAGTTAAGGGTCCAGTGTCCATGTATGGTGAACATGAAAATTACTGAACTTCAGCTCTCAAGCAAGACTAAATTTTCTTTAGAAAACCCACATTAAAATTCCACTGTTTCTGGAGTCAGTGGAGTGTCAGACTCTTGGTTTTAACTCTGGTCATGATCTCCTAGTTTCATGAGTTCAAGCCCTGCGTCAGGCTCTGAGCTGGCAGTGTGAAGCCTGCTTGGGATTCTCTCTCTCCCTCTTTCTCTTTTAAAAAACAGATTCCATTGTTTCTGAGTTAGAAGCACGTGTAATAATTATCCTTTAGCATTTACCAGTTTTAATAGTAATGACTGATTTGTTGAATTTGTTTGAAAAAGTAGAGCCAAAAAACCGTTTCGAAACAGAACAAATTGTTTTCATGGGAGAAAAGAAGAAAGGGGACAGACGGAAAAGGTGTGGACCTTTTGGTTGTGACAAGATGCGGGTGTTTTTTGATGATGGGGAGTGCTAGCCTGAGGCATTAAGCATGAGGCTCTAGTGCCCAGTAACAAGGAGCTTCTGCTGAAAGAGAGGAGAGGAAAGAATGATATAATGAACACAAACTTTGTCTACTCAGAGCATTGCCCATTCCTGGGCTCGTATTAAATGCTTATATGAGCAGATAAATTCAATGCCTATGTTTTCATTGGGGAGGCTGTGTGGAAAATAGTACTTAATGTCCAGGATTCTGGAGTCAGACAGCCCATTACCTGTGTGATTTGGAGGACCTTAAATTCTCTGTGTCTCAGGGGGCACCTGGGTGACTCAGTTGGTTAAGTGTCTGACTTCGGCTCAGGTCATGATCTAATGGTCATGAGTTTGAGCCCCACAATGGGCTCTGTGCTAACAGATCAGAGCCTGGAGCCTGCTTTGGATTCTGTGTCTCCCTCTCTCTCTGCCCTTCCCTGATTTGTGCTCCGTGTGTGTGTGTGTGTGTGTGTGTGCGCACGCTCGCACACATGTGTGTCTCTCAAAAATAAAACATTAAAAAAATAAAAAAATGTTCTGTGCCTCAGTTTGCTCATAAATAAAAAAAATTGTTAATAGGAGTTGATGAGAAAATGCACACAAAGAGCTTAGAATAATGTCTGGTACGTGCCATGAATCCAATAAATGTCAGTAATTATTATTAGTTTTGTCATTATTTTATCAATAATAATCATTAGCTCTGGTGCTCCCCTAATTTGTTCCTGAAGTTTCACAAGACCGTTAACTTTGTCAAGCAATCCTGATTTTAAGTCGGCAAATTCTAATGACTTTCTCCAAGATGGCAAAACCGGGGCAAAGAAAGAGATGTACATGACTTGCCCAAAGGCTCAGAGGCTGCTCCTAAAATGGGGAAGGAGGCCATTTAAGGCAGTGGTGATGGATTTCCCCAAAGACAAGAACTTAGTACACTTATAGGCTGGAATTGGAATCCAGGCTGCACTACTTAATATACGGTGTCATCTTGGGAAATTACCTGATTTCTGTGAGCCCTTAGGCCTGTATCAATCAAAAAGAGATAATAAATATGCCCATGGTTGTTAAAACTCAACAGTATGATGCATGAAAAGTGCATGTGGTCTGGGCTCAGTAAAATCAGTCTCCCAAACTATTATTATTACTATCGTTGTTATAGCCACCATGTGGTACGGCAGGCAGTGCCTGTCTGGGATGCTGTGATGTGTTTCGTCTTACCACTATGCCCCAGCGCCTGGCACCCAGTGGACACTCGAAACGTTTGTGTAATGCATGCCTATTATCTGAGGAAGGGAGGGCAGCCTCTTTGCCTAGACCATGCCCTCCTTGCAAAAGCCAAACACCATGCATCCCAAGATCCCAGTCACTTTTTAGCAGGGGGCAGCAGCCCATCACGTCCCAGACGCCTTGGTCGGGGACTGGTGGAGGGCGCCCCGTGCAACATCGTGTCAGCGGCTCTCTCTGAAGCCCTAATTTTTCTGGCTCGCGGTTTATTTACTTAAGCATTTACAGCTCCGGGGAGCAGAGGGGCTGCTTGAAGCAAGGGTCAGGACCTAGGTCGCGGTTTGTATTTCTTTTCTGCCTCCCAATCTCTGCGCCGGCGAGTCACAACACGACTCCTTTATTTGCGCACCGGAGGGGCTAGCGTCTCTTCACCTCCTGCGGGGTGAGGAAGAACACACGCGGCTCGGGGTCTCTCGGGCCACTTGCCTGTGTCCCCTCCTGCGTAGATCATCGCTCCCAGAGTTAGTTTTCTATGCAAACCCGCGCAGGATGGAGCCGATTAAATAAAGACAACCTCGCGCCTTTAATCCTCGACCGCAAACACTGGCGTTTTTGTGCCCTGGATTTCTGAAATTCTTGGCTCTGGGACTCAAGGCGCGAGGTTGGGGGAGGGTGGGTAACAGCTTGTAAAAACTTCCCAAAGCAGAAATCCGAGCTCCTCCCCCACCCCCCCTTCACCCTGAGATACCTGGATTCAAGGGAAAGGGGGCAGCAGGAGGAGGAGCGTCCCCAAGGGTTGGGGGCGCCCCCCAGGGATGGCTTTGGGTCTCGGGCTCCGAGCCTTGCCAGCTCTCGGGTAAAAAGAGGATTCGAAGCCCGGACGCCCCGCAGGACGCCCCTCCCAGTCCCCGCGCGCTTCTATTTAGAGCCCAGCCCGGAGCCCAAGGGATTCTGGGACTCGTAGTCCTTGCCCGCAGCCCCAGGCGCCGCGACGACCTCGGACTCGGACTACATTGCCCAGGGAGCTTCCCGGCCTATATAAGCTGCCAGGAGCCGCTTCGATGTGCAGTAACCATGTGGATGTGCTGCTGAAGCGTTTCCTCAAGCTCGCTGGGGTGGGAGGAGAGGAGGAGGTGGTGGTGGAGGAGGAGGAGGCAGAGGGTGGAGAGAGAAAGCGCACGCCGAGAGGAGGTGTGGGTGTTCCGTTTCCATCCTAACGGAACGAGCTCCCTGTTCGCGGACATGGGATTACCCAGCGGCTGCTAACCCCTCTCCTCGCCCTGCTCCCCCAGCCCGGCGTGGCACCCGGGCACCAAGGTAGCGGCTGGGGCCGGGCAGAGGGCGCGGGGAGTCGGTCCTGCCCTCCACGCAGGGCGCAGAAGTTTTGCCGAGTTCTCGGTGGATTTGCATGCACTTGCATACGTTTGGGGGTTCTTTTACTGAGGGCATTTTTGGGGTGTTCCTTTCAGGCTGAAAAAAATTTCTCTATTCCTGTGACTGGCCTTGAAGGCTACCCATTCTGGACTGGAATGGCATTCCCCCAAGTTGGAAACTGTTGCAGCAGCTGCAGGAAATAGTTTTTTCTGGGGGGGGGGAGGTGTTGTGGGGGTGTCTTATGTGAGTCCGCTCAAGGAAATAATCTTTTAAAAAATGTACCCCTCTCTCGACCTGTATGGTTGGGAGAAAAAAGCATGTGGGGAGCCTCAGTGGGGAGGGTTTGAAAAACGGAAGAAAGCCGGGGAGCGGTGAGGGATGAAATGTGGACGAAGCTCACGCCCAGTGAGGATGCGGGCTACGGATATTTGGCCTAGGCTCCGGGGAACAAGTGGCTTGGGATCTGCCAAACACTTCCCCTAGTCCAGCTCCCCCGGCACGTTCGAAGTTTTCGCGTGCCTAGGCTCACTTGTCAATTATATGCTGGAAGTAAGTAAGCAGAGTTACGTATAATCTTTGCCCAACTGATCCCACCAGCCTTCCTGTCTCGTTTGAGGAGGTGGTGGGTCTCTCCAGGAAGGAGACTAAAGAAGATGGAAGCGTGCAATTGAAAACCTTTCTGTTAGGGGCCGACCTTCATGATCCTAGACTGTTTCTTTCTTAATCCTTAGGAGCTGACTACAGAGGAGCAGGATTCGCACAGCTGGCGTGTTTTGGCCACGGAGTGCCTGACCTCGGTCAGGTGAGTGTGCAGCCTGGGTGCTGTAGTCAAAAATGAGTTTTTGTTCTAGGTGTATTTTATGTCCTCTCTAAAGAGCCGTGGAGAAAGTAGTAGGAAAAAAAAAGGAAACTCCATGGCTTAGTGTCCAAAATTTGCCACTGGCTTTGGTGACAGCTTTAGAGCATTTAAGATACAGGGGGCAGTTATATCTAGCTCTTTTGGCCAAGGCTCAGACTTAAAGCAGTCTGAAGGTTTATGAGAGGAGGGGGAAAGACATTAAATGAAGCAATAAAAGGAATGCCTGTTGGGGGCCTGAGACTTGAACTTGCCTGGCAGCGTGCTGATGGTTTAAATTCTGAAGGAGGCAGTACATTTCATCTGCCAAGATATGTAAGCAAAAATTAACTGCCTCTGTCTTTCAAAAATAGTCACTTTTTTCTTACTGTAACGTGTTTGATCAGAGAAGGTTGGATTGCAAGAAATGAAAGTGGTTGCTGGCAATTTGAAAGAATTAGTACTTTAAAAAGGGAAGTTAGTTCTTGAAGCATGAGAGTAGCATCCAGTCCTTGACTTGAAGCAGCCTACATGTCAAAGAATCTGATGAGTCCCTCTTGTTTAGGTGCTTATTGTGGGATATGAGTTGAGGGTAGCATTCATCTGTAAAGACCAGCAGCTCCATCCCCCACGCCCCCCAAACGCCACCCATGGTCATACTTCATATTGCTTTTTAAGAAAGGGAGGTTTTAACAGCTGCATGTACATCCCATTGCTGTAGATTTGGCCATCACAAGTTTTTTCTTCCAAAATGGTCAGGAACAGGGTGAACGGGTGGAGGACTGGGTCACAGCAACTTTTTTAACTTTCTAAATATTTAGCTGTTCCCTGGGCTACAATCTTTGGGTTTTTTAAATTAGAAAATAAAGGCAGACACTTCATTATAGTAGTATAGTGCTTTTTGTTTCCTGTTGATAAGATCCTTAGGAGGGCTGTGGAGTGGGAAACATGGGGATGTGTGGGTTGTATTTCCTTCTTGGAGTTCTTTTGACTTTCATGGCTACCTGGGCACTTAAAAGGCCAAGGAATGGGTTAAGTAAGCGGCCGACAGGGAGAAACTGATTCACAGACTCTTCTCCAACTTGTTGCTAAAAATAATACTGACACATTAAGTATTTGTAAGCCAGATCCAGAGCCATATATCCCAGAAACTCTAAGTCAGGAACAGGTGAAGAAGTGGAGGTGTAGAGAGTGAAAACACATGCCCAGTAGCTAGTACACAGTGGAGGCAAGGTAGAACTCCAGGTTGTGGGACTGTACTGTGTCCCACAGATGCATTTAGTTTTTGGGGAAGAGGTGAGGGAGAAGCTGGGAAAAATCGTAAACTTACTTCTGTTGTTGGAAAAACTTGTGTCCTAGTAGTGATGAATAAATAATACTTAACCTTGATTTAAGAAGGAAATGATGTAGCTGTGTAGGGATAAGAGTGTGGCTATTTAAGGAGGTGTTAGATGTTACACTGACTTCGTTTTACAAAGCTGGATGCTGAAAGCTGAATGAGGAGAGTAAAAGAAATCAAACCACGAGGAACACTGTTCAGCATTCGGTTCGTCTCGTAACTGAAATCCATCTTGATCATCTACATCAAGGCATCTGAGCAGGTTAAAAGAATCAGAATTTCTCAGTCTGAATAATTCAGTAGTTTAAATTGCAGTGAGTCTGAACTGTGAAGTATTGGTATCTTTTCATATACTCTTCAGTTTGGTTTGTGGCCAGTTGTGCAGAACACTTTCTCATTTCTTTCTTTCTTGTGTGTGTATGTGTGTGTTGAAAGTACAGTCTGTTCTTTAAATAATTCAGAACAGAATATACTATCAAGATTTCCGTCTAGCAGGCAGGGAAAGTTCTTCATGCTCTAAATGAATTACTCCTGGCATCCACTTTAAGACCCATGAAGTTGTTTGGCGTTGACCATATTATCTATTTAACAAAGTGGTTGCCTTTTGGAGGGAAATGGCATCCTTTGTTGAGGAATGAGAGATGGAATGGTTGCTTAGAGGAAAAGAGAGAAATGAACCCAACAAGATAGATCCCTTGCCTTTTTCCTCAAAATATTTTCAAGTGAGGAGGACCAGGGTATTGGAGAGAGAGAGAGAAAGGCATGAAACCTCTAATCCAGTGGTGTACAACTAGCTGACTTCTAGACAAAAAGTATCACATGGCTTTTTAGTTCATCTATGATGATCTCATGGAAATTCTGATTTCTTTACAAGCAGCTCTTAAAAAACAAACCAAAAATGAAATGACAAACACCAAAAATGAACAGAAAAAAAGTGACCAAAAAAGTAGGCTTAAAGCTAGGTTTCTAGGTTAAGCTGTCCTTGGATATATCTAATTAAGGAGTCCATACAAGGCCATTGTCCCATCTTGTTTACTGTTGATTTGATCTTTTAAACTAAAATACATTGGGTTTGCAGGCTTTTTGTTAACTGGAAATGTGTGCAACATTTTGTTTACTTTTGTTATTTTAAGCTTTTGCACTGCTCTTTTAATGAAATCAGTTAAGACTTGAAGTCAGTGACATGAGCAACATAATTTTTATGACTCCTAATTTTCATAGTGTCTGTGGTTCTGAGCTTATTGCTAAAGAGGATGAGCTGAAAACACCACTAAACCCATCACCTGTGGTTCTCTTCCTCTTGTTGAACTATGGCTGGGGTCTTCCCTCAGCGGGACATAGTTTAAGGCATTTGGTGTGATAAATCTCTCTATGAATTTCTAATATCTGCTAACGTTGATATGATCCGGGTGTTTATTCCTACATTCAACAAATTTCTGGAGCACCTGCTATGTGCTGAGATCTGTTCTAGGCGCTGGGGATACAACGGTGAAAGTCCTGTACCCAGGAGGCTTAGATCGTGGTTAGGAGGAAATAGGTATTATAAATAAGCAAACAGGTAGTAAGTGCTACGGAGAAAAAGAAAGCCAAGTAAAGGGGAACAGAAAATAACAGATGTTGGTGAGGATCTGGAGCAATTGGAACTCTTGTGCACTGTTGGTGGGAATGTAAAATAGTGTAGGCACTGCAGAAGACAGTATCAGGGTTCCTCAAAAAATTAAACAGAATTACCAAATGATCCAGCAATTCCACTCCTGGGTATATAACAAAAAGCATTGAAAGCAGATACTCAACTGATATTTTTAGAATTATTCATAGTAGCCAAAAGGTAAAAACCACCCAATGTCTGCTGATAAATGAATAAACCAAAGTGGCATATCCATATAACGGAATATTATTCAGCCTTAAAAAGGATGAAATTGTTCTACAGGATGGGTGAAGTTTGCAAACCTTTTGCTGGGCGAAATAAGTCATACATAAAGGGACAGGTAGAGTGGTGCTTGCCAGGGGCTGGGGGAAGTGGGGGGGGGTTTGTTTAAGGGGAACAGAGTCTCAGCTGGGAAGATGAAATAAATCTGGATGTAGATGGCAATGGTGGTTGCACAACTGTGTGAATGTACTTAATGCCATTGAATCGTGCGTACACTTAAAAATGAGTAAAATGGTAAATTTTAGGTGGTGTATGTATATTTTACCATGATAAAAAAAATGACAATAATAAAACACTGCAAAGGGGATAAAGGAGTAATTAGGTGGGGATCGGGAATCAGGAAAGGGCTCTTTTTAAAACAATTATTTACCTAAATGTTTATTTTGCAGAGGGAGAGGGAGAAAGAACATGAGTTGAGGGACAGAGGATCTGAAGTGGGCTCCTCACTGACAGAGAGCCTGATGGGGGGCCCCGAACTAATGAACCATGAGATCATGACCTGAGCTGAAGTCAGATGCTTAAACAACTGAACCTCCCAGGGGCCCCTGTTTTTAATATTTTAATGTTCATTTATTTTGAGAGGGAGAATGAACAAGGGAGGGACAGAGAGAGAGAGGGAGAAAGAGAATCCCAAGCAGGCTCTGCGCTGACATTCTCTGCGCAGAGCCCACGGTGGAGCTTGAACTCATGAACTGTGAGATCATGACCTGAGCTGAAATCAGAGCTGCCCACTTAACTGACTGAGCCAGTTTAATGGCTCTTTAATGTGGCACATCTGAGCGGAGATCTGACAGAAGGGAGGTTAGCCAGTAGGTATCTGAGGGGAAAGGAGATTCCAAAGGGCTGGAGCAGAAAGTACAAAAGCCCTTGAGATGGGAGCAGGTGTGACAGGTTGATTGCAGCTGAGGGAGAGTGCTAGGCCTTCAGATGGGGGAGGGCATCAGGGTCAGATCCTGCCGGACCAGGGTGTTAGGTAAGCGCTGGTTTATTTCCCTGAGGATTTCTTAGCTTTCTCAGAACTCTGCGTGTGGTTCTCAGCATCCCTGAGCTACATTGTCCTTTCTGAAGAAACTGGTGAGGCTAGCAAGATCACATACCAGGTGGAACTTGATTCGGGCTGCGGGTTAAAGCCCAGATGTCTCGCTAACCACATGACTTACTTGGGATTGCAGTCCGCTGTAGCTGGAAGGGAATCTTCTTGGACAAATAGGTGAACCTACTGTTGCTTTGGAAGACAAATTTTAAGAATCTCATGATATTCCTGGTGGTTTTTCTTGTTACCCCCACCCCCCAATTTTTTTATTTTTTCAACACAAACATTGTGTTTTTTGCTACCACCCCGAGTCTGTCAGTTCTCATTTTAGGGAATTACACAAGGAACACTCATGTTCTCCTGTCTAGCATCAACCTTGGGGAATATTAAGTTCCACATAAGTAATTCTCTCTGATACATGAAAGGGACCCCTTTGTGTGTACAAATTAATAACATATGTACATGGTGTTACTTATTGCATAAGATACACATATTCAGTTAAAGTAAAACAGGAAATAAAGATAAACAACAGAAGCAAGCCAGGCACCCCTAATCCCACCATTCAAGATTAGGGTTCCAGACCCCCCATGTATATGTAAAAATTATGTGTATATTTAATTTCATAAAAAAAGACTCATGCATTACCTCACGGTTGGTACTGTTCTTTAAGAAAACTAAATGGAAGGTAAAGCACCATTCAAAAGTTAGCTATGTCATTACAGGGATAAAGCTTAGTAATCGTTGATTTCAATACAGAATTTCTTCTTCAGAGTAACCTAATACTGTGAGGTAGGTAGGACCAGGCCCTCTTTTCTGTTTGTTTTAACTTAAAAAGAAAACTTCACTGTAGATAATTTGAAACACATATAATAGTGAGATCTTGGTATAATGAATCTCTCTTTACTCATTACCCACCTTCACAGTTACCGATTCATGACCATTCTGTTTTCATGTGCATTCTGATACACTCTCTCCTTGCATCTTGGGTGAGTTGGGAACAAATCTCAGACACCAGTTCATCCTGTATTTTATTTCATTTAAATCTATTTATTTATTTTGAGAGAGAGAGAGGAAGAGAGAATCCCAAATAGACCTGCACTATCAGGGTGGAGCCCAGTGTGGGCTCAAACTCACAAACTGTGGGATCATGATCTGAACCAAAATCAAGAGTGGGATGCTTAGCTGAGCTACCCAGGTACCCCTCCAACAGCATTTTAAAAAAATGTTTATTAGAGAGAGAGAGAGAGAGACTGTGCACAAGCAGGGGAGGGGCAGATCAGAGGAGAGAGAGAATTCCAAGCAGGTTCTGTGCCATACCGCAGAGCCGGCTATGGGACTTGATCTCATGAAGTGTGAGATCATGACCTTAGCTGAAATAAAGAGTCGGATGCTTAACTAACTGAGCCACCCAGGCGCCCCTCCATCAGCATTTTTGAAAAATGCAGTTGAGTAGACTAGAAAAACATCAGAGTGTATTGTGTGGATACATAGAAGGAATGTGTACATTGCAGCAAACTCTCTCACCTCCCCCAACCCCTTTTTCTCTCTGTCTCTCAGAGTGAACACTGGGTTCTAAGTGTAATGTGTTTTTTTGCTGTGGGTCACCGTCAAAAGCTTGAGAAACATTGCATCTTTATTCCTCCTTTGTGATCAGCAGACCAGCATCATTGCCTTCAACAGTGAGCTTGTTAGAAGTGTAGACTCACAGGCCCCACCTCAGTCCCACTGAATCAGAACGTGCATTTTAGCACAATCCCCATGGGATTCATGCACACTTGAAAGTGTGGGAACCTCTATACTGAAGCCCCAGTGCTTTTTCAGTACTTGTCTTATTTTTCTGGTTATTTTTTTCCTGGCTGGTTCTTACCTGTTGGGATTGACCTTTGTAGTTGCCCTTAGTGGCCTTCTCATTTTCAGTGAAGTGGAAAAGTAGGCTAAGTCACTACTGAAGGTGAGCATGAAGGTCTGGCGGCACCCTCTTTGACAAAAATGGGAATGTTAGAACTTACCTTTGGGGACTCTGTTATTGGCAGCAGTTTCAGAGGTAGAAACAATACATGTAAAACCTACTTAGGGATGGGAAGTCATAGATAGGAACAGGGCTGCGTTTTAACATGCTTTTGTCAGATACTTCAAGCTACTTAGGTTTTATAATTTTTTAAAAAAATTTTTAATGCTTTATTTCTGAGAGAGAGACAGCATGAGCAGGGGAGGGTCAGAGAGAGAGGGAGACACAGAATCAGAAGCTATCAGCACAGAGCCCGGCGGGGCTCAATCCCACGAACCGTGAGATCATGACCTTAGCCGAAGTTGGATGCTTAACCGACTGAGCCACCCAGGTGCCCCTATAATGTTTTGTGACCCAGAGAATTAGCAGAACTTCTGGACTGCTTGGTATAATGTCGCTTATCAGATATAGATGAACATAAGAAACAACATCACCAACCTCCAAGTTCCTTGTTGGTCTGCATTTCACTAGGAGCTTTAATTGGGGAGTGACTTTGTTTTACAGAAAGTTTGAAGACTTTACCATGCACATATTTCTTTCTTCTTTTTTTTTTTTTTTAACATTGATTTATTTTGAGAGAGAGCATGAGCTATGGATGGGCAGAGACAGAGGGAGAGAGAGAGAATCCCAAGCAGGTTTCACACTGTCCGTGCAGAGCCCGACTCAGGGCTCAAACTCCGGAATCGTGAGGTCATGGCCTGAGCTGAAAAGCTGGGGTGCTTAAACTGGTTGAGCCACCCAGGGGCCCCTCCATGCACATATTTGACAATAGAAAAAGCTGATAGAGCACCTAGACTTAGGGATGTTCATTGCTTTGCTTTGGTGCATCTATGCCTGTGACCATGTTCCCTTTCCTGACTCGTCTATATCCACTTTGCCAAATACTTTTTGTTCCCAACCCAAATGCTTCCTCTGCTGGGAAGCCTTTCCTGATAATTTGAAAATCCTTGTTTTTTGAAACTCCATAGCACTTGAAATCTATTTTCCTCATGGGTCTTTTTGATTTTTAACCTACAAATGCACCTGACAAACAGTAAGTGCCCACAAAACATTTGTCGAAAGAAGTTATTTATCTCTATGTTACATCTCCCTTGGAAGGATGTAGGCTGCTTGTCAGAAGAATCTAATTATTTGTACGCTTCTCCTGATTAACTATTTCTGGAATTGGTGATTTGCTCTGAAAAGCCTCTTTTGCTGTGGAGAGAGAAGTGAGGACTGTGTGGAAATGTATTAAGCAGTTCCTTTTGATAGCTTTTGAGATGTTGCTCAGAACAGTTCTTGGGAGGGCATTGGGCCTGGGAAACTGCTGAGTGTTAATAAAAAGGAGTGAAGGTAGTAATCAGGGAGTGAAGCACAGTTGCTGGGATGTTGTAATGGTGTTGCCCTGCTGAACCACAAGATGGGGGCCCCCGCAGGACTGGGTGCTGACTGCCTCTTGAGTAGGGGCAAAACATGTAACATCTGTGCTTCTGTTTCCTCCTCTGTAGAACAGGTGTAAAAATACCTGCTCTGGGTTACTGATGCCAAGTCTAAATGCTTGCAAAATGTCCCAGATTATTAAAAAACAAAACGAAACGGGAAAACAACAGCAGCATCAAATCCCATATCCCTAGAGGAGTGGTTCTCTACCAGTGGGGTGATTTTGCCCTGCGTGGACTTGTGGCAATGTCTGGAGACTTTTTTGGGTCACTGCTGAGGGAAAGTGGGTGCTACTGGCATCTAGTAGGTAGAGGTCAGGGATGTCGCTAAACATCCTGCAATACCCAGGCTGTGTCCTCCACAACAAGGAATCGTCTGTCCCAAATGTCAGTAGTCCTGAGGTTAAGAAACTGTGTCCTAGACTGATTTTTCCCAGACTAAGTGAGACTTTTTTCTCTCTGAGGATGTTCACCTAATTTGACTTGCTGGTTTTTGTTTTGTTTTTATTTTTTTTATTATTACTTTTTGGTGGTCAGGTTGTAAGCAGAGGGGCATCTCTTCAGGCGGGGCTGATTTTAACTTTTTAATAAAATAAATATCCCCCTCCTTGCTTTGGTTTCTGGAGTCCTGTGGCCTAGTAGCTTTTTTTTTTAAATGTTTGTTTATTTTTCGAGAGAGAGAAAGAGAGACAGAGTGTGACCAGGGGAAGAGCAGATTGAGAGGGAGAGACCCAGAGAGACCCAGAATCTGAAGCAGGCTACAGGCTCTGAGTTGTGAGCACAGAGCCCAACACAGGGCTCGAACCCAGGAACCGTGAGATCATGACCTGAGCTGAAGTCAGATGCTTAACCCACTGAGCCACTCAGGCGCCCCTGTGTTCTATTAGCTTTGGCTGTTCACAGCTGTGTGATCTACAAGAAGTCACTCAGGTGTTTTGTTCTTGTTTGCTTTTTACAACTATAGAATGAGGGATTTCAGCTAGATGATCTCTACCCACCAAATACAAAATTTTTGACTGCAAAATTTGAGCTTTTGATTGGCTTTTCTTATATTGGCCTGGGAGAATAGGAGACATGAGAGCACATGTCACAGTGGACATCTTTGCTGAAAAATAGCCATGTAGATAATGCATTTATTTCAACAATAGGCTGTTTAGTGGGCATGTTTGTGAAAAGACACGTAGGTTTATCTTTGTGTGCATGTGTTTATCTTTTCTGTGTCTAATGAGCAACATTTAAGCTAGAGAATTTCTCTGAACTGCTGATTTACAACTGCTGTTTCTGACATTGTCATAGAGGGCCCTGCTTCAAGTTGAAACTTCTGAGTTGGTGACTTCCTTTGGGACTGTCTGAAAACGAAAGCAGAATGCAATTTTCTATCCTCTGAGAGAAGTACTTTTTTTTGCAGTAGAATAAATGGTCTCCTAATGGGACACTGCATTTCTGAGGACAATCTGATTAGCCACTAATAGAACAAGAAGACAAGCAGGAGGCTGCACATAAATGTGTATGGTGGGGGCGGGGTTTGCCGCTAGCCAGTGTCCATCTCATAAATACCGTGTTGCTGCTCGTTTCACAAGAAAGATGATATCGTCAAGAGTCTTTGCTCAAAGGAAGTTCCAGAATTAACTGTGAGAGTGCCCAGTCACAGAAGCAGAGACTGTTGTAAAGAGAGCCTCTTCCCTTGTTTTGGAAAAGTCACTGTGAATGTGGTAGGTTTTCTCTTCCCTGTATTTACAGCCATATTACCATATATGTACCTGGGTGAGGGCATCTTAAGGAGGCTTGTACTGCTCTGGAAGGAGTGTCCTTGGCCTTCAGCCACGAGATTGATCAAATGCCGGCAACTCTTCCTTTTTCTGTGCACATGCTTGTTTTCTCTTTGCACGGCCTGTGGTTTGCTTGGCTTTGCCCACTGGGGGCTGCTTGACCTGAAAGTGAAGTGCTGCTTTTTGTGTTGATGGCAGCATGGACCCCAGGTCTTACCTGTGTTTCTGGAGACAAGCTGCCTGTGGCCTCCCGAATCTCCAGGCGCTTTTAAGTCTTTGTGCATGAGCCCTCTCTTTGCTGCCTAGCTTGAAAGGAAGCCTTTTGATTTTATTCTTTTTAAACAATCATTTTTAAAGCAAGCAGCAATAAAACCAGCACTAAGTCTTTGGCAAAGGCCCTCTGTTTTTTAGGAGGTGGAGGTGATGTGAATATGCCAAGAAAGAAAAGAGAAGACTGATGATCTCCATTGGCTGCATTTTTTTAGCAGAAGAATGGCTTTCTTAAGGGCACTGTGCTTTGGGGCCAGGTGGCAAAGCTTAGTGACTGAAGGGTAGACCCTGAGGGGGCTATGTAGGTACCAGGCTGTACATTGGTGGTTTGGGTTTTACTAGGAGTAGTGCGGAGAACATTCTGCTGGAGTTGGCATTGACAAGTTCAGATAAATGCATCACACAGTGTGTCTCTTGTCTGTATCCACTATTCATGTGGAGTTGCTGGTTGATAGGGTTAATCCTTAATGGATTGTAAACCCTAAAAAGTTTAGTAAGAGTAGTTTATGAGAGTTGAAAATACAGCAAATTAGCAGATAGGAATAATCCTAGCAAACAGGAATGTTTCTCGTCTTTTACTTCCTTTGTGCTAAGTAAGCCCATTCTTTTCTTTTACAATTTGAACCTCAAAACAACTTTATGAGGCAAGCTCTCATGATCCTCATTCTGCAGATGAGGGAACTGAGTTCCAGAAAGAGTAAGTAACTTGGCCAAGGTTGTAAACTTCCTATCACACTTAGAATTAAAGGCAGACTTTTTACCTGGCTTGGCCCTGGTTTCTTCTCTGTCCTTACCCTGCACTTTCTTTCTTTCCCCATTAATGCTCCAGACGTTGTGGCTGGCTTTCTTTTTCTTGAACTTGCCAACTTCTTTTCTGTGCATAGTGCCTTTGTAGTAGCTGTTTGCTCTGCCTAAAATGCTCTTCCGGTTGATTTTTTTTGCATGACTGCCTCTCTCTTGACTTTCAAGTCTTAGCTTAACTGACTCAACTTGCTCTCTTTCACCAGCCAAAAGTAAATTGTCACACAGTCAAATCATACATTTTTAATTCTCTGCCTAGTACTTAACACCATCTGATTGGTTTTGCTGTAAAACTATCATGAGAACCGGGACCTGGACTGTCTTGTATGTCCCCCACACCTGGAGTAGGGATAGCACATAGTAGGTATTGGATAAATGTGTTGAATAAAAAGGTGGTTTCAAATCAGGGAGGCTTCTCTAAAGTCCTGGATGTTGTATGTTTTGCATTTTAATCTTGTACAATTTTTCATGTTTATGCAATGTGAATCCCAAACACACAGGCAGTGTCAAACCAGAATTTAAAATTTACAGTAGCATTTTTCAAACTCTTGGGCCTCAGCAACTCTTGGCATGCTTAGAAATTTCTGAGGACCCCAAAGAACTTAGATTTATGTGAGTTAGAACCATCTATACTTATCTCATTAGAAATTAACACCAAGACAATTAACACTGAGACAACATTAAAAAAATAAGCCAGTAACATTTTCTAATGAACAATAGCTATATTTCCCAAGACAAATTTTTGCAAATGAGTGGCATTGTTTTACATTTTTGTAAATTGATGAAGATCTAGCTTAATAGAAGATAGCGGAAGTCCCATATAAGAGGTATTTCCACCTCCAGCCTCTTCTGACATCACATGTCCCTCAGCCTCTGAAAGACTTGACCGTGGTGTGTGAGATGGAGTAAAAAGGCAAATAGTGTGTTGTTGTTATGATGAAAATAGTTAGGACTTTGACTCTGAAAGGGTCTTGGGTTGAACTCCCGGGGGTCCTTGGGCATCGTGAAGAGCTTTCAGCTTATAAAAGAGCTAGGTAATTTGAAAGGTGGGTGCTGCCATGGACACAGCTGAGAGACTGAGAAGTTGAAGCCTTAAGTAGCAGGATGCAGTGGATTGTCCCTAAGTCCGGATATTGAATCAGAGCTTTTTGTTTAGAAATACATTCATGGGGATACATTGAAGCTGTGTTTGCAAAACAAAACAAAACCACCCCTTCCCAGCTAAAGTGCTGAATCACAAAGGACCCTGAAAACTTGGAAGCTAGTGGTACTTGTTTTGTGTTCATCTTGTTCAGATGAGCAAGCATTCTACAAGTTCTGCAGTGGGATGGGTCATTAAAAAATAATAAAGCGTGGGTTTTTTTCCATGTCTGAGAATAGTAGCTTCAAATATAACTCCCTTTAGAGCTGTTACTCTGCAACCCTTACTTGGTTCTCCTTGTAGCTTTTGGCCTCAGATGAAGTTGTGTCTTATAATAGAAATTAGATTGTCTTAATGCTTTATTAGTCTTAGGTACTGTCAAAACTGATCTTAAAGGTATCAAGGTAGAAGCTGTTAAAAATAGATGAGATATTCCTTGCTAGCCAGCCATTTAAGGCCTCTGGGGAGTATTTTGAATGTCTCTGGTGATGTATATAAGCTTGTCAAAGTTAAGATAACTGGGTGGTAAATCACACATCTATCCTTATCTCATTAGAAATTGGGCCTTAGGAAATGAATGGTGCATCGGAGCAGGGGTGTGTGTGTGTGTGGCAGGGGGGTCCTTAGTTTCTGACCCCAGTGTTTGGAAAGACCTAATTTAGGGGCGGTGTCAGTGGGGCTTTCCTCCCCCAATTACTGTTCAGCGCCAAGGTCCAGGTGGCTTCATCTTAGTTAAATAAAGGAGGCTTCTTCTGTGTGTCAGTAAAAATCTTCAGGTCAAAATATTTGGGTCCCTAGCTTTGAGGTCCATTACCTGGTATAAATAAAGCTTCTGACTTCCTCCTTTTCCTGTCTAGGATTAAGTGATACCTCAGGTAACTTCTTGGTTAATCAAAGTGTTCTAATTTAGTTTCATTTCAGGAGTTCATAACTTTTAAATTCTGAATTGTGTGTAGGCGAAAACTGAGATTTTTTTTTTTAGGAAAATGAATATAATGCAATTAGTTAAGTGTGTGCGGGAGAAATAGATGGGAAAAATTACAATAAGTGAGTTTTCTGGCACAGTCAAAGCTTTTAACAAAAAGAAAAAAACCCTCAAAACCTATCTTAATGCTTAAAATGAAACGAATATACTTCTTTTTCAGTGAGGCTATGATTTAGCCTGTCTTCACACCATAGTGGAAAAGGTTCTAAATATTGAATTATTCCTTTGAAGAGGTTTCCACCTCATCTCCTCCCTGCCTTCCACAGGGGCCTGATTTGATGTTAGAAGTAGGAATGGAGCTAAGGTCTGACTGTCTTGGAAGTGGTAAGTTTCGGGGCTTAAAAACAGCAATACCTTGGATGACCTGTGCAAGTCCTGCCCACCTCTTAGGCGTACAGAGGATTTCAACATTTCTGAGACTTGTGTTTATTTGAATGTGTTTCCAACAGTGACAAAGTAAGAAGCATATATCAAGTAGAAGAATCATAAGTTATGGGCAGAAGTGAGTGAAGGCTTTAGAGGAAGAAAAATGAACTTTTCCATTTTGGTCTCATTTAAAAATACAAAAAATGGGTATTTATTCAGGGCCACATATTGGGCTGAGCATTTGTGTGGATTATTTGGATTACCTCTTATGATGACCCTGAGAGAGAGGAAGAGTCCTTCCTTCTTTTTTTAAAAATGTCTATTTATTTTTGAGAGAGAGAGAGAGTGTGTGTACCATGCATGCACAGGGAAGGGGAAGAGAGAGAGAGGGAGACAGAATCCCAAGCAGGCTCCACATTGTCAGTGCAGAGTCTGAACTAGAGCTCCAAACCATTAACTGTGAGACCATGACCTGAGCTAAATTCAAGAGTCGGACACTTAACTGACTGAGCCACTCAGACACCCCTCCTTTTTTCTTGTAACTGGATGAAAGAGCTGAAATTTAGGAAAGTGATGTCCGTTGCCCACACATATGAAGCTGGAATTCAGACATTTTGGACATGGAGGGGATGGTCACTGAGGGAGAGGTACTTTCTGCCAGGGACAGAACTTAAAATTTTGTTTCTGGCTCCCAAATGTCATAGAAATCTGTTGTCAGGGTCTAACAGACCTCTATTCTCTGTCCTTGCTCTCTAACAGTATAAACTTGGTTTTCATTAGTTTTAGGAAAACAATAATCTAAAAACAGTTTAAATTCTTATGGGTAATAGATAAGATGACATGATTACCTTGGACCCAAATGTGTTTGTCATGTCCCAGGCACTATACAAGAGACTGGGATTCAGTAGGAAGAAAGAGTTCTGCTGTCCTGTCCTCATGGGTTTCACAGTTTAGAGGTGAAGACCAGTAATAAGCCAACCAGTAAATAAGCAGTTTTAGGACAGTGGTAGTGCCCAGATAGGGTTATTAGGGAATCGTGTAGAGAAGAATGTCAGGCAGCGGTTATAGCATGTCCAGAGGCACACGGCTTGTTGAGGGATTTGAAGAACGTTCATCATGGTTAGAGGGTAGAAAGCAGATAGGCAGTATAACCAGATGAAGAGGGGGAGGTAGGCAAGGACCAGATCATGAGGAGTCCAAAAAGACTTCAGAATGTTTTAAGCAGAAGAATGACATGGTCTAATTTATATTTCTAAAAGACCATGCTGGAAAAAAAAAAAAAGATTTTGCTGACTTATGTGTAGAATAGATGGAGGGTTATGGAAGGATTCAGAGAGGGTCTTTATGGAGCCCATTTGTAAATGATCCTGGCTGAGATTTGGGTGGAGGCGAAAGAGTTAAAAAGAATTGGAGGATTCAACAGATAGATTAACACTTAAAATCACTAAGATTTGATGCTCCTCCTTCTTCATTATTTGCTAAATATTTACTCAGCACCTACCGTGTGCTAGGAATTGGTGATTGGAATAAAGTAGTATGCAAAACAGATCCTCAAACTGATCTTGGCTTTAACTAGGACAGGATGTGGGATAGGGATGAGTGTATTCTAGGCCTAAAGGAAGAGCTATAGACAAAGGCCTTGTGGCAGGGATAAAGACAGGGAAGACTGGTGGTGCCGCCAAGCTTTGTGGAAGTAGATGAAGTGGGTGGGGAGGAGAAACAGCTGGGGAGACCGGTGAGTTCTTCCGGTACATCGAGATGCGGTCAGTATCCAGGAGCTGACTTCCAGGATTTGTTGGCCATGAGATACACATTGAGGAATCCTAGAAGCCACCGGAGGCAGCAGGGGCGGGGTGGGGTGGGGTGGGGGTGGGGAGGGGGAGTGGTGGGACCACCTGGGAGGGTATAGAATAGGCAAAGAGCAACACAGACTTGGAGACCACAGATTTGGAGGACTATAACCTCTGGTTGCTGTTTTCCAAGGAGATCTCTGAATTTGTGTGTTTTTATTCCCACTTGTCTTTTGAGTAGAATCAAATGTCCCTTTTCCATATACATTGCTCAGGTTTCAGTGGACAGAGAACCGAAGATGTGCCACTGGGCAGTGTAAGGCTCATGAGCATGGTCCAGCCACCTTTGGACAATCCTATTCTCAGAGGTGCATCAACCTGTCAGAGCCGTGATGGGAGGTGGTGGGGGGCCAGTAATAGCCTGCTTCCTTCAGGTGCTTTGCTGACTTATTCATGCACATGATCTTAATGAACCTTATGACAGCCTGTTGAGGGAGCTACTCAGATTCCCATTTTATGGATGAGGAAAGTGAGGTTTAGGAAAATTAAGAACTGACCTGAAGTCCGACAATGATGAGGTGGCAGAGCTGGAGGTCCCTGGCAGTCTGACTCTGGAGCTTCAGCTTCTGTCTGCCCTTGGGTGAGGAATGCTCTTGAGACCAGGCCATGTCTGGAATCACGGAGGATGGCGATGCTCTGTGAACAGAAACAAAGTCCTAAGGAGGTCAGAGGGCATTCACATTTTGAGAAGTTTCTGAGCATCAGGGGACAGACCAGTAAGTAGCAAGAATTCTAGGAGGTGGTTTTTGTATGGGGGAAGGGAGACAAATGTTTCCTCCCTGGGCTTTCTGAACCTGGAACCATTTCCTGAACCATTTGAACCCTTGCCCAAGCCATCTGAACCCTGAAACATTGCCAGGTGTTTAAACAGAAGTAAGGTCATCCATAGGAGTCATGGTAGGGGGGATTCCATTATTGGGCAAGAGATGGAATTACACTATAGGTTTCCTCCAACCTTTATGCTGTGATTCTCTATATTTGGAAAGACCAGAATGTTTTGTGTTTGTGAACTGAGTATAATTCCATAGAGTTCAGGTTATTTTTAACAGGTGAATTAGGAAGGATAATTATTTTCCCTTAAGTAAAATATATTGTTACAGATCATCCAGGAGTTCATTTGTTAGTATACCCACATAAAGAAAGGGGATCCTTTCCTTTCCTGAGTTTAAATTTTGAAGTCCTAGAATCCTTCAGAGTTCTACTTCATCTCACTAAAAAGTAACAAATAGCTGGCATTGGGGAGTGACAGTCTACAAGTCTCTGTACCAGGCACTTTTCAAGCACTGTTTCATCTGTTCCTTAAAATAATCCCTTGCAGTTAAGCGTTATCCTCATTTTAGAGATGAAACAAAAGCAGACAGGTTTAAGTGGGCCGGATGGCTGTGTCAGGCTAGTAATAATAATAATAGCTTGCACCCAGAGAGAAGATTAGAGGTCTGCAACTGACCACTTGAGACTTCTCGAGTTGTCGTGGACTGACTCAAAGTTGGTTAGCAAAGAGCCCTGGGTGTCGATCTAGTGTTTGACATATCAGGGTCATGCAGATGGCAGGTTGGTGCTGGCTGTTTTGGTATTAGGGGGTCCCTGGTCATTGTGTGAATGACACGGGAGCACTGGGTACTGCTGTGAGAAGTTGGCTGGCACAAATGGTCCAGTATCAGGTAGAGACAAGTTCCCCCACTCTGTTACGCACAACAGGAAGTCTTCCAAAAGATTACTCCCAGGCCCATCTCTCACTGGCTGACCTTCTTCCTCCCCCTCTCCAGGCTCCAGAGGCCTGTTCTGTTGACTTTCCTGGCCTTTGTTTTTCCTTCCAGGGTAGGGCTGATGATAGCCCCAGGACCTCTCCTCCCTCTCTCTCTTCTCCTCCTCCTCTTCTTCCACTTAACTAATGGTAGATGAGGGAGCCCTCCAAAGCTTTCTAGCCAGGCCATTCATTTTTGAAGGGACCTACTGCTTGAGGGCCTTGGGGAAGAATCTGTAGCACCCTCTACTCCCCATTTTTGGTTGTTTAAATTTGGGACCCCTGGCAGATTTCCCAGTTGAGGATTATTAACTGTGGTGGATTTTTGTATCCTGATAAAAATGTAAAATAGCTAAAGTTTACTTACTCAGTGGTCTACTTAATAAACATGGTTGGGAAGAAGATTAATTTCCTTTTTTCTGACTTATCGAAGTGTTATGTGGCCATGGTAGAAAAATTAGTAGAAGAACTAGGAAACAGGATTGTACATAACACAGAAAGTCAGGTCTTCAAAATCTTAAGGATGGTGGATACTTGAGTCCATGTTCCAGGGGTCATTGTTGATGAGAAGCTCTGCTTAAGGCTCAGAACCTTGGCCTTGGGCATCTTCACCTCTCTGGTACCTTGGTTTCTCCAACAATTAACTGAGAAGAATAGTCATACCCACTTTATGTAGTGGTCATGAGGATTCAGTAAGAGAACATTTGTAAAGCCCTTAGCAGCCCCGTGGGCATGATGATGCTTGATAAATGTTAGTCATAATTATTAGCAATGGTAGCACTGCAGAACTGTGCTAGAGAAACACTGTTCACACATCTATTTCAATGATCAACTGCAGGCAGTATTGAGTACATCATTCCAGAACACTGAACTGTGCCTGCTTCTTGCCGTTAAGGATCTGGAATCTTTCATTAAGGTAACCAGGAGGTGAGAAAAATTGAGAAAACAGGGGTCACACTGCTATTTCCTGGCCTGATCTCTGTTGGGGCCAATTTGAAGTGCAAGCCCAAAAGGACAGAGTTAGTCACGCTAGACAAGGCCTTCTTGACTGAGCACATACCTGCTTTCCTGTATCCAGGCCTCCTTTGTGTCCTTTGGGGAGGCCAGAGTGTGAAGACACAAAATTGGTCTGACTCAGAATTCAAACAGAACTTGTTTTCCAATAATCAGTCCCAGAAGTATGTTGACTTGCTGACCCTTTATGATGAGGCTTTTAAATATAAGCACATAAGAGAAATATTAAAGTCCTTAGTGTTTTCCATTTGTGGAACTTTTTTGGACGTTGTTTAAAACACTGGTTTGCCTTTTAGGTATAACCAGTTAGGAAGAAATAAGAGACTTGATTCTGGAGAGAGGGACTTGGCTGGCAAATTGTCCCTCTACACATGATTTGTGTGTCTTTCTACAAGGTCTATAGATGCTGGCTGTTTTGTCTGAGAATGTGTTCTCACTTGCTGTCTTTCTCAAGGCATAAGTTCATGTTCAGTAAAATGTTCCTTCTCTGGCCATATCTGGGTTGTTTGGAGGATTAGTTTTTCCTTGTAGATTCTCACAAGCAGTTGAACTGAGGTTCTTCAACAGTTTGTTTTCAGCACCTGGCACTCCCGCTAAGTAGGAGAAATGCTTTCCCAGGTTTCCTGATGATCACTGCTGCACAATTTTAACAAAAAGAAAACTTGGTGCCCAGAAAGCAATTCCAGAAGAGAATACTTTTGCATACCATTACAACTCTTGTGGCTTTGCAGGTGAATGATTTCTGGTCGGGGAGCTTTGGTAAAGACATTGGAGAAGACGTTTAAGAGGCACTGGCTTTGGAGGAGAGATCCTGGGAAGACTTGGGTTACCCTGAGTCTATACTAGATGCCTAAGGAAGCCATGGGGTGTTTGCTGGGGTCCACACCGGCACACTATTTTCCCACATATAACTGAGCCTAATTTTTAAATGTCAAATTTTTTATAATTGGCTCCCACTCCTCAATATTTATGGCCTTCATGAAAGCTGTGCCTATGAGTCATGTCAATATTTTTGTTGGTGTGTGCGCATGTGTGTGTATGTGTGTGTGTAAGTGTAATAATTTCTGGGCTGTGTGGAGATTTCCTGGAACTTAAGAGCCGTTTCTAGGACTGTCCCTAACTAGCCATGTGTATTCCTGACCAGGATTCTTAACTGACTTGAGCCATGTTCTTACCTGCAGGGTTTGGACAGGTGCTAAGATCCTTTCTCCCCTGGCAAGTGTTTGGGTGAAGGATAAGAATAAAAGAAATTGAAATAGCATTTTGATGAAGTGGGTACAGTTGTTGAATTTTTAAAAGGCTACTGGAGCTTTGTGGTATTTGTTACTAGGTTTCCTTTTATTAATTTTGTTGCTTTGGTACCACAGCACAGGCACTGCCAGACCCAAGTTCTTTACCAGGTGTTTCCTTCTGACTTCACACTGCCTGAGGCAGATTGAATATGTTAATGTTTCATAAGTCAGACTTTCCAACTCCTTAATCACTGCAGAGTTGTTGGCTGACTTCCATGCAGTCTTTATATTCACTATTCATTATTGAGGGTCCTCAATTTGTAGCATTGGATTTGGGTGTGGTTTTGTTAGAAACCAGCATTATTGTGGTTGGAATATCCTAAAATAAATGATATATGGAAAAAAATGTTGTTGCATATGTCCTTGCTTGGCTCATTTAATTGCCTGCCTGTCACACTCTCGTTTAAATTTGACTTTTAAGTAGGGTGCTTTGGAAAATTGAGCTAAGCCAGCTCTCAGTGACTTTTTTCCCCCCTCTGAGCGATTCTTTCCTTCTAATAACGTTGCATATTTTACTTTGTCTAGGCTTTTCGAGAAAGGCATGTCTGACAAGATGTCTAGTTTCCTACATATTGGAGACATTTGTTCTCTGTACGCGGAAGGATCGACAAATGGATTTATTAGCACCTTGGGGTAAGACTGCCTGATTTTTGTGTTGCAGGTTTTATTTAAGCCCTTATAATGCCAGCTTAAAAACTGATTTTTCTAAGATAAGAATGTTACTATTTGACTTGGCTTTCCCAGAGGCAATTGGAATCGTAGTACCAAATCTCAGGTTAGCAAAGTTTACCTCTTACACAAAAATACTGTTTTCTTGTGAGTTATGGAAGAGCAAAATCTCATTAATTACGACTCCTAAAATTCAGAATTTATTGTAATTTCCTATTTAAATACAAAGGGGAATCATATAAGGGGAAAAGTGCAAAGTTTTGGGATAAAATTTTAGTATTTTTTACAGATTGCAAAGAAATGCTTTTTTAGCTTTCATAAAAGCTCTTATTTTCTTTTTTTTCTTCTAAGTTTATTTATTTATTTATTTTTTGTGGTGAGGGGAGATACAGAATCTGAACAGGCTCCAGGCTCTAAGCTGTCAGCACAGAGCCCAGGATGGGGCTTGAACTCAGGAACTGCAAGATCATGACCTGAACCGAAGTAGGGTCTTTAACCAAAGTCACCCAGGCGCCACAGAGCTCTTATTTTCAAGTGCTCACTTCTTTGTCATTTAAGCAAAGATTAGAACTTCTCGGATGCTTATCTCTTTTCTTTGAAGCAGAATCTTTCCTATTTAATTTATTTTCTTTTTAAAATGTTTCATGTTTATTTTTGAGAAAGAGTGCAAATAGGCTAGGGACAGATAGAGAGGGAGACACAGAATCCGGAGCAGGCTCCAGGTTCTGATCTGTCAGCATAGAGCCCAATTTGGGGCCTAAACTCACTAACCTCGAGATCATGACCTAAGCTGAAGTTGGACACTTAACCAACTGAGCCACCCAGGCACCGTTGAACCTTTCCTATATTAATTCCTGTATGCATTTGAAAGTTACATATTGCACAAAGTTCTGTAAATCAGAGTTTTATTCTTTTGTGCTTTCTTCAATTTTTACCCAACTTTTGAGTATAAGTAAATTCCATAATGTCCTTATTGGATGATCTTCCTTTTCCTCCTCCTGTTGTCTACCAGAGGAAATGAGAAGTGAAATAGCCCCAAAGGCAGAGAGAAGCAGGATAGAGACTCAAAATGGTTAACTCTAGAAGACAAAGGAATGGTTTTGATTGTCTTTGTGGAGAAAGTAGTTAGGCCCCAGGGTGGATGGTTGAATTTGGCAAGAGCTGATGTCAAATTGGGGAAAGAAAGCCAACAGCTTCTCCAAGAACCTTATTCTTATAGCAGCCAGAACCTTTTCTTTTAATAATAGCTATTATTGAAAGCATGCTGTTCTATGCAGAATGGGTATTCTCAAGCTCTCATTCAGGTCACTCTAGCCTCAAGGAGCAAGTTATTTCAGATTTAGAAGTTCAGCTCACTTGGATCTTGTTGTAAAAAATTTTTTGTTTTCAAAAGTCCTTTTGATCACCAAATCCACTGTTTCTCATTTCTTACCTTTTCTTAACCTCTCTACATGACAGACCCACCCTTCACAACTTCTCTGTGGCTTTTGGCTAAGAGGCCTTCCTGCTTGTGCCTCTCCAATTGTCCCTTTTCTTGGCTGATTCCTTCCTTTTTCTCTTCCTTCTGTTTGAATCTTGCATCCTCTGCTTATTTCCAGGCAGTATAGCAATGGTAATAAATAGCAGGAGTAACCACTTACATGAGTCCTATGGATGTTTACACCACTGTGCTAAGTACTGTATATACATCATGCCCAAATGCCTCTTTATAGTGAGCATTATCATTATTGCTCTTTATGGAGGCAAAACCTCTGAGCTTCTAAGAGGTGAAGAAGTCACCTGCCCAAGGTTTCATAGCTGGGAACACTCTGGACTCGAGGACCAGTGCTCCTAGCAGTTGCCCTCAGAGGGGTAGACTTTCCATTCCCTGCCTTTCATGACAGTCCCAGGTTGTCAGGCAGAATTGGCTCATCACCCTCCTCACTTTCTGCCCACAGCTCTTACTTGGGTGGATGCCTTCTTAAACCTCAGACCCATCATATGCCTCATTTCCTCTCTATGGCCCTGATTTCTTGTGATGATGCCACTGGCCTTCCAATCACCCATGCTTATGTCCAGTTGATAGCTGAGCCCACTGTGGCAGCCCCTGAAATCTTAGTGCCGCCTTCGTCGTCGTCTTCGAAAGCATCCTTTCTTATAATTTTTATGAGGTACAAGTTCTTTGCTTTATAAGAGTTTTCTTCAAGTATTATAAACAAATTAATGATAAGGTTTCTCCTCACTTTAATGTGAAGAATGCCCATTTTGAATTTTGGGCTCTAATACTTACTTCAGATGAGTTTTCCCTTGGTTCAAAATGGACTTGGAAAATAAAGTTTGGCCTTCTTTTTCCTTTTAATATATATATATTTTAAAATTTATGGGGTACTCGTTGTGAATGATAGTGAATGACCACCAGTTTTTTTGAACTTGGCATTCTAGCTGCACGGCCACATTCCATTTATATAGATGGCGGTTATCTCCCACCTGGCTTTCTTGACTCAATGAGCTTTAGAACTTGAATCAGACTTTGGAGAGTCAGTGTATGTGCACATGCTGTGTAGAGGTGTGCTTCAGAATCACCTGAGGAACTTGTTAAACATAGAAGTTCTTGGGTCCCATCCCGGAACACAGCTTTAGTAGGCTTGGATATTATAGGAATCTGGTATTAATATATTTTATAAATAGAAAGTCTGAGGAACATCTCGCTATTTGAGAATCCTTGAGACCAACTCTTTGATTTAACAGATAAAGGAACTGAGACCGAGAGGAATGAAACAGTGTAGTCACAGTCCAGCTGCTAGTAGGTGACAAAGTGCCATCTTCATCTCATTTGTCTTCTGGCTTAGCCTGAGGCCCATTCTCCTACCCCTTGTCCTTGAGAACTTGATAAATATTTAACCCAGCCCTACATTGAATTCCAAGGTACTTCCCCACTTCACATATTATGTTAGTTCTGATGGCGTTACTGTATTTACATTCATAGAGGCTCCAGGTGGGAGTTTTATATGTGCACATTCTGCTCTTGATTTTTGCGTAAAAACTCAAGCCATTGACCACACTGTTGCTCTTTTTGATGGAGAGAGGTCTTGATTCTTAAAGCTGAGGCAGACAAGCTTCTGGTGGACTACTCTGGTCACTTTGATTCACCCACCAAATATACACTGAACACCTCACCTGGGCAGGGAGATGTACTAGGCTTGAGCATCTTTTGGGTCGCAAGGCAGCTGTCTCTCTACCTCTAGGGAGCTCAGAGCCTCCTGCAGCACGTGTGCTTCAGTCCAGTGAGGTAAGGAAGACCAGAGGAGAGGCAGGGAATGCCTGGTCCAGGACAGGCTTGGCAGGGAGACCTTCAGAGAGAAGATGAGGGCTCTGAGTCAGTCATGAAAAACAGGACAGACTTGAGGGGGTGAACTGGAATTTTGGAGGGAGGAATGGTAAGGGTAAAGGCAGACTATTTAATGGTACCTTGCTTTTGGGAAAAGGAGCAGCATAGATTAATGGAAGAAACCCTGGAAATCCATGGTATGTTAGCTGGGAGCAAGTTCTGCAGTCACTTGGAAAACAACCAATACCAATGTTAGGAACTTGGAGAAGTCATTTAAACTTCTGAATCTCAATTTGCTCATCTGTTCAAAAAATAAATTTTTAAAAAATTGGTTCTAAAAGAATTGGACAAGTTAGGTTGGTCAGTCTGGACTTCTAAGTACCGGGTCTGTATATAATTTGGGGTTGGTTATTATAACTTTTTGTGCTTTTCCCCACCTCTATTTCAATTTCCAGTAGTTCCATATGACTTTGTCTGCCAGTAGCTTCTCAGATGGCCTCAGGCACAGTTAGTTTCTGGCTGTATTTTGTTCTTCTTTCTCTTATAGCACTTAGGTTGGATTCTCTTTATTAGTTTGCTTTTGTGGTTACTGTGCTAGCCTTGAGCTCCCTAAGGGCAGGGCCTGGTTCATATTCGTCCTCACATCTCAGGGCCCAGCACTGTGCCTGGCACCAAATGGGCCCCTCAACTACCATGAGTTGAATGTACTCACCCCTTGCTATGCTTCCCAACTTCAGCATGACTGCATGTTGTGCTCAAATCCATCATAGATGTGGTTAAGGGAAAAGAGCCACAGAAAATATTAGGTTAATGTGTTCATTGCAGAAGCATAACCTGGGATTTTGGATTAGGTTTAGCTCCCTGCATGGGAAACTTCTAGTGTAAACAACTCCCTGGCAGGAGAACATGGCCATCTAAGTCATGCACTCAGGAACAGCCTTGGATATTCAATTTTTGCATAGTGCTTAGGTTTTATTTTCTTAGGTTTGGCCTCATACAGCATTTATCTTTGTCTTCACAGCCTGGTTGATGATCGTTGTGTTGTACAGCCAGAAGCTGGGGACCTTAACAATCCACCCAAGAAATTCAGAGGTAAGGTGATGACCTTCCTGGAGTGGGTACCATACCTCACCTGAAAATTCATCAAGTGTGTTGCTGTGTGTGCACACACGTGCTTGCTTATGCACGCATGTGTGTATATTTTTAATAAGCAGTTGTAGGTTAATTTGCTTACATTTTTTAAAGTATGATTTCAAGTCCAAGCTTTATGACCTTTTGAAAATGCATAAGTAAGTTGAGCGTTAAGATTGGAATGGCTTTTATTAGAGCCTTCATTTGTATAGCGAATACATGTTGATCCGAGCGAATTCAGCTTAAACACTTAAATTTGTGCAATTATGTCCCTAAAGAAGATTTATCAATTTGGTCACAGGAACATGTGTCATTGCAGCAGATCTCGCTGTACCTTGGGAGCTCTGGTATTCCTAGATGCTTTAACCTGGAGTAAGAAGTTCTTGATTATTGCACTTATTTTTTGAGTTAAAAGACCTAGGCAGGACAGCCTTCCTACCAGTAGCTTCCCACCACTCCTGGCTTTTTTTTTTTTAATGTTTATTTTTGAGAGAGACAGAGAGAGAGACTGACTGACTGACTCACTCACTCCCTAGCAGGCTCCACACTGTTACTGCGGAGTCTGATGCAGGGCTCAAACTCACGAACCGTGAGACGATGACCTGAGCCGATATCAAGTGTCAGCTGCTTAACCGACTGAGCCACCCAGTTGCCCCCCAAGTGATTTTTAAAAAAAACGTTGAACTGGGGTTGGGGTGCTTGGGTAGCTCAGTGGTTTGAGTGTCCAGCTTCAGCTCAGGTCATGATCTGAAGGCTTGTGAGTTTGAGCCCTGCATCAGGCTCTGTGTTGACAGCTCAGAGCCTGGAGCTTACTTGGATTCTGTGTCTCTCTCCCTATCTGCTCTTACCCCACTAGCACTCTTTCTGTCTGTCTGTCTCTCAAAAATAAACAAACACTAAAAAAGAATTTTGGGGTAGGGTTGAGAACCCATTGGGTCAGTATTCGACTTTTGGTCTCAGTCCCAGAGGGATCAGGCCTTCCTATTTTCAGGTTACATCATTTGAGTTATGAGTTCTTGTTGTTGGTGGATGTAGAAACTGTAGTGATATAGCAATTGTTTGGATAAAAGCTAAAAGACTTAGAATGAAATAGAAGGCAGATGTTCAGATGGAGAGAAGCCATTTAGGAGATGTTTGGTGTTGAACTGCCTGCAGTTGGCATGGGACTATCAGGAGAATGTTTTCACCTGGGAGGCTAGTGTCGGGGAGGAGGTTCATGGGGGAGACTATTGAAAAAAAATTGTTGCCATACACCCCATGTGACAGGATCCTGAGGCAGCTCTGGCCTCAGTGGCCTTTTATTTTCATTCCTTCATCCGTGACTTTTCTAAAACAGTATCCTGAATTGTAGCAGAAATGAAAGATTTGATTTAATAATCATAATCCAGCCGGTTACTTACAGAATTAATTCTCTACACTGAATAATAAAATATGCCTCAGTTTATCTTTTAACGGGGTCAAGCTCAGTGGACTCAGCCCCAGGTGCTGTGCTAAGGGCTCTGGTACATTTTTAGCTCCTGGATTGGTCTGTCCACCCTCATTCAGTCTAACTATTGGACTGAAGCCATCCCCTCAGTGGTTGGACTGGTTAAGTATCTTGTCCGGGGTCACACGGCTGGGGATGGAAGGAGTAGGGGCTATAGTTCTTGACTTTGGCTGCACAATCACTTGGGGGGCTTTGAAAAGTGATAATGTGTGAGTCCCACCCTCAGGGATTCTCATTTAATTGGCAGTGGTGGTGGTGGTGTCTTGGTGGTGGTGTCTCGTTGTTGCTACTTTTGAAAGTTTCCCAGGTGATTCTCCTGTGTAGCCAAGGTTAAGAATCACTGCTAATGGAGCTTGCGCTATAAACCACTGGCTTTATTACTTACAGGTGAGCTGGTTGACATGTGGCTTTTGCAGTTGGGGCCAAGTGCAGGGAGCTCATTGCTTGGGTCCAGAGTGAGCTCTGTCCCACTCTGCACACAGGCCCTGATAGCTGGGAAAGGAACCTGAGGAAGACGTTAATGCCCTGCACAGTTAGCCAGTGGCTATTTGAATATAGGTTTAGAATGTTAAAATAGGGGCTCCTGAGTGGCTCAGTCAGTTGGGCGGCTGACATCGGCTCAGGTCATGATCTCACGGTTCGTGGGTTCGAGCTCCGCATCAGGCTCTGTGCGGACAGCTAGCTCAGAGCCTGGAGACTGTTTCAGATTCTGTGTCTCCCTCTCCTTGACCCTCCCCTTCTCACACTGTCTCTCTCTGTCTCTCAGAAATAAATTAAAAAACAAAAAACGTTAGAATGTTAAAATAAATAGAACCATAGGCACAGGAAGTCAGAAGGCATATTTGTTTTCCGGGCACTAGGGCAAAAGTGCCTGGTGCTTAGATAGGTATCTGGTAGCTGATTTGAAGGGACTGTTTTGAGATAAAAGTGACAGTCTGACAGAGGCCACTTGGAAAGAACCAAACTTTGTTTATGGCCTGGCCTGTTTCTACAGGTAGTCACATGACAGTGACTTGCTAAGTTGACTACTTTTTCTCATAAATGAAAACATAAAGGTTTTTAGGTTATAAGGTGTTTTGTGCCTGTGGGAAAATCCAGTTCCAAACAAGCTTTGTGGCAGGCTTTTCAAATGTGGGTCAGGACTGCCTGAATTCCTTGTGCTGCACTGGAGGCCCCCGACACACGGAGAGAGGCCCAGGTGGAGTGCCGGAAAGGTCTCCTCCACCTTGGAATCTGGGCAAGGCTTGAAACACTTTCCAAAGCAGCCCCTTGATTCTAGTGTAACCTTCTTTGGAGAAATATTTTTTTTTCTAAAATGAAGAAACAGATTTCTCTTTTGGAAGGGATTATTGACTTTCCGAATACAAGTGCATTTTGAGGTTGAAGTCATTTTCGTGTTTAGAAAGTGTGCATAGGGCAGTTGAGCAACTTGGAGGCGTTTCTGGTCCATTTCCTTGCCTTGCCATTACACCCTGGAATTTAACAAACACATATGGAAAAGTGAGATGCTGGCAAGCTGCCGGATAGGATGATGGAGTCTTTATCTGAGCAATCAGTGGAGCTACATTTAGTCATTCGAATTTGTTGTTGCTTCCATTGTTTCCTTGCCAAGTTATTTCCTATATTGAGAACCATCATAACCTGTTCTTAAGTAAATGGAAACCGAAGGCCTATTTATGTAATGCTCCCTATGGCTTCTGACTGGGGTTTTTAATTTTGTGGGCTCCTCTTGAAATCTGCCACCCTAGTGATTAATAGCAGAGGCCCTAGAATCTGTCTTTCTGGGTTCACATCCAGGTTCTAATTTTTAGCTGTGTGACTCTGGCCAAATGGCTTAACATCTGTGAAGCTTGGTTTTCTCATCTGTAAAATGGGAGATTATCTTCGTCGCTCTTTGGTAAGGTTACTGTGAAGATTAAGTGTGTGTTTCAAATTTAGCACCGACAGTGCCTGGCCTTGAGTTAAGGGCATAGTAAGCCTTACTATGGTACTTTTCATTCCTGGTACTTAGTACAGAGGTGAGTGCTCATAAATGTTGGCAGAAGGGAATCCTATATATGAATCCTTTAATGATATGAAAATTAGTTTCTCTTTTTGTGTCTAAATGCTTTTGTGGGTAGGGGTTTGCACAGGGACCCAGTGGCTTAGATTTGAGTCCCAGTGTTCTTGTATGGAAGCTAAGTGACCTTGATAGATTACTTAATTTTTCTGAGCTTGTTTCCTTACCTATAATACGGGAGAAGAGAATTCTTTCCTTTAAAGATAATAGGATTGATGATAATAAGAGTAACGAACCAGAGTACTTGATTGATACCTAAGACCTGCTTAGTAACTGGTAGCTGTTGTTATTCACAGTAGTAGAATCAAAAGAATTAAAATCTTGACACACTTGCTTCTCCGTGCTGGGTAAAAGTACGTTACCAAGTGAGTTGATTTTGTGGTGATTCCCTTGAATGTATCTCCTGCCCAGAACTTCATCAGTAGGGAGAAAAGATTGGGTGCACAACTGTTCCCATAAGTTTCACAAGCCTCTTTGATTATCCAAATGAATTTTGGACAGTGTCCCCTGTCCTCTAGGTGATGAGAAGAGCTGAGAAGTAGAATAATTCAGTTACTTTAGCCCTTTAGTTAATATGGTACCATCTTAAAGTGGCAGTGTCCACGGCAAGTTAGAAAGAATGTCTCTTCTTGCTGGTTTGTGTTGGCTTTGCCTGTGATCTTGAAAGAAGAAGAAAGACAAACATCAGATTGAAACCGGCAATAGAAACTTTGCGGTTAGAGAATTCCTTTCTTGAGATAATGTTTTCCTCTTCCACCCCCACCCACCCCTTCCCCCTACTAAATATAACAGCATCTTCTATAAAGAAGGAAATTAACTACCAGTCATATTTTGATCCCACAGTCTTTGCTGTTTTATTTATTTATTTATTTATTTATTTATTTATTTTTGGTTCTAAAATTTATTTTATTTTATTTTTTATTTTTTTTTACAAATAGTTTATTGTCAAATTAGTTTCCACATAACACCCAGTGCTCATCCCCACAAGTGTCCTCCTCCATGCCCATCCCTCCTCCCCCCCACATCCATCAGTCCTCAGTTTTTGTCAGCATTCAAGAGTCTCTCATGGTTTGCCTCTCTCCCTTTCCCCCACCATTTCCCCCCTTCTTCTCCCCCTTGGTCCTCAGTTAAGTTCCTCCTAATCCTCCTATACGTGCACACATATGATATTTGTCCTTCTCTGCCTGACTTATTTCGCTCAGCATAACACCCTCAAGGTCCATCCATGTTGCTACACATGGCCAGATTTCATTGTTTCTCATTGCCATGTAGTATTCCATGGTATAGATAAGCCACATCTTCTTGATCCATTCGTCCATTGATGGACACTTAGGCTCTTCAGTCTTTGCTGTTTTAAATGTAACCTCCAGGGGTGTCGGAGGAGCAGCCAGATCTGGGGTTTTCGGGAAATAAAATAGGCGTTAGTATTGAACACGCTATTTATCATGTAATCTGCTTTTTCAGACGAGAGCAATGGTAAAGTTCTTACCCTCAAAACTTGATTTTCTCCATTCAGTTCAAGAGGTCAATCTTTTTTTCTTTTTTAATGTTTATATATTTTCTTCTTCTTTTTTTTTAAACGTTTATTTTTGGGAGAGAGAGAGAGAGAGACCGAGCGTGAGCAGGGGAGGGGCAGAGAGAGAGGGAGATACAGAATCTGAAGCAGGCTCCAGGCTCTGAGCCGCCAGCACAGAGCCTGATGCGGGGCTCAAACTCGTGGACCTACCGGGAGATCATGACCTGAGCCGAAGTCAGACACCCAACCAACTAAGCCATCCAGGTGCCCCTGATGAGGCCAGTCTTGACCCCTACATTTTCTTTCTGATCTTGAACAGATGCTATGTCACCAAAGAGTGAGAGTATTCTTTTTTAAGTTTGTTTATTTATTTTGAGAGAGACAGAGTGCATGCATACGTTAAGAAGGGGCAGAGAGAAGGGGAGAGAGAGAAGTCCAAGCAGGCTCCACATTGTCAGTGTGGAGCAGAACATGGGACTTGAACCCACAAACTGTGAGATCATGACCTGAGCCAAAACTGAGTCAGATGCTTAACAAACTGAACCACCCATGTGCCCCAAGAGTGAGAGGCTTTTATCCTTGCAGGAACCCCTTAGTTTCACAAGAAAAGTTGTTTGAAAAGATACTCCGTTTAAGATGAAGAGAAGTTTGGGCAGGTAAGGTGAGGAAATAGGAAGCATTGTGATATTATTCATTGGTTTATATGAATTGAGGAAGAGGTCAGAGATGAGGCCGAGAGTGTGAATGTTCTAGGTAACTATCTGCCTTGTTCTGTCTTTCTTCTTTCCCCCAGTCAAGTTGCTTTCAAGCAAAGGAACCCACTCAGCTAGTGTGTTGTGAAAATGAGTGTTCAACTCAGCAGACGTTGTGGCCCTACTGTGTCCTGGATGTTGCCTTGATAATGAGGGTGCAAGATGAGTTAGAAAGTCCCCCTTACTTTCAGGAGTCTTAGGGTTTTGTGGAGAAGCAGACCTGCATTGTAAATAGTAGCCAACATGAAGAGAGCATTTTCCTTGTGTGAAGTACTTCCCATGGATCATCTCTTAGAATCCACGTAACCTACTCATGAGGTGTAGCTATTAGTGTTCCCGTTATGCAGATGAGGAAATGGACACTCTAAGGGATTAAGTACCTTGCCCATAGTCAATTAAATGTCACTTCATAGAATGATTGTCATCAGACACCTCCTGTGTGCTAGCCGTATATAGTCCAGGAATGAAGGATAACAGACATTATCAGAGAAGTCCATGCCAATGCACAGTTAAAATCTTTAAGAAACTCATTTAGAGTAATTTGTTGGTCACACTGTAGCTGTTTGTATGCAGGTGAAGCAAAGCAGGTGAAATATCTCTCTACAAAGTTTAAAAATTGCCTGTCCAGTCTGTAGTTTGCTGTGGCAAAGTAGATTATGATTCTTGTCACGGCATTCTCTTGCTGAGCTCTGCAACACCTCCTCAGCCCATTTTGGCTGATGCCATTTTGGCTGAAAAGGTTTGAGCCTCTGGCCCACTGCCACATGACGTGTGACTGTTAGATTGAGGCCAGAACCGTCTTCTAAAGGCCTGGGTGGCAGTGCTTTTACTCATCTGTGCCCTATGGGCCCTTGTCCACACAAAGTACATGGGTTCCTTCAAGCTGTGGACCCTGTCACCTCCAGCCTCTAAATGAAAGTTGGCCATGTCACTACTTTTCTGCTATCTGCTAAAGCTCTTCTTAACTTGAATTTAGGACCATTTATAAGAGGAAGAAAACCAAACAGGAAGGTGGGAGCTGTGGATCCTTTTGACTTAATGCACTTTTAACTACACCCAGGACCAGTTATGTGGTATCTTGCATATATACATATGTGGAATATGTAACATGTTACCTACAACTCAGTGTGAGTCCTGTCTGTGTTGAGAATGAAGGTCTGGTCTGAGCTGATATAACCTGGTTCCTGGGCATCTCCAAGTTGACTGACAACTCTAAGTTGCTTAGCAAGAGTCCTGCTTAAAACAGTGACAGCCTGGAATCACAGTCTCCAGATAATACTGGGAAGAAGTCTATGTTGCTTGGCCAACCACTCTTGTCCAAGCCACTCTTGGACTGAAAGCCTGGACACGAATTTGAGGATCAGGCTTGTGGCCTTGTCCTATTTACTGTTGTTTTCCTTAGTCACAGAGTGCTTGCACTCTGTCAGCCCACCTATTAGGGGGCTTGTGGACTTAGGTAGGATGTCTTGATTGAGAGAAAGAGGTTTCACATCACACGCCCCCCACCTCCAACCCCACCCCCACAGTGGCTTTGAAATGGGCCTCAAATAAGAGTGGCATTTTTCATGGTTGGGTGATAAAACCATGAAAAACCATTTACCTACCAGCACTCTACTTACCTGATCATTGTTTGCCTGTGTTTAGGTTGAGGTAGGCAGTGGTTCTTGGCCCTTGGGGGAAAGCTTCTAAGACTGAAGTAAAGAGCATCATCTGACCTGAGAGCCAGTTTCCAGCCCAGTGTCTGCTCTCAACTGCTATGGTACTGTGAGGGAGTCATTGCATGTCCACAGGTCTCAGTTTTTCTGTCTCCTAAGTGGAATGTTGGTGAAATGACTTCCAAGATCTCTTTCAGCTTGGAACTTTGTGATTGGTGCCAGAAACCAGCCAGTTAACATTTCACAAGAGGGCCTTGATGTTCAGGAGTCTTGTGCTGTCCAGAAGTAGATTTTTATTTCTTTGAGATTGCAGATCTTCTTTGATATGATGAGAGAAGAGGATAGAAACAGTCAGGCCTTACTCTGAGGCCAGATGGGGACACAGCCAGGTCTTGGGTCACATAGGTCTCTGGACTAGGGTGACCAAAACAAACTCACTGGCTTAGCTTTCTTTCACACCACCGTCCTTTGCTGCACGTTGTCTTAATTGTTGCTAGGCAACATTTTTTTTTCTTTTGGCAAAGCATTGAAGGAATGAACCCGTATCTTAGTTTTAAAATACCCACATGCAAACAAAGGTGAAGGCCTAACTTAAAATTTGTTTGTTCTTTTGATTCTAATCCATGACGGGCCTCTCACAGTGGGGTTAAAGGACTTAGTTTCTGTCTGTCTCGTTAAATAAGGCAGAAAAAAAAATCCATCTGTTTAAGGTGCTTGTCAAGTATATGCTTTGAGGCATATTGAAGGTTTTGTGTGAGCATGCGCGTGCGTGCAGCTGCTTTGTAGGAAAGTCTCTTTTAACTTTGTGTTCACAAAATCAATTCAAATTTAATAAAAAGATTAGTAGGTTTTTTATAATCTTCATTTCAGATTTACCAGCTTATCTCAATCCTGCACCAACAGACTCCATTGAAAGGGAACAACACTGTAATTTAAATCCATTCCCCAGGCAACATAGAATGCTCACAGTGTGTCACACATTCACTAGGATGACGCCTGCTGCTTGATTATGCTGGAGTCCCACACACTGCCGCATGTGTCCCTCGCTGGGTTTCTGCCTACTTGCTCAAAGCTTTCAGCTGCCTGTCTGAAGGCTCTGGGCATCCTGCACACGGGCACAAGAGACCTTATGCTTCCTCTGATGCCCTGGATAGCTTCCTTTGCGACTGAGTCACACATGGCAACTAGACCTCAGACCCCTCTTTTTATATTCATTTACTCTTAATAATTCATTTATTAATGGAGAACAGCTTGCAGCTCCAATGCATAAAATACTTGCATCGCAGTGGGTATGTTTACCGTGTCATCTAAATGAACCTCAGTATTGCTTTTGTGGTTTCCTCCATGGAGGGCAAAATTGATTGGGACAGCAAGCAAGTGTAATGGGGTCATACTGAGATGCTGTTATATGGTTTTCCTGAAAGTACAACGTAGTGGTTGAAGAAAGACTTTGTCTTGGGGGAAAGACTCAAAATCCTTTTGGAGCATTGATGAAGATATGTGGTGAATCACTTGAGCTTAAGATAACTCAATTTTCTTTTTTTTTTTTTTTATGGCAGATAGGAAAATTAGATTTAGGAAAACTCCTGGGGTCAAAGCATAATTTTGTACCAAAGTTGGGATTGGGACACAGGTTGGGTTTCCACACACACTGTGTTTTAGCCTGCTGTGTTTGGGCCATAGATTTAAAAACCATTTTTTGTTGTTGTCGCATTACCTTCTATATTTAATGGTATTCTGTTTTCTGTAGGTGAGTGAATAACTTGCATAGTGCATATATGCATTAATTAGGTAAATCTATTTAATTTGTGTAGCTACCTTTATATACATTAATCTGCTTAACCCGTGTAATAACCCCATTAGGCAGCTATAGTTAACCTTTTGCAGATGAGGGAGCTGAAGCATAATGTGTTGAATGTCTGGTCCAGGATTGCATAGGTCAAAGTGGCACCGACAGGCTTTGAACCCAGACAGTCTGGTATCAGAACCCCTCTCCCCCCAACACTGCCACAAACTGCTTTTAGAAGGGAACCAGTCTTCAAATACTCCTTCCCTAAACTGCTGATTTCTTGCTCAGGTTCCTGCTCTATTACCCCACAGTAAGTTCTCCTGAGAGGCGCGGACACAGGAGCAAATGTCTGTGTTCTAGAGGTAGTCACTGCCTGCCTGCTTCACAACCTGGAATCTAATATTTATCACAGCTGTTGTGTGTTTTTTTTTTTTTTTTTAATTTTTAATTTTTATCTTTGTAGCTAGATTTGGGAGCACCTGCAGAGGCCACATCTCACCCTGCATTTCTGGCCCAGTGCCTGGTGTCATGTTGGTCCTTAGTTCAAAGCTGGTTTGGAAAGTATGCATGTTTTTTCCTGAAAGGGTTTTCATTCTTCCCATTGCTACCAGTGTTTCTGCTGGTGACATTTTAGGTCAACAACTGATTTGTTTTACATGGATGCCTTATGCTGTTTTATCACCTTTCTCATTACCTGAGTTTGGTCTTCTGAAAAGATTTTTTTATAGTTGACTTGTCTCCTCCCTGGAATAGTGGACTGGTCTTATCCTCTGAGGGGGCTTTCTCTTTGACCCTCAGTGTTTGGTCTCTTTTCTGTCTCTGATACCTATGGTTTTGAGATTGCTTGCCTTCACTAAAATCACGATCAAGAAAAACAAAAAATGGTTCAAGACCTTCCTCTTTTGTGCCTAGCCTCTTGGTAGGCTCATGACATACTTTTGTTCTTGACCATTAGAACACCCCTGTGGTGGGAGCAGGGGTGTTACCCCATTTTACAGTTGGACACCCCATTCCCAGAAAGGATCAGTAATCAAGCTAGAATTAGGATTTGAACCCACATCTGGAGGGCTAGAAAGTCTCCACTGAACCACTCCAGTGAATAGATCTGTGCTGCTCAGGAAACGTTTCGGGCCTCTTACCAAGTCCTGGATTCCACATTTAAGAGGCATATTGCTCAGTGGGAATAAAGCCCAAGGAGGAGTTACTAGGAGGAAGGGTTGCAAAGTGATTGCATTCATATTGCCCGATGAGTAATGGAGGGAACTTAAGACATTTTAGACCAGCTTAAGCTCCTACAATGGCGTCCTTGCTTATTGCTGCATTTCCCTCTTTGCCTCTTTTGAATGTGGGGGCACCCACTCTGATCCACCATTCACTGTAACCAGAGGAATCTGTGCAAATCTGATGATGGCTTTGGCTGGGTGGAGCCCTGGGTTGTTCCCCAGTTGTTCTTAGGATATAAGAGGTCCTTCAAGGGTTCACAGGGCCCTGCATGAGTCACTCTGCTTACCTCTCAGCCTGATCTGCAGTCCCACGCCATGTCCTGTGCTCCCGCCACACTGATTTATTTCTTCCTGGCAGTCAGTGTGCTTGCTCTACCCTCTGGGCCTTTGCATGCCCTTTTTCTTCTTGCTGAAATGCTCTCCCCATCTTTCTCATTCCTTCTGGGTCCGCCATCCCCCTAATGCTCACCCATTCTTCAAACCTCATCCCCCCCGAAGTATCTTTGCTATTACCTTGTGTGCACTTAAGCTGCTCCAGCTTTTCAAAGACTCTGAAGCCAGACAGCTTGGGTTTGACTCTCAGCTCTGCATTTTGCTGATCATGTCCCCTTGGACCCGTTACATATCCTCTCAGTACCTCTGTTTCTTTATCTTGAAAATGGGGATATGATTGTGTCTCAGTGTTTTTGGGAGGATCAAAAGAGCCAATCCATGTTAAGTACATAAAGGAGCACATGGCTCCTATTATGGGCTATTAAACTGTTTGCTGTTACTGATGGTTTATGACTTCACTTCTACCCAGCTTTAGTTAACTGAGGTCAGAAATGTGGCCTGTCTCCCTAAAACTTGGCACAGGTCCTGGCTTATAATAGGCTCGTAGATATTCGTAGAATAAATGAAATAAATAAATGAAAAGGCATTGCTTCCGAAACTTTGAATGTGCGTAGAACCCACCTGAGGATCTTGTTTAAAAGACAGATTCTGGTCTGGCGCCTGGGTGGCTCAGTCAGTTGAGCGTCCGACTTCGGTTCAGGTCAGGCTCTCACGGTTTGTGGGTTTGAGCCCCGCGTCGGGCTCTGTGTTGACAGCTCGGAGCCTGGAGCCTGCTTCAGATTCTGTGTCTCCTTCTCTCTCTGACCCTCCCCCCGCTCAGCTGTCTGTCTCAGAAATAAAACATTAAAAAAAAAACAGATTCTGATTCTGTAGTTCTGGGGTGAGGCCTGAGATTGTCCTATTTCTGAGAAGCTGCCATACTCTTGCAAGGCTCTAGGATCAGCTGTCAATCTTCCCTTAATTTAGGGCTGTCATATGGAAAACGGATGTCCTGAGCTCAGAACAATAATAGAGAATTAGGGCCAGCAGATCAAAGTGACCAGCGGCAGAGTTTTTAGATTTAAGGAACTTGCTTCTGATTGTAAGTGCCAAACTTGCTCAAGGAAGAGGCCTGCTTCAAATGATTGAGTTTCCTCTCATTCAAAGGGGACTAACCATTTGTCAGGGATTTTGAAGAGGGAATTTCATTTCGGGGACAGAGGTTAGGTAGATGGTCCCATTTGACCATAAGTGTCTGTTTTCCCACCAAAGGATCCAGCTGTTTCTTCTGTTTTTGCTTCCTGTGGAAGCCTTATGGTTGGGGGTGTTGGGTCAGCAAGCAGCTGGGGAGAGAACAGATAATACTCTCCAAACGAGAAACTCTCAGGGATCCAAAATGTGTTCAGTTCAACAGAGAACATTGTAAAGTAGTGGAAGGATGAAATTATTGAATATTAGAATTCAATAATTGAATATTGAATTGAAATTGAAATTTGAAAATTGAAATTGAAAATTGAATATTAGAAAAGGTGAATAGGAAAAACAAAAACCTTTCTGAATCATGCTCCTCCCGAATCTGATTTTAGTGAATGTCAGGTATAGTGGGGAGGCCAGGGGCATAGTGGATAGGACGGCTGGCTCTGGAGCCAGACAGAGGTGGGATCAAGTCCCTACTCTCCCTCTTCATTAGCTGAGTGACCATGGGCAATGACTTAATCTCTCTAAGCCTTTGTTTCTGCAGCTGGTTACTATGGTTAATAATAGTATGGAACTGGGGCGCCTGGGTGGCTCAGTCGGTTAAGTGTCCGACTTCGGCTCGGGTCAGGATCTCATGGTTCGTGGGTTCGGGCCTCATGTTGGGCTCTGTGCTGACAGCCAGCTCAGAGCCTGGAGACTGTTTCAGATTCTGTATCTCCCTCTCTCTCTCTGACCCTCCCCTGCTCATGCTGTCTCTCTCTCAGAAATAAATAAAAACATTTAAAAAAATTAAAAAAATAATAGTATGGAACTGAATGAATGAGGCTGAGGTGGGGCATGCATATAGCACAGTTAGCAGCATGCTGGGCACAGCCTAAGCACTCTGGAAGTGGTAATTGAGTAGCTGTCATGACTAAATCTGCAATTAGCAACTCTCAGGACATGTCTTACAAAGATCAAACATAGCCCTTGCCTTGTTTAACACTGATATATCTGTTTTAACATTTCAGTATGTGGATTATACAAAGATATCCACAGCCACACTTTAACCTTTCTGAATTTCTTAGATTTTTATTGGCTCTGCCTCATAATCAAGAGGGAGCTCTAGAGCTTGTGGCCTTTTGAAGAGAAGCCACAAGACCTTTTTTCCTACTTGCACAAGCCTTGATCAGAGCTTCGGTTACTGATGGGGCATTTGCTCCAGATGGTAATCCTGCCTTATGTATAAAATTACAAGGCTAGCTGGGAGAGGAAGTTGTGTTTATCTTAACCCAAGCAGCAGGCATTCCAGCCACTCTTGACAGACAGGAGGAAGATATTGCCAATCTGCTCTGTTCCTGAAAGTCCCCTACCCCCACTCCTGTGTGTTGTAAGTTTGGAGGGGTTCTTGCCAGTTAGTCTGCAGAGTGACAAGACTCCCTGGTTTTGAGGACAGTTGAATTCCAAGGAGAAGGGATGTCCAGGGGCCTCTTTCTTGGTCATATCAGCCAAGGAAGGCGAGAGACCAGCATGACTCCTATAGAAGGTGAAAACTGTGTCTGTGAGCACTGGTTTGGGGAAATAAGTGGAAAGTGGCCATAGAGTATGGGGAGAAGAATTTGTCCCTTCAAAGAGTCTGTATTTTTTTTCTTCTTACAAAGCAATAGCTGGAGATGAGTGCAGGAAAAACTGCAATTTGAGCAGTTGTAATAATTGAGAAAATAAATTGGGCAATTAATCCTCTTTTTTTTTAATTTTAAAAGTTCCTTTTTTCATCTGGTATTTTTCCGGGTACATTTGAGTTCCAATTTGGGTACTTCTGAAATGTCTTGATGTTTTGTGCTGCTAAAATTATATGTGTCTAAAAATGTTATCAGTGATGACACTTCTATATAAGCTCACTTGGACTTACGCTAGCAAATTTCTGTGACTGAGGGCCTCCCCCCTGCCCCTAACTGTTCTCAGTAACGTAGCATTTCAGGTAGAAGTAAGAAATAGAATAATCCAGCCTGGGTCTAGCCATCCATTGGAGGCCTAGCTCTTGAGAACTTTGCTTCAGTTTTGTCGACAAAGAATACTGGAGTTTTGTTGCCATAGTTTCAGTGAAAAATTTGACCTTAGCTACAATAACATACAGTTAGAAAGAACTAGCTAATCGGTTTTCTAAAATTAGTGTTCTCTAGTACATAAACCAGTAGGAACAGAGTATTTAATTAAATATTATACAAGGATATAAAAGCCCAAGGGAATGCAGTCCCTTGATCCGGGCAGGGGGAGGAAGGGAACTCATTATTGTCCTTTTACCGCTCTCTTGTAAGCTAGAAGAACTTCTCTTTTTTTCTTCCTTTTCTTTTTTTTTTTTTTTTTAATGTTTGCTTTGACTTTATTTTAAGATCTGTTGGGGATGAATATATAACGCTTGTTGAGCAAAACAGAGCAAAACAGAACATTCAACGTTATTTCCACTTGTCCCCTACAGGGTATACACTAACAGGGCAAGATGAGGAAAATGATGTTGGCCGGAGACCCTGACAAGAATACTTGTGGGTGATCACGTAGTTTCTGCTTGTTGAGAAGGAGAGGCATTTGAAAAGTTACTTCCTGTCTGAAATCTGGGTCTTTTTGAGCATGGACGTTCTAGATTCTTGTTCCTTTGAACACTTAATGTGTGAATAAGGAAAAGGCTCCTCCCTGTTGGCCCCTTATCCTGAGTTCTGAGTACAATTGCTCCTTCCTGTAGCTCTCCAGTCCATCAAATTGTTGAGCACTGACTTAGCCCCAAGCAATGATCTGCATGTAGATTATGTACAATTGGGTCTTGCTTGTCACCCACCTATTAAGAACCCCTGTAATAGCTCATCATTTGGTCATGGCTGAAAACATTACCAATATTGTGCTAACACAGAAAGTTGTGGTGCTATGTCTTGAGTGAGATAGGTTTCAGGTTTTGTGGTTTCAGGACATGTATTCAGATCTCTAGTTGACCTTGTCTAATTTTCCATCACCTGCCTTGGATGCTACAGAGGTGCAGTGTGGTTAATTTGTTTGCCAGGTGTCTTACTGATTGAGAACATTGCTAAGGCTCTTCTGGAACTTCCATTGTTCTCCTTGTTAATTACATCTCGATAAATGTTCTCTCTCAATTTCATTCTTGTTCCAGGATTGTTTTTTTCTTTTACCTTAAAGAAATTAATTAGTAGAATTTGAAGTATGGGGCATTGCTTAAGGGAATACAAACTTTCTCCACTTGTCTTTTTTCAACATTTTGCATGTTTCTGTATTGGCATCTTAACTAATCTGATAGAAAATATGTCCTTGGCAAGACTCTTAGACACACAGTCCCAGAAGTCATTAGTTTGTGCAAGCTTTTTGACTACTTATAAGGTCATCTACCTGGACAAATAACAAATAGTCCCTGCCCTTAAGGGATTTGCAATCTTATGTCGAGACATGAGTGTGACCTGCTTTGAGGATTATCCTTGGAAAATGTTAAATCCTACACATGTTTTTATTCCCCTGATGTTCATTGTTTTCATCTATTCCGTCAGTTCACTGTGCCCAAATAATTTGAATTTATCTTAATAATAGCTTAGGGGGAAAATGCAGTTAGAGAGCTTGCTGGAAAGGAAACAACATGCATTTCAAAGTACTTCTGGTTGACCTGGCTTTCACTACCTGTTTGTCCTCAGGCTCTTGCATTAATATGGATAATTGAGTTGATGATACCTAGCAAATATCATTAAGAGGTTGGATGTGGCAGACTGGTTGGTGGTGGAGTGAACTAGTCAGGACTCTATTCCAGGTGATAGCCAGCTTGAAACAGCTTTAACAAAAAGGGGACTTTTACTGCCTCAAAGAGTCCTGGCTGAACAACTGAATTGCATGAAGCTGTCAGCACAGAGCCTGATGTGGGGCTCGAACCTATGAACCTTGAACTCATGGCCAGAGCCGAAGTCAGGAGGCCCAACCAACTGAGCCACCAAGGTGCCACATGGCCATATGTTTTCATTACGGCAAGATTAACTACTGATTAAGTTTCTTTAAAGGGTTATTTCTTAGTTCAGTTTTGTAAGTTGTAATGTGTCTAGAAATTTACCCAATGTAGGGGCGCCTGGGTGGCTTAGTCGATTGGGCGTCCGACTTTTGCTTAGGTCATGATCTCAAGGCTCGTGGGTTCGAGCCCCGTGTCGGGCTCTGTGCTGACTGCCTGCTCAGAGCCTGGAGCCTGTTTCAGTCTGTGACTCCCTCTCTCTCTGACCCTCCCCTGCTCACGCTGTCTCTCTCTGTCTCTCCTAGAAATAAATAAAAATATTAAAAAAAAAAAAACTTAAAAAAAAAAAGAAATTTACCCAATGTCATCTAAGTTTTCTAATCTGTAATATCCTCTCATTTTGTTGTTAATTGTTTAAGTGTATGGTTTGGTCCCTGTGGTAGGCTTTAAGAATGCCCCATTTCCACCCTGATGTCCACTTTGTAATCCCTACAACCTGTGAACATACGACCTTATTTGGTAAAAGGGGCTTCACGTGATTAAATCAAAGATCCTGAGATGGGAGGATTTCTCTGGATTTCCAGGTGTGACTGATGTAATCACAAGGGTCCTTAAAGGAGGGAAACAGGAGATTGGAGCAGGGAGACCTATGGGGATGAATGTAGCAGGTTGGAGTGATGTGACTCTGTGCCAAGGAGGCAGGAATTTGGAAAGGGCAAGGAAATGGATTTTCCCTCTCAAGACTTCAGAAAAAGTGCAGCCCTGGTGACACTTTTACTTTAGATATCATGACATTAAGAGAAAAGATTTGTGTTGTTTTAAGCCACCAAGTTTAGTAATTTGTTACAGTGTCACTGGCAAGATTACTATGATAATATTCCCAGTATTGGTCATTTGTGCATTCTTTTTTCTGGATAAGTATTGACACATGTTTTTCAGTCTTACTATTCTTCAAACAACAAATTTTGGCTCTGCTGATTTCATCGTAAGCTGGTTTTGAAGTTCCTTAATTTCTGCCCATTATTATTTTTTTGCTTCTGTCTTCTTTGGGTTTATTTTGCTCTTCCTTTACTATGCTCTTAAGTTGGAAAATCAACTTTGAGTCTTGAGCCCTTCTGAAATGGAAATGTAAGCATCTAAAGCTTTAAGTTGCTTTTAAACATTGCTTTGGTTGCATCTTACATATTTTGATAGGTATTTTTTAAAACTCTTACCGAGTTCTAAATATTATATTTGCTATCATTTCTTGCATGTATGAGTTATTTAGAAGTGTTGTATATTTCCGCTTACATGGAGGATTTCTAGTTCTTGTTTTAAAAAAGTTTTACAAGTTAGTTATATGTTGATCACGTAATAACTATTGGAATCACTTCTTTATGACTGAAGAGGCTTGCTTTATGGCTTTACATGTGACCAGTTTTTATATACATTCCACTGTGTTTAAGAGAATGTGAAATTTCCATTTCTGGGGTGCAGTATCTTCTATATGAATTCACTTGATATTTTGTTTCTTTGCTTGATCTGTCAATTGTTGAAAGACATTTATTAAAATTTCCCACTGTTAATTTTTGGAGGTTATGAAGCTCTTTTATATCCTGATCACAGTGGTGGTTATATAGTATATGAATGTGTTAAAACTCACGGAACTGTATACCAAAGAAAAAAGTGAATTTTACTGAATGTAAAAAGTTTTAAAGGTTTAAAAGTTTCCCACCATAATAGTGGATTTGCAGTCTTGCCTTGTAGTTTGTAAGGTTTTTTTTTCTTAGTTTTTAGTTAACTGAAGTTATGTCACTAAAGGCTGACAACTGTAAAATTATTAACTTCCTGGTGAACTTAACATTCTCTCATTTTGTAGGGAACATTTTTATCTGATTTATGTCTTGGAGTCTTTTCTGTTACTAGCATATGCACACATGAACTGGTTTGTTAGTATTTCTTTGGTGTAATTTTTTCTTTCCATTAACTTTTGAATTAATTGTCATTATGTCTTAGAGACCTCTCACAAACACACGTAACCAGATTTTTAAAAACTATTCTGACCATCTTTGTTAATTAGAATCGTATACATTTGTTGTAATTACTGATAGTATTGGATTTACAATCTTAGTTTTTCTTTTTTAACCTCAAAAATTTTTTTCTTTTTTTTCCCTTTCTTGCCTTCTTTAAGTTTCATTCAAGGTTTTTTTTCTCCATTCCACTTTTTTCCTTTTTTTTTTTTTTAGCAGGATAGTTATGCTTTATATGTTTATTATAACACTTAATCCAGATAGTTTAATGTGTATGTTTAATTAGCCTACTGTTAATAACTTTCATTGTTTTTTGGTGTGACATGAGGACTTTAGAACATTTTAAGGTCTTTCACACTATCTTAGTATATGCTGTTGTCATTCATGATGTTAGTATTTTCTTTAAACTTACATATTAGATACAATTTTGTTTTACATTGTCATTTTTTTAATATAGTTTTTTAAATTTATGTATTTTAAGCATGGAGGAGGGCACTTGTGGGGATGAGCACTGGGTGTTATGTGGAAACTAATTTGACAATAAACTGTAAAAAAAAAAATTATGTATTTTGAGAGTGAGAGAGCATGAATGGGGACAGGGCAGAGAAAAAGAGAGAGAGAAAATCCCAATCAGGCTCTATGCTGTGAGCTCTGAGCCTGATGTAGAACTTGATCTCAGGGCAGTGAGATCATGACCAGAGCCAAAATCATGAGTTGGATGCTTAACTGACTGAGCCACCCAGGAGCCCCTACATTGTCATTTTTAAAATTGACTTACATATTAGTTACATTTACCAGACTGGAATAATTATCTTTCTGTCTGAAGATCATCCTGTATTACTTAGAATGTCTGTTAGTGGTAAATTCTCTTTGTTTAAAAATACTTGTTTCTCTGAAAATACCATTTTTATTCCCAAGTGATAGTTTTGCTTGGTATAGAATTTAGGTGGGTAGGTACTTTCAACATCTCTTTTTTTTGTTTGTTTGTTTTGAGTTTTATTTTTGCTGTTAAAAATAATTGGCAGAGGGGCACCTGGGTGGCTCAGTCAGTTAAGCGGCCAACTCTTGATTTCTGCTCAGGTCAGGAGCTATTGGTTTTGAGTTCAAGCCCTGCATTCAGCTCTGAGCTGACTGAACGGAGCCTTCTTGGGATTCTCTTTCCCTTTCTCTCTGCCCCTTCTCCCCTTTCATGCTCTTCCCCCCTCCCCCTCGGCCTCTCAAAAATAAACAAACATTAAAAAAAATAATTGACAGAGACTTGACTCTTGATCTATATGGTTGACTTTAGGATCTTCTCTTGGTCTTTGATTTTCTTCACTTTTATTGGTGGGAGTCCAGGTAGTCATTTGTTGTCCTGTATTTTACATATTTGTTAGATTTCTAAATTTGAGGTTGCTGTTTTGGCTAAGAGTCATGGAAAATTCTAAGTCTTTATTGGAATACTCCTTTCCACGGTTGGTTACCTTCTGGAACTTGTGGTAGGCTGTGTGTTCCTTAGCCTCGTGATCTTTTCCATTTTTGGAAAGCATCTTTATGCTGCCCTCTGGGTGATTTCTTCTGATCTGTCATTTTTTGTTAATTCTGTTTTAATTTCTTTATTCTTTGAGAGTTAAATTTCAGTTATATTTTTCATTTTTAAAAGTTCTATTTGTGTCTTGTAAAAATGTTCATTTTCATTCTTCCATATTTTGAAGTCTCCATTTTATTTCTTGTTACATAAAAACTGTAGTTTAAAAATACTCTATCTCTAAAACTGCCAGTAGGTAAAATCTCTGCAGATGCTACTCTATTTTCTATAGTGGCTTGTTCTAAAAACAACAGTGTCTTATTTCCCTTTGTGTTTTGTAATTTTGACTATTAGCTTCTGTTTCCTGGAATGTCATCTGTGGGAATTCTTTGAGGCCTATATTAAAGCTGTATTCTTCCAGTGAAAGTCATTGCTTTTCGTCAATTGAGGTGCTACAACTCAGGCACTTTAAATCAAATTCTCTTCTGAAAGTTTTCTGGAATTTTGTTTGTTTTCTGCCTAAAGTTTAAGGATTTCCCACATAGCATGAATCTGGGTGACAAACGAGTATGGGGGCCCACTTGTGGTTATGGATTATTAGAGTTTTTTCTTCTGTAGCTAGTGCCAAATTCAAGATAGGTTACCCTACCCTCCCATCTTTCAGGGTGGGTTGGTTTTTCATTCACCCTTGTGTTGAAGGTATAACTCCTTAGCGATTCAAGCTTTATGCAAGGGTTTCCTAGAAGACTTTTGATCTTGAGTAGACTTAAAGCTTTATCCAAAAAACCACAGGGTGAATCCTGGCTTTAGGACTGACATAACTCCTGGGGGTCTTGTTGTCACTTCATTATTGCCTCTCTGGATTCCCTACTAACTACTTCAGTATGTGGTTTAAACATGTGTTTTAATATTTCATCCAGCCTTTCTTGTGTTTTAATTAAGGGTCTCATTCAGGGTATCTAGTCTGTCATACTACAGGAAATGGAAATACACACCTACTACTTTTTGTCTCACTGCAAACTGTCATTTTCTTTAAATTTTTTTAATGTTTATTCATATTTGAGAGACAGACTGAGCATAAGTGGGGGAGGGGCAGAGAGAGAGGGAGACACAGCATCTGAAGTAGGCTCCAGGCTCTGAGCTGTCAGCATAGAGCCCAACGTAGAGCTCAAACCCACGAACCACAAGATCATGACCTGAGCTGAAGTTGGACACTTAACTGACTGAGCCACCCAGGCACCCACCTCCCGCTTTTTAAAAGAATGTTTATTTTTCATGAAGAGAGAGAGAGAAAGAGCGAGTGTGCATGAGTGGGGAAGAGCAGAGAGAGAGAGAGAGAGAGCAAGGGAGAAACAGAATCCAAAATAGGCTCCAGGCTCTGAGCTGTCAGCACAGAACCTGATGCTGAGTCTAACCCACGAGCTGTGAGACCATGACCTGCACCAAAGTCAGATGCTCAACCAACTGAGCCATCCAGGTGCCCCCAAACTGTCATTTTCTGCATGACGGAAAACATGACTGCCAATAACTCCTAAATTTTTTAATTTTGTAGCTTTAATAATTGGAAAGAGACAGATCTCTGTTGTTTTAATACTCAAAAATTCCAAGGAGAGGTCTGGTTGAGCTTGGGTCATATTTCGTTTTCCAGATCAAGCCAGGGCCAGGGAGTTAGGGTTGTATGTGTTAACTGGGAAGCCCCTAAGAAACCATCTATGCTAGGATTAGTTCCTGAAAGACCAGGTATTGGACATACAATCCAGATATCTCCTGTGGTGATGATCAAGGGGAAAGGAATAACGTCTGAGTCTGTTAGGAATGATTTTGACTGAGAATAAGGGAAAAAGGCACCCCTATTAGAAAATAGCAACTCTAAATGTTCACCAGATGCTGGTGTCCAGCATTGATAGTATGACAGTTGGTGAAACAGATAATTAAATGAGTAATAGCCACTTGATTTATGTTACTGGCCTGCATATGAGAAGTACACCCCAAGCTTTTGGTTTGTAATTCCTTAGTTTGGCTGGATAAATGGGGCTGGGTGAAGAAAAGCATTTCATACACATGACTGAATGTCCATTGACCAAGTCTGGGGGCTATCCATTTCAGTCATTTTGGAAACACACTGCCAGCTGACACTGGGAAGTGGATGGTCTTAGATTTTATCTTTATCTGTCATCTCTTGTTTGTGATAGTGATGTTGAAGGGTCATTCTGTGAGCTTGCCCTTAGGTTTGCTTTGATTGGAACAACTTCTTAAACAAAAGCTCACTTGGGGCATCCACAATGGTTTGGTTAATAACTTTTATCCTCAAAAGGATAAAGCTTGTGAGAAAAACCAAAAATAAATTAGATGATCTATTTTAAATTCAGCATTTTTTCTCTTTTCCTCTTAAGGACATATTTTTCCTGGAAAGTGGTAAGGAAACCTTTCCCTTCTTATTTCTAGTATTTGTGTATGGAGGCTGTATACATAATAGTGAAGAATTTGGTGCCAGAAGCATTTTTATTGGGTTTAAATCCTGACTAGTATGTGATCTTGGGAAAAATACTTAATTTTTTTCTGTCTTGATTTCCTCCCGACTAAAATGGTAACAACAATTTTATAGGGTTTAGGGGACTAAAGGGTGTAAGAAATGCTCTTAGGGCAATGCTAAGTGCATTGTAGGCATGTAGCTAATGCTCAACATTATGATTTTGATAATGAGGTAAATTGTTTTCCTTTTTAAAAAGTTTTTTTTAATGTTTTCATACATTTTTGAGAGGTAGAGAGAAGCAGAACACGAGTGGGGAAGGAGCAAAGAGAGAGGGAAACACAGAAGCCAGGTCCAGGCTCTGAGCTGTCAGCACAGAGCCCAATGCAGGGCTCAAACTCAGGAACTGTGGGATAATGACCTGAGCCGAAGTCGGACACTTAACCAACTGAGGTGCATCACCCAGGCACCCCTGTTGTTATCGTTTTTAAAAATTAATTGAAATTGTTTTTAGTTTTGCCTCTGAGTTGGAAGGGAATTATCCTGTTTGTTTGTTATATGTTTTTGTTTTGGATGGATAGAGTGAAAGGGCGGAATGTGTCTCCTCAAGGTACCGTAAGAAGACATTAGGACTGCTGGTGCATTAGGGTGTGTATACGCTCAGACCTTTCATTTACCTTTATACCATTTGGTCTTCATCTTAACTTTGTGAAGCTGGTGGGTTATGACCATTTTCTCATTGAGGGAAGATGACCATATAAGTTATGAAACTTGCCCAAACTTGCCATTGTAGCAAATGGAAGAGCAAGGCTTGCAGCTAAGAAGTAGCCCCTGAACCTTTCCTCCTCTCTGGAATTTCTTGCTTTGGAGCTCATGCATTGGCCTAAACTCTCTCTAATGGTGTTCTTCTTTGCCACTCAGTAACAGATGTGTGCTCTGCCTTCAGCCCGCAGAATCTAAAAGCTGTATGGCACTTTTTGTTTTCTCTTCTTCAACTTCATCTACTTAAAAAGGTTGTGTGTCTTTTTTTATTATTATTATTTATTTATTTATTTATTTATTTATTTATTACAAATAGTTTATTGTCAAATTAGTTTCCACATAACACTCAGTGCTCATCCCCACGAGTGTCCTCCTCCCTGCCCATCCCTCCTCCCCCCCACATCCATCAGTCCTCAGTTTTTGTCTGCATTCAAGAGTCTCTCATGGTTTGCCTCTCTCCCTTTCCCCCACCATTTCCACCTTCTTCTCCCCCTTGTTCCTCCGTCAAGTTACTCCTAATCCTCCTATAAGGTTGTGTGTCTTAAGAGTGGGCAAATAATTTAAAGGCAGAAGAAGTAGAGGTAATGCTTTAAAAAAAAAACCCAAACATTATAAGAGTTGTGGCTTTTTTCCCTTTTGGATTATGGTACGTTGTGTTTGGTTGTAAACCTAAGCAGATCCTCCCCAGGTGAAGAAGTGTGGACATGGATGGTAGGACAGCGGGACAAGAACGACTTAGAGCTTCCAGAAAGCAGTTCAGGTTTAACAACTGTAAGACCTGTGTCCCCAGGTGTGGCTTTGTCCTTGACTAGCAATGTGACCTCCAAACGCTCTTCCCATATCTGAGCCCTTGCTTCTTTTCCCTGTGACATGAGTATGTTGAATTGGAAAATGAAACACAACAAAACTTTTCTGGAATATCTGTACCGTTCAAGGCCTGAGGTAGGCACCGTTTGTATTACAGTTGTATTTACAGTCTCTAAAATCACTCAGGCCTCGTCTGTATCTGATTAATATTTTTAAAGTTTATTTATTTTTGAGAGAGAGTGCACACAGGCTGAGGAGAGGCAGAGACAGGGAGAGAGAGAATCCCAAGCAGGCTTCATGCTGTCGGTGCAGAGCCCGATGCTGGGGCTCGAACCCACGAACCGTGAGACCATGACCTGAGCTGAAATCAAGAGTCAGACGCTCAACTGACTGAGCCACCCAGGCGCCTCTGTGTCAAATTAATTTTAATCTCTGTTTTATGGAATATTAGGTCTAACATTTTGTTCTTTTCATTTATAAGAAACCCATTAAAATCCCTTGAATTTATGACCCATACTTACATGAGTAAACACTATATATGCATTTATTAAAATCATATGGCTAAGAATTTATAATAGTGCCTGAACTTAGCCATAGGGAAAAGCTTTAACATAAGCAATGAAGGGACTGATCTTCAGCCATCCCTTATTACTACTTTTAGATTGCCTGCCTCTATTTCCCCTTAGATAACATGGATTTGTCTCTCGTAATTATATTACTGATCACAGTGTCTTCAAAGAACTTTGGCATGGTGGCAATAACAAAGACATTATAATCCTACTTATGTTCAAATATTAGCTTTGCCATTTATGATGTGCTAATGTCTTTGAAGCTTAGTTACTCAAGCTGTACAATAATATCTCCATCAAAAAAGACAGTCTGTTATGCATCTCCTAGGCACATGGTAAGAATTAATTCCCAAACCCCTTTGTATCCAGTTACCTTTGGGGTAATAAGTCACTTACTCAAATCCAAGGGGTTGAGTCTCAAACGTATCAGAATCCTCTTATTCCCTCTCCTCCCAAAGCCAGAGTGGTAGTATGGTAGGTGGGATATGAAATGGGATGCCAACCCATCTCTTGGCAAGAAAGCCTTACATACCATTTTTAGATCCTTTTATTTTACTCTATTGAGTTTGCATTTTCTTCTGTATGCACTTAGAAACACAGCTACAAGATTGGCTCTGTCTGGCTACCTGCCTGTGACAAAGCCATCCTACCTCTTTACTTCTCACGTTGAATTAATAAATTCTGACTTAACTCTGATTGGCCAAGATTATGGAGGGTGATTGGATAAGGACTAGAAGAGAGGTTATTAGAAAACTCGGTTAAAAAAATTCCTCTAGGGGCGCCTGGGTGGCTCAGTCAGTTAAGGGTCTGACTTTGGCTCACGTCATCATCTTTCTGTCTGTGAGTTCGAGCCCTGTATTGGGCTCTGTGCTGCCAGCTTAGAGCCTGGAGCCTGTTTGGGATTCTGCGTCTTCCTCTCTCTCTCCCCTCCCCTGCTCACGCTCTGTCTCTCTCAAGAAATAAATTAATATTTAAAAAAAAATTCCTCTAAATACAGTCTGTCTCCTGCTCTGTTCAGGCTTGTTTTTAGTAGTGGGTAAAGTTAATGTGACCTTAATCTGACTTCAGTGGAAAGCCACTGCCAATATTACATTGCTGTTGAATTAAAACTAATGGTATTGAATTTGGCTAACTAAAATTGAGAATTATGTCTCAACGTTCATCTTCTTTTTTTCACTTTTGTTTGTGCTGCCGTTGGATACCAAGTTTGAGTTGGTTATACATTTGGATTTCCTTTTCCATGATGTCTTTAGCCATATTACCTAATAACTTGTAAAGTAATAGGGTATGCATGTGTGAGACAGCAGGTTATTCTTGACTTTCCAGCACATAAACTCAATCATTTATTTCTCATTTTTCTGATGGTCTTTAAGTTCATTCAGCCGCTGTTCAATTTACCTCATGCAGAAAGGAAATTTCAGCACCATTCCTGAAGCCCGCATGGCTCCTTATGAAATGTACAGGTAGTGATGAATGAACTCTTTGTCTTGTTGATGAGCATTGTTCCAGTGACCCTGTCCTCTGGTCACTTCAGTTATTTCAAGGTGACGTAAAGGACGTTTTATTCTGTGAAGGAGGAGCAGGGAATGTCTCCAAGCCCTGGGTTGTATTTTGGGGACAAATTTTGGGTCTAAGGGCTAAGTGCTCTTTTAATCTAAAAGAGCTTAGAACCCCACGTTTCCTGTCAGAGAAACAACTTTCAAGTAAGTGTTTGCATTTTACACTTCGGAGTAAAATTGTTCTAATTCTCACCTACTCTGTAAACCCTATTAGGAAAATCTGGGTTGCTAACTCTCCTTTCTCAGCAAACAATGACTTAATTGAACAGAACACGGATGGGTGTTCTCATGTTACTAAGGAATCACTCTTCAGGAGAGCACAGCACCTTCCAAATTCTAATTTACTCTATAATAAATAGTTTAAATAGATGTGAAGTTTTCCTTTTTATAGTTGGCAAATGGCCTGACAGGGCTATTTGGTAATCCTCCTTTCCATGTTGTCACAAAAATATTTAAAATGGGAAGTCACAGGTAACTTAAGAATCCATAGAGCTATTTAAAGCAGAAGGACTTGAAATTATTTTTTTTCATGCAAAAATAATTTAAAAAGGGCTTCCAAGTCTAAAATCCTGACAGATTCACCCTGAATGAAATATTAAAGTGTTTATTCATTTCTCATAAACGTGTCTTGAAGTTTGAAAAAATTTTTAAATTTTTTAATCTTTATTTTTGAGAGAAAGAGAGAGAGAGAGAGAGACAGCGTGTGAGTGGGGGAGGGGTAGAGAGAGGGGGGCACAGAATCCGAAGCAGGCTCCAGGCTCTGAGCAGTCAGCACAGAGCCCAACACTGGGCTCGAACTTACAACACATGAGATCATGACCTGAGCCAAAGTCAGACACTTAATCGGCTGAGCCACCCAGGCACCCCTGAAATTTTTTAACATGGAACATTTTGGGATCCATGAATAGGTGGTTTTGCCCCCATGTGTGTTTGATTCCAATTCCATCTGAAAAGTGCCCCTGCTGTACCCCAGGGTGGGCAGTGGGGAACTCTTCGGTACCATGAACCAGCAAATGAAGTCTCTGATCCCTGATTTTGTGTTTTCATCAGTAGCCTTTGGCTTCACCTGCTCCCCCATAACTATAACCTGGTTGCTAAGAGGTAGCAGGGTGTCTGTGGAAACTATTACTTTTTTTCTCTTGGCCACGTCTCTGTGTTTTCTCCTGTGGGGTTGATGCTGGTCTAATAAATCCTCCACACCCTGTGAGCTCTTGGAGGAAAGAAAGGAAAAAGCAAGGGACATGGATATTTCTAACTGGATGGTGAAGGATAGGGTTATTCTTCCACCTCTGAGAAAACAAAACAAGATTATCTTCTTGAGACAACTCTTCAGTGTCCTTATTTTCTTTGGAAGGCTTTTTTTTTTTTTTTTTTTGGCGGATGAAATCAGTGTCTGCAGCATTTCCTGTGCTTTCCATCTTGTTGAAAGGTATAACATTCACCTATCGTTGAATCTGCTAACAACTTGGTGTGTGCCAGAAAGAAAGCCATTCTTGGTGGTGGTGGCTTATTGCTATTAAAAATTCTCCATAACTATCTGATTAAGTCCAGATTGGAGATTTTGAGTACCTGTGCTGTTGAGACTCTGCTCTAAAGGGCCAGAGCAAGCCACCTGCATAAAGTAGGAACAGTGTTGGTGCAGACGCTCCCAGCACAGCAGAAGGGCAGTGACCTGGCTGCTGCCGGAACACACAGAACCCATCTCACCTACTGACAAGCTGGCATACACCTGACAGGGTTATGGCGATGATTTTAATTTTTTTAAAGTTTTATTTATTTATTTGGAGAGGGAGAAGGAGAAGGATGGTGGGGGGAGGGGGAGAGAGAGAGAGAGAGAGAGAGAGAGAGAGAGAGAGAGAGAGAGAGAGAGAGAGAGAGAGAGAATGAGAACATGAGCAGGGGAGGGTCAGAAAAAGGAAGAGAGAGAATCTGAAGCAGGCTCCATACTGTCAGTGTAGATCCCAGTGCGGAGCTTGAACTCCTGAACCATGAGATCATGACCTGAGCCAAAATCAAGAGTCTGGTGCTTAATTGACTGAGTCACCCAGGTGCCCCTGTGGCGATGATTTTATTGGCTGTTTCATAGAAACCATTTACTGCCTACTATGTAATAAATGATTGTAAACTTTGGTTTTCCTTGTGCTTAGCATATAATAAGTGGTCCTAAACCATTAAAAAAGTCCCCGAGTGCATAATTAGACCAATTATCTTTAAGTTAGAGTTCATCTATGATACTAATGACATGGGTTGGCGACCTCAGATTGAAGAAATAAATGAGAAACTCTGATCTCTTGAAGATGATTCCAGTAGGAACCAAAATGGCTGGAGGAAAGGACTAAGGATAGAATAGTGCTGTCTGGCTTTCTGTTTACATCTTGTGTGGAGCAGGTTCCCCGCCCCTGCTGGTGCATGGAGCAGACAGCTGAAGTACTCACATGTCTGTGTTTAAAGGGGTGGCCACTGGGAAGAGTGGATGCCAGCTGTGGCTTGTCACAGCTGAGGTTTGGAGGCCAAGGATTGGGATACAGGGAAGTACCTCTTCTACAACATGTTTTGCTGGTTTCATTCTAGCCTTCGTCTGCATGTAACCCAGTGGGGGTGGGGGGGTGGGGTGGGAACGCACACAAGAGCGCCCTGCTGGAGTCTAGAAGGAAAATGTAATGAGAAGGGGGAGAGTATGTTTGAATCCCCTCAGCATCATTGGATTTATGGAATGAAGTCTTACTTGCCTCTCACTGTTGGTGCTGAGATTGTGAAATCATGGAATGATTCAGAAATGTTACCATAGAAAAATGCTGTCTTCTGATAGCTTTGGCACACAGTTTTTATGAGGATAGATATTTCTAATTTCTCATCATTGCCAAGATATGCCTATGCTTCTTATCTAGAGAGTTTATTCCATGTCTGAATTATAAAGGGTTGAGTAGATAGATTATTTCAGGGTTGATGTTGGTCCTTGATTGTAAAACAAGATCGTAACAGAGCTAGCCCCTGGCCTTGGTGAGTTATTTAGCGCCCATTCAGTAAATATTTCCCAAATTCATGCAACATGTGGTAGTTATATTGGGGTAGAGACAAAGATTATATTCCACGTGCACTGTTCTTAATAGTTTCTTAAAGCTTATTCTCTTAATACCAATGAAGAATTTGAAAATGTGGGAGATCAGTTTAAGGTTATATTGCTGGCAAGTCAAAGAGCTGTACTTGCAACTGACCTTATCTTGTTCTTTTTCTCCTGTTTATTTTCTTGACTCTCTAAGCCATGGTTTCTACTCTCAACTCATTCTGCTTTTAATAGAAAAGATAATTTAGTTGACTCCAGTGAGCATAGTTTCTAAGTATATTCTGGAAGTGTTCTGTTGCAAAAGATTTGCCTTCTATCTAAGTGTCAAGATCGCAGAAATAATCCTATTTGTAGGAATTTGAAGCCACTGAATGACAACATAAGACATTTGGGTTTTGTTCATGCTGTTACCATTAAAGAAAGAACATATATTACTCTTGCTGTGCTGAAAAGTTATATACATGAACTCATTTAGCAGTTGAATCAGTCCCATGAAGTGTATAGTGGTGGTACCCGTCTTAAAGATATGGAAACTGATGCCCACAGAATTTAAGTGATGACCAAAATCACAAAGTCATTGTCTTTGTCTTCAGGCTACTGTAATAACAACACAGACTGGGTTACAAAAGAAATTTATTTCTCACAGTTGAGGAGTTTAGGAAGACCAAGATCAAGGTGCCAGCAGTCTTGATACCTGGCAAGAGTTTACTTTCCGGTTCATAAGTGCCTTTTAGCTGTGTCCTCATGTTGTTAGAAGGAGCTAGCTCCCTCAAATCTCTTTTATAAGGGCACTAATCCCATTTATGGGGGCTCCACACTAATGACTTAATCACCTTTCAAAAGCCCCACTTTCTAATACTATCACATTAGGGATTAAGCTGCAAAGTAAAATTTTAGAGGTTAAGGACACAAACATTCAGATCATAGTGATCACTGAGCGGAGTTGGTGATAAGTATTCTCTCTCACTGAAATCTGTGAGCCTATCATTTTTTTTTTTTTACAGGTGGGAGCAATATATTATTCTTTATCACATCAGAAGTGCACATTATAGGTTCTTATAGGGTTTGAGAGAATGAATTTTTGCCCAGTCACAGATGGGATCATTATTTTCCTTTAGGAAGATTAGTCTGGTTATAGTTAACTTTCTTGGTGGCATGAATATATTGAGTTAATATTTTGTAGTTCTAAGTTTATTTATTTATTAACCTTTACCCCCAACGTGGGACTCAAACTCAAGACCCAAAGATCAAGAGTCACTCTTCTGACTGAGCACTCCTATTGAATTAATAATTTGATGCTTGCTTGGTGGCAGGTAGTGTCCTAGGGGCCGGAGACCAATGGTGGTGAGCTCGGTGGTGGGTTGGGCTGGACACAGAGTGTAGGGAAGCAGAAGGCAAGGCAGGAAGGCATGGCGATGAGGGGGCAGCCTCGGCGGCAGCAAGATGAGTGGAGGATGGACCGTAAAGGAGATCGAGAACAGAGATTCTGGTTCATGCAGCAGTGACCAGGAGTCATGACGGGTGTTAGTGACAGGTGTGTTTCTCAGTGTTCATTGGGTAGATGATGGGAAGATAACCTTGATTTTGAAAGAGCGATTTCTTGTCTGCCTGCTTGTGGGCAGACAAATTGGGCTACATATGTTTATGGTTGATGGTATAAATATATTTGATGACAACCCAGAGGAAAAGCAAAAAAAAAATGGCAATAAAGGAACAGTTGCTCATATATTAATTGATAAAGCAACTCTCTTCTGTAAGAACACATGGCATCAGTGTGGGGGCTGGGAGCAAAGAAAGATTTTGTTACTGAGAGCATGATCTGGGGATGGAACTATACCCACACGGAATGTTTTCCATCTGGCACCGGCTGTGCTTTTGAAACAATGCACCCTGTTCCATAGCGTTTCTAATAAATACTTAGCATGGAGCTTTGGAGAATGCAGTGCTTTTTTTTTTTTTTTTTTAATTATAGAAAGTATCAGAATCCCATAATCTGAGTCAGGGTATTTGGGGGATCGGAATTATCTGGAGGATTACTGAATGCAGCCATCTCTAACTTAACCATCTTTTCAGATGAGGACATTCTCCTTGGGTGTTTCCTAAGTTAGGTGAATTAGCCACAGTTGTATAGCTAGGTATTAGGGAGAACCTACATCTTCAGAGGTAACTGATGGTTTTAGCACTTGGCTATGTACCTTTTAGAATGTTTTCCATTTATTTGAAGGCATAGAAATATATGAAAATATGTATTGTTATGAGTTTTCTTGACCTCATAATTATTCTTCTACAACTTGCTTTTTGTACCTGGTAGCATTTCTTTAACTTTTCTCTGAATAATAAGCATAAGTTGCTGCTTTTACTCTTGTGAACAGTACCACAATTTACCAAGAATTTCTACAGGCCCTACTTTGTGCAAGGTGCTGTGCACATAGTATGTAATGTAATGCTTGTAACTGCCTAATGAGGCTTATCTGCCTTACAAATGAAGAAGCTGAGACAGAAGGGTTGAATACTTAATGCCACATGGTTTGAAGTCAGGATTTGAACAGAGTAGTACAGCTCGAGAGCCCACCTTAACCACTGCACTGAGCTGCCGTTCATCAATGAGAATATCTTAGATAGCTCTGTGCTCACATGTGCAAACATTTCTATATGATGGGTAGCATAGAAATAGAATTATCAAAGACTCTTTGGTGTAATGGCAAAGCATTTAGACACAAGATGACTTCTAAGTGTTGCTGATAATATCAGTGATTGGCCTTTATTTCACATGGTGCTAAGTGCTTCATATGCTTTTCCACATTTAGTCCTCACTTGGTTAGATAGAATCTCTTATTTGAAGGAAATCACAATGTGGGAAGGTTTTTATGACCCCATATCATTCATTTGTTTAGTTTTTTAGCTTTTTTTTTTTTACAATAGTTTATCAAGTTGGTTTCGATATAACACCTAGTGCTCATCCCCACAAGTGCCCCCCTCCGTGCCCATCTCCGCCCTCCCCCCCCACACCCATCAGTCCTCAGTTTGTTCTCATCATTCAAGAGTCTCTCATTGTTTGCCTCTCTCCCTCTCCCCTACCATTTCCCCCCTTCTTCCCCATGGACCTCCGTTAAGTTCCTCCTAATCCTCCTATATGTGCAAACATATGATATTTGTACTTCTCTGCCTGACTTATTTCGCTCAGCATAACACCCTCAAGGTCCATCCATGTTGCTACAGATGGCCAGATTTCATTCTTTCTTATTGCAATGTAGTATTCCATCGTATAGATAAACCACATCTTCTTGATCCATTTGTCTGTTGATGGACACTTAGGTTTTTTCCATGTTTTGGCTATTGTTGAGAGTGCTGCTATGAACATTGGGGTCCATGTGCTCCTGTGCATCAGCACTCCTGTATCCCTTGGGTAAATTCCTAGCAGTGCTATTGCTGGGTCATAGGGGAGTTCTACTGTTAATTTTTTGAGGAATCTCCACACTGTTTTCCAGAGGGGCTGCACCAGTTTACATTCCCCCCAACAGTGTAGGAGGGTGCCCGTTTCTCCACATCCTCGCCAGCATCTAGAGTTCTCTGATTTGCTCATTTTAGCTAGTTTTTTTTTTTTAGCTTTATTGAGATATAATTGACATATAACATTGTGTAAGTTTAAGTTGTACAGTGTGTTGATTTGATACATTTTTATAATACAAAATGATTACCACTGTAAGTTTTAACAGCTGTACCACATCATGTCACATGGTTACTATATGTGTGTATATGTGGTGAGAACATTTAAGATTTACTCTCTTAGCAACTTTCCAGTATATAATATTGTTAATTATAATGACCATGCTGTACATTAGGCCCCAGAACTCGTTCATCTTATAACTGAAAGTTTGTACTCTTGAACCAACATCTGTCCTTTTTTTCCATCCCCCATCCCATGGTAATCACTATTCTAGTCTGTTTCTAGGAGTTTGGCTTTTTTAGATTCCTCATAAAAGTGAGATCGTGCGGTGTTTATCCTTGTCTGACCTTTCATTTAACATAATGCCTTCAAGGTCCATCCTGGTTGTTGCAAAGAGCAGAGTGTCTTCATGTCTTAAGAATGAATAATATTCCATTGTATGTACATGCTATATCACCTTTATCCATTCATCTGTTGATGAACACTTAGTTTGTTTCCATATCTTGGATATTGTGAATAATGTTGCAGTGAACATGGGAAATATTTAAAGATACTGATTTTGTTTCCTTTGGATATAAACTTAGAAGTGGGATTGCTGAGTTATATGGTAGTTGTATTTTTAATTTTTTGAGGAACCTTCATACTGTTTTCCATAGTGACTGCACCAGATTACATTTCCACCACTAGAGATGACACATTTAGTGAATGACGGTGACTTGAATCCAGGTTTCTTGAAGTCAAGAGCCTCAACTCTTAATACTGTTTAATTTCTTTTTGACTATGTTCAGTTGGGTCTCCATTTGATGAAGTATTTTGGCTAAACTTTGGACTTCTAAATAGTTAAATGTGGCTTTCTAACTTAAAAATAACATGTCTTTAGTATTTGGAAGTAAACTTACAAAGTAATTTATTTTTGAGATTTTTCTTTCAGATTATTTGTGAAGATTTGATATTTTCCCCCTTTATCAAAGTTAAAGTGTAGCGATATGACTTTGAAGCCCAGGTAAGGATAGGGGTGTTTCCACTTTGTCTAAATATAAATGTGAATCAGAGGTTTCATGTGGATGCATCCCTCCCTTCTATAATTAATTACTTTAACATTCATTGTAAATTCACCAATGTTCATAAATTCATGGGGTGAATCCAGTGAAATTTAAAGTAAGTGTTATTACAACCACATAGACAGCTTCATGCCACCTCTCGCTGCTTTCCTTTAAGAATATTCCCCGTCCACTCTGAGTAAGATTAGAAAAGTGAACAGTCTACAAACTAGTCAACTTCACAACTGAGTTTAAAAGCTGGGAAAATATGCTTTAGAGTGGATAATCTGAAAATTCTGTCAGCTGACAGGTGGAGGATGAATAAAACCTAGGAGGAAAAAAATTTTTTTTAAGTTATTTATTTTGAAAGAGAAGGAACGTGAGAGAGAGACAGACAGACAGACAATGGGAGTGGGGGAGGGGTAGAGAGAGAGGAAAAGAGAGAATCTCAAGTAGGCTCCACACTGTTAGTGCAGAGCCTGATGTTGGGCTTGAACTGATGAACCACGAGATCATGACCTGAACTGAAATCAGGCATTGGAGGCATAACTGAGCCACCCAGGTGCCCCCCCATCTTAATTGGAAATAAAGTCATCTAATAGAATGCCTGATAGGATGAAAAATTTGAAGAAAGTTGAGAATATTCTAAAGGTAAATAGTGTAAGAAAAGAAATCATTAGAAACTGCAGGAAAGACTCAGTATTTACATGGTCTTAATTTAATCACAGAATCTCAGAATAAAAAGACGTCTTAGATAACCACAATGCCATTAGCACACCTCTTAAAACTGACAATTCCTATCATTACCATTTTGATTTTTCTATGATGTTGTGAAAAATATTAGGAGGTTAAAGAACACCCTACTAAAGAATGAATGGGCCAATCAGGCAATTAGAGATGAAATTAAAAAATATATGGAAACAAATGAAAATGAAAACACAACAATTCAAAATCTATGGGATGCGGCAAAGGCAGTCCTAAGAGGAAAGTACATTGCTCTCCAGGCCTATTTCAAGAGATTAGTTACTATGTTCAAATGAGGTCCCCAAATAGGCCTGTATATGAACACTACGTGTCTTGAATCTCTCAAGTCCCTTGATCTAGAGTAGTTCCCTTTTAGTTTTTACCATGCCATTGACTTACTGAACAATATTTGATATTAAAAATATGTGCCAATAATAACTTGATTAAAAACTTTAAAGGGCTAAAAAAAAAGTACAGGGGACTTTATTTTTAAAACTCTTATATTCTCCTTAAGTATATTGTAATAAAAAAAATTCCTTTTTAAAGCCCAAGTTCAAACATCTCCAATGCAGCAGTGTTTATTTATCAACTCTTTTGGCCAGGATTCTTTGCATATGAAGGTGAATTAACATAATTGTTCTTAAGGATTTGTGAACATCCCTGCTGAGGCATTTTGCCATGTGGAATTGTAATTATGTTTTTAGGATAACATTTAATGGACTCTCTTTTTAAATGTTTACTTTTGAGAGAAAGAGCACGAACAGGGGAAGGGTAGAAAGAGAGGGAGACACAGAATCCTAAGCAGGCTGCAGGCTCCTCGCTGTCAGCACAAAGCCCGACGTGGGGCTTGAACCCATGAGCAGTGAGATCATGACCTGAGCTGAAGTCGGACACTCAACTGACTGAGCCACCCAGGCGCCCCAATGAATTCTTTATTAGGTGCTGGTCACTAAGTGCTTTAAGTGTATTATTTTATCTAATCCTTGCCCTACCGTGTGAGAGAATCTTCCATGTACAGACAAGAAGCTTGATACCCAAAGAGATTAAGTAACTTGGTGGAGGGTCTCCGAGCGAGTAAGGGACTCAGCCTATATACAAGCAAGGTCTTTTTGATGTTAGACCCTGAGCCCTCATTTCTAAGCCACATTGGGCATCCCAGTTTTGACTTGCTAGCCATCCCTCCTAATAGACAGCATCATGTTCTGGTTCAACTATGAAGTATGTAGTCAGACTACTTGGTTTTAATCCTGGCTCTGACACTTGATAGCTCTTTGGCCTTGGGTGAGTTACTTGATCTCTCTGTGTCTCAGTTTCTCCATCCTTCAAATCAGGTTAATAGTGGGGTGCCTTGGTGGCTCAGTCAGTTAACCGGCTAACCCTGACTCAGGTCATGATCTCATGGTTTATGGGCTCAAGCCCCATGTTGGGCTGTGTGCTGACAGCTCAGAGCCTGTAGCCTGCTTTGGATTCTGTCTCCCTCTCTGTCTGCCCCTTCCCAACTTGTGCTCTGTCTCTCTCTCAAAAAAAATTTTTTTCAATGAGGATAATAGTCCTGTCTCATAGGTTGTTAGGATTAAATGACTTCCTAATTTTAAAAACCTTGGAACAGCACCTGACCCATACATAAATAGAAAAATGCATGCCACCTGGAAACACTGTGCTTGGCATATATGTGGATGGATGGATGATGGACAGATGGACAAGTAAGAAAAAGTGGAAGTTGTAGGTTGTTTTTTTTTTCTATTTCATCAGTGAAAGGATTCCATTAGTGTAATAAGATTCTCTGTCAGGTCTCATAATATTTTGTTGATGGATTTCTTGATATTTACTGTTCATGTCAATTTTCTAACTATTCCTTTTCAATTTGTTTTTCTTCAAATCCTGTGAATAATCAGGAAGTGTAAGGGCGACTATCATGTTAAGCTTTCTGTGGGAGGAGAGAGAACTGGCTTTGGGTTTTCCTCTCCAGGAGAAAGAAAAAAATGTTAGTTACAGTATTGAAAAAAATCTCAAAAGGTTCTGGAGGAGCAGATTAACTTCAGTGTGTGGGTAGTAGATGCAGTAATTGAACCTCTGCCATGTAATGTATCCTCAAGGTCTTAGAGGTGACAGTAGATTATGCTAATGTGACTGAGCAGTTAATGGTGACTCCAGAACATCTTGCTTGGTTTGACCAACTTCTCTTTTTTTTTTTAAACTTTTGAACTTGCTAACACATAAATGGTTATGATGTAGGAGGCTAGAGCAACCTGGAGACCAGTGAATTGCTTTCAAGATGGCACTCTGCTGGCTGATCTGACTGTAGAGGCTGTATTGGTTTTGCTGGAGATAGATGTAGAATGAGGTGGAGAATCTTGTATTTAAGTCCTCCTGATGTATTTTCAGCAGCTGACCTGGTCGATTGTGATTTGCTGATAACTCTTGTGCGATAGGTGTTAGTGTCAGGTAGTTTGGAATATGTAGTCTCAGATGAAAGAAGGTGATCTGCTCAGCTTAGTGAATTCTTCCTGAAATTGGTAATAATGTGAGTGAAATTCTATCCTAACAAATGCAACTGCTCTGATTGCGAAGGACAAAGTGGAATTTTCCATTGTGTACCTTTATTCTCTGAATAACATACAGCGACTTCCAGGGTGACTGAGTGGTTAATGAAGGCTCCAGAAATCCTGCTTGGTTAGTTAGTTTGTTTTTTTAACCTTTTGAACTTTGCTAATAACTAATTGTATAGAATTTGTGTATTAACCAAAACTCATTAAAGCACGTTTCTAGTTTCAAACTTAACTAATGCTTTTTGGTCCACTGTGATAAGCCAACCAAAAGAAAAGAGAGAATAAGAAAGAATGTATATTAGTTAATTTTATGTCTGGTTTTTAAATCTAAAATGGAGTGTGTTACAGCATTAAATTTGCCTAGGTACATCTCTTCCCCTCCCCCTGTGTTGGCTTGTTGTATTCATGGTTTGCCCTACATGACTTAAAAGTTTTTGTTGTTGTTTTTTTTTAAATTTGGGATAAAAGAACATGAGTAATAGACCTGCCAATAACTATTTTAAAATATAAACAGATAGATATTTGTTTTCCTATAAAGGTCACATTCAGGATTCAGAGCTCATGGCTCTCAGGGTGGCTATTCTTTTAAGGGTATTTTTTAGATAAGTTGAATTGAATATCCTAGGTCATTGACATTTATTCAACTTTGATTTTGATGCTTGTTAACTTTCCAAACATGTAAAAGATTATAATTGAAATACTTGTTATCAAAATATCTTGATAACTCTAAAAATTCTTAATTTCTATCTTTTATAAGAAAATTATTAGATTGAAAAACATTCCAATCTAAGTTGCAACAGGTAGCTTTGCATTTTAGGTTGTAATAGTCTTCAGTTTTATTAAAAGCACATCTTATAAACAACCATAAATTTTTTTTTTGACTGATAGTGTATGAAGAAAATACTGAGTGGGTGAAGCAGTTGGGCTAATTGTTTAAACTGAGATTACTTAGGAAAGGATATCTGACATGTTTATATTATACTGAGCAAAATGTTTATAGCAGAGATCATTTAAATATGCCTTACCAATATCACAGGTTTTAGATTTGCCAACTTTGTATGTTGAGACTTTCCAGAATCTTACAGCTTACCACCATGTACCAGCTCATGGTTGTTCTCCTTTTGAATAATTTGATGGACTTTACTAGTGGAACTAGTGGAACATAGTTCACCTTTGAAGGCAGTACTCATTTATCCATTCATTAAAAAAAAATAAATAAACATGCCTGCAGTGCACTACACATACTGCTAAGCTTTGAAATCATAGTACTGAATGAGACAAAGGAAGGGTCTGCCCTCAAAGAGCTTCCATTCTAATAAGTAAAATGGACACCAGGCAAGTAAACAGTAATAAGGTGCACCAGAGAGTGATAAATGCGATGAAGAATATAAAACCAGATGGTGATATGCAGTGTGATTGGGGCAAACTGTGTGGCCAGCACTGAATCAGGTGCTGAGGAATCTTCCAGAGAAGGCAGCATAGCCATGGGAGCCTGTGGGGAATGGTGTGGTAGTCACCTGGAATATCAAGGGTGAATGCTGTGATGTGGATGCATGGAGTGTTAGAGGAATAGGAAGAAAGCAGGGCGCCAGGGAACCCATCAATGTGTCCTAACCCCTCCTCACTATATGGAGAGGTCAAGACCGTGTAAGAAGTGGATTTTGGCCTCTTCATATGGATACTGAGGAGTATTATGTAAATCAGGTTTTGATGAGCCATGTACAACTGAGATGACAGAAGGTTGATCTCCTAACTGGTCGCAGGAGCACCTGTCCCCAGTCCTGCTGATTGTGTGGTTTTCCAGTACCCCTTTTTCTCTTTTGCCTACTCTTTTACTGGCAAGGAGATGAGACCATACTGGATTCGTTCATTCAGGATGTTTGGAGAATTTGTGTATCAACAGACCAGTATTACTTGTGCTTGGTATTGGGTAGGTTTGTGGTTGTTTTTATTTATTTTTTTAATGTTTAATTATCATTGAGAGACAGAGAAAGACAGAGCATGATCATAGAAGGGGCAGAGAGAGGTGGAGACACAGAATCAGAAGCAGGCTCCAGGCTCTGAGCCCGACGTGGGCCTCGAACTCACAGACCACGAGATCATGACCTGAGCCGAAGTTGGATGCTTAACCGACTGAGCCAACCCTTCATAGTTGTTTATGAAACAAAATTCACTTTATTTAGAGGTTGTATTAGTTTGCGAGGGCTGCTGTAACAAAGCATCACCAGTTGGGTGGCTTACATAACAGAAATTTATTTTCTCAACTAAATTAAGGTGTTAGCAGCATTCTGACAGCAGCAAGCAAGAAATCTGTCCCCCGTGTCCCTGTCCTGGCATTTGGTGGTTTGCTGGCTGTCCTTGACCTTTGTCGGCTGCTGTTGTATCACCCTGATCTCTGCCTGCATCTTCACATGGCATTCTAAGTGTGTTTGTGTCCATATATCCCTTTTTTATAAGGCAGCGGACATATTGGATTAGGGCTCACCCTGTTCCATTGTGACCTCATCATAACTAATTGCGTATGCAATCAATCTTTTTCCAAATATGGTCATATTCAGAGCTACAGAGGGTTAGGACTTCAGCATCTGAATTTGGTCAGGGAACACAGTTCAATCCATAACAGAGGTGTGTATAAATTGGCTAAATTCATTGTCTCTCACAAATGGAAAAATGGACATTGCCTGAAAATTTGTGAAGCTGTTAATCCATTTTCCAGCTTTGGTACGTGGGAGCCTTTCCATTTTAGAACAACTAAGGTTTATTGAGCTCTTACTAGGCACTTATTTCTCTGTGCTAAGATCCTGACAGGTGTTAACCCTGTTGAATCCTTAGAAGTACTCTCCAGGACAGTTCTAGAATCAGCCTCCCTTGCAGTTGAGGGAACTGAGGCTTCATTCTATAACAAACCCTTAGTGGTGTCACCTCATCAGCTCTAGTTTCAGTGCTATTTGAATGGATTTTAAACTGCTAGCCTTGGTGGAGTACTAGGAGCCTTCTGTGGCCACGCTAACAGCACCTCCGGGTGAAAGGGGTTTCTTACCGTGGGAGCACTTTCTGACCTTCTGAACTGTATATACCCTTGCATTCCGCGCCGTCCTTGGTCTTTATCCTTGTGAGGTCTCATGTCATTGTGCAGCAGTACTATGAAGATTAATTCATTAATATTTGTGAAGCACTTTGAAGATGAAAAGCTCATGGACATTAAGTAAAATTAAATTTGGTCTCATGGTGCCAAGAAATAAACAGTTTTTTCTTTCCTGCTTGGGGTCAGAAGCTTCCCCTTAGCATGCAGGAGAGCGTGCGTCCTTGCTGGAGAGAGGGCTGTGTTGATTATCTCCCCGAGGAGATCTGAATTGGTGGCCAGTTCTCTTTTACCCTGTACTGGATTCTGCAAACTACTGAACAGTTGACTGACTGCTAAATAGAAATGTGACTGATACTGAAACACATTTTAAATCTCAACTTTGAGGGAGTTAAATGGCGTACAACCCCAGAAATTCGGAGAAGAATGTCACTGTGGTTTGAAAAGTGATTCTGATGTTCGGCTAAGTGCATAAATGCCCGAAGGGATATCGACATTTCAGAACATTAGGTCGTAGTTTCTTCCTTGTCTTCTGCATCTGTTAATCATTTTGGCCTGAGATTTGTGCCAGGAAGTTCAGCTGTGTCACTCATGAATATGAGTGGCATGATGTTGTCTCTGTCTTGTCCATTGCTCTTCCTGGTAGCCAAATCCCTAAACATTGTGCTATGACACATCCTCAAATGAACTTCATAAAAGTGCATTGGAGATGGGGGAGAAGATGAATTCACAGAAGAAATAAATGTAAAAAATTATGACTTGTAAGAATGTGTACGCCAAATTGGGAGCCAAACTGGATATTGAATCTTGGATTTCTAAAAGACTATTCTTGCCTTCTTCTCCTGGGTGGATCTTCTAAACAGTGCCCTTAGCTCATGAGTTTAACAGTTGCTTTTCAAAAGAACAATATATATGAGCAGTTTTTAATTATGCAGGAATTGTTTTCCCAAAATATACAGACCTTTACTTTAAGTCTTACCTATGAGCAGGCTTCTGTTGGATTTAACTCCATAGAACCTGAGCTGTGAATGAATAGGCAAGGTAAGGAGTGTGACTACTTTCTGCCAAGAGTGAGGCCAGGTGAGCCAAGTTCAGAGCCACGTCAGAACTGGGGTGGAGAGAAGTAGCTAGCAGTGTTTGGCTTTAGAGACAGACACAAACATTCCTACCCTGCAAACGTAGAGGTGTTTCCCAAGTTCTTCCTGAATGCAATACAGAAGCCTGTCTGCTTGCCTTCCCTGCGTTACCCTACGTGTCTAACCCGTATAACTCTGGACAATAACCAACCTTTCCTGGGTCTTGGCCACTACTGGCCAAGTAGTAGATAATCTACTGGCACCAAGTGCAGTCAAGACCAGTTTTCTTTATCTTCATTTCTCCTCAGGAGAGTCCAATGTTTATTTGGTTCTCTTCCTTGCCTCTGCTTCCTCCATTCCTGATGTAGGCAATCCTTCCTTTAGCTCCCTCTCTCCTGGGTGTATGCCTTGACTGGTACTGCAGGGTAGGTTAAGATCGCCTGAGTGTGAATTCTGGTCATGCCACTTAGAATCTATATGACTTAGGGAAGGTTATTAATCTCTCTTTGCCTCAGTTTCCTCGTCAGTGAAATGGGTATATTAGTAATACCTATTTGATCATAGTGTTTTCAGAATTAAATGGGTTAATATATGTTAAGCTGTTAGGGTGTAACCTGTCATGTATTCACTGGTATTAATTGAAGAGGATGTGAATTTTCCTCTTTATTTCTTTTGATTTTTACCTGGGTAACAGTGGACAGTCACTCTCTATTTTTCTTTTCTTTACTTCTTCCTTTTATTCATACTTACAACACTCATGAAAAGGAGAAAAGATCTGATTGCTGTTAGATCAAGTCCTTGTTGAATTCTTGTAATGCTCCAAGTCAAAGGTGAAACAATAAATATAAGAAGATACATTCCTTTTTTCATAGAACTTAGAGTGTAGTGGGAGAGGGGACATGACAAAAAGGGATTGCAATATAGCATGGAAGGTGCTAGACCCCAGGTACAAACTAAAATTAGAGATAGGACAGAAGAAGACAGTAGTCAACCATATAGACTAGGCTTGGGGGCAAGGGTTAGTCATGGAGGACTTCACAGAGGAGGTGACACGAGCTAGTTTTTAAAGAGTGAAAAGGCATTTTCTAGGCACACAGGATAGGAAGAAGAATTCCAGAGAGAAATAACTTCACATGTGAAAAAATGGAGGTAGAAACTATATTGAGAAGACTGTGTAAGAGGTTTACCATGGCTAGAAGGAGCGGGGGAAGCGGGGGAACTGTCATGCTGCAGGGAAGGTGAGGCTGGATAAACAGACACCAGGGTCATTGGGAGTCTTTGGGCAGTGAGGCAACTGGGACTTCACCTTTAGGCAGGAGTGCCATTGAAGGTCTTCAGCAAAGGAGTGAGTCTGGTACCTTGCATTTTGGAAGGACAGCTCTGCTAGCACTGTGAGTTAAGATGTGTTGTGTGGAGAGGGAATTCTTGAAAAAGCCAAAAACCAGGTGTTATACAGTATGGGTGAGAGATGGCCAGGAGCCCAGGCTGTGGGGGTGGTTGGAAGAGAAACCCAAGAAGTACACTGACAGACGTTGGTATCTGGTGGGATATGGGTGCTGATGAAGAGGGAGGTCCTGGGAACATTCCTCGTGTTTCTGCTGTAGGAGCTTGCTTGAATGGTGGTGCAGTCAACCGTGGTAGAGGGTGTGGGAGGGGAAGGTGAAATGATGCTGATTTCAGCATAGGGTGTGTTCAGTATCCAATGCACAGCTGGAAGAAGTGGTCCAGGAATGAAATGTGGCTAAAGGTAGACTCATATTTAGAAGTCAGTAGCAGGTAGATGGCAGGTTAAAAGTGTGAAAATGGAAGAGCTGACAGAGGGAAAAAAGACAAAAGAGTAAAAACTAGTAATTCAAGGAACACCAGTGTTTGGAGGAGAAGTAAAGGGAAGGGAGAAAACACAGGGGCAAAGACAGTTTGGGGAAAACAGAACATACGGGAAAGGATACTGTCTGGGATGCCAAGTGGGGCAGGAGTTCAGTGATGGAATATTCAACATCCCCAGCACCTATTATGAAGCAGTTATGTGGAGGCAAGAGAGCCATTCATTGGATTTACCAGATACGTGATCATTGGGAGTCTATGCCAAAGTCATAGCAGGGGATGAGGTGGGGGAGCCTGAATGCAGGAACTGAGAGGAGGAGGTTAAGAAAAGAATATCTTTTTTATTTATAAATAAATATTTTTCATAGGAGATAGAGAGAGAGAGAGAGAGAGAGAGAGAGAATCTTAAGCAGGCTCCATGCTCAGCATGGAGCCAGACATGAGGCTTGATCCCATGATCCTGGCATCATGACATGAACTGGTATCAAGAGTCAGACACTCAACTGACTGAGCCACCCAGGTCCCCTTTCCCCCTAATGTAGTCTTCTTGCAAAGGTAGGCCATGGAAGTGATGGTTATTACTGTATAGTTTTATGACAGAACTTCTGGTGCTAGTGATGCTTTAGAGAAATACAGAAGACAAACACACAGGATGTGAACTGAGATGTAGTAAAAATAAGTCATACTTATCTGTGAGGGTCCTGACTATCCTTCAGGACACTTGTATGCTTTCATCTGTTTCTATTTTAATTTCACTTCTCTTCCCTCTCACCCCCAGCAGAACTTTGCTCAATACCTACTAAGTGCCAGACACTAGGCAATAGCAAGCTGAGTGAAGACAGTATCCCTGCCCAGATCTCACCCGTGGGAAGCAGATAGTGGTGTGAAGAACTAATGACAATGTCAAGTGCAGCTGGAGGGGTACAGAGAATGCATGTGCTCAGGACGGAGCTTGTCCTGAGCATGTGGTGGGGATGGCTTCAGGCTGAGGTAGGTCTTGAACTATGGATCGATCTTGACCAGCTAAAAACAGGCACTTAAGCAAATGGAACAGAGCCTGCAAAATCAAGGAGATCGGAAAGGCTAGAGCTTGAGTTAAGCATGGGCGGAGTTGTGTGACTGATGTGGAGAGCAGGAGTGGTTCTGTATAAGGCCAAGTATATGGGACATGTTTTTATACTCTTTTCAGGGCATGTGGATTTTATCTGGTAGAATCCACAGATTGCAAGAAAGTTTTTAATCCAGAAAGTAGCTTAAAAATCATTAAAATTAACTTAAAAAAAGTTAATTCTGGTGATAGTGTAGAAGATACGTTTGCTTCCGTCCGTTCTTTTATATAAAATTTTATTTTTAAAACATTAATTTCTAGCATTATAACAGTGCATATATTGTATGCATACATATAAAATATTCTGACAATATAATATAGCAGTACTTTTTTTTTTAAGTTTATTTTGAGAGAGAGAGCGCTTGCTTACTCACAAGCCGGGGAGGGGTAGAAGGGTAGAGAGAGGAAAAGAATCTCAAGCCGGTGCCTGGCTGCTGCAGAGCTTGACCCAGGCTCGAACTCACGAAACTTTGAGATCACGACCTGAGCCGAAATCAAGAGTCAGAGACTCTCAACCAACTGAGCCACCCAGGTGCCCCATTTCTGGCAATACTTTTACAATTTATTATTTATTTAAAAACTTTTAAAAAAATATTTATTATTGAGATAGAGAAAAACAGAGCATGAGTGGGGGAGAGAGTAAGACACAGAATCCAAAGCAGGCTCCAGGCTCCTAGCTGTCAGCACAGAGCCCGTCGCAAGGCTTGAACCCATGAACCGTGAGATTCTGACCTGAGCCGAAGTCAGATACTCAACCAACTGAGCCACCCAGAGCCCCTACTTTTACAGATTTTTAAACAAATGTTGTTTTAGGTTTCTGTAAATGAAGCCATTTTTGTGACCACACTTTTCATGGAAAAATGAGTTTGAGTGTCAAAGAACAAAACTTAGTTTGTGGGAACCACAAGATAAAGGATATTAAGCTCAGATCTCTGGCACTTTTTTAGAAATCCTTTACTTTCTTTTTGTGTGTTATGAGAGATCCAGAGTCCATGACCTGAAAACTGGGAACCAATGGTCCCGTGTGTTTACCAGCATAGGTAACACAGCTGTTTTATAGATGCCTTGAAAAGGGTGCATGGATATTTTGATATTTAAGGAATAGGTCTTTGAGCTTGTTATGGGAGTTGCATAGTTTTGGAAACCATTTTTAACCTTAAACTTTGTTCACATTGAACTCTAGAATAACTGGTTTTTGAAGACCAGCTGTTGAATGCATATTTAATTCATGCATATTTAATTACTTTTTTTTGAATTTCTATTAAAGATCTGAAGATAATTATATTCAGGCTCAAGGAAAGGACTTCCTGTGGGAATTTAATATTTTTAAACTGTTGGCTCACCAAGGACTGGTATTTACTGATATTCTTGACTTCAGGAGTCCCAAGTATAACAGCTGAGGGTTACATTGCTATTTATTTCCTCTCTTCTCCCAACTCTACAATTGAGCTACCCTTCAGTTTGGAGCATTGCATATTTTCACACTACAGCTTTGAGGCTTACTGTTTCATTGTACAATACAAGTACAGTTGCTGAGAGAAAATGACCAGATTTCAAGCTTGGTCAGAGGCAAATATGAAGTTGTTGGTCTTCTTTCAGAATTTTTACACCATTAAGCCTCATGATATTATCACATTAAATGTATGGACTACTGACAGAAAAAGAAAGATACCGTATGATTTCTTTTACATGTGGAGTCTAAAAAACAAAACAAATGAAAAAAGAAACAAAAAGCAGAACAGACACATAAATACAGAAAGCAAACTAATGGTTGCCAGTGGGGAGAGGTGGAGGATGGGCACAATGGGAGAAGGGGAGTGGAAGATATAGACTTCTGTTTTTTTTTTTTTAAAATGGTTTATTTATTTCTGAGAGAGATAGCGTGAGCAGGAGAGTGTCAGAGAGAGAGACAGAATGTGAAAAGGCTCCAGGCTCTGAGCTAGCTATCAGCACAGAGCCTGACGTGGGTTCTTAACCAACTGAGCCACCCAGGCACCTCATATACAGACTTCTAGTTACAGAATGAGTAAGCCATGGGATTGAAAGGTACAGAGTAGGGAATACAGTCAATGGAATTGTAATAGCGTTATATGTTGACAGATGGTAGCTACACTTGTGGTGAGTACAGCATAACATATAGACTAGTAGAATCACTGTGTTGTACACATGAAACTAATGTGCCATTGTGTGCCAACTGTACTTCAATTAAAAAAAGAGGGGGGTGCCTGGGTGGGTGAGGCACATAAGCATCTGACTTTGACTCAGGTCATGATCTCACAGTTCATGAGTTTGAACCCTGGGTCAGGCTCTGTGCTGACAGCTCAGAGCCTGGAGCCTGCTTCAGATTCTGTGACTCCCCCTCTATCTGCCCCCTACCCTGCTCACACTCTGTCCCCCTCTCTCAAAAATAAATAAACATTAAAAAAATGAACACCTCTAAAAGGATCCTCACAGTGTGCAAATAAAAATCCTTAGTAAAAGACTTAGGTTACCTGAGCAGGTGACCTTAACTTAGTTCATCTGCTAAAAATATAATTTGTTTTCAACTATTATTTTGTGTTTTGTCCTTGATTGATGGCATGAATTTTAACATGAAATTAAGATTTCTGCATATGGTTATCTGTATGTTATACATGTCTTTGTATATATGTTATAGGTATGTTATATTTTCTACCTCCAGATGGTATTGCCAAAATTAATTTGTAAAAGAACTCTATTTAATTGGCTTAAAGAAAATTAAGCGCTTATATAAATGAAGTACTCCAAAAATTCTCAGAAATATAATAGAAACTAACCCCAAAGGTTTTCAGGTTCCTATGATCTCAGTTAATCTTTGATAAATAAATACTGGCGTTTAGTTTGTTGATTTAATAATGCATGTATTCAGAGTTATCAGCATTAAATATAGTGCAGATCAACACCTTTGTTTGCTTTGTCTGACTTTGTTAATAGCATATTGTAAAAGCTCATGTTATCACTATATTACAAAATTTTCCAATGAGAGAAATAATTTAAGATGATGGCTTTTAATTTCTAATCCAAGTATAATTGTTAAAATCAAGTAATTTAAATGTAAATGGATCTAAGTTTATGCTAAGTTACACTAGCATAGTAGTTGGATATTCTTTGAATCCCTACATTATTTCCAAATAATATGCAGAGACCTTGATTGCTAAACAGAAACTATAGACTGTTGAAATATTAATTTCAGTTCATTGAGAACTTTTGCACTTCTTATGAAATATCCAGCTCTATGTTCACAGTTTTTTTATAATCTATGAATAGCATTTATAAGAGCTATGCTAACTTGATGGGAAAAAAAAAAGGTTAGCTATGCTAACTTGATATAAAATGTAAAACCATTGTCAAGTAATGCTTTGGACTGTATAAACACTCATTGAAGATGAATGAGATTTTTATGCTGAAAGAATAAAAGACTAGATCTTAAAAAGAGACTGCTTCTTGAGGTCCTTTTTTTTTTAACCTCCTGTATAGCAAATCATGAATAGAAGAGTCTGATACCTAATAGATAAATAAGCAAATAAGACTCTATGGAAGACAGTTTGCTTGTTTATTTAATAATAAGCCTTAAAATTGTAGTTAGTTCTACAATGGTTAGGGATAACTGTAGCATCTAGATATTTTTGAAACTTCATTTCTTGCTCTATCAATTACTTTTTGTTTATATTGGGCCCTTTTGGGGGGCCAAGTTTGTCCTCACTTATCAGTGGTGATAACCAAATGGGAAATAAATTGATGAAATCCACTCCTTGGTTTGGTACATGATATATCCATTATCTTTGCTACATTGCAGTTACAAAACATCAGGGGCACACCGCAATGAGTGTTTATTGCTCATATGTCTGGGATTACTGAATTTCTGCTGATTGGTCATGGGTGAGTGTACCCATGTATCTGGGGATTAGCTGGCTGTCGAATGGGTTGAGGTGACTTGGCTTTGCTCCATATGTCTCTCATTGTCCTGCAGTCACAGCAGGAGCTCCAGAGAGCATGCCTCAGAGCGTGCTTGCATCATGTCTCCTGACCAAAGTATGTCACTCTGGGCTGAGGCAAAAGTCAAGATGCAGAGCAGGACCCCCTCCCTGCTCCCTCCACCCCCAGCATAGATTGGCGGTGCAAATTACATGGCAGAGGACATGAGCATGGGGAGGAGTGGAGAACTGGGGGCCAAATATTACAGTTCACCACATGGGATTTAGAATTTTTATTGACAACGTTTTATTTCAGTTCGTATCCACCGTGTGTATTTCCTCCTCTCTTTAGGATTTCCTTAGTATTATTTGGTGATAAAGAATAGAAACCCATTCAAGTTGGCTTTGGGGTTACTGTGAACACAATAGGCAAGCTCACAGATGTGTAAAAGTAGAAAACCAAGAATAGGCAGGTCTCACTGGGACTGCTAGATGTTGTTAGACTTGGAGACTATTCTCTTTGAAAGAATCCATGTGGCTTCTCTCAGTGCTCCTCCTATTTCTTCTTCTTCTTTTTTTAATGTTTGCTTATTTTTGAGAGAAAGCATGAGAAGGGGGGACAGAGGATCCAAAGTGGCCTCTGCATTGACAGCAGAGTGATGGATGTGGGGCTCAAACTCACAAACTGTGAGATCATGACCTGAGCCGGTCAGGTGCTTAATCAGCTGAGCCACCTGGACATCCCTTTTTCTTCTTTTTTGCTTGTGACCCTGCATGGCTTCCTCATTCCCAACACTATGTGGCCTTTCAGCTCAAACATCCACCATATCTCTCTGTGTGAATTCTGTCAGTCTCAAATTCAGGCACCCAAATCCTCCCTCATGGATCGGTTATTCTCAAGTCTACTCTTTGAGTCTCCCAGGGCTGAGTACCAGACTTCATTTTTTTCTTTACTCCCTTCACCTGGGCCAGTGCCATCACTTTAAATTCTGTCATGATGCTTGTGACTCGTAAATTTCTATCTCCAGCTTCGAGTTCTCCCTTGAATTCCAGACTCACATATACTACATCTTATTCCACATTTCCACTTGGCTATATCTCTTAGGAATCTCAAAGTTATACCCCACATGGACCATTTGGTTTCCTCTATAAACCTGTACTTCCCAGTCTTTTTTCAGTCAATGGCAGTTCCATTGTCCCATTTGTTTAAGCTTTGGAATCTTTTTAAATGTTTGGTTATATATTTGTTTTTACTTTTTTAAAATTTATTTTTAAATTACAAACCTATATACTACAGTTCTAATATAGTGCACATATTATAAAAGAAAATTTTCAAACTTAACATATAGATGAAATAAAATAGATCATAAAATTCTTGCTAAGTTTCATTTTTGTTTATGAATATCTTAAACACAGTAAATGCTTAACTGTGCCTTTTATGTGAGTTTCAGGGCACTTGGGTGGCTCAGTTGATTAAGTATCTGACTTCAGCTCAGGTTGTGATATAGTGGTTTGTGAGTTCGAGCCCCACCTTGGACTCTGTGCTGACAGCTCAGAGCTTGGAGCCTGTTTTGGATTCTGTGTCTCCCTCTCTGTCTGCCCCTTGCCTGCTCATTCACATTCTCTCTCTCTCAAAAATAAATAAATTTTTTTTTAAAAGTGGGTTTCATTTTTTTTTATTGTGGTAGAAACACTTAACGTTTACCATCTTAACCTTTGTTTTTAAGTATACAAGTCAGTAATGTTAAGTATATTCACATTGTTATGAAACAGACCTTCCAGAACTTTATTTTGCAAGTCTGACACTATACCCCTTAAAGTACAACTGCTCTTTTCCCCCTCGCCTCGGCCTCTGGTAACCAACATTCTGCTGTTTCTCTGAATTTGACTACATTAGATATTTCATAGAAGTGGAACAATACAGTATTTGTCTTTTTATGACTGGTTTATTTCACTTAGCATAATACCCTCTAAGTTTATTCCTCTTGTAGCATGTGGCAGGGATTCCTTACTTTTTTATGGCTAAATAATTGGATCACATAGTAGTTCTGTTATTAATTTTTTTAAGAACTCCATACTGTTTTCCGTAGCTGTTGCACAGTCTTACAATCCTATCAACAGTAAACAGGGATCCTAATTTCTTCATATTCAAGATTTAGAGTCTTTGTAACTTTTTTCTCTTAATTTAGATTAGGTTGTCAGTGGAATCCATCAGCAAATCCTCTTGATTTATGTTTAAAACATGTCCCCCATCTGCTTCTCGTCTTGTTCATCACTGTCACCCTTTACCTAATCAGCATTGGCTCTTGTCCTGACCACCGCACTTGCCTCCTTCAGTCTGTTCTCCACAGAGCAACCAGAAATGTAATTTAAAAACACAAGCCAGACCTTATCACTCTGCTCAGTTCCTTCTAATGGGTTCCATCACACTGAGGCTAAAAATCCGAAGTCTCTTGGTTTTAAAGTCCTAAAAATTCTTATCCCTTTACTTACTGGCTTCAGACACACTGACATCCAGCTGTATCTTAAACACATTAAGACTGTTCCTGCCTCAGGGCCTTTGTACTTGACATACCCTCAGTCTGGGCAGCTTTTCTCATAGACCCCTTGATTGACTTCTTCCTGTAAATCTGGTGTCTGCTCAATTGTGATCTATTCAGAGAAGCCTGCCCAAACTACCTTATCCAAAAAGTTCACTGTCAAACTTCTGTGAGTTGTGAAACTTCTTACCATTCTTTGACATCCTAGCATGTTTACTTGTGACTTTATTATCGGCTTTCTTTTATAAGAATGTAAGCACCTTGAATTCTGTCCCAGGCATCAGAAAGACCATCTTGAAGCACTTCAGAGATGCTCTGCCAGTATTTGTTGAATGAACGAATAAAAGAATAATTTGTATCTTGTATCTAAAACAGCTTTGGCTATGGTGACAAAGATACCTTGTGCATACATGGTGTCTTAGGTGGGGTAACTGCCAAGGAAAATGCCTGTGGTGTATCTTCCTTCTCCAGGTAGTGTCTCCAGCTCTTAGTCACCACTTGTGTGCTGTTGTTAGGAGATCTCAGTGGGAAAATAGAGATGCCTCATAATCTCAAATTGAAGAAAATAATTCAAAGATTGATGGGGGTTGTTTGTCTCTGTCCTCTTGGCCCTAGGTTACCCTTCCTAAATGAGCCTTGGCTGTTCTTTATATCCTGCAAGCGCATTTCCTATTGTAATGTGAGGGTGATGCTCCATTGGCACAGTGAATGCTGGAAATGGATTTTAATGCAAAAAGCAAAGCCAGAAATTCCTCCTGCAAGGGGTGAGGGTTGATAGCTTGACAAGTCTGCGAATTATATAATAGGATCTTCCCTTACCTGTCTTAGAAAAGATACCAAAATATCAGAAACAATGGGTTTTTCTTCCCAGTTCATTTGGGATACTCCTGGCACTCTCCTACCTGCTGTCCTATACTTAAGGGGCTCTTGGATTAGAATTATGTGAAATAGCTCTCCCCTCCCCACCCCCAGCTGGGTTTGTGATGAAATTATTCTGATGGAAATATTCAGTTAATTCTGAAGGATCTGCACACACTTGCTGAGCAGAATGCTGCTACCTTAAATGGTCTTCCATGCTGTGGAATAGAGAGCTTCTGACACATCATTCACTGTGCTAATGTCATAGGATTGGAACATTGTCTTTGCTTACGCCTCCTCATTGGTCTAGAGAAGTCTTTTTCAGCTATACTAGTCTGTTAGAAACAAAGATAATTTAAAAATGGTCTTGTGGACTCCTGGGATTTTTGGATATGTAATCAGGGGTCTGTCAATTTCAAGAGATTCAAGGATGATTGCAACATAGTTTTTGGTTACAACATTTGAGTGCTGTTGACCCAAGTGTGTTCACTTTGTGAAAATTCAGATTCTCTACTTATGGTTTGGATACTTTGGTGTATGTATGTTCCCCTTGAGTAAAAAAGCTCTCTGAAGAAAACAAATCAACCATAATTGCTACCTGCAAGAAAATCTCCTCCTGGTGGAGATCTATTCAAATAAATTACATACTTAGATTAGTGCTGGGATTAAAGAAAGCACATTATAGGAGCCCAAAAGGGAGGAGAGGGTGGAGAAACATTAAAGAGACAATTTAAATGGAATTTATCACCTTTTCCTGGCTTCCTCTGTACATGATCAGGATTTATATAAAGGAAAGCAGGATAAGTAGGTTAGATTCTAGTTCTGTGATTAGCATGCTTGCAAGATAAAATATCCTTGCTTTTTAAAAAAGCAAAAAATTCATTAAAAATATCATTGCCCTCAGGGAACCGGTCTCCTCAGACCTACTTCTCTTTTGTCATGGATATCTAGGTGGGTGAATGAATAGAGTTGAAAACATGGCTTTAGATTGTCCATTGATGTGTTTTGTTAATGTGAAGTATTTATTATTGATGGCTGGTAGTGACCCTGTTTTGGAGGAGACTGGTACTGGTGTGGTATATGTTAGGCATGCTGGGGTAGTAATTCCTTGAAACAAAATGAACATCACTGTTTTTTTAAAAAAATGTTGCTGTGAATGGGTATAATGAGACACAAAAGGTTTTGCTATTTCTTTGTATCATCATAATTGAAAAAAATTGTAATAGGCAGTAATTAGCAAGGGTGGCAAAGTAGTAAAAAGCTGATTTGTCTAAAACAAAAGCATTGAGCTCATAGAAGGAATTGATGGGTCAGTAATGGTTGGGCACTTAGAGTCATTAGACCCCAATTGATCTCTGAACAGCAGGTTCCAGACTTGCAGGCACCCAAGAAATAGCTCGGTAAAAAGTTGAAAATGTAGATTCCTAGGTCTTGTCCTCAAATTCTTTGGGTCTAGGGGAAGCCTAGCATTAGGCAGGTGTGGGTGGTTCACAGACTATGTTGTGAGAAGTGATGGTTGGAAATGATGATAGGGAGAGAGGATTGGTGGAAGGCAAATGCTTGGAAGTAAAAAAACGATGACATTAAATAAGGAGGCAGGCTAGTTCCCAAGATAGAAACAAAAAAAAATTGTCGAGAAGGAACAAATGTGGCAGGCAGTCTCTAGTACTGGAAAGACTGATGTTGGAACAGATAATAGCAGTTGAACCTGTTATCCTTTGAATGCTATGGTCTGTATTTAATATTTTTATTTGAAGGTAGGATAACAATGAGGTTAATATTTAAATGAAAATGTCATTCTAGGTGAATTTGGGTCTTTACATCTTAGAGCTGGAACTTAGAGAGGAGCTTCTTGATCTAACCTGTCATGTGAGAGAGCAGATCTGTAGTTCCAGAGTCAGGGAAGTAACTTGTGAGGGGTGGCCGAGCTTTGGCTCCAAGTGTGAGCTCTCCTATAGGTAATCAGTCTACTTACTGGTTTGTTCTCTTATTATGCCCTCACTATGTACTTAGTACTAGGCTAGGCTCTGAGATTCTACTGGGGAAAAATGGATAGAGTCCTTGCCCTTAAGGAGTTTATAGTCTAATGGAAATGTCAGTTGTAGCACAAGTACAGGAACTTTTCCTACTGCTCATATTTTTTCCCATGAAGTCAGTTAAATATAGCAGGGTTGTTTTCCTAGGAAACTGTGCATTACCCACACTTCTAGTGATTATGCAGTTTTTTTCCCTTTTTATAATTAAAAATATTTATTTTAATCCTCATTAGTTCACATACTGAATTATATTAGTTTCAGGTGTACAGTATAGAAATTCAATGTTTCTACACGTCGTTCTGTGTTCTTGAGGAGAATGCCTATTTCACCCATTCTTTCACTTCCCTCCCATCTAGTAACCATCAGTTCTCTATAATTAAGAGCCTGTTTCTTGCTTATAATTAAGAGCCCGTTTCTTACTTTGTTTCTCTCTGTCTCTCTTTTTGTTCTCCTCTTTGCTCATTTAGTTTGTTTCTTAAGTTCCACATGTGAGTGAAATCATACGGTATTTGTATTTCTCTGGCTGATTTATTTTACTTAGGATTGTACTCTCTAGCTCCATCCACATCATGGCAAATGGAAAGATTGCATTTTTTGATGGCTAAGTAATATTCCACTGTGTGTGTGTGTGTGTGTGTGTGTGTGTGTGTGTTTCTTTGTACCATGCCACCTTTATCCATTCATCAATCAGTGGATGCTTGGACTGCTTCCAAGTCTTGGCTATTGTAGATAATGCTGCTGTAAACATAGGGGTGCCTGTATCCTTTGAATTAGTGTTCTTGTATTCATTGGGTAATATCCAGTAGTGGGATTGCTAGTTCTATTTTTCACTTACTGAGGAGCCTCCATACTGTTTTCCACAGTGGCTGTACCAGTTTGCATTCCCACCAACAGTGTACATGTATTTCTTTTTCTCCACATACTTGCCAACACCTGTTTTTTCTTGTTTTTTTAATTTTAGCCATTCTGAAAGGTGTGAGATGACTCATTGTAGTTTTGATATGCATTTCCCTGATGAAAGTGATGATGAGCATCTTTTCAGGTGTCCATTGTCCATATGTAGGCCTTCTTTGTCTTTTTCCCTTTGCATATTCTTTTCTCCTTTGTGGAAGATTAATGGACCATATGATTATGGGTTTATTTCTGAATGTTCTATTCTGTTCCATTGATAATGTCTGTTCTTTGGAGAAATATCTGTTCATGTCTTCTGTCCATTCTTTAATTAGCCTTTTTGTTTTTTGGATGTTGAGTTAAAATAAGTTCTGTATATATTTTGGATACTAACCTTTTTAAAAAATTATGTATTTTTTATTTAAATCCAAGTTAGTTAGCATCTAGTGCAACAATGATTTCAGGAGTAGATTCCTTAATGCCCCTTACCCTTTTAGCCCATCCTCCCTTCCACAACCCTTCCAGCAACTTTTTTTGTTCTCTATATTTAAGAATCTCTTATGTTTTGTCCCACTCCCTGTTTTTATATTACTTTTGCTTCCCTTCCCTTACATTCATCTGTTTTGTATCTTCAAGTTCTCATATGAGTGAAGTCATGATATTTGTCTTTTCTCTGACTGATTTCGCTTAGCATAATTCCCTCTAGTTCTGTCCATGTAGTTGCAAATGGCAAGATTTCATTCTTTATGATTGCCGAGTAATACTCCATCGTATATATATGCCACATCTCCTTTATCAGTTTACCATTGATGGACATTTGGGCTCTTTCCATAGTTTGGCTATTGTTGATAGTGCTGCTATAAACATTGGGGGTGCATATGCCTCCTGGAAACAGTATGCCTGTGGATACTAACCTTTTATCAGATATGTCATTTGGAAATACCTTCTCCCATTCCATAGGGAGCCTTTTAGTTTTGTTAATTGTTTCCTTGACTGTGCAGAAGCTTTTTATTTTTATGTAGTTGCAGTAGTTTGTTTTTGTTCCCCTTGCCTTAGGAGACATATCTAGAAAAAGTTGCTACAGCTGCCTGTGTTCTCTTCTAGGAGTTTTATGGTTTCAGGTCTCACATTGAGAATTTTCCATTTATTTTTGTGTATGGTATAAGAAAGTGGCCCAGTTTCATTCTTTTGTATGTTGCTGTCCAGTTTTCCAGCACCATTTGTTGAAGAGACTGTCTTTTCCCCATTGGGATATTCTTTCCTCCTTTGTAGAAGATTAATGGACCATATAATTGTGGGTTTGTTTCTGAATTTTCTATTCTGTTCCATTGGTAATGTCTGGCTTTGTGTCGGTACCATACTGTTTCGATTACTACAGCTTTATAATATAACTTGAAGTCCTTAAGTGTGATGCTTCCAGCTTTGCTTTTCTTTTTCAAGATCGCTTTGGCTATTGGGGGTCTTTGGTGGTTCCATCCAAATTCTGGGATTGTTGGTTCTAGTTGTTTGAAACATGCTGTTAGTATTTTGATAGGGATTACATTAAATGTGTAGATTGCTTTGGGTCACAGTTGCAAGTCCTCTCCTCTCTAAGCCCTTTTTACCTCAGAAAAAAATTATGACTTCATTTTGGATAAACGTTTTCATGACTTCACCAACTATCACATGAAAGCAGGAAAGGCTGTGATTGGAAATGTGACCAGTGTTAGAAAGGACATGGGAAAGACACGGGGATGTCATTTCAGGGAGTTCTAACTTTAGAACACTTGGATAGAAGCCATATTAGTTTCTTGTCTACCCAACCCCCATCTCAGTGCGTAAGATAGCATATCCTGGCACAGAAAACCTTGGAATCTCATCCAACAACCAACCAATTGCTAGTGAAAATACATATTCAATATGCATCTTGAAATAATAGCTCTTTTACTTCCAACTCATAGTTTGTTTATAGCAAGCAGAAGAAGAAAAATTATTACTTTCAGATTGCCATAATGCTTAGCATTATTGGGCTTTTCAAAGGTCATAAGTGACTAAATTGAGCTTTTGTGTAGGCATGTTTCTTTTTTTAAGTTGTTTGATGTAAGGTTAAAAACTTAATTTCATAAGATTCTATAGAAAACAGATTTTCTCTGCCAATTTTTTTTTAAGAGTGGTTTTTCCATTTTTTGAATGACAGTGTCAGAGACCAAAACACATCAAGGAGAGAGAAATTCTGTTTGGCCTTCTTGATGAATTTCCTTCTATTGTGTATTGGCCCCCATGTTCAAATTAGAAATTTCCACGGCTGACAACAAGGGCGTTCATCCAGTTACTCCAGGATCCTTTTCCACTTAAAATTGTGGAAATTGCTGTGTTTGTAAGGTGAAAATTGACCTTGGTACTTCCCTAGCCCAGTAATCCTGTATTGTATACTGGGCTTTCTCTGTGTTTATGTTTCTTTGGCTGATGTGCCTGTCCCCTAAGTGCCCCTGTTTATGTTTAGTAATTGTTCAGTTGACTTTTGTGCAGGAGACTTGACCCTGGAGGGCTCTCCTGATTGCTATAATGAATTATTTAGTTTCCAAGGGACAACAAAAGAATTATAAATGACCAAATCTCAAAAATTTTTAATCGTAGATTGTTTTTTAACTCCCTTTACATTTTTTTGTCTGTTTGAACAGAGTTCTTATTACTGGTATGTGTAGAGATAGAATGGATGAAGTTATATCAGTGATCTTTGTATCATCAAGAGGATAGGACTCAAGGGATCAAGGCATCTTTTGTTTTTTATCCTGTAATTTTGAGCATTCTATAATTGTTACTAAAACAAAAATTTGATTGAACTGTGTGATATTTCCAATTTTGCCCCAAAACAGAATGTTTTGTTTGGTTCTACCTACCTAGCTACATGAGTTAACTACAGCTGTCATGATCTGAACATAAGAAACTACATTTGGGCAGTTGACTTCCTGTGGTGGGCTTGGAATCACATGGTTTGGGTTTGATTTCCATCCCCAAAACTCATTAGCGGTGTGATTTTGGGAAGATTGCTTAACCTCTCCTAACCTTGGATTCTTGTTCTAAAAGATATATTGCTCTGATGATGAAATGATATTGTAAAGTAGTTAAACAGTACATAGAACATTGAAAGCTTTTAATAATACAGTTGAGAATTTGTTGAGCTCTATAATTATTAGTTATATAATGGTGATCATAACTCATTAATATAGATTATAATTAATATAAGTATATATTTTATTTTTATTATTTTAGAGAGAGCTTGAGTAGGGGAAGGGGTAGAGGGAGAGAGAGAGAATATTGAGCAGGTTCCATGCTCAGCACGGAGCCCAACATAGGACTCAATCCCACAATCCTGGGATCATGACCTGAGCCAAAATCAAGAGTGGGATATTCAACCAACTGAGCCACCCAGGCACCTCAATATATATTTCTAAATACTTGTTTGACATAGTGTATGTATATAAACAAAATATATAATATAAATATGTATATATGGTTTAGAATAATAAATTAGAGGAAGCACTGTGTAGATCATGTAACTTGACCAGGTACTATCTACATGGGAATTTATTCAGGATAAATGGTTGTGAGATGGTTGGTTGCTGGTTTGGATGTCGTTAGAGAGAGAAAACGATGGTCTCACCCACTCAGCATCCGTCTTTGGTGATTTCCCTTGATAGACAAAAGTCTCACTGATTTGGTTCCTTTTTTATAGGAAAATCTATACTAAACAATAGCACTAAACTAGAGTTTTTGTTTTAATGATAGAGAATTGAAAAGTGGCATTCTCAGATGACATTGTACGGTTTTTTTTGGTCCTGTATGAAAAGAAGTTGGACATAGACTCAATGGATAATTGTTTTCTTTTATTACTTTTTTAAAAAAAGCACATCCTACTCTCAGATTACAGTTGTTTCATCTGGATTGGATAGCTAGATATAATTGCAATTTTGAATGTTAAATAACGACTTCTTTGTAAACCATGTGATTTGTTGCAAGGTACCCCTTGATGGAGAATTTTAACTTACTAAGCATTCAGCAGTCAAGATACAGAGCAAGAGAATCCTACAGATTCTCCATATTTTGCTTTATGGAAACTCCCATGTCAATTATTCAAATCAGCATAGTTCTTCAGTCTCCTCATATCCCTGACCGGAAGAACAAATGTTACAGGGAGGGTATAGACGAGTGGAGTGGACAGCTTTTTGCTCCTTTGTTCTATAGCTCACTGATAAAGCACATGAAGAATGTGGCTATAGCTCTCCTTTCCCACATTCTTGCTAATACTCCCCCACAACAGTCTTTATCCCCAACCTCTTGCAGGGACAGAGTTTCCATGGCTGAGCTCATCAGAACAGACTCTGTGAGCAAGCCACAGGGACTGAAATGAGCATGCCCACCCTTCTCCAAGCCCTCCAATCATGGAATGGAGCTTCTTTCCACTAGGAGGAGGGATTGAAGAGGATTGGAGAGAGGCTAAGTCATCCTTGGGTAGATTTCCCTACCAAGGGAAACATCTCAGAAGAGGAATGAAGGTTCCTACCTTGTCCCCACAAATATTTATTGTTTCTATAAACACTAAGCAGTATGTTAAGTGCCAGAGTAGTTATTAAACTCTGTACCTCTGGACTCCATTATTCTTAGGACTTGGCTATATTGACCCTGGGTAATAAACTTGTTTCAAGTACTGGTAAAATTTCAAAGTAATTCCCAAAGAAGTGAATCAGAACTGCTCTGATAGCCCAATCATCTTGGAGAGTGTTTTTGCTGAAGCAGCATTAGGGTAGAGGAAGAATGTCAAATAGTAGTCACTCTTGTGTTACTGGGAGGCCCATGAGATGCTTGAGCAAGAGCATTCATTGCTTGTGTGGGTGAAACCCATCCGCAGTGACACTATGGGCTCATGTCCTAAGTACACCTCCTTGTTGGAGGGCTCAAACCTCCCAGGAAAGGCTTCTATGTTTTCCCAGACCAGGGTTGTATATGTTGGTTACATCTACATAATTTTCAGTTGCTTACCATATTCTATATAAACCTCTTTTAGGAAAATATAGCCTGGTAGTGGTAGTCTATATTGGGAACCGTCCGTCTTCGGTATTAAATGAGTCTAGGACAACCAGCAACGCCTACTCCATTACAAGTTTCATATGAAGTAAACATCTATTTTTGCTTTGTCCAGACTCCACTGTATGAAATGCTAAAAATAACCAAAATGCTCTGAAACTATTTGTGATACAAAAAAATGTAGGGGGAACTGTGTTGTTTTCTGCCATGGTTATGACTAAATAGTATAGGCCACAAATTGTGCCCTAGAACTGGTTTTGTTAGGTCATTCCGAGGCTTTTCTGGTGTTGAAGGGCCCTGCAGTGTTCCCTGTGGACTTGAACTGTCATCTTGCCCACTCAGACTGTTAAAGAAACTTGAAGTAATTTAGACAGACTTTTTTTGTTGTTGTTGGCCTAGAAGAAATGGTCTATTTGGGTTTTGAAAACTTAGGTGTTTTTTTTTTAGGAGTTAAAAAAGAGAGAAATGGAAACAAACAGACCACAGGTTAGAGTAACCAAAAGACAGAGCTGTTAGGCCTTTTAAAATCTTAGCCATGTTTCCTAATGTTGATGTTGTTCTGTAAGCTACGCTGGCATGAGACTTGAATATTCTGGTACTCCAGTACTGGCCTGAGTCCTCTTACCAAAGAGTATATTTGTCAGTGTGTCAACCAGACATCAGAAATGCAGCTCTCAGCCCCTAGGTTAGGCGCCTCTGATTTTTATCAAGGAGGCAATTTCCTTCTCCCACTAGCAAATAAACAAGCTTTCAGATCCAGAATTGTTAGAGTGTGCCAAAGGAACAGCTGGTTGTTTTAATCCTGAAAGACTGTGTTCTTGCTGCATCTGTAGGAAAATGCTCTTCTTCTAGTCTGAGTACGTCCAAGATGAGCCCTGCTGACCCACTTCTCAGTGTGCTGGGAAGAGTGGGTAGTCACCAGGCCCTTGCCCCAGCTGCCAGCAGATATGCACTGAGAGATGCAGGCAGTCATGTGAGCCTCCTGATACAACTTGAATTTGTGTTCTCATCTCCAAATTTCAAGGGAACAAAAAAGATCCAAGGTGGTAAATGACTGGCCATGTTGCCATCAAATGGGACTAGCATTTGACTGGACATTTTCTCTGAGCCTCTTAACCCTGTGAATGTATCCCTTCATGTCTATGAAAATTTCTTACCCTATGTTTGATTTTTCTGTGAGATGATTAGCTTTCAAGAACCTCGGTGTCTCAAGGAAAGTAAAAGCAATACTAGACTTTCTGGAAAAGTTTGTGGAATGTGTCATCCTTCTCACAGTGATGTGTGTGCTTAAGTGAAGCTGTCTCCTCTTCTGCAAGATGTCCATACTCTGTGGGCTGGTGGCATGTCTGAAAACCTGCCAAAGACAGTGGCAAAGTTGAAATACAGCACCTACAGAGAATTTTCTTTTTCTCTCCATTTTTTAGCAATCTTTCTTTCCAATATTTATTTAAATTCATCTTCAGCGTGTAGAGGACTTAGGGCTTTTACCGGAGTCTTTTGGTGGAAAAAAGAGGAAGTCTTTTTGGAGGGAAGAAAAAATTTTGTAAATAATTAAGCCATTTTTTCTATAAGAGAGATTTTTTAAAATAGGAAATTGGATTTGGAGCTGCTTTGGAAGCAAAAAAACCCCCAAATCCAAAAAGTTCTTCAATAGATGTTTAAACACAAGCAAGTCTCATAAATAATTTCATTTAAAAAAAATGAAAATTCATTGGGTAACCTCATCTATAATAACGTATAACTATATTATATTGCAACCTTATGGTATAGAACTACATACATGTCATTGAAAAAAAAGGGGGGGCAGGGGTTGGAATCATGGTACCGACTCGTTTCAGTTTGAGTTAACGTGTTCCACAAGAGACTGTTCAGCAGCTCAGTGAGTTTGAAACTTCCTGATAGTTTCAGGAGTTGGAATCAGTACATTGCAGGCCCCTCCTTGGCAAAGTGTTCTTTCTTTTGTGGTTGCTTTGCATTTTTTCATCCCATTTGCAATCCTCACTAGTAGAATCGAGATACTCACATTTCTATCATCCAGCTGGTTAGTTTTAGGGAAGATAGAGCTGGAGCCTGCTCTTCCTTGGCTTTTCGCTTTCACTTGCCTTATTTGGTAAAGCTGTGGGCTTCGTTGTTCTTGGAAAGGGCTGTTTCAAGGACTATTTCCCACTTTCATCTAGTTCTGAGCTGGAAACCAGAGCTTGCTTGCAGCTCTGTAGTGTCTGTTTTGAACGAGAGCAATTGCAGGATTGGAGTATCCTTAAGAATTCTCAGTGTATACAGGACTGATGGTGATCTATCCCTCACTAATGAGATGTTTACATAGAATATATATAATGCAGTGGGAAGCTTCCCCTTGAGGCTAAGACTCATGAAAGAGGCTGGCTTTTTTGCTTTGCCTGAAAGGGCCATGTCCTTCTTGCTTTGCTGGTATCTTGCTATCTAGATTGCCGTTCCCCAGTTATGACTTCCAGTTTTGCTTTCTCTCTATTTTGAGGAATAATTTGTTTTTGCGCGAGAGCTCCACATCCCAAGTTTTAGTAGAGCTCAGGGTTTATTATTCTCTAAGTACCTCTTGATGTTATTTATAGGAAAACTTGTTCTTCACATATTATGTTATATAGGAAATCATGTTCTTAGAACCCCTTCAGCACCCCACACCTTCCCTTAACCAAGTGAGATCTAGAATTCCGACAACATATCCTTCCTTTGTGTCTAAGTAGCATTATTTTTAAAAATAATTGGCATAAGTTTAGATGGATGAGAAGGTGTGGCTTATTTCTTGGAGCTTAGATTTGTTTTGTATTTTACCCTAAAAAGGAAGTTTGTAGACCCCTTGTCCTCAGAAAGAGAGTTATATTCTTTCTGGTAAAGGATGGGGATGGAGAAGAGGGGGAGGAGAGGAAGTGAGGTTGATGTAAGCTAATCCTCCACTCATTGCCAAAAGGACAGTCATTTTTTGCTTCTTTTTTTTTCCACTTTTTTTTTTAAGTAAAAGGAAGTTGGATTTTTTAAGGGTTTTGAAGGAGGGGGCTGAAGGAAATGTTTTCACCTCCCAGAATGCGGAGGCTGTCACTCGGTGGGAGAAGCAGCAACGCTCCCAAACTCACTTTCATTTTCAAGGACCTGTTGGTGGAGCGTTTTCTCATCTCTGCTGCACTTCTCTGTTCTAGCTCTGCCTGTTCTTCCTTCGCTTGCACTTTGTGTTTGGTGTATATGTGGAGTTACGGGATGCTGGCATCATGGGGCATCCCAAAGGTTAAAGAGGCATGTGTGTGACATCTAGACATTTACTAGGATGGAAGGCCAGAGGGAGAAAAGCAGAAGGGCAGATGCAGGACGTTAAATACCAGAATTAAACTGACCTAAACACTGTCAGAATGTGTTACATGTCTATCCAGGCCAGTTAGGGGGACATGCCTCCCTCCTGGGATACTAATTCTATGCCATTCCATGACCAGGCAGATGTTTTGGCACCTGGATGCTCAGTTGAGTCCTATGAGGTTTGGCCATTTCTGTTTTCGTCTTTAGGAAATAACAAGCAGGTTTGCAAAGATGCAAAGCTATAGGGTAGCTATTTTATGAATGTTGGCCTAATGCTGGATTAAGTGGGTAAACCCAACCAATTATCTGTCTATACATGATAAATAGGAACATATAAATTTAGCTACCTGCAGTCCTTCTGCATTAGAGAGTAATGTCTCCTGGCTGTCGTTAATTTCCTCAGTCCTGTTATTTGTTGTTATCTGTCCTGAGGCACATAATTCTTTGTCGCAGTAATAATTGAACACTTAAAGTGTACCTAGTCTGTATTGAAAGTTATACCCACAGTTTGCTGTTTCTTCAGCCTGGCAACACTGGGAGGCTGGTGCTGGTTCTGTCTTTGCTTGATTGTTGAGGAAACTGAGGCTTAGAGAATTAACATACCCAAAGCAACACAGCTAAAAATTTACTTCCTTTCCAACTGCTTAGCTATACTGTCTCCTAACACTATTTAAGTCACTGTCCAGCCACCCAGAGCCTCAAGTGCTTTTTGGTTGAACTAGTATCTGGACACCATGGTGCAAGGACTCTAGCCTAGATTAAACACACATAAGTTATTTGTTGAGATTGCTGCTATTTCGATAAGGTCACCTTTGCCCTGCTTTATTACCATGCTGTCTTTTTAACTTCATGTCTCTTGTTCCCTTATTATGGTTTTTCTTGGTCTCAGGTTCATTTACATCCAAGAAGCTCTCAAACCTTTGGGTCCTCCAAAGCATTAGTCTGTGAGCTTTAACTGTGCCTCAGAATCACCTGAGAGAATAAAGAAGCTGAGATTTCTGGGCTTCATTCCTGAAGTTGAGAGAGGGCTTGGGAATACTTTTTTAAAAAAAATGTGTCCTTGGAGATTTTCCTGACCAACTAGCCAGGCTTTAAGACAGAATTTCTCAAACTTTACTAGCAAAATGATAGTGATCTTGTTAAAATGGAGATTCTCCATCAGTCTGCTGATTGCTGTCTATCTGCCCAAGATCCTACAATGAGCACTTGGAGATGCTGAAGCTACTGATTCAGTCTTTGTTTCAAGTAGCTAGCACTTAAACTGGGCATCTTGACTGTACTTCCTTTACTTTTCAAGTCACTTTAGTGACTAGTATCTCCCAGTGGCTGGATTTTGTGGCTTCCCACAACTTACTGGAAGTACTTGCCTCTGGGATACCATGAGAAAAAGGAGCAGAATGGAAGGGTATTAAAAGAGAAACTGTCTTGGCTTGGAAAGGACTTGTTAAAAATGCAGGCATTCTTAATTACTACCTTAGTATCTAATCTTTGTCACTGAGGGCTGCAAATCAAGCTGCCTAGAGTCTTCTTGAAGACAGTTTCTAGCCGCAGAGGTTTTTTAACACTTCTCATCTGACTCTGCTAAATAGCCTACTGGAATCCAAAATAGAAGCTGTGTAGGGAGATTCTCTCTTAGCATATTTCAGCTGCCAGGCATGCTCTGTTAAGGTTGTATTGATTTCTTTTTCTTGGTATGGAGTCGGTCATACACAGTCTCAAAGCCCTCAAAGACATTATTTCATTCAGTCTGATGCTTGATCCTGGAGTCTGCCCCTTGAGCATCCCCATCTAGTGATATTTGGCCCTGGGCTATCTATTAGAATCATTTAAGAGCTTAAATTTTTTTTCATTATGAAAGAAATGCAGTCTCCTCATAAAACATTGAAGTATTGGTGCAAAGGCTCATCTCCTTTGTTCCATTCCTAACCCCAGTTGACCACTATTATCAGATTGCTCTGCAACCTTCCAGATGTTTTTACTCTGCATTCACTACTTTTTAAGCCTATTATTGAGAGTGTATTTTAACATTACTGTGGGTTTTTAAAACTATTATTGAAAGCAGTGAAGACATTCTTTTTTTCATTGGGCTTTGCAGACAAGTTACTCTGCTGGTTCTCCAGAGTCGGGCTCTTCCTCACTGTCTCTTCCTCTTCCTGACCTCTAAATCATGGTCTGGTCCAGGGCTTGGTTCCTGGCCCTCATCTCTTCTCTGTGTTTATTGTCTAGATGCTATCCAGTCCTTCAAGGTGCTAACAAATGTGTTTCTCCAGCCTACGTCTGTCTCCCAAGAGCTAACCACTCATATATCCAACTTTCCAAGTGACTCTTCCATTTGGATGGACCTCAGAGTCATCTTAAACTTTGTCTCAAACTGGCAGGTTCCCCTTGCCCCAACCTCATCCATTGCTGCTTTTCCTTGTCTTGGTGAATGGCGACTTTTGTTGCTCAAGTCAGAACCTTAAATTTTCTGATTTTCTCCATCCTTGACCCACATCTTAGGCAGCTGAGGCTGTGCTCTGCCTTTACTTAAGCTCCACATCTGCCTACGTCCCACCTCCTAGTCTGTAGCCACCATCATCTGTTGTCAAGGCCAGTGCTTTTCAGCACTGGACCTCCTTGCAAGAAGTAGATTTCATATTGCAACCCAGTGGACATATTCATATGTGTATGGGTACATGTGTTGGTGTTATATTTATATGTTTATATAACTGAAACAGAAGGTTCACAAAACAGTATTTACCTTCATTGCTGCAGCATACCTTGATATTTCACTTTCTTTTATTTTGAGATCCACTAAAGTGATTTCTTTGGTCCAGTTTCAATCATGAGCTGCAGTTTATTTTATTTTTGTTTTGATTTTTTCTTTTTAATGTTTTACTTATTTTTGAGAGAGAGAGAAAAAGAGAGAGAGACAGTATGAGCAGGGGAGGGTCAGAGAGAGTGGGAGACACAGAATCTGAAGACAGGTTCCAGGCTGAGCTAACTATCAGCACAGAGCCCGGTGCAGGGCTCAAACCCATGAACCATGAGATCATGACCTGAGCCAAAGTTGGACGCTTAACCGACTGAACCACCCAGATGCCCCATCATGAGCTACAGTGTTTAAAAACACTCATCTGGATCCTTACTATTAAAGGTGATCTGCAGAACCAAGAATCTTGCCCTTAACTGGGGGCTTTTTAGATAATGGAAATTTTGGCATCTCGGATGGCCCATTGAATCGAACTCTGCATTGAAGGAGATCCCAGGTGATTCCCCTACACTTGAACTTTGAGTGACACTAGTCAGGAATGGCTACTGGGATTGTCCAGTAGCTCTTTTTTTTCCCAGCCATGTCCCCCACAGTCCTCTGTACTATGCTTGGAGCTGCTTACAGCTCCACGTCACTTAGAATAAAATCCCCCAGGATACTGTATCAAGCCAGGTCCTCAACCTTGCTGGCTGCACATGAAGATCACTTGGAGGAATTGAAAAACATACAAAAACCAGTACCTGGAATGCATCACAGAATTGGTTCGGAATATCTGCGTATGCAACCAGAATTGAGAGCTGCTGATGGATGCGGTGTGACTCCTGTTTACTGCTCAGATTTACCTAGTTTGTCTCTCCTGGCTCACTCAGCTCACACCACATTGGCTGTTCTACTGTTCCTTGCACATGGCGAGCTAATTTCTGGCCCAGAGCCTTTGTGCTGCCTGGAATTTTCTCCTGTATTAGTGCAGAGCTCACATCCTCACTTCCTGAATGTGCTTGCCTAGATGTCCCCATCTCTCACGGCTTCATCCTGTTTTCTTCCTCCACCTCGGTTTATTCTGTAGCAGTTGGTACTTCCAGGACTATATTTTGCATTGTTGATTTACTGGCTCTTTTATCCCCCCCCTCCCCCCACTAAAATTGAAGCTATGTGAGGGCAGCGGCCATATCTGTCTTGCTCACCATTGTATGCCTCATACTTGGACTAGTGCCTGGCCCACAGAGGATGCTGAATTAGCATCTATGAATGAATGGGAGTCAGTAGAATAAGTGCATGACTGTGTCATTGGTTTTCTGGTCTTTCACCACTGAGTTTGCCCATGCTATTTCAAGACCACAAGGCACAAGAATTCTTCATCCCTAGTAAATGGTAACTCTGGTCCTGTCCTTAGATTTTGATTCAGGACAGTGTTCTTTGTCTGAATGGCAGGATTGCCTGACCTACTTGAGTTAGGTGTCTTCAGATCACCAGATCTTTACGCTGAGCTGTTTTTGCCTTTTTTTTGGTATGGTTTAGAAGACTTTCATTTAACCTGGGCATTTTTTTTTCCTTTTTCAAGAGAAGCTTAAAACTGAATAATAGAAACCTATAGCGTTAAGGACTGATAGCAGACTATTAAATGTCAGAGGTTATTTTGGCTTGGATTTGGCGTTGATGTACTTAAATGATAGCTTGCTTTATCTTAGTCAATTTCTTTTTAAGTCCTCATTTGGAACAGTGTCAGTTTAACAGATCTGACATAACGGCAATTACATAATCAGACTTTTTAAGGATGCAAATTGAAAAGTCATTGCAGTTCGGTTTTAGAACTTCTTTTATTTTATATGCTTTGAGAGTTGATCTTCCTGCTTTTGATCTGATAGCCTTGATCCCTCCTTCAGTAGGTTAATTCAGAGCCAGGGTTCTAAGCAATTCTTCAGCTAAAAAAAGAACACAGTGAGTGAGGGCAGGGGACAGCATCAGTCTTGTTTAAGAAGTATCACTAGTACCTGCCTGCTGTACCTTAGAATGCCAGCAAGGTGATCGAGCCACTGTGGTTACGATGCAAGAATCAGTCTTTGTACTCAGTGTTGACTGGCCTGTTTTAGGTTATGTGTTTTATTACTGTTGGTCTCTCTTAGATACCTTATTTTGTAGTTTCAGCACTTTGGTGTTAATCATTGTACGTTAAGTGTTTACATCAAATTTTGCTCATAACTTACAAAGTGCATATAGTCTTTCATCTTCTGCAAGATCCAAATCTGGCTATTTAATCAAAGCAGTTCTTGGTGTTTTCATGGCCTTTATAATTAATCATGATTCTTTAGGGTACAGACTGAAAAACCAGCTGATAGAGGAATTTATTGGCTCATGTAGCCCACTGGCATGTACAGGCTAAAATGCTGACGTTGTGTCTTCACGGTCTATACTCTGTCATTTTCTCCTTGTTTCATCTCTGCTTCTCTCTGGCTGGGTCTCCTTCTTGGGTCTCCCCTGGTGGTGTCCAGACTGTGGTGGGCAGGTCTGGATTTGCATGCTCTTCAGCCATACCAGGGGAAGGAAGATGCCTCCTTCCAGTTTCTCCAGCTGAGTAAATCCCACCGACTCTGGGACCTTGGACTCCTAGTGCTGTGGCCAGGGGACATGATCCCTTTTTCAGACAGGGCTCTCACAGTCCCACCTTTGGAGCAGGAGGGTTGAGTGAGCTCCAGCCAAATGCAGGGACTCTGGGAGGAAGCTGGTTCCATGGCAGATGTCCTGAGTAGTAGTGGAAGAGTGGGGGTTGGTCTTAGCTGGGCATGCTAGGAACAACCAATTGGCTTCTCTGGTATAATTGTTGGAAAGTAAACCATGTTCTGATAGTTTAGGACATGCTTTGTGCTAAGATGAAAACTTGCTCAGTTAAGAGACTTGCTTTGTCACTCAGTGCTATGTCTAACAATAACCTGTTGATGCTTTCCTTGTAGCTTCCATGGTTAGTGTTTATTTGCATGTTTTCTGAACTTAGACACATCATTTCCCCTCTCTGTGTAACTGTTAAAGTTATTTGTAAGTGGGAGGCCTAGGTATGGCTACTTTTAGCTCTAAAACTTGATGATGTCATTCAGGCCACTTGCCCATTTTCAGGAAAGGAATGTGAGACTATAAGTGACCACTGCCAGTGGTAGAGTCTGGGTTGCATGTTCAAGTTTTTCTAAGAGCTGAGTTTACAAAGAAGTGAAGACAACAGCAAGTGGGTTGGTGATGGATTTTTTTCCCCCTTAAAAGGCTTGAGGTCGATTCAGCAATAAAAACTGAATAATTGTGTGCAGAGTTCTGATGTTAGTTGCTTTGGGGAATACCAAAGTGAATAAGATGTTTGCCTCCAGTCATATAGAACACTGTAGGAAAAAAAGGACAACTTTATTATATTATGTTTCTATTACAAGGTATGAGAAAATAAACACTAAACAGACTCATGTCCTATACCAGGAGAGCCCAGGGTGGAAGAAAGTTGAAGACATGTTGTTAAAGATGTGCAGATTAAGGTGGAAACTGGAAATGTGGAAATGTGGATTGAAGCCCCTTGAATTGGGGTCCTGGTTTGAGGAGGTCAGGCCTTTATTTTGGCAATGAGAGCCTTTAAAGATGTCTGCATAGGGAAGGATATGGTCAACAAGTGTTTAAGAAAACCATCTCTCTATGAGAGGACAGGAACCAAAGAGATTATGGGTCCCTATGGGAGATAGTGGGACCAAAAGCCAAGACAGAGGCAGCACGAAAGGTGGGGTGGCCATACGTGGAAGGTACATTCACTAGAGCCTGTATACTGGCTTTGGAAGATGTGTAGGAGAGAGATAAGTTGAACTAATTTAAGCATTCTTTCCTGATTTATGAATAGGTTAGTGATGCCATGAATCAAGACAGATGTTTAGAAGAAAGAATGGATTTAGGGTGGAGACAGGGACAGAGAATGATTCGACACTGGTTCAGGTCATGTTGCCCTGACCATCGGGCAGGTGTCAGCTGCTCCTATCTTTGAAGACGCCAGTGAGGTAATAAGAGATACGGAGACACATGGCAGACATTTAAATTCTGGTCCAGAGTTCAGGAGAACCATTTGAGCTGGAGATGCAAGTGTACATGTCTTCAGCCAAGAAGCTGCATCGCTCAGGATGGGGTCTGGCTGTTACCGGACAGAAATACAAACCACAGGACTTAAACCAAACGGACATTGTAGTGGCTGGTGTCATTGCTCTCCCTGATCTCCTGAACTTTCCATGTGTTCCTCCTGGGGTTTGTGAGTGTTTGCATCCTATAGCCCGAGCTCCTGTCTCATCATCAGAAGACTGTTCTTGGGCTCTGGAAGATACTTGAAAACATGGAGAGCTAAAAGTGCCTGGGAGTCTCAATCACTCTTCACCCTAACCAGGGACTGAGTGATACAGAAGAACGGGAACCCAGCCTCAGGTCGAGATAATAGGAGGCATCACTTATACTTCAGGGTTCTTCATAGGATGATCTTCTATAAATTATGCCTTTAAGTCCACCCTGATGGGCTTCTCTCTTCTCTGTTCTGCTTTCTCCACCTCCCTGTAGGTTCCTCCTGGGAAAACTTCCTTAGTAAATCATTGGTATGTGAATTCTTGTCCCTACTTTCCCCTTTTGGGGGACACAGCCCAAGATAGGACTTTACCTGAGGTAAATGAAGTCCAGATATAGGTGTCCCAGGTCTTCTGTGGCACGTGCATGGTTAATGAGAACTGGGCCCCTTGTCCCTTTCTGCTCTCCTATCCCTAGTGTGTGCTATCTTTAGGGTGTGTCTTTATCATAAGGTGACTGGTTTTGCTCCAGCCATCATGTTCACATTCCAGGGTGTACCCTTGTGCCCCTATCCACTCCTCAAGCCTCTTTTAAAAGCCTTTGGCCCAAAGCCCTTCCCCATGTGCATCTTACTGGGAGGCTGGGAAACATGCGCATGCGTGTGTGTGTGTGTGTGTGTGTGTGTGTAAGTAAATCTGGGCCCATTGCCACCACCAGTGATAAAGTTTCTGTTAGGATAAAGGGGAATAGGTACTGAGCAAGCCGCAAACAATGTCTGCTGCAGAAGTTAAAATCAAAACTACGCACGCAGATGGCGTTGCTCATGGAAGCCTGAGTCAGGTGGAGAAAGGGGAGCATGGTGTTACGTAAATGGTCTCTGGACCTAGACCTGGTTTTAAAACCCCTCCCCCTGCTCTAACATTTACATGATACGTATAACTTAGACCAATTGCTAAGCCTCAGTTTCCTCATCTGAAAAATGAGAATGGTCATAATAATGGGATGTTGCTCAAAAAGGGGTAACGTAGATGTTGTATATGAAGCTGAGTGTAATACTGAGTAATACTCAGTATAATGTAATTGCTAATCACAGTTTGGGCCATTACAAATGAGGAAAGGGGGGCAGTGGTTCAAGGATGTTTTCTTTTGTTAATGTTTATTTTTTTTTAAGAGAGAAAGAACTTGAGCAAGCATGCGCTCAGAGGTGGGGGAAGGGACAGAGAGTGAGGCGGGGAACAGAGGATCTGAAGCAGGCTCTATGCTGACAGTGCAGACAGCCCTGATGCAGGACTTGAACTCCCCAACTGTGAGATCATGACCTGAGCCGAAGTTGGACACTTAATCAACCAAGCCACCCGGGCACCCCTCAAGGATGTTTTCAGGAGCAGAGAAAGAGGAGGCAGTAAGAGGGAGAGGGAGGCCGAGGGTGGGAGGTTGGAAACTGCCACGAAGGTAGCTGCTTCGGGGGAAGGTCATGGGAGAGTGCCCTATGGCACCAAGATTGAGGAGAATGCTATCTGCAAAGTCAGGTCACCTTTTAGCGTTTAGGTCATTGATGACCTCGGAGAGAATTTTTGTAGCATGGTTGGGGCAGAATGTTCTTAGGTAATCAGAAGGCCAGGTGTGACCATCATGTCATAGATGGAGAGCTCTGGTATATTTTGTTTTTCCTTCAGAGTTTTCCTAAGCACACCCTGCCTGGCCCCCACCGCCCCCACTCAATTGATTAAGGTGAATCCAGGAATTAAATCCAGATCCCCTGCTTATGAAGGCCTTGCTGTGGATGCCAGCAGCATTTACAAAATAGCAATAAGCCCAAGTTGCAGACAGATCGTGTTCTGAAAGATCTCCATTTCAGAAAGCTCACCGAGCTTAAATTGGTATGTGTCTTTCAGGTAAGCCTTTTAACAGTAAAACTCCCCCTGAGCCAAGAATTGAGAAAAAGTGCCTTAGGATGTTGCAAGGGGTCTGTCTGCCTTTATGGTTGAAAACTAAGTCCATAAAGAGGTAAACTCCTTCCGTGAGCTTTCTTTCCTCCTCTTAAAGTATTTTTAATAATGTTTATGTCTCCCCTGTATTTCACCATCTTTGGTTCCCAATCTTGGACTTAGTAGCTAAGTAGAAGGAATCTGTTATGTTGTGGAAAGTGGTGTTCGTGCTCTGCTGCTCCCTTGTTTACAGGAGGCAGAGGTGGAACGCGGGGGTTATTTATGGTCTGTAGAGTTCAGTAAGTGGTCACACATGGGTGTTCAGCTCTCCGAACCAGGTTGTTATTGTCGTCAAGGTGTGAAGTGTTACCTTTCCAGTTTGGGGTTATTTGGATTGAATGACTACCTTTTTGGTAGAATCCTGTTCATTTTCATACATGGAAATCTCTCTCCACCCTAAAACCTTAGGCCACTTCTTATGATCAAAACTCCTCACTAGCTGCTCAGTCTTTTCATAATCCCCTTCATTTGTATACTGTTAGTGTTTCAGTCCAGCAACTACTCTATGCTTATTACATAGTAAAAGACAAAAGTCACCTTATGGGGGAATAAGAATTTGGTTGTAATTCACATTAAAACAAGTTGACTTTATTTTTTTCTCTGGGTTAATAAAAGGATGTAATATCTTAGGAGCTGATATTCTCAGTGTATTAGACAGGTCAACAGTGGTTTGTGGCTTACTCATACTCAGCAAACATGGGTTAGGAATGTAGAGTTGTAAGTGAGTAAGTTAGCTCAGAGACAACTGGGCAGATGTGGGAATAAGTATCAGTTCAATCTGAAGGGGTCCTCTTACTCGCCTCCAAGTTTTTTGTTGCTATGCGGAAATAAGAGCCATTATTGCCAATTCCTGTTTTGTTGTCTTTTAATGAAAAACTGGAGAGGTGGATTTTAATGTGAAATTGCCTTTTAAATAGTGGCAATTAGCATCAGTCTGTTGAAAACATTGAGCAGGCCAGATAGAACATTGTCTATGTGCTGGATTTGGCCTTAAGCCCACCAGCTGGTAACTCTTGCTTGAGATAACAAGCGTTTTGAGTGAAGCCGCTATTCATTCACTTCATGTGTCTGTATGTACAGAGCAGAGTTTTGTGGAGCTGAGCTTCTGCGTAGGTGATGGTGATGTCCTCTGAGCCCCAACAGATCTGCTTTCTACAGTGTGGTATGCAAATGAGACAGCAATTCAGGGCCTTCCCCGAGCAGTTTAGTAAAAGAGCAAGCACAGAAGTGACAAGGGATTTTCAGGTTGGAGAGGTGACTTGTGGCTGGTGCATTGAGTTGCCCTATGAAGGCACTAGAGCACAGGGGGTCATATTAGCTATGGAGAAGCACAGCGAAGTTGTAGAAGTGAGACAGATCACAGGCGTTCAGATAACAGTGACTTGGTTTAGCTAAAAATCGAGTACCAGTTAACTTTTGTCTGGAGATTCTGACCTGGTGTGATATGTGGTCCTGTTTAGCTTCTGCTCATCCCAAGTCACCCCTCCTAGCTTGGCAGACCATTCCTAGCTGCTCGGTTGGTCTCTAAAGTAAAGCCTCTACACAGACTGAGAGTTGTCTCCTCTCTTGTGTTAATCCTGGCACTTGGATTTGCAAACACCTACAGAGACTCTTGTATTGAGGGTCAGAGAGCTGGGTTGATAAACCATCCTGGAGCTCCCCTGCTGTGTGGTTCTCTGATTCCCCGTGAATCTACCTATTAGGGAGGGGACTGTGAATGGCATGGGCCTTGGGCGCCTCTCCAGGGTCTGCATGGCCTTGCACAGCTCTGGATAGTGAGGCATGCTGAGCTTAAGTCCTCCTCCCTGTTCTTCTCATCCCTCCTGGTTGCAAGGAAGCAGGTCTTCCTTCTGGGACCACTCATGCTCTTTTTCTGGGCATGCCATATAGCAGTCAGAGCTCTAACTGTGACATGGTTCTTGACAGCAGTAAGGAGGGCCTCTCTTTAATTTCCTGGCTGTGTTTCAGGAAACCTTAGTTTGACCAAAGAATTAAAAAACAAAAGCAGAAAACTTTGAGGAACCATAATTAATACATCTACCTTTAAGATGGTCATAAAACGTGGAAGTTCTATTAAAGGCTCCGTCAAGTCTTAAAGAAGCTGTTGTAGCTTTGTCCAAATGAACTTTTCCAAAAGTATACTAATGGTCTGTTGATTGGGAGTATCCCAGTTGAGGGGTGATCTCATGTCACTTACCCACCTTCCCTGAGCCTCCCTTTCCTCTGAGAACATTGTGCAGTGTGTCCTGGTTCCTCTCTCTGGCTGGGATGCAGTTTGCTCATGTCTCCTAGTGTGGCTTTCAGAACTAAAGGTCATATTCTAGGTGTGGTTGCACTGGACCATTACTAACTTTTTTTTTTTCTGGCCATGAAGTTTTGGTGCCACATTACACTGGCACCATTCTATTCCCATCGCTCACACTCCTTCCCAAGAGAATTTTCCCTGTTTCTTACTTGGGACACTAGAGTTTGCTCTGTGTCTGAGTGTGATGAGGTTTGTTTTGTCCTCTTCCTCTTGCTTGTTGAAGCCCACTTACTGCTATCCCATATTTGCATGTGCACTGCAAGCCACATGCCATCTGCGGTGTCCACACAAAAGAAATCTGTTTTTGGAGAAATCTATTAAAAATGAGGCATGGGGCGCCTGGGTGGCTCAGTCGGTTAAGTGTCTGACTTCAGCTCTGGTCATGATCTCCTGGTTCGTGGGTTCGAGCCCCATGTCGGGCTCTGTGCTAACAGCCCAGAGCCTGGAGCCTGTTTCAGATTCTGTGTCTCCCTCTCTCTCTGCCCCTCTGCAGCTCGTGCTCTGTCTCTCCCTGTCTCAAAAAAGTAAATAAACATTAAAAAAAAAGTTTTAAAAAAATGAGGCATGCTTCATTTGGAGAATGGTATCAATAATATTTACTGTAGGTTTTCCATGTGTAAAACGTTTCATTTTTACCTAGAACCCTCAGATGTGGACCTCTCTTGTTAGCCTATTTTGCTGGTCAAGATAAGGCATCTTAGACTGAGTCTGTTACCTAAACTTACAGAACAAGAAGGGATAAAGCTGGTCCTAGAACCCAGAGACTGTATTCGTAGCTCTGTCTGTATTGCAAATCAGCAACCCATAGACTGGCTCCTGCTCACACTTGTTGTTTGTTTAACTTGGACCGTGTTTCAAAAATTGAGTTACCTGCTTCACCCTTAAAAATTTCAGATTTGACATGAAAACACAAATGTTTGGCTTTCCTGTAAAATTCAGGTCTAACCACATTGGATTAGCATTCCCAGATGACAGCATTTGTTAGAAATTTAGTAGCATCTTTCCGCCTTTCATTGGGGGAAGCACTCAACAGTTTGCTCCCATTCCTCAGTTTCCTATGGCCTCACCTTGTAATTCTTGAGTGGCCCCTGCAGGCAGTTGGGTTTGTGATGCTGTGCTGGATTCATGGAAACTGAAGAAAGTAGTTAATTCTAAAAGTGAAAATTATTTAATGAAATTAGTTGGCTGAAGTCCTCATCTAGACAGTGGTGGCACATTTTCAGTTGGATTCCCTCGGGGGTCTTGGCTTTACTCTCCCAGCTACAGTGTGAGTCAGATCTACTCTGCACTGAATCGGTCTTGGACCGATTGCAACTAAAGTTGCAAAGTGGTGGATATAGTTTTATGGGGCTTTTAGCCTCTCTGTTGAGGTGTCATTGACGCACAGTATTTTTCACATTTTAAAAATGTATAATCTGGTAAGTTTTGACACGTGTATGCCCATGAAACTACCACTACAGTTATGATAATATAGTTACTACCCCCAAAAATCCATCCCACCCCTTGGTAATCCCTATTCCCTCTTTCCTACAATCACCACCACCACCCCCACTCAGCACCCAGGTAGCCTGAGCTGCTTGATGACTATGGATTGGTTTGCACTTTCTAGAATTTTATATTCAAATGGAATCATACAGTGTATACTCTGTGTTGTTTGACCTCTTTCATGCAGGATACTTATGTTAAGATTCACTCCTATAGTTGGGTCTGTCAATAGTCTGGTCTTTTTTTTTACTGCTGAGCATGGTCCCTTGCATACCTCAGTTTGTTTATTCGCTCCAGGCAGATTTTTGGACATTATGACCCTGGTTTCTGCCCACTCATCGTGCTCAAATTCTTCCCATGGGTTAGAATTATAGTTGAGGATTTCTTTTTTTTTTTCTTAGTTTATTGTCAAGTTGGTTTCCATATAACACCCAGTGCTCATCCCAACAAGTGCCGTCCCCCATGCCCATTACCTCCCTTCCCCTCTCCCCCACCTGCATCAGCCCTCATTTTGTTCTCAGCATTCAAGAGTCTCTCACAGTTTTGCCTCCCTCCCTCTCCCCAACTATTTTTCCCCTTCTACTCCCGCATGGTCCTCCGGTAAGTTCCTCCTAATCCACCTATATGTGAAAACATAAGGTATCTGTCCTCTGTATAGTTGAGGATTTCTAAGGTCGTAAATTATTCTTTGATTCTGAAGAGATGCCAGCCATGGGTCTTGTTGCGGATGGCTTTACTGGGGAATGTGCTGATGAGCCCTTTGGAGGTCCGCAGCTTGGAGATCAGAAAGAATGCCGTCTTTGCATAGCTTCCTGTTGTGTGTGTGTTTCTTTGTTTTGTGAAGAGTTTAAAAAGCTTTAATTTTTAGCTTCTAAATTGAGAACACTTTCCCAGCATTTGTCAAATATATGTGAATGTTTATGTGTCTTCTATGTAAAAGGATAGTCTGTGGGCTGTTTGGAAATGATAATGTGGAGATTATGGTGTGAAGGGTGGTATTCTGGGAACTTGAAGTTAATGGTCGTAGACACATTCCTTGGAAAAATGTCAAGATTGTGTCATATAAGCTAATATCTATGGCTTTCCCTCTATAAAAAAGTGGTTTGCTCCCTAAAAATGGGTTCCACTGAATATTAATAGTCTTTATAATGCAGAAATGGAGAAAAAAAATGTGAGCTCCACTTAACTTCTTGGTTGGATGGTACAGTTCATGAAGCTACATCATAATTTTGTGGTTTTCACAGAAATTCATTCACTGTTAAAAGTTGCAATTATTCCTGGAAGAGAACTTGGGCAAAGCTAACTTGACCAAATACGGTGTCATATCCATAGTTTAAAAAATCATTGATAGTAAAGAAAAATGTCCTGACAAATCCTCTCATACTGTCTTTTATGTCAAAAAGACCCATTTTGGAAACTTTCTTTCCTTTTCATATATTTGAAAAGCTGGTTTTTCATGACCCAAGTGCATCCCTTCACATTCTTACATACTAGAGTGTGCTATAAGTCGTGGGGTTTTTTTTGGTTTATTTCTGAATGCTGTTTAACTTTTAGAGAAATTATGCTAATTTTACTTTTCAAATGTCCTTAATTATACTTGTAGTTTTCTTGTGAAATTATAGAACCTTTTTGAATACATAAAGTTCTTTTCTTTCGTTCTGCTGGTAATAATTGAATGTTGAAAGGTTTGGTGGATATTAATTTGGTGGAAAGGGAACAAAACTCATAATTTAAAAAATTTTTTTAAATTAACTTTATTAAAATTTTTTAATGTTTATTTTTGAGAGAGAGAGTGAGCGAGTAGGAGTGAGGGAAGGGCAGAGAGAGAAGGAGACAGAATCTGAAGCAGGCTCCAGGCTCCAAGCCGTCAGCACAGAGTCTGACACAGGGCTTGAACCTGCGAACTATGAGATCATGACCTGAGCTGAAGTCAAATGCTTAACTGACTGAGTCACTGAATATGAATATGAACTCTAATTAGAGGTTTCTACCTCTAATTCATATTCAGTTGGTTTTCAACATGTATCCGAGACAATTAGATGGGGAAAATAGTAATTTGAACAGGTTGTGCTCAAATAGATATTTACATGTAAAAGTTGGACCCCTAGGGACCTCACATCATAAACAAAGTGAATGCAGTAGACCAACAATCTAATTATAAGAATTGAAACTATACAAATCCTAGAAGAAAACATAGGTATAAATCTTCATGACCTTGGATCAGGCCATAGTTTCCTGATAGGACACAAAAAGCATAGGCAATAAAACAAAGAAAAGTAAATTGGACTTCATGAAACATAAAACTTCTTGTGCTTCAAAGGATAATATCAAGAAAGTGAAGAGTCAGTTCATGGAAAGATAGAGATATTTGAAAATCACTTTTCTAATTATGGGGTAGGATATAGGGTATATGAAGTAGTCTTACAACCTCACAATTAAAAAATAAACCAATTAAAAATGGGCAAGGGCTTTTAATAGACCTTTTCCCAAAGGAAATATATAGTTGTCCAATAAGCACATGAAAAGATGTTCCATATCATCAGTAATTAGGGAAATACAGAGAGAAACTATTAGGATGACCAGAGTCAAAAGGTGGAGAATAGTATGTGTTGGTGAGCACTAGGGAAATTGGAGCCCTCCTAATGTTGGAGTCATGAAATGATGCAACCACTTTGGAAAACAGTTGGGTAGTTCCTCAAAAGGTTGAGCATAGTAACGATATGACCCAGCAATTTCACTCTTAGTATATCACCAGGAGAATTGAAAAGACGGACAGAAACTTGTACACACATGTTCATAGCAGCATTATTCATAATAGCTAAAAAGTGGAAACCACTCACATGTCCCTCAACTGATGAAATGGATAAATGAAATGTTTCTCCCTACAGTGGGATATTATTGAGTCACAAAAAGGACCATCACAATGAGGGTGAACCTTGCAAACACTATGCTAAATTATGCAAGATGCCAGCAGGCTGTGTATTCTCTGATTCCATTTATGTGAAATGTCCAGAATCCATAGAGGCAGAAATTAGAGTTGTATTTGCTGAGTGCTGAGGGGAGGAGATATTGGGGAGTGACTGCTATCAGCCTGGGGTATCTTTTTGGGGGTGATGCAGGTGTTGTGGGGATTAGTGGTGATAGTTACACCAACTCTGAATTTCCAAAAAACATACTGAATTGTTTACTTTGAAAATGTGAATTTTGTTGGATACGAATGAAGCCTCAGTTAAAAAATGGGTACATATGGAAAAACTTGAGGCTTACTGGTAACAAAACCCGAAAATGAAACAGTCCTATAAAGTAAAATAAAATAAGATAAAATAAAATTAAAAATACCAACTTTTGATTAAAAGAACAGTGAAAAAGAAGTAAAAGGCAAGGAAAAAAGGCAAGACCTCCTTTTTAGATGGCCATGTTTGAATGTGTTTGAGGATATATTCCAAGTGGGAGTTACATTATAATTCATTAAACAAAGGTTGTGGAAGGCTTGTGTACTGGGTAGGCCCTTTGGAACACAGTGATGAATAAGACCCAGGGCCTGCAGTTGTATGCCTTTGCAGAATCCTGAAGGTGGGGGTAGGAAGAGATCAGGTAGATAGGGTGGGAGTTAGAAGTCTCTCTGCTGCAGCACCAAGGCACAAAGGACACTGTGGGTTCCGAGTATTTATAAAGGCATTATCTGAAGAGAGTTACAACTGGATTATGTGGGAAGCTGAGTCTGTATCTCTGTGCCTGGGGAGGCTTGAGGGTGTCTGATCCCAACTAGGAAATATCTAGGGGAGGAAAGTGGCTGTCTAGGTGCATTGATAGCAGACTTAAAAAGCAGTTCTGCTATGTTGGTGTCAATTTGCTCAAGCAAAGAATTCATGATTTTTCCATTGGGCATGTATGGGCCATGTGTGAGGGAGCTGGAAAGGGGGCCTCTGCAGAGAGGAACCTGGGGGCACGGTGCTGGGTCTTCAGTGACTGAGGAGGGGCTGTGACTGCCAGACTAAATAGGTTTCCCCCTGAAGAGGGAGTGCAGAGGAGTAATCTGTAACGATGGCTGGCTGTCTGTAGGGTGTCTATTAAAGTGCCATCCAGAGCAGATGGGCATGGTGTCTTCGAGGTGTGATGCCCTGAGAAGAGTATGATAGCTTTTATGTGGTATTCCAGATGCAATTGATCCATGAGGAGACCTGACACTCCGAATGAGAAGTACTCTGTTTTAAAAAAATGGGGGATTGTGTTCTTAAATGTCATGGTCATAAAAGATGAACATTAGCTGGAGTAACATTACAAGTAAATGTAGTCCCTGATCCTAACTGGATCTTGAACCGGAGTGAGAAAAGTGCTAGGAAGGTCATTATTGGGTCTAATGACAAAGAAGAGATGTGGACTGTAGATTTGACAAAAGGACAAGATCAATGTTTACTGAAATTGATAATATGCTATTGTCATATTAGAGACTATTATTATTCTTACAAAATGGACACTGAAAGATAAAGGGCATAATGTAATGCAACTTATTGTCAAATGGTTCAGGAAATTATTTCATATATCATACATATATGTCATATACATGAAAAGTTATAATTCTCTATGTATCTATAGACAGAATACGTTTGATAAAGCAAATGGGCAAAATGTTAACAAATGGTGACTTTGGGTAAAGAGTAGTTTCTGTATTACTATTCTTTCAACTTCTCTGTAAGTTTGTAATTATTTACAAATAAAACTGTGAAAAAGTACCCAGTGAATGAAAAAGTCAGCTTTAAGCATCTATTATCTAGGGCTGGTGTATGAGGCCAGCTTGAAACCTCCAGCCAAGTGAGAACTTTGCTCCCCTTCTTTCCACGTGCCTTGCTTCTACCCAGGTGGGATCTGAAGTCAAGTAGGCAAGATAGACGTAGGGAGGGAGGAAGGCATAAGATGGGAAGTCGGGAGAGTGGAATCTTAGCTTGAAATAATATTGGGAACTTTGATCATTATATGGGTCCAGATAATTTTAATTTCTGAATTGGCAGTATTTGAAACCTAGGGTCGTTTTTATATCCAGGCACAGAGAAAAGGACCTTTCCCACCAAATACATTTTATTTTTATTTTTTATGGGAGTTTTTTAAAAAAGTTTATTTTTGAAGGAGAGTGCATACACACGTGTGTATGTGCATGAGCAGGGGAGGGACGGAGTGGGACAGAGGATCCGAAGTGGGCTCTGTGCAGTCAGGCTGAGAGCAGCAAGCCTGATGTGGGTCTCAAACTCAAACCGTGAGATCATGACCTGAGCCAAAGTTTAACCAATGAGCCACCCAGGCACCCCTTCACTAAATAGATTTTAAAACAGTGTTGGATATTTTTGTTAAATCATGAGTCTGCATGCCCATTACATAGACAAACCATAAAGCAGTCCTGGAAGGAAGACACTGCTTAGGATCCTATAGTAGTGAGGGGTAGGGTGGAGGACCAGTGAGTCTTCCCTGGGAAGCTGAACTTGGAGGTGCACCTGAAGCATGACAGATGAAGAGTGGCCTGGGCAGAAAATGGTGATGATGCTGGTTGAGATGGTGACATGGGAAGATGATTTCTGGTAGAGAGAAAAGCTTGGTAGAGATACAGCAGAGTGACAGATGGCACATGTTTGTAAGAATTGTAAGTAGTTTGGAATGGCCGGAGTGGGATGTTGGTGGGGGAGTGCTGTGAAGAAGTGAAGCTGGAAATGGGCCACATGAAGGGCCATGCATATTCTGGCCGCCGTTCTTTCTACCACGCCTGAGCGTGTGAAGCATCTGGACGTTTCCGCTGCTAAGCTCTGTGATCTATGTACGGACAGGCCTTGGGCATCCAAGTTGCTAGCAGTCTCTTGATTCTGTTGGAACCTTGCTAGGTGGAGTGGTCCCTGGGACAGTACTTCCCATCACCGGGGAGCTTGTTAGAAATGCAGAATTCCAGATCCCTCCTCTGAGCTGCTGCGTTAGTGCCTGCATTTTAACAAGATCCTTAGATGATTTGCCTGAATGTTAAAGTTGGAGAAGTGCTGTTTTTAGAATTCATTTATTCTGCTGTCCACAGTCAGGCCCAGTCACATAAGAATCACCTGTAGAGCTTGTTAAAAATGAAGATTCCTAGGCTACTATGTTCCACTCAGACATTTGTATTTTAATAAAATCCCCTGGTGATTTTCATCTATCTCTGTTAGAACACACTACTGTCATGTGAAGTCAGGGGTGCTCACCTGAGGAGCTTAGGTGGGAAACCTTGCTAATGCCCCACCTGCAGACTGAATTGGAATCTGTGAGGGAAAGGGGTGCCTGGGTGGCTCAGTTGGTTGAGCGTCCAACTTCAGGTCATGATCCTCACGGTTGATGGGTTGGAGCCCCACATCGGGCTCTGTACTGTCAATGCAGAGCCCTCTTTGGATCCTCTGTCCTTCTCTCTCTCTGCCCCTCCCCCACTTGCACTCTCTCAAAAATAAATAACACAGTAAAACAAAAAGTCCATAAGGGAGGGCCCAGAGCGCTGTATTATTCTGAAAGCTCCCCCATGTGACCGTGAGGATTAGCCAGGACTGAGAATCACAACCCTGAAGGATTTTAGGCAGGGGAGTCAGTTATAGAAAGAGAATTCTGTCAAGTAGAATTTCGAGTACAGCAAAGAAGCTGTAATTCATGAGTGTAGAATGCTTTTTGCCTCTCTTTGTTGTCTTTATCAGTCCATCTTATCACTTTGGGTAACTTTAGGGCACTGATTCTCAAGAAAGTTAGGGAGGATGGTTTAATCCTGTGGTTCCTAATTGGGGATAATTTTGCCCCAATCAGAGGATAATTTGGCAACATCTGGAGACATTTTGATTGTGAGAAACTGGGGTATGGGGTACTACTGACAACTGAAGAGCACAGGCCAGGGATGCTGCTGAGGATCCTACAATGCACAGGACACCCCCCAGCCCTCAGCAAAGGATTATAGGCAACACCATTATATTGAGAAACCTGATATAATCACCTTTTTTGAGGGGAGGTTACCATTTTTGAGGTTTCTTGGAGAACCTGTATTATAATAAACCACTATTTGGGGTGGCACTGTGTGTTTTTCAGGTAGGTGCTTTGGGGAGAGAAAAAGTTTGATAATCATTCTTAGCAAATATTTTGACTTCAAAAGGCTGCTTGATGGCAGACTGTGTATGTTTGCCAAGATAAAAATAGAGTGCAAGTAAAGGAAGCATAGGTCATGAAATTCAGAAAGCAGCTTTTCATTTAGAGTAAATATATGACATCTCTGACTCTTGAATTGTTTGATTAGTTCCTTTTGGCTGGGTTAGAGTTCATGAAAGGGCCTCTTTGGAAGGAATCTGTTCATTGATGGTATGAGTAATATGTAAAGAGTCAAAACCATGTGGAGAAGAGGCCCTGCTCACAAGTGATAGGGGCTGATTGGGAAATCCCAGGGTGGGGGAGAAGTGCTGCGAGGCTCCACGTTGTGTTTCTAGGTCTTCAGTGAAAACCAGTGAAGAAAGGACCAGAGGAAGACAAACGAGCTAGTTGTCTCTTGGTTGTTGGTGTTTACTTGCTGTCTTACCTCTCTGTGGAGAAATGGGTGCAAAGCAGCCATGACAGCTTTGTTGATTCAGCTGCTGTTGCCTCGAACCCCAGGTGGAGAGCAAGGGAAGACAACGTACTTTTGAGGTTCCCAGGTAGGGGAGAGGGACAGCAGGTTGGTGGTATTAGCCTTTCTCATTCTGAACCGTGGGCCATATCTGCAAGTCTGACCCACTTCACAGAGAAGTAGGTTCTTTCTGGGGCTCATATGCTGCGTAAATGCAACACATTTCTCATTGTTTCTCTATTGTCTTTCCCTTTTCCTGCCCTGCCCATTGACTTCAGCGACAGATCGGCAAAAGGTCTGCTGAGGGGCCTTCTCTCTCAGACCCCCATCTCTCCGCTCACTGGGTTAGATGCCCCTCTGCTCCATACACACATTATCTGTTGGCTCCTCTCCCTTCCTGAGAACATTCAGGACCAGATTGTACTAACTCTTTATCTCTAGTACACAGGCGCTTAAAAAATGTTTGTTGAATGAAGGAGAAATCAAATTACTCTAAGAGAGACTGCCTATGTTTCCTTTGTGTAATGGGAGTTTCTAATGGGAAAAGTATTTTTCCAGGAGGATCCCAGGATGACCAGTCCAATAGCTTATGTAACTCCTTTCAGACTGGATGTTCCAGACCTTCTGAATGCCCTTTTGTAGAAGATAGGACATATTCTCAGAGGTTCATAAGTGCTGTAGTTTGTTTAAATAGCCAGGGCTATACACAGTGAAGTTTCATTTGCCTTTTAACTCTGAGAGATGCCTAGGATCTAGAGTTCTGCTAGAGCAAGGCTTTACAGGGTCCACGGTATTACATGCTCTTCACAGATCTAATTTAGAGCTGGGCGTCCTCTCATTTTGAGGTGCACTTCAGTCCACTGTATTTCTTATTTCACAGGTCTTTTCATCTATTTCTTCCTTTACAGAATATATTGGTTTTCAGGTAGACTGGCAAATTGGACTAGGTTACATACATAAGAGAGTTCATCCTTCTGTCCTTCGTTCCAACTTAGAAACAATCTTGTTTTCAACTTGGTGAATACTTTTGTGGTTTATAAAAAAAATCATACCTGAGAAGAAATTTCACAAATGATGTTATTATAGAAAACTTTAAGCCTATATACAACTTGCGAGAATAATAGTATAATGAACCTCCATGTACCCAACACCCACCTTTAATAGTTAACAACTCATGGCCAATCTTGTTTCATCTGTATCTCCCCATTCCTCTTTCCCTGATTATTTTGAAACAAATAGATATCCTAGCATTTCGTTACAGATTACATTTTTAAACTGCTGCCTATTAATAGTATTATATTTGGATAATATGGGGAGTCAGCAGGGCAAAGCGTCCCTTGGTCACAGTCCCTCTGGGTATTAGGCTTTGGGCCAGGGAATGCTCACTGCCCAGGGTGTCCTGCAAGTAACGCAAATAACTGAGGCCATTTGGGGAGTCAGTGATGTAATCTCTCTTGTGCCTTTCCTCCTCTCCATTATAAACCAGCAAATGCCCAGCCCAAACCCTGACAAAACAAAGCATGTTTTCCCAGCAGTGGAAATCATACTATTGTTAACCTTTCACATAAAGGGAAAACTTGTTGAATCCTACTTTTGATAAGAACAGCTACTATCTTTTATTGAGGTATTATACATACACACACACATACTTATATATACACAAACCTTAAATTCAGGTCTCAATAAAATTTTACACACACACACATAGTCACATGACCCCAGCCCACATTGAGGTAGAGACCATTTCCAGCACCTCAGAAGTGCCCTTTCCCAGGAATTATTCCTCCTCCGAGCCCCCAGCAAAGGGAACCAGTATTTGGACTATCTATAGATGAGTTTTGCCTGTTTTTGAATTCATGTAAATGGATTCACTAAGTATAAATGGATTTTTTTTTTTTTTTGCTTACACTTCTTTCACTCAAAATAATTAGTGAAATCCAGTGTATTCTTCCAGCACTGCGGTGTGGAATGGGTATGCCATTCTATCATGGTGGCGAATATTTATTGAGTGTTTACTCTGTGTCAAGGTCTGTAGTAAGTGCTTTAAATGAAGTAGTTAATTTAATTGTTTAAGTTAGTTTGTAGCTATCCATTGTGGTTATGGTGCTTTTATTGGCAAGAGACAAAAACCTATAGAAACTGTATAATTTTCTCCAAGATTATACAGCTCAGATGATGGAGCTGAGGTTTAAACCCCGTCAGCTAGACTGCAGAGCTGTGTCCACTTCAGTCCTTCTTCTGAGTTCTTGATGAGTTACCTGACCTGGCGTGTATGCTTCCACATATCCCATCAGGCCTCAAGGGCCTGTGGTCCTTTAGGGATGACTCATTTGCCAGAGGAAGACCTGCAGACACAGAGCTTCAGTAACCTAGGCAGGACTCCTCAGCTAGTGAGTCCTAAGCAGGACTGGAACCCATGTTTCTAGATTCATTGTCTCTTACTTTTTGGCATTCTCTTAGGTGATGGTAAAAGCCTTTGTTTATTTCCATTGCCGGCAACATGAAGTGGTTTTCCAGTCTGCAGGTTGGCTAGGACTCTTTGTTGTAAAACATAGAAACCAATTAAGGTAAGCCAAAAAGCAAACCGTGGGAAGAATATCGGAGAGCGCACAAAATCAGCACGGGTGCAGCCAGGCTTGGGCACGAAGGGAGGTGCAGGAGCACCGCCGGGTCCTTGCTTAGGAACCCTTTGTGAGGGGTGCCGCCTGTGTCACAGTGACCCGTCATCCCTTGTGGATCCACCGTGCATATTGCCCTGGGCATCCGACCCTGACCCTGCTGTCACAGGTGATCCTTACGTAGCTCTGGGTCTTTGCATCTGTGTGTCCAAGTGCAGAGGGCGGGACATCTGACAGTTCAAGGGGCAGACGCTTGTGTTAAGGCTGCAGCCAGAGGGTGCTATGTACACTTCCGTCTTGCGTTGTGGGAAGAGACCTTGCCTTTAAAATGGATTATTTTCCTTCTCTGCCTTATTTCGCTCAGCATAACATGGATGGACCTTGAGGGTGATGGATGTGGAGGGGGAAGGGGCACGGAGAGGGGCACTTGTGGGGATGAGCACTGGGTGTTATATGGACACCAACTTGACAATAAACTATTTGTTAAAAAAATAAATATAAAAAAAATAAAATGGATTATTTTCAATAAAGCTCGCAAATCAGTAAATAAAAATTTAATTGGTTGAGGTAAAGTAGATCAAAAAGAAGTATGTACCTGCGTTTGCACTAATGTGTTTGTGAATGATAGCCCTACAACCAGGGAAGGTGAAAACGGTAGAGAGTAACAGCCTTGCTTTTAGTCAGCTGGAGTTTTCCTTTCTTTTTTTTTTTTAACATGTATTTTTAAATTTTTAAAAATGTTTCCCTTTTAATGTTTGAGAGAGAGAACACAAGTAGGGGAGGGGCAGAGAGAGAGAATGCCAAGCAGGCTCGGGACTGGCAGTACAGAGCCTGACATGGGGCTCGAACTTAAGAACCATGAGATCATGGCCGGAGCCAAAACCAAGAGTCAGACGCTTAACCAGCTGAGCCACCCAGGCCCCTCTTGCATATATATTTTTAATTGAAATATATTTGACATATAATACTGTTATAAGCTGAAGGTATACAGCTTGATAATTTGATACATTTATATATTGTAATATGATTGCCATTGTAGCAATAATTAGCACCTCTATCTCATTATGTAATTATTTTTTTTTTCTTTAGTGATTGGAATAATCAAGTTCTAGTTTCTTAGCAAATTGGATGATTGTAGCACACTACTGTTGTCTACAATCACTATCCTTTGCATTAGAACTCTAGGGCTTACTTGCTACTTGTGAGTTTGTACCCTGAAACAATTACTGGCCTGAGTTTTCTACTCAGAAAAAGCATCTGATTGCCTAAGTGGGAAAAAATTACCTCGTTTTTCTTTTGTCTCTTAATAACAATGTGTATATCTTTGTGCAGACAGGTAATGGAAGGTTTGTTTTGCAGTCACAGTTGGAAAATGTCACTTAACTTCAAAGGACTCCTGCCATGACTTGGGAAATGTGATTAGCAAGCAACAGACACAACAGTGTGTTTGTACCGGTTTCCTCTTTCAGTGAATTGGAGTTAATTACTTGTTCATGGATGGCTTTTGTTGGAAATATGAGTAGGTCTTACTTTTGTGAACTGCCATTTAGAGTACTCTTCCACCTTGAGTGTCCATTTATTTATTGGCTGATATTTATTGAATGCAATAGGGAACAGAATGATGAAGAAGCTATACCCTTGTGAAACTTTTACTGTAGTAAATTTGAAGTGGGAGAAAGCTTAAAATTAGAATTGTTTTGTATTCCCTTTTCATTACTTCTTTTAAATCTTAACTTTATTATTGAGGAATTAATACTCTGTCTTCTCTTTGCGAATCATACTACCTGTATTTTTGAAATTTTTATTCTTCTGCCTCTTATCCATTGCAGAAGAAGGCAGGATATGAATGATCAACACTTAAATATTTCATACTTGTATCTTATATAAACTGTCTCCTTGTTTCTCTCTACAGAAAGTTGCATTTATATATGATGGGTGAATGAAGAAGTTTTTAAAAAATGATAGCTTGTTCATTATTTGTGTTTTTGGCCACTGAAGTAGGTTGGAAGAGCTCAATTCTATGAAAGAGGGGACTGTATCTTTCTAGTTAACAGCTACAACTCCAGCTGGTGCATGGTGGTAGGAAAGAGCAAAATGGATTCTTCACTAATTCATGGACAGACAGCAGTAGAGGTTGGCTGGCTATATAGCAAACTCCTTCTTTCTTGGCACTCACCTGAACTGCATTTTTTAGCTCCTTATATCATAGTGGGGTCATGTGTTTGGTTATCAGTGATGACTGGTGATACAGGTTTTGTTTCTTTCAAGACCAGTGCAGTTAAGAGCGGGTGTGCCTTCTCATGGCTCTCTTCCCTAGGACATCCTCCTTCAAGTGGGAGACGTGAGGGCCTCTGGGAGATGTCTTTGGAATGTATGTCCAGTAGCAGAATTGCCAGATTATATGTTACAGGTTCTGTGTTTCTGTGTAACTCGACTCCTCCCTAGTTGCTGCACTAGTCTGTCTACCCATCAGCAGTGCAGGAAGGTTTCTACATCCCCACTGATCTGTGGCATTTTCCAGCTTATTGCCTTTTGTCACCCAGTTGCAAAGTGATAACTCATTAAAAACTGAAATGCCTTTGAGTACAAAAAGGTTATTTTAAAAAGCTCAGTATTTTCAATGGTATATGCACATTCTTTGAAAAGTGAAGTCTTGCGGGTACGAATGAACTTCATAGATACAGGGTTTTCTTTTGTGGGTGATGACACTGTTTCGGACATCTGTAGTGGTGGTAATTGCATAACATTGTGATGTTCTAAATGCCACTGAATTGTGCACTTTAAAATGGTTAATTTTGGGGTGCCTGGGTGGCTCATGTGGTAGATCATGCAATTCTTGTTCTTGGGGTTGTGCGTTCAAGCCCCATGTTGGATGTAGAGGTTATTTAAAAAATAACATCTTTAAGAAATTAAATTAAGGAGCGCTTGGGTGTCTTAGTCAGTTAAGCGGCCGATTTCAGCTCCAGTCATAATCTTGCAGTTCCTGAGTTCAAGCCCCGGGTCAGGCTCTTTGCTGATAGCTCAGAGCCTAGAGTCTGCTTCAGATTCTATGTCTCCCTCTCTGTCTGCCCCTCCCCTGCTTGCAATCTGTTTCTCTCTCTCTCTCTCTCTCAGAAGCGAATAAAACATTTAAAAAAAATTAAAAAGTTAAAAAGTAAAAGCAAATGGTTAATATTAATGTTATGTGAATTTCACCTCAAAAAAGTTCAAATATTGATAAAATGCAGAAAAAAAAACTAACACGTCAAGCCTTCCACTTTCCAGAGGCAATAACTTAAAAGGTTTTAACATTATCTACTTACATTAACCCTGTGTTTCTAAATGACATGTCTTTTTTAAAAAAAATTGTTAATGTTTATTTATTCTTGAGAGACTCCTTCTTCTGAAGGGAGGGAAAAGGGGAGGGAGGGTCTTTAACTCTGCCCTGCCTAGTTGAAGATGAATAGCTACATTGTATTGGTAATGCTGATGTCCTCAACTTTTCTCCTCTTCAGCATCCCCATCCTTCTTCTGACCCCCCACCCCACCCTCCCTCCTTAAATAACTCTGGTATATCCAACCTGCTGGTTGATGGACGGCTTAGTCAGCATTTCAGCTTGGATGCTTCATAGGCACCTCAAACTAAGCACAGCTAAAATTACTGATTTCTGCTTCTCTCCCCAAATCTGCCCCTCCCCAGCCCTCCCTTTCTTAGTAGGCACTGACACCAGAAGAAAAAAACAAACAAACAAACAAAAAAAACAGGGTGCCTTTATCAGGTTTTTCTTTGGTTAAAGTCCTGGGTTGCTTCTCACTGCTTTTAGAATAACCATTACATGCCTCACCAGGGTCTACACAGCCCTGCACGATGGACTTCGGCAGGCTTCCCTCGCCACCTCTCTTTTAACTCTCCCTTTTGCCCAGTATCCTCCAGACAATTTTTTTCTATTTTTTACTTAATCCTGCCAAACTTTCTTTCACTCAAGGGCCATTGTGCTTGCTAGTCCTTTCCCCTTGGAAGACTTTGCCTCCAGATGTTTATTAAGTGGCTCCTTCACACCCTTGAGCTCTCGGTCAGGTGCCCCGTGCTGGAGCGCCCACCCCCATGGCCCTGTGTGAACGTTGCTGCTCTACACCAGCCACGTTGTGTCAGCAGTAATTTTCACTAGTATATAAAGCCTCCATCATACTTCTGACTTGATATAGTTCAACTAGTGTCTTTAGTTTTTTGCTGTCATTAGGATTGTACTAAGAAACCTGTGAGTTGGGTTCTGTTTTATTTTCAGCACCCACTACCACACCCCACACACAGTAGGCATTTTAATAAGTGGTAATTAAATCAGCACATGGATGCCTGGGGACTTAGAGCTGGAGGCATCTTGAGAGGACACCCTGCCATCACTTGGGCAGCCGTAGAGATTACAGCACAATCCGGTCATTAATTCAGCAACCATCTCCGCGCTCCTGTTTTCAGAGGCCCTGAGTTACAAGTGAGTGGAGAACAGACCAGAATCTCTGCACTCGGAAACCTTTTGTTCTGGAGGGTGGTATGGAGACAGTGGGGTTTCGGCTATTCTTCTGGCAGCTTTTATTATCTGACTCAGTCCTTAATGTGGCTGCCTCCCTGTGGGCTTCTTTGCTTTTTCATTCCCCCAGGGACCCTGTTGCACACACCTGTGGCTCCTCTTGACTTCCTCTTCTCTTAACTGTACACCATAAGTTCATTTCGTAGCTCATGCATCTTCAAGCAGTTGAACGTTCTCCTTCCCACCAAGTTCTGGGATGCTATTGAAACCATGGAAGATCACCCATGGCCTGTTCTGTCTGGATTCCAGCCCACTCAGCCCTTTAGCACTTAACCCAGCTCTCTTTTTAGCTAACTTCTGTGCTAGCCCAGCATGGCATCTGCTAAAGCTTAGGAATATTCAGGAGTAATTTTTTGAAAGCTTAGTTTAGTTTATTCTTCAAAGGCCTAAAATAACACTTGTCACATAAGGTATTCTTTGTGGCATTTCTTTGGGGTGAGATCAAACTCCTGTGTGTGTGTGTGTGTGCGCGCGCACGCACATACATACATACTCCCTTCCCTCAAATATGTATTGTATGTATATTCTTTTACTGGATTTCCTGTATTTGTGTATTTCTATACTTAGCATAGTATTAAGATCCAGTGGAACTTTAATTTTGTCCTGCTGTGCCATCCAAATAGCAAAGGGCAATGTGGAGCCGCTGACTTGCAGAATTTTGGAAGGTTAGTTTAACATCACATTTGAATTGCTTAATTTAATTTTCTCTTTGAATCGGTTGCTAAGCAACTAGGAAGACAAGACAAAATCAGCAAGGCTAATTTGGTTCTGTTACTAGTTTGTTAGCATCTCTTATGTTTACATAGCTGATTGGTTGTAAATATGCTTAATCCAATGCAGTGCATTGTTTTGTCCAAGGAAAATAGTTGGTGTGGAAGTCATGGCAAGGCTTTGGTGGGATTGATAGTGTTTACTTCTATACTCTTATCCTTGGTGAATGTAAAGTCATCTCAAGTTTTGAGCCTCTCTTGTGGCTCGTTTACTTGTTACAAGGGTTTGGGACTTGGCTGTCCCAAGAACATTGTAGAATAGTTCTTTCTATTGCATGTTAATACATTGGCATTATGATTCCATCCTGATTATTCCTAGAATCAACTTAAATTCTTTTGTTTGCAATTCATACCATTTAGCTATTATCCTGTGAAGTTTGTTGGAGGAAAAAGACCGTTTTAGTTTCATTATTGATGAATTTGAAATTGTTTACCCTATTTGGTCCATGAAGTAAGTCCTGTGTCAGATATTAATACCAATGGCATACATGTTTTGAATGCCCTTTTTAAGTCGTGTGATTATCAAGGAAGTCACCCTTACTCAGCCCACCCTTTGTCTACCCTCTATCTTGTGCCACAGACAGGACCTTAAAAGCTGACCAGTAGTCTCACGGTTGTAATTGTTTATGGGGTAAATAGGGAGTTCACATGTCATACTGGTAGGAATACTGTCTCAATGATCATTAAGTGGCCACTGATAAAGTAACAGGGACCTGTGGCTTTCATAAGATGTGGGGCCAGCAGCTCTATTTTTTAAATAAGTTACTGTGGTGTTCTTTATTTTCTAAAGATCTAGATGGCATCTTTCATACATTCCAGTGATTACTTTGATTGATGATTACTTTGATTATGTTCTTGATGTGGTTGGATATACCTTATAACTATTTATGACTAGGTAGGAATATTTCGTGATGAAGTAGATTATAGAAAAGAGGAAGATACTTTTTATTTCTATAGTTAAATGATCTTTTATTTTTTCCCCTCAACAATTATTTGTGCAGTAATCTGTAAAAATTCACTGATCACAACTAGAAGAAATGGTGGTCTGAATTAGATCAAAGTCCTAGTGTCTGTGTACTTGATAGCAAGTGAATTTTTGTTCACTTGGAATAAAAATTTTTGTGAACTTTTATTGGTAACTACAATAACTCGATATTGTTCAAGGTCCTTTAAGAAAATCTGCTTTAGTGAACAAATGAGACTAGGTGTGTGGTTAGTAGGTTGAATTTCCTTAGAAGCTTGTTCTGAAATGCTTCAGGGTATATTTTTTCCAAATCTGGGTTTTCATTCCAAAGTTAACTAATGTTACTCTATAAATAACCATTTCAAAACGTAAGTATGTCAATATGTAAATTTCTCAGGGAATAGGTGTCACTGTTAGTTTTTAAGAGCAAGTATTTTTTTTAAAGAGCAATTATTTCTAAGCTTTATCGGTGGCATATCCCTATCAAAAAATTTGACAAATAACCCCCTAAGCTATGCATATGTATACACATAAAAGTTTTGTGTATATGTTACTATACTAATATATTGTATACATTATAAAAATAAGCAGGAAAATAGACATTGATGAAAAGATTAAGATTAAACCATAGTGTAGTATCCTGTCAGTCATGATTATCCTGTTATGATCATCATACTGTAAGGCACAGAAGTGCTATAGGGTAAGGCTAATCATTAGAGACAATACTTTAAATGTTTTTTTAAAATCATTCTTATTATCTAGGTGATGTTAGTTTTTTTGTATGCTTTTTTTTTTGGTTTTGTTTTTAGATCATCATTATTTTCTGTGTATAGTGGCTCACAAGAGGAACATGAGAATGGTTGATTGTGCCGCCTTCTCATTTGCTGGGTTTGCATTACCATTGTCTTCGATGTTTAGATTTCTTTGCAGAAATATTTTGAAGCCGCTAGTCTGTTTTGTGCGGGCTAGTTGTACTACCTAAGACAGCGTATAAAGTCATTGGAGCCCAGGCATACCTAAATGGCAGCACATCATGATGCGCTGTTGCTGAGGGACAAGGGCTTGCTGTCTCAGCCAACCTCCGATATTCTGTTCTCCCCAGAATTGTCTAAAACGTGGTGTTCAAGAGACCACTGCTCTAGGAGGTCCCTGTAAAAAGACTTCTGTAGTATTTTTTAAAAATGTATTTGGATTGAAGAGAGTTGTATTTGCAAAAGAAAATGCTTGTGTTCTTGCATATAACTAGGACGTCTGTCCTTCTGTCTGTCCATCATGAAGGAAAGGAGATAACTGCGGGGGGGAACTTGAAGAGCTCTGGACTCTGAGTCCTAGCTCTGCCACTAACTGGCTGGGTGACAATGACACATGAATTGACTTAATTTCTAAAAGCCTCAGTTTCCTCATCTGGCGCCACCATGGTGTGGTGAGGATTGAAGGTCAGAAGAGCGTTTTTTCCTAAAAGGACCTTGTAACTTGTCGTTTATACTTACATATAATCTATAATGCCTTATATAAATAAAAGGGCAAAGCTTTTCCATAGGTTGAATGCACATACTTCCTCAAAAAATGGTTTTGTTTGTTTCTCTCCTAGATTGCCTCTTTAAGCTATGTCCTATGAATCGCTACTCTGCCCAGAAGCAGTTCTGGAAGGCCGCCAAGCCAGGGGCCAGCAGCACAACTGATGCGGTGCTGCTCAACAAACTGCACGTATGTACTGCGAGGAGCCTCTCCCTGAGGAGGGTCTTGGGAGTGGCCACTTGGGTTGTGTCTGAGCGAAACGGGTTAACCTTGCACCCCTCCAGGTCTGGGTACTGGCTTTCTTATGTCCTTTGTTTTTTTTTGTTTTTTTTTTACAAATAGTTTATTGTCAAATTAGTTTCCACATAACACCCAGTGCTCATCCCCACAATGTGCCCTCCTCCATGCCCACCCCTCCTCCCCCCCACATCCACCAGTCCTCAGTTTTTGTCAGCATTCAAGAGTCTCTCATGGTTTGCCTCTCCCCCTTTCCCCCACCATTTCCACCCTTCTTCTCCCCCTTGGTCCTCTGTTAAGCTCCTCCTAATCCTCCTATACGTGCAACATATGATATTTGTCCTTCTCTGCCTGACTTATTTCGCTCAGCATAACACCCTCAAGGTCCATCCATGTTGCTCCACATGGCCAGATTTCATTGTTTCTCATTGCCATGTAGTATTCCATGGTATAGATAAACCACATCTTCTTGATCCATTCATCTGTTGATGGACACTTAGGCTCTTTCCAGGTTTTAGCTATTGTGGAGAGTGCTGCTATGAACATTGGGGTACATGTGCTCCTATGCATCAGCATTTCTGTATCCCTTGGGTAAATTCCTAGCATTGCTATTGCTGGGTCCTAGGGGAGTTCTATTGTTAGTTTCCTGAGGAACCTCCACACTGTTTTCCAGAGGGGCTGTACCAGTTTACATTCCCACCAACAGTGTAGGAGGGTGCCCGTTTCTCCACATCCTCGCCAGCATCTAGAGTTCTCTGATTGGCTCATTTTAGCCACTCTGACTGGCTCTTATGTCCTTTGTTAAACGGACAAGTGGGAGCTGACCCTAAGGAGAGGAAGATCATCGTCAGCCCGAGGTATCTTGCGAGTTACTCTTTGCTTAGCCATTCCGTTTCCTAGATGACTGGCTACAGTTCTGGTTATGAGCATAAGCCCTGGAAGCAACTCCTGGCTGCATCACTCGCTAAATGCTGGTCTTGGGGACGTTAATTAGCTATTTAGTGTCTTCCTTCCCTGCTGGTAACATGGAAACGGTAATAATATCCACACCAGGAGACTGTTGTGAGAATTACATGAAATGAAACATAAAAGGTACATGGACAGTGCCTGTGATATAGTAAGTATTTAATAAATTTCAGCTATTATCATTGTATTTATCTTGACTATTATCTTGGCATATAAGAGAGAAGTGTATTCCACTGCTAATGTGCTGTGTGACCATAAGCAAGTTTTTGAGCCTCTCTGAGCATGTTTCTCCATCTGTAAAATGATGACATAGTTTTTGTAGTGTCTGGTATCTAGATGACCTAATTCTTCTGTGAGGCTAATTTGCGTGGAACTACTTGGAGGTGTTTAGAAGAAGGACATGACATATATCAAATGTAGTAGTATTAGAATAGCAGCCCATTCACTATCTCCTTTTCCTGCTTTATTTTTCTCAGTGTTATTTATCATGTTCTTTCTAATTTATTTTATCGACTGGCTACCCCCACTAGTATGTAAACTACCTGAGGACCCAGATTTGTATCAGATTTGCTCATTGCTGTATCCGTCGTGTCTACAACATGTAGTAGGCACTCAAATATTTACCAACAGAATAAAAAAAAAGGTCTTGACTGAGACTTAGCGATAGCAGTTGAAGACATAGAGTAGCTGTGAGCACCATGGAACTTAACAGGTCACCTGTCACTCTGGCTCTCCTGTACTAATATATGGCAGAGTCACAACCAGCTGCATCTGGTAAGGGAAGGGTCATGTGGAAGACCTTCTTTAATCAGTGATACTGTGTTAGGTGGCTTTAGGTGCTCTTGGTATGATGAAAAGACTCGATCCTCAGCCTCAGTGAGCTTATTGTACACTGTGAGAACACACAGGTGGTCACTCCCATTGTATTTAAAATGAAATCTAGACTTTGTACTTGCTGGACCCTGCTTTCTCCTTTGAGGCTTCTGAGCTACACACATTATGCTCCACTAACTTTATTTCAGTTCACTGTTTTGAGCACCACGGAGTCTTAAAGGTTTTTTCTAAGTTTATTTATTTATTTTGAGAGAGAGAGAGAGAGTGAGCATGCACGGGAGGGGCTGAGAGAGAGAGAATCTCAAGCAGGCTCTGCTCTGTCAGGGCAGAGCCTGATGCAGGGCTCAGACTCAAAACCATGAGATCATGACCTGAGCCAAAATCAAGAGTCAGACGCTCACCTGACTGAGCCACCTAGGTGCCCCGAGCACCAGACTCTTAACAGCTTTGCTACTTCTGTGCTTTCTATTTCTTCTGTTTAGAAGGTTCTTCTCCTGACTCTTCCTGAGTTAAGACCCTTGTCTCCTTCATATCTGTGTATAAGTGTTATCTCAGTGAGGTCTCTTCTCACCTCCTTATCTAAGCAATGCCCTGCCTGCTTTCCTCTCTTTAGATTTTTCTCAGCACTGATGATATGCACTTATAGTTAGTGCTTTCCTCTCTCACTCATTAGAATGACAGCTCCACAAGGTGAGGAACAATGGCTGGCTTGGTCATCACTGTATCCTTAGTGCCTAGAATAGTGTCTGGTACATGTACATAGTAGGTGCTCAAGAAATACTTGCTGGATAAATGAGCACTGTGCTAGGTGATGGTGATGAAACTGACAATATCTGAACCCTTTGGGAGCTCAATAGCTAATCAAGAGTAAAGAGGTAGTGACAAGACTATTACAGGGTGAACCTAAAAGCACTCAGGAGGTTGTGGAAACATCTAGAAGGGGCACCCAAATCCATCTTTGTGAATCAGCAGTGGTGATATGGTAGTCAAGGAGGGCTTCCTGAAGGAAGAAGTGATGAGTCTAAGTGTGAAGCATCTGTGGGAGTCGGGGGTTAGAGAAGAAGAAATAATAGAAACAAAGAGATTGTTTTGAATACTTCAGGAATTGCATCATTATTTTCATGGTTTTAGGGCAGACATTCTTAACCTCAACAGACTGATTGCTCCGCCTTAAGAGAAAATATTATGTAACTCTATGAACAGGAAATAACATTCATAAATAATGCAACCTCTGAAGATACCAAAAATTTTTAAATGTTTATTTTTGAGAGAGAGAGCATGGCAGGAGAGGGGCAGAAAGAGAGGGAAACACAGAATCTGAAGCAGGCTCCAGGCTCTGAGTTGTCAGCATAGAGCCCCGTGTGGAGCTCGAACCCACAGACCGTGAGATCATGACCTGAACCAAAGGTGGACCCTTAACCTACTGAGCCACCCAGGCACCCCTGAAACTACCAATTCTTAAAAAAAAATTATAAAGGAGAAATAACAAGAAAGTAATAAATCTTATAAATGTGTGCTTTAGTAAGTTAATGCTCAGGCATGATTATTCTACAGGATTTAAGGAAATAAATGCTCTCACCTATTTGTATAAACTCTGTGCGTGAGGTAGCCAAAGATGGTGACTCAGGTAGGTGTGTAGTATTGGCCACCAAAAAGCATGGTTTTTTTAAATGTGATTTTCCAAAATGGTCATCAGCTCTTGGTAGTGTTACAGAGTGTAAAGTATACTCTTCCTCTTATTAAACAGGACTTGCATTTTGGGCAAATGTATTCATGGTAATAAACCATACGAAACTGTGCTTTTTGTTGATCTGTAAAGTGGAGTTAGGGGCTAGACCCAGAAATTGCAGACCACCTTTTAACCCATGGGAATGTCAACCAGACATAGCATTGCACAGGATGAAGGATGCTTTATCCCTACACAGGATTGTGCCATGCATTTCAGGGCATCCAGCATCCCTAGCTCCCATCCACTCAGAATCAGTAGTGACCCTCACCTCCCCCAATCATTGTGATGACCCAGGGTCCTCCTAAAGTCTGCATTTGGGACTATGGGAATCTAGTTTCATGGGTTTGTTTAAGCTTGCACATCTCTCATGAGCTATTTAGTGCATGTACCTGTGGGGTTATCTTGTAAGAAGTACGTCTTCTGTACTTCTGCCTTTATTTTTCTGGTACAAAAATCTTTTTGATCAATAAGACCTTACTAGGACATCTCAAAACCTTCCTTCTCCTATGCTTTTTACAGCAGGGGTTGTAAATTTGAGATTCCTCTTCATCATGCAAGAAGCTAACTGGAAAAAAGGGAACTTGGTGGGCTTGGTTGCTAAGTGGAGTGTTCATGCGTGTGGGTCCAGAGGGGGCAGATCGACTCCCCTGCTGTTGCTGCGTGGGAAGGTGGGCTCAGAGCTGCTGCCACATCTTCTGCTTTCTCAAGAGAAGCTAAAAATTGATGCTTTATGTCTATTATCTCAATTTTTTAAAAATGTCAGCAACTAACTCAAAGTTTAAAGCACACATTCAACGCAATAATGTCTCAAGCTGGATGGGGTTCTTTAATCACCTGTTTGCAGCCTGTGATATGTAGTATGTTTCCTTTCAATGGAAATTCCTTTCATTGCTCCCTCCCATGATTGAACTGTGAAAAAAAAAAAACTGCACATTTGAAAAAACGTACTCCTAAAGGTGATCAAGAACTCTGAACTCTTTATTTAAAAAAAAAAAAAAAAGAATGAATTATTTATTTCATGCTGTTTATTCTTTAAAATACTTTTTAAGGGGCGCCTGGATGGCTCAGTCTGTTAAGCCTCCGACTTCAGCTCAGGTCATGATCTTGCGGTTTGTGGGTTCGAGCCCTGTGTCGGGCTCTGTGCTGACAGCTCAGAGCCTGGAGCCTGCTTCAGATTCTGTGTCTCCCTCTCTCTCTGTCCCTCCCCTGCTTGCACGACTCTCTCTGTCTCAAAAATAAACATTTAAGAAAAATACATAAAGTACTTTTTAAAAGGAAACCATTACTTTTCCCTGATTTAGGATTCCTGATGTGACGTGGGTGTTTACTTTGTGCATTTCCTACTTTACTTCTTATTGGATCTTTTTCCCCCCTCTAGTGTCTGGAAGTCATGTTGTACATGTTTTAGTGCAGTCATTAAAACGTTGTATTTTGGGCAGCCACTTGCCTTTGGGGGTTGATAGCTGGTCTCCAGTGGGTTTTCAGTTTTATTTTTGTCATCTACTGTGCAGCACCCCAATCAAAGGTCAGATTATTTTAAATTAATGCCATTTAAGGAATTAGTTGTCTAGACCACTTGACTTCCCTTTGACTAGGATAAGCAACATAGAAACAGCATTCTGAAGGAGAATGACATCTAGTGGCTGGTTACTGTGTGTTCATTCCCTCTGCAGCACTAACTAGAGTCTAACTCTTCTGGTCCTGATTTCTCAAAAGTCTCTTGGCAAAATGAGCTTCTTCTACCTGCACATCATGTAATGTGTTCTCCAGGCCTTGACTGCTGTTCGCTGACAGCGTTTTGACCGACATTGTTTGGGTTCTGAGAAACGGTCAATTACATTAAGTTATAGCTTTGACAAGCTGGGAAGAACCCAAGGAGTGAGGGTTCTGTTGTCTTTAGAATCCTGAGTATTGTATTGCTTGTTTTCTGAAGACTTAATTCCATATCATATTACACAATTCAGGGCTTGCTGACCTTAAATAAATTCTCCCCACTGTTCCAGTGACCTTTCTGTAGTAATTGAAAAATGGTTTGTCTGTTTCTGAAATAAAATAACAGGTGGCTCTGATAGGGGTGACCTTGATGTTGCTTAGGAAGCATGGTAGTATCCATGGTGAACCATGGTGCTCGAGACCGTAGCATTAAGTGTGATTTCTTCCTCAGGACAAAACAGTCCTCAGCCCAGTGTGTAAGAGAAAGGAGCAACAGGTATTTAAATTATTTGGTTTTAAACATTGAAAAGGTAACACATTTAAGATGGCTTTTTAAAAAATCCAGGCTATTTGTCACAGAACTATGATGAAGTTTTTGAAGACATAACATATATGAGTATTAAAGAAAAAGAATTCTAAAATACACATGAGTAAGATAAAGGTAAAAAATAATGTAATCCCCAAATCTTACTCCTCAGCTGTAACGTTGGTTTATAGTTGGTGTGTTCCCCCTCCCCATCTCACCCCTTATTATATTCCCGTATTTCTACATTTGGAAGTATCAATGGGAACATCCTGTCTTCTCCTCCTTTAACTTCATTTTATTCACTTACTATGTTATGAATAAGTAAGAATCTTTTTACCTTCATTTTAATGGCTACTGGCTCCTCCATTGTATGCCAGTACTTTAATTTTAGATAGCCAATCCTTGTGGGGTGGGTTGTATTCAGAATCCTGGCAGTTTTTACAGTATCGAAACTAGTTGTTGTAGACTTGTATATGTGCAAGATTATCTTTTAAGGAGAGATTGCTGGAAATGGAGTTGCTAAATCAAAATTGTGCCCATTGAAAAACTTTCTGAGAGACATTGTTGGTTATCCTTTAGACAGATTTATTACTTGACCATCTTAAAGTGTGGGCCTTCCTTAGAGTATACCTGAAGGGTTTAACAGACAAAATCTCATTCTGGGCAAGGGTGAAACAACCTTGATGAGTGGGCCCAGGTGTAGTTAGTACCTTACACTCTTTGTAGCAATCTGTGCCTCACCTGTTGAACCTAAAAATCACAAAGGATATTTTTGTCTAAAACCCGAATTTGGCTTTGTGGAAGGAGTTACCTAAGGACTGATGTGTGAACTCAAATGAATACATTTGGTATTTTATATATTTAGCAAAACATAATATAAATGGGACGAAAAGCACTTCTAGGAAAAGTGAATTCTTCGAATGGTCCATAAGGCTGATGCATTGGTTCATTCAGTAGTTACCGAGACTTGGTTATCATTAAACCTTCTAAACACAACTGCACATGTGACTTTGGGTATTTTGAGTGAGATTATTAGGTATTTATTCTCCAATGTTTTCTAATTTTACCTTTTATGTATTTTTAGACAAATGCCCTTGAGTCTGTGAAGCTGGTGGTATTTAATTAGTTTTTAATATGGAAAAATGCCTTCTTGATGACTAACTTGAGGCTGCTTTTTAGATGTGCCAGCAAACCCTGAGTTACTACTTTTATACTCCATCTAGGCGTAGGTAGGACTTAATATTTTAGATTAGTGCTACTTAAACTGAGGCTACCGGAAATTGAGAGTAAGGGGAACGTCCCTGAGGGTTTTCTCTCTTAAACAGTAATCTTTATATAATTTAAGTCCAAGAAACACGGGTTTGTGATTTACTAAAGATGGAAACTTACTGTGGGGTTTTGAGTAGACAAAAACGATGTTTGTTGGAAAATGTTAAATTTTATTTTGCTGAAGGTATTAATTTTTCCCACTTTGACATTGTTTTCTTGAATCTTTTGTCCATATTAGCTGAGACAACAACTTAGCAGAAAGAACAAATGCCTTTGTAAAAAATATAAGCCTTCCGGGGCGCCTGGGTGGCTTAGTTGGTTAGGCGTCCGACTTTTGCTTAGGTCATGATCTTGCGGTTTGTGGGTTCGAGCCCCACATCGGGCTCTGTGCTGACTGCCAGCTCAGAGCCTGGAGCCTATTTCAGAGTCTGTATCTCCCTCTGTCTCTGACCCTCCCCCTGCTCACGCTCTCTCTCTCTCTCTCCTAGAAATAAATAAAAATATTAAAAAAAAATATATATATATATAAACCTTCCTTCCAGGTGGATTCAGTCCAGTGTCATGTTTGGGAAACTACCTGCTGAACCTGCGGATACTATAGAGGTCTCTGGAAGGGTGTAGCACAAGCCTGAGACTAGGCAGAATAGAACGTGGGAGGAAATGAAGGGAGGATGTGGTTGGAGGGGAAGAGAGAGCTGAGAATGGTGCTGAAGCAATTTGGATGCCTAGGATTACCATGTCATCTACTCGGGTATTATTTCTGGATGTGTCTTGAACCCAGTGGATTTTATCGTTGTGTAACTGAGAAGAGCAAGCTGGTAACTAATTCTAGAAAAGAGAGGGAGGGTAGGAAGCCTCTGAATAGACCATTGTTTTACAAGTTGAGACACATGTGAGAAACTTAAAGTGATCTACAGTGATATAAGCAGATCATTCTCTCCTGCAGTGTGGTTTCATTTTGGTTTAAGATTGCTTTATGCAGCTTATTTTTGTCAAAAGACATACTTTCCTAAAAATATCTACATTCAAGGTAGAGGTAGAACAGACGCTGAGTTTAAAGGAAATGGAGAGGTCCTTCACCCAGCCAACTTAGTTCACCAGTTGAAATTCTCATCATTAGAACATTTCTTAATTTTAGAAACTTATGTGTAATGATAATGGTTAGAATTTACTGAATTTATTTTCTCTAAGCCTCACAGCTGCCCAGAAAGGCTTGTGTTTGTCCCCATTTTGTGAATAAGAATGCTGAGTGTGACTTGATGAGATTAAGTAACTTGGCCAAGATGATAAAGGTAGTATGTGTGGAGCTAAGACCAAGCCCAGAAGGGTGCTGTGAAAATGCAGACTATTCCTTGAGAAAGACACCATTAACTCCTTGGCATTTGCTAGTGTCTGGCCTCAAGGAAAGGGAAACTCCAGGAAGAGAATAATGGAAAGGATCCTGAAATATATAGCTGGTCACCACGGTTTTATTATTCATCAGATACTGAATTTCTTCCTTGTTTTACCCTAGGTTTGGGGGAAAAGGCTGCAATCAACAGTTTGTTTACTGCCTAGGACAAAACTAGTTCCCCTTCAGCATGATTATGTGATAACGGTGCTTTCTGAGTTTTACAGATAGATGGAAAAAAAAATGACTGTTGATGTTCATGGACCTGGCAGACTATCCTGGAACCCTCTTTTCAGCTCTGCCTTGTGCCCTAGTATACTAGGCTAGTAATTTGAACTAGTAATATCTCCCAGACCCATTTGTAACTGCAGATTTGAAGTTAACCCAGATGTGGGTTACATTACTTGAGGTGTACAGCATCGTGCTTTGACAAGTCCATATGTCATGCCCACCTTAAGTGTCGCTCCCATCTGTCATCATACTGTAAATTACAATACCATTGATCATTTCCCTGTGCTGTGACTTACTCATTCCATCACTGGAGGCCTCTGGCTCCCAGTCCCCTTAACTCACTTTGTCCACCCCCACCCTCTCCCCTCTGGCATCTACCAGTTTGTTGTCCTTATTGATGGGTCTGTTTCTGCTTTTTTTTTTTTTTTTGGTCATTTGTTTTTAGATTCCATGTATAAGTGAAATCACATGGTATTTGTCTTTGACTCATTTCACTTAGCATAATACTCTCTAGGTTTATCTATGTTGCCAGGAGTGGCAGGATCTCATTCTCTGTAATGGCTAAGGAATACTCCAGTGTGTGTGTGTACATGTGTGGGCTCACACTGCAGTATAGATGTGTGGTTTATTTTTTAAAATTTTGTTTATTTATTTTGCAAGAGACAGACAGTGTGAGTGGAGGAGGGGCAGAGAGAGAGAATCCCAAGCAGGTTCTATGCTGTCAGCAGAGAGCCCCATACAGTGCCCAAACTCTGCAAACTCTGAGATCGTGACCTGAGCTGAAACCAAGAGCCGTAATAAGCTTAACCAACTGAGCCACCCAGGTGCCCCAGATGTGTGATTTTTAAAATCAGACATTATTAACCAAAACTTCAAGTGTACGCAGAAGTAAATAGTATAATAGACCCCTTTTGTACCCATTATCCAGCTAACTGTGCAACGTCGAAAAAAACCTTTTAATCTTGGAGCCTGTTTTCTCTTCTTTAAAATGGGGATGATGATGGGGCCCCAGGGTGGCTCAGTCGGTTGAGCATCTGACCTCGGCTCAGGTCATGATCTCATGTTTCGTGTGTTCAAGCCCCACATCAGGGTCACTGCTGTCATTGCAGAGCCTGCTTCAGATCCTTTGTCCCCCTCTCTCTGCCCCTCCCCGCTTGCACTCTCTCAAAAATAAAACATTAAAAAAAGTTTTTAAATGAGGATAATCCTTCAGGGAACTGCTATGAAAATTAAATAAATTATAATAATGTCTAACAATAATAACTCAGTAAATGCTGCAATGACCTGACATTATGGTACGTGATTCCTCTGAGGTGTAGGTGGTCTTTTTATCCTCACTTTATGAGAGTAGAAACTGAGGCTCATGAGTATTAAATAACTCACTCCAAGACACAGAACCAGAAGTCAACCCAAACCAGCATTGAAAGTGTTTTATTTTTCTCCAAAACCTTAAAAGAGGATTTTTACAGATCATAAAAAGGCTATGTAAATTCTCTCCCCCCCCACTCTGTTTTTTTCAAAAATACATAAACTTTTTACATAGTCTTAACCTAAGCAGATGTCTGTGAATGCCTGAAAGAAAAGAAATATCTTTTAAAAAAGCAAAAAAGGCCAACAAAACAAGGGCAGAGGGGGTTGGCTTCTTGAACCCTTTGGTCATTTTGCTTAGCCTCAGGGCATAGCTCCGTGCAGTATTGGCTTATTTTGGGGGTTCTCTTATAAACCAGTGACATTGGTTTTGTATCACTGAGGAGAAATACAAGCCATCGTTTGCTCTTTGTGACCAGTCTTCCTTCTCCATGTACAGCATGCTGCAGACTTGGAAAAGAAGCAGAATGAGACAGAAAACAGGAAATTGCTCGGGACCATAATCCAGTATGGCAACGTGATCCAGGTAGGTCATGGCCACTCCTCTCCTCTGGAGCATTACAAAGAACAAAACTGAAAAAACAAGCACATGAAATCGGGTTTGAACAACGTTCCAGCCTCACTCCATGGAGACAGCCTGTCTGCTGCAGAAGGTCTAGTGTTTCTTCTTATATGGATTGGTCTCTTGGGCTTTTGAATTGGCTTTCTGCCAGTGCGGGAACCCACCTCTCTGCCCCGTAGTTGGTGATTTAAATTCTGTGTAGATGTTTTAAGTAGGAACTTGCTTACCTGGAAATCAGCCTAGCTGCTGCACTTCTGTTTCACATGCCTTCCTTGAAAGTTCTTCCTATTGGTGAAAATTGGATTCCCTGTAACTTTTATCTGTTGGTTCAAGAGCTCATCTTAGGGGTAATATGAGCAATTCTGGGCCTTCAGATAGAATATTTGGTGATAGATCTCATGTCTTGTCTCACCGGTTGTAAGGTTTTTTTTTTTGTTTATTCCTTGTGTCTTTAGAGTTGGTGTGGGATAAAACACAATCTAGGAAATAGCTACTGTGGAGTTTGCTAAGAAAATCTTTCTGGGTCTATCCTTGCAGAAAACAGTATAAGAACATCCAGAGCCAAATGTAGCCTTTTTGTTTGTTTGTTTATCTAGTTGCCAGCTTGTTTTGACGAAGGGTAGTCAGTACCAACCTTTGAGAACCTGACCCATGTGGTTATCTTGCTTCATTATTTCCCTCTCTGTAAGATTTTACTTATCATTTAAACCTTACTGGTTACAAAGATATCCTTTCCCATTGTTATTTCTATTAGATAGAGAGCAGTGATAATCTAGAGCATGGGAAAACTAGAATTGCCACATGGGTAACAGTAAACTTTTATGTTTAAGTGGGTTATTATTTGGCCTTCTGGAATAGTAAAGTGGCTTTCAAATCCTTCCAGTCACACTCTGCCTCCCTTTCAAATTCTGTCCAACTGAGAAAGAACACAAGCGGCCACGTGGGCCCAGAGTTCAGTATCTGCTTTTAACACTGGGCCAGGCCAGTGCCTTCAAAGTCAGAGCAAAGACTCCCTGATAGGGTGAGATGAGAAAATATGACTTAAAGTAAAGATGACAGATGGGCACAGGGACTAAGAATGTAAGCCCTTAAGTGCATTCCAATTCATATTTTGTGACTTAGTGACTGTGAGATTTTGGGCAAGAGATGTTGCTGTGTCTCAGTTTGCTTACCAGCAAAATGGGAATAATAATGGTATTTGTTTTCTAGAATCATTGAGAGTCCAAAGTAAGCTCTGAATACATTTTAGCTAATGTTATTTATTGTTACTTTTTCAAAGCCTGGATCTTGGGATCCATCTGTAGGTAATGTCAGTTTATTATAAACCAAGTGAATTCAGCACCTGGACAGGTGTATGGAAGATCAGGGGCCACTCACCAGGGTAACAATGAAGATGTAAAGAGGACATTGTCTTCCCCTGTATATCATGGCCAGGGGATGTCAGGGGCTCACAAGTCAGACAAATTACTCCTTTACCCCAATAACACTGAAAGAAGATTGTAGACTTTCCAGGCATATTCTAGAAACTGTATCTGTTGGCCTATGAAAAAGGGATATTGGCAGTTGGCAATAAAGTTCCATATCAGTCTTCATATTTTTCCAGGATTTGGGCAGTCTTTGATTCATTCTTCCTTTTCTCGTATAGCCTGTTAAGTCGGGAAGCATGAATCAATGCTTCCTGATATAGACCTACTCTGAGACAAATTGTTTCCCATCTAGATCTTTGTTTCTCCTAAGAATTAAGAATAAAATGCCTAGCAATTCACGGTGGAAATTGATAGCAGCCATGTTCCTCCACATGGAGTAACTCTCCCTTACAGGGTCATCCCTTAAACTATTTCTTGTGCTCAAAGATGCTTTTCCATAGCTCCACATTAAGGTCAGGGATACTCAGACTGCAGTTCCTCAGCTCTTTTACCTGGAATTAGATGTTAACAGATGGCAGAGTGGTGTTCCTTGCTGCTGGTGCATTTGACCTGAGCAACATCCATCTTGTCCAGGGCCGTGTTGAGAGGTATAAATAAAATATTTCTTCTTCCTTCTACTTCTTCTCCCTTTGCTCTTTTTTATTTTCTAATTATTCTCTGCCTTAGGCAGTTTTATGACTCCATAACTTCACAGTTAGCTCAAGGGTGGAAGGAATGTTTGATACATATTTATGTGACTGAGGGAGAAATCATAGAGATTCAGACTTGCTGGCACTCACCTTTTTCTCTCGGTGGGTTTTCAGCTCCTGCATTTGAAAAGTAATAAATACCTAACTGTGAATAAGAGGCTTCCAGCACTGCTGGAGAAGAATGCCATGAGAGTGACTTTGGACGAGGCTGGAAATGAAGGGTCCTGGTTTTATATTCAGCCATTCTACAAGCTGCGATCCATCGGAGACAGTGTAAGTGCCAAGTCTGGGGATTGCCCCGTGCCATGCCTCCAACCATCACTATATATAAAAGTCAACTAGGAGAGTTTTATAGTTGGAACCAGAGACTTATCCTGTATGAAGAGAAGGGAATCACTATGGAAACCAGTGTTTGGGGAAACAGGGAAATTTGGAGAGAAGTGTGACCTAAATACAGTAGCTGTGTTTTTCCTACTGAGTTTCTGAAAAAAAAATTACATGAGTAGCCCACTGCTTCAGTAACTCCACAAAAACAGCTTTCATATATTAATGTCCTTGGCAGTGTCCCTGTCATTCTAGATCGGTACCTCTCTGTTTTGGAAATAAAGTTAGTAAAGAAGGAGGATAGCAAATAAGGAGATACAGCAGGGAACGAGAATGGATTTTAGGATTATCTTCACTTGTTCCTTTGTTGATAAGCCTGTAGGCTCTCCATCCCATTTCAGTGACTGCAGTGGGTCCTGAACTGGCTCCTCTCCTGAGAGATCATTAGGATGTAAAGCCACTGAAATACTTCTTCATGTGACTTAGAACAGTTCTGCTGCTTGTCAGCTACATTAGTACGTCATTATGTGGGCCTGGACTTGACAATGAATAAGTTTCAGTGCCATCGAGCTGCATTTCTGACCTTGTTAAAGATTCTGAAATAGTAATTGTTTACCAAAACAGGCTGCCCTTAAACAGCTTGAAATATCAAAATGCTCACTTAGCCTTAATCGAAAACTAGACTGCCATTTTCAATATTGCCATTTAAGTTTACAAGCTTTGGGCAACCTGTGTGTTAGTTTATATATTGGTGTGTGTATTAATTTATATGCATCATACCAGAAGCATGTAAAAGCAGCCCATTCCTTCCCAGTTACAGTCAATATTAATCCTCAACTGAGAATAGAAGAACAAGTCCAGTAAAGCTTAGTTTACACCAAAAGCTTTGGCTTTTTTTGAGTTCCTTATATATATTTGGAGTTAGGGAAAATTTAATTGTAGATACCCCCCAAATGTATCAAACTGAAAAGAGATGAGTTTTACCTCTTGGAAACCATCGTTTCTGTTCTCCTACCTTCTACCCTCCTAATAAAAGATAAATATGCTTGTCCCGAATTTCAGCAAGTCCTTAGCTTTCTTGTCCTTTAAATGTACCTGTTTAGCCGTGCCTTTGTTGAGCAGTTGGTTATCCTTTGTAGGATAGTAATTTACAGAGAACAAGTGTTGATCCATTCTTGGGTCATGAGATCAATTTAGTGGCTTGTGACACTCATTTTAGAAAGTGGAATAGAATAGATAGTATCAAGCTGTCCTAAACATAATGAGGTAAGTATTGTTTTAGGGAGGTAACTTCTGTTTCAGATAAATATAGATATGTATATCTATATATGTACACACACACATATCCACGTATGTGCACATAAATAGGTATGACTGGATTATAATAGAAATGTATTTCTTAATGTGATTTGTACCCAAAAAAGTATGAAAGTCATTGCTTTAGATCTATAAAATTAGGGCTTTTTTCTTTCAAAGATAGACTTCCTTCAGACACTATTCTGCTTCTACTCCCAGTATTAGTTGGAGCTTATTTACATGTATCTGTTAGCATAGGAAGAGGGGGATATTGACAGCTGACAGTGGGGTCCCACGCTGGTCTTAGCATTTCTCCAGGGATTAGACAGGTGCTGTTGGACTTCCCTGCCTGGCCCGTATACGAAGGCGTCGGCTCTGCTGGCTTAGGATGTACCACGTTTAAGGGTCGGACTAAGGACTGTCAACTATCCTCCACCACTTCTGATCTGTTTGGTGAAAAGCTCTGTTGGTCTTTTCCTTTCCAGGTGGTTATAGGTGACAAAGTTGTACTGAACCCCGTCAATGCTGGCCAGCCCCTACATGCCAGCAGCCATCAGCTGGTTGATAACCCAGGCTGCAACGAGGTAAGGGGTACCCCATTATGGCTTGTGGGCAGGCATATGCTGTAGGAGCAGGCCTTCCTGGGGCCAGCACATGTGCATGCTGAAAGTGACCTCTTTAGTGGTTTGGGGCAGCATACCTCTTCTGCAGGTAAGTAACAAAGGCCCAGAATCAAGGCTGTCACATGGGGTTATGCACACCCAGGCACTGGGTGGTGGATGGGGGCTGGTAATTACCCTGGGGTGCAGCGTTCTAAGCCTTATATCACTGGGATATTGGTATCTGATTTGTTAAGCCAGAAAAGGGCCCCTGGTACCAAATTTTTCTGGCCACAAGGGTACCTTTTTCCAATTTGTCTCCCTTAAGAGCCTGCCTTTGGCTGATGATGATCACAACCTTGCGAGAGTGATATGTGGCTTTTGGGTGTACATCTCCTTGGTCTCAAACTGGCAATTATAGGACAAAAGGACAGCGACTTGATTGTGACATAAATACTTGTCTGATGGTTGAAAACACCAGCTCTGGAGTCCAGTAGATGTGGATTAAAATCCCACTTCTGCCATTCCTTAGCTCCGTGTCTGTAGGTTAGTTACTGTACATTTCCCTTACCTCCCTGTGTGTTAGTTTTCCCATCTCTGAAATGGGCATGATGGTAGCCTAGTGTCTGGCACTTAGTCCGTGTTCAGGCAGTGGCTGCTGCCATTAGTGATGGTCATTCACATTGCAGAGTGTATTCACTGGACGCTTCTTACCTTTATACCTTTTATTAGTACTTGTTTTTATTGAGCTTTTACTGTTTGGCTACAGTATAAGAGACTTGGAGAAGGTCAGGAAGCGAGGTTCCTGGAGTCGTTTCTTTTTTTTTTAATTTAATGTAATTTTTTGTCAAATTGACTAACATACAGTGTGTAAAGAAAGTGTGCTCTTGGTTTTGGTTCACCGCTTACATACAACACCCAGTGCCCATCCCAACAGTGCCCCCCTCAATGCCTATCACCCATTTTCCCCTCTCCCTGCCCCACCCCCATCAACCCTTAGTTTGTTCTCAGTATTTAAGAGTCTCTTAGGGTTTGTCTCCCTCCCTCTCTAACTTTTTTTTCCCCCTTCCCTTCCCCCATGGTCTTCTGTTACGTTTCTCAAGGTCCACATGAGTGAAAACATATGATATCTGTCTTTCTCTGACTGACATATTTCACTTAGCATAATACCTTCCATTTCCGTCCATGTTGTTGCAAATGGCAGGATTTCATTCTTTCTCATTGCCAAGTACTATTCCATTGTATATATAAATCACATCTTCTTGATCGATTCATCAGTTGATGGACGTTTAGGCTCTCCATAGTTTGGCTATTGTTGAAAGTGCTGCTATAAACATTGGAGTATACGTGCCCCTATGCATTAGCACTCCTGCATCCTTTGGATAAATTCCTAGTAGTGCTATTGCTGGGTTGGGTAGTTCTATTTTTATTTTTTTGAGGAACCTTCATACTGTTCCTGGAGTCATTTCAAGCATACGTGGTGGTTGGTGCAAATGCACCATTAATTACCAAACAATCTGATAGGCCAGTTGAATTTGCAGTTCCTGTGATCTTAACATTAGGGCTTTTGGGCAGAAACATAGCCCGGCCTTTTGGGCTGGAAGACACAGTTTTTGTAAAGGACATGTAAAGAAAAATAGCTGTCATTTGTTTTCCAGGTCAATTCTGTCAACTGCAATACAAGCTGGAAAATAGTCCTTTTCATGAAATGGAGTGATAACAAAGATGACATACTGAAGGGGGTGAGTCAGATACTTTATAGGCTGCCAGCATTTGGCTCTCAATGGGGCAGCAGCTAAGTTCTCTTTTAAAATTGGTTTTGCTTCTTGACTTTTAGGGTGACGTGGTCAGGCTGTTCCATGCGGAGCAGGAGAAGTTCCTCACCTGTGATGAGCACAGGAAGAAGCAGCATGTCTTCCTGAGAACTACTGGCCGGCAGTCGGCCACATCTGCCACGAGTTCCAAAGCCCTGTGGGAGGTGGAGGTAAGAGGTGGGGCCAGAGAGGGAGAGCGAGAACTCATTGGTCGTGGGGTACTAAGCCCACCTCTTGACACAAATGGGTCAGGATAACGGATGAACACGTCATGTCATATCCGAGGGATGCTGGATGTGTTGATGGAGGAAAAAGATGTCTACTTTGGAAGCAAGCTGGCAACTGGAACTTTCTTTCTCTTAGCTGTCTAATCATCTTTTCCTTCCATGTCGTCTTTTCCTTGCTCATTTGTCTTTCACAACATTATGTCATTGAGTGCCTACTCAGCATGATATAGAGGTGTCTCCTGTCGGTGACAGGATAGAAAGGCATCCAGTTCACTGGATGGCGAAGTGGGAAGAGGCACGTTCCCTGTGCTCTGGAGATCGAGATCAAGGAGGGAGGAGTTCAAGTTGGGTGAGGGAGGTAATGTCTGCGCTGGTACTTAGAAGGTGATGTGTATTTCCAGAGGTAAAGATGCACAGAGTGTAGGTCACTTCATGTCAGACGGTGGTGCAGAATCGGGAATGTGAGACAGCATTGAGATCAGACTCTGCATCCCATTTCAGTAGGGAGCAGAGGATAGGCAGGGAAATGAAACAGAAACTGGTCTTGGAGACCAGAGGCTGAAGGGCATGTACCCAGGCTGTGAGAAGCTGGGATTTAAGTCATAAGTAGGGGAGGAGCTTGGAGAGTAGTTTTGAGAAGGGGAGTAATGTAATCAGTGTGCTACTTAAGGAGATAGAGGATTATGCTCACAGCGTGTTATTTATTGAGAGGAGGTAGAGAGAGATGAGGTGAGATGAACCCCAAAGACAGTGGCATGAGTGCTTGGTGACAGAGGTGACTAGGGCCTGACCTGCAGGGACATGGCCCCTCCCCCAAAGTCCTCCTCTCTGCTTAACTGCAGCCCTTGGGGTACATGTGTCTGTCTTATCTTGCCCCCTCCCTTTTTCCTCCCTTCAACTGTTTTATGGTTTTATTGAGATACAGCAGACATAAAGCATCTAAGTCAAAAGTACACAACTTGATGAATTTTTACATACACTTACAGTTGTATAACTAGCACCCAGGTCAGGAAGTAGAAAACTAGCAGTACCTAGACACTCCCTTGAACCTCTTTTTCAGAACTGTCTTTTTTTTTTTTCCTAGAAAAATAACCAGTGATTTGATTTTCATCTCCATGGTTAGGTATTGTCTGTTCTTCAACTTCATATAAATGGAATCTGACCGTATATAATCTATTTTTGGTCTTGTTTTTACACTCCACATAATTATTTTGAGATTCATGTTGCTGCATGTGTCAATAGTTCGTTCCTTTCTGTTGGTGAGTAGTGTTTCACCATAAGGTATCCCACAATGTGTTCATGTGTTCATGCACGTTTGAGTTGATCCAACTGGTGGCTTTACAGCTAAAGCTTCTGTGGGCATTATAAATGTGTACAAGTCTCTTTATGGTCATGAGCTTTCATTTCTCTTTGCTAAATGTTTAGTAATGGAATAGCTGGATTATATGGTGGATGCATGTTTAAAAAAACTACCAAACTGTTTTCCAAAGTGCTCGTACCATTTTATATTCCTACTCGCAGAATATGAGAGTTTCAATTCTTCCACGTTGTCACCATCACTTGGCATGATCAGTCTTCTTGATGCAGCCATTTAATAGGTGTGTGGTGAAGTTTTGTAGTGCTTTTTTCTTTTTTTAAATGTTTATTACAGAGACAGTTGGGGAGGGGTAAAGGAGAGAGAGGGAATCCCAAGCAGGCTCCATGCTCAGTGAGGAGCCTGATATGGGGCTCAGCCTCACAAACTGCGAGATCATGACCTGAGCCCAAATCAAGAGTCACACACTTAACCAACTGAGCCACCCATGTGCCCCTCTTAATGCTTTTAATCTACATTTCCCTGATGGCTGATGATGTTGAGCATTTTTTCATGTGTTTATTTTCCATCAATGTATTGTTTTCAGTGAAGTGTCTGTTCTTATATTTTGCCCATTTAAAGAATTGTCTTAACTTCTCCTTTAATGTGGATGTTGTAATACTCTGGTTTATCTTACCTGTTTTATAGAAAAATTTGTGCAGTTTTCATGATGAAAGGAACCTACATGAAGTTTTCAGTTCCTACCTCCTCTTTTTTTTCTTCTCTGTCATCTTCTCTCCACACCCAAAGCACTTGTTTGTAGTTTAGTTAGTGTCTACAGAGAGACACTTTCAATCCTACTAGGTTATAAACTCCTTTTGAGTTAGACCTTTGGCATTGATCACCGATGTCACCATTGTACTCAGCACCGAGTTTTATATGTTCAAAACAGTTTATTTTGAAGTACTTTTCATATGTTATTTGGATACTAGAGCCAAAAAAAAATATTGAGAGAGAGGGAGAAGGACAGTGCACTCCACTTTGTGGAATGTCTGCATCCTGTTGCATTCCTGTAAGGAGTTGTGAATTTTGGGGCACCTGGGTGCCTCAGTCGGTTTGGTATCTGACTTTGGTTGAGGTCATGATCTCTGGTCTGTGAATTTAAGCACCGCATCGACTCTGTGCTGACATCTGGAGCCTGCTTCGGATTCTGTGTCTCCTTCTCTCTCTGCCCCACCCCTGCTTGTGCGTTCTCTCTCTCTCTCTCAAAAATAAATAACACATTTTTTAAAAAAACTTTCCTTTAAAAAAAGAAAAAGGACTTTTGATGTTTCTTCCACTGTTGTTAACCATTCTTCCTCTTGCAGGTAGTCCAGCATGACCCATGTCGGGGGGGAGCCGGGTACTGGAACAGCCTCTTCCGTTTCAAGCATCTTGCCACTGGCCATTACTTAGCAGCAGAGGTAAGTAGCAGCCTCTGTGTCTCTCTCTTTCAAGGCTCACACATGCTTTATTTTCATTTACCTGTGGCCTTTGGGTAGTTAGACACTTAGGGTAATGCTCAGTCATCTTGTTTTTCCTTCTGCTTTTCTGTTTCCTCCTGCCTCATCTTCCTGCTTATAGACAAGAAAAGGTAAAGATGATTAACACGTTTTAGTACTTCACAGGGATGTTGATCAACATGTGGGGGAGAAAGTAAGTTAGAAAATACTGTCGTGGGAATGTAACATACAGCATGATGACTGTATGTTTGAAAGTTGCTAAAAGAGTAGATTTTTTAAGAGAAAGGAGCACTAATCTGGGATTTAGGATTATAGAAATTTTTGCTTTTGCATTCTGCTCTCCCCACATCTTATCAACCAACCCTGCTCCTCACATGAATGTCCAAGACTCAGCTGTAGGGAAACATGGTATGTAAAGCCAGAGCCTTAAGACATGTTAAGAATTAGACAACTTTATATAGTATTCTGGTTTAGCAAAATAGGCAAGGCCTTATCTTTTATTTTCAGGAATGGCAAAAATCAAGGAAATTAACTTTACCTTAAATGTCTGTAAAAGGCTTTTGGGGAAATGCAAGACTCCATCCTCAAGGACAGGAGGAATTTACTTTTGAATTTTGGTGTTAAATTCAGGAGCCATCATACTGTGTGACAAGTGTTGGGTTTTGCTCTGCTGGAAGATGTACGATACATTTTGGGATCAGATTCTAGACGTACAGCCAAAGATACCTCCTGTTGTCTGGTTCCACTGTGGGATGGCTCAGAGGTTCTCAAGGTGATGCCTGAGTATCAATATTGCTCTTGCACCTGACCCCAAGGAAGGCTGAATCTAAATGTTCTGAATCCCTTAGGATGCTGCTTACTTGAACCTTGTACCTGACCCCAAGGAAGGCTGAATCTAAATGTTCTGAATCCCTTGGGATGCCTTGAAACTGATGATTTTGAAATATTTAAGAACCAAAGATCAACACTAAGTTGAAATTTAAATTGGAGCTATACGGAATTTTGGACTCGGCTAACCAGCTGTGAGGAAAAGTTGATTACATGCTTTGCTAAAGATCACTGGTGGTTGCATCACTTTCTGAACTCTTGCTGGAGGCCACAAGTTTTTTATGTCTAACTAAAACTAAGCAGGACTATCAGTGACTGGATACTGATTTTTTATTTATCTCAGGCATTTAACTGTTGCTTTGCTAGCGAATTCATTGTGTTCTTCTGTCGACATTTGAGAGCCGTCTATTGGTAACTGCAGATCGTTCCCTGTGTGTTGTACTCATGTGACGTGTGTGGCTGTGGCATGCTGGTTTCATGAACAGAGGGAAGGGACAAGATTTTAGCTGTTCAGAGATGTTCGCAGGCCTTGAAGTCTCCTGCAAGTGAGGCCGAGTCCTGGAGAAATCAATGGATGTTTTAATTTCCTAATGATTCTTTTTCATCAGGTAGACCCTGACTTTGAGGAAGAATGCCTGGAGTTTCAGCCCTCAGTAAGTATGAGCAAGAGCCTTCTTGTCTCCATCTGGTAGGGTGAGGCCAAATGATCTCAAACCTGCCACTTGTCATTGAGTGCTGGGAAAGTACCACTTGTCATTTAAGAAACTTCCACTTGTCATTGACTGCTGGGGATGGGGAAACATTAGGATGCCTTAAACATGGGTCTTGTTCTATGCTTTCCTTGAAGGCAGTCATAACTCCTTGTGTTCGATTGGTCCAAGACTTTCAGTGATGATGCTCTTTCTGTGTGCTTAGTCAAGGGATCTCTACCTTTAAGGTGGAGAAGTTAATGGAACTTTTGGAATGCCCCTAGGTTAGAGACAGAGATGACTCCTTAGCAGGGAAATCTTTGCCCAGCATCTGTGCCTGGTGTTCATGTGGCTGGTCTGGGGAGGCTTGGGCTGGAAGAGGTATTTTTATACGGCGGTTCTCATCCCTGCACATTCTTTATTTTAAGAGAAAGAATGGCCTTTGCATGACTTGGATCTATTGGTATCAGTGCTGCTGTCAGAGTTGTCACATAGAGTAAGTGTCCCCTCTGAGATTACTTTTAAGGGAGATCTGTGGCTTCTGTCCCTGAGGGCTGATGTGCAATTGAACCTTGAGCTCTGTGAGGAACGGAGCTGCTCTCCTGGACTGCTGATGTGTGAGGAGAGGTCTGCCATTTGTAGTACAGGAGGAAGAACATAAGGATCAAAAGCAGGGCAGGGAAGAGAGGCAGACGTGGGTTTAAATGGCAGACCCACCGCGTATGAGCTGTGTGACTACACATGCTGGTTTCTCCTCTCTGGGCCTCCATTCCCTCATCTGTAAAAGTGATGGATATGCTTGTTTTAAGGACGAAGTCATGTGTGCATAAGACGTGGCCCCTAGTAAGCTCTCAGTAAGTAGCATTTATGTAAGTTGCACAAGATCAGTAGCATTTTTAGTGCCTTTATGTCTACAAGTTTATCTGGGCTGCACAGCAGCTGAGTGAAAGGAGTTAGGGGAGATTTTACGATCTTTGCTGGACCAGTGAGGAACCAGAGAGTGGTCCTAACTCATCACATGGCTCAGGTCTCTCAGAGTTCAGTCATGTTTTTATCTCTCTCATGCTTTTGTGTGCCGTGGTTGTGGAATGTGCCAGCAGGCTTGAGTGCAGATCTGGACTGCATCTTCCTGGCTCCTCTGGAATGGTGTGCGGGTGGTTATTGTTCATGCGGAGGAGGGGTTGGGAGGCTCACCCTGTACCCACAAGGCCATCAACAGTTTCCTGCCCCTGCAAGGAGGCAGGAAGGAGCCTTCCTGCATCCCTCCCCTTCTTGTTGGCTAGGAGACTTGGGCAGAAAAGCTGGAGTTGTAAAAGTTGGGAGAGGAAGCTTGATTCTGCTCATGGGTCACATACTTCGCTGGGTTTGGCACCCAGTGTGTGTGGGAATCTTCACCTGGAATCTTACTTAGCTTGTTGGGCTCACCCTTCTCAATTCAGCAGCACCAATGAGCCCCACGCATACTAGCTCTTGTCTGGCAGCCTTTTGTACATGTGCCTTTCCTCCCACTAGGTGGCAAACGCCGACTGAACACAAAGAACATGACGCTGTTGCTCAGTCACAGGTCCAGATAGAGTGCACTTGGTGCAATTTTAATTTTCTTCAGTCTGCCGGGGGGTCTGAAACTGAACTGAGATCAGTAGCCAAGCTGTGTGTCTCAAACCAGAATCTGGTCAGGGTTTATTTTGAAAGTGGCTTGTGGAAGACTTCGCAAGTAAAAGTAGTTAGAATAGGACAAATTCTATTCAGCGTTCTTTTTTCTTGAACTGAATGTTTGGTAATCTCCAGTTGGTTCCCACTTGAGTGTAGACAGATCAACAAGCTGTGGGTTTGTTGAGGTAATGCTACAAGGTATTGGGGGAGGGCATAGCAAGGAGGAGACAGAGCCTTTGGGTATTAAAAGAGGCATTTATATTTTCTTTGTCTCTCCATTCCTTCATTTTCCTCCCCCCACTCCCTTCTTCCTTTTCTCATACTAATGTTAGGGCTGCAGATGAACTCCTAGAGCAGACTGTTGCCCTCCATCTTAGATGTTAGTCCCTCGAATTAAATTCGCTTCTGCTCTCCCTGTTGCCTGTTAGACTTAATTTCCTTTTATCCATTCCTGTTTTGGAAAGGAGTCAGTGCCTCAGCCCAAGCAAAGCAAGTTAGTGACAAAGGAAATGTGTTTTTCCCGGTAGATGCAGGTGGGTGTTGTCATTGTGCAAGGATGTTAAAAATTAAAAATAATCTCACGTAGAGTCTCAGTACTGGGAGAGACTGTGCAAAGCGTATGAGAGGACCTGATAGTCTGAGCTTGCTGCTTAGATCTGCTCAGGCAGATGGGCTCTGGAGCCTAGAGTGTGTTCTCACAGTTTCTCAGGAAAACTTTCATCATTGTTCATTAGTCTTGACTGTCAGAGATTTTCTTCAATCTCCGCCAAATCCCTTACATCGCAGCAGAGGCCCCTTTTCCCCTGGATTGTCATCGGCAGTACTCCTTGATTAATTTCAAATGTTTTTTTCAGGGCTAGTCTGACTTCTCACATATTTTTCTTGGCCACACTGGGATCTCTGTTTACAAACACCTGGATTCAGATTACTTGTTTCTCCTGGGAAGGAGCTGTATCATATTATTGCTAGACAGTTTAACCGTAGATTAACACAATGACCCATAACCAAATCTACAGGATGAGTTTTCTCAAAGTGCTTCTTTTCTCTTCCAACTACTGCAGACGGATGTAGCTATATGGACTTCTTCGTCACCTATAGCACTCTTTCCATGGACATCTGTTATTGTAACCCTGCATTGTTTAAACATTTTTATTGCAACACAAGAAGGTAGAGTGTCAATATTCTTGACATGGGTGGCTGATTATCATCTTTTATGACTTCTCTGAAACTCTCATTCTTTTCCTGCCAACTGCTGATGTTCACTATTGTTTCTTCCCTGTTCCTGTGGACTGTGCAGTGATTATAGTGAGTGAAGGGTCTGGCATGCAGATTCCATGACTTGATGACTTTTCCTCCTCAGGTGGACCCTGATCAGGACGCCTCTCGAAGCAGGTTGCGAAATGCCCAAGAAAAGATGGTGTACTCCCTGGTCTCTGTGCCTGAGGGCAATGACATCTCCTCCATTTTTGAGCTGGACCCCACTACTCTCCGTGGAGGTGATAGCCTTGTCCCAAGGTAGGGTTCTAATATGGCCCATCCTCAGTGAGTCAGAACTGGTGTCTGTGGCCTGGTTGGGCTCCTTGGGATCCACATCACCGTTGCCTTTCTCAAAGCTCTTGTAAAAGATTTGTTCTGGTTGCCTGTTGGAATGGTGTCTTACCTTTTATTTTTTATGGCTCACCAATTAATAAGTTCTCAGTAGTTGGATAAGAAGTGTTTTATTGAGGTAAACAAGTCAAAACTGTAAGCTCACATAGCTTCTTATTTCTTGTTTTTATTTTTTAGTGTTTTACTTAATTTTGAGAAAAAGAGGAGAGTTGTATGTATGTGAGCAGGGGAGGGGCAGAGAGAGAGAGAGAGAGAGGAGGACACAGAATCTGAAGCAGACTCTAGGCTCTGAGCTAGCACAGGACTCAAACTCACGAACTGCAAGATCATGACCTGAGCTGAAGTTGGACACTTAACCCACCGAGCCACCTAGGCACCCCTCAAGTAGCTTCATATTTCTAGTTTCCTCTACTGTCTTCCTCGTTCCCAAACTTGAGAGATCTCCTAGTCAACTGAGGAAACAATTGTAAAGAAACTCTGAGAAAAGGAATATTTGGAGTTCCCCGAATATAGTATTGAGATGTCAGACCATTGGTCTTTTAAATTTTATTAAATTTGACTCTTAGTTTTGTTGGATAAGAATGCATTTTGGTGGAGTGATTAACTGGCCTCTAAATGGTATGAAGGCTCATGCTTAACCCCAAAACCAGCAATGATATTAATAATGGCTCTTATTTATTGAGTGCTGAGCATATGCTATGTTCAGTGCAAAATACTTTGTGTTACATCATTTCACCTTCACAAAAGGTATCTTCCCCTTCCTATAGAAAAAGAAACTGAAACTTAGAGAGTTAGAGCAATGTCACATGTCAGCCCATTCCTTTGCAGAGCCCAAAATCTTAAATGTTTAAAATAGAGTAGTGTGGACATTTCTCAGCCTTCAACACAGCATTGGTTAGTAACACTTTTTTTGGCATTTGTGGATTTTACACATTATTTTTGAGATAAAGACAAGTATTTAATGAGTACACATGTGTTTTATAAGTTTATAATTGTTAGGTAAAAAAAAATCAGGGTTTTTTTTCATAAAGAGAAAAATGTGAGATAGGGGATTATGGAAAGCGGTTACATTCTTCTGTGAGCCGTGGCATCTGATTCATTTCTGTATTTTGGGGGTTTTGGCACCATATTAACAAAAGTCTGATTCATACACATAACTGGTTACAAATAGTAAGATTTAACAGCTCCCTTGCCATCTCTGGTTACTTTTTAAGCAGAGACAGCAGAAGCAGCTTCATTCCACAGACTGAACCCAGACTCAATAACCTGTTAACACAAATTAACTTTTCATCATTTTCCATACACTTGACTGTGTATGTGCTATTTTAAATTACATTATTTAGATCCAAATCAAACATCAGAGAGACCCAAAGATCCTGTCTCGAATGTCCCAGAGGTTAGTAGACTCCGATCCCTATTTGTAAGCCTTTTGCAGAAAACCTACCAGCTTGTGCTGAGCTGGTATCAGCGGCCAAAGCACCACTTCCCTGGGCTGGTGCACGCAAGTGCCTGTTGGCAAAACGAGGATTCGAGGAAGGTGTGCCGTCTGCACATCTGCTGACCTTTGGTTTCCTTCATTTCTTCCCAGTGGACTTGTCCTTCCTCTCTACCCCTGCTTTGGCCTCGAGCAGCCCACCATCAGTGAGACCGGTAGCTGCAGCGTGGGTGCTCTCAGCATTAGAGGAGAACTTTCTCTTGTGCTGTTGGAGTGATGAATGGAGGACAGTGTCCATGTGCAAGAGTACTTGACATTGCAAGGAGGGCTTTCCTTGCCCTGCAGCAAAATTGTCACTTGGTCCTTCAACTCTGCTGGGTTGTTAATCCCTTGAGAATCTGGGGAAAGCTAGAGGTGTTTCTCTAGGAAATCCCAAGTATGTGCATAGCTTTGCATTCCCCAGGTTTGGAAGCCCTGATTTAGCTGATTTACAGATTCTTTTTTAAACATATTTTTTTTAATGTTGATTTTTGAGAGGGAGAGAGCACATGAACATGTATGAGTGGGAGAGGAGCAGTGGGAGAGGGGGACACAGAGGGTCTGAAGCGGGCTCAGTGCGGCACTTGAGCCCATGAACTGCGAGATCATAACCTCAGCCGAAGTCAGACACTGAACTGAGTTGACCCTGGTTTTGTTTTCTGTTTTTTGGGGGTTTTGTTTGTTTGTTTGTTTTTATAGTAACAGACTTGTTGAGATATAATTCATATACCTATGATTCACTTGAAGTGCTTAATTCAGTAGTTTTTATGAACAACGCTGGACAACTTACATCACAGTTTTAGGACATTTTTTCCCCCCAAAAAAACACCACACCCTTTCTCAGTAACTCTTATTTCCCTGTGCTTTACCTCCACCCTTAGAGTCACTTGCTTCCTGTCTTTATTGCTGTGCCTTTTCTGGATGTTTCATTTAAACGGGATCATGTATTGTGTGCTCTTTTGAGACTGGTTTGTTTCACTTAGTATTTAAAAAAATTTTTTTAATGTTTACTTTTTAGAGACAGAAAGAGTATGAATGGGTTAGGGCACACACAGAGAGAGAGAAAGAGAGAGAGAGAGAGAGAGAGAGAGACAGAATCTGAAGCAGGCTTCAGGCTCTGACCTGTCAGCACAGAGCCTGACGTGGGGCTTGAACTCACAAACCGTGAGACCATGACCTGAGCTGAAACCGGATGCTTAACCGATTGAACCACCCATGTACCCCTCACTTAGGATTTTTAAGAGTCATCCATATTATAGCATGTATTAGTACTTCATTTTATTTTACTGCTGAATACTATTTCATTATATGGTTATACCACATTGTATTTATCCATGTATTTTTTTTAATTAAAAAAAACTTTAATGTTTACTTTTTGAGAGAGAGAGAGCATGAAAGAGTAGGGGGTTGCAGAAAGAGGGGAAGACACAGAGTCTGAAGTAGACTGTAGGCTCTGAGTTGTCAGCACAGAGTCCAGTGCAGGGCTTGAGCCCACAAACTTTGAGATCATGACCTGAGCTGAAGTTGGACACTTAACCAACTGAGCCACCCAGGTACTCCATCTACTTATTTTTTTTACATTTTGTTTTATTTTTAAATGTTCATTTATTTATTTTGATAGAGAAAGAGAGCAGGGGAGGGACAGAGAGAGCAGGAAAGCTGTCAGCTCAGAGCCCGATGTGGGGCTCATACCACCAACCTAGAGATCATGACCTAAGCTGAAATCCAGTTGGATGCTTAACTGACTGAGCCACCTACGCGCCCCTAGTTTTGTTTTGTTTTGTTTTGTTTTTAAAAAGGGTTAGGAGTGCTTGAGTGGCTCAGTTGGTTGTCCGATTCTTAATCTCATCTCAGGTCTTGATCTTATGGTCGTGAGTTTAAGCCCTGCTTTAGGCTCCATGCTGGGTGTGAAACCTCCTTAAAAGAAAAAAGGCTAATACCTATCCTTTTCTTATATTTAAAATTTATTCATTCACTTATTTATTTATATTTTAAGTACTCTTTGTGCCCGAAGTGGAGCTTGAACACCCATGACCTCAAATGAAGAGTTGCATGCTCTTCTGACTGAGCCAGCCAGGTGCCTCATACTTATCCACTTATTACTTGATGCTCATTGGATTGTTGCCCTTTTTGAATATTATGCTGCTGTAAACATTCTTGTACACATTTTGGGGGGACATAAGTTTTCATTCTCTTGGAAATACACCTAGGAGTGGAATGCTATGTCCTGCAGTAACTCTGTATAACATTTTAAGAAACTGCCAGGTGGTTGTTCAACATGGATCCAGCATTTTACGTTTCCAGCGCCTTTGTGTGAGGGTTCCAGCTTTTCTACATTCTCTCCAATATTTGTTACTCTTTTTTTTATTTGAGCAATTCTGGTAAGTGTGAAGTGGTACCTCGTTGTGTTTTTTTTGTTTTTTAATTTTTTAATTTAAAAAAAATTTTTTTTTTTTTCCTAGGAGAGAGAAACAGCGTGAGCAGGGGAGGGTCAGAGAGAGAGAGGGAGGCACAGAATCTGAAACAGGCTCCAGGCTCTGAGCTGGCAGTCAGCACAGAGCCCGACGCGGGGCTTGAACCCACAAACCGCGAGATCATGACCTAAGCGAAAGTCAGACGCTCAACCCACTAAGCCACCCAGGCGCCCCTTAATGTTTATTTTTGAGAGAGAGGGAAGGAGGGAACACAAGCATGGAGCAGGGGAGAGGCAGAGAAAGAGGGAAACACAGAATCTGAAGCAGACTCTGATACTCTGTGCTCATAGTGTGGAGCCTGATGTGGGTCTCGAACTCACGAATTGCAAGAACACGCCCTGAGCCAAAGTTGGACGCTTAACCAACTGAGCCACCAGGCGCCCCTCTCATTTTGGTTTTGATTTGTGTTTCTGTGAGGTTCATCATCGTTTCCTGTGCGTATTGGCTACTTATGTATCATCTTAGGAGAAGTATCTATCCACATCCTTTGCCCATTATTTTTTGTCCATTTAAAAAATTGAGTTGTCTTTTTATTATTGGGTTTTAAGTGTTCTTTTTTCTAGATGCAAATTCCTTACCAGATAAATGATTTGCAAGAATTTTCTCCCATTCTCTAGGTTGTCTTTTCACTTTCTAGATGGTATCTCTTGAAGTAGAAAAGTTTTTAATTTCGTCAAAGTCCAATCTGTTTTTTCTTTGATTGCTTATGCTTTTAGTTTCTTCAACCATTGCATGTTCCAAGGTCACAACCATTTATGCTGATGTTTTAAGATTTTTATGTTTTTTGGTTTTTACTCTTAGATCTTTGATCCATTTTGAGATCCTTTTAAATTATGATTTGGGTAGGATAGATTGCCTTTTAAAAGTTTCCTTTCTCATTGACTTCTTAACTAAATAGGTCTGGAGAGCCCAATGGCATTTTGGTTTATGTAAATTTCCATATATCATGTCCTCTCTTCTGGAAGTTATTTAATGAATTTGTTTAGGTTCCCAGGAGACAAGGGAATGACATTTATATTACATGTTAGATGTTTTAGTTTGCAAGGGATAGCAAAAACCAGAACCCTGTTATGTAAAATACCACATTGTTCCATCATAAGGTACTTCATGTGTTTCCTTGGCAAGAAGAGTGAGGTGCTAGGTGGCCCTATTCCCCAGTAGGTTAGAAATTTGCATGATCCTGTAGGAAGGGGAGGTCTAAGCTTTTAGGTCAGATAGCCAAATTGGAAAACTGTGTTGGTGGATCGTTGTCCATAGGTAGATGGGTTCTAAACTCTTAAACAATGGAAGCATGTGTTCACCATGCGAAAAGTGTCTGGCATGGTCTACTAGTGTTAATTACCAGTTATGATCTTGGACTTGGTCTTAGTTTTAAAAATTTTTATCCACTCTTGCCCCTGACCCAAGGCCCGAAAGCCAGAATTGAATGGGCTTCTTATTCTTTAGTCTTCTGGAGGCATCAAAAAAACCATAGGAGTGGTACACTCATTTCCCTGCATCTTAAAGTTGTGCTAAATATTGCTTGTTTGAAGATCAGGAAGTCCGAAAGTAGATAAATGAATGTCTCTGAAATGTTATCACCAAAGAAATTTTTGTGATAGTCACTGGTTAGAAAAATCTTTCCAAGCTGAACTGAAAAGGATAATGGCAAGTTCTGGATATACTAAACAAGATAATAAAATTGCAATATATGTAAAATAGATGCCTTAGATGAACACTGGGAGAGCATCCAACTTTGTGGCTGTTTTGTAATTGTCTTGACATCATGGCTTTTGAGTTAAGGATTGGGAATGAGATTTGGGATGAATTGATAGACCTATAATTTGACATAGAACTTTATAGAAGGTAATCATCCCATTAAAAGCTAAGCTCCAGGCTTTGGTTATATTTTGAAGTTAAGAAAATGAGTCCATGTCACTCAGACGAAAAAGAATTTGCACATATCTGTCAGGTTTCATGTTCATGTTGTTTCATGTATATTCATTTTAGTTAAATATCACTCTTGTTGCCCTTACCTTAGAATGTTCAAGACAGGTATAATGAGTGAAAGTGGAAGGCAGAGAAGATGTTCTAAAGATAGATGTCTGGTTTGATGCCCCCTGTCCCCACCTCTTTTCCATGTCTCTACCATTGCTCTAAATTCCTCTTAATGCAAATGACTTCTGTGGTCCCTTGTCTGCCCCAGCCCCAACAGTGTTTAAAGTTCCAACTCAGTTTTTCTGTAACAAAAACATCCATGACTTTGTGGAGCCTCACTGATCTCCTCTAAAATTCCTTCAGTGCTTCCCTTGACTGTCTCCCAGCTTTATGCTTTTTCACTTGCATTTCCTATTATTTACTGTTGTTTGATGTTCACTGATCTTGTCTCACTGATGTGGTGGATTCCTGATGCCAAAATTATGCCATTATTTCAATTACTTTCTTAAAGCAAAATTAGAAAACATTGTAAAATTATCCGTGTTCACTGTAAGATGACAAAAATATGTTAACATCATGGAGAACAAAGAAGCAAGGAAAATTATGTAAAATTTAACCATACAGAGATAACCACTATTAACATTAGTGTTTATGTAGTTTTAGACAAGTCTCTGGGCATGTAGATAACCTCTATATAATTTATCATTAATAAAATTATAAGCTATTTTTTAACATTGTTTTCACTGAATAATTTGTACATATTTCCAAGTAAATAAATATCAATTGTAATCATTTTTCAATAACCATTTAGTATTCCACTATATGTACAATAATTAGTTCCTTATTGAGACCTTGGATTGTTTACTTTTTTATTACCATAAATAATGCTTTGTCGAGCATACTTATGCCCCAGTTTGTACGTGGGTTGTCATCTCTTAGGCAAAATATCTAAAAATGAGATTGTTAGATGAAAAGATGGATACATTTTACTTGTTTTACAAAGCGCCAGACTCCCTTCTAGAGTTTTACCTGTTTACACTCTCACCATGAGTGTGAGGAGAGGTTGTTTCCCTAAGCTCTTGTAAATACTGGGTTATGTCAGTCTCTAAGATCTTTGGAAGATATTCAGAAAAATTAGTTTTTATTTGTGCAAATTGTTTACTAAAGAGATTGAATATATACTTCCAAGTTTATTGGCAGTTTATATCGCTTTATTAAATTAATGGCTGATGTCCTTGTCCTATTTACCTTTCCAGTTTACCGTTTTTTTTCTTATTGATTCAAAGATCTCTTTATGCAGATTAACTACCTTTTTATGCTTTTCATTATTATTTCATTTTCCCAGTCCTTTTTCTTTCATCTTTGCTCATGATGGTTTTTGCTTTTTGTGGTGTTTTTTTTCCTTAATGGGAGATAAAAAATGTAAACAGTATTATAAAGTGTGTCCATCTTTTACTTCTCAAATTTATGGGCCTTGTATGTTGTTACATGCTTCAAAGGCCTTCTTACCACAAGGTTATTAAATATTGACTCATATTTTATCCTGGTAATTTTTTATTTTTTGCTTTTGCAAAAATTCATGCATTGCTTTATCATTTCTCATGATATGCATTAATATATACTCTGTGAATACTTTTTGTTACTCTGTCTCGTGCTCAGTTCTGAGATACTCATTCATAGGAGCGATCTTATATTTAGAAATACAGCATATCACAAAGTTAGAATCATTATTTTGGTGTGGATCCATTTGTGCCTTGGTTTATATTGCCTACTGTATGTAGCAGGAAACTGTTTTGGTATCCCGTTTTATTTTGATAGAAAATATACTAGGCCATTGGGTTTAGAAAACCTAAAAATTACTGTCCCTCAGATCCTTTTTTTTTCCCCTTCAGAAACTCCTATGTCCGGCTCAGACACCTGTGTACTAATACCTGGGTTCACAGCACAAATATCCCCATCGACAAAGAAGAAGAAAAACCTGTGATGCTGAAAGTAAGTTCTGGAACTTGGCTGACTCCTTTGGTCTTGTGCTCCCTAATGAAAGGGCTCCCTTGAGGACACATCGGGGAGGAGGGAGCTGAATTTTATTGCTTTGGCCAGAGTGTAGTCATAGACAAACTTGAATGCAGTGAAAGAATTCTCTCCAAGGGACCTGGATAAAGCAAGCCCAGGCTTTTTAAAATAACCAGAACCTTTTATTCCATGGCTTTTGCCCTAAAGGTTGAGCAATTGTCTGGATTTCATGTCTGTGTGAAGGATGATTTTGGCTGGGAGAATGTTTGTGCCTTGAGGCATATCAAATACCTAGCTGGTTTTCCCCAATCTTTATTTTTTTTTCATTCTGTCTTTAAATAGACGCTTTTATTTTTTTTTGAAATTTATCTCAGCCCCTTTAATTTCTCTACCTGAAGCCCACCTCTCCTTGACTACCTTCTCCAGGGTCATAAAACATAAGTACACAAACATAGGGATTTTTTAAAAAGTGAAATGATACTCTTACATTGTTTTTAGTGATGGGAGGAATTACTGGAATTTTTTTCTTCTATTTTTATGAACATTTCCAGGTATGTAGAAGAGTTAAAAGAATGGTACATTGTCTGCCCTTATAATACTGAGTCAATTATTTTGCTCATTGGCTTTTTCCCTATGTATTTGCTTACTTATTTTTTGTTTATTTATTAAAAAACTAATGTTTGTTCTTGAGAGAGAGATGGGGTGTAAGCGGGGGAGGGACAGAGAAAGAGGGAGACACAGAATCTGAAGCAGGCTCCAGGTTCTGAGCTGTCAGCACAGAGCCCGACACGGGACTGGAATTCATGAACTGTGAGATCATGACCTGAGTCAAAGTTGGACACTTAACCGACTGAGCCACCCAGGCTCCCCCTTTATTTATTTATTTTTAAATGTTTTATTTTGAGAGAGAGCACACACACAAGTTGGGAAGTCTCAGAGAGAGAGAAGGAGAAAGAGAAAATCCCAAGCAGGCTCCTTATGCGGGGCTCAATGTCAGTAACCATGAGATCTTAATCTGTGTCAAAATCAAGAGTTACATGCCTAACCAACTGAGCCACCCAGGCACCCCTCCCTATGTATTTGTAAAAATGTTTTAAGATTTTAACAGTCTTAACATGCTTCCTTTCACAAATGAAGGTGTAAAATGAAAATGATACCAGAGCCCACTTTCTGCCTCCATCTTCCCCATAGTAACAATCTCTGGAGGTAATGACTGTTAATGACTTGAGGTACTTCCTTTCAGATGTTTTTCTCTGTCTAGTTGATTCTAACTGCCGGATATCTCCAGCTTTTTGGATTGCCCTATCCCTTAAGTACAGTGTTTTGATTAATGTTTTACTGTCTCAGTCCAGGAGACAGTCCCATAAAGACCATTTTGCTTTTCAGATCGGCACCTCCCCTGTGAAGGAGGATAAGGAAGCATTTGCCATAGTTCCAGTTTCTCCTGCTGAGGTTCGGGACTTGGATTTTGCCAATGATGCCAGCAAGGTGCTGGGCTCCATAGCTGGGAAGCTGGAGAAAGGCACCATCACTCAGAACGAAAGAAGGTAAGGGCTTCCCGTAAGAACCATACATACTCAACCTCAACCACTGTGGAGCTTTTAAATTTGTTGTTTACAGAAAGAGAGAATGCCAGCTCTGAATAGCTTTGTGTGAAAGGGTCAGCCCTTAGTATTTATATGTGGCTTCAACTTGTGATTTTCAAGAACCACATTTAGTTCTTTGACAGTCTCTAAAATTATAAGGACCTGCCTTTTTCTCTGTCACCAGTTTGGCCTCTGGAACTTCCTAACTAAATGACAGGGGCCACAGTTACACTGACATAAAATGTGAAGGCTCATATTTTGTGAAGGTGATTATCCTTTTATGGACAATAATGTGTTGTGCATATTTTATTCTTTTTGGTAATTGGTTGTCCCATTTGAGGAAACTGAAAAGAGTGGATCTGCTTGCGTTTAAGTGGCTTGTTAGGTCAGGGTCTTTCAAGGTAAAGCTTTCAACGTATTAAACGTCCAACATTTCCCATCTCTAATAGCTTCTTTCCCCCCCAAGGTCTGTAACCAAGCTGCTGGAAGACTTGGTTTACTTTGTCACTGGTGGCACAAACTCTGGTCAAGATGTGCTTGAAGTGGTCTTCTCCAAGCCTAACAGGGAACGGCAGAAGCTGATGAGAGAGCAGAATATCCTCAAGCAGGTCTGTTAGATGCACCATATTGGGATCTTTGTAAGAAATGGGTGGGATTACTGCTTTTAAAGAGGAACATAGGTGGCTCCCACCTGGAAGACTTTTGAAGAAATCAAACTGGATTTTATAAAGCAGTTCTAAGTTCCTAACAGTAATGCATGGAAAGCACAGAGTTCACGTACACCTCCTGCCTCCACATATGCATAGCCTCACCTATCGTTAATATCTTCCACTGTAGTGGTAGGTTTGTTACAATTGCTGAACCTACATTGACACATCATAATTTCCTCAAATCTTGAGTTAGCATTAGGGTTCATTTTTGGTGCTATGCATTCTCTGGATTTAGGCAAATGTGTATTAACATATCCGTCATGGTAGATTCATACAGACTATTATCACTGTCCTAAAAATCCTCTGTACTGTGCCTGTTCACCATTCACTTCTCTCAACTCCTGGCAACCACTGATCCTTTTATTGCCTCATAGTTCAGCGGTTTCCAGAATGTCACGTGGTTGGAATCATACAGTATATAGCCTCTCCAGACTGTTGTCTTTCACTTAGTAATGTGCATCTAAAGTTCCTCTGTGTCTTTTCATGGCTTCATAGCTCAGTTAAATTTTTTTAAAAAAAAATGTTTTAATGTTTATTTACTTTTGAGAGAGAGAGAGAGAGAGAGAACATGAGCAGGGGAGAAGGAGAGAGAGAGGGAAACTCAGAATTTCAAGCAGGCTCCAAGCTCAGAGCTGACAGCACAGAGCCCGACGTGGGGCTTGAATTCACTAACTATGAGATCATGACCTCAAGCAAAGTTGGACGCTTAACTGACGCAGCCACCCAGGCTTTCATTAGCTCAGTTAAATTGACAACACACTTCTTGAATGTCAACATGTAAGAATTCACCAGTTAGGAACTCCAAGAAGACTTCAGTTGACAACTGTATTTTCATCAAAAATAATAACAAGTGCCATGTGTTCTTAACATTATTTCATTTGGCTGAGCTGGGAGATTTGGAGGATTTGATAAACTCAGGCTTGGATAGACTCTTACAGGGACCTCCATAATCACCTCAAGACCTTACCACTAAGAACGAATAATGGCTTATAGGACATATATGGATGCTATTATCTGGTAAAATTTAAGTAAGCTGGTATAAACACAAACTGTAGGGAAGTAAGTGACAGGGTAAATGAAGTGCCCAGAAATGCATACTGTAGAGTTCTCTGAAGCTATTAGAGATTGGGCTGTATGCTTGGCATAGAAATCCCTGGCCACTAAAACCTGAAGAAAAATATGTTAGTTACTCCTCCCACAGCTCTCCATAGGAACTTGGGGTTTGAGAACCCTTTCTCCTGGTGGTTGATGAAAGACAAAATTTATTAACACTCCATCATGTTTCAGCAAGGGTTTCCAGTCCAAGTATGAATTATGTCCAGCTGTTTTATGGGATGACCTCCCAGATTAGATTGGCTCAATGCCAATGCTCATTTCCACAAGCAATTCCATGAGGGAACAAAATGATGGATTCCATGGCAGAAGCCTTCATTGAGCACTATATTAATGCAACTGACAGTTTTTATCTACTTTCATCCTTAGGACTCCCTTGTGACCTGGGTAGTATTCTTTACATTATACTAATGAGGAAACCAAAGGTTACCTTGACTGTGTGCTATACCACTAGGGAATAATGCAGGAGTGTGATTTCAGCCTAGAATCTGGTAATGGGTGTGTAGCCACAGCCCTACACACTGTACTGGGAAGGTTTGAGGACCAGTTAGGTCCAGGTGGACTGTAGAGTGGGCATACAATTTTCAGGTTACTGACATGTATGTAGAGAGACTGACCTGTGAAGTGCAGCCACCTAGGAGGTTCTGTTAGTTTGCAACAGAGGGCTAGCCATTAACACATGAAATGGTGACAGTATTTATGCTTCGTGCTCACAACCAGATCTTCAAGTTGTTACAAGCCCCCTTCACAGACTGTGGCGATGGCCCAATGCTGCGGCTGGAGGAGCTTGGGGACCAGCGGCACGCTCCTTTCAGACATATCTGCCGGCTCTGCTACAGGGTCCTGAGACACTCCCAGCAAGACTACAGGAAAAACCAGGTTGGGATTCAGGACTGATGGGAAGTGATGGGCAGTTTCCTCCCTGAAGTTCACTTGCCTCATGAGTTTTAAGTTTTACATCTGTAGTTACTTAATGTCTAGAGAATAGTTGATTATGTTTGCCCTTAGATGGGAAATACATTTTTTGCAAGCCTGAGAAGAAGATAACATTATAGAGTTCTTACAGATACCTGAGAAGTCCCCTTCTGTAGCCATCTTTCATTGAGATTTTTTTTGATGCTGGTATTTCTAGTGTTTTATGGCACATATCTTAAAGCTTAGGAAAATGATCATGTGTGTTTATATTAAAGCAAGAGTGGAATCTTCTTGCTCCCTTTCACATCTTCCGTCTGTGCTGGTAACATTTTCTTTTTCTTGGTTTTGGCTCATGTTTTATGGTATGATAAGTCCTTATCTGTGTCATGACAATATATATAATGTCCCCAGGAAATAAATATTCTAAACTCTCTGGGGGCTCCCTTCAATTTGCCATTCTAGGGAAACCAATGAACTCTGTTGGCACATTTAGTATTTCTCAGCTGAGAGTAATTTTGTCCCCCGGGAAATATTTGGCAATATCTGGAGACCCTTTTGAGTGTCACAGCTTGGCTGGAGGTGAGGGGTGGGGGTGGGGGTGGGGGGCTCCTGGCATCTCGTGGGTAGAAGCCACAGATGCTGTTGAATATCCAGGAATGCACAAGACATCCCCCAACAGTGAACAGTTACCCAGCCCAGAAAGTCAGTACTGCTGAGTCTGAGAAGCCCTGTACTGCGTTCAAGTAGTTATAGGTGTACAGATGTTGCTGCTTGTAACCTTGACTCCGAGTCTCTGCGTTGTGTTACAGAAGGCTTTTGTTGGTAAACTTTTGACTGCTGCCACATCTGGCCTTTAAATTTCAACTTCTTTGTGTAATCAAAGTTGTTTTTGTTTTGTCATCAAGATAGTGTTAAACTTAAGCAGTGCGCTATAGTATTAGATGTAACATTGTTAGCAAGTGTAAGCTTTTGACTTAGCCTTTGCTATTGTGGAAATAAAAGGTATCATGTACCTATGATGCTTTGTTCATTAGCCAGGATAGGTTGTCTTTGGGTGCTCTGGTTACTTTAATCCCACCGCCAATGTATTAAAACCATGCTCACATAGCGGCAAAGAGGTTTTGTTCTGTTCCCCTCTGCCATATTCCGATGAGGATACATCAGAGCCTGTAGTGTGTACCAGCACATTTTGCTTGTATGTGAAAAGAATAACCAGTCCCACTGGCTGCTGCTACATTGACTGTTTTTGCTCATTGTTTAAGGATTATCTGTCACGTGGCAGCAGTCTGTCCCTCAAGGCTGATGGATTCCCAAACATGCATCCTTACTGAGCATGGGCTGAAAAGTGGCCAGTGTCCTCTGTGTATACCCAGAGTAATTTTTAGGATTTGGTAATTAATTTTAAAAAATTAAACCAAATTTCAAGGGCTGTTTGAACTTTGAGTAACAAATAGTCTGTCTTAGGAAACATCTTTGAATAGAAACAGATGCCCACAAGAGGCTTTCCTAACTTCTCATATATTTTTATGGAATGTCATGTCTGGTCCCCAAAGAGACAAGCGAGAGGTGTTTTCATGCGTTCTGTGAATATGATTAACTGGCTTAGGTATTCCTCACTTGCTTCTGCTCCCCATTGGCTATGAAAATGTACTTTCACTCCAGATAAAGAAAACAAAATAGGCTGATATTGTTCTAAATGTCTAGGTGGGCTTAAGTGTGTTTATTCAGTAGCACAGAGCACTAAGGCACAGTTAAGTCCTCTTGCATTAGCAATAAAATCGGAGCTGAAAAACAGCTTTTGACCTTTTAGAAAAATAAGTCACCACATTAATATTTATACTGTGCACTTGATAAAATGCCCATCTGTACAGACAGGATAATTTGCTTAATTACATTTGTGTGGTGGGTTTGGTAAAATGAAGGGTGTGAGGGAGTTTGCAGTTGTTGTTCTAGATGAAAAAGTTGTGGAAAGGTACCCCACCAGGATTTCCCTTACTGACAGTACTTCTCACCAGGGATGGTTGCTACTTTGCCTCCTTTTGGGTTAACCTTAAAGTCTTTTATTCTCCCCACTGACCTTTCTTTTTCTTCTTTAAAAGGAGTACATAGCCAAGCAGTTTGGCTTCATGCAGAAGCAGATTGGCTATGATGTGCTGGCCGAAGACACCATCACTGCCCTGCTTCACAATAACCGAAAACTCCTGGAAAAACACATCACCGCCGCTGAGATCGACACATTTGTCAGTCTGGTGCGAAAGAACAGGGAGCCCAGGTGAGGCGGAAGTGGGCCTGATCAGCAGAAGATGTCTATGCCTTTGAGGTGCAGGTACAGAGCTAGTCAGAGTGCTTATGGCTAGATTTCCTTTAGGACGGCCACCACTGACAGATTTCAGTTAGGCCTGTCTGGAGAGACTCTTCGGTGAGTAGCGGAAAGAACGTGGTGTTGGAATAGACGGTAGAGGAATCATAGTTCTGCACTTTACCAGCTGGGTGACTTTCGCTTTCCCCTTGAGCTTTGATTTCCTTCTATGCTAAATGGATGTTTATGAAAATTGAGTGAGAATAAATATCCGTGAAGCGCCTGACACTTGGTAGATGCACAGGAAATGACAGTGATGGCCACTCATTCACGGTTTACCACTCCCTGTTTATCTCTTAGATCATCTACCCCAAATGTCATAAGTAAGAGTCTTTTGCAAACTTAGTTGTCACTTGAGTGTTTTTATTTTACGTTACAGTTCTGTCATTTCTCATTCACATAGATCTCCCCCCTCGCCCTCCTCTCTTCCCTCTTTTCTACTCCTTAATTAAGATGTACAGCATTTCAGGAGAAGTGGGAAATAGTTTATAATAGACATATTTTGAATGGTCACACTGAGACACACTGAGAGCTGATAGTGTTCTTATAAAGTGACTCCTCCCACCCCCTAAAGATAAAGAACGTTTCACGGAGTATTCTCATGTTCCAGAGAGCCAACTTAAATAAGCACTTGACATGAATTATTGGATTTAATCCTCAGGACAGTCCTGTCCTGCAAGATTCTACATTACCCTCTTGTGAAGATGAGAAAAGTGAGGTTAAGACATCGCCCCACATAACAGTGTACATCAAAACACCACTAATGAGAACAGGGAATTCCAGCATGGGCCGTGAGGCCTCAGAGCCTTGCCTAACCCCTCAGGTCCTCCTCCATCTCCACTATTTCTTCCTTATGTGAACTTCTTCCTTGTCCTGTTCTTTTCACGCCAACCTTCTCATGTCTTCATCTGCCCCGCCCCCTGCCACCTTTCTTCTTTTTCTCCTTTCTTGATTTCTTCTCTTACAGCAACTGGGGTTTTGCTGGTGCTGTAGATGCTAGCACCAAAACCTAAAATGCCTCTGGTTTCTTGGGTTGAAGGTATGTCAGGTCTGTCCACTTGAGGAAGAGTCCGGCTCCAAGAGCCAAACCTCTGCTATGGCTGCAGAAAACATTTTGTTTGCTTTCTCTTTCTCAATAGATTCTTAGATTACCTCTCCGACCTCTGTGTGTCCATGAACAAATCAATCCCGGTGACCCAGGAACTGATATGTAAAGCCGTGCTGAATCCAACCAATGCTGACATCCTGATTGAGACCAAGTGAGTGGGAGTCTTGGGATTTAAGATACACATGAGAAAGGCGTTTAGATGGAGAGCGTACAGTCCAGTGGATGTCTGCATCTAGGATAGTAGAACTTAACCCTTCAATTTCTTCAGACTTGGTCTGAAGTCAGATGGGCTGGCATGGGATCTTTCTTATGCAAAGGTCTTTTTTTATTTTTAGTTTTTATAGTTTATTGTCAAGTTGGTTTACACATAACACCCAGTGCTCATCCCAACAAGTGGGATGCCTCCTCCTCCTATGCCTATCACCCTGATGGGAGAATTAAGTTTGCTTTTGGAGTGGCCGCCTCTGTACAGAGGTGTCACTTACTTTGCACACAGGTTTATCTGTTTATTTGCAAATATATTTTTTATTTTTATTTTTTGAATATATTTTTTAAAGTTTTATTTTGAGAGAGACCTAGACAGCGTGAGCAAGGAAGGGTCAGAGAAAGAGAGACAGGAAGAGAGGGAGAGGGAGAATCCCAAGTAGGCTCCACACTGTCAGCGCCAGGCCCAATGCGGGGCTTGAACTCAAGAAATTGTGAGATTGTAACCTGCCTGAAATCAAGAGTCAGATGCTCAACTGACAGAGCCACCCATGCACCTCCTTCCACACTGGTTTAAAAATAATGTCAAGTCGCCAGAGAGCGTTATGGATATAATAATATGCAATAATATTAAGAGTTTAAAGTTCTTTAGGTATGATCATCAGTTTTAAATTTTAAAGGAGATAATTCTATGGTGATATTAAGCCATTGTAGGGAAGAGCTTTTTAATTATCACTGTTCAGAAAGTGTTGAGTGGTACATAAAAAATTTGGTAATAGTGGTGATTTATTTTTAGCAAGGAAACAGTTTTCCTGATAAGTACAGTGCTAGTAGTAGGGCCAATGTTTAAAAAACAAAAGCCGAAACTGAATTGTGCCCTGAGTTCTAGTGGGTTTTTTTTGTTTGTTTTGTTTGTTTTTTGCTTCTCATAACTTAATTTTGGGCTTGGGCTAATGCAACCTCAGCATTTTGACATTTGGGCTTGAATAACTGTTTATCATGAGGGACTGTCCTGTGCATTTAGCAGCATCCTTGGCTTCTACCCACTAGATACTCATCATTCCCCTCCCACTCAGTGGGGACAAACAAAACTATTAAAATGTTTGCAGACAGTGCCAGATGTCTCCTGGGGAGGGTGCGGGGCAGACAAAATCACCCTGCTTGAGCACCACTGGAATAAAGTATATGAAGAATTTAATATTTGACTCTTTGCAATTCTGCCATTGAGGAAAATAAAAATGTTTTCCCATGTGTCTTTATGCTGAACGTGAAGCTAGATTTCAGTAGATTGCTAGGGTTGATCTGAGATTAGCAAGTGTTTCTAACATAGTGAGTTTTTTCCCTACTCTTCTTGTTTTCCAGGTTGGTTCTTTCTCGTTTTGAATTTGAGGGTGTCTCTACTGGAGAGAATGCTCTGGAAGCAGGAGAAGATGAGGAGGAGGTGTGGCTCTTTTGGAGGGACAGCAACAAGGAGATTCGCAGCAAGAGTGTCCGGGAATTGGCACAAGATGCTAAAGAAGGGCAGAAGGAAGACCGTGATGTGCTCAGCTACTACAGGTACTACAGGGGGTCCACTGGACTCAGTTTGGGATGCCCCGAAGGGAATTGATGAGGAATTTATTGTTTTTTGATTTCTTCACACAATCACAAGTTGTCACCTGTCTAGCAAAAGATGTAGATTTTAGGATTGGGGAGTGTAAGGTTTCTTTGGTACTTAGGAAGTAAATTGATTTCTGGATGTAGCCAGGTTGACAGAACAGTGAGCGCTTGCATCAGCCCCTAGTTGCTGTTTGTCCTTAATAGAATAGCACATGGGTGCATATTATGTGGTCATTCGAACTGCTGGTGTACAAATCCTGACCTTTCAACTTATTAGGTTTTTGCTTTTGGCCAAGTTGTGTAACTCTTCATCCCCCAGTTCCTTTATCTACAAAATAGACACAGTAGTGCCAACCTCAAAGAATTTTGCAGACAGAGCTAGAAAATGAGTACATGTATTCACACATATATGTACATTTATGCACATATCTCTTTCTATATCTGTACAAATATTTTTTTGAGAGAGAAAGTATTTTGAGGGGCAGAGAAAGAGGGAGGGAGAGAGAATCCCAAGCAGGCTCTGCAAGGGCAGCACAGAGTTTCACGTGGGGTTCAAACTCAAGAGCCATGAGATCGTGACCTGAGCCAAAATCAAGACCCGGATGGTTAACCAACTCAGCCACCCAAGTGCCCCTGTACAAATATATAATAAAACCATGAGTCCCATCGGTACTTCCAGTTCCATTCTCACACACTGGCATTATTGTAGCCTTCCTCTTTCCGTATTCATAACTTACTCCTGAGACCGAGAAACCTGGCTGACCTTTTACCTGGTGTGTGTCCCTGTTTGCTCACTCTCCGCCTCCACTGCTCACCTACCCCAGCCTCAGGGTCTCCCAGGTCCCAACTTTAAGACCTGCTGGCCCTGACACCTCAAAGGAAGGCAATGGAAAGGAAAAGAAGGGGAAGGGAGCCAATGAAAACTTTTCAAAAGGAAAGGAAGATGGGAAAGTGCTTATGGCATATTTTAATACATAAAATTTTGCAGCTGCAGTACCCTTTGATAGCTCCTGTGTTCTCTTTCTTTCCATTCATGCATGTAGTGTATACCTTTCCATATTCTTTGTATGTTTATATTTTACTACATTTGTATGTATTCATAAAAAACATATAGCATTTTTCCAGTTTTTAGAAATATATGTGAATGGTACTGTACTTGAAGTTCCATTCTGAAATCTGCCTTATTTATTCTGTATTATTCCTCAGATGTGCTCATATTAATGGAGGTAGGTATATTTCTCTAATTTTTGACTTCTGGATGGCATTCCATTTTATTATGCCATGTTTTCATTGCCCTTGGATATTCCATTGTACACCACAGTTTAGTTTTTCATGTCGGGGGACATCCTTATTCAAAAGTGTGCATACGAGTGAGAGTTTCCCTTTCCTATTAGGGATGGAATTGTTGAATTGGCAAGTATGCCAATTTTGCTAAGCAATACTAGATTGGATACTTGGGTCCACATTTCCACCAATTGTGAGTGAGAACTTTATTTCTCCTGGTGTTTGCTGTGAATATTGTGATGCTTTGTAATCTCCCTTAACTTTATAAGCATGAAACAGAATCATATTTTAATCTGTATCCACTGATATCTAGTGATATTGATAATATTTTCAACTCATGGTTATTGATAATAAATAGGATTTTAGATTCAGAAGTCAGTATTGGCCACTTTGGAAGCTTATAGCTTTCTTATTTCACATTGCAAGTTGTTTTTTCTTTTAATGTCTGAGACATCTTCTCCTGAGGGTGAATGAGAAAGAGTGCTTCCGTGGTCCAGTTGAGAAAGTGACAAAGATCACATGTAGTTGGATGAGGAAGAAAGCATAAAACATTTTGAGGAGTCCCCTACTTTGCACACCATGTTTTTCATGTAGAAGTCAAAGAGTAGGCTTATATGAGATAAGAGCCAAAGAGTATGATAAAATGTCTAATTAGATTCAGTATGGGAGATGCCTTTAACATTTCTTACATGGTCTCTAATGTACTATATATAAAAAAACAGCTGAAGAAGTAGACTACCATTTTAAATAAAATATTTCCCCCATTTATTTCATAAAATAAACAAGGACAAAAAGGAATCAAGTAGCCCAACTTGATTACTCCAATTCAGCAGGGTGGACTTGTATGACTGGTGGTAAAGCTTGAAGAGCTTCTTGATTTGCTTGGTACAGGGGCAATATAAGGGTGTCACTGTATAAGGTCAGGTGGCCAAATGTTACTACTATGAAATTGGGAATATTTGAATTGTTTTGCTGTGCGTTTCCATTCATCCTCCGTAATTTTTTTAAGGTTTTATTTGTTTTTGAGAGAGAGAGAGAGAGAGAATGAGTGGGTGAAGGGGAGACACAGAATCTGGCAGCACGGAGCCCGATGCAGGGCTTGAACTCACGAACTGTGAGATCGTGACCTGATCCGAAATCGGACTCATAACCGATGGAGCCACCAAGGCGCCCCTTTCTGCAGTGATTTCTGATTTCTTCATGTAACTTTTCTTTTCTTCAGGTATCAGTTGAACCTTTTTGCTAGGATGTGTCTAGATCGCCAGTACCTGGCCATCAATGAAATATCCGGGCAGCTGGATGTAGACCTCATTCTCCGCTGCATGTCTGATGAGAACCTGCCCTATGACCTGAGGGCATCCTTCTGCCGTCTCATGCTTCATATGCACGTGGACCGAGATCCCCAGGAACAAGTCACTCCTGTGAAATACGCCCGCCTCTGGTCTGAGATCCCCTCAGAGATCGCCATTGATGAGTGAGCCTTTTGCTTTAAAAACTCCTCATGTTTTGTGTCATGATAGACAAACCACTTATGGTCAGGTTAAATCTAGGTAAATCATAGATGAAGGGTGAAGCTTAGAATAAAAAAACTGAATGGTATGTGTAGCAACATGGATGGACCTTGAGGGTGTTATGCTGAGTGAAATAAGTCAGGCAGAGAAGGACAAATATCATATGTGTGCATGTATAGGAGGATCAGGAGGAACTTAACAGAGGACCAAGGGGGAGAAGAAGGGTGGAAATGGTGGGGGAAAGGGAGAGAGGCAAACCATGAGAGACTCTTGAAAGCTGACAAAAACTGAGGACTGATGGATGTGGTGGGGGAGGAGGGATGGGCATGGAGGAGGACACTTGTGGGGATGAGCACTGGGTGTTATGTAGAAACTAGTTTGACAATAAACTATTTGTAAAAAAAACTGAATGGCAAATACTATTTTTTTTTTGAAGAATGCAAAAGATGGCATAGTTTTATTTTTTATATCTTTTTTTTTAATTCAACAAATATTTGTCTCTGCTTTGTGTCAGCCTTAACTACTGTATCAGTGAACAAACCAGAACACTATCTCTGCACTAGTTGGGGGAAAAGATACCAACAAGATGAATGATTACATGTCTTGGTGATGTGTGCTAAGGTTGAAAAATAAAGATGGAGTGTGGGAGAGGGGTTTTTAGGGAGGGGATGTTGGCTTTGTGACTGAGCAGCTGAAGAAGGCCCACCTGGGAAGATGCTGAACTTTTGTTTTTTTAATTTTTTTAAATGTTTATTTATTTCTGAGAGAGAAAGAGAGTGTGTGAGCAAAAGAGGGGCAGAGAGACACACACACACACAGAATCTGAAGCAGGCTCTAGGCTCTGAGCTGTTAGCATAGAGCCTGATATAAAGGCTCCAACACACAAACTGCAAGATGGTAACCTGAGCCAACATCAGACGCTTAACCAACTGAGCCATCCAGGGTCCCCAGGATCTTGAACTTTGATTTCCTTTTTTTTTTTTTTTTTAAAGTATTTATTTATTTTTGAGAGTGAAAAAGAGTGTGAATGGGGGAGGGGCAGAGAGAGGGAGACACAGAATCCAAAGCAGGTTCCAGATTGTGAGCTGTCAGCACAGAGCCCAGCACAGGACTTGAACCCACGAACCATGAGATCATAACCTGAGCAGATTGAGCCACCCTAATGCCCCTGATTTCCTTTTTCTTTCTTCTTTCCTTTTAGCTATGATAGTAGTGGAGCTTCCAAAGATGAAATTAAGGAGAGGTTTGCACAGACCATGGAATTTGTGGAGGAGTATTTAAGAGATGTGGTTTGTCAGAGGTTTCCTTTCTCTGATAAGGAGAAAAATAAGCTTACATTTGAGGTAATTCATGATGAAATGATCTATATGTTTTATCTGCTTTTCATTGGTCGTTTTTCTGTGAGGTAAATAGAAAATATTTTAGCAGGTGGTGATTTCTATCACAGTAGTCCAGTTTTGTACTAAAAGATTCAACTCAGTTTTGTTCCAGAATAAAATAGAACAAATACCAGTCACTTGACTTAATGGTAGTTATGCTGTTAGAGTAAATACCCACGGTTTATTGAATCACGTAAAATGATAAAACATTATGTATACTCTGTATGTGATATTAAAAACAACAGGAAAGAAACAGGCTATGCTTGGGATGCACACAGATCATTTCAGGGACACAAATCCTTATTACCTTTGACTTAAAAAGTTTCTCTTTGAGACCAGTTTTCCTTTTGAGGTGTCATATTTCTAAGGATTGCAGTATCGTTATCTGTGTCCTTTTGGGCTGCAAAGGGGCTTGCCCTACAGTACCTTTGGGAAACTCGACAGACAAGTGATTAGGTCAGTTTCTTAATTAACCAGTTATTAAAATAGATAAGTAGCTTTGCAGGTTTTTGTTTTTTTCTCCTTATGAAACAAAATGAAATTTGATCAAAAATGGCAAGCAAAATATATGTCTCCTCTTAACCGTAAGGAGGAGAGTCAGAATCTGGTATTTATAAACTATTCAATATAAAATGGAACTGAAGAATATAGTTGACTTAATACCATTTCTCCCCCCCCCACCCCTGTTTTAATATAATAGGTTGTAAATTTAGCTAGGAATCTCATCTACTTTGGTTTCTATAACTTCTCTGACCTTCTACGATTAACTAAAATCCTCCTGGCCATACTGGACTGTGTGCATGTGACAACCATCTTCCCCATTAGCAAGATGGCGAAAGGAGAAGAGAACAAAGGTAAGGACGTTGTGGCGAAGTGGGGGAGGGGTATTTGCTGGCACCTGTACACCCAGGACACGCCCTCCCAGCCTCTCCTGTTACTCTTGTCATGTTTCCTTGTGATGTCCTGTCCTTTTCTCCTTGACTTTTAATTGTGGACATTTTTGAAAAAAACAAAAAGCTGGAAGAATAGCACAGCCACTACCTATACATGAGTCCTCGATTGTTCACATTTTGCTCTATTTCCTTTATATTCATATATGAATCTGTGTGTGTTTCTCCTTATGAAAATTTTGCAAAACCATTTGAAAGTTACCTATCAAATTGAATGCGTATCTCTTAAGATCCTTGTCCTTGTTTTCTGTGTATCCTGAGGCATTCAGTGATGATATTAGTATATGATGAAAGAAAATCCCGGTTTGTGTCTGAGTATTATATTTCCAGTATGTGAATAGGAAACTCTGCTTTTACTTATATGTTTATTTTTTCCTCTGTTTTAGGGTCAAAGTGGGTACCTATGATGTACTCACATAGGGCTAATTGTTAACCTTGTCTCTACAGCTAGAACAGAAAAAGTACATTTCCGTACCTATCACTCTGTGTTAGGTCCTGCACTTAGTCATTTCACATATATTTCACCATATAATCCTCTGACCGAGCTCCTTTAGTCTCATTTTGTAGATGACAGAACTGAGCCTCTGAAGTAATCCAGCATACTCAGGGTCAGTGTTAGCAGCAGCCGTCGGTGCCTTGTTAGCTCCTGTGCCCCTAATTTTGTGCATAGCAACAAGCATGTGCTGGGTGACCAGTAAAATTGGGACGGTGAATTAATATACAAAAATGCTCCTTTGGGGATTTAGAAGTCCATGTGTTTTCCACAACTCCTGATTCCCCATGTCTTTGATGGGTATTAACCCTTTCCAGTTCCTGGGGTCCTGGGAATGTGTTGGAACAGAGACATGTTAAATGTGTCTTGAGCCCGTGTCCCTTGCCAAGTGCCTCAGAGCACTGTCCCGGAGTGTTGTCACGACTGGGGTCTGTCCCGGCCCTTTCTAGGAAGTAACGTAATGCGGTCCATCCATGGGGTTGGAGAGCTGATGACCCAGGTGGTGCTCCGGGGAGGAGGCTTTTTACCCATGACTCCTATGGCTGCTGCCCCTGAAGGCAACGTGAAGCAGGCAGAGCCCGAGAAAGAGGACATCATGGTCATGGACACCAAGTTGAAGATCATTGAAATACTCCAGGTAACCATCCCAGCAAGAGGTGGTGGGAACGGAATCCACTTCACAGGGCTACCGTTTGGATGGTCTCCTTCCTTTTATAAAACCCTAGGCTTTCTGGGAAGAGAATGAAGGTAAATTCTTTGCTCGTTGTTAAGTGCCATTTATGGACCGGCTATCTTCATCTTTCCGTCATCTCCTACCCTCTCCAACGTGTCCCTCTCCCACCAGCCATGACAGAGCTTCCTCTAGTTACCTTAGCTTTTCATCTTCACTGGCCTCTAGGTCTTCACCCAAAGTTCTCCCTTGGCTTAGAACTCACATAGGTATGCTTCTACATAAAGCCAGATTCCTTGCTTATTTATTGTTTATAACTCAGTTTAAGGTTCCATTAACTTAGCCATACCTGCCTCCCTCTCTTTTTCATTCGTTCATTCAGTAAATATTTATTGAAACTGATTCTGTGCCAAGCACTTGTAAACATTTCAGACCCAGCACTGAGCAGCATAGATTAAATTCCTGCTTCTAAAGAGCCTACATTTGGATAGGAGTCATAGGCATATTAAATAAATATATTAAATAACTTAAATAAGGTATACTATGTCAGATAGTGGTAATTGCTAAGGATGCTAAAATATAAAGGAGGATCAGGATGGTTTGGAGGCCACCGCAATCTGGGGCCAGGGATATTGTCTTTGATGGAGTTGTCAGACAGGGCCTCTCTAGTAAGGCAGTGTGATTATAGACCTGGATGAAGTGAGGAATCTAGTATGTGAGTATCTAAAAAAAGTCTCTGAGGCAGAGGAGATAACAGAAGACCCTGAGATGAGAGTACACTTGGCAAGTTTTGGAATAAGGTTGGGTTCAAGAGGGAATGGGAGTAGATGAATCCAGGGAAGTAAGTACAAACAACTCTTTTGAGTGGATTTGCTATAAAGTTGCACAGAGAAGTGGGGAAGTGATTAAAAGGTGACTGTTGATAACATGAAGTTTTTGTTGTAGTATTTTTTAACTTAGGAGATTATATCAAGTTTGTATGCAGAATGGAATGGTCAGGTAGAGAGGGACGAGTTGTTGATACAGGAGACACAGGATGATTGCCGGAGTAAAGTCCCTGCATGGGCAAAAGGAGGTCTGGGAGCCAGTGTCCTGAATACAGGGATTGGTCTTAGGTACAAGAACCCTCCTGATCGCCCAACACTCTGTGTTTTCCTCTTTCTCTTCATAGGTCATTTTTCTTCATCAACAAAATCATTTGCCCTTTAATGAATAGAATACTGTTATCACTTACGTCTTTCATCCCATGCTCCCTAATCCCGACCCCAGAATAGGTAGTAGATGATTATAAATGTTTATAGACTTAATTTGTTCTTTGAGTAGTTGGAAAATATCCATTAGAGTCCTCAAATATTTAAGGCCATAGAGAATGATTTAGGAAGAAACCTCATTGAACTTAAAACTGACCAAAAATGGTGCAGGGCTTCTTAGGCCCTGGGTTATGCATCTCTCTCCTTTCTGCCCTGTCCCTGCTTGTGCGGTCTTTTTCTCAAAGGAAAAAAAAAAAAAAAAAGGTAATGCATTGTAAAACCTGATGATACCTTGAGATCATCTCCTGTAGCCATCTGAGAATAGACAGCAGTTAGTTGATGGATTCATTGTTTCAACAAATGCTTTTTGACCCTCTCCCATATGCAAGGTGCTTTGCTGGGCACTGGGAGGAATGCACAGATAATTTGAGCAAGTATTGTATCCATTAGAGATGCATATAGTCTAATCAGAAAATAAGGTGTGATGAAGCCGTGTCTATGTGGAACTAAAACTGTGAGGAAAGTGTTCTCCTGGGACACAAGGGTGGGTCATGGGATCTCATTTAGTAAGCACCAGAGAAGGTTTTTACAGAAGACATAGGATATTATCTGCACTTTTAAGCCCGAAAAGGAATTAATGGTATAGAAATAAGGGGACATTCTCAAGTGCCCTTGAACTTGGAGCAATTCAGAGCAGGGCATGACATCACATGGGCCAGTAACAACTCTCCTTGGCCAGGGACATAGATTGTGTGGAGGTCGTTAAAAATAAGGTTGGAAAGGAGGACTAGGCCAGGTCGCCAGGTTCTAGAGTGCACTCTAGAGTGCTCTAGGTGCTAGAGGGTTCTAGGTGCCTCACGTGTTAGGATTTTATTCTGTGGTGAGCCTTTCAGAGTTTTTATATAGGGGACTGACCTAAGAATAAGCCCCTTTGGGAGATGGATCTGGTATGGTAAGGCAGGAGATGTTGAGGATGCGAGTGAGGGTCGATGATCGGAGAGACCCAGAAGTGGTAGAGAGGGAGCCAGCAGTCACTGGCTGGCAGGGAGTCACTGATGAGATGTGTGTATCAGAGAGGGAGGAGTAGACTGACCGAGGTTGACTGAGGATGAGACCACCCTGGCAGGGCTGACATGATTAGTTTTGTACAATTCTGAGTTTGAGACTCTGGAAAGAACCCAAATGGAATATCCAGTAGTAAGTAGGAAACAATGACCAAGTGCTTGGAAGGCAAGCCTAGGTAGTGTGTCAGTCTGGGAGAGGTGACTGCCCCAGGGATTGGGTAAGGTCATCACGAGGGCAAGCAGAGACAAGGAGAGAATGAAAGGGAGAATGTCAGTTAGGTCCTCAAAACGTGTCAAAAGTTGATTGTCCTTTTTGGCTCTAGCAACAATCATGGGAAAAGTAACCTTGGGTTGGAGTAGAGGGCATCAGAATATTGAAAATGAATGAAGAGGGAAACTGATAGTTGGTAAATAAATCAAAGGAAACCATCAGAAATGAAAAATAACCAAGCTAATTTTAATTTACATTAAAAAATGTAAAAACATTTTTCTCTCTTAATTTTTTTTAAATCAAAGCAGCCAACATCACCCTTCTTAAGGACCAGAGCTGGCATTTAAAACTTGCTGAAATAAAGTAATGTTTTATAGAGGATGGAGTAAATAGTGATTTATTGTTCCAGTTATTATTGGGATGCTGAAGTTCAGATGCAAAGGTGCTACAGATAGATTTGATAGACGCCATGGCAGTCTATTGTTGAAGTAACTGTTGAAGGCTAAGCCAGATATTTGGCTCACTTGACGCTTAAGGTAATTGATATAACAGATACCAGGCCCAGCCAGAGTGCAGTGGCTTGGCACAGTGCTACAGGTGGTATGCTAATGTAACCAATGTTTCCATTTCCACTTGAATCTTTAGTTTATTTTGAACGTGAGGTTGGATTATAGGATCTCCTGCCTCCTGTGTATATTTAAGCGAGAATTTGATGAAAGCAATTCCCAGACTTCGGAAACATCCTCTGGGAGCAGCAGCCAAGAGGGGCCAAGTAATGTACCAGGTCAGTGATTCCAGAATGGGATTTTAGCCATGGAACGGGACATAGGTCTAATAAAAACTGAATTCAAATAGTACACGCTACAAAAAAGGGTAAAACGTGAATATTTTGAATATTATTGTACTTTAGAACAAAATCGTGGGAGTTATCCTTTTTGAGCAGAGGAATAATTAAGAGTTTGGACCTCTTCTGGGTTAGGTCTTCTTTCCTTCCACCTTGGAGTGTCTTAGTCATACGACATTTGAAGGTTCTAGTGTTGTGGTTACATGAAATGTCAAAAAAACAAAACATAACTCTAAGAAAATTTATTGTCCACTAGCAGCTTTTACTCATGATGGAAATTTTCCCCCTGCCCAGGAAATAGTGGTGAAGGATAAGGGCGTTGGTAGTAGACATAATCCCACCTATCACAGCTTGAGCTTCCTTGGTGTGAGGTCATCACTCTACTCTACTAAGGGGATCATGATCATGATTGGGTAGGAAATTGGCAGAAATGTGGAACACTACACACCAGAGCCACTGGACAGTATGATCTGGGTTGATCTGGCTTCACAGCTTTCCAGTATAAGATACTGGAAGATTTGAGGTTAACGTATGGGCAGGGGCAAGGCTATTTTTGGGAAAGTTCACGGACATCCTGTTTTTATTAGACCTTTCTGCACCTGAAGCTGTGTTCTCTAAATTTTCAGGTACTCTTGACTTTGAACATATTGAAGAGCAAGCAGAAGGCATCTTTGGAGGAAGGAAAGTATATTTTCAGTGTTCAGTTTTGTAGTTGGTTCTATGATGGGGAAGCCTCCTTTCATATAGCTCTGAAAGGCTTTTTCCTTCATTTTTCTAGGAAGTGATTAATCTTCGTGTTCAGGTTATTTTACGACTATCTTTGTAACTTTTAGTGCTGAGGTCAGAATGATATTAGTTGTGTGTGTGTCTGTGTGTGTATGTGTTTCTTGCCTAGGATAGAAAGAATGTAAGTAGGTTTCCTGAAATACACATATTCTAGGATTTCTGTAATGGTGAAATACAGGGTTGAAAGACAAAAGGGATTGAAAACCGTGAGGTTAACAAGATCACATGCTTCTGCTGCTGGTGGATCAACATTTTTATCCCTGAGTTCTTTAGAGCCCATGCAGCAGCAGCAGCAACAACAAAAATACACCTGTCCCTAACATTAGATTAAAGTATGATTTCCTTTTTAAAAGACTGGATTACTCAATGTTCATTTAAAACATTATTATGAGATCCAAATACCTGTCCGACTTGAATAGCTATAAGCTTGATACCTTATGCACCTAGTTCTTTTAATCTATACACTTGATTCAGTTATCTTTTGCTGTATAATAAACTACAGAAATTCAGTGGATTAAAAAAATAATTCTTTTATTGCTTCTCACAATTCAATGGGTTGACTGGAGCTTAGCTCGCTGGTTCATCTGCTGGTCACTGTTCAGTCTATTGTGTGACTATGGTGAACTGGTGACTGGGGCTGGCACATCTAAGGTGCTTTACTCATATTTCTGGTTCCCTAGTAGGAATGTCTGTAAGGCTGGTCCTCTCTTTATCTCTCCTTCCTCTGTCTCTACACATGACTGGATCCCAACAGCACAGGCCAACATGTAAAACACTAACGAAGCCTCTGCTTGTACATGTTGCTGATGTGCTATTGGTCAAAGCAAGTCACACAGCTGAGCCTCTTGTCATTGTAGGAGGGGCTTACAAAAGGGTGTATATATCAGCAGGATCTATTTTGTTGGGGGCCACCAATATTAACAGTTGACCCCAGCACTTAATGTAAAGCCTGTGAAACTTGAACTAGTAATATTACTTACTATGATGAAAGATCTTGTTTTTGTGAAATAAAGTGTGTTGAGGTCAGTATGATAACACTCCGGTGTGCTCTGCTGTATCTCAACTTTCCTGATAGTGACACAGCAGTGAAACGGTCTTCACACCTTTTTTGAAGCACGTAGCATGAATAGAGTACTTTCATGGGAAATCCTCTCTGTGCTTTTCTTGCGAGGCCGCAAACATGAAGATTCCTTAGATGGTGAACACAGTGTAGGCACTGATGCAGTAATTGATGGCAGTGCTTAGTTCTACAGTAGTCTGCCATTTAATCCAGGACATGCTCGTTGATTTCATCATGGAAGTGACACACAATTACACAGTTACTGAGATAATCCCTGACAATTTGCTCATGAACCCCAGTTTGAAGAACACTCTTCCAAGTGGGGTCTATAAGCTGCTTGCTACCCATTTGTGACCTGGTAAATCAGAACATGAGAGTCGTCTTTCAGGTACTTTGATGGCAACTGGACACTGCCACAGTATCCAAGTGCCTGATCGGTGGGCCTGGCATCAACTAAGACATCAGTTAACTGCAAAGGAGAAGTAAAAGAACTTGTGGTCCTTTACCACAGGTGTTTTGGTAGTTGCTGAGTTACAGCATCTTAAATAAAAAATAAAACTACTCATTTAGGAGAAACACAACTGTGTGCCATTCTAAAACCATAGATGAGACCCAGCAGAAGAACACTCAAAGAGTCAAAAATCTGGATAAAAAGTCAGTTCCTGTCACGGTGGGAAGGTAGGAACCCTAGTCACCCAAGGTTGACCACGGGTTAGAACTCTGACTGGTTAACATGGGTCTGGATCCAAGTGTGTGAGAGAAGGGTGTTTGTGGCTTACCTGGCCTTTTCCCTTCCATGCACTGCTTTAGCGAGGAGAACACGCCCCTGGACTTGGACGACCATGGCGGCAGAACCTTCCTCCGAGTCTTGCTGCATTTGACGATGCACGACTACCCACCCCTGGTGTCAGGGGCACTGCAGCTTCTCTTTCGGCACTTTAGTCAGAGACAGGAAGTGCTGCAGGCCTTCAAACAGGTAGAGAGAGAGAGAGTGTGTGTGTGTGTGTGTGTGTGTGTGTGTGTGTGTGTGTTGTCAGTTGTCTAAGAGGCCGTGGTAACACTGACATGTTACATTTGCTCAGGTTCAGCTGCTTGTTACCAGCCAAGATGTGGACAACTACAAACAGATCAAACAAGACTTGGACCAGCTGAGATCCATTGTGGAAAAGTCAGAGCTTTGGGTGTACAAAGGGCAGGGCCCTGACGAGCCCATGGATGGTGTCTCTGGTGAAAATGAACATAAGAAAACAGAGGTGGGTGAGACACAGGTCACACTGCTGGAGGAGATGAATGGGCTTCTCAAGTGAATATCCTCCTCTGGTTTCATGTAAAAGTGTACATTACGGGATAAACTTTATTCTCGAGAGATCTGCTTGTTAAGTAGCAAAGTAACAGCTGTTCTCCCAGGAAATAAGCCGCAGAATGGAAGGGTATTTACTTCTCCTGTGTCACCTGGGACCATGGGGAAAAGACTTTGTTGTTGAGTGGATTAGCCCCAGATATCCCTTGCAGACCCACCCCAGGGATGAGCCTGTTCTCAGTAGGCTGGCCTACCTTCCTCTCCCATATCAGGGGAGATCCTGTCACTTAGAAGGGAGATGAACAAATGACTCGGGCTTAAACCCAGCGTGACTATAGGAAACTGCAGAAACTCCCATTGTTTCCTAAACACTGATGACTAGACGAACACACAGATTATATAGTCCAAGGGCTGAACGAACCACACTTAACATTTATTTTGGTCCCTAGGAGGGGAATAACAAGTCACAGAAGCATGAGAGCACCAGCAGCTACAATTACAGGGTGGTAAAAGAGGTGAGTGGTCCTACTACCCTTTTTCCTTGTGTATTAATTCTTTAAAGAGAGATCGTTGCTGAAGTTCAACCTGAAGATGAAAATACTTCAACTTTTGTCTTCATGTAAAGTTTAACAGGGAAGAAAAAGCTTCCAGAGGTTAAGTGTGTGGATTTTAGGGTCAGATCTGGGTTCAAATTATCCTCTGCTGCTTATTATTTGTGTGCCCTCAATTTTCTCACCTTTTAGAGGTGCAGTCAGCACCTGTGATTCTTTTTTTTTTTTTTACAAATAGTTTATTGTCAAATTAGTTTCCACATAACACTCAGTGCTCATCCCCACAAGTGTCCTCCTCCATGCCCACCCCTCCTTCCCCCCACATCCATCAGTCCTCAGTTTTTGTCAGCATTCAAGAGTCTCTCATGGTTTGCCTCTCTCCCTTTCCCCCACCATTTCCGCCCTTCTTCTCCCCTTGTTCCTCCGTCAAGTTCCTCCTAATCCTCCTATACGTGCAAACATATGATATTTGTCCTTCTCTGCCTGACTTATTTCGCTCAGCATAACACCCTCAAGGTCCATCCATGTTGCTACACATGGCCAGATTTCATTGTTTCTCATTGCCATGTAGTATTCCATGGTATAGATAAACCACATCTTCTTGATCCATTCATCTGTTGATGGACACTTAGGCTCTTTCCACGTTTTAGCTATTGTGGAGAGTGCTGCTATGAACATTGGGGTACATGTGCTCCTATGCATCAACATTTCTGTATCCCTTGGGTAAATTCCTAGCAGTGCTATTGCTGGGTCATAGGGGAGTTCTATTGTTAGTTTCCTTAGGAACCTCCACACTGTTTTCCAGAGGGGCTGTACCAGCACCTGTGATTCTTAAGGTTTATATTTGACCAAAGGATTAATTGATAGAATTGTCAAGCCTTTATGTCAGTGGCTGGCACATGGTGTCCACCAGTGAGAGCTCCAGTTCTTTAGAAATCTTTGCATAGGGTGGTTCACAGTTAGAAGGTTAGGAGATGGTTAGGAGATGCTTTTTTTTTTCTTTTTTACCCCAAAGCAAACTCTTCCCAAGTCCTTGGCAGAACTGTGGAGTCTCACCATTATAGGAGATCGATATTTCTTCTTTCCTTCCACCTTTCCTCCTTCCCTTCCTCCTCCTTTCTTCCCTCCCTCCCTTCCTCCCTCCCTTCCTTCCTTCCTTCTTTCCTTCCTTCCTTCCTTCCTTTTAAAGGTTTTTATTTATTTTGAGAGAGAGAGTGCACACACGCGTGCACATGCAAGCAGGAGTGGGCAGAGACAGAGGGAGAAGAGAATCACAACCAGACTCTGCATGGTCAGTGTGGAGCCTGACAACAGGGCTCAGTCTCACAAACCATAAGATCATGACCTGAGCTGAAGTCAAGTCAGACACTTAACCAACTGAGCCACCCAGGTGACCCTGGAGATCTTTCTGAAACTATCCCTCTTTGGGTTGAAGTCGTAATCCACTTTGTACTCTGGAAGGACATGTTCTTAATCATGTATAGATTCGGTTTGATGTGCTTAAGGGATACTACATATCAGAGGACTCTCCCACGTTAAAGGCGTTTAATATGTTGTGATCACTTCTGCCTCCCTGCCCAGGACCAGTGCGTACAGTTTTTCTCAGTTATGCTTCCCAGTTTTTTGAGGTTTATTTCTTTCATTTTTTTGAAATAATTTTTTCAAGCTTTACAGAGATATAATTGATTAAAAAAAAGTAATCTTGCTAAAGTGTGACACGCAATAACTTGATAGACACACTGTGAAGTGATGATCACAGTCAGGTTAATTAACACATCCATCACTTCATATGGCAAGCTCTTTGGGGAGGGGGGTGAGAACACTTAAGATTTACCATCAGCTGATTTCACACACACAGCGCACCTTCACGGACTGTTGTCGCCGCGCTGTACTTTGGATCTTAGAACAGAGATGTTGGTATGTTGGTTGTAAGTACATCCTTTGAGTCTCTTTCTGACAGATTCTGATTCGGCTCAGCAAACTCTGCGTTCAGGAGAGCGCCACCGTGAGGAAGAGCAAGAAGCAGCAGCAGCGCCTGCTCCGGAACATGGGCGCGCACGCCGTGGTGCTCGAGCTGCTGCAGATCCCCTACGAGAAGGTGAGTGAGTCCCCCTCCCGTGGCGGTGGCTGCGCCCCAGGCAGGGGTGGGTTCCCACGGTTTCCGAAACCCTCCACAGTTGAGAGAGTGTTGGTAGAGACAGGAAGCAGATGTGGCGACGTGAACATAAGGCAATTATAGGTAAATAGCACGAAACAGACGCGGGGCCTCATAAAAAAGCCACCCATACCCTGCCTCCGGTTTTAAGAGTCTATGAAGAAATAAGAGTCTGTTGATTCTCTCCTTGCTCCCATGCCACACTGGATGCAAAGGTCGGATGGACGGAGCTGTATCTGCACATGGGCTTGTGCTGTGTACTGGGTCTTCTGCAAATGCCATGTGGGCAACGTAAGGCCTGCAAGTTACTCAGTGCACGTGGGAACATGGGGCTTGCCCACTTCTGAGGTCCTCAGTAGTGTGCCAATTCCTGGTTAAATATTTGGGTCTATCAGGGGATACTTTGCTCCAAGTCCTCGCTCCTGTTGTTAGAAGTTACACTCTCCCATTTTTTCATGCCAGCATTTGTCATTGACCATGATAGGATTTGGGGAAGTAGGGTAACAGTGCTCTGTGCCGGGCGGCCTGACAGGGCACTTTCAAAAGCATCTATTCACTTCCAAAATCTAGTAAAGTTGTCATGGGGTTCCCACTTGACAGATGAGGAGACTGAGGCTGGGGGAGGTTGAGAGTTACAGGGCATGGACTTAGTCTTTGGAATTCACCAGTGACTTCCAGAGAGACTTGCTGGTGGAGAGTTGGCTAAGAAGAAGGCTCACGCTGGTGCTTGGAGGGGTGCCGGGCACTGCACTAAGTCGTCTTTGTTCACCTGTCCATTTAATCCTTGAGATAGGTCATACTGTCAGCCCCATTTTATTTTATTATTTTTTTAAATGTTTATTTACTTTTGAGAGACCATGAGCAGGGGAGGGGCAGAGAGAGAGTGAGTCACAGAATCCAAAGCAGAACCATGAGATCATGGCCTGAGTTGACATTGGATGCTTCACTGACTCAGTAACCCAGGTCCCTTTACTATTAGTGGCTCTATTTTAGGTAAGAAGACTGGTCAGAGGTTCACTACCTTCCCTGGATGGGCCACCAACACACAGCAGAGCCAGCTCGCTTACCTGTGAGGCCCAGACCCTGCTTGCTGTACCTTCTCTTCCCCATACCTCACTTGTACCTGCTGCCCTGTGCTCCCGGAAGTTCTTGGCAAAGGCCTCCACCACAGCCCTGAGTCCCATGTGATTCAGCCTTTCAGCAGCCACAAATTAACACTTCATTTAATCCCTCTAATAGGCCAGAGATTAAGCACACTTGAATATACTTTGAATGTAAGTGTGCTTGTCATCCAGACTTGGCTGACGTGGACTAGAATCAGCAAGCTGAATTACCTTGCTATGTGTAAAGAATGAGAGAAAGTAGTTTGCTGGCCATATTTTTGCCTTCTAATTTCATCAGTTTTCTTAAAGATGTCCTTTTGTAGAGTTTTGTTAAAGTAACAGGTAATGTGATTCAGTGGAATTGGGGTAGAACACTGTGTGTGTGTGTGTGTGTGTGTGTGTGTGTGTGTGTGTGTCTGGTTTGATTTGGGATAGGTACAGATAACTCATTGTGGGAGAACAGTGGAAGAATTCCTACCAGCAGATACTCTCTTGTTATGTGGTATCTTTAGAGCTTACCTGCCTTGTAAAAATCCATTTCACATGAAGAAGCCTTTAGTTTCCATGAGCCCCAGAAGATTCTCTTTTGAGCCAAAGAAGTGAAAGAGTACGGAACTGTTGGAGACTGCTGCTGACAACCAGCAGGGCCTCTCTGTCCCAGGGCCTCTGACTGCTTGGAACTGGAGGGTTTGCCATTTTCCCTGTTAGTAGGAAACAAATGTAGTAGTAACCACTCTGTTGTATGGGATTTGCTACTAGTGTCCTCTTAAACTCTTTTTTTTTTTTTTTATGTTTTATTTATTTCTGAGAGAGAGACAGCATGAGCAGGGGAGGGTCAGAGAGAGAGGGAGACACAGAATCGGAAACAAGCTCTAGCCTCTGAGCTAGCCGTCAGCATAGAACCCCACGCGGGGCTCGAACCCACGAACTGTGAGATCATGACCTGAGCCGAGGTCGGACGCTTAACCGACTGAGCCACCCAGGCGCCCCATAAACTCTTCTGTTTTTGATGGTCAAAGCTGGTAGCTCAGACTCCTTCTGTCAGTTGTTCTGACAGATACGTCCTGTTTTTTCCCCAGGGTTATTGTCTAGACTCAGTGGGGAAACTGCAGACCTGAACCAAATCCAGTCTGCCATCTGTTTTTATACAGCATGGTAGCTAAGAATGATTGTTAGCATTTTAAAATACTTATGTGTTTAGTAGTACCTGCATAATGTCCCCTTCTCTGCTTTTGGTCTATAAAGCCACAAAATCTCTGTCTGACCCTTGGTCTAGACCAGAACCAGTAGCTAACATTTGCTTCATAATTATTATCTAAGCACTTGACTTGGACTTTCTCATTTAATCTTCAGAGCAACCATATGAAGTGTGCAGTTTTCTTACCTCCATTTTATAGATGTGGAGACAGAGACACTGAAGGGTTAAGTAACTTGCACAAAGTCACACAGCTAGTGAGTGGTAGATCTGGGATGAGAGCTAAGCAGTCCGGTTTCAGGGCCTACATTGCTAACTGCTATGCTATCTGGCCCCTGAAATGAGGTGGTATATGTGAGAAGATGTAGGGAGATTATCGTCGACTCCGTGAGTAGGAGGATGGTTCCGTTTTTGGAATTCTCCTTTCATTTTTACTATATTTAAATGTTGGCCTGTTTAGAATTGGGCAAAATGGTGACAGGTTTCATGCATTTGTCTTATGGGGCATGTAACTCTTTATAAATACTGAGTACAGTATATATTAATATAGGAAGAATCAGAATTGCATGGTCATCTGTTGAAATGTCTTGGGGGCAGGGGTTATCCCCATTTTGCAGATGGGAAAATGAACCGGATATGACAAGGAAAGTAATACGGCAGGTATATTTGCCGAAATTTACAATCTAAAGAGATTCCCACTCTATTGTGTGCTCCCCTGCCAAAAATTACTGCATACACATGTGAGGCGGATTAGAGGGAGTGAGCCCGAGAGCTGGGCAGTGCGAGCTCCCTGCTAGCAAGGCAGTTGGCCGCTGCTTTGCCGTCACTCTGTTCTCAGAAGCGGGCGTTTCAGAAGTTTCAGGCATTGCTAGAAATGGAATCCCAGAGGCTTCCTCTCAGCTTCCACTCTGTATTGCATTTTTCCCGAACCACATCTTTCTATATCTGCCAGAGACTAGCGGAAGAGAATATAGGAGAATTGAATAAGTTGCTGACATCTTTTAAGTGTCAGTGACATGGCACCCCAGTATTTTTCCACCACAGGCCCTCGGCAAGCACCTCGGCTAGAACCCACTTAGCAGGTGAAGAGCCTATCATGGAACCTGATATCTTGGCCAAAAGATGAGTGCCGTCTCCTTCTGACCTTCTCTTGTCTACTGCTTAGCCCATTTTCAACCAATTTCTCATCTCCCTCCTTCCACACAGGCTGAAGATACCAAGATGCAGGAGATAATGAGGCTGGCTCATGAATTTCTGCAGAATTTCTGTGCAGGCAACCAGCAGAATCAAGCGTTGCTGCACAAACACATAAACCTGTTTCTGAACCCAGGGGTAAGACTTAGGGCCTATCTGGACATCCATGAGGGAAGGAGGGTGCGAAGCACTATGAGGAACGGCTGGCTCTTTTGCTGTTGTGACTATGGGGAATTGTTATAAAGCAACATTCATTCCAAGGAGAACATTTGGACCATCTCAGGAGGACAGAAATACTACCCTTCTTTTTCGGGGAGAAAGGGAAAGGGAGGTGGAGGTTGTAGGGCAAGGTAAGATATATTTGTTTTTGTTTTTTTTAACATTTTTTATTACATCAAATTTTAGCACTAGAGAGTTGCTAATTCTCACTCCCCAGCCACACCCTCCTGAGGTCATGTGTAAAATTTTCTGTGTATGTAATGTAATATATAACACAGTAGATACATACAGATACACAATATAGTCCTATAAAACATAATTGTGTTATACGTTACTTTGTCAAATATGTTTTTAAAGTATGATTATCCATTTTTTAAAGAAAAATTGTGGCGTACTCTACACTTAGCAGTTTGCTTTTTTCACTTAATGCATTGTGGCTCTCTTTGCAAGTCAGAGATAGAGACATTTTTCCCATTTTTGATGAGAACTTTTGATGGCTACGTGGCATTCCCTAGTATGACTTTAACTTTTTAAAAACCATTCCCATATTAACGGACATTTAGGCAAGCTCTAAGTTTTGGCTTTGTTTAATTCTACGAAGGATCTCCTTTTAAATACAAGCACACTCACATATTCATTAGTACAGCTGGAGCTTTGGAGGAAAGGACTGCTCCACTTTTTATGTTAGGAAGAGAAAAGACAAAAGATAAAAAGTTGAAAGCCCCCTACCTCATACCAAACATAAAACTTTATCACTCAATAACTCGGTAAAAAAAAAAAACAGAAAATAAACCTCCTAGAAGAGAACATGACAGTATTTTGATGACCTTGTAGAAAGCAAATTTTTTTTTTTTAAGTTTTAAGTAATTTCTACCCCTTACCTTGGGCTTGAACTCAAAACCTCAAGATTGATTCATACACTCTTCAAACTGAGCCAGATGCCCCCAAAGTTTTCTTATATGGTATACAAATAACATTATTATAAAGGGAAAAACAAAATAAAAAGTTCTGTTCACCAGATGAACTCATTAAGATGATTCAGAGGCAAGCCAGAGAGTAGGAGAAGATGTTTGCTTTGCAGTCGTCCAATAAAGAACTCATGTCCAGAATATATAATAAAGTCAGAAAAGTCAATAAGGAATATCCATATGGCCAGTCAGTGGAACAAGGTGATCATCTGAGAAGTGTAAAACTAAGATAGGAACAGCAAAGTATGACTAAATTCAAAGAGACCAACAACACTGTAAGTCAGCAAAGATATGGAAAAAGCTGTGATGTAGAATGGAAATTAATATTAAGATATAATTAATGTCTTTTGAAAGCTGTTGAGAAGTACTTTAAAAAATTTTTTTAATGTTTGTTCATTTTTGAGAGACACAAAATGAGTGGGGGAGGTGCAGAGAGAGAGAGGGAGACACAGAATCCAGAGCAGGCTCCAGGCTCTAAGCTGTCAGCACAGAGCCCAGTGTGGGGCTCAAACTCACTAACAGCGAGATCATGACCTGAGTCAAAGTTGGATGCTTAACCTACTGAGCCACTCAGGTGCCCCTGTTGAGAAGTACTTTTAAAGCCAAATATTTATACTCTGTAACTCAGCAATTCTACTCTTGGATATAAACCCAACAGAAAGGCACACACATTAAAGTTTACCAGAAGACATGTTCAGGAATGCCCAGAGAACCCCTATTTGTGCTAAGAGTAGGGCCATTAAAACCTGTCATTAAACTGGACATGCCCCCAGTGCCCATCAGCAATAGAAGAGATCCGCACACTGTGGTTTATTCATGCCATGGGATATACATAGCAATATGTTCCATGTACTCACACATGCAAACAAAAGCATGTTGACAGCATCGCAGATGTACTAATGAGCAAAAGAAATCAGGTGAAAGAGTACAAGAAGCTCAAAAAGAGGCAAAACTAATCTGTGGTTGCAGAAATCAAAATAGATAAATTGGGTGGTGAGACATTTTATTTCTTGATCTGGGTGCTAGAGTTCCCTCTGGAATTCATTGAGCTGAATAGTAGTTGTTTCCCTTTCAATGTGTTTATTATACATGATTGAGAAGGTTTATTAAAAAAGAAGGCAGTATAGAAGTGAGAAAGGAGAGCCATCTCTTCGCAGTTTAAATGCTTGTCTGTGTGTTTTGGTGGACACTCTGACTTTGTACTCGATTTTCCCGTGTTCCTGCCCTGACTCTTGCATCAGATCCTGGAGGCAGTAACCATGCAGCACATCTTCATGAACAACTTCCAGCTCTGCAGTGAGATCAATGAGAGGGTCGTCCAGCACTTTGTTCACTGCATTGAGACTCACGGTCGGAACGTCCAGTACATCAAGTTCTTACAAACAATTGTCAAGGCAGAAGGGAAGTTCATTAAAAAGTGCCAAGACATGGTTATGGCTGAGGTAACGACTGCTTATTTCTATATACCTGTCTTTGGTGTTCTTTACAAATTGTTAAATTACTACTCTCTGTATGAACTGGCACCTTCTCCTGGAGCCGCATAAAGAGACAAACATAATTGTAGTTTGTGTATGTGAGTGTGTGTTTGCAAGGATAAATTGTGTGTGTGTATGTGTGTGTGTGTATAGATAAGAGTCTGATCAGGTTTTCATAGCAGTGAATCAATTTAATACTTTGAGGAATTTTGGATCAGATTCTTTTGAGAGAGGGAAATTAAAACCAAGAATAATGATCCAAAAAAAAAAAAAGAAAAGGAATAGAGATTAAATATGGATAGAAACCAGTGAGCCAGAACAGCCTATGTTCCTATAGATTATATGACTTTTCTCTAATCATTCACTTCATTAGCTAGAAAAATTGATGCTTGAGATTCTTGAGAAGAAGCTAGACCGTGGGATTGGGACAAAGTGTGACTTGGTTCTCTGTGGGAAGTCAGTGCCGCATGACTGCTGGTGACCAAGAAGGCCCTCTGCCACACCTTTGATCTACTCCATTTCATCTATCTGCCTGTTTAAAAAATGAAAACTTAAGTAAATCCACCTGTCACTTGGATTTAAAATCTCCTCTAATAAAGAACATATGATACCAAGGGAAGGTAGTGTCGCATAATTAAAAGAATGGACTTACCTGGGATATGAATATAGGCTGTACTTACTTACTGGCCATGTGACCTGTCAACCTCCCCAGCCCTCAGCGTGCATTTTTGTAAAAGAAGGTGCAGCTGTGTTCACCTGAGGAGCTGATATGCGAACTCACTGAAATAATGATGACAGTAATAACTAATGTTTATTGAATCATTTATTTGATCCATATGACTCATGATCCATGAGTTCCATATCTTCCTTGTCCTCAGTTTTAGGGACAAAACTGAGGCACAGTGAGGTTAGGTGATTCATGTAAAGTATTTATCACAGTATTTGGCACTTAGTTAGAGCCTATAAAGGTTAGATGTTATTATGTAAATAATACTGACTATATTTATTTTGACTTCTGTGCTAGCTCTTATTGAATCTTTCATATTTCATGCAGTGCTGAAATTGATTTGTTCTTAAGTAGATTTGTGAGAAGCCCCAGACAGTCCTGGGGACAAGTTATAAGTAGGAATGCCTTTTTTTTTTTTTTTAAATGTTTTATTTATTTCTAGGAGAGAGAGAGAGACAGCGTGAGCAGGGGAGGGTCAGAGAGAGAGGGAGTCACAGACTGAAACAGGCTCCAGGCTCTGAGCTGGCAGTCAGCACAGAGCCCGACGCGGGGCTCGAACCCACGAACCGCGAGATCATGACCCAAGCGAAAGTCGGACGCTTAACCGACTAAGCCACCCAGGCGCCCCAGGAATGCCTTTTTTTTGATGAGTTTTGAAAGTTAGGTGTATCTTAGTGAGAAGTGGATAATTGGTAATTGTGAAGAGAGAAGGCATTGTGTGAGAGTTGTGAGAGGGATACTGCTTTTCAGAAATAAAAAGATGGAAACATTAAAAAATATTTTTTATGTTTACATATTTTTGAAAGAGACAGACAGAATGAGAGTAGGAGGAGGAACAGAGAGAGAGGGAGACACAGAATCCAAAGCAGGCTTCAGGCTCTGAGCTGTCAGCACAGAGCTTGACGTGGGGTTCAAACTCAAGAACCATGAGATCATTACCTGAGCCAAAGATAGATGCTTAACCAACTGAGGCACCCAGGCGCCCCAGAGATGGAAAATGTTTTTTAAATGTTTGCTTATATATTTTGAGGCGGAGGAGGGGCAAAAAGGGAGAGAGAATCTGCACCATCAGCGCAGAGCCTGACCCCAGGCTCGATCATCACAAACCAGGAGATCATGTCCTGAGCTGAAACCAAGAGTCAGGCAGACAGTCAACCAACTGAGTCACCCAAGCGCCCCTGTAAATATTTTTAAGTAGAAAAATCATAGCTTAATTATTAGGTTTGGAAATAAAAGTTCCAGCTTGCAATCTGCAATTCCACTTGATATGTGAATGCTGGTGTGCAGCCTTCATCTTCCTCCAGTAGTTTTTAGGGCCACTGTCCTGTACCTGTATCTGTCAACGGAAATGATGGTGCTGAAGATTTTCACTTGTTCTTTAATCTTAAATGAATGAAGTTTAGGTAAGTTTAGTAATCTAGGTGAGACTGGTTTTAGAAAGTAAATGCTGACAGAACGTCTCTCTTTCCTATGAATAGATAGTTTTTAAATGTCCCCACCTCTGCAAGCTCATATTCTAAGCAAGCCCCATTCTTTCTGTAGCTGGTTAATTCGGGAGAGGATGTCCTCGTGTTCTACAATGACAGAGCCTCTTTCCAGACCCTAATCCAGATGATGAGGTCCGAACGGGACCGGATGGATGAGAACAGCCCTCTCATGTACCACATCCACCTGGTCGAGCTCTTGGCTGTGTGCACTGAGGGCAAGAACGTCTACACAGAGATAAAGTGCAACTCTCTGCTCCCGCTGGATGACATTGTCCGTGTGGTGACCCATGAGGACTGCATCCCTGAGGTGAGCAAGCTCTCCGCACGTCTCCGCACATGGCATGTGGGCCTGTGGGCCTGTGGCCCGCTCAGACAGGACCTCGCAGCGCTGATGAGACCTGCAGCTCATTTTGTAGCGAGGAAACAGTTTCTCAAATGCCGGTTTTGTGCGTGAAGAACCCCGGGGGGATGTTAGTCCTTCGTGATGTGTCCTTGAGAAGAGTGGGAATCTGCTTCTGCACCTCCGCTCTTGGAAACGAATCATTCAGCCTGTTGAGCAGAGTGTTGGATTGGGATGAATGTCTGAAAAATGAGACGGAGTGGTTTGAGATGTGGTTTGTGTGCATGTAAGACCTATTTTGCAAGTATATTCTTGAAAATGAAAATGTGTATTGCAAAAATTAATGTATGACAGTTATAAAATATTTAGGAACTATAGGCAAGCAATAGGAAAATTAAAATAATCTATAATTCCACCACCCATCATAAATACCTGTTAGGTTTTGGAAATGATTCCTTCCAACCTTTCTGTTTCTTTGTTCATATGTATTGTCTAGTAACAGCAGTGACAGCAAAAACGGTGAATCATACAGTTTATATTTTGCTTGTATGTTTAAAATATATACTATTAATTTATATCTTAAACTAAATACACATATATGTATAGCAGATACAGCATGTATTTTGTCTTTGTTTAAAATATATACTAGTAAAAAAATAAAATAAAATATATACCAGTAACTTAATCTCACACTAAATATACATATATTTATTTATAGTACATATAATATATCAAATATATATGTTCTGTTTTTAGAAGATGTTTTGAAAAGTTAATACATTATGAAAAGTTCAAATAGCAGAGACTATAAAACAGTAAACTATGACAGATCTTCTACTCTGTCCCCTCCCACTCCACAGAAAATTATGTATTATGTTCTTGTATATCCTTCTTGAGTTCTGTATATAAACAAATGCAAATAAATAAGCATTCCTCCATTCCCTCTTTTTTTTTCCCCAAACACAAAAGCCAGCATTCTGTTGTTCTTTTTCACATCTGTCCATAAATAGATTCCACATTCCATTTTTACAGTTACATAAAAATGTTATTGTATGCATGTACTCTAATTGCCCTGCATGGCTGTTCAACCGGCTTATGCTAATAAAATGAGACAATTAATAACTGATGACTATAATAAAGGAGAAAAAACAAGATCACATTTTTCTGACAGCCTTGTCCACACAGCATTTTATCAGACATTAGGACTCTTATTTATCTGACAGACGAAAATAGTGTTTTGACATAGTTTTGATTTTTTTCCATGTATACCAAATTGGTTTTTCAGAAATATCTATTTCTATCTTCAGGTTAAAATTGCCTACATTAACTTCCTTAATCACTGCTACGTGGATACTGAGGTGGAAATGAAGGAGATTTACACCAGCAATCACATGTGGAAATTGTTTGAGAACTTCCTTGTAGACATCTGCAGGGTAAGGCTTTCTGGAACTGAGGGGCAGAGTGGAAGTGTTTGTGTATGTGCATGCATCTGGACATTCTTACGCCGGCATGAGGAAAATACTCACGTCATCTCAAATTGCTCATATGACATGGGGAGTCAGATATGGCTCTGCCTTTTACCTCTTGCTGAGAATAGATTTTATTTATTATGTGTCAGAAAGAAGGGTTGTTTCTGCTTTTCATTTCATCCTTTATGGATTGATTTGTGAATAATAATCTGAGACATACTAGAATCACATTTAAAAGTTTTCTTTTCCTTGACAGTATCTCTCCTTGAAGGACACCGTCCTGAGCTGAGCAGTTCAGACACATTCAGAGAAGGAAATTAGTAACCGATTTTACATTTCCAAATAATGTAGAGGTCAGCACAGCTACAGTTTGGTGGCTTTTAAAAATAAAGTTTTGGGGCGCCTGGGTGGCTTAGTCGGTTAAGCGTCCGACTTTCGCTTGGGTCATGATCTCGCGGTTCGTGGGTTCGAGCCCCGCGTCGGGCTCTGTGCTGACTGCCAGCTCAGAGCCTGGAGCCTCCTTCAGTCTGTGACTCCCTCTCTCTCTGACCCTCCCCTGCTCACACTGTCTCTGTCTCTCCTAGAATAAAAATAAATAAATAAATAAATAAATAAATAAATAAATAAATAAATAAAAAAAAATAAAGTTTTATTGGAACACAACCATGCCCACCTATGCCCAACCATGCCGTCCTGAGCTATTTATCTCCTTCAGTCTGGTGTCAAGGATTCTACAAAGCACTTCCCTCTGCATGTGCTCTTGTGACCCAGCAGTTGAGATGGGCTTCATAGTCTGGAATTGATTTTGCTCTGAGCTTAATACTGATTGTAAAGCTTCAAGACCACTACCTAACAGGACACACCATGGATGTAGATGAGTTTTGTGGTGGTGGATTTGGGAGAGGGGTGCTGGTAACTAAGTTCTTGAAAGAATAATTGTAAGATAAATTTTGGAGTCATCATGTTAGTAAGAAAGGTACATTGTAGAGTCCTACACTGCGATATTTTCTACTTGACGGTACAATTACAGTGTAAGACAGCCTGCAAGAACTTGTTTCCTTTCTAATCAAGGTCTCTGTTTAATAATATTCACATGTTGGTGTCACAGACAAATGTATACATATATATATATATACATATATATATATATATATATTTTTTTTTTTTTTTTTTTTTTAATCTCAAATCCCTTCTAGTCTTTGAATCCCATAAAATCTGGTTTTGGACATTGGAATGGAAAGCCTACTCTTTTTTGTTTTTTGTTTTTTGTTTTTTTTTTAATCAGGGCTGAACAAAATTTTCTGTAAAGTACCAGATATTAAATATGTTCAGCTTTGTGGTCCATCTGGTCTCTGGCACACCTACTCAACTCTTCCCTAGTAATTTGAAAGCAGCCATGACAATATGTAATAGGTGGGCATGGTTGTGTTCCAATAAAACTTTATTTATAAAAGCCACCAAACTATAACTGTGCTGACCTCTACATTACATTATTCAGAAAATCAATTACTAAGTTCATTCTCTGAATGTGTCTGAACTGCTCAGCATTAAACTTAGAATATGGCAATTAGTTAATAAAACTTCATTTTTTTGCCCTTCATAAATTTTTATTATGAGCAAAGTTGTATCTCAAATTACAACAATAATGAATTTGGTAATAAAACTTGAGTTTTGAAAGTGTATTTTCTATAAGTCAGGCAGAGAAGGACAGATACCATATGTTTGCACGTGTAGGAGGATTAGGAGGAACTTAACGGAGGACCGCGGGGGAGAAGAAAGGGAAAAATAGTGGAGAAGAGGGAGGGAGGCAAACCATGAGAGACTCTTGAATGCTGAGAACAAACTGGGGGCTGATGGGGGTGGGGGGGAGGGGAAGGAGGATGATGGGCACGGAGGAGGGCACTTGTGGGAATGAGCACTGGGTGTTATATGGAAACCAACTTGACCATAAACTATTTAAAAAAAAAAGAAAGTGTATTTTCTAAATCTTTTTCTCTAAATGTCTCATCTTATTTTAAGCAGCAAAATTAAGTGTAATGCAATTAAAATCCGAAGTCTCTCACCCCAAAACCTATGGCATCAGTGATTTTGACTCAGCCTGCTATTTTCAACAGTATTGCCTATAAGCAACTTTTTTTTTATTGATGTATGGTTGACAACACAATGTTAAATTAGTTTCACAGTACAATATAGTAATTTGACAACTTTATATGTTATGCTACAGTAACATTTTTATTGAATGGAAGACTATTGTAGTGTTGGAGAACGTCACACACAATGGACCTGATACATTTGATTCTTTTGATCATACCAATTAGGAAACCATGGCCTACAACAGATGAATGGCTTAACCAGGAGGGCAGTTCACATTTAGGGTAAAATATAGACAACTATAGTTACTATGCCTCTTATTGCCTTTTAAGGTGTTAGATTTGCCCCACTAGCTAGGAATTTGGAAGCAATGGCCCTGTAGGTCCCATACCGATTAAAAAAAAAACACTTTTTTAAATGTTTGTTTATTTTTGTGAGAGAGCATGAGCGTGGGAGGGGCAGAGAGTGAGACAAAGAATCCGAAACAGGCTCTAGACTCTGAGCTGTCAGCACAGAGCCTGACACAGGGCTCAAACCCACAAATCATGAGACCATGACCTGAGCCAAAGTCAGCTGCTTAACCGACTTAGCCACCCAGGCGCCCCTGTTCCTTACCAATTTTGTTTTATGAGTCTATACTGAGATACCCGAGTTGATCAGCCTCTCTTTCTGCATGATTTATTCTTGTTGTTATTTCAAGCCTTTACTTACACTTGTTAAGAGTAATCAGCAGGAGTGGTTACAGAGGTCTTAATTCTACAGCTGATCTGCAGGTTTGGGTGTAATGTCTAAAGCATCCATTTGCCTTTCAGGCCTGTAACAACACAAGCGACAGGAAACACGCAGACTCAATTTTGGAGAAGTACGTTACTGAAATTGTCATGAGTATTGTTACCACTTTCTTCAGTTCTCCCTTCTCTGACCAGAGCACCACCCTGCAGGTAAGAAACACAGGCGGGTACAGGGCACACCCAACACAGCTTTAGCAGTTGCTGTCGGTGCTGATTTGGCAGTGAGCAGCTATACATGAACATCCATGGATACAAGATCTGTTTCTTTCTCTGGAGTCCCTTGGATAAAGAAGCACCTGAGGATGTTTTTCTTTACCAGGTGGTTCTATTGATTGTTGATCTTTTTTCCTTAAAATACCTTTTCTTCCCTCATCAGTCTTATTGATTCCTCCCTTCCAATCTTAGAAGGAGAAGCAGCTTTTAAGTAGGTGCTAGCCTGTTATTAACGCTTTTTAAACACACATTTGGAAATCTCCATGTTAACTCAGGTGTGTGCCTAGAGTTGATCCGAAATGCTGCATGGCCAGAGTGAGGGGTCATTAAGCTGTGACTGCAGGGCTGGTGTGTTGCACAGGATCACGGGCAAGCGAACTTCTTGGTGCGCGGTGCTCCTGGGCTGTGCAGTGCAGCAGCCCTGCATGCTGGCTCTCACTACATGGTTTCAAAGTTTTCAATCCATGGATCAGAGATAATTTCATTCTTTGACTTGGAAATATCACTCCTCTTTTTATAACTTAGGTCATGGTTACAGCCATTAAGTGGCATAACCATGATTTCAACCTACTTTCTTCTGACTCTGCAACTTGAATGGTGAAATTTTTAGTGAGTTACATATCCTAGGGACTATTGGTAACCTTCTGTTTGGTTAGAAATAACTATAAAAGCTAGCAATTAAGCTAAGATATCACAAAATTCAAATGCTATTTTTGAATCTCTATACATGTTCTTGAGTAGTTGGGGAGCAGAAACTGGTTGGATCCCAAGCACATGAGTCACTTGAGGCCAGAACATGTTCTTTACCAAGTACTATTGTACTGAGAGACAGCCAGGAAAGCTGCTTTGGTTACTTAGATCGAACTTGCTTCTTTTGTGATTTAGAGTGACAATCCTCATGGCAGTGCCCATTCTCCTATGGATTGTGAAAACAGTATTGCAAAACCCAAATGTCAAAGTAAATCAATCAAATTAATTGGAAAACCATTAAATAGGAATGTGAGTTTTGGTTTTCCATCTTGGTCACTCCTCACTCCTCATATTGCCTTACTCTGAAACCAATTTTTGGACCACCTAATAAGCTGGAATTGTCTTAGAGATGAATTTTCAGAATAAATGTTGTAAGTCCCAAGTGAGACCCAAGTTGTCCATATAGACTTAGAATACAAAATCCAAAGTGGATTTTAGCTTTTTGGGTTTTTTTTATGGCTTTCTAGAGCATTTATTTTCAAGGAATACTATTTTTGGAGTTCTCATGGCCTGTCTTATTTTGTTTATATGCTGAAAAGTATATGCGTCATTTCCCCAGCTAGATTTTTACCTCCTTCCTGGCTGCCTTCCTTGTTTGTTTGGTTTTTTCCTTCTTTTATTTCAACCCAAGCATTTGAGGAAGGAAAATAGTGAGCTTCGGTTTGGCTGTGTCACATTTATTTTATTATTTATTTATTTACTGCCAGTGGAATGTCCAGGAGGCAGCTGGACCGTGGGATAGAAGTTTGGAGGCTGAGGGCAGGATAAAGCTGGTTTCAAATCTGTACTCTTTGCCCTACCAGCTCTGTGAACTTGGCTTGGTCATGGAACTTCAGAACCTTTCTTGAATTTGTAGATTGCTTTGAGTAGTAATGACATTTTAACAATATTTATTCTTCTGACCCATGAGCATGGAATGTTTTTCCATTTCTTTGTGTCTTCTTTGTAAGTTTTCTATAGTTTTCATCATACAGATCTCCTATATCTTTGGTTAGGTTTATTCCTAGGTATTTTATGGGGTTTTTTTGTGCAATTGTGAATGGGATCAGTTTCTTGATTTCTCTTTCTGTTGCTTCATTGTTGGTGTATAAAAATGCAACTGATTTCTGCACATTGATTTTGTACCCTGCAACTTTGCTGAATTCATAGATCAATCCTTATAGGCTTCTGGTGGAATCTGTTGGGTTTTCTATGTAGAGTATCATGTCGTCTGTGAAAAGCAAAAATTTGACTCCTTCTTTGCCAATTTTGATGCCTTTTATTTCCTTTTGTTGTCTGATGGCTGATGCTAGGACTTCCAGCACTATGTTAAACAACAGTGATGAGAGTGGACATCCCTGTCGTGTTCCTGATCTCAGGGGGAAAGCTCTCAGTTTTTCCCCATTGAGGATGATGTTAGCTGAGGGCTTCTCATAGATGGCTTTTATGATGTTTAAGTAAGTTCCTTCTATCCTGACTTTCTCAAGGGTCTTTATTAAGAAGGGTTGCTGTATCTTGTCAAATGCTTTTTCTGCATCTATTGACAGGATCATAATGGTTTTTATCTTTTCTTTTGTTGATGTGATGTATCACATTGATTTGTGAATGTTGAATCAGCCCTGTAACCCAGGAATGAATCCCACTTGATCATGGTGGATAATTCTTTTTATGTGCTGTTGGATTCGATTTGCAAGCATAGAACCTTTCTTATATTTGAAACAGGGCTGTAATATCAACCTTGCAGATTATCGTGAAGACTAGAGAAAATATTTGTGAAACATCTAGCATAATGCCTGGTACAGAGTAGGTGCTTAGTAAATAGGATCTTGTATTTTCCCTGCCCGACCACAAGCTACAGTAGTAAGGAGGGCATAGGTATGCTTTATGCGCATAGTTGTCTCGGATACTGCTCTGTCCCTTGTAGCTAGTTTTGTGCTTGGGACCTCATAGATGCTGATTCACTGAGTCCATGAGGCTCAGGAAAGTGGAGTGTTAGAATCCAGATATAAACATTTGCTAGATGAAGTCATGGTCGGAAAAATGAAGTGGCTTACTAGAAGAGACTGGTCAGAGCACAAATAATTACAGATAGCATCTAAAAGAAGCCAGAGGAAGGTCTTCACTTTATCACGCAGGCAGGGTGGGATTTGGGAGCAAGCAGGGATCTAAGAGAAGGGAGGATTTTCCAAAGAAGATGATGGGAAGCCTTGTTCTTTAGTCCGAGAGGTTGAGTGAGCTCATGGCCCCAGATTGCCCATTGGGTCATTAGGAGGCAGTCACACTGGCTTATGTATTCATCTTTTTATCCAGAGGTGATATGGGAACAGAGCAAATGCCCAGTAAATATTGGTTGAATTAAATTAATTTAGTCAAAGGATACTTCTTTCTTTGAGTTTGGGTGTTGGGTTCCTGTCCCAACTCTAACACATACTAGGCAGTGGGGAAGGTGATAATACCACTGTTTACCTCCTGTGGTGATGGTAAGGGTTCATTGAGATACGCAGAAAGCACTTAGCACTTGGCCTGTGGGAAGTCTTCTCCGTAAATGGCTTCTTTCATTGGGACCGTTGTGCTCAGGAGCTAAGTATCAGGGTTTTGCAGCCAATTTCTCAGGCTCTCTATGATCTTATCCTCCATTAGTAACACAGTTTACTGTCCTGGGTAGCAGTGAGGTGTAGAACAGAAAGTACTTGAAGAAAGCAATGAGATTCTGATTTGCAGGTGAACCTAATGGAAAGAGCACTGAAGTCGACTCACTGCTCTGGCACCACTTGTTAGTTCTTTTGGATAATTTCTCTTAACCTTTCTAGGCCTCCATTTCTTAAGGCAATTTGGGTGCCATATGATGGTTAGTTGAGGCCTCCAATGAGGTTTCACTTGAAGTATGTGACACTTAATAAGTGTAAGTTATCCAAACGTTCAGAGAAGAGGTTCTCAATTCTTACTAACCTGGTGTGGTTTCTTGTAATAGACTTCCTTTTCCCCCTAGCACCATGTCTTTTTTCCTCCCATCTCAGAAACTTCCCTAGAGTGTTTCACTACTTTTTTTCTTTATTAGCTCCTGCTGTTTTTTGGAGGGGCTATGCAAGTCCTCGTCCCACAAACAAAAACAAGTCCAAAGCTACCTCGATCCAGGTAGCTATGCATAGAGACCAAAATTATAACTTTGAAATTCATTCAGAAATCACCATCAAACTGATTAAGTAAATATTTGAGTTCTTTTATTTTAAAAAGAGCACAAACTTATACTGTCATAGAATAAATCCTATCATGTAGTTAACTTCCCAGGATTCATCTGTAGTAAATGAATACTTATAAAATATAACAGCTGAATTCTATCCTGTTTATATCATGGAAGACACTGCTAGAAATAAGTAAGCATTCTTGGCGAGATCCAGTTATCAGTTTGTTTTTGCTAATCAAAACCAGAGGTTCTATGTATAGAATGTAATATCTGGAAAGAACTTTGGGTTATTCTGCCTCAACCACTTATTTTATGTATTGGATGAAGTTAAAGCTCAGAGATGTGAACTAATTTGCCTCAAGTCAAATAACTAGTTGGTAACTAGACAGGAATACAAGTTTGCTGACATTGATTCCACTGTTCATTCTTGTGGTCAAACTTGAATGGTGTCAAGTTTGTACATGGCCTTAAAATGCTTTAAATTTTTTCCTCCTTTGGCTAGGCGACTTGTGGAATCCTGCTCATAACCAGTCACCCCTTCTCACTCTTGCAAAGGGTTCATTCTCAGTCTTGCAAAGGGTCCATTACCATTAACTCACAGTGCAATACAGTATCTGTTTCTCATCAGCGTATCGGTGATCTACAGAAAAGTCATACCACCTGTCTCTTGGCCTCTCTTCCTTGCAGACTCGCCAGCCTGTCTTTGTGCAGCTGCTACAAGGTGTGTTCAGGGTTTACCACTGCAACTGGTTAATGCCGAGCCAAAAAGCCTCTGTGGAGAGCTGTATTCGGGTGCTCTCTGATGTAGGTAAGCTATCATTGCAGCTCGGAGTAACATGATGACAATGAATTACCTAACAGCAATAAAAGCCACCATTTTATTGAGCACTTTGGTAGCTCTTCTAAAGTTTCACACACAGGAAATTGGCAGAGGCAGAATAGGAATAGAGGTCTTCTTGATAGCTAACTCTTACCTTGTTTCATCAACCAAGCCAAAGTGAAGAGCCAGTAAGTCCCAAAGAAAGAGGCTTTGAAAAATAAAGGTGCATGCTTAAATGTTAGGCGACTCTTGGCAAGTCACAGTGCACACAAGCTTATTCAAGGCCCTGGGAAGTCCCTCTCAAGAAACTAATTTCTTTACTCCAGTAAGTATATTTGACCACATGGGAACTTTTTTTTTTCCCCCTGCAAAGCGCACACCCAATCCCAGAGGGCACCCTTTTTCACAAAAGGTATACTGCTCCATATTGCCTGTCAATGTTAAATGGTTTTCCGTTCCCTCTTCCCTGGCCCTCACTTGTCACCTCTCTGGCAGCTCTGAAAATGACTGCTCCCTTTACCCTGACTTTATCAGACTCTGTGACTTGGCCCTGCTCCCCTTCATAAATGTGAAGCAAGGGGCTGTCTTTGTGCCTAAATTTATGAAGAGCTATCTCTTTACAGCCCTGCAGGCAGGCAGCACAAGAGGCAAGTAGGGTTCTTTGACTATTGCGTAGATTGTCCAGCAAATACAGATTGTGTTAATTAGGGTTTCTTGCTTGATTTCAGTCATCCCTTCCTGATTTCCTTGACTGTCCTGTGGTAGATATTGGTGTCTTTTTACTATTTGTGCAGTACTGTCTCACAATAAGAGATGAAGCTTTTGGAAGTGTGAACATTATAGGTTCATGTTGCGATAGCTCAGATCTGAGGCTCTGAGACCATATCCCCAAAATCCTGTTCTCTGCCCACATAGGATTATGCATCGTGAAACTCTCAGTTGAAATTTGGGCAGATTGCTGAGTTCACTAGCTCAACACTCATTAGGGAGATGAAATGTTTTAATAGTTTTGGCAGTGAGGAGAAAAGCCAAATGGAGTTTATGTCAGCAAAACGGCAGGGCAGGAAAACACAGCACACTCACCCCAGGAACTCAGACTTCTGTCCCTTGGGAAATACCTTCTCCTGACTGAAATCATACCCAAAGTTGACTATTTTCATGGTTCATCTTGAAAAGGAGTATATAAGGCACATAGTTTTTAGCTGAGTGTATGCTGTACATCCTGTTCTTGATATTACTCATATTTCCCCCCCATATTTCTTACTTGGCATATTAAACTGTTAGAAATTTGTTGATTGGCTGATGATTTCTTGCCCCAAAATGTGTTTTGTTTTGTGTGGGTTTTTTTGTTTTTCTTTTAAAATGGGATTTAAACTTTTGCTTCTAAGATTGCTTCTTCTAGAATGCCAGAGTTGTTTTTACAATTAGATACAGATAACAGAACACCTTCTTTGCTTCTGGTCTTAGGAAGCATTGAAGACGCGAAATAGTTGTCTTGTTTTTTGGAAGTTGTTGGATTTTTCATAATGAAAAAAAGGATTGTTAGTTATGTTCCTTTTTAAAAAGTTTAAACTTTTTATTTTGAAATAGTTTTATGTTTATAGGAAAGTTGCAAAGACAACACACACCATTCCCATGTACCCGTCACCCAGTTTACCCCCACTGTCAGCATCTTAAATCACTGGGGTATGTCTGTCCCACCTATGAAACTGATGTTGGCCCATAGCTATGAACTAAACTCCAGATTTGGCACTACTTTTTCCATTAATGAAAAAAAAATTATTCTAGGATTCAATCTAGGCTGTCATGTTGCATTTAGTTGTGATGCTTCTCCAGCCCCCTCTAGTCTACAACAGTTTCTCAGTCCTATGGAATATCCCCGCTTGTGGACTTAATTGTCAGTTTTCTCATGATTAGACTGGAGGGTTTTTTGTTTTTGTTTTTGTTTTTGTTTTTTAAGAGGGAAAGAGAAGAGCCTAAACAGAAAGAATAGCTTATGTGATTATAAATATTATCTTTTGTTTTATGTTTGGCTTAAATTGGCATTTCATAGATTATTGTATAGAACACCACTGAGAGAGAATTTTTGGAAAAATAGTTTGTTGGCCAAATGAATTCCCTTTCTTTATAATTCTGAAAATATATGAAGAACATGGAAGACCTTAAGATGCCATTCACTGAGGAAACCCAGTAAAGTTTAACTGTGACTTGCCCGAACTTTGACCTTAGAACATTTTAACATACCTCAGAGCTACTGTCCCCCAGAATTCATACTGAAAAGCCCTGACCTAAGAATGTCAAAGTTCATTTGAGCTCCTCAACGTTCACACTCACTAGCATGCACGTAACCTATTACAGGCATGGAAGACTCTGTGTAAGGGTTGGTGGAGGGAGTTAAGTCTGTCTTTAAGGCATCTCCCGTGCAAGTTGGAGGCTCATGAGTCATCTTTCTTCTATGTAGCCAAGAGCCGGGCCATCGCTATTCCTGTGGACCTGGACAGCCAAGTCAACAACCTCTTCCTGAAGTCCCACAACATTGTACAGAAAACTGCGATGAACTGGCGACTGACCGCCCGCAATGCGGCTCGCAGAGACTCTGTTCTGGCGGCTTCCAGAGACTACCGGAATATCATTGAGAGATTGCAGGTAATGCCTGGCCTGGAGAGAGGAGTGAACCTGAAACAGGTCTGAGGTAGTTCCCATAAAGCGGTTTGGTTCCATGAGCCAGAGAAAATCAAAGATTGGCCATAGAGAGATGTCAGCGTGTAAATGGCTAGTCACACACCGTAACGTTTGTAGGACCAAGAATGCAAGGCTACTTGGGAAGAGGAAGGCTCCTGACAAAGTCATGATCTTTAAAGGTTTTTCATAGATTGACAGGTTTCTTTTTTTTTTTAAGTTTATTTATTTTGAGAGAATATAAGTGGGATAGGGGCAGAGACAGAGGAGAAAGAGAATCCCAATCAGCCTCCACACTGTCAGTGCAGGTCCCAGTATGGGCTTGATCCTATGGAACCAAGAGATCATGACCTGACTTGAATCTCAGATGCTTAACTGAGCTACCCAGGTAGCCCTAGGTTAGCAGATTTCTTTATGAAGAATGGGGACTGCTCTTTTTAGGAAGGAATAGTTAAGTATTGTAAAAGGTACTCAGAATAAGGGCATAAAGGCTCCATTTTATTTTAAGTGTCTCTGGATATTTAGCATCTTGAGTCAGCAGGTAAACAAGTATAATAGTGCCCAAGAGGAGAGTTTTCTATCAGAATGACTCAAATGAGAATAAAACCATTACTAAATTGTACCTAAATTTTTTCTTAGCACCTATGAAGAGATCTGTCCCTTTGTTAAAGGGAGAGTATTGAATATTAGGTGCATGTGAAACACTTAAACCTACATCATAACACTAACATCCTCTTTACACAAGTACCTCGAGCAATTCTCTCATAGGTAGAGCATGGGCCATAGTCGGAAAGTCTAAGACGCTTCAAATGAGCCTGCCGCAGCAGCTAAGAGTATGATCTCAGGCCAGTGCATGGGGTCAAATTCTGACCCCATTGCCTAGAAATGGTGTATCCTTAGGAAGGTTACTTCACTCTCTGTGGCTCAATTTCCTTGTTTATAAAACAGCATAATAGTAACACCTACCACAGGGTTCATGTAAAGATCACAAGCATTGATAACATGCTTCAGTTATCTGTGCCTGCCTTACAGATCACACCAGTTTTTTTCATTCTCTTGGTCTGCTTAGTAGTTGACTGGGCTTAGTAAGGTGTCTTGCTTCAGTTTTGAATGTAGTCACTGTCAGATGGCATCTGTGGTTGGACTCATCTTGAACCTTTGCACATGTTTGGCTGTAGATGTTGGGACCCCAGCTGGAGGTGTCAACTGAAACACCCACCTATAGTCTCCCCATGTGGTCTGCCCTTTCTCACAACATGACTGCTGAGTAGAAGATGAACGTCTTTAGAGAGAGACAAGTGAAAGCTGTATTGCCTTTTATGACATGGTTTCAGAAATCACATAGCATCACTTCTGTCAGTTTTTATTGGTCAAGACAGTCACAAGTGTCTACCTGAGGTTCAAGGGAAGGGGACATAGACCACCATTCGATGGGAAGAATGTCAGTGACACAGTGTAAGAAAAACGTGCAAGATAAGATATATTGTGGTGGCCATCTTTGGAAAATAAAGTACACATAAACCACATAGAACAGAGCCTGGCACGTAGTGAGCACTTGATCAATGGCAACTGCCATTATGATTATTACTGTTACTATCATTTCTGTGATTTTTGTAACAATAATCATTAGATAAAATAAATCTCTGAGGTTACATAACCTGCCTAAAGATTCATATATCAGCCCCACTCATGCTAGGCACTGGGATACAATGGTGAGTAAAACCACAAATGATCTTTGCCTTCATAGATTCTCAAGTTTTGGAAGGGAGACAGACATTAGTCTGCTAATCACCCAGGTGAAAGTAAAATGGCAAGAGAGACCATGTTGCAGAGAAGTGAGTAGTACTACAGAAGGATTTATAAGGAACCTAATCATGCCCACAGCTGGGATGGTGATCCAGGAAGGCACTGCTGAGGAGTGACATTTGATCCAAGATCAGACGAATGTAGGACTTGCTTAGAGAACTAGAAGGGAGGGAAACAGCATGTGAAAAGAATATTATACGGGACAAAATGTGGTACACTCAGAGACCAAAGGAAGGTTAATTTGGCTGGAGCCAAATTAGGAAGTTAGGAAGGGATTCTTAAGTCAAGGAAAGAATTTTAGCCACACTGTAACAGACCCAGTTCTTAAAGATAATTTGGTTCCAAATAAAGTGTTTCTTGACTCCACTATGTTTTTCAAGGGGAAGGGTATTATAGATTCATAATTGTTTGAGTGCACAAGACTTTTTTTGCCTCTTCAAATTATCTACAGCCAAACAGACCAGTTTCTTTTTCTTTTTTTTTTTTTTTTTTGTGCTCTTCTTGGGTTTATTATACACACTTTTGGGGAATAAAATAAAATCCCTATGCCTAGCCAATGGTTGTTATCAAGGCTTGGCTAGTGGCTGGAAGGGTCCTCATTATCTAATGATTTATCTAATGAGTCCCTGTAGTTACAAGATTGCCTAGGACCGCCACAGTTACCATATAGTTATCAATGTAAGACCATTCACTTGTGGACTGCTTATATTATTAATCCCCATTGAGACATCCCCCTCACTTAACACCAGCATCTTTCCCTGCACATCGCTTTGCCATCCTTGTCTGTTGGTCTCTCCTCGATTGCTCACTGTTAAAACATTTGACAATACAATGCAAATCAATTGCAATGTAAAGTTCAAACCTTGCAAAAGATGCAGGATTTTATGAATACAATGTTGAGTAACTACTTGGATCCCCTGCAAGTGCTGTAGACAAAGATTTGCCAGGGTTAGGATCAGTAACTACTAAAGAAGAGAACTTTGGGAAGCTTTCAGACTGTAGGGGAAACCAAGAGAATTTTGCAAAACTGACCCTTATTTTGTCTGTGCTGTGAATGTCAGTATGAATTAAAGGGTGTTGCAGTGTACTCTCAATTTTGCTGGGAAAAATGCCCTCCCCCCAAGAAATAATTTGATTTATGCATTCTGTATGCATCTTCAATATTATTGAGTGATTACAAATTTTCTTAAATATAAAATAAATAATATTCACATGTTTTAGATTTAGTTTTTGGGTAGAAGAGAAATCAATTCTTCATTGACCATTGCCTATGAAATTTGGGTGTCCAGTTGAGTTGGATACAATTTAAGTGGCCTTTCCCACGCAAATCTCCTTGGTTAACTAGGCCCTCGTAATATTGTCCAACATGATGTCTTCAGCCCCTGTCTTAGCCAGCATGCTCCTAGTTAGGTTCTGAGTTAGCAAGCCATCCAGCAGACTGTAGCATCTTTTGAAGATAATTTCTCATCTGTTTCCTGCCATTTGCCTTTATATGGTGTCGTGTTGGTTTTGCTGCTCTTTCAACTTCTCTCTGTTTTCCTCTCCTACAGCTATGTGTTTTGCATTTGAAGACCATCATGCTATCGGGGTACATGTATTTAGCATGTTGATACAGCATGTTCATTCATTTGTGTTCTCATTTTTGTATGACTTTTTATTATATGAATAATTCATGCTCATTGGAAATAATTTGACAATACTTACAAGTACCTGTGTATGGAAGAAAATCAGAATCACTTGTGATCCCACCACCCAGAGAAAACCAGGAGTGATATTTTGATGATATTTGTTATATATCCTTTAGATATTGATGTTGTTTATACAAAATCAGATCGTATAGTCCATGCTATTATTTAACCATTTTTTACACTCATTGTAGACATTTTTCCATGTGGTTGAAATTACTTTTTTGCATCATATTTTAAAATACGTGGAATGATCCCTTGAGTAGCATAAGGATCATCTCAAAAGAAGGGCTGGTGGGGCTGTTCTTCCCTCGTTTTCTGCATCAGGGGGTTAATGCTTCAGATACCTTTATCATTTGAGATAAATACCAGACAGTACTAAAGATACTCTAACCTAGCCTGGCTTGTGGTCATTTTTGAGGTCAGCAGTGAATGTTCTCACTCTCCTGTAGTCAGCCTGGCCTGCGCTGCTCACCAAGGCTGTCTTTCCGTTTCAGGACATTGTCTCAGCCCTGGAGGACCGCCTGAGGCCTCTGGTCCAGGCAGAGTTATCTGTGCTCGTGGATGTGCTCCACAGACCTGAGCTGCTTTTCCCAGAGAACACAGATGCCAGAAGAAAATGCGAAAGTGGTGGCTTCATTTGCAAGTAAGCAGCCTCTCGCGCTGGGGTGGTCTGGTGCAGAGCTCTGCTGACCAGGCAAAGCACTTGTTCATGAAGAAGCAGACCCTTGCCTGGGTTTTTACTGTAATGAGTATAAGGTCATGTGTTAGAGTCCCATGCTGACCCCTCCACAGTAAGTTTGTAGGTTCGGTTGTACATCCTGACACTTGCTTTGGTGACAGTGTCTCTTTTCACCTCCGTGCCCAGTCATTGGTCTTCCATCGCACAAGAACTGACAGAGCGCCCACCATTCGTTGCGTAATAGATGCAGAAAAGTTGTGACCCTGCAGCCCTTAAAAAGCTCAGATGTACTAGGACCCCACGGCCTTTACCTAACACCTTTGTTGTTGCTTAGGTTATGCCTAAGTATTATCTAAACAACAGTTTTCATGACCAGAAATCTCCATCTGGTTTTTACCACTAAATTTAGTTGGTTAACTTGAGAGTTGACTCTGCCTCTGAGTTTGGTACTTTCCTGGGCTCCTCAAAGGACAAGACTATAGGTAAAGCAATGGTGTTTTTTTGTCTTAACGATCATCCTCATGAGGTTTCTTATACTTTACATTTTACCCATGTGACTGGCACTCCTCAGTGGATAAAGAGCTGCACTCTATAAACAAGTTTGAGCGGACTCTGTCCTATTTCTCTTCTCCCTATAATCTATCCTGTGTGGTAGACTCCTGCTTTGTGAGCCTTTTTGCTGTTACTGACCAGCAGGTGTCACCATTGAGACACTAACTGGCTGTTCTCGCTACAGTGAATGGCCAAGCGTGTTTAACCTGAGAGTCCTTGATAAATATTTGTTCATTTACTGCCTAGTTACAATAAGTTGTTTGTGAAGTGTTTTGTTTGTTTGTTTGTTTGTTTGTTTAATTTAAAGGTCATTTCAGCGACTTAATGCATGGTTTCCCCTCCCCACCCCCAAATTCAGGTTAATAAAGCATACTAAACAGCTGCTAGAGGAGAATGAAGAGAAACTCTGCATTAAGGTCCTACAGACTCTCAGAGAAATGATGACCAAAGATAGAGGCTATGGTGAAAAGGTACTGAATTTTATTTTCTTGTTAAAATAGTGTTTTCATATGAAATTGGCATGGGAGCATGAAATAGAAATCCACTGCAGTTCAGGTTTACTGACTGAGGGGTTAACTTTTTTAAAGCCAGTTATCCTGTCATGAAAGGTAGCTAAATCATATTCCTTCTCTTTATAAAGGCACATGTACTTAGTTGTTGTATAGGCTGCTCACCACATAGTGAATCTAATGTCAGGGAAATAGCAATAAGACTTTTCATCTAAATTCCCAATGAGAATGCAGACACCTCTTCTGTATCCCTGAGTGCATTCCTGAGTTTTGGGATCCAGCTACGCATACCTGTGGGTTTACTTGCTTCTTCCTGGGGAGATGTTGGACAATCTTTGCAGTGTGCTAAGAAACTCCCTCTAGTTCTAACTGGAATTAAAGCAGGCACGCACATCACCATTTCTAGCTCACATTGGGAAATGGGCAATCCCTGGAACAGAATACTTCTTGGCATAGGCAGTGAGCAAGAGTGTGCAGAGACCATTCCTCAGTTTAGATTTTGATTCAGTGAGCAGGATAAAAACAATCTCATTGCGCCTCCTTTCTCTCCCCCTCCACCCCTCACTAAAAAAAAATTGGGGCCTCAGTTTAAAATCTCACCAGTTTTCATTTGAAGGTAATATGTCACTAATTATCTCTAAGCCACTTTAGCAGCATTTTCTGAGTTGGTAAGTCGACTGAAGTCATTGATTTCTCAAAAAACACAGTAACTCATTGATTCCTATCTGTGAAGAAGCCATAATAATTAAATTGCAGCTTTCTCTTTGAAAGTAGGTGGTGATGACCAGATTATTCCAAGTATAGATGCCTGCAGGGATCCTGATTTCTAAGCTAAACAATATCTAATGTAAATATTAGAGCCATTTCACATATGAAAATCTTTAGATAAGAAAATAAAACAGCAAAGTACACAAGCCATTTAGCAGTATATATTCCTTCACTGTTCCCAGATCACACAGCTTTTAAATGTCACTCAATTTTTAAAATACATAAATTAAAAGGTGAATGAATGTTGACTAATGAGCAAATAAGTGTCTATAACTCAGGAATTTTGTGGTGGAAACCTGCTAGAAAAGAGTTTATAAATATAAATGATAGAAGTGAAGAACCGTCGTACAGATGAGAAGTGATGGATGTCCTGTTGGTACAAACACCTGTATAGGCACCTAGGTAGGTCTTGCACTAAAAAGAGAAGAAGAAAGAATAGGCAGAACTAACAGCATTTTTTTCACAAGATCTTTATTTTTCTTAGAGTTAGCTTTAAGAAATTTTTAAAAATATAATTCTAGTTACAGAAATACACTCTTCATAATAAGATAAAATCCACCAAAGGGGCCATAACCAGCTATGATATATTTGTAGCTCTGGGGGCATAAAACTTGATTTTAAAGGTGGAGACCAGTTTTCTCTTCTTTGGAATATCTGTTCATCTCTGTGACTGAGATTTTTATAGTAAACTTGGTGTCTCTACTCCCACGAATGTTACAAATTGTGACTATACTTCCATTTCTCTGAAGTTTTCTTTTTTATACCACGGAAAGTAGAAAAGCTAGGAGTCGAATCTGTTGCTTGGCAGCTAAGTATGTCAGGGTGTTTTGGCTGTGTGGAAGGTAAGCTTACCCACTGGCTTTCCCTGCCTGCTGGTGCTAACTGGGAGACCATCATCACAGACCACGGGAGGTACCGGATCTGAGATGTTGTAGAGTTGTCTGGTATAAAGTTCACGGAAAATGATAAAGGCCAGGGGCTTTGAGAGGGCAGTAGGTGGAGGTCGCTATGAAAAAGTAAATTGTCAGAGTTGAGAAGAGCTTTTTGGGCCCTGGCACACATTGTTTTTTCAGCTGGTGAAGAAATTAGCCACACCCAAGCAGAGAGAGGCTTAAAGGAAAGATGGCAAGTCTTTGCAGTCCGGTTGAGGGCTGTCATTCCCCTTCAAGGAAGTGAAAATACTGTAGGTAGTTGTGGGAAATGCCATGCAACCAAGGAAGACATTCCAGGAACCCATGGTAGTCAACAGCTTCAATGCCTGTAGCACATACTTAGAATGCTTCTGGCCCTGTGCTTTGTGGGAAAATGCTACTTACCCCTTCACATTAATGGAATTTAAAGAGTTGGGGGAGGATGCAAAACTATTTCCGTTTCTTTCGATCCAGTAGTAGGTATTAAATTTGTCCTGTTTTATTAAGGCTTTTGAAAATGGTTTTGATGTTTTGCTGCCTGTCCCTGTTTGACTAAAGACTCATGACGTAAGCGGCAGGCCAGCTCTTTCAAGGGTGGAAGGAACCCAGAGCCAAAGAACTAACCTTTCTCAGGCAAACCAGTTGGCTTTAGTTGATAAAATAAATGAGGTGTTCTTTGGACTGGATGCTCAGGGCACAAGGGCAAGTGTGAGGTCATTTCCGTCTTCCTGGCCCAATTTTCCTATTAGTTGTCTCTTAAGTGGAATTTGTCCCATGACTAACACTCTTCTGGGATATGCAGAATTGTTCTGCCTCTCTGCCTTGTCCTGAGTCTTTGTGGCCATAGTCTGATCTGGCATTGCCTTGTCCAGCCCTCCCTTCGCAGACAAGAAGGCGATAGCAGAGAGCTGAACTGACTTCCTAAGGTCACATGGCAAGTGTGTTACAGGATCAAAACTGAAAGCTGGGGTCTCAAATCCCTGTCCTTTCCTCCCACCCCCAGTGTGGTTTCTACCATGTCTGTGGGCCAAGTTTTCTTGTCTTCTAAGCCATAACCCTTAAAGATAATGAGAGATAGATGCCTCTATTCATCTCTACATTTTCTTTTTTAGTTTTTTTTTTTTTTTAACTTTTTTAAATGTTTATTTTTGAGACAGAGAGAGAGACAGAGCACAAGCAGGGGAGAGGCAGAGAAAGAGGGAGACACAGAATCTGAAGCAGGCTCCAGGCTCTGAGCTGTCAGCACAGAGTCCTATGTGGGGCTTGAACTCATGAACCATGAGATCATGACCTGAGCCCAAGTCAGAAGCTTAACTGACTAAGCCACCCAGGGCCCTAATCTCTACATTTTCATTCAACATTTAGTATTATCAAAGTCCCAGGTAAAAATGAAAGTTGAGATTTTCATTATTATGTTAAAAAAAAAAAAAAAACAACATTGAACCATTGGCTTGCTTGTATGGATCTATTTGCCTGGGGGAAAAAGCCATTGACTACTGCCACCCATATTACCAGGTACTAAAACATAACAGAATCACTGTAACACTGACTTATGTTTTTTAAATGCCATATATACCCATTTAGTGTCCTAAAGTATGTCTTAAATAGCAGTAAAATTCTTTGGCTTCTTATAAAGGCCACTACACTAAACATATCCCTTACCATATGTCATATCAGCCTCAGAGATATCAGTATTGTTATTAACTATTTTATTCTACTTATTTATTGGGGGAGAAAACTTAGGCTCAGAGAGGTTCAGAAACTTACCTCGGGTCACACAGCTAATAATGGAGAAGCCAGGAATTCAAACTGAGACAAACACCCTGACTTCAGAGTCCTCACTCTTCTCCCCTGTATCATTGGTAATTGACACCATTTGAAGTTCTCCCACAAATTTAAGTTTCAGTTATGTTACATCATTATGTACATGACCCGGGGCAGTGGCCCTGATTGTGCTACGCGTCACAAGACTTAAATATCTAATCTTCAGCTCTGTTCTGACTTCTCACCTATTGAAAACAGTCTCCACTTGATGCCAACTTGCTTTACAAATTATGATTGTCTCAGAATCATTCAGAACCTGTGGTTTTGCTGAGCTCTCAAAAGAAAGCATCCAGTTGGTAAGTTGCCAGTGGTCAGCCCTCTTGTCTTGGTCAGCTCCCTGAGAAGTGCCTGTCCAAGAATTGTCACAAATGATTCTAAGCTCAGGGATTCTAGAAGACTGTCAAAAAATTTAATCACAATCTTTTAGGAATAAAAAAACACACACCGTCTTTATTTTGTCTCTGAAATGCTAAGGACTAGCAATGAATATTTGTCTCATAGAGTGGTAAATATAAAACGCATACTACAAATGATCACCAAAATAATGATGGAATATGTTTTTGTCTGGTGCTTATAATGTCTTGCTATCCTATGTAATTCATTAATAATTAATTCATTAATAAACTGTAAAATTGTATCCGGACTTTACAACCACTCTTTGTAGGCAATGCCTACTAAATTCTGCTTTTATTCCACAAATTAAACCATACCTTTATTTTTAAAAAATAACAGCAATAGTTCCCCATGGCTAAACATCTCTAAAATTGAATCTGAATCTCTCTTTAACTCAAAGAACATCTAAAAGCCCCCTAGACCCATGTGCCACTAAAACATATGTACTGTGTTACACATTGGCTCCTCTGTAGTCTACTGTAGGTTTCTTATTAGTCAAAGAGCTTGCAAAGAAATTCAGTGGCCAACAATGAATATAAAAGCATATCTGAGAACTTATTTAAAATATAATTTCCAGGGTCCCTGGGTGGCTCAAAGGGTTAAACGTCTGACTCTTGACTTTGCCTCAGGTCATGATCTCACAGTTTGTAAGACTGAGCCCTACATTGGGCTCTGTGCTGACAACATAGAATCTGCTTGGGATCCTCACTCTCCTCTCTCTCTCAAAATAAATAAATAAACACTTTTAAAAAATAAAATATTTCGTCTTCTGAATAGTAGTAGTTCTTCTACTACCAGAGAGTTTTTGACCTCAAGTAATGTCAGGGTTTTCATTTCATACTAATTGGCAATACTTGGTAATTTACCAATGCTTCTTTTCTCTAGGTGAATAAAGTATGTCAGGATTTCTAATAGAACCTGAAATCTGTGAATGTATTATTAACAAAGCATAGTAAAAATAACTCGGATCACTCCCCCCTTAAGCACACTTGGGATTAATGCTCTGTTTTCTTTTTCTTGAACTTGATGCTAATAAATAATTTACTTGTTAACTAATATCACTTGAGTTGGCTCTAATCATCTTTGGGGGAAATCATTTCTTTTTCAATAATCAGTAGTACCGGAATATAGAGCTTCTGGTCTTAGGCTATGTCATCTATACTATTTGCTGAAATTGAACCTGGTTCCGATTTAGCTCAAATGCAGTTTAGACCCCAGGTTCCTCCTGAATGGTAAAATGAATGGAAAGAAAGAATTTTCTCCTAAGCTGAGTTGATCAGCTGTAGTGTTTGGCTCTCCTCTTTCCCATCCTCTTCTGAAAGAACATGGTTCTAGATTGGGCAATTTGCCTTTGCTCACAGCTCAGTTTGAGTTTTTACCTGTGCAAGAGAAAGGAAAGGTGCACCTCTGAGCTGTTGGTTAAGTGACCCATGAGGTTTGTTACTCGGCATGTGAACACGGTGGAGCAGCGTCCTGCCTGTCCTGGGCAGTGGGGCCGAGAGCAGATGTCACCGTGAGCTGTGGTAGTTAATGCCCCAGGTGCCTGCACCCCTTGAGATGGTCACCATCTAACAGTGCTTCAATGTGGGGGACTTGGCACTAAGAACACACTGACGAAGTTTCTAATGCTTCGTTTGCTGGTATTTCCTAACCTTTTTTCTCCCCTTTTTTTCTTTTCCAGCTAATTTCCATTGATGAATTGGATAATGCTGAGGTCCTAATTTCATTTTTTTTTAAATGTCCATGGTGATGTTTCCATGACACCCTTCCACTGAACACTGTGGTCTGTTCCTAGTCTTTGCAGTGTGTACTATCTGACTTTGTGTAGTGTGCCTTCTGGGCGTGAGCTGAGTCCTTTGTGTCTGTGTTAGCATTTCCCATGAGTTTGTTTGCCATTTGTCCTTGGAGATCCCATCTGAGTCTAGATAAAGATTTTCTAAACTGTGATAAGATTTCAATCATTCACTGTTTAGAATCTCAATTGAATTTGTGGTTGATGCTGGTTATTAACCTGTCTCTGAAACTCAGTGTTGATATTCATAAAGAGCTTTTCTGTCTGGATATAAAGCACCAATACAAAAAGAAATAACTGCATTCATATAGTTTGAAAGTAGTAAAAAGAAAAAAACAACAACACTATTCTCTTGGTCCCCATGTTGGAAGTTGTTGAGTGTGAGGGGGTCGTATAAAATTTTGTCAAAGTGCATTGTAAATTCTAGAGTGCACATTGAGATTTTTCAGCTACAGGCTTGCAATGAGATTAGGAATGTACTATTGTCAGTGCTTTACATCTTGGGGAAATACCTGGAGATCAAGAAATATAATTGTCATCTGATGTTTTTACTTACCCAAAATTGTCCTGAGGACCAATGAGTGGTCATTGTGTGTGGGATTTGGGGACCTCTGAAATATTTTTGTTCTGTGAATATTTTCAGCATCTCCTGCCACATATTTAGGTTGCAGTAAACGCTTGGTAAATGGCACTAGAATGTATTAATTTGGGGAATTAAAGTATATAAATGAGGGAGTTTAATAATGTGGCAAATGGAGCACCCTGGAAGAAAATTTTGTTAGACTTTGAAAAATCATTTATCTGGTCTACTTTTTTTTTTTTTATGAAATTTTTTTTTTTAATATTTTTATTTTATTTCTAGGATAGAGAGAGACAGCGTGAACAGGGGAGGGTCAGAGAGAGAGGGAGACACAGACTCTGAAACAGGCTCCAGGCTCCGAGCTGGCAGTCAGCACAGAGCCCAACGCGGGGCTCGAACCCACGAACCGCGAGATCATGACCCAAGCGAAAGTCGGACGCTTAACCGACTAAGCCACCCAGGCGCCCCTCTGGTCTACTTTTTAAGATGTCTATTAGTTCTTTTCACAGGCTAATTAATTCCTTATTTTGGGTAGGATAGAGCTACCAGATAGAATATGTTGTCTATTCTAATATCCATTACCATCATTTCAAAAATATTAAGAGATGGTTCAGATACATGTAAGGAAAGTTTGAGTCAGAAACGTAAAGCAAGTGATGATGAATTTCACAGAGTTCCCGCAGGAATGGGGCTCAGAGAGGTTAAGTAACTGGACTCAGCTCTCACAGCCATATAGGTTAAACAGAAGCTAGCACATGCTGGCTCACCTCCTCACCTGGTGCGCTTGCTACTCTGCCACAGTAAACTCTGAGCAGAGACTTTTCCTTATATTAATCCCACGTGGACCATGGAGGAAGCCATACCCTCTGGGATGAATAGAAAGTGAGAAAAACAAAAGACTGTGTGGTGGCTTAATTAATCACTTTATACAGATTTTTGCCATTTCCTGTCTAGTTTATTCTCTTCCAAGTGTGTCCCTGAAAAATACCTAATGCTGACTTTGCGTGTGGGCACCTTCAGTTACTCTCCATTGTACCTGGTGTTGTAAATGCCTCATTGATTTGAACTGTTACTCTGAAATATAGAAGTTGTATTTCTACTCGCTTAAGTAGAAATGAAGTTAGAAAAGAAGATCTCCCCTAATCGGAGTCTGCAATGTTATTAATATACTGTTTTGCACCATAGTAATCACTTGACGTGTTTGCTTGCTCAAGATAGGACTTGGGTCTCCTGGCTGGGAGTTTATTGCTTGCTTATGGAAAGATTCCACAGTTGGAGCAGGTGTGTTTATAATTATACTCTAGGAAATAGAATACTGTCTGTTTATAAAAGAAGAATGTTCTGGCAGCCGCTTGGATTCTTTGAAAATTCCCTGAGGAAGCAACTGCGAATCCCCTCTTCGTTGTTACCCCTGGCAACCGTCAGAGCCCTGGGACACCAACACTCTGTCCCCAGTCCCTCAGACTGTTGGATCTGGTCCTCTAAGCAGGGATGTATGATTGGCCTTTATCATCAATGGCTGTTCTGGAAACTACCGCTACTCCTGCAGTTTCTCCTCTACCCAGCCTTTTGTCAGCGTGTGTTGGTGGAAGCCTGCAGCCCACAGCTAGAGTTCTGCAGAAGCTTAATGAGAGAGTTCATGCTGGCCCAGGATACAGGCAAGGCATCACACCTAACTTGGCAACCACTGTTCGATTCTAAACATGGTGGGGAATCACCCCCGAAGTAGTGTAAGGCATATGTGGTGGTCTGTGAAACCCTTATTGGGGAAGCACCACTGCCCCTTGATGATAGAGGCCACTTGGGCATCTCAAGGAAGGAGATGTGCTGTGAACAACTCATAAAAAAAAACAAAAACAAAAACAACACAGCGCCTCTGTGTCTCTGTCAGTGCTTTGAGAAAACAGGGTGAAATGAGGTCAGAGTCATGGAGTCCCTGCAAGGAAAGGGCATGGTATGGGGCCCTCCCAGCTGCCCTCTAGAACAAAATTTCATTTGAAACCAGGAAAAGAGAGGGTTTCTTTCTTCCTTTCATTTCTTTCTTTTTCTTTCTTTCTTTCTGACAAAAAAAGAGGCACAGTCTCCATCCTGCCTCCTGATTTTACCTTTACCTTGTGTTAGTTGAGGGGTACTGATTGGGTGGAGGAGAAAAGGAAACTACCATATTTGGGTTCCTGTCCCTTCAGCTCACTCTTAAAGTTTATAGCCTGATGAATTGTTATATATGCATATACACATTTCAAAATAAGAGAGGTTTCCATCATCTTTAGAAAGTCCTTATATTTACCCATTCTTGGCTTTAAATGGACACCAATTGATGCTAACAACGTGGAATTATATGACTGACATTTGAGTGCGTGTTACATTCCAGGCACAGTGTCGGGGGATATGAGTATGGTGATACCCCCACATAGGCACAGCGTCTTCTGATGTTTACAGTTCCATGGGGGAAACAGGCAGTAGTTCAAATTAATGTTCAGTGACAGCTGTCAACCAGCTGGAATGGAGAAGTACATGGATCCACAAGAACATATAGTTTAGGAACTTCCACCTGAGCAATATGGTCATGTAAGAGCTTAGGAGGTCAGGTAGAAACACCTGGGTAGCACCAGCAGGCAATCCTGTAAATCACCTTTCTAACATGTGAAGTGCTATGCTGACTCAACAGATGATCATGATCAAATGCTCTAACTTGAGGTGGAGGCCGTGGGCAGAACAGTAATCCACCTCCTTTTCACGTATGTGTCTGTGAAAGAGAATGGTGTGTTTAGATAAGTGTGGGCTCTAGCTCAGTGGGACATACTGCATTTCTTCATATTTGAGATGTGATCCCCATTTAATCACTGTTGCTTGGACCCATGGAATCTCCAGAGCCCTTTGTGCCACCTTGGCCTTCCTGCATCGCAACAGAAGAGCTAGAGTGGCTTGCCCACTTGTTGGGAGTGGCTGCAGCCCACTTAATGTCAGCCCTCAGCTTACCCCACCTAGAGCTGCTTCTGCAAGCAAAGGATGCCACCAACGGAGAATTTTGTAAGATTCACTCGGTGGGAGGAGGGGAGAAGAGAAACACCAGAATTATTATTAAATTTCACCTTCAGGGGGCGTTCTCATGACGTCCAACCCAGGCTGGAGGTGTCCTACTTTTTTACATTGCTGTGAACTGCTGGGTTGGGCACCTGCCAACATTCAGGCGGCAGTTACATAAGAGCTTCTTTTTTTCCTGGAATTTAGGCTCACTGCTGATGTGTGACCTTCAGCAGCAATTGCCAATAAATGCAGTGGGGTTGTTTACTGTTAGACACTAGCAACCATAGAGCAAGCAAACTCGATTCAGACCATACAGAAGCTGTTGCAGACTCTATGGACAATTTGGGTTTTTAATATAGTGAGATTATTCCACAGTGACTAGAGTTGTATAATTTAGTTAAGTCAGTTGTATTTTTTAAAAATGAACTTCACTATTGAGTTCCTATGAATGTGTTCTATAAAGGTGAAACTGCATCATTGGGACTAAATAATTTTTAATTTTGTTTCTAAAACTAAATACCATTAATAAAGGGCATTGTGTTAGCAAATGTGATGGTTTTAAATTGCTCTGCTAAAATGCATAGGTCATCTATATTGGCTCAATTTTCATTAAAGCTTTCTGATCTCTTAAGGTGGGTTTGCATAGACTCATGAAGGACTGGTCCCAGCAAGCCTGTTCACTGTTGGCTGGTTGGTTGGTTTCCCTCTTCTGAGGTTTTGAGTGGGTGAAGAGGAATCAGAGGCTGATTCAGGGCTGCTGGAGTTCATACATTCCCTTTGATGTGCCGATAATGAGGGCCATAATGTTTGCGTTTCTTAAACTGTATTCAGCTTCTGCTAGGGATGGTCCATGGAAAAAGACCTCATCTTTCAAAGAAAAATTCTAGAAACCCATAGTTAGTAGGATGATTTATGATGACAGCAGCAGAAAACAAAAGCGTGTTGTTGGGTTTTTTTTCTTTACAAGGCTGTGGTCTGTGCTAGCCTATTGGAGGCATACATGAAATATTATGTATGTTTGTGTGTCAGCGGGTAGTCTACATATACCGGAAGTAAGTGTATAGTCTGGGAAGACTAAGAGTTGCTTTTTTTTTTTTTAAGATGAGAAGGTGTGATTTCCTTTATTTATAGTATAAGCTCATCCTTTTATAAAATGCATGGCACATTACATATTGATAGTGAGCCTGTCAGTGTCTTACAAGCACATACCTAGTTACTACTCAAGTACCATAGTTATGATGCCTTGATTTGTGGTCTCACCCAAGAAGGACACTTGGGATTCAGTGACTTGAGATTCCTGTTGAATTTCTCCTTAAAAGCCAGTCATTTGAAATCTTTTTTCAATTACATTTTGCTGACCTTGACTAAAAGCACTGGGAAGACTTAAGATGAGAGAAGAAATAGGAATCGGCAGTAGGGTGCAGTCATGGGTTTCTAAGTTTAAAACCAGGCAGCATCAGACCATCACTCATCACCTGCTGGTTTGGGAGGCCTTGCCTTGATTGCGGATGTCAGTACCTGAATATAGTGACTGATCCTGGGAATAAGGTGGGGAGGACAAGACTTGTCAGAAAGCAGACATGACCGGTCTCTCTCTCTCTCTCTCTCAGCATCCTTCCTTTATGTGTGGTCACTGAGGATTCATTAAAAAAAAAATTAACTTGATAATGAAAATGTGCTGAGAAAAATAACTTCATGTATTTAGTAAACATTATCTATTGCTTTTGGTATTTATGTAGTTATTATCCTATTCAAATAATGTAGCTTATTATGAATATGCTTCTATTTTTCAAAATTTCAAGTTATTGCCATGAAATAACCTCATCCTCAAGGAAATAGAACTGAAATCCTAATAGGTAGTGCTGGTAGATGCCATCAGAGTTGTTGTTATTTACCAAATTATATGCCAAGTATGGTTGGACGTTGCCATGACTGAACTCATTTTATGTCCTAGCAAGTTGTATTATTTAGGGAACTGGCTGTTAAATATTATGAAATGAAGTTTACTGAAAACACACCAAGCACTGTTTAATGTTTTAACTGGAAGAAATCCTCAAGAATATGTGCTCCAGTCTCCTTGACTACAGGTCAGGACATGGAGACCCAAAGAGGTTCAGTGACTGGCTCGGCTTCATGTAAAGCTGGTGCCTCCATGAGCTTCTGGACACATGACGCTGTGCAGCATGTTGGATCCTATTCTGTTCCATTTCATGAATGGACAGCATTAAAAGCTATCCTTCTGTTTATGTAGTGACTTCCGAGGCTATACAGCCTCCTCTGTTGTCTCAAAAGGCTTCATGAGATGTTCAAGGAGAAAAGATATTTTTAATTTCATCTTTATTTTGGAAATAAGTTGCAAAACAAGTAGGATGCAGTGGAGTGACTGTACAGTCATAAGGTGTATCAGAAGCCACTGAAGCCTGAGTGATGAAGACATAGCCATTTAGTACCTATGAGCGTTCTAAGCGTGTTCAGGATACTTCTTTGGACAAAGAGATGTCAGGCAGGAGAATTTACAAAAACAGTCCCAACCCTACCACTTCCAAGCTCTCTCTTCTTCATTTCCTTTAACTTTTGTTTGGATTGGGAAAGGAGTAGGACGGTAGCTCTCGGGTTCCTCCAGTAAACCCATGCCTAGAATTCTTTTGTTCTAATCCTACATGATCGCTAAAAAAGGATATGTTAGTGGGAATGTGGCCAGTGCAAATAGTAGAAGATAACATGTTTTTCCATTGATACCTCTCACTACTCTAAAGTGCACGGGCCATTGCTTTAATTCTGCTTTTTCTTCTGTGTCCCTTTTGCACTGAGATAGCAAAAATGATTACACAGTTTTAATTCTTTAGCCTAAAGCATACAAAAAAGAATAGAGTTAAAGTGTTTTCTTGGGTCACGATATTATTTATGTCTTGAAAAGACTTATAACTGACCTCTATTTCTATTTTCCTGGCCGTGCTTCCTTCAGTCCCTCCTGCCACTCTGTGTCCCCATCCCAACAGGAAGCTTAGTGCCTGGGAGATACATTCCCCACCCTGAGGTTATGAGAGTTGGGTTCGTGTCTCAAAATTCTCCTGTGCACTGTTGAGTTAGCAGCCCTCTGTCTATGCCCCCACTGTTCCTGGAGAATTGCTTTAATCTCTGTACTTAAAGAGATGTCCTATATATTTTTATCATTTTACCTGTTGAAAAATAGAAAACAAGACACATGATGTTGTATAATAACATTCTCATATCAAGAACATTTTTTCCATCTGGGGGATCAAACCGCCAAGGAGGTGGTTGCATTGAGCTGTATTGAGACACCACCACCAGACTTCACAGGTTTAGTCCTTCTGTGCTTTGAACACCTCCTCTGGCTCACCACCCAGCAGCCACACCCCCGCCTGACCATGGGTGTGCTGTGTAGCTGGAGCACTGCTAAGGCGGGCCAAGGTCACTCACTTGCAGCGGGAGCCTTGGCCTCATTCCATAGTCCCAAACTGTACCTTGAACCAGCCAGCCGTGCCGTGTGCGTGACTTTGGTCCAGGGAGGTCTGGGTGGGGTCTGGCGGTTACATCTGACATCAGTTCCCTGCTCGGAGCATATGCCTTATTGAGGACAGTCGTGGCGCTGTCTTTCACAAGCTTTGAGCCCCTGGGAAAGAAACTGCCCCCGAGACCTCTGTTGTCATTACTCACCCCCAACTCCCTCCCTGCACCTCTGCAGATACGCCCTGGAATCGCTTTTCCTCTCTTGGTGGATGATCAAAACACAGGTGTGCACTGTTCCTTTGGCATCCTTTTTTTTTTTTTTTTTTAATACCGATTTCCTCCTTGGTCATTAATAGTCTTTTGTTTCTTATTTTAGGTAAATTTCCCTATTTCAGGCCAATTGTTCCTTCCAACACAACCACATTTAGTCCAATTTAAAAGATAAATGATCTCTCCACCTCAGTTGCTGAAGACGTGGTATAACCAGCTCACCGCATCTTTGATCTTGCCTTCTGTGTTTTGTCCTTGAGTGTTGGTCTCTGGATTTCTTTGTGGCCCTTGAGATTCTAGTGCCATAACTAACATGCTTTGTTTTACTCCCAACTAGCTACCACAAGCTCCGGATTCTGAGAACTCCACAGAGGTGTGTGTTGCTCATCTATATTTGCAAAGACAGCAAATATGGGTGCTTCTCAGTTGTCCTGGTTGAGTGTCTGAGTTGTCGTGGGGGAATTTCTGTCCCAGTGGTAGATGCAGGAGGGAAGTCTTCTAGCCGGGCTGGGAACTGATGGTTTCTGTAAGTGAGTTGGCTCTCCATGTAGAAAGTTCTGAGTTGCTGGAGGTAAACCAAAGCATCCCTCCAGGTGAGGAGATAGGGCTCTCTGAAGGCTTTCACACAAAACTGTCTCCATCGTGAAATGTTCATTTGAAAGACTCTGGAATGTCAAGACCTTTCTGTTGTTACACAAAATAGATTCTGGGTCCTGTGGAGAGATGATACACATTTGAAGTTCTGGATATTAATGTATAGTTTTGGTGAAAGCTGCTAATAAAGTCATAGTTTCACATTGCACTCTTTCTCTTCTTCCTATTGCTAACTAATCTCATTAAATGAGGGACTAAAATGAATTAAGTCATCTAAAGTCATAGAGAAGCTTTCTGGGGAGGCATATTCCTAAGTATCAAAATTTACTTCAGAAACCATTCTAAAACCAGAGTAGGGTAAAGCATGAATGAAGCTCACTTGCTTTGAGAAAAGTCTAATGAAGATCCTAAAAATGAAACAGATTACCAGATAGCTGAGTTGCAGTGTGGATGCTCTATAATGATCAGTCTAATACGCTTATCAGAGCTCTTAACTGTTAGTAGCTTGGATTAGAATGCTGGGTACTGGTGGGTCCAGGAGAGCCGAGGTGCCATGTATGTGTCTGCTCAGAAGTGTATCATTGATGTACTTACGCATGTGTCATGCAATTATGCATGTATGAATTGTGAGGACCTGCCCTGTTGTGTCTTGCATTGTAATCCCTTTGGGTTCATGTAAAAGTATGACCAAAGAGTCATAAGCCTGCTCACTTTAAACAGTGCATTAGGGTTGGGGGACAGGACAGTTGTAAGGCAGTATTCAAAGTAATTGAACATTAATATGCGTCTGGGGAAAATATTTTAAGGACCTATAATCCTTTTGTGTAACTCTTTGCTCATTATGAACTCTTGGTGTGTGTGGTTTTTTTCTTTTTCTTTTTTTTTTTTTTTTTTTGGTGTGTGTGACTGATACTGAAGACGGTTGTGTCTGCCTAGTGTACTTAAAATGGAATTTCTGCATGCTTAGCAGGAACTTGAACCGAGTCCCCCCCTGAGGCAACTGGAAGACCATAAAAGGGTACGTAGTCTTGGATGTTGGGAGCTAATGACCATAACACCATACACTGTAATTTAAAGACAGCTTTTGTTGGTGTTGATATTCTTAAAGCATTAATTGGCTCAGGACCAATCACAGCCATTTGTATCAGTGAGGCTAATTGGTAAGTCTATCTGTTACCTACCTTTAGGGCTCAGAGCCCTATACCTTGCCAATCTCAAATAATGACCAGTGAGCCAATAAGCTTTTCGTGACCTCTCTTCTTTTTCTGTAGTGGCTTTCTAGTTAGGTGAAGTCTTAAATTTTTTTTCATAAACCATTGATGATCGTTATGGATAATTTATAATGTATAGTGAAAAACTTCATAATTCTACTAAGTTATAAAAACAGCTAGTGATAAATTTCCTCTGCCCAGTTTTTATACAGATGTGAATATGTGCCCATGAGCATTTTCACTATCCTTGGAATTAGTCTAAGTGTGCAACTTGTATACCTTGCTTTTGTCATTTAATATTATTTATGGTCATTTTCTTTGAAAGCCTTTGAAAGTTAATAGCTGTCTAAAGTTCCACAATATAACAAGTGGTCTGTAATTTTTTTCCTTTGATGAAGAAATGAAGAAATGTTACAACTTTGGATAGATTCCTAGAAGGAACACTCTTAGGCTAAAGGATAGATATTTCTTAAGGTGCTGATTATGCATTGCCAAACCATTTTCTACAAGGCCTACATATATCATTAGCATGCCGACCAATTCATGTTATTCATTTTGGAAGATAACCAGATAGCCTGGATTTCTGAGTACTTAACATATGCCAATTACTGAGCTAAGGCTTTTACATATGTTCACTCATCAGTTTCTGTTACTGCTGACGTTGACCCAGTGACACAGCCTTCATCCCATTTCACACATTAGGAAACTGAGACACAGGATGATAAAGTACTTTACTCACAGTCATGGGGATAGAACATGAGTAGTTACTGCAAAGACTACCTTGGAATTGTGGTCATCAGTGTCCTGGAGGATTTATGCCTGAGATCAATGGGTAGCATGTTGCACCTTTGTTCTGCTCACACGCTCCAGCCCCTGCCCTGTCCCACTACGTCCCAAATTATTCCCATTCTTCTGCACTTGTAATTTCTCAGGCTCTGACCAAAGGATAGCTCCCAGAGACTTGTCATTCAGTCCTTCCTCTCTGGCATCCTGGATCTCTTGGAGTTCATTGATGGAGGGTCCCTTGCATTCCCGTGTTTTCTGTCCTTGCCTGCCCTTTAAGAATTACCATAGGTCTTAGAGGTAGCTGGTAAAGACCCACAGCCATCCCTCATGTCCTAAGTTCCCAGGGGCCACAGTGTTGAATGCTGCACAAGCATGTAAGCTTTAGAATTAGATACAAGTTCAAGTCTCCCTTTGCCAAGCCCTAGCAGTGTGATATGGGGCCTCAGTTCCTTCTGTTGTAAAATGGGGCCATTAATAGGCTCTACCCCTTAGGACTGTTCTGCTGGGCTCTGCACGTGAGGCACTTAAGCACAGGGGCTGGAATATGATAAGAAATGCTAACTGCTGTAGCTATCTTGCAGCTTAAAACACTTCAGTGATTTGATAGTAGTAACAAAGGCAGGTGTTTTAAAATTGAGGCGCTACCTTAGTGCTGAGTAAGATGTGAAAGGCCCACCACTCATGTGAGGGGGTGATCTTTCCTGCAGCACATGATTTTTAAGTGGCTGGAAGCTGGGAAGCCAGAAAGTTACTTTTTCTCTCCTAGGTGAGTGGTACTATTAACTCCTTAGTTCCTTGTTTAACACTTGGCTGTATTCCCACCTGTCCTTACCCACTAGTCCAATAGAAATGAAAGTTGTTTGAACAGACTGCAAGGCAGGAGCTTGGTTGCATGACTCTCCATCACTGATCTGCCATTTTTTTTACAGTTTTAAAGTTATACTTCCTGCAAAAGAAACCCTTGGCCTTTGCCTTTTCTCAGTCATAATGTGTGTGTAGAATTTCTTACCAAGACAAATATCTGATATTTGTTTGTGTACTATAGGTGTAAACAGCTAGGAGAAAAATTACTTTTATTTTTTAAAAAGGGTTGCATGGCCAAATGTTAAAACCGAAGAAGTATTAGGGGAGTTTGGTCTTGAGGTTTTTTTTCTCCTTTTCTGCAATCAGGTTTCTGAGCCTAGTATGTTGTGAACAGTTTTGGGCTCTTGAGTAATTTATATCACAATGATTAGGAAGGCTTTTCTCTGCGGATTTTGATTTTTCCTAAATTAAACCACTGGCTCAGAAAACAGAATTTTTCTTCAACCTAAGTTTTTACACTAGGGATTTGCATAACTTTTTATAATGTTGTCCATTTTCTTTTTCCCTTTTTACCTAAAATTATCAATCTTTATTCTTTCAGAAAAGGAATAAATCTTAACTTGTTAAAAAAAAAAAGGCAAATCCCATATGCAGCTTAAACTTGTGTGTGTGTTTGTGTGTGTGTGTGTGTGTGTGTGTGTGTGTGTAGAGAAGGTGAGGTGAATATGTGCCAAAACCCTTATAATTAAAAGAGAAAAAAAATAAAAGTTTGTAGGGTAGAATGTACGTGTGTGTGTTTTTCCATAATTAGCACATTTCATGATATTCTCTTATGGGGGAAAATGTACCATTTGATGCATCAGTTGCTATGGTAACTGCCAGGGTTTTTCTGTGGAAAGAGAGACAAAATGGTAATGTGAGATCCCTTTGTAACTTCAGTTGGCATCCAAGCTGCATAAATGTGAAGTTCCTGTTGCTGGAGTCCACGTGTTCCCAGACGGCATGTGTTCCTTTCTTTACCTCCTGCCTGCTTGATTACAAACTGATCACCGTCTTGCTAATTCCCTTTGAACTCAGGACCGGAAAACCTGAGTCTCTCCTAACTAAAGTGCAATTATAGTGCTAAAGCTGTGGTTGACACTTGCTTAAAGATGCGTGTTTCTCACTTGGTCACAGTCACCCTGCCCGTGACTCGACCATTCAACCCTACGATCTTCCAGGTGCTCGCCAGGACGGCAGCATTGGCTGTCTTCTGCGATTGCCACTTGTACGTCTCAACTCTGCTGTCTCCCTCTCAAACAGTGTCCCTGTGATGCCCAAAGGGATCCAGTTAGAGAATCTATCAGCCATTCCCTATTGTGGGAATTCAAAGTCTGTATGTTCCTGAAAGAAAATCCAATAGATACATCATTATGTTGAAAAAAAAATCACATTCAATCTCCTGTTACATTCAATGTGTGGAGGAAACCTTTTCTTTTCACTTTTTCTTTCTGAGTAGGCTTTTTTTTAAACTATCCTCTGAAATTTGTATTTCTCTTACAAAGTCAGCCTTTCAGTAGTATTGACATTTTAACAATATGTATTCTTCCAATCCATGAGTATGTTTTTCCATTTCTTTGTGTCTTCTTCAGTTTTCTCCATAAAAAAAAATTAAGTCAGCCTTTCAAATCACCATGCTCTCAGTGACTGCTTTGGAGAGTATCGATGTGTTTGTACTGGTCATGTAGACATAAACACCAGCACAGCTATACCTTCATAACAAAAATGTGGTTTTCTAAGCCACTAAAGAATACTGTACCAGACGCAGTCTATTTAAAAAGTACATGAAAATCTCAGAAATAACTTCCCCGTCAGAAGCAACTCTTGGAATTCTGTGTTTACAGCAGTTCAAGGTGGGAAACAAGTCTTATGAGCCAATAGAAGTACCCTCCTTTGCTGAACTACAATGAGAGACATTTGTGGATAGAATGGAAGAAAATAGAGATTTTTCTATTTCCTGAGCTTTGAGTTAAAAATCGGTACTGCCCACCCCTCCCCTCCTGTTTATCCCATCCCAGTTTGTCCCTGGAGTCTTTGACCAACAGCATGAGTTAAGAGAGAAGAAAAATTTGGCATTGTACCCCTGGGACCTTACTTGATTTTGACGCTGAATTAAGGAGTTTTCTTCCTTCCTCCTTTGTTCCCTTCCCACCTCCTTCTGGCCCCCTGGCCTCTCTGCCACTCTCAGGGTCCTTCCTGGCCTCCTTGTCTGTTCATCCCATCTTACTTTGCAGACAGCCTACTTGAAGGCTGCAGACCTATTCTTGGAGCTAATTAACAAATCACTTTAAATTCTTCTGGCTCGTGTTACCGTTGCAGGTCTCTTCAGAAGAACTCTTGAGCCTCTATTTTAGACACCTGCTATATTTCAGCACGCCTTCTCTCTGCTAGACTTCTCACTTACCCCTCCTGATGATATGCCAGAGGCACTCCAGGCCTTACTACTTTGTCCCTGGGAAAGAGTGTGGGGGAGAACCATACAGCCTCTGACTTCCAGAAGCTTCCAAACTGGGAGGTGGCCTAGGAGTCACGTAGCATAACTGAAAGTGGAATAGAGCTGAGAATAAAACCCTGCTGCTTTTTGCCACTCTGCTAGTGTCCCCACAGTGTTAGAAAACAAATCACAGTTTTATTTATTTATTTATTTATTTATTTATTTACTTTGGTTGGAGTTGTGGGAAAGAGATGTCTTCTCTCCAAGATTCCTTTGATGGTTATATTTTTGAAACATTTTATTGCGGAAATGTTCGAATATACACAAGAAGAACCAGAAGACTTTTGAGAAGCCACGTGTATAGCTCGGCTTCAACAACCGTCAACTCGTTGCTGCCTTTCTGTCATTTATATCCCTACCTACTCTCCTCCCTTATTATTTCAAAGCAAATGTCAAATGTCATTTCATCCATGGTGCTTATTTTTTGAATGACATGTCTGATATCTGCCACTTACTTTACATAGCATTTTTCTTCACTTGACCCATTGACTATTTCTATTGGAAAGGCTTACTTTTAGTTTATCATATCATTATACAGTATTACTTTTATGTCTTAATACAATCTTGGGAATAAACTCAGTGCCTGGAGTAACATTTTCATACTGCTATGTGAAAGATGACCTGTAAAATTCTCATTTTGTCTGAATTTTATTGGCTTGCCCCAAAGGGACTTTATTGTTTTTGTTGTTATTTACCCTTCAAAATTAATGTTCTGTATTCATCACCTTGAGAGAGAGTTCTTGAGATATTTAATATTCTAGATTGCTGCTTTTTTTTAATGATGTGGTTTCCTGAGAAAATATTGAAGAAGTTAACTTCACAGCTTCCAAATGCTTTTATTAATAATTTATTTTTTCACTGAGTGAAACTGAGCCAATTATAACTGAGTACCCCTGTGTTTTTTGAATGTTAGTAGCTCAGTTATGCATTGAATTCAGAACCTGATTTCATTATCCTGTTTGAATTAAGGGTGAGGCGCTCAGGCAAATTTTGGTCAACCGTTACTATGGAAACATCAGACCTTCAGGAAGAAGAGAAAGCCTCACCAGCTTTGGCAATGGCCCGCTGTCACCAGGAGGACCCAGCAAGCCTGGGGGAGGAGGTAGGCTGTGTTGTGTGCTAATTAGCTGCACGTGTGAATTGAGTGCGCCACATGAGAGCTACATGTTTCTACTTAACAGGTTGAAACTCTGACAGATGAATTTGGGTTGGGAGTGTGTTTTCTAGCAACTTGTTTTGTCTTTGGTCTACCGTCAAAGTGATAGCTAAAAATATTTCCCTGCAGTTAGATATTGGCTAAGTCTCTTGCCCCTCTTTCCAGTATAGCAGCGCTCTTGGTGATTTTTGAATGACTCAAGGAACTTGATTTCACTGCCCATTTTCTTGTGGTCATTAGGAATCATTCTTCCCGTTAGATAACAATGATGTTAGCAGTGAGAATGGCGAAAGCTCCCATTTATGGCATAGATGAGTGCCAGGGGCTCTCCCCAGTGTTCTGCATTCTTGTTTGCTTCTCAGAGTTCTCCGTTCTATGGGAGGTAGTGCTGCTATCTCTTTTTAACAAAGAAAATGGAAGCTTATTAGTGACTGGTCTATAATTTGAACCTTGATATAGCTAATTCTAATGCCTATGCTCTGAGCCTCCCAAATTCTTAAAAGAGTTTACCTCCTCACCACCAAAAAAAAAAAAAAGGCCCGTCCAGAATTGCTTAAAAATAAATCCTTAAAGATGTTAAAAACATGGTCAACACAATTACAGGTAGAAGTTGCAAGAACTTTGAACTCAACTGTGGGTGTTGATTTGGGACCGGGGGTGGGTGGGTGGCGGGGGGCAGTACAGGAGCTTATTGCTTGAAGCACAAATATGGCTTGTCTGATTCCCTGTCTCTAACAGTGACCGTTATGGACTGCAGATTTTGTAGGTAACACCAAATATTTGGCGATTAATAAAGTTAGCCTAGCAGTTTCTGGGAAAGGACCTTGAATTTCTCACCAGATAAAAACTTGAGGCATATGTGCTCCCTTCATGGGGCTGTGCAGCTTCAGTGCAGATGCACTTGGCAGACCGTTCCAGGAACAGGACCCTAGCATTTCATCTGAAAGTTCCCAGGGATTGTCAAGCAGAAGTTCCTCACATAACATCTTAAAGCTGTTTCACTTTACTTTCTGTAGTGGGGTCACTCCACAAATATGTGAGGCCTGAGGAGGCATTAGGAGAGTGTTCAGGTGTTTAGAAATGAATCAGAGACCAATTCTTCTTTAAAAAACTATAAGAGAGAAGATTGACAACCCAATTTCTATTCTGCAGTATGAATATAATGGATCTAGATAGTCAAGACAAGCAGGTGGCATTTGAATTGAGGTCTGCAGGGAAGGACTGATATATGATTTTGTTTTTTGTTTTTGTTTTTGTTTTTTTGTTTTTTTTTTGAAATTGATCAGCCCATGTCCCCATGTACATTAATGTTTCAGTTATTGCCAATAATAGTGCAAGACAAGTTCTTAAATAGGCACTTTCTAAACACAGTTGGAATCCATTCTACTAAATGACATATGCTCTGTCTTCTTAAGTTTATTCATGTCATCTCAGGCTCAGTGTGGATGGGAATTTGATTTGTTTCCTCCACTCTCCTATCCCCAGCTCTTGGCTCCATGCCAAGCACAGAGTAACTACTGAATGAATGAACAGACAGATAAATTATGTGAAAGGGTGAGTTTGGGGCTAGCTAGGGTGGGTTTGTTAGAAACAGGGCTAACATCATTGTTAATAGATTTTATTTTTTTAAGAATGTTCTAAGACATGTATAAGTTTGATTTATCTCTTGAACTCAAAACTAGTTCTTGATAATTCTGCACCAAGTCATTGTAGTCTAATGCCAGGGAGACTGTTGGCTTTAGGTCTCTTGCTAGAAATATATCCTTCTTCATCTTCTCTGCCTACATTCAGTTACCATCTCTGCTACTTTTAAGCTGGGTGTCTCCCTTGAAGACAAGTGACTTCATCTCTGTGCTAATAATTAGTACCTTCCTTGTGGGTTTTTAAGAAGGTTAAAGGAGATAATACTGTTAAAATGTTTAATGCATTAAGTGTTGGTCCATAGTAAGTATGCAATACATGGTCATTCGCTGCTCTGATTGTGGTTTAATAAGAACAATATTCCATCTTCCTAGCGGGAGGCTCTGGGTCCAGCTCCACAAGCAGGGGTGAGATGAGCCTGGCTGAGGTTCAGTGCCACCTCGACAAGGAGGGTGCCTCCAATCTGGTCATTGACCTCATAATGAATGCATCCAGTGACCGAGTGTTTCATGAAAGCATTCTCCTGGCCATTGCCCTTCTGGAAGGAGGCAACACTACTATACAGGTAAGACAGCAGCTTGACTGCTGTGTGGCATCCCTACTGAGCAGGGAGAGAATCTCTTCTGGAAGCCAGGCACCCTGGTGATGCCAAGACTCTTCTATGATAGACAGCTGGTTCTTAGAGTACAAATTTCTGTTTTTCTGGAAAATGAATTCTACCAATGTCTTCCTTGGTCATTCAGGCATAGTTTAGACTTGGTTTCAAAACATGAGTTACATTTGAAAATGATAAACTGCTGAGGATGTACAAAGAAAATTGATCCAAGATCTGGGGCATGGTAGGAAATCCATAAACATTTGTTCAATGAATGACTAAATGAAGTGTATTTACAGTTTTTATCTAAGATCATACACAGTCCCATCAGAGGATGACCAAAAAGGATTTTGGACTGTGTGTGCTATTTGGATTTAACTTTTATATCTGTAGATACTGGCTATAAATCTCCCTACCTTTCAAGTGCAAAGCTCAATACAACCATTTTAGCTAATAACACCAGTTTGTACTAACGAGGAAAAGTCAGGCTAGGTTGTTCAAATATGCATAGATGATTTTTTTGTTAGCCGGATATGATAAAGATTTTAAAAGAATAATAAAAGATTAATAAAATTCTTGACAGAAGTCCTTGTTAAGGCAATTTAAATGAATTTAATAGTATTTATAATTTTCATGTAGAAATGGCAGTTAAAATTATTTCTTTAAATATTTTATCCCCTTCATGCAGTCTTCCTTCTGTTTTGGCTCTTGAATAAGGGTTTACTTAACTGTGTGTGTGTGTGTCTCTGTGTGTGTACGCATTTTGATAACAGCTTTATTGAGATATAGCAATACACCATAAAATTTGCCCTTATGTGTATATTTGACATTAAATTCTTGGGCTTGAACTTAAATTCAGAGTCTTGATCAATCGAGTCTTGGTTCATTGTGCAAACCAGACAAGAATGTGCCTTGCTGTGGGGAGGTTTGCCCTGGGCCAGGTTGAATTGCGGCCCCTGCTTACTCTCCCAGGCACCCTGCTGCTTGCACACACTGCACAGCCAGCTGTGCAGGTCGTGTCTTCTCCCCTCCATTCCCTGTTTGCCCCAACACACTTCCGAAGTTCATTATTAGGCATTGCCATAACTGGAGATTGGTGCTACAGGCAGAGTTCACTGCTTGCCTGAATCATCACTTGCACCAGGGTTGTAACATGTTGGGATTGCTGTTTGATTTTGTCACATGTGAGTATGACTGTCAGCGTGGATGGATCCTATCGTCGTTCTCATCATGAGGATAGGGCCACCTACTGCCATGTTGGAATGGATGCAGTGCTCAAACACTCCTTGTCTTTCGACCACATGACCTGCAGTGACTAGATCCATTGAACGAAACATTTATTGAGCGCTTTGTGTGTACACACTGCTTTAGTAGGGACTAGAAGGCAGTGGTTTCCAGATACTGGAGCCAGTTGGTCTATGAGAATGTTCTCCAGGCATAGCCAAGCATAAAAAATGGAGAAGACATGATGGTGAGTTTTTCATATACCAAGTGTATTCACTTTGAAGGACCATCTTACTATTTTATTCTGATATTACATCCTCTCCAGTTTTTCTTTTATCTCCAGTGTCTTTGCTTTAATGAAAAGATTTTGATGGTGGGTGACAGGTTTTTTTTTTCCTCTGGCTAAAGAAAAAGTTGGAAACCCTAGGTTATTCCTTCTTCTTCCCAGTTTTCTTGTAAACCTTCACTAATTAGAGAAATCCTAGAATCCTAGAGGCTCAGTGTTAAAGAAATTGAAAAATCTAGCAAGGATACAAGAAAGCAAACACATGTATTTGTCTCAAGGATAATGGTAATGCCACCTAAAAGGTAAGAATGATAACGTGGACCCTCCAAAGAAGAAGTAATCGCATCTGTGTGAGGAGGCAGTGAAAGGTTTTTTTTGATGAGATTGGCTTTGAAGGATGGCTGTGGGTCTGAAGGCTGGAAATTGGGCTGGAGCTGGGTCATGGGGCAGCTCACTTGTGCTACTTGGGAGAGAAGATGAGGCCCAGGGTATAGGAGCTGGAGAGGTGCTGGCAGAACAAAGATTGGGTCCGTCAGACTGAGCAGAGCTGGCATAGGATGGTGAATGGGGACTGGCGGTGGGTGTGAGTTTGTGTGCAGTACAGGGCAGCCCGTGGAGGAGCCTTGGCACTGCCACTTAGGACTACAGATCTGGCAGTGTTGGACAGGTGAGTCGAGAACGGTCTAGAAGGTGGCAGTTAAGTAATTAAGTTAATTAGCAAGAATGTCAGGGGAGCTAACAAGAACTTAAACTGAAAAGAATTCTATGATAAAATTGGTCAGAATGTGAGAAAGCATATTTTCTAGGAGAGGCGTGGTGGGATTTTGGGGTGTTGGAGATACCTAATGTCTCCATCCAGGAAGTGATTACAGGAGTACATACCAGTTTCAAACTCAGTGACCCATACAGTTAAAATTGGTGTGCTCTACTGTACATAACTTATACCTCAGTAGAAAAGAAAAACTGTGGAGAAGAAGAGAATACCGAACCTACTGGGGCAAGAAGATTAGGGATGGGATATCATGAATGTGGACTCTCAAACACTCCCTCCTTGAGGATGGACTCTAGACCCACTGAATCTTGGTAAATGTTGGCCAAAATGGGGCCTAAACAGATGTTTAGGAAGATGAGAAGGTCAGAGGACCCATTTGGCTCTTTGAGGCTTTAAAGAGTCTGGATGATGAGACGCATGAAGGCCTCATTAATTAAGGAGTAATGAAACTTGGAAAGCGCCTGCGGGGGCCGAGGGCCGCCGGCGCTCAGGCTGGCTGGCGAGATGAAGTCTGAGGTTCTGGCGGGGTGCCGTGCTTTTCACAGTGTACCCCTCATGGTGATGGCAAGGCACACAGAAGCTGTTTTTCCTTCAAGTTCTTTATCTTGTAAAGTAATTATGAATATTAGTTTCATGTTTTCACACATTTATTACTCATAAGCTCAGGCTCCAGATGAACCGCCACGATAGAGCTCCAGTCGTTCAGCCTCGCGGGGAGTGGAGATGTTTTCTCTTATGGGAGCCAGTGTGCTCATGAGTGGGTGAGCCAGGATGGGAGGGCATAACACCGAGGGCACACATGCTCACACTTTCTTTCTCCCTCGCCCCGTCCTCCCCCACCCTCTCCCATGCTGTGACCTCAGAAGGTGGAGGGGAGAATCTGGCCCACTGCTTCAATAGAGACCTATGGTTCCAGGAAAATTGATTCTAGCCTAGAGTTGATTTGTGAGATCTCCCTCGGCCTCAAGCCTTCTTTCTCTGGAGAGAATGATGTGGAACTCGGGTTGTGTCTGGAGCCAGTTAAGAACCTTGAAGCCCCAGGGAGAGTGATTCAGAATTTCATCCTGCTTTAGAGAAGCTGGTTGAAATAGTAGATGAGCAGCTGTGAGAAGTTATTCTGAGTTGGGTTAACGCTGCCGATGTGACCACTAGTGAATGCTGAAATGCTGTAATCCTGTCAAGGTTGGTTAAGGTCCAGCTGCAACTCTGTGCCCATTGCTCCTGTTCACATTGTCCTGTTGTGGTATCAGGAAGGGAAGTCGGGCTGAGGTCAGGTGGGCTTCCATGGATCAGTGTTTCTCAGCGACAGGTGGTAGTAAGGGCGGTCACAGGGAAGCGTAGAGGGATAGAGGCTTCCCGAGCTACATCTCGCCTCTCCAGGAAGAGGGCTGCAGAAGGACCCGTGTGCTTGTAAGCACCTCTTCCCAGGATTTAGAACATGTTTCATGTGGAGAGAGAAGAAGAATGAGACCTGCCTTCCGGTCCGGGTCTGTGTGGGATTAAGGAAGTTATTCCTGGGTTTCTGTTCCTGTGTCTATCAAGTGTGAGGCATAAGTATGGACCCCTGGGTGCCTTGTCACCTTGAATCAGAACCTATAACCAATTATTAATATTTTCCCAGGCATAAGTATGGACCCCTGGGTGCCTTGTCACCTTGAATCAGAACCTATAACCAATTATTAATATTTTCCCAGGAATTTCTAGAACCTAGCAGTGATGTTTGGATGATTCCATTTCTGAAGTTTTCCTTGGTTTGTGAAAATAATTATGAAAAATATGATGAGTGGACAAATTCCAGGTGATCCATACAATGGAATACTACTCAGCAGTAAAAAGGACCAAACTGTTGGGGTACCTGGGTGGCTCAGTCAGTTGAGCGTCTGACTTAAGTCATGATCTCACAGTTCATGAGTTGGAGCCCTGCGTCGAGCTCTGTGCTGACAGCTCAGAGCCTGGAGCCTGCTTCAGATTCTGTCTCCCTCTCCCTCTCTCTGCCCCTCCCCTCCTCCTGCTTTGTCTCTCTCTCAAAAATAAACATTTTTAAAAAATTTTTTAAAAAGGAACAAACAGTTGTTAAATGCAGTAACTTGGATGCATCTTAAAGGCATTATACTGAGAAAGGGGAGCCAGTCTCTAAAGGAAGCATACTACATGGTTCTAATTCTGTGATATTCTCAAAAGAACAAGACTGTAGTGATGAAGAACAGTTGAGTATTTTCCAGGACTAGGGGCAAGGGGAGAATTTGACTCTAAAGAAATAGCACAAGGGATTTTTTTTTGTGTGTGATAACACTGCTGTGTCTCCTGCTTTTGGTGGTGGCCACATGAGCCTATACATGTGTAAAAGTTCATAGAACTTCACACCAAAAAAACTAACCAAAAGTTAGTTATGATCATTTTAAAAATCAACAAAAGCAAAAACCATAATGATGATGATAATAGCCAATTAAGTGCTTATTGTGAGTCAGGAATTATGCTTCAGTGTATTTTCATGTACCCTCTCATTTAATCCTCACACACTCTATAGGTGGTAGATGCCATAATTACTCCTTTTTACAAGTGAGGAAACTAAAATGAAAACCCATTAAGGAGTTTGTCCCAAATCATCATGCAGTCAGTAAGTAGCAGAGCCAAGATTTAAACCAGGGCAGCTTGGTTCTCTGAACTCCTCCTTGCCTATGATGACTTCATTCTGTAGGATGATGGTAAAGGTCTGAGTAAGAATAGTAGGTACTTTATAAAGAAAGATGGCATATTCCTTCTTACCACATAACTCTTTGTCACCTTTAGGGACAGAGGTGTCGGTGGGCCAGGGATGGGTTCATGGCCACAGAGCTCACAAGGACCGTGGGATTAGCATCCATTCTCCCTGGGCTTGGGGACTTACTGCATATTAAGTCCTTCCACTCAGGCAATCTCATTGGAGTCTGAGGAGACTGAGGTTCAGTAAGGGTTCTGAACTAGACTGAATGCCATGTGCCTCTTGTCCTTTCCACCCCCTATTTTAGTTCTTTCACTTTAGTGGCCCTCTCAAAATTTAGGGGCTTGAAGCAGTGACCATTCTGACACCTGTCACTCTTCTGTAGGCTTAGGCTCAGCTGAGCAGTTCTTATATACTATGTGATTCTGGCATGGGCTTGATTGGGTAGTTGGCCACAGTGACCACTTGGTGCTGGCTGTCCTCTGGGAGCTCAGTGGAGACTGTCCCCTGGATGGCCTTGGTTCTCCTCCATGTGGCCTTTCCATGTGGTTTGGAATTCTTAGAGTATCGTGGCTGGGGTCTAAATAGTATTTCAAGAAGCAGAAAGTGGAAGCTACAAATCCTTTTAAGTCCTGGGCCCAGGGGGATTCCTAGAATGTCACTTCTGCCACATCCTTTTGGTCAATGCCAGTCATAAGCTTTGTCGTAAGGTCAGCCCAGTCTCAGAGTAGTGAGAAAAGTCCCACCTGTTGATGAGACAACGGAATGTGCATATTAGGAGGGAACTGTATGGCGGTGGGCAACTTTGGAGACTGGCTCCTCCCCCCGACCCCCTGATTATAATTGATTGAATACCTACCATGGATAGTCAAACCCCTGAGTTGGATACTCAAGTTAAAAAAAAAAAAAAAAAGGCACTGTTGTCTGCCGTAGAGGACCTTTGTTCTCCCTGAAAATTAAGTCCTGTCTTTGAAGAAGTGACGACTCCCATCATTCCCTTTCTGGATGATCTGTGAGTATTCATCCCAGTCCTAAGGATGAAGTCAGTGGGGCCCGTAGCTCTCCAAAAGTTCTGAATATCATTGCCCAGACCTTGGAGGAATCAGTTATAGGAATCCAAAAATACAGGCATGTAGTGCTTGCTGGGAACCCTCAAGGAGAGAGTTTGCTCCTTTATTCTGAAACCTTGTTACCTATCACATCATCACCTAAAGCCCTGAGAATGACAGGAAGCCACATTTAGAGTATTTCCCATCCTGGCACAATGGACCCTTACGGATCGTGGCCTCAGATCTTTGAGCATCTTCTGTCAGTGCCCTGGCGTATCTCAGAGGTAGATATTAATCTCAAAACTACTCGGACCTGAGTGCTGTCAGAGCACCTCAGACTTCATGGTGAACCCTGTGCTTACAGGAACAAGGGCATGCTACCACCCCCCGTGGGCTTCACAAGGTGGGGTGACATGGCCAAACCATGGAATCAGGCTTCTCTTTGAGCAACCCCTGCTTTTTCTCCCCACTCTGGTTTCACCCCCTTCCTACCAGCCCTCAGAAGGAATCTTTCTGCTTGGTGTTTTGTAGCAAGTGGGAAACTATAAAATAAGCATTTGCTTATGAATTAATTTTTGGCACACTCAGGGCTCAGCAAGCCTTACGGCACTTGCATATCCGTCCTTCAAGTCCTTGCCAATTTCTGTGTTCCTTCCTCCTGAGACGTTCCCACCAGCACCCTGGGGGAAGTTCCCTCTGCTTCCTCTTCCCTGCGGGAGGACAGAGGCCGTCCTCACCTGGAGAGGAGGAGGAGTAAAGTATATCTTTGAACATATCTCGTGTTTGGGGTTTTTTAAATTTTATTAATTTTTGATGTTTATTTTTGAGGTGGGGGGAGAGAGAGCGAGAGAGTGCACGAGCAGGAGAGAGGCACAGAGACAGAGACATAGAATCTGAAGCAGGCTCTGAGCTCTCAGCACAGAGCCACACGCAAGGGTCAAACTCATGAACGGTGAGATCATGACCTGAGCCAAAGTTGAACGCTTACCTACTGAACCACCCAGGCGCCCCTGTTTTGGGTTTTTTTTTTTAAGCCAATACAGATGTTGGGGGGATATATGTGCTGACATGATCATAGAGGACCTCATTGCAAATTAAGGAGACAGACATAACAAAAAATTTTTTTGGACTAATTGCTTCTGGTTGCAGAAGCACAGTGAATTTTATGTATCAAATGGCTGCCCACAGCTATTCCTATGCCAAGTCTAGCCTACAGACACACCCGAAAAGGGCTTTCTTTTCTGCACGTACGCAGCTGGAGATGGAAAATGTGAGAAGTGCTCCATTGGGAACCTGGCTTGCAGACCCATCTGAGAGAGATCCTTAGTCCTTGGGGCCTTTCCCCCACCACACACTTATTTTTTGTGGTTGACTTAAGAAATCAGCCCAAGAGCCAGTATTATATATGAAATCTCCCACCCCTTCCAGAAGTAGTTACCAGAAGAGCACATTGGAGGAGCACCTTGGTCTGGCTACCTCTGACCCCACTTAGCAGGGAGATGAAGGCAGAAAGGACAATTTGATTTGCCCTTGTTGGAAATGGAAGGCCTGTTTGTGAGGACGAGCAGCCTTGGTTTGACAGGACTCTCACCCTTAGAAGGAGGAGGAGATTAGTGTGTGAGCAAGTTACGTAAAAGGGTGTTGTTTTTGGCAGGGAAGTCAGAAATGAGTCACTTCTGAGTGGTGTTTTCTGACCTCAGGTTTTATCCATGTGGGAAATGAGTGTAGCCTGCCACCGTCAGAAGATGGCTGCCCACCCCCCACCCCCGCCCTAGTGTGGGGGGTTGGGAGCCATTGGCCTTGAAATAAGAGGGAGGCAGGTGGCCCGTCCCCAGCAGGCTTTCCTGGACTGTCTGCCTTTCAGCTGGAGCTATGAAAGGTCTGAACAGCTGCCTCTTGGCCCTCCTTTGAGAGCTGGTGGTAAAGGGTCAGAGACTCCGGGGATGCTGGCTAGAAGGGCAGCCTCTGACGTGGGAAGGAACTTGGCCTCCACAGTGGAAACACCTGTGTTGGAATCCCAGCTCTGCACACGGCCCGTGGGGTGACCTTGGACTTTCTCAGGATGCTTGAAACTCAGCTGTCTCATCTGTAAAATAAGAGAAAAACTAAGTCCCTTCCTTATGGAGCTGTCGAGAGGGTAAAACGGAGTAGCATTGGGGGTAAAGCACGTGTCTCAGTAGAGAGCACATGCATGTGAGCTGCTGCCACGGGGACTGGTCGTGTGGAATGAGGAAGGTCTGGGTTTGAGCCTTACTTTTGCCATGTCCTTCTTGAGGACATGGGGCAAAGCCCTTGACCTCTGTCAGCATCGTTGCCAGCTGGACGGCAGGGTGGTGAGAGTGACCGCCTCACAGGGCTCCTGGGACAGTTAGACAGGGTGGTTCCCAGCAAGTGCCTCAGATAGTTGCCAGGGTCATAGAAGGATATGCTGGGGGGTTTTTTGTTATTATTATTAATAAACGTCTTTTATTTAAAAAATGGGCTTCATTTTTAAAAATAGGTTTCTTGTCAAAAAAAAAACCACAACTGACTCCTGAACTTATTGCTTTTGTGTAGTGGTTTACAATCTGGTGTGGGGGGGTCCTCTTACCTTCTTTTCATACTTAGGTCACCTAAGTCCCTCTGACTATATATTTGAAATTATGTTAGAGGTCCAGAGGTCGGGACACTTCCATGCTTTGGGTACTGGATACCTTCCCTGACAGACATTCTGGGTGAAGAAGGAAGCAAAGGGCAGTCCAGTCACTCTGCGGTTTCGAGTGCTCCCTGACCTAGGCACTTACTTTCCTTCCTTTTTTTTTTTTTTTTTTGTGGTCCAAGTAATTTCTTTGACATATGTACCTCACTGTCTTACTTTTCTTCTCCATTACCATTACCATGAAACTGATGTGTCACTCAAAGGTCTTTTAAGATTTTTGGTCTAAATTTAGGTTTGGAGGTAGAAAATCAACATTTAAAGGTAGTTAGCATTCATAATACGTGAATGACTCTCTGAAAAGAGAAAATGACACCTCACACAGCTCGCCATGGCAGCTCTTCAGGCAACCGTGGACCCTAGAGAAGCCATGGACCTATTGGCTTGGTTTTACAGCTCAGGACAAGCAGTGACTGCAGAGATTATCAGCAAATCCGTGTGTGACTCCTCCTCACTTAGGTATAAAGAACCACAGTCCTGGGGCGCCCAGGTGGCTCAGTCAGTTAAGTGTCCGACTTTGGCTTAGGTCATGATCTCACAGTTTGTGAGTCTAAGCCCCACGTTGGGCTCTCTGCTGGCAGCTTAGAGTCTGGAGCCTGCCCCTCCCCTGCTTGCACTCTGTCTCTCTCAAAAATAAACAAACATTAAAAAAGAAAGAAATAAAGAAACAGTCCTCTTGAGGTGCTTTGAGGGAAAAGTGTGCACTCTGGCTCATGTTTTTAGAGGAAATGGAGACCAAGTATTATTTTTCCTTTTTCCTGAATAGCAAAGCTGTCAATTTAGGCAGAAGTGTGCATGTATCTGCTCTTCTGGACTTCCAGTAGTGGGCTACATTTATTGGGGGTTGAGGGGAGATCTTCGGAAGTGGAATGTTAAGCTTTTTCCTTTGTGCAAAACCTAGAAGCAGGAATTGGTTTCTAAGGAAGGTCTTCAAAGGAATCATTGGATTTTCTATAGTCTCCAACATTTGACTAAGGAACAGGAAAGAAAAGTCAGAGAAGATTTGAAAGAGGTTGTATATTGAGCCATCAGTTCATTTTATCCTTTTAGATCCACAACAAGTCCAGATTTTCCTCCCTTCTTTCTCTTCCTTCAGGTTTAGCCAGAGGTCTATGCTCTTCCTAACTTTCCTTAATGACTTCTAAGGAGGGAGTGAATACATCTTAGGAATTCCCAAGCTGACACCAGATTCTCCTCTGTTAGCTTGTGATGTGTTAGTCCAGGGCTTGGCAAACCATGGCCAGTAGGTCAAATCCAGTCCATCCCCTGCTTTTGTAAATAAAGTTTTATTGGAACACCACCATGCTTATTCCTTTAGTGTTATCTCTGGCTGCTTTCATGCTATGAGGGCAGAGTTGAAGAGTTGCAACAGAGGTTGTATAGCCTAGAATATTTAGCATTTGTCCCTTTAAGGAAATCTTTGCCAATCCCCGTGCTTGTTGAATCTTTGCTGTTTAAATATTAAGCTGTCGAAGGGAAAGAACCATGTCTTTCTGTCTTTGTTCTGTACTCTTGAATCCCTTCGTATGGCAATGACAGATTTTTAGATGATCAATATCCTGAGTCCCAAGATACTTTGGCCACTTAGTCACTTAATAAGCAGGAAAGAGGCATGTCTACTTTTCCTTTCCTTTTGTGTGTGTGTGTGTGTGTGTGTGTGTGTGTGGAGGGGGGACGTATAGGGACAGTGGGATATGTTTTAAAAGAAGACTTACTTGTTTTTCCAATAGGAGGTCTTCCCTTCATTCAGCTTCTCTACTCAGATATATTCCATTACCCCTGTTTATCACCTTTCAACAGATTTGGAAGGCAGACTAAAGCAGCTCTTTCCCATGGGGATTTGTACTTGTGGCTTAAGAGTCCATATAGTTGGGACTGCAGGTTTTTCATCTATGAGCCCTCTCTGACCAACCTACCCCAGACCTCCACATTTTAAGCTAGCCACTTCCTTAGGGCTCAGTGCTGTGCTATTTATGTGCTTCCTACAAAGGTTTCCTACTGGCCTTGGGGCATATACAGTTAATCTTAAAATACCTGAAATGTTGGAGCCTGTTTGTATTCTTTTTCTCAAGCTCCCTGGGTGATCTCATCCACTCCTGTGGCTCCCAGCTACCATTTATGCCAACAGCTCACAAAGGTGTAGCTGCTGGCCCCACCTCCTTGCTGATTTCTACATTTCTGTTTAAATTCCAGTTGAGCATCTCCACCTGTGTTAACTCTAGGTTAGTAGGACCTCAAATGCACCTGTCACCTCCTGTCCTCTGTCCCATTTGCTCTCGTGTAGTCCATCTCCTGGTCAAGGGGCTCACCCCTCCTATTGCTTAGGGAAGATACCTGGGTGCCAGTGGCCTTGGACCTCTTTTAATCTGTGCCCACTCCACCTCCCAGTAGTTCAGTGGTCAGCATTCAGTTAGGACTTGTAATGAGTCAGACCGTTGCCACCTACAGGTTAAATGACATACTCAAGTTGGCCCAGCTGTGGTGGGAGGAGCTGGGACTTGAAAGTCACTCTGGCTTTAGAATTCCTACTACTGACCACCATGCAGCTGCGTTGAGTTCTGAGCCTGATTGTCTCTCACGCGGATGACTGAGATAGCCTCTTAAAGCTCTCCCTGCCTCTGGGCATTTCCTTCTTGCATGCTGCTATCAATGATGTCCCCCAAACAGAAACCTGATCACCTCATTTCCAATCTTAACAACATTCTGCAGGGGTGCCTGGGTGGCTCAGTCAGTTAAGCGTCCGACTTCGGCTCAGGTCATGATCTCATGGTTCATGGGTTCAGGCCCCACATCGGGCTCTGTGCTGACAGCCTGGAGATTGTTTCAGACTCTGTGTCTCCCTCTCTCTCTGACCCTCCCCTGCTCATGCTGTCTCTCTCTCTCTCAGAAATAAAGAAAACATTAAAAAAAACAAACAACCTTCTGCAGATGATGGAAGCCAGGGGCATGCTACATGATCTGACCCTGCCTGGGCTTCTGCACCCACACCCCCACGCTCATTGTCCTGGAGCTGTATCTGTTCTCATATGCCAGTCCCTTCTGTGTACTCAGATGCCTATGCTCCATGTGGGACGTGCCCTGATTCCCTTTGCCTGGAATACCTTGCAAGCCCTGTCTGAAATGTCTCCTTCTCTGGAAGCTTTCTCTTGATCCTCTCAGGCAGAGGTAGGGGTCTCCACCACTAGGCTGTTGATTCACTACAGTGACTGCCACACTTTAAGTGGAAGTTCATTTTAAGACCCAAGGGAACAGAAAGCAAGCTTGTCTTCACCCCCAAGTTTCATAGAAAACGCCCTATGTGTGTTAGATGAAGCATACCCCGTCTGTACATAACATCGATATAGAGAATCTTACTCTCAAGACCTCTTCTGAGATCTAAATAAGATGATCTGTGCAAGACACTCAGCGCAACATGGTGCTTAACACACAGTAATTGCTCATGGTTACTTGTCGGTTGTACATTTTTCTCTCCACTCACCCACCCAAAAATGTACTTTTTCCGGGATCAAACCTTTTTCTTACACCTCAGCACCTGGACCATGGTGGATGCTCAGTAAATATCCACTGAATTAAAAGAAGTTCTGACCCTTATATGGCCATCGTGATATGCTAGCCTTCTTTTTAGAGTATAAATATTAGGATCTGAAAATTTGTTCTTAGTGGTTATAACAGTTAAAAGGGGCACTGTCTAGGGGTGCCTGGGTGGCTCAGTCAGTTGAATGTCTGACTCCGGCTCAGGTCATGATCTCACTGTTTGTGAGTTTGAGCGCCGCATCGGGCTCTGGGCTGACAGCTCAGAGCCTGGACTCTCGTTCAGATTCTGTGTCTCCCCCACTCTCAGCCCCTCCCCTGCTCATGCTCTGTCTTTGTCTGTCTCCCAATAATAAATCAATGTTAAAAAAAAGTTTTTTAAAGGGAGGGACACTGTCTAACTTTAGGGGTGAAACAGAATTAGGTTTATCTAAGTCTAAGGGAAATATATAATGTCACTTTGGAGAAATATCCTTATGATGCCCAGAACACTAAGGGTCTGTTTTTTCTTCTTCTTAATAACTAGAGATAGTAGTAATGATAACGAGTACCAGAATCTGAGTGTGCATGTTCCAGGAGCTACACTACATGCCTTCTCCACATGATCTCATTTACTCTCTGTGGTGATCCTGTGTGGGTACTGCCATGACCCCTTTTTATTAAAGGGGAAATAAAAGATCCAGAAGGTCAAGGTACTTGCTCAAGGCCACCAGGATAGCTGGTAATTGTATTTGAGATAGCTGCCAGAGCCTGAGTTCTCCACTCTCTGCGTTGGTGCCTCCTTGTATGAGAAGACTCCATTGATTTCCCTGGCATAGACACGGTCTACATCCCCCTGCCTGGGGACCAAGGAAGGGGGCTGTGGACCCCTTTTGAGGACCTTGCCTCCATTTATCTGACAAATTAGAATTGTGGCTTCACTCTTGGTTGGTCTTTTGGTGGATGGACTCTGTGGAAGTGCTGTGCCTTCAAATACATCAGAGCACAGCTCGTGTGGCTGGTGTCTTTGCTTTGGTTATAATACTGGCCTATGAATAACAGAGAAGAAAACCATGAAAGTCTTTCCCTTTTAGATGTAGTGTCTTGTTTGCTAAATAAAAACTTTCCAAGTGCTATACATGCTGCTTCACCTCTATCAAGTTCCATGCTCCCGGGTCTATGAAATTTAATGACAAGGAAACTCTATTGCATAACTTCCTCTCTGTGGAGACAGAGGCAGCTTATTTAATTAGGGCTTATATGAAAGGTTAGATTGTAATATTAACAAGTTTTGTTTTTTACTTGCATATAAAGAACATATGTACTCTGGCACAGTGTGAGGCTTGTTAGATCTCAAGTTTTACCCTTTTTGCCCAAAGAGGCTAATTGCACTGAGTCTTTGATTGGTTGGAGAATATTCATTTGGGGGGAAAGATAAAGGTAGAGGGGAGGAGCTGTACATAGTGCTGTTATATACTTTATCTAGGCTAGGTCCAGTAGCTCCAGTTACAGGTGAGGAAAATGAGTCTCAAAAGAGCCAGCACTCTTACTCAAAGTCACCCAATTAGCAAAGCTGAGATTTGAATCCAGGTCTGCCTCTCCAACATCTCCTCACTCTCTACCATGCTAGAAAGTCTTTAAGATACAGGAGTCCAATGTCAGGGGCTTAGCCTGTTTCCACTCATGGGCTACACACGGTAGAGAGCAGTGTCTGTCTTGTTATTGTTGGGGCTAGGGCTAGGATGCCTCACTGATTTGATCTAAGAAGCAAGGAATCACTGCTTGGTTAGGCCATGAATTTTAAAAGTTGTCTTATAAACCCACACAGGGGAAGCATGGTGAATTTTATAATAATGTAGGAGCCTTCCTTTTGTTTCCACTGGTGTCCTTTATTGAGTATCTTTCTGCAGTCAGAGGTGAACTTCTCCCTGATATAAGAAGGGCTCTTGCTCAGTTATGTTTCTTTGAGTTTTCTGGAATTCATGTTGGCAGGGAGAGTGGGGAGTGAAAGCCAGGGTGCATTGCAGATGGCTGTTGCAAACCCCTCTACTATTTCCAATTAGTGGATGCATGTGTGAGTTGTATGCCTGTCTTATATTTACAAGAGGAAGTATCCCGTTTAATTTTATTTTCACACCAAAAGCCCAAGTGTTAAGAGAACATGGTGTTTTAACACTCCCTCGGTTATCAGCTGCAGCGCGGAGGTTGTATATTGTCACATACAGTTTTCTGAGTATATTTCTACATTTGTTACCTGGCAACATTGCTGCGTCGGGACATGGAGATGTGTTGGTTCCTACCAGATCTGCACTGTTCATATTGCAGAAGGTAGAGCCTGTTTTTCTGGCAGGAACTTATAAGAGGAGAAGGCAGGAGGCTTAAAGCCACTCAGTTGAGAGATGGGTTGAAGCATTTCAAGTGACTGTCCTTGGACTGGAGGTCCAGCAGGGGATGTGGACTCTTGTCCTGCTCAAATTTATGCATTATTGTGTTGTTGCCCACCCACCAGTTCTGATGAGCAAGGAAATCCCATTTCAGTGATGACAGCCACAGCATCTCTTGCCGGGGTTACCGTCTGAGCTACTTACTTTGTTGCTCAGGATCTTTGTTGAGCTGATGTGATGTATTAAGAACACTATATATAGAATTTAAATGCATAGTGGGGCCTATATGTACTCCCAGGCTACCTCAGCCCAACCACGCCTCCCCTCCATGCCCTGTGCAATGAACCCCTGTCCTTTGAAGACATTTGTGTTCAAAACCTTCCATCATGGGTTTGAAAGCCCTCTTGGTTGAAGCCACACTTTGGGAGACTCAGAAAAAGCTTACTGAGACTAAGGGCATTGAATTCTCTAGCACCTGTAACATTTTCGATGAATGCCAGAGAGGGACAGGTTCCCATGGCAACAGTTTCTAAGAGTTATGTGGTATCAACAGGTTAGACAAGGTATCAGAGTCACTGAGCTCTGCAGCGCATCCTGTAACCACACACTCCTATTAAATAGCTCGGCGCAAAGGCGCCAAAGCGGGAATCTGTTCCGAAGCCCCAGCAGAGCCTGGAGGACTGGCCAGGTTGGGCTGGATTTCAGAGCATACTTGTGTTTCCCTGTAGTGCTCACTTTTGAAGGTGTCTCTGCGGCCATCCACTGGATCCTTAGTGTCTCACCTTTTAAGAGAGGAAAGGTGTGCTGATTTTGCCTGGAGTCATTTAGAAGCCATCAGTTATTTAATCATACATATATCTATTCTTTAAGTGCTCTGACCTCCTTTGGAAAACCCCACGAAGCCATTTTATTGATGGTTCTTTGCTCTTGGGAATTAATACTACCCCCTAGCATCATCAAGAAGCATTCTAAGAAGAAGCTACACAATTCCTTTAAAAACTTCTTATAGCTCTTGGATATTTTTGTATACCTGAGGAGGACTTGACCCTGAGGGTGCTGAACTTGGCTGACTGTCCTGAGTACCCTTAACTTGGAAATCTATATCCTGCTGTTTAAACTTTAAGACGGTATCTAACTTGATTAAAGTCCTCAACCAGTAGGCCGAGGAAAATGCTTCAGAAAAAACAAGGTCATGCTGCATTTTTTTGGTAAGCACAGGAATCAACAAAGAGATGTTATATAACTTCTATTTATATCCTCCTTGCTCACTATCTGCAGGCAGACAAGAGTCGCTGAGAAGGGATTTAATGAGCTCTCTGGGTTTGCTCACCTTCCTGAGCTGGTAGGAACCAGCTTGTTCTCAAGTGCGTCAGCAAAGAATCTGGCTGTGGGTGGGCGGCCAGGGTAGGTGGACGGACTTGTTGCCATGGTGTTCTTTAATTCTCCTGTCTCCCAGAGATCTCACCCCCCCCCCTTGCCTGACTCCTTCCTTTCCCCCTTTTCTTTCTTCTTCTTTTTTTTTTAATCTATAAGCTTCCTTGTTTCTCACACCTACTCATGATTCTTGGAGCTGTCTCCGGAAACAGAATATTTTTCCTCCCCCCCCCCGCAAGAGCTCTGCATTGTGTAGCTCCAGGACATCAGAAGAGTTTCCGCTAAGGTATATTGTTTTCACCCTCCCCTATTTCTTTTCTCATGATTTTCTTTTTTTTTTTATTACCCAGCCCCTCCATTATAGGGACCTATCCCAGACATCTTTAATCTCACCCAGTAGAAGCTTACTCTTTGCTGTTGGATTGCTCCCAAACCAGGTGGATTCCATTGTCAGTTGTATGAACAGTTGCTATGCCCCAGAGGAGAAGGGCTGTTTGTATTTCCCTCCATCCTCCTGTGTGCTTTTGCCCTAGGCAGATTGATGTCTCCTGTGTCACCTAGCACATTATAAAATAGGTCCACATGAAAATAAGAGAACATGTGTGTTCCACAGTAATAATTCCTGGAGCTTGGGCAACTTCTGTTACCTGCGAGTTGCAGGTTGAAATTATTCAATCATCACCAAAAAAAAAAAAAAAAAAAGGGTGGCTCTTCCCTCCAGTTCTCAGCAGGGACATGGAACTCTCATTCTCAGAACTCCTTTGTGGTGGACACCAGGAGTGCCCACCACAGAGCCTTATGAGCTGGCTCCGTGATACCGGCCACATTCCCGCCAGAGCAGAGGTTTTGGAAAGATGTGGGTAGGGAAGTTAGAATGAAATATTCTTAGAAAAGAATAAGTAGTTCCCATGAGGACAAACTTAAAAAAAAAAAAAAAGCCAAAACCCACCCCTGCCTTGCCCAAGAGTTGTGCAACTCTTAATAGCAGTAGCCTGTTTGAATAATCAAAGGCAAGCTGACTTCCCCTTATTAACTTCTGTTAGAGACATCTGCATAAAATATCCCCAGATTCCAGACCAAGAAGGTAATTTTTTTTTTCCTCTGAGTAACTGGAGGGACTTTCCCTTTGGAGCTCTTCCAACAGAGTTAACTTCATGGCTGAAAATATTTTTCTCGTTAGAAACTGCCAACAATGTGAATCCTGATACAGGGGTAGGAAAGGGACTTGATGCAGAAGCATGGGGCCTGGGCCTCCGAACCTGATGGACAACCACAGCCAGCTTGGGGACTTCTGCCACGACCCTTCTTTTCACTGAAAAGTCTCTGCCCATTTAACATTTCCTAAGGGTCCTCCAAGGTCCTTTTTGAACATGGCAGAGGCTCTCTTGATGTTTCTACCACTTTCTTAGCTGAGGATTTTAAACTTTCTTCCATTAAATTGGCCCAGACACCGAAGGGGTAGTCCTGTAAACCATCTAATGTCTTCTAGTCGCTTGCTTCCCTCTGTATTCAGGATTTTAAAAAAATTATATTGCATCTGAGGAGGATGTATTTCAGTTGCCCTCACCATACGGTGTTTGAGAAATGTGTTTTTATTAGCCTCCTTGCAACACAAGCCCACAAACTGTTCAGCCCAAGAGCCTATAGTTACCATGTCGGGGAGCGAGCCAGGTTCTGAGATGGAAGGCTCACAAATGATTGTCCTGCCTGCTCCATAGTTAATAATGCAGGTGTCAGTGGGGCCGGAGTAGTTAACAGTTAACTAGATGGATTAAGGATCTCCAGGCCACCTGAGCCCATCACAGAGGCATGTGTACAAACCTGATAAGCCTCTCAAAGGCGAGAAGGCCACATCAGCCACCTTCACCTAGTCTTTGGAATGCTTCATTTTTTCCATTTGGCAGGACTTTGGGCTTTCACAGACAGGGATCTTTGGGTAATTGAGTTAAACTTTAGCTGCCGTGATGCAAAGCTCGATTCAGTTGAAGTTTTTTGGAAATAAACCTTCAGAATCATTGTGCATTCCTCAAAAGAGCAGATACTTAGCACCTAGTGGGTGCCAGGCATTGTATGAATTGGCCATGATGTAGTCAGTCCTGCCTTCTAGGAGCTTATAGTCTAGTGGGAGAGATATGGCTAGTGAACCAGTTAAATAACACACTGGGAGAACCATGAGGAAGGATACCACCAGGCCATAGAGTGTCAAGGAGAACCCACTTAGGATGGTCAGGAAAGGCTTCTCCAAGAAGGTGCCATTTAAGCCCAAACCTAACCGATGGGGACCAGCCATGTAAAAGCAGAGGTCAAGGGTGTTCAGACAGACAGGCTGATGTGGACTTGGCCTATTGCCAGAGCTGAGGGAGGCCAAGGTGGTTGAAGCACAGCACCAGGGAGGGGTGGGGGAAGCAGGGAATGAAATGATGGCTGGACCCCAGTAACATGCCTGTTGTCAGGTGGGAGGTTGGATTAAGTGATCTCTGTGGCCTTTGCCAACCCCTAGTCAGTGCTTCTAAAGGGCACCAAGCTGGCTCTGGCCATCACCTGCTTGGATACATGTTACTGCAGCCAAAGCCATAATATATTACGCAGCACTTACACAGATGAGTGCCATGTAATTTCATCCGGCCGTCTCCATCCTCTTGGCCATCTGTACATTTTACTCTCAGATCCCAAGGATGTTCTCTGCAGCCACCTGGAAGCTACATAGTGGGCTCGTGCCTAGTGAAAGGGGCCTGTGGGGTTGGGGCTGTAAGTCCTGGAGCTGCTTCTATGGGATCCACAGCGGAGCTTTCAGCCTGAGAGTTGGTTGAATTGGGCAAAGGACTGAGGGTGGCTGGAATATCCATCAGGAAGGCACTCACTCTGGTTGATGTTTTGCTCTTTGCCAGCCAGTGTCCTTGCCCCCGGCAGGCCAGAGTGGATTTATTTTTCTTTGGATTTTATAGTCTAGTGGATTTGTCATAGGTTCGTTGAGAGCAGAGAAGGGACAGTGGCCGGTATAAAATTCTTCTGGGTACCAGCCCTCTGCCGGGCTCTCATCCATGGTGCCTCCTTTACTCCTTCCGGCAGGCCTCTCAGCATGGTGGTACTTCTCTTCCTTCCCCCGTTATAAGTGAGGAAACTGAGGCTACATGCTAACAAATGACCTTTCCAAACTCACCCAACTCCTCAGCCAGCCCTACCCATCCACTTGGACCTTGCTAAATGTGAAGGATACAGAGCCCTTTCTCAGAGCCCCTGCTGGTATCTGTGCGAAGGATACAGAACTCAAGTTGGATACCCTGGGGAACCTTGCAGGTTTTAGGGCAGGAAAAGTAGGTCACTGTTGATTCATTGCCCTCAGCACATGGAAGAGAAAGAAGACCAAAGACCACAGTGTGGATAGATAGTCGAAATTTTTGATGTTAAGAGTTTTCCAACACACATCTTCTCAGGCCTCATGGTGCAGGTTGGAGGCTCACTAAGAAGGCTCCTGTGCACCCATGCTACAGATGCCATGGCAGGTCTGTGGGCGGCCGAAATGGGACCTGTGTGTTTTACCCTAACTGCCGTAAGTTACTTTTCACTGAGTCCTAGAACCAGGCCTGGAGAGCACTCCCGGAGGCTGGTGTGCCCCACATGTACACTTGGGCTTATTCTCATCATTTTCTTTAGTGGAGTAGATGTACATGGACTGAGATTCTCAAACCTCCCTGAGTGCTTTAACAAAAGTCCTTCGTCAAGTCTAATCAAAGTCTTGCTTGCTGTATACACCCACCTTTCCATATTATAATCCTCATGTTGATATGAAGAGCAAGCACAATGCCTTCTTGTACTTGAAGAAGATTCCTGAGGAAGCCCCTACTACAGTCCCCTGCGATGTCAGGCAAATTTGGGGGTTGGAACTATTCCACATTCCATTGGTTATCTTTATTTTTCTCTGGAGGCTTTCTTTTCTCTCCCATCTTTGGCTGGAAGAGACAGTGCCACTACACCCCCACAAAAGATGGTGGATTTGGCATCCATAAGGAGGTTTGAGAGTTGAACCTGGAGAAAATATGGAGTCTCTCAATGTCTTGTCCCTTGGTCAAAGGTCCAGGATCTTCTAGAAGGATGCCTGACCTGCCTTTATGAAATCTGTTTGATTTTACTGTTAAATATTGCTAGAGATGTTTACTTACAGTTTACCTACACATACAGGACTTTGTAAGATAGCACCCTTAAAATTTTGAGGGTGGGGAATACATTTTGTTGGTTGTTGTTGATAAATATTTGAGAAACTGTTAGTGTTTTTTTATCCACACTGAGGGGGAACCAGCCTGCTTACCAAATAGGGCAGACTTTCTTCACAGGTGCTGATTCCTGTGGGTACTGGGAGACAGAAAAAAGAGAGATGTTAAGCTTTCCATCCCAGGAAAAAGGTGGTTTTTATAGAACAGGTTGGACTTTTCTGCTTGCTCTACCCAAAATTAATTCATGTTAAGCGTCATGAAGAGCCACTGCTTTGGCCTTGACTTTGAAGGTCAGGCCCTTACCTGGAGCTCAGTGACCAGACTAATTTGAGTGAGGATCTCTTTGTCCTCCACCTCTTCTCTCAGGGATCAGAAGTCTGCCTTGTACCAGAAGGTAGCCTGCGTCCAGCCCGTGCATGGCAGAGTAGTTGAAACAGAGCATATGTGTCTAAGTTCTCAACAGACACCTAATATGATTTAGATCAGGGAGAACTTTCTCTCAGAAAAATGAACTTGAAATGTGGATAACTTTCTAACCCAGACTTGGTTTGCCTCATCACTTTTTTTTATTTTATGCCTTGAATGTGTATTATATATAAACTCATTAAAGCTAGAGACATCCTCTCAGAGCTTGGTGAGCTGAAAGTTCGAGATGTTTGCTGGTTAAAACCCATCTCAGTCCTTGCAAAAACTTTGCTTCTTAGAGTGATCATTTATACGAGGGGAGTGTTTGATTGTTAACGCCCAATTTATTATTAGACTCTTTTTCATTCATCAGACTTTTCCCAAAGTCAAGAATAGTAAAAACAAAACAAAACAAAAAACCAAAAAAAAAAAAAAAAACCAAAACAAACCATTTGTGTTGAAAGATTAGGGACTATCCAGAAGGAGAGTTTGACACCAAGCTTGTATTCTGCCATGGGTTACATTAAATTTTGAGAAATGGAAGCAGAATTGTTTATTTTTATGTGTAAAAGGAATCTGAATGGTTTCTATAACTAATGAAACACCAGCTGGAATTTTTTTTAACTTCCTTTATTGTGACAGTTACTGAGAATTGTTATTTACTGTGTTTCTGCTATCCATTTAAAGGCCATCTTGACCTACCAGTGTCAGCTAAAATTGTTTATCATTGGATGTTTTTTTGCACACTAGACTTTGCTCATCATATAACACCCAGAACATAGTTTGGCCCACCTGTCTTACATTCTAATACCCTTCCTTTGAAAGGAGAATTGAAAGATAACAGCAGCACCTTGCATTGAAGGAATAGGTTCCCATAGTAATCAAAGTATTTTTCACACATAATGTTTTGTAATTGCAATCTTGATGGGCCCCTGGCTTCCACGTGATGCAGACAAGGCAGGTGGTAAGAGTCTCCTTGTTTAGATAAGAAATTGAGGGCCTAAATGCAGTGAAGTAAATTGCCCAAGATCACGCGGCTGGCTAGTGAGGAGTGAAGGCTAAAATTTATGTTTCCAGATGTACAGTTCTCCAAGTAGCTGTGCGTAACCACGTGTGCTTTATCACCTAGTTCAGGGTTCACAATCTTGGGTTTTGATTGTTGTCCTTGGTTTCCAAGAAAAGGACTCAAGACCTATAGCTGTCATTGTGTGATTGTGGTTTTGTTCACATATAACCTCCAGCCCCAACGAATCTTCACCTCACAGACACGCCTTATTCGGGAGCCCATCTTAACAAGTGCATCAAGCCTCAGAGGAAAGTTGGGACATTCACATGTGTTTCTACCACGGCTCTTCTTTTCTGTGAGAATAGTCTGTGTGTGTGCAGCTGAGAGACTGGGGGCGCAGGGGAGAGGGGTGGTTTATAAAATGCTAGAAGGTGTTTAGAGGTTGACAAACTTGGTCAGGTGAGAGGTGTTTAGCAAAGCAGAGTGGTCTAGAGCATGGGCTGATGTGACAGACAAATGGGGGCCGAGCCCAGGGGCGCCACCGCTGTTTCCTAGCTGTGTGACTTGGCAAGTTATTCAACCTCTTTGAGCCTCAGTTTCCTTACCTGTAAAGTGGGATTAATGATAGTACATATATGTACCTCAGGGGATAGTTGTAAGGATTAAATGAGATAATATGTATAAAACACTTAGTGCCTGAAAAATAGGAGGTGTTAAATTATCATTCACTATAGCATAATTTATAGAAAGGAGGTCCCCAAGAAGTGGTGACCTTTCAGTTAACCACAGGGACAGGAAGAGAACCCCACAAGTAGCCATTGGTAGCCCTGGTAGCCATTGCTGTCACTCTGACACCCACAGAGCATCTGTTCAAGCTGGGAAGGTCTAGTTGGAGATGTCCCCTCAAGTCCCCAAGACTCCCAAGGCCAAGTCTGAGATCCTTTCGTTGCAGAGGCAGAGTAAAAAGAGAGAAATTTGACTCCATGGAGGAATTTCTGTCAGCCCCTGGAAGCTCAAGCATTGAGCTCTGTCTGGCAGTCACATTCTTCAAATGCTGGGACTCAGGAATTTAATTCATTTTACAGCAGATAAGTGAACATGCAAAGGGAACTTCGTGGGCTTTGGTGGTCTGTCAAGTCATACTAGGCAGTGACACAGAAAAGCTCATTCTCTGGATTCCCTCCAGGCCCAGAACAGGGGCTTCTAGGAGGTCGGCCAACAGCATGGAAATGCTTTCCTGTAAGGTAGGATCCAAGTCTCGAAGCTGTCCCAGGAGTGCTGTGGACTGCTGTCCCCAGACTGTCCCTGCCCCCAACAGGCTCCATCTGGGGTCACATCTACCTCTGTTTCCTGCCACTCCCCGTTCTTGAGATAAGTGGCCTATAAAGGGCTTCTCCCTTCTCAAAGGCCCTGTGTTCCTATAGGTGCAGGCTGACTGGCTCCGTGGCCTGGGGTACAGAGTCTGTCTTTGCCTCTCAGGTCTCTGAACTCTGGTAGATGGCTTTGCAATAAGATGCTCATTTTGCATGCCTTCCCTGGTGTGTGTCCAGCGCCTTGGAGGAGGCCTCTGTCTCCTATTCTATTCCTGGCACCCCTGCCTGCATTGTCATTGAGACTGTGACCTCTTGCACCTGAAGAAAGGAGTGTCTGCCCACCCCTTCTGCACACTACCTGCCTGTTCCTAGAATAGGTGCTGCTGTCTGCTAGTCTCGGACTTCAGGGTGCCTCTATTTCAGAAGCTGGGTGGGCTTGTCATAAACCATGTTCCATTTCTTTGCAAGGACCTGAGTGGCCATAGCGGGTGGCTGTCAGGCAATACCTTGTTACTTTCAAGTGATGTGAAAGGGTGTTTTCATTATTACTTTAAACTAAGACCTCAGTTCCTTAGAACCTCTGCAGCTGACGTAGCCCAAGGAAGGCCAGCTGTGGCCACCTACCTGACAGTTACCCGCGGGCAGGGGTGTACACTCAGGCCATCGTGTCACACAGTGGTCATACAGTGGCTGGCATGGATGGTCAGGAGGCAAGGATTCTCTGTCCTTGGCAGGGCCTTTCCCCCCAGGCCTCAGTCTCCTCCTGTGTAAAATGTGGAGGGCCAGACTGAAGTGGTGTTTAGTAAACAGTGTTTCTGGTAGCCCTGCCGTTGCAAGGAGGACTTCGGGTGCCAGAGAGAGGGTTCTTCCCACCTTGTTTCAAACTGAACAGTTCTGCGTGTTTCTTCCTTCAACATGGCATCTTTCCCTAAGATGATGTTTGGGGAGGAAAGGGGGATGGGGTTTCTCTGCTGGGAAAAGCATTGGAAATGGAAACTACCGGAATAGAGTCCTTCCTCCTTTAACATTCGGTGATTGGTATTTCTTGTGGTTCTTGTCTTTCAGTTTGGCTTAACAATAGCCACGCCTAGCCCCCCCACCCCCACCCAGAGCTGCCATGGAGGCGACCAGTGCCACTGGTCACTTGCTCACCTGCTCCAGCCCCCGACTTCCTTATAGCTACTCCAAGCAGACCTGTTGTCTGTGATGTTGGGGTTGGTGCTGTGTGTCTGCCCTCCAAAGCAGCCTCCATTTCCTCTGAGTTCCCTGTCCAACCACTGGGGCCCGGCTTCCGTGTGTTCCTTAAAAAGGAAGGATAGTAGAAAGGGCCTGTGATGCGGGAGCAGGAAGACCCTGACCTCTCCTAACCCAGCTCTTTGATCTGTAATGTGACATATTTACAAATGGCAATCTTCTAAAATGCTGATAAGACAGCTTGTGTGGAAGGGGTTTTGAGGTCAAGAAAGGGCAGCGATGAGGCAGCATCACTGATCCGTCTGCCAGGGGAGGTGTCCTCAGAAGGTAGCCCCTTCTCTGGACAACTGTATCTAGTTCTCAGGCTTTCTGGAAACAAATTCATCTTCTTTCCATCTCTCCCTTTTCAATGTGACGTTATTTATATACTATAATATGCATAGATTGTAAGTGTACAGTTTGATCAGATTTGACAAATGTTTATGCCTCTATTCGTTTTCTACAGCTGCTGTAACAAATTACTACAAACTTAGTGACTGAAAAGGACCAGATTTTTGATCTCACAAGTTCGATACAAGTCCTTACTGGAAATCCACGTGTTGGCAAGACTGCATTTTTTTCTGGATTCTCCCCTGGAGATTTTGTCTCCTTTCCTTTTCCAGTAGAGACCACCTGTATTGCTTGGGTCATGGCTCCTTCCTCCACCCTCCCAGCCAGCAGTGCTGAATGGAGTCCTTCCCACATGGCATCTGATTTCCTCCCTTGAATAATCTAGAATAATATCCCTATTTTAAAGTCAGCTGTTTAGCAACCTCAATCCCATCTGCAATTTTGCTACTTTGTTTCCCTTTGTCCCCTAAGGTAACATAGGTCCCAGGTATTGTTTTCTGCTGTTGTTATTCCTACCACACCTTTCTGTCTACTACCAGCCTAATTAGGATATTTCTTCCAGTACAGAAAGTTTTCTGATTTCCCTTCTGATTTCTCAGTCTCCCCACTCACACTCGCCAGGGGCATGCACTGAAGGCTTACCTCAAACCTGCCAGGTGGGGTGGAGAGAAACCTTTGGAAAAGCAAAACCGTCTCTATGTGGACAGTGGCAGGTGGTGTGTGGAAAGGCCCTATTTTGAGAGCCTGAGGTCTGGGAGGCCGAGCACCTGTCTCTGCTGGTCTGAGGTCCCACTCGCATCTGCAGAAACAGTCCTGAGAGAGAGGGGTGTCCCCTTTGCCCCCAAGCCCTTCAAACAGAGTATCACAGTAAGAGCTTGAACAAACAGGTCTTTGAACTGTGTGCAGGGCTCTCGGCTCCCAAGTCCAGACAACACTGGGCACCAGAGAGGAGCAGTCACCATCTTCACGGTCTGAGGGACCCTGTTCTCAGCCCCCTGTTTGACCCAGGCACATCCTGCGTCTGTGAGGGAGGTGTCTTACTTCTGCGCTGCTGTCACTTTGTACTTCTCCTCTTACACAAGATAGCACTGCTTGCCTTCTGGAGACCAGGCTTCTTCCTTCCAGAGTATCTTTATTTAGACTCTCAGGCAGGAGACCTGAAGCGACAGCTCTTGACTCTCCCCAGCATCTTGGCAAGGTTACATTTGTTACCATGTGGGCATTTAGGAGGGTGCGAAATACTTGGTGCCCTTTATCATTAGGGTCCCCTGATCTCTCAGAGAGGAGAAATAACCACCTCTGGAGGAATTTTGGTGAGATAACGCACGCAAAGTTGTACTCTTGAGTTCAACTCAGAGGTACTCTGGCACCTCATAAGCAGTCCAGAAAATAGTGGCCCTTGTTCATATTACTATGGTTATCTCATTACATCTTCATAATCTCTGTGAAGTACTGTTTTCATGCCCATCTTTCAGATGTGAAAATTTTGGTTTCAGAGATGTTGTCACTTTCTAAGGTGACACCCGTTCATGAGTGGCAGTGCTGAAACCCAAGTGTCTCTGACTCCCGAGAGAGAATGCTCACACTTCACTGTCCTGCCCTAGCCACTGAGGGGGATGCCTTCACTGTGGGGTTTTCACGTTCTACTAACGTGATGGCGGTGCAGAATGCTGGCACTCAGTGGGCACTGTGCTGAGCGCTTAGTGTGTGCCACAGCAGCCCTTCCATGTGGGTTCAGAGAGGCTGAGTCACTTGCACAGAGCTAGTGAGTGAGGGACCCAGTCGGTTTGACTAGAAAGCCTGCCCTCTAACCCTTTCATTAAAGAATGTTTTCCTTCCTTTGAGGCACTGGCAGCATTTCTCTTTTTGATACTTAATAATAACCATGATGGAGGATGCCTCCCATTTTAGCTTGATAGGCGGGTGCCTCAGAGACTTAGGACTGCCCCAGATCATCTCTTCCATCTTCCAGGCACCAGCCTTGCTTGGTTCTGGTTCATGTCTCCACACCCTAGTGTCTACTTTATTATTTTGTTGACCACGTCCTATTTCTAAAGCTGCTTCAGATTCCTTGAGGGACTAAGGGCTGATATATAAATAATGCAAAATAAATACACTGGCCATTGCAAAACATATATAGAAGTGTGTAATCCTTAGTCGCTTGCCCTTCTCCCATTTCATAAGAGTCTCCCTCCCCTGATGCTATCAGTTGACATCTGTTGGGTTAACCGGCTAGACGTTAAGCGGTGCGGTTTGTAGCTGGCCATCAGTCTGCTCTGTGTTGCCCTGTTAAATATGACAGATGGCAGGCTTTAGTTATTTATTTATTTGCTTACCCACTTAAAATGCATTTGTTTTTTTCTGAGTGACCAGATTGTCCAAAGGATGCTTTTTTTAGTTGCCTCCATGCAACAGGAAGGTTAATGGGGTAGCAACTAAAGTTAACTGCCCTGAGCAGCCACCTTCTGGTGCAGTCTCCCCATGACCCCATGTGGGTGAGACGTTGTATTGGCTCATCTTGGTGGAAAATATAGTCACCGCAATTAGGCAGGTGGCTGTAGGTTGAGTTCTTCATCCCCACACTTCTTTTGTTTGCAGATGTATCAGCTCTCAAAGGAGTGAACACTTAGAACTTGATTTTTCATATTTTGATTAATTCAGTTTTCTAGAATTAATCTCTGTTGAGGATTCACTCTGGCACAGCCGCTGAATATAAACAGGATCTGATTGTGAGGCTCTAGTTAAAAGGAGTTGTGACGTATTGGGTTGTATTCATTCTTTCATCAGATAGGGAAGCTCCCTCTGTATGCTGGGGCTCCTCTGGGTGCTCTGGAAACAGTTGTGAACAATGGAGGTGAGGCACCTGCCCTCTTGGAACTTACACTCTGCTGAACCCATTGCAGTAAGTGGGTGAAGCGCAAATACAACAGATACCAGCTGCTAAGAAGAAAATAAAACAGGGCATGGGAGAATAAGCAGTCAGCTGGGTTGCCGCTTCAGGGAGATGATCAGGAATGGCTTCACTGAGAAGATGATGTTACTGGGGATACAGAGAATGAGGGGAACTAGCCATGGAAAGAGCCAGGCAAAGCAAGGAAGAGTAAGGCAGTGGCACTGAGCGTCTGCCACAGTACTTGCCAGCATTCTCTTGGATCAGTGTCATAAGGATAAGTGGCTATTTTATAAAACATCATTAGGGCAATTATTGTATTACTGTGTCTTTTTCTTACCAGGCTGCCAGTTTCATTGGGAGGGGGCAGGATCCAGGCCTCTTTTTGCTCACTGTTGATATCTTCTGCGATGGCCATAGTGTCTAACTCATGACAGGTGCACAGTAAATACTGGATGGATGAACAGATAGATGGATGTCTAGGTGCATGGCTGAATGGGTAAATGGATGGAACGATGGATAGATAGATGAAATAGTAAGAAACCTATAAGAAGATACAAGGCGGTAAAGGGCAGTGGAGGACACTAAAGATTTGAGATTGGTTCAAAGATTGTGGGAGTCTTAGTGGACTCAGCGACACAGAGTACAGCCAAGCAGTAGGCAGGCTGTGACTTGTACTGACATTGGGAGTGGATGGAAGGGAAAAGATAGAACCAGGGAGCACAAGTAGGAAGGATGGATCTTGTTCTGTATGTTGGAAACAACGAGAAGTAAAGAAGAATAGTGGGATGGAGAGGAATGAACACAATCAAGAAGTGCTCTGTAGGCAAATGAGACTGGCATTTGTGAATGCAGCATATGGGCTAGTGGCTAGAAGGGTCACAGTGACTGCAGTTGCCTTCTAGCAAATGGAAACGTGGTGGCTTTCCCAGGGCCTGCTGAACCTGGCAGCAGGTATGTGTTGGGAGGGAGTGAGAGATAGAGGAGTTAAGGGGTTTTAAAGGCTGGTAAGATTTTACTTTCTTCTAGGATTGCAAGCCTAGGTCTACCTTCTGTAGGGAAATGCCATCTTTCCAAATGGGGGAGGATATGAAATTGGCAGAAAGAGCCAACTGAGAGAAGCAAATATATTGTTTGGAGCTTTGTTTTATTCCTCTGGAAATTACCGTATTGTATTTTTATGTAAATAATTCACAACAGCGTGGTGTTTGCAAAGGGGTGAAAAATGAACACTCATAAATGAAGTTGAGACACCATATTGTGTTTTTATATCAACAGTGTATATGATTGCTTGCAGTGGGTCCAAAAACAAATGTGCATCCAAGAGGCAAGCTACCTGTTAACTTTGAGCTTCTTCATCTAACCACTCTTTACCTGTCCTTCTAGATCAGATTTGAAAATCACCTTTTCCACAAAGATTTGGGAATCACTCTGGCCCACTCTCCTCCTTGCCAGCTCTAGCTTCTGTGATGTAACTGTCTGTGTAGCTCCTGGAACACTTCTTACTTACACATTTTTGTCTTACTTAGGGACTTGTTAATCCTAACCTGGTATGGAGCCCTATAGGGACAGGTAGCACATCTTACTCACCTGTGTATATTCACAGGGCTGTGCAAAGTTCAGGGACTCAGCACATGAAGTCCTTCAACACATGACTGGACCCTTCAACACATGACTGGACCTACAGTAATTACCAAAAAGATACATTGTTTCCTTTGCAAATGGAGTTGTTTTGCAGGGGCTTGTTCTTAGTAGGCTAGAATCTCCCCAGCACCCCTTAGCATGCTTCCCAAGCCTCTGTGACTGCTCCATCAAAGACATCCATGGCAGGTTGCTTTAAGGTCTCTGCTCAGAAAACCTCAGGCCGTACATCCAGAGCACGATAGTGCATAGAACCATGTTTCACTTTGGTCTGAACTTAAACTGTTTGTGAGGTTTTGTTGGCTGGCTCTAATCTCCATGAGGTTTTGGTGTCCTGAGTGGGATTCAATCACTGGTCTGTCACAGTGTTGAAAATCTGTGGGTTTTCCTTGGCAGCACTCCTTTTTCTGCCGCTTAACAGAAGATAAGAAGTCAGAAAAATTCTTCAAAGTCTTCTATGACCGAATGAAGGTGGCCCAGCAGGAAATCAAGGCAACAGTGACCGTGAACACCAGTGACTTGGGGAATAAAAAGAAAGACGATGAGGTAGACAGGGATGCCCCATCACGGAAAAAAGGTAAGCACTCCCATGCGCAGGCCCTCTCCCCGACTGGACTTCTAGACTCCAAACTGTATTCTGTCTGAGGCTTTCAGAAGAAGCACACCATTCTGGTTACAATCTAATTCTTCCTGAGTGACCTGAGCTGAATTGCTGTGCCTTGGCAGTTCTTCTTATTTAAAAAAAAAAAAAAGAGAGAGAGAGAGAGAGAGAGAAAAGAAAAAGAAATTAACATACCTTCTTCTTCGTCACAGTCAGGGTTTTATTGGCAAGAAATCCAGTTGTAATTTTCTCTGTAATTTTCAATTTAATGTTAGGGAAACTTAAGGAAGATACACACTTTAAAACTGGGTGTCCATCCTTTGTCAGCGAATTCTCTCTTATTTTCTAAAATATTTGAAAGTTTCTGAAGTTTTGTATTCATGATGTCACTTGAAGAGAAATAATACTCAGAAGTAGGTGGGTGCAGCAGTGTTAGAGTCAAATCGCCTTGAGCAAATGATTTAGCCACTCTGAGCCTCTTCTTTTATGTTCAGAACTGGGTTTCTGAGCCACAGCACATTTGGCATTTGGAGAATTTGTTGCTGGAGGGTCTGTCCTGTGCACTGTAGGATGTTGAACAGCATATGTGGCCTCTACCAGTAGATGCCAATAGCTTTTCCCCACTGCCAACTGCAAGTGTTTCCAGATTCTACTCATTGTCCCCTGGGTGGGGATGGGGGCAAGATCAGCCTTAGTTTATAACCACTGATCTAGAGTGGGAATTAAGAAGAAAAGCTAACATTTACTGAGTGCTTCCTACGAACAAGGTACTGTTCACAGTTCTTTATTATATCCTTTACTTCACTTAGAACTGAAGTTAACCCTGAAAAATAGATAGAATTGTTATTTCCATTTTACAGATGAGGAAACTGGGGCACGGAGATTAACTTGTCCTTATTAAGACTATGCAGTAAGTAGACAGCAGAGCAAGGGTTTGAACCCAGGCAGTCTGGCTGCAGAGTGTCACCATCCTGAAGCTAATGCCTAGTTACCTTGCAGGGTTATTCTGAGGGTTAGATGAGACAATACACATCAGGTACTTAACCACAGTGTCTTGGCACTTAATAAAGGGCTCAGCTGATGGTCAGTCGATTGTCACTACAATAGCAGTAATTACAGTTGTGATCATTGATACGGTAACTCCCTCAGAAGCTTCTCTAGGTAGAATTTACTGATGTTCTTCCTGTTTTACAGACCAGGACACTGAGGCCCAGGGCCATATAGGTTTGGGAGGTTGGTAAACCTGATACTAAGACTTTTCCTGTAAAACACAGAGCAAGCATAGATGAAATGCCAGAGCCATGAGCAAGTTGGCAAAGCTTGACTCAGTTCTAATCCTAAAGACTAAGAGAAGTGACTTTGTGGAGTGTTTTGTCAGCCTGAAGATTTCTAGTGAATACCAGCACTTAGATTTTTGAACCTCATCTTTGATGCAGTGAATAGTACTCTTGAGGAGTGAGCAGCATTGACGGTCTCACGTTTGCATTCTAGCCAAAGAGCCCTCAACACAAATAACAGAAGAGGTCCGAGATCAGCTCCTGGAGGCCTCTGCTGCCACCAGGAAAGCCTTCACCACCTTCAGGAGGGAGGCTGATCCCGAAGACCACTACCAGTCCGGGGAAGGTGCCCAGGCCACGGCAGACAAGACCAAGGATGAGCTGGAGATGAGTGCAGTCATCACCATCATGCAGCCCATTCTCCGGTTCTTGCAGCTCCTCTGCGAAAACCACAACCGAGACCTGCAGGTGAGGCTGGGCACTTGGAGTTGCAGCTATTCAGAGCTGCCTGCAGCCTCAGACATCTCAGCTCCTCCCCCTCCCGCCAGCTTCCTTGAGCTGAGGACCCAGAATGGTTCTAACATCTGGGCAACTGAGATGTTTCTCTCTGTCTTATGCTTCATCTCCACAGGGACAGGAACCAAATCTCTTGTTCACCAGTGTAGGTGCCTATGTCATACGTATTTAAATGTGGGTATGTGCCTCTGTGTGTGTGCATGTGGTAGCCTGCCTCTGTTTGGCACATCAGTGCACAGGTAAAACTTGGATGGATGGAAGGATGGATGCTTAAACATACAAGACTTAAGAAATCTGATACGTATAAAGTTTCAATTCAATTAAGCATTTGTCAGTCGAATGATTGAAGTGGCCTTCCAGGATTTTACACAAATAAGTGCTCAAATATATGTGTTGAACTGATTATTCCAGAAATCTTTTGTTCACTTTTTTATTGTTGTTGGAAAGAAAACCATGGCCACGGTTTATCAGGCACTTAGAGTATCTTGGATGCTGAGTTTTGCTGATATCATTCTACTTATTTTACAGATGAGGGAACCGAGGTTTGGGGGACATAGTTAGGGAGTGCAGGCTGGGACTTGAACCCAGACCATCTGGGAGATGGTAGAGCTCATGTGGCCAACTACCACATTAAGACAGGGTATATTTTCTCCCTTGCAAAGATTCCCCACCAGCAAAGGCTATATGGAAAGGCTAAGGGTGGATTCCAGAGATAGGTTTCTTTTTACTGAATGGGCATAGATCTGTGGAGCCCCTCACTGCTTAGGAGAAGCATGGTAGAGCACCAGGTCCTTGGCCATTGCCTGCTTTTGCTGCTGGCTTGTGGGAAAAACACCCTTCTCTGCCTAAAAGGGATAGAGGATTAACAAGAAAAGTGTGTCTGAACAACTCCGCTAAGATAGAATATTTTCTCCTAAAATAAACAAGTTGGCAGTGATACTTTGAGTTCTTTGAATAATGTTGGTATGAAAAGAAAATAATTCTAGTCCACACATGGCAAGGAAAAGGTGCAGTCTTAAAATATTTGTATTGCTGACTTTATCCGTCAGGTGATTTAATGGCCTTTCACATGTCAGTCGTGGCCAGACCATTCAGGGCCACCACCATAAATCACGCATACTTAAAACCTGCCACAGCATTCAGCCTGGAGAAGTTGAGTAAGAAATTACTTTGTTAAGCGGTAAGACAGAACAATGAAATGGAACGAAGTGAAGTCTGCAGTATTAGTAACTTCTCCACTGGTTTTTATTTTTAATCAAATTGGTCTGAAGAGCCTGAGCTTTGCAAAGGCAGGTGTATCCAAGGTCATCATCAATTGGCCAAATTTGGCCCGTATTTAAAAATAAAAGAATTTCCCATCACCCCCATTGTCTTCCACTTGGCTGTTCATTCATTTCCTCCACTGACCTTCCCTGCTTTATCCCTCTCTATATCTGAGTGTGGGATCCTGATTATTCATTTTCTTTTCTTGCCTGTTGCTCAAATATTCCTCCTTTGACTTGTACCATGTCGGCCCTAGATCCACTGGCCTGGGACTCTGTAGCTCAGTAGGGCTGAACAAAATACTCATGACTCAAAGATCCAAGGATTGACTATTACCTCATTGGCTGGTGTTCTTCTGTCTGCAGGCCACCTGTATCCTTTCCACCTTCCGTATGTATGCCATTAATCACGAGGGGGACTGGCCACAGGAGTGTGAATGACACCATGGAAAACCAGGCTGTCCTACAAGCAGGAAAGCAAAGCCAGTTGTGGCATCTTTGCGGATGGGGGACCTCCCTGCTGCTGGGGCTATTTCTAGGCTGAGTTCAGTGGTCAGAGCCTTGTACTGTTCCCCTTTCCTGCTGTCACTGGTCTCCACCAACCCTGGGCTCCAGAAGGAAGTGGGTTGAGACTGTGTCTGTGCATGTATGTTTATTTCATCATCTGGGTGAATACCTGCTCTGTGCCTGGCACTGGTAAGAGGGACCTCACCCCTTCCCTCACAGACCTGAGAGTGTAGGGCAGGAGCCACCCGGGGAAACCCAAGATTGCTGTAAAGCGTGCTGAGTGCTGTAGTGGTGTCATCTTAGGGGTTTTGTGGGTTCAGAGCAGCCAAACCAACCCACTGTGCTGGGTCCGGGAAGGCTTCTCAGAGGAGCTCCTATCTGCTGAGTCCTGAGCTAACACAAGACTGCCTTGACTAGAATCCCCCCACGAACGTCGGAGGGGCAATCCTCCTGGTTCTGGGTTCGTGGACCTGTTCTTATGGCCGCCTGTCCACCCCTTGATTTCCCATCTCCTCCAGCACGTGCACATCCCACTGTGGAAGCAGAGTAAGACTTTCATTGCTGGAGTTCACCTTTTCTCACCTGGAAGGCTTCACAGTTTCCATTTTGTACCTTACCTCTTCACAAAACTCTCCTTTGAACTAAGGCTCTAAGAACCCCATGGGCGGAATGACCTGTTAATGAGTCCTTTCATAAACTCGATTCTCCAATACATTGCTCTGTGGAAAACCGTAGTATTGAGCAAAAGGGGAGCATATAATATATTTTAGTATATTTTTTTAAGTCTTAGCAACTTAAAAAAAAAGTCTTAGCAGCTTAATCTGTGAAAGTACCGTAAAGATTATCCAAGTCAGTGGTTTTACACTTTTTGGTTTTGGCCACACAATCCTTTGTTTAAGATCTTATGCATAAATGTACTCAGTAAAGCACACGGAAAGCCAAGCTTCTCTGTTCAGAGTAGAAACTACAGAGCACAAGAGCTTTACTTTTCTCCCTTACTTACCAGAGCCCTGAGAGGCAGGACATTCTGGGGATCCCCCCAGGGTCCTTTAGGAAAGGACCTTTAGGGGCCCGGTTGGAAAATCAATGATCTTAAACCAGTGGTTCACAAGGATGAAGGTTAAAATCATCTTTAAAGACTCTCAGTGTTTCATACCTGCTGAGATGTTGAACAAATTACATTTGTAGAAATCTCGTTCTCAAAATTATGATTTTGAGTAGGATGCAGCTACTCTGACTGCCACCCTTTTGGCTGTGTTCCAGACCAGATGGTGGATCTCTGGGTCAGGGTTTTCTTGTGTACCAAAGGCAGAAGACATTCTCATGAGGACAGAATTATTGCCTCCCTGTTATAAAGAAGTGTAGACAAACTCTGAGAGAGAAGAAATTGGCCTTTTGAAGTTGCCCAGCATTTCTTGTCATATTTATAACTGTAACTTTCCTGTTGGTAAATGCTCAGTTTAGATAAAGCCACTGCTTGTTTGCTTTGCCAAACAGGCAGTTGCCTGTGCTTTGGAACCTTTGCTTGGGAAGCTGGCTTTGCTTTTCACCTGGGTTAAGGGATGCAGGTCTCTGACCACTGACATCTGTATGAGAACAGACTTGAAGTCTTTCATTTTTTCATCCACACTTCTTGCCTTGGTCCCTGACCCGCCAAGGAAGACCACAGAAAGAATAGGTCTTCTCTAGCCTACCTAAACAAGGCAGGATGTTGTGGACTAAGGGTGAAATCTGTTCTCTTAACCTGGAAAGAGTCCCTGTCAGCCTCCTAGTGAATGACACCCCTCTATTTTTTAGAGGACAAAGGGAAATGGATCTGAACTAGAGAAGGAGAGATTCTGGCTAGACGTCCTGCAAAAACCATGAGCTATGGGAGGGGTTTTCAAGAAATGGCACCCAGGTATCTTCATGGGGACTTGAAACATAACAGCCTTGAAGACTTCTCAGGTCTTCTTTCCTCCATCCGTTCAATTTAATTCAGATTATTTTAGCTAGTGTTTATGAAGCACCTGGCATGCTCCAGTCACTGTGCTAGCTGCCAGGCACCCCGTGCTGACAGCATGGTCCTGGGTGGAGCTGACAGACATCTCCATAAGCACATCACAAAGTGTAAGGAGGGTGAAGAGAGGTGTGTGGCATTCTCTGATCTCTCAGGATGGAGACTCAGACGGGCTGCCTGAAACAAGTGACTTGAGACCCCTATCCTGAAGGAAGAGGAGATCATCAGGGTGTGGATGGGGAGAGGGTGACAGAGAGAATAGCATGGCTAAAGCCCCAGAGGAAAGAGAATGAGGAATGCTTGAAGAGTAGGAAGAAGTTCATTGCTGCCTGGCAGAGAGGAGCGTGGTGATAATGGTGATGTCACTGAGCAGAGGGGGGACATGGTGAGAACAGTGGCACATGAGTTTAAGAGGGAAGTGGCCTGGAGTGCCATGCTATGAATTTCAGCCTTGGACAGCCAGGCTGTTTCCTACCCTCTTCCTGAATACATTTCTATCCCTCTCTGCATGATGAGGGGCTCCGGCCAGCACCTTTCCTGAGGAACTGGATTGAGAAATGGCTTTGGAACCCTTCTGTGGCTTTCCATGGCCCTTAGAAAAACAATCACCTTATGAAAGCCCACAGGGTCCCAAATCATCAGTCCTTCCTCCACCTCCCTCCCAGACCTGGATGATTTTTCAATTTTTAGACTAGTTTGACAAACTTGAGCATAAAGGACTAAAGTTAAGGAGGCTAGGGGGAAATGATTAATTTGATGGGTCAAGCATTAAACTTTGTTACCAGCTTTAATCTGTACTTTCATATTTTAATTATACAAGGAATACATGAATAAGGTGTTTCTATAAAAGTTTAGATATAAATAAGTATTTCATTAAAAAGAATTGTCCCAAGGCGCCTGGGTGGCTCAGTAGGTTAAGCGTCTGACTTCGGCTCAGGTCATGATCACATGGTTCATGGCTTCGAGCCCCGCATTGGGCTCTGTGCTGACGGCTAGCTCAGAGCTTAGAGCCTGCTTCAGATTCTGTGTCTCCTTCTCTCTCCGACCCACCCCTGCTCATGCTTGTCTGTCTGTTTGTCTCTCTCTCTCTCTCTCTCAGAAATAAATAAAACGTTTTAAAAAAAATAAAAAGAATTGTCTATCTCTCCATCCCTGCCTTGCTACTCAGACAGAAGTATTGTTGGTCTGGACAACAAACCAGGTGGTTGGTTGTATCTCTCCAGTCATTCTGCTATATATTTGGAGAGGAGCAGTGTATACATATTAATTTACCTTCTTGTTTTTTTAACTTTTAACAGTATGTCCTAGAGATCTTTCCATATTGGCAGATATGGACCTAGCTTGGTGTTTCTAATTTGTAATATTAAATGATGTTACTATGCTATAATTTATTTAACTACTCCCCATTTGATGGGCATTTAGGTTGTTTCCAGTTCTTTGCTATTATAAACAGTGCTATAGTGAACATCCAATACATACTTTGTGAATAGAAGTCACTATTTTATAGAAGTGGAGTTAATACATCAAAGGTATCTTTGACATTTATTTTATCTTTTCATATCTTTTTATATAGTATCCGTCATCTATGGTAAATGTAACTTTTATAACTTTGCTTAAAAGAATATTTGTAGTTAATTTTTGCTTCTATTTAAGAAGAGTCTCTGACAAAAATCTCCTCTTCATCAAAACAGACTGTGTTTTGTGAGGTGGTTGGATGTGGTTTGCTTGATTTTGTTGAGGTAGTACCTGCTCTTATGTCTCTTGTTAACATTATCGGTTTCTCTGAAGAGCATGTATTTGGGCACCTACACACAAGTACACAAACATTTACTCATTCCTGCTCCTGCCTTTAATAATGAGTGGAAATAGCCAAAAAAGATGACCCAGATTCCTGCCATGGCAGTGGGCTTAGGTCAGCTTCTGACACCTTATTTTGTGATTAGCCATCCCCAGTACTAGGCTCTAGGTGTTCAGCACTCAAACTATACCGTCATCTTTTAAACATAACCATTGCCTCTTGAAATGTGAAATACTTCTGAACCTAATCCCTGCTGGGAGGAGCATGGGCTGGAGTGGGAAAGAGAAAGGAGAACTCAGAAAGGCTTTAGGCATTTGAAATGCGTTTCAAAGAGGACCCCTCCTCCCCAGCATCACATATAAAAGCGCCGTGGAGAACAAGCTCCCGTGTTTGGTGGCCACTGCCATAGATCAAGTCCACAGTTGACCATCATGGAGCTGACTCTTATCTCCAGTGCTGCATCTCTCTGCATAACCGCTGATCAATTCAGGACATCAACCTGAATGAGACTAGATACCAGCAAAACTAGATGAATTAGATACTAGCAAAATGGCAGTATGAATGACCTTTTCCCTCTTCTCTCCTACTTTGCTACCCCAATGCAATGGGACTATCCAATTGTAGAACTTCCTTCGTTGTCAAAATAACAAGACCAACTACAATTTGGTGTGTGAGACACTTCAGTTCCTGGACTGTATTTGTGGAAGCACTACTGGAGGTCTTGGTCTTCTCGGGCTCTATATAAACGAAAAGAACGTAGCCCTTATCAACCAAACCCTGGAAAGTCTGACCGAATACTGTCAAGGACCGTGTCATGAGAACCAGGTACCTTCATTTTTATTTGGGGGTGGGGAAAAAAAGAAGTTCATCATTATGGAAATGTCATTGACAGGAACTAGTTCAGACGTCACACAGCATTTGCCTATTGGACTAGGAAGTCACTACAACTAGAGATCTTTTTTCCAGCAGTCAAGAAGGAGCTGTGGTGCTTTTATTGCTTCAAGACTTCACCTAACCACAGGCATTGGAGGGCTTGGCCTTGATCTCCATGCTTAGTGTGGGGTATCTTGGCTTGGTTCGGTTTGGTTTGAATGTCCAAACTTAACTAAATTGACTAGAGATAAATAATAAAATTGGTGTTAAATTAAGACCAGAAGACTAGGCTCTATTTTAAACACTAGGAAAGCTACTTAATAGAGTACGTTTTAAACCTACCGAGAGAGAGAGAGAGAAGCCTTGCTACACACAAGACAGCTTGGAAACAATATGAGAAAATGTTTGGTTGAGATTTCAACACCACATTCAGAGAAAGGAACGACCCATTAGTCTTGATTTTCGCCTCTCAAGAAGTAAATTTTTGGAAGAGAACCCAGGATTTCATAGAGTAGAACTCTTGGTTTTATCCATGACATATTGCAAATTTTGTGAGTTTTTACATTGATACTAGGATGATTATGAATTTTAACTCAAATGAGCTTTGTCCTGGTTGAAGGGGGTAGATGGACATGGAAATCCAGTGGACAGGGAAGGTGTGATATGCTGTGTTAGGTGGGGAGCTAGGCCAAGACCTTCATTCAGGAGAGAAGAATGCCTTACAAAAGGGACAACACATTGTGTGTCAAACACCTGGTCATAGTTGGCTATAAATACGGGGCTTGCATGTTGTTGGATCCACTTTCCTCCCATGGTTCACTGATGAGCAGATGGTATAGTCAAAGTTAAAATGAAAAGGAACAAGAAAACTACAACAGACTTGGGGGAAAAGGCTTTATCTAACATCTAAGTGAATTTCCTTGTAACCTCAAGTTTGCTTTTCTGCCAAACATGGGTCTGTTAAAAGAAACATACTGGAGTGGATTCTGCTGCAAATGGGGGGTGGGGGACCTTACCTGGGGGAAGATGATTAATTTTGGTATTGTGTGAATTAAACAGGAAACTTGCTTTCCAGGCTTAAGTCTTAAGCAAAGGTATGCAACACGAAAGCCGAGTGAGGTAGAGAGAATGGAACACACCTTTAAAGGGGAAAACAGGGCTCAGAACTCAGAATCAGTCACACACTGTATTTTCCCTCAAGAACAAAAGCCAACTATACTGCACTATTTGGATTAGACACGACTAATTTATCAGTTACAGTGCATGGGGACTTTCCTGCTGTTTACTGTTAATTCTGAAACTAGTGATTTTCATCTGTCTTTTATTTTTACCACTTTCTCACGGAAAATTTGCAGCTCTCCCCTAGAGACATTACTAGGAGTGGCAACCATTGTGTTGAAATAGCAGTTCAGCTTGTTGGCTTTTGACATCTGATTTATGACCAGCATTTGTGTAAAGACCTGTTGTGTGTGTGTGTGTGTGTGTGTGTGTGTGTGTGTGTGTGTTTTCTAGAACTGCATAGCCACCCATGAATCCAATGGCATTGACATCATCACAGCCCTGATCCTTAATGACATCAATCCTCTGGGAAAGAAGAGAATGGACCTTGTATTGGAACTGAAGGCAAGTAGGAATTGAAAGCAAAAGAAGGTAGCATGTGAAAATAGTCACTTTGTGTTTTGCCTCAGCACGTGGTATGGTCAGTGTTGTGAAACTAAATACAGACAATTCTTTGAGACGAAATGAATGATCCATGTTGTAAGCTCTGACTGAAATGCAGAACTTCAGTCTTGCCCTCCAAATATGAGTCTGAAGACAGGGATACTACTGGGGCACCTGAGTGGCTCAGTCCGTTAAGCATCTGACTTCAGCTCAGGTCGTGATCTCATGATTCGTGAATTTGAGCCCCAGGTCGGGTTCTGTGCTGACCGCTCAGAGCCTGGAGCCTGCTTCAGATTCTGTTTCTCCCTCTCTCTCTCTGCCCCTTCCCCTTCATGTTCTCTGTTTCTCAAAATAAAACATTAAAAAATTTTTAAATAAAAAAGATAGGATACTACTTCTGATGTTGCTTTCTTAAGCATACCCCCCTCCCCCCCGAAACAAAACCCTCATTTGTACCTAGGGCTTCCAAGTATTCTTTAAGAGTCCAGAGATTGAACTTGCACCCTGTCTTGGTGTCTAAAGTGTATTTCAAAATGTGTTGGCCTCACTGAGCACATTTCCTTTTTAACTGTTCCCATGTTGGGGCATGTTGAGATCCGTGCTCAGTCTTACGCCCATATGCAGCAGGGAACTTTTTGTCATAACCACAGAAGAGCCTAGAACTGCAGGTGAAAAACTGATCTGTATTGATTGCATAAACAGTGTCATAGGAAAGAGAGGTCATTAGGGAAGATGTTAACACAGAAGCCCACAGGAATTGCACGGTTATTTTTATTTTTCCTTTAGTCTTTAGAGCCGAGAGTCCAAACGGGTAGTTGATTTGGATGTAGGATTTAAATGGATTTTTTTGTATGTGAGCTATTTTTTACTTCCTTTGACAAATTGTGTTGTAGAACTGACTTCAACATTACTCAAGCTCATGGGCCTAGCTCCCATTCCTCAGAATGTATATGATGAGAACCTGAAATGAACAGAATTTCATCTGCTACTGATCAATGTTTCAGTGACTTTTTCAACTAACCTGGTAATCTATGGATTATGATAGAAACGTGTGTGCTCTGAAAAGCCACCAATTGGTAGCACAGCATCATGATTGACTTGCTGTGGCCTGTACTTGGAAAGGAAAAAAATACTGCCACTTCTTAATGCAAAACACCGAGAACTTTCCAGTCCTGTACACAAAGAAGCACACAGGTTATCCTAGGCTCAGGCCCTAAAATGAGGTCAAGCCAAGAAGTGCAGGGTGTGGGCACATGAGCACTTTGACTGTAGTGGGAAATTAGGGTTTGGTGTGCATACAGTCCTTCTTTGGGTCACTTTTGTTAACTGTGTCAGCTGTGCTCCAGTTATAATATTGGGGGTTATGAGAGCTGATAACATTATTTTTCAAAAGGAAGAAATGACCTTAATCGCCTGCTTCTCTGCCTTGCAAGGCTGAATAACAAGGTTTATAACCACACCTGCCCCAAAGACTTTGTGGGTCTATATAGCAGGTTCTTTCTGACCACAGTCATCATGACAATGCCAACATACACCCAAAGACCCTGAAATTTCCAATTTCAGGCCATCCAGATGGCTCAGTTGGTTGAGCATCTGACTTTGGCCTGGGTCATGAGTTTGAGCCCCACATCGGGCTCACTGCTGTCAGCACAGAGTCCACTTCAGATCCTCTGTCCCTCCACACCCCCCGCCCCCACTCTCTCTCTGTCTCTCTCAAAAATAAATGAACATTTAAAAAAAATTGCAATTTCCACCAGGACTTAGGTCAGGGAGGGAGAAACTATGCCCAAACAAGTATGTTCCTCTTTGATCCAAATCAGATTCCACAGACATGGTTTTGGGGTCCGCAGTGGCCCGTTCTCTGTTGCATCCAGCTGGTTTTTGCTGTCCTATCCCCATGGCTCTTCCGTGGGATAAAACGTCCATGTAGCCAGGATGCAGGGCTTGCACCGACGGGGCACAGGCATTCAGGCCAACCCTGCCCTCACCCCACCCCCCACGCTGCTCCTCTCCATTTCCTCCTCCCTTTCTTTGTCCAATTAGAACAATGCTTCCAAGTTGCTGCTGGCCATCATGGAGAGCAGGCACGACAGCGAGAATGCGGAACGGATACTTTACAACATGAGACCGAAGGAACTGGTGAGTTGGATGGCTGGTCCCCTGGCCATGACTCTCTACAGAGGGTCAGAACAGCATCTGTGGCAGAATGGGAGCCTGCCTCCCCAAGCTTTCTTAAAGATGCCACAGCTCAGAAGTATAAAGAGAACATTGGATGCAGCTCTGCAACTCAGCTAAAGGAGCAGAGTACTGCTTTGAATCAGTGGCGCCGGCCCTCTCCCTGATGCACGGCCGCCTGCGGCAGCCGCCCTCACCTGCCGTCCCTGCTGCGAGATGGTGCGGCGAGTGGTCTGGGGGCCTAGCTCTCCCTTTCTGCTGGGTCACCTTAGGCAGGAACCTGACCACTCTGCGCCAGTTTCCTCATCCCTAAAAGGAAGATGTTAATGTCACGCAGGCCCAAGGGCTGTCTATAAGATAAGAGGAGACAGTTGGCATCAGACACAGCACCTGGTACCCTCCGTGACCTGTAGCTCCTTTCCCCTCCTTCCTCTCCATTGCTGCTCTTTGTGCCTTGTCTGTGCCCAGAGCTAGAGAATCCCCATCTCTTCTGGCTGCTCATAGTCTGGGCAACAGAACAGTGTTTGTTGGGAGCCAATGTTTCAAGGGCTTTTTTTTTTTTTTTTAAAGAAAAAAAACAATCTCGTTTATTTTTGCCAGGTGATATTCACGATGGGCCGTGACTTTCCAGGGCAGGGGTTAGCGCTACAACCTGTGAGACAAGCAGCTCTCAGAAACCATAAGACGGGCTGAGGAGAGAACTCTATTTGGACTTCTTCCCACCCAAATAAACTGTAACTGACAGAACTAAATGAGGGCACTAAAACTTTTCTGTCGCCGGGTGACCTGTGTGCGCTGGGGGCCAGGCTAAAGTCCCTTCATGTATTCCTTGAAATAGAGTTAACAGTGAGCTCAGCTCTTTGATCTCTGAGGTCAGGAGTGAGTGCTCAGCCTGAGATGGACATCCTCCCCAAGTTTACATAACAACTTACATAACTGGGGCTTGGGGGGAGCTCAAGGTGTCCTTGTGAGTAGGACAGAAGGACTTCGCAGAAGACCCCATTCCAACTCTCATGGACCAACACCACGGGCTAATGTCAGTACCCATGGCTGTGGGTGCCACAGGCTCCTGGGATGCCCCCTTGTGGTTGGAGAACATCATTCCCAGACCACAGGAAGAGTCCAAGGCTTGATGGAACAAACTGGGTTCTAGGAATCCACATAGAAACTCTAATGTCCAGGACACATCTGCACGTATGTGTGTGGGTATGTGTGTATTCTGGCACTCATCCCATGTATAATGTTGTCTTTTCAATTTGGTATTAGAACTAACAGGAAATCAAGCCCAGAGAGCGGGAATCTCAAGGATCTTTTCTCTAAATGTATTTTTCAGGGCCTGACCCAGTGTCAGTACCGAAATGTATGGCCCTCTGCATGCTTGGTCTTGGATAATGAGACATAATTCAGGGCAATAGCCTTGTGGCAATGCAAGAAGCTAAAATGCCTTCTGAATCATTAAAGAAAATGATTAATTTTCAGTTCAACCTAGGGGTTGAAGGCATTTTGTTCTTATTATATGATTAAATCTTGAATGATTTGTTCATTTGATAACTATTGGTCAGGCCCTACTTTGTCCAAGGTGTTTTGCTGGGCACCAGGGAGGGATTGAGAAAGGAGGAGACCCAGCCCCTGGGCACTGGGTAGGGCACTAGGTAAGACGTTGAGGTGGGTGGAGCCATAGACAGGTACAGAAACGCACTAGGAAATGCGCTCTGAGCATGAAACCAGTGACATGCATGGGTCCTCTGGTAGCACGTTTGAGATCAAATCTCAGCTCACTAGCCATGTGACTTCAGGTGTGCCTCTTTACTCCTCTCTTTCTTCATCTATAATAAATGGGAATCGTTGATAGTTGATAAAATGTTGATGAGCATTAAATTTCCCAAAAGAATGTTGAAACTAAACACAGTGCTTGGCACATAAAAAGGTCTCAGTAGATGTTATTTGGTAATGGTGTTATTTTTACATGGAGTAGGGACAGAAATGTAGATGGGAAAATGTGGAACCGGAGATAATAGTTTGACCAGCTATTCCCAAAGGCTAATGGATTTCCTACTAGTTTTCCTTGAAATGGCAAAGGTTGGGGATTGGAGAGGGGTGGTGGGAGGAAATGCAGAGATAGGAAAAGTCTGGCTTCTCGTCTACATTTGTGTCATATTTTATTGCTTCAAGGAACTTCTATAACCATTGTCCCCTTCTAAGGGGACAGAAGAGCTCTTGGTCTAGTTACAGCACATGGGTTTCATTTCTAACGTCTATGGAAGTTGATTGGTAGCGACTGCCTGTGAACAGTGTTGAGAAGGACTCTGAGGCTGTGTCCAAACCTGGTAGGAAGCAGATGCCAAGCCTCATGAGCACTGTCTGCCCCAAGAGGGGAGACTATACGATGCCACTCCTGTGTGGGTCTTCCTTGAAAGGTGAGCTTCCTTTGTTTGACCGCTCGTGCTTCCTTTCTTTCACCACCCTTGCAGGTGGAAGTGATCAAGAAAGCCTACATGCAAGGCGAAGTGGAGTTTGAGGATGGGGAAAATGGTGAAGATGGCGCTGCCTCCCCCAGGAACGTGGGGCACAACATCTACATATTAGCTCATCAGGTATGATCTGTCCCTGGGTCCCCATGCCAGGCGTGGCCTGCCTTCAGTGCCAGAATTCCCAGCTGAATGTGCACTTAAACTTGATTCTCCCACAAGGGCTTAACCTAGGGCTGTTTGTATTCATGGTGATGTGGCTCACAGGTGCTCATGGCAGCCTGACCCAGTGTACCGAGTTCCCGGGCTCTTCCATGTTCCCATGGGAGGGTTGTGTCCTTGGAAATCCCCACGTTTCTCAAAAGCCTTCGCACTGAGCCTTGACACTTAGATAGTTTATGACTGTTTGGAGACAGTTGAAAGGAGTCTTAGGCTTTTCATAAATATTGATGAGTCTATCTTAACAATCTAAAGAAATAGACCTCAGCTGCCTTGCCTCCTATCACATTTAGAAATCTTTGGGAACTAACTTGTCATTATGAGTTCTTTTTGTTTGCTTTTGGGGGTTGGGGGATGTAGTAATTCTTCCTACCCTGGCACCAGAATGCCCTGTTTCATAACTCTTCTTCCCAAGTGGCTGGGCTTTTGAAGATACTTTCTTTTCCTGGAGGCTGATGTGCGTTGAGCTTGCCAATGTGTGTGGGCAGCTTGTGACTCTGCTGCAGGCTTATGCTTCCTGTCCCTTTCACCTCGTTGGAGTAGAGGACTTAGGAATAAAGCAGTGACAGTATCGGTCAGGCGGAATGGCATGCCCTGCTACAACATGCTGGCAGAGGAAGAGAACCCAGTCTCCCGTCCCGTGTCTCTTCCACTACCTGTGTTTCTCCACTGAGCGGGTTTCGGAACATTCTGAATGGAGACCTGGGTGGCTGTACAGAAAACCCCCTCTCTCTCCTGCGTGGCTGAAGAAATTGGGGGAAGGTGGGACCTCCCATGGGCCTGAGCTTTCTCACGCTGTTCTGCTGAGCTCCCACAAGCCTCCCACCATCTTTGCCCTTCAGCTTGCCAGTGGGTAGGATGCATTCTTTATGCCCCACAATGGAAAGGGGCGCACGTGTGCCCGTCACAAAGTGATAATGACTCCCCTATTTTCTGGACTTGTGTTCCAGTTGGCTCGGCATAACAAAGAACTTCAGTCCATGCTGAAACCTGGTGGCCAAGTGGATGGGGATGAAGCTCTGGAGTTTTATGCCAAGCACACAGCCCAGATAGAGGTAAAAACAGAGGGAACTCAGGGCGCGGGCCTGTGTCGAGGGCCTGCAGTGGGCTTGCACGCAGTCATTCGTCTGAGCAACAACAGTGTGTTGGTTATGAATTCTGACAATGTAATAAGTAGAAAGTATTACAAGAAAACCAGCAGAGGGACCTGCTATGGATTGTGATGGCCAGAGAGGCCTGTTCTGAAGAATGACATCTAAGCGTAGACCTTAGGAAAAATCAGAATGAAACAGGAAGAACCTAGAGGGAAGAGCTTCTCAGGCATGGGGAATAATGACAAGTGGAGGCCCTGAGGAGGGAGGTACTAGCAGAAGGTGAGGAGCTTGAATCCGGTGAGCAACAGAGAGGCAGCACAAGATCCGAAGGGAAAGACCAGCGGCCCCGGGTCCGCACAATACTGCTCACTATCCTTTCGAGAAGTCTGGGTTTACTGGAAAAGCCATGCAGAACTGCGGGAGAGTTTTACACAGAGGCTGGTACAGTCAGATCTGCATTAAGCGTAAGCATGCGAGCACACGCACACACACACACACACAAACACCACCATACCTTACTAGTAAATCCTCTATGAGCTCAATGGGGCCCTCTTCCATTTTGCAGATAGGGAAACTCTGAAATAAGACTCCAAGAGGTTGTGTCATTTGCCCAGCTAGCAGGGGCCGAGCTGCAGTTGTAATCCAGGCCCTGCTGACCCCAGAGCCCATGGGTGCATTTTGTTACCTGCGTTGAGCACAGACTTCTGTCTCCAGGCTCTAGGCAGTGAAAGGTGGTGTGCTTTGTTTAGCTAAGGAAGAAGTGCACAGATTCAAGATCAGTGCTGGAACAGAGATTTTGAAGGGCTAACAGACTCCTTTGGACCATATGAAATGTTCACGATGGAGACGTTTTAAGAATATATTCTTATCAAATGTGTCAAGTGTCTGCACTGTCCTAATAAAGTGGGTCATTTTACTGATGAGTTGACCATGGCAGTGCATGTGAGCAAATACTCGTAATTTATTGTTAACAAGGAGAAGCTCAATGGCAGCCCTGCTCTGTCCTCTGGAGCCCTTAAAAGACAAGCTTTAGGTGTTTGCAGTGTAGGATGTCAGAGCTCCTTGGTTCACTGGAGAGAAGACTGACGCTTGATCAGGTTAAGAGGCGTGAACGAGGTCACTCAGGCCTGTTAGAGGTGGGGAGGGATTGGAATGTGTTTTCCTGATTCCCACCTGTAAGCCTCCTTAAAAGGAGGTGTGGACAGATATGAAATGATGGAGAGAAATGGCTGGGTGTGGTGTCCCTAGCTCTCAAATCCAACCCTTGGCTAGCCACCCATTTGCTCCAGTTTCCTGAGGAAGTTACCTGTGAAAAGCCAGAAAATACCCCATTACTCCTTGGGCTTCCTCATAGAGTGCTTTGCTCTTGCAAGTTACCCTGGGTATCCCTGGAGTCTGGGACTCAGTGCTTGCCATGAGGCCTCTGGTGTTCTCCTCCTTTCCCTCTTGAGAACAGAAGCACTTCTCACATCATATTCCTTCAGATTCAGGAAACCTAGGGCTCACTTAACTGTGCAAAGCAGGCAGGCTCTTGACAGCATGAGAAGACAGACTCAGTCCCCAGGCCTGTCAGGACAGCAGCATCACCTGTGGGCAGGTTCCAGTCACCAAGCCCCAAACCACACACAATTCCAGTTAAATGAGGTTGCCTGAAGGACCAGAATCGGTATGGCCACAAAGCTTCCTATAACCTGATCTGCAGCTGGATTGGGGGGGAACCCCGAGTCTAAAGATCATGCCTCCAAGAATGTCTCACGTCTGAGACAGTTCCCACTACTGCTGGACCTGAGTCACCTCTCTTGCTGTGTCAGGGAACAAAAGTGTTGGGACAGTGAGAGCCACATCTTGTAGTGGCTCTCTACTTCTCCACCCTCTGGGGTGGAAGAGTAAAGAGGAGTCATGCCCCTGTGTACAGCCACCTGTACCCTCTTTTGAAATCCTTACTTCCCAGGACGATGGCTAAATACAGTGTCCTAGAATCTGAACAGTCCTGACCAGACTTACCTCTTGTCTGGAGATTGAGCCAGTCTAGGAAGGGCACAGAGAAAACCTGTAAGGTGTCCACTCCGTGGCCCAACAAAGCTGGTTCAAAAAACAGTGAATCCTGTACCGGTGGTAAATGGCCATGCTAGTTCATACACTGTACATCGTAGATGCTGTGACAAGTAAGAGATAGGTCAGTGCAACTGTAGGAACCAAAAATGTCTTTTTTTAAAGTTCCTATTTAGGGGGGAAAAATCCAAAACACCTAATATGCTATCAGAGAATTTTAGGGGAGGTTTGCACTACAGTCTGGTGCAGCTCTGTCCAGTATTATAATCATTAGCCATGTGTGGCTGCTTAATTAAAATTAAATACTCAGTTTGTCAGCTGCACTAGCCACATGTGCTAGTGCTCAATGGCCACAAGTGACCAGTGGCCATCCTTTTGCACGGGGCAGATGCTTGGATATAGAACCATTCCATCATTACAGGAAGTTCTATTGGACAGCCCTAGCCTAGAGCCTCATTTGGTTTTGTCACAAAACAGTTTAAATGGAGGCAAAAGTTAATCACAATAAAAGTAACGGGTCTCAGGTTAAAAAACAAAACAAAAACTCCTTTTGGAGGTTTGCCCAATTTGTTTTTTATATAAATCTAAGAGACAAGCCCAGTCTGAGAAGGTTCCAGAACAGGTTTGCATTATATTCAGTCTTGAATACTGAGCGCATGACTGGTTGCAGAGATCCTCAGTGAAAGTTTTTGAAAATGACTGTTTAAGCTCCTTTTTCCACCCTAGATTGTCAGATTGGACCGAACCATGGAACAGATTGTGTTCCCTGTACCCAGCATATGTGAATTCCTAACCAAGGAGTCAAAACTACGAATATATTACACTACAGAAAGGGATGAACAAGGCAGCAAGATCAATGACTTCTTCCTGCGGTCCGAGGACCTCTTCAATGAAATGAACTGGCAAAAGAAACTGAGAGGTGGGTCAGCACTGCATCCATAAGACGTGAGAGGTTGAACCCCCCACCCCCACCCCGGGGTTTCAGAGACCTGAGCCTGATGGTGATGGGTGTGCCTCCAGTTGGAGCAAAGCTAGAATAATTTACGGCGCTTCGATTTCTGAGCACTGGGAAGACCTGGATACCTTTGTAGCTGATAAATGGGCTGTGGCCTTAGGGAGGCATCTCCCCGGAAAAGTCTTCCTTCATGCACCATTTGATTTTACTTGATTGGAGAGCTCTATGGGAGACTTTCGGAATGTCCTTTCTTGGTATCTTGATGTAGAAAATAAAAGGAAGGGAGAAAAAGCCAGGCTTTGAGCTCACAGGATAGTGCACGTGAGCAGGAAATCCAGCCAGCTTGTCCTCTCATTTACTAGCTCACCTGCTCTGAAGACACTGGTCTCTCCCTTTTACAAGTAGCTCAGGTTTTAGACTCTACTACCATTTTATAGGCAGTGGAATCATTTGCCACATAAGATGCATGGTTGCTCAGAACCTCGGCCCATTGCGATGCCTGGCCAGTCGGGCTGAAAGTACTCATCTAAAACACTTTGATCGGGGTGTCCCAGAGGGCTTCTCAGCTCCTGGTTTTCATTAGGATTTTAATGGGATCCTTCAGTACTGACAGTACACTCCGCACCAACTGTTGTGACCAACTTAGAAAGGATTGTGCTTTATTTCTGTCTGTTAGTCAGGAGCCAGGTTTTTTTTTTTATTTGAAACCCTGGATTCCAGCTACAGTTGTGATCTTTTGGGCTCTTTCTGTGGAGCAGGGCTGCGGAAGTGGAAGCGGCATTGGAGGTGGGTTTCTGGGAGCTCCTGTCCTCCACCCGCCTCCCATCAACTTGGGCCAGAACGGACCAGCCTTCAATGCATGCTTCTTTCACTTGACCCCTCTTCTCCCTACCTCCCTGCACCCCTAGGTGTGGCTACTAACAAAGAGGGTGTGCACACACATTGGCTAGAGGCCCTGTTCTCTCATCACAGCCTAACCCCACAACCTTCTCGCTCATTTCTAAGGGCTGCCTCATCATCCAGCACTTTAAAACTTAGAAGGTGTTTCCTGGGGTGCACCTGGCTGGCTCGGTCAGTAGAGCATACAACTCTTGATTTTAAGGTCATAAGTTCAAGCCCCACATTTGAGTTTAGAGATTACTCAAAATCTTTAAAAAAAAAAAAAAGAAAAAGAAAAAAAAAGCAGAAAGAAAAGAAAAGAAAAAAGGTTTCCTGGGCCATACCCATTCCTCACCCATTCCCATGCTTGGTGTTGACAGGGAGGCCAGGAAACCTTTGGGAGAGCAGCTTGCATGTCCCCTTGGTAGGAATCTCAGAAGTTTAGGGTGCACTTCTAAGCGATACCATGTGTCCTTCACCCAGGCTCCTCCAGCTTAAACCTTGTGAGTAGCCTTGAACATCCACACAACACAACACTTGTGTTGTGAGAACAGAGAAAAAAGATAGCAAAAATAAGGTAGACATAGACCCTATCCTCTTTACTAAGAGGATTTTCAGCTTGTATTTTCTTGTATTTTCAGCTCTTGTGCTCACTGGGGTAGTGTGTGATTCTTGCTTCAAGGGATAATCCTGAATTCATGTATCCAGACCTCCACAGTAGTTACTAAGACCGTGATTTCACTCTTGATCAGTGTAAGGGTCTCCTAAGACTGGTCACGTATAGTCATTCCCACAATTCTGGGAGCCTGTGAACACATATAAATACTTCCTAGGCTCTCCAGGGGGCTTGGGAACCGACAGAAGGGTTTTCACCTTTTCTGGTGAGGAGAGATACCTTGTGATCACTCTTTATGAGATGTTGTCTTCAGCCAGGCACAGGAGGAAGACCTCGGCCCCAAGGGGTGGGAGATCTCACTTCTGTTCCACTCCTGCTCCCCACTGGCTCTGTGGCCCTATGCAGATGACTTCATTGCTCCCAGACTCCCACCTCGAAAGTGCGAACTGAAGATTGATTGATTCATTGATTGTGGAGTGCTCAAGTCATCATTCCTCGATTTATGTTGCATCGTAGCTAATGCCTCCTCTTATTTAGTCCGCCTTTGTTTCAGTGAAGCTTAAACACAGCTATGGTTGTCAACTGAAAGATTTTAATTGGCTTCAAAGCTATCTGCTGGTAAGAGAAATTGAAAACAGTAACTGGATTAAACATGATACGCATATTTAGGGAGGGGAGAAACGCACTCGTTAGAAGTGCAATTAAAATGAAATACATTTTCCCCTCTAAGTAGCTCATTTCTCTTCTTTTTTTTTTTTTTTTTACAAATAGTTTATTGTCAAATTAGTTTCCACATAACACTTAGTGCTCATCCCCATAAGTGTCCTCCTCTATGCCCATCCCCCCTCCCTCCCACATCCATCAATCCTATCATCAAGACAGTATGGTATTGGCACAAAAACAGACACATAGACCAATGGAACAGAATTGAGAACTCAAAAGTGGACCCAAAAGTATACAGCCAGCTCATTTCTCTTCTAATAAATGTGCAGGAAGAAAATTTCTGCTTTATTCATGAAGCTGCTTTCCCCTTTACTGAAAGTATCACAGAATCACCTGTACTTTGGTACATCTGTAGCTATGGCTCAGATACAAAGTCAAGTCTGTCCAAGACTGCTGTTGCATAGTAATTTCTTCTGCAAATCTTAAGATACTCAAATCCTATGCTCTTCTGAAGCCCTCTTCCCTGCTCCTCTCACAGACTGCGTGTGTGTGTGTGCATGCATGCACACACACACACACGCACAGCCCTTTCAATGCATTCACATCCTTTCTCACCCATGTGTCTCTGATGCCTTCTCCTGAAGTTCCTAGCCCCAGTGAAGTGAAAACCCTGGGCTAAGAAAACGAAAAGATTGTGAAAGAGGAAACAGAGGCCTGGTTACATATGCTGACATTTTCCTACTTGGGGTTTTTCCTCATGGTTATCACACCCATCCACATAGAGCTGGGGAATTCTGTTGCCGTGTATACATGGAGTCCAGGTCCCCTGGCACAGCCCAGACACAAAGTCTAGGAAACAGGGTTACCAAGCGGTGCTCTGGGGTTCAGTAATTTAGATTGACCTGCCTAAATGGGATCATGGCACCCTGTCTTTGTAAATGTGATGTAGTAGGTACATCAGCCCAGCCAACTTTTACTGGTAGTAAGGAGAAAACATGCTATAAAGTACAGAGAGGGGTTCATCATGTGTAAGCTGTGATTCCTTCCTCTGTGAACCTACCATGTGACAGGCACGGGCAACAGGGGCATCTTTTTAAGTGGCTGTAATTGAGCCACCTGACAATGAGCAGGGCTGTAATGAAGCAGTAACACGCCGTGGAAGTATCGGAAAGGCAGCTTTCTGAGAAAAGACGGGATCTGAACAGCATCTGGGAAGATACATAGGACTTGGATAAATATAAGCCTGCAAGTGTGTGGAGAGGGAAGGTAGATTCATTTCCTATTGCTACTGTAACAAATTACCACAGACTTGGAGGCTTACCACAACATACATTTACTATCTTACAGTTCCGGAGGCCAGAAATGTACAGAGGTTCTCACTGGGCTAAAAATCAAGTGTTGGCAGGACTGCCTGCCTTCTAAAGGTTCTAGCTTTTTCCACTTTCTACGGGCTTCTTGTGTTGTTTGGCTCTTGGCCTCTTCCTCCATCTGCAAAGCCAGCCGTGGCCAGGAGAGCCTTACTCACACTGTAGGACCCTGCCTCTGGCACGCCCACACCCTTTCTTCGCTTGTAAGGATGTTTGTGATTGTGTTTGGCCCACTTTATAATTCGGGATGATTTCCCCATTCCCCAGATCCTTAACTGTATCACATCTCTGAAGTCCCTTTTCCCATGAAAGGTAACATATTCACTGACTCCAAAAATTAGGATGTGGACATCTTGGGTACAGACGGGGGGTGGTGGGGGGGGAGGCGGGGCTGGTATTCTCCCATCACACAAGGTACATTAGTTGCATTATATTGTATAATAAATTACCTCAAAATTTAGTGGCTTAGGGGCGCCTGAATGCAATCAGTTAAGCATCCAACTTTGTCTCAGGTCATGATCTCCTGGTTTGTGTTCAAGCCCCGACAACAGCTCAGAGCCTGGATACTGCTTCAGATTCTGAGTCTCCCTCTCTGTGCCCCTTCCCTGCTTGTGCTCTCTCTCTCTCTCTTTAGTTTATTTAAAACTAAATAAACATTAAAAATAGTTAAAAAACAAAAACAAAAAATTTAGTGGCTTAAAACAATTAATATTTATTTTCTCACAGTTTCTCAGGGTCCGGAGTTTGGGAGTGGCTCAGCTGGGTGGTTTTGACTCAAGATCTTTCATGAGGTGTTGCGGTCAAGTTGGGAGCCAGACCCTCCGAATCTAAATATTTGAGGGACCTGGGGGACCCACTTCTCTGTGGACTCTCGTGGCTGTTGTTAGGAGGCCTCACTTCTTCTCCACATGGGCCCCTCTGCAGGACTGCTCAAGTTCTACACAAAATGGCGGTTGGTTTCCTCAGAGCACATGACTGGGGAGAGGGACAAGGAAGCTGCAGTGCCTTTTGTGACCTAGTCTCAGGAAACACACCCATCACTTGTGTACTGTCTTAGAAGCGGTCACTAAGTCCAGCCCACACTCAAGGGGAAGGGAATTAAGCTGCACCCCTTGAGGAAGAGAGCGGCAAAGACTTTGTGGACATATTTTTGAACCAGCAAGGGGGCAGTGAACCGAGGCTCGAAGTGCTGCATGTATTCAGGGAGCCACCACTAGACTGGGATGTAAAGGTAGCTTATCTGGGGAAGAGAAGCAGGAGAAGAAAGACTGGAAACTTAGATGAGGTCACAGTTTCATGTGTCATTGGCAATAGAAGACGGTGTCTGTCGAGGTTGGTATCTAAGTATCTTTTTGCACCTGGATAGAGACTCATTTGATTTGAAGGACTGAATAGTTATCATATTCAGAAAGATACTGCAATTCAAGTATGTTGGCTTTATAAATATATGATTTGTGAACTATCTGCCGTAGTTGAAGGTCACTTATTACAATTAAAGCATCCTCCAGTGGCTGCTCTTACATTTGATATTTAGAGCCCCCCTCAAGAGAAGTTTGGCTTACATACAGCATCACTGAGCTTTGCCATTTCCTATTTTTTGTTTACTTCATACGAGCTTTTTATATGTACCCTGACGTGGAGAGGACGTTATAAACTCCCAGGTACCCACCACTCAGCTTCCGCCATTACCTACCTTTTCCCATTCTTGCCACACATCTCCCCTGGAGTTTACGTGTCCAAATCAGAAATGGGCTTCACCTAAGTGTCCATCAGTGGACAAATGGATCAAGAAGATGTGGTTTATCTATACCATGGAATACTACATGGCAATGAGAAACAATGAAATCTGGCCATGTGTAGCAACGTGGATGGACCTTGAGGGTGTTATGCTGAGCGAAATAAGTCAGGCAGAGAAGGACAAATATCATATGTGTGCACGTATAGGAGGATTAGGAGGAACTTAACAGAGGACCAAGGGGGAGAAGAAGGGCAGAAATGGTGGGGGGAAAGGGAAAGAGGGAAACCATGAGAGACTCCTGAATGCTGAGAACAAACTGAGGACTGATGGGTGTGGGGGAGGGGGGAGATGGACATGGAGGAGGGCACTTGTGGGAATGAGCACTGGATATTATATGGAAACCAACTTGACAATAAACTATTTGTAAAAAAAAAATTTTAATTTAAAAAAAAAAACAGAAATGGGCTTCAGTCCCAAAAGAAACACCAGTAGCTATTATTTCCAGAGCAGATGATTTCTCATCTTAAATTTGTTTCACCAATTAACCTAAAAAAAAAAAAAAAAAAGTTAATTACTGGAGGTTGACTGAATCCTGGTCAGCATCTCTTCTGAATGTTGACATGAGCCACTTAACTTTGTCCTTGTCCAGTGTCCCAAGGGATCACTGACCCAGGTGTTAGTATCTCCTCCAAAACTTCCACACTTTGCTGGGCCTCAGTTTCCCTCATTTGTAAAATGAGAGATTTTAAACTAGATGGTGCTTGTAGCCCTAAAACTCTAGACTTTGGAAGCATTTCCTGTTTCCAAGTATGAACCTGAAATGGGTAATTATTAAATTACCCAGGGCTCTGTTTAATTGTGGCATAACTTTATTTTGGAGAGAAGCTTTCAAAGAGTTGGCTGCTGCTGTAGGCATCATTATAGGGCCATTGGATTTGTCATTGGCTGCTGTCCTAGAGTTAAATAATGACTTCATTGGGAAAGAGAAACACACCATAGAGACCCATTCTCCCATACGCCATACTTGTTTGGAGGGAGATAATGTTGAATGAATCTATCTTTTAGAAACCCTGCTTCTGGTATGGAGACTGAAATTATTCCTTCCACATCTATATTTGAGCATCATCCTAAGCATAAGGCACTGCTGGATAAGAATTCATGGGAAAAGGAAGCACCACTACTCACCATGTGACCAGAGGCCTGTTGTTCTAACGCTGAGTGTGTCCAGCCAGTGTGATACTGCCTGTAAAAAATGGCAGCAGTATGGCAAGTGTCTCTTGCCTATTATTGATGGCTTTGGTACCACATCCTCTATCCATGGTAGCCTCCCATTCATGGAAATGGGAGCTCTGCTGCTCACTCCCCAGTCAGCATCTCCCTCCCCCAGCTCCCTGCCCCTGGTGTGATCATTAGACTTCAGGAAAATGTCAGATGGCTCAATGTCAGGAAAAGGATCTGTGAATTAGTGGAGGATTTTGAGCAAGAGAGGAGTGTGGAAATGGTAGCCACCCTAGTCTGGAGCCCAGCTGGGCCAACTCTGAATCTTGTGTTTCCCTCCAACTGGAGCCCCACACTTCTGAAAGGCTGATTAAGTTCTTGGGTCTCTCTGAGCATCTCCTCTGGTCCCAGATTCAGTGATGGATTGTAGATTCAGTGCATGAACTCTGGACAACCCCAGATTCCATAACTGGTGGTGTTGACTGGGGCATGCAGGGTTTTTAGATGTTCCAACTTTTCTTCTTTTATTCGCTTCCTTGTCGCCAAATACGTCTTCTGTTCCAGTAAGTACTCCAAACAGAAATAAACCAATCTAATGTCGCTGTGAGCCTATGAGTCAACCTCAAAACAAATGATCATTTTTTTACTGTTGTGGTAAAAACTGGGAACAAAAGTGGGCTTGTGGGGCAGAGCGGGAGGAAGGGCCAAGTGGGATTCCCAGCTTTCTGACTTTGAACCTTACATGGCCTGGTCTTTGTTTTCACAGCCCAGCCCGTTCTGTATTGGTGTGCCCGCAACATGTCTTTCTGGAGCAGCATTTCATTTAACCTGGCTGTCCTGATGAACCTGCTTGTGGCCTTTTTCTACCCATTTAAAGGAGTCCGAGGAGGTACCCATATTTTTTTTGTTTCAAAGAAACTACTAGAAGCAGCAAGAAGGTTATGACTTGCATCTTAAATAGGATTTCTGGAAGTATTGGTGCAATATTAGGGGATCTCAGTTACCCATTTTCGGACAAAGATGAGATTGCAGCTTTTACCACAGGTTTAGATTTAAATCCTGTATGAAACCGTGTCAATTTTGTGTCCACATTTTCTTACCGGGAAAGAAAGAGAAGAAGCTATACACTCTGACACCTGTAAGAAACAGTCTCAGTCAGCCTTCTTGTTTTATATATTGGGAAACTCTTGTTCAGAGAAGTTGAGAGATTTAGCCAGAGCTGCAGAGCTCTAGTGGCAGAGCTAACCCTAGAACATAGATATTTTGTTGTTCACTCCAGTAGATTATTTTCCCCATACCGTACTTAGAGAATTAGTTTCAGGCTAAAGAATTTGTAAGGCATGTCTGGAAAAAATATATATATATATATTTTTTTGGTCAAGGGGCTTGAGGAGACGGCTTTTAAGAGCTGCATGCCATCATTCACACAGTAAAACACATCCATGATCTTCATGGGTATCCTCTCTGCCCCCTCTCTCCTTCCAGTCTCTTGGCATGTGCATTTTACATAGTTCTCTGGGAACAGACAGACAAATCAGGAGGGCCATTTTTCTCTTTGTGGTTCCTCCATTTGCTTGACAGCATTCTAGAATTATTCACACTTCTGGGCTTCTGGGGCCCAGCAGAAGCCCCTCTCCTATTACACATCCATGACCCCTTTTCTGATACTGTATACAGCCTCTTGAGAAGTCTCCTCTCAGCTACGTTTTTCATCAGACCTACCTGGAAGCTCATCTCACATATGTAACAACTGACCAGTAGCCACCTTTTGTGAAATACAGGGAATAAAGAGCCTAAAAGTAAGATACAAAAACTATAGCAGCTCCAGGCTTAGCTCTTGAGCCTAATAATGCAGATGTGTATACATGATGAGACAGCATGTCTATACTTAGTCTTTTTAAGGTCGTTTTGAAAGTCATGACTTGTTCTATGATGCTTAGGTATCCAACATACCCACTTGAGGAGTTAGCTTTTCTGCTTGGCCTTCAGTTAAATTGAAATCTTTGTTTCAGTGATTCTTTTCCCCCCCAAAGCACTACCTAAACACAAGTCTGGGGGTATTTTCCTTTTAAATGCCATGTCAGGGGTCATAAGTGCCCCTGGGTGAAAAGATGCTGCAGGTTCACAGGGCTGTGAGGTTTTCTTTGAGGGAGCGTGTGCCCAGCCAGGCTGCGGGTCAGCAGAGGTAAGAGTGCAGAATACTTGGAGTGACAGAGCTTAGCTCTCTTTCCATCTCAGGAAAGTCGTCATGCTCATCATAACCGATTCTTCAGCCATTACTTTGGATGTGTTTTCCTTTATTTCCATTTCATTAAAAATCAATAAAATTGATTTTTTCAATAAAAATCAGTTTTTATTATACACCTTGACAGTTTTCTTCACTGGTCATTTGTGGAAATGTTCAGGACCTTGTATGAAGAAAGGCACTTGATGGCTCCCCTCCCCTTCCGTGACAAGCCTTGTCCTGTGGAATACTTGATTTACAAAGTCCAGAATCTCTGGGTGGCAGCTTCAGTTAGTCTTCCTGATCCTTCTTCTCTATTAAAAGTACTTAAATTGACCTAGTCGCCACTTGTGAAACCTTGGTATGAATTAGGAATTCCCTGTATAGTTCAGGGAAAAATAGTGATTGACCCAGTCAGGATCTCTGGGGCATCCTGTTTCTTGCCTACACAAGTTCAAGACACAGTGATGATATGATTGTTAAAGATCCTTCCAACTGTAAAGTGGTGATCTGGCTGATCTGTAGTAGTTCAGACTTTCTGTTTTGGCAGCATGGGCTTTAGAAACTTCATGTGGATGGGTTAAGTGGAAAGCGTAATTAGCTCTCCCAGGAAAGAAAGAGATTCATCTGACCTCAGGAAGCCTTTTCCATTATAGTGACTGAGCTCACCTCAAACACGTCACTTCACTCTCAGAGAGATGTATTTTTCTCTTGTAAGACATGTTGGGGGCATCTTCTATACTCACTGCTAACCATCGTCAAGAGGAGGGCTGTATTAGCATTGCCTCAAAATAAGATCAGGTTGGTTACTTGAGAGTATTTCTTTGAGATTGGTAGTTGTTCATGTCAAACCCTAAAACCAGGATTTCCAAAATGTCCCAGTTGAATGTCCCCCTTTTTATGAGTGCTAAAATGGCTCTGTGGCTTATTAGGCCTATGGCTGCCAAGAATACTGGTGGCCTTAAAAGCTCCTTTTCAAAAGTATCCTTTCCCCCTTTATTTCGGAACTGATGAGTCACACAGCCTTTGGAAAGCATGAAACCTGGGCAGATTCACATTCTTTACTGAACTTGTGAGCATGCTACAATGATCAGAGCAAATATAATACTGCCTTTTAAACTTTCATTTTTGAAATTTTCAAATAGATACACAAGTAATAACAGTTAATACACTGCCATGTATCTGTTAACCCAGGTTTAACAACTACCAGCATTTTGTCAATCTTGTTTCATCTCTTCTCCAACTGTATTTTGAAAGATTTTAAAGAAGTCTAGACATCTTGTTGTTTTGCCCATAAATATTTCAGTGTGCATCTCTAACTTCTAAGAATATTTCAAAATATGTATAATTACCATAACATTATCATATCTAACAGAACTAACAGTAAATCGTGTAATAGCCTGTCCATATTCATGTTTCTCCAATTGTCTTAAAGATGTCTTTCTATAATTGGTTTCTTAAAATCTAGCATTTTTTAACACTGCTTTTATAGTCGGGAGACAACAGGTTTTTATTTTGGCCCCTTCAGGATTTGGGTACATCCACTGTACTGGTCCCATTTATTATGCCGAGATCTTGAGGCGGTTTAAGATGGCGAATATCTTTAATTAAAAAAAATTTTTTAATGTTTATTTATTTTTGAGAAAGAGAAAGGCAGAGTGTGAACAGGGGAGGGGCAGAGAAAGAGAGGGAGACACAGAATCTAAAGCAGGCTCCAGACTCTGAGCTGTCAGCACAGAGCCTGATGCAGGGCTCAAAACTCACAGATCACAAGATGATGATCTGAGCCAAGGTCAGACACTTAAATGACTGAGCCATGCAGGCGCCCCAGATGGTGATTAGACACTTAAAGAAAATGAAAATCAGTACACGGACTGGGAGAAAATATATACAAAATATGTATCTGACCAAAGGCTTATAGAATACATAAAAAAAACTCTTAACAATTCAGTAATAAAAAGACTGCTCAATTAAAACAAAGGGCACAAGATTTCATCAGATATTTCACAGAAGAATGCGCAACAGCACGTAGAAAGATACTCAACATCAAATGTTAAAAAAAAATTTTTTTAAGAAAGGGTGGGGCACCTTGGTGGCTCAGTCAGTTGAGCATCTGACTTTAGTTCAGGTCATGATCTCACTATTCATGGGTTTGGGCTCCACATTGGGCTCCGTACTGACTGCCCAGAGCCTGCTTCAGATTCTATGTCTCCCTCTCTCTCTGCCCCTTCCCTGCTCATGCTCTGTGTCTCAAAAATAAATAAATGTTTAAAAAAATTTTTTTTAAAAAGATGCTCAACATCAGTAGTTATCAGAGACATACGAGTGAAAACTACAGTGACATACCACTAGAAACCTACTAGAATGACTACAATCAAAAATACTGAAAAGATAGATGATGAAAAGAAAGAAAAGAAGAAAAGAAAAGGAAAGGAAAGGAAAGAAAGAAAGAAAATACTGACTCTACCAGGTATTGGTGCCGCTGTAGAACAGGTAGAACACCCACATACTACTGAGTAATGCAGTCATTCGTGAAAACCGTATGGTTGTATCTTAGAAACTAAAACATATCTTTAGGATCCAAGTATCTATTTCCACGTATTTGCCCAAGGGAAACAAAAACTTATGTCCATTTCCAGATTTGTACCTGAATGTTCCCAGTAACATTATTTATAATAACACAAACTGGAAACTTAAATATCCGTTAAGTGTTGATTGGTAAATAAATTGTGGTATATCCAGATCATGGCATATTACACCAATAGGAAGAATAGAATACTTAATACACAAAATAACGTGACTAAATCTTAAAAATTTGCTAAGTGAAAGAATTAAAAAGACTACCTACTAGTAGGATTATGTTCCCATCTTTATGAAATTCTGGAGAATGCGAAGCTGTAGTGATAGAAGGGACATGAGTGGTTGTGTCAGGGTGGGAATGGACTAGCTGCAAAGAGCACAAGGAAACCCGTTAGGGCCATAAAAATGTTGATTGTGTTGACAGTTACCTGTGGTTCTGTGACTTTACAAACTGCCGAAATTCATCACATTATAAGCATAAAATCGCTGTGTGTGTGTGTGTGTGTGTGTTTAATTGTCAGTTAAGGACCATCAACTTAAGAGGCTTACAGACTCCAGCCATTTGCACTGCCACCTTAGGCAAGACATGTAAGGCAAGACTCGGTTTCCTCCAGGGTAAAGTGAAGATAAATTGTTAAGCTGGGTGGGAGGATCAAATAAACAATAACTAACGTAAAGAGCTTACTGTGATACCTAACCATTGTTGCATGCACACGAAGTGACATATGCCTCAGTATCCATGTCTTACTAAATTTCCCAAAAGCTTCTGCCTTTCTGTGCCCTTTTCTAATCAGGTTTCCCTTTTGAAGGATATCACAAGGGAAGAAGGAAGTGGCTGGGAGTGGGAGGAACAGTTTCTAGAGAAAGTGACTCGGCGGGCATGGACAGATGAACTAGGGCAGCCAGCAGGCTCGTGGAAGAGCTGTAACTCACAATCGTGTCTCTTTTCTGGGTGGGGCTTCAATCCCAGCAGTTCTGGAGAAATGAAACTCCTTTATATAAGTGGCCTTAATCATGTAGTGCTGCTTGTTTACATCTGAAGGAGACTCAAAATGTGACAGCATTTGAAATAGGGTTTTATTTTTTTTAATGAGTGTTTTACAGAACTATATTTTTAGCCATGTTGGCTCATGTTATATAACTAAGCCGTCTCGTGGGACACTCTAAATAGAACTTGAAATAGCAAGAGATGACAAAAACTGGTATAAGCTCTTTGACTACAAGGATAATCTAATTGTAGGATGATGTTAATGATACGGAAGTTGCCTTCCTCCTTCCCTTGAAGAAATCTGATTCAAGCAGGGGACCTGCAATTTTCCTTTGCGTCCTTTTAATAGAAATTAGAAGTTTCAGCTTCTAGTTCGTCTTCCTAGAGTGAAATGTGATACATGTATGGGTTTTATTGATGGAACAAATTCATCTGATGAGTGCCTCCTGGGTGCCCAGTGCTTCCTTCAGGGAACTTTGAACCTATTTGGGGTGCAGTTAGGGTAGGGGCAGAGGGGAGAGAAAGATGGGTAAACTGACACCCAGAAAAAGTGTGGTTTACGGATGACCAGGATGGGGACTGAGAACACAGAGAGGAAGGGGCATCTGGCATAAATTTCTGAAGAGGAAGGCGGTGAGGAAGAGTTGATATCTCAATGAAGACCTTAGATGAATAGGAAAGGGAGAAAAATGTCCCAGGTAGGATGAACATGGGTCAAGGCTCACAGGTGAGAAGACATGGGTGTGATGGGTTATGTCTGGGGCAGAGAATTAGAGGTGAGACACTGGACAATACGGCCAGTTTGTTAATTGAAGAAAGTCATTAAGCCCATTTTGGTTGGTTGCCTCTTACTCGGTGAAACGCTGATCTCTTAGAGCCTTACCTTGTCTTTCCAGGAACACTGGAGCCACACTGGTCAGGACTGCTGTGGACAGCCATGCTCATCTCTCTGGCCATTGTCATTGCCCTTCCCAAGCCCCATGGCATCCGGGCCTTAATTGCCTCCACAATTCTCCGGTTGATATTTTCAGTTGGATTACAACCCACGTTGTTTCTTCTGGGAGCTTTCAATGTAAGTATAATAGCTTCATAGCCACTTGCTTGTTTACATACAAACAGGAATTACTCCCATTCTCGTTCCCAGAATCTTGGCCTGTGCTTTCAGAGCAGAGAAACACTGTTCGGGTCAGCTGTTAAAATAGCAGAAGCAAAAGTGGTGTGGGTGGACACCTCCCTCTCAACCTTCTCACGGTACAGTTAACCTCTTAATCTATTTTCTGGGCATTGACAGTCTCCTTTTTAGGGAAGATCCCTCTCAGAAGTAAGGCAGGCAGAGGGAGAACAATTGAGATGTAAATTAGTTCTTCCAGCCAGGTCAAAGGTTTGCTGGGACGGGAGATTTTAGCCAGAAGTCCATGATCAAATATCAGTACCACACACCCACTTGTGTGAGGGCCACGCAGAACCAAGAGAAGAGGCAGGAGGAATTGTTCAAACAGAAATGGAGCAGGTAGAGAGGTGAGCAGAGAATCCATTACTTCAAAGTCTGTGGTGACATTTGGAAGTGCTCCTTCACTGCAGCTGATGCCAACTGGCCTGCAGGGGGACTTCTTAGGAAGGGGAGACAGCTGACACAGGACCATAAATCGGAGAGGTTTCCTGGTGAACGGAAGCAGAAAGTTTGGACATGTGAGGCGCTCTGGGGATCGAAACTCCTTTCCAGAGGTTTCTGCCCTGATCGTATAAGGAAGCTGAGGTCACCGTACAAAAATGGAAGTGACGTAACAAAGTAAGATTAATGTAGTAATTCCGTGCAACAGTAAATGTCCCCAAATGGATATTCAGATGGCAGAGGCAGCAAGGACAGGAGGTGAGCAGGGACCACTTCAAGCCGATGAAGTCCAGGGGCGAGGCAGGGTTGCAGCTCTGTTGTGAAGAATAGAAAGGACAGGCCAGAAAGCAGGGATGGAGAAGAGCATTTTCCAGGAGGCCCCACAGGCCCCAGCAGTGGGGAAGGCCCAGGACACTCTGGAGAGACCGCCAGCAGTAGAGCTCCCCTCTGGCTGGTTCAGGGAGGGACACCTGGGACCTGATCCCGGTACAGGTCACCGGGGCACTGAATGCCCTTAGGCCTCATCCTCCAGCTCAGTGCCTCCAAAGCATGTTCCAAGTTGGTAAATCTTAGGTGAAAAGGGGGCTCCATGATCAAATCAGTGAGGGAGAGGCTGTGTTAAAAAAATTAAAGGGTTTTTACTCTAGGATTTCTGAGAGACTTTAACATGCATGATAAGGGTTAATCTCTGACAAAGGGAAGCGGTGTATCTGTGTTTCCTAAACTTACTGGCCCACATTTTAAGTATCATGTGGAATTAGTATGGTAGAATATAGGTTGGGAAACTCTATTCCCAGTAGTGGGAAATGACTCAAGTTTTTCTGAGCAAAGAAATGGTATATACAAAGAAGTATTCTTGGAAAAATGCCCTCAAGTAGTGGCATGTGATGTGGAATCCAGTGGGAAGGACTGGAGGCAGGTGGGCCACTCTTCTACAGGCCAATAAAGTATGACTGTCTTGACAGGGCAATGAAGGAGCCAATTCCAGCTCCACATCTTCAGTCCCACATGACTAGGAAAACAATGAGGCACTGGACCCAAAGGAAGCCATGCAGAGACCTAGTTTTCAGGGTGAAAATGCACTTAAACTGTTGACTTACTAGGCTTGAGGTGACAAAGCAAGTCATTGATGTTAGCTGTGGCATTTGGAAATGTGTGAGCAGAGTGACAAAGACTGCAGAGGGGACAGTAGGTATCGTGCAGAGGAAACCACTTAGGACTGAAATACAGAATAAACAAGTAAATAAAAAAGGGAAAACTCAATAGTTCGGAGGTGGTTGTCCTATATCCACGGTCTAGTTCTGTGTTTCTGGCCTTTGATCATTCCACAGTTCTCACTTCTTTAACATAAATCAGTTGGGGAAAAGACTCAAATTAGACAATTAATTACCATCTCTAGTCACATTAGCTGGGGGGGGTGGTGGCTGAAATAACTAGCGTAAGTGTTCAGCGTGAACCAAAAAAGGGAAGCGCTCACATGGAGCATGTAGAAGACGAAAGGGTGGCTTGGGGCTGAGAAGGAGTGCTGGCACGTAGGGGCTGGCGAGGCTGGACCGGGTGGTGTCCTGGCAGCCAGGTGCATGGGGCACAGGCGCCGGGGGAAGGGGGGCTGCTGAGCCCGGTCATGTTGCAGGCGCTGGGATTAGGCGCTAAGGGCAGACTGACTGCTGCATACGCCCTCTCATAGTCTTCTGGACGGGGTGGAACTGCTATGGTGGGGAGGTGGAGCAGGAAGCCAGAAGTCAGACTCATTAAGCAGCGTCCGTCGGAGGTGGGGGCACCAGACCAAGACCGTGAATACGTATTTGCTGTTGAAGCAATAGAGGCAAGCAGGGCAGACGTTGTTAAGGGGCTTGACTGGATTCAAGTGAAGCGAATTGCTCTGCTGAGACGGCCAGAGCCGGGGCATGTCTGAGGTCCTGGAATGTAAACAAGAGCATGGTTTTTTGTTTCCCCTCTCCCCACCCCAAAACCTCATCAACACAGATCATCCAGAGCCAGTGATACTCTGTCACCCTATGAAAGATCCTCTACTACAGATAGCTAGAATATTAGACAAAAACAAAACTGGTAGACTGTTTATCCTGTCTGAGAAAGCCTAACGTTCTCTGTGGGTGTTGGCTCTCTCTCTTATCTGATTGCTGAGAAGCTCGCTTAAAGTGACCCACCAGATTAACTGGCAGAATCTCCCTAGCACCTATGGCCAAGGGAGCTAGGGTAGCAGAAGATGGTTTCACCAAGTAGATCCAACAAGCTTTCTCTCCATCCTTCTCTTGATTCAAGTTTTTCTGTCAACATGTTGCTAGAGATAGCGTTCTGGGCATGGGGTTTTCTATTCGAGGTGGGACTATAACATACAGTAGATCAACCTCCAGTTACAAATGTCAGAAAACCTAATCCATGCTGGTGTACGCAAAGGAGAAAATGCATAGTTTCACGTGACTGAGAAAGGAAGCTGCTAGCTTTAGGTGCAGATGAATACAGTTGCCCAGACAGTAGTGCCAGGATGCAGTTCCATCTTTTGGGTCGGCAGTGATTGTACTCTGAGGCTCAGTGGTATGGCAAGATGGATGCCAGCAGCTTCAAAGCTTACTTTCTCTCAGGTTCAAGGCCAGAAGGAAATAACAAAGTTGTCTTTTGCTACAGTCCCAGGATAGGTCTCAGTGGATATCATTAGTTCCGTTTGGTCATGTGACTATCCCTGAACCAATCCATATTGCCAGGGAAGTATAATATTCCAATTGACTGGGATGGAGCCCTGCCCAGATTTCAAGGACTGATAGATGGAAAGGGACAGTTCCCCAAAGAAAAATTCTAAGTTACTCCCAGAAGAGGGGGCAGAGGTACAGAATTCATCCTGAAGTCTCCCTTACTTTTTTTTCCTCAAGAAAATTCTTACTTCCCCTATGAATTAGGAGTAATGAAATACAAAAACTGTCTGCTTCTCATTACACTGTAACCCTTATAATGCCTAGAACGTAACAGAAATTCAGAAAATGCTAATATTTATGCTGATCACTGGGTTTATAGATTGAGGTGACTTCTGTGTTTGACTAATTCATATAAGAATGTTAGAAATGATTCATATCTCATTTCGAAAATCATAATTTCAGTATGTGTTAATTTTGTTTTTCTCATATACAAATGCCACTTGATTACTGTTGCTCGTGAAGTTATTTGACTACCACATAATTTGAAATATGCCTGAAAAGCAAAGTAATGATAAGAGTTAGATCTGCAAAATGGTTCTTGGCAGGTTTGGTGGGCACTTGGGTCCAAAAAGGAAGCTTTGCTCGGGCATAGTTGCTAAAAGACCATTGCATGAAAATGGCCCTCAGCTGTCACAAAGTCTGAAGTTCAGCATGATCCGTGCTTAGGTGGCTTTCCTGTCATTATCCTTAGGTCTGCAATAAAATCATCTTTCTGATGAGCTTTGTGGGCAACTGTGGAACGTTCACCAGAGGCTACCGAGCCATGGTTCTGGATGTCGAGTTCCTTTACCATTTGTTATATCTGCTTATCTGCGCCATGGGGCTCTTCGTCCACGAGTTCTTCTATAGTTTGCTGGTGAGTTCCTGGTGTGGAAAGATTTTACATGTTGAAAACTGGGAGTGACCTGTGACCTGTGTCTCATCACAGACCCCTCCTTTGACTGGTGATTGGTATGTCTGGTCTAACATGAGGTCACATGCCTCATTTAGGGGATCTGGAGAGGAAAGCTCCCCAGGGAGCAGAGCAGCTAGTAGGAGAGTGGGAAGTGTGGGGTCATGATGCATGTGTGCATGTTGGACCTTTGACTTGTCAGTGACAGACAGTGACTAGAGTCTGGATCAGGGGATGTTTCCTCCACGTGCATCTATGTTTGCCTTGCTTTCTTGGACTCAGCCAGCACTTATTGAGGAGAATGTTGAGACCGTCATCTTCTGATAGTTCTCAAGGGACCCACTTCCCAGAGAGAATGTAGTGATGGAATAAGAGTAGGAACTGTTTTCTAAGTCCCTAGATTCATGACAATGACCTCAGTAGATTTATTGGTCCAGGAGACCTTTTCACTGGAAGTGATTTTGTTCCAGTCTGAGCCAAGGGATTAATGTCTTGATACTCCATAAAATGAGTTGTTTCTATCACCTTCCTCCTGAGCAGGTTTTTAAATTATAGACCAAATATCTACTTACTCTCCTGTTATTAGAGGGAATCTAGACCAGTAGTGTTTTAGATAAGAAACCTTTGCCTGTACCTACATCAAGTGACAGGAAGCATAAAATTGACCTATCCCCCAGCAAAACCATCCATAAAGGGACTAGAAGTATTAAAATGTTAGTGAGGTTAAAAAATGATCAAAGCCTAAGTGTTGATTCAAAGTAAGGGACTTAACTTGCAAATAGCAGAGCAAGGAAAGATCTGGGAGGTGTCCTCCGTGTGGTCTCTGGGCTGGCTACTTAATTGCTCTGTGCCTCAGTTTCCCCACCTACAAAATGAGAACAAGCTGTCCCCCTCAAATGGCGGTCACGGGGATTATGTGCAACTGTGCACGTCAGGGCCTTGGAATAGCACTACCACACGAGAAACACTTCGCAATTCTAGCTATTATTACAGTCTTTGTCATCGCTTACTTCCTCTGCCATCCAAAACACCATAAAGAATTCACCATTCAGGTCATCAGGATTAGCTCATTCCATTAGTGGTAGATGTTGGCAGGCAAGGGAAATGGATTCTTTTACCTCATTTTAAAATAGGTCTGGCTAGACTTTGAGGTTTTAGGCAAAGAGGTCTCTGGATGTACTTGCGATGGCCATTATGGAGCCTATTTTGGTCACTCTGTATCAGAAATCTTGAGAGCCCTGTGCATAGTTGTGAGCCCATTTGTCTCCTGCAGTGATGTCCCTGGATAAGGATGTGGTGTTTGAGTCAGGGAGACCCCAGTCCTCCTGGGCATGGAGGCGGAGTTCAGTTGCAGATCTCTCCCATCCCAACTGAGGGATCTCTCCCAAGAGACAGGCGATTCTACATTTTATGTCCCATTGGCTTCGTTTCCTTCTCCATACATTCACGTCCTCTCCTTTTGGTCATTTGCAATGCCAGCCAGTGCCAGCGCCACATGTGGGGATGTTGTGGTAAGCCAGACTGATATCCTCCCTGCCCTCACAGGCCTCATGGTCTGGAAAGTCATCGTTACTACCATTTACTGAACATTCACTGTGTGCTGTTCTCATAGAGTTTCTCACGGCGACTGCAGAGGTAGATAGTATCTCCAAATTACAGATGGTAAAACTGAGGCTTGGTGAGGTTAGGTGACTTACCCAAAGTCACCCAGGAAGTTGCCAGAGACCAGATAGTAGCTTAGCTCTGTCGACTGCCCAGTCAGTTCTGAAGCACATCCCTGAAGTGCCTTTCACTGGAGCTTGTGGAGAAGTCCCTGCTCTGTGCAACTGGTATCTCACAATGCAGTCTGTACTCTGATGTCGCAGTGTAACCCTGAGCCTCCAGGGACACCTGAGCTCAGTTCCCTTGTAGAAAACGTACTAGCATCAAACTAGATTGTGGCTCCATGCCTCTCGTGTGTGCTTCTGGGCCTCGACTTGACTCTGACCTCAAGTGACTTATTACTTTTGGTGTCAAAAGTGGTCTTTAATATGTTTACTGAGAAGTACAGACAGAATACTGAAACCATTCGAATCACTCCACAAGTAAGGCGAGCCTGTGACAGAGGGAGACAGACCCTCGGCAGGGAAAACCCACATGTCTGGGGTTGTGGAAGCACCACGCCAGCAGGCCAGAAAGGCACAGTGGGAGGGTGGGACCCCTGGACTGGCTGAACCTGGTCTCAGGCCCGCATCCAGGTGAATCCTTAGAAAATATTAACACCCTGAGGCAAAAATGTGTGAAGTTCATAGATGGGCAGGAAACAGAAGAAATCCATATGGTCAGTAAACCCAGAAGAATGTTCATCCTTAATGCTGAACAAAGACCTGCTAATTAAGACAGCAGTGAGAGACTGAGCTGTGCCTGTGATGTATGGAAAGGTTCAGAGGCGTGAGCAGGCCCAAGCCTCATGTGGGGGCATCTCAGCAGGCACCGTCCTCTGACAGCCTGGACTCTCCAGTGCAGCCTTTCTGGAAAGCAGTGGGGTGGTGTAGTCTGTTAGAACATTTAACCCGACAATTCCCTTTCTGGAAGTTCTCCAAAAAGAAATAACTGGACAAGTATGTATAGAGGCAAGTACAGAGGGTTCGTCACAGTGTTGTTTTTAATGACATGCAATTGAAAACATCTTGACTATTTTTAAAAAGTAAAATATTTTAGTTAGGTAAACTGTGGTCTTTCCATGCACTGATATTCTAGGTGATTATTTTTGACGTGAAAATGTTCATGATTTCTTGGTAAAGGAGGCTGACTGTATGCCAGTATTATGGTGTATTACGTAGGTTATATTTTTTCTAATGTAATAAAGGCAAAAGGAGAGAACTTGAATCAATGTCTATAGATGGTGGAGTTACTGGTGATTTTTGTTCTTCTGTTTGCTTTTCTGTTTTCTAAGTTTTGTCCATTGAACACGTGTAATTTTCTAATTAGAAAATAGTTTTTCCTTTATAAAGTAATGCATATCCATTGTTTCAAAGCCAGAAGGTATAGATGAGTGAAAAAAAAATCACTTGTCGTGGTGGCCATATAATCTTAGAATTCTTAGCACACCCCTCCCAAAAGTGTCATTTTTTGATTATCTGAAGTTGCTCTCACTTGCTGCTTCATAGTGGCTTGCTGGAAAATATTTAACGAACGTTAACAGCAGCATTAGCCTTTTATACTCTTAAATTGGTGAAACACCTCTTCCTTGCTTCTTTTTAAGTACCCTCCTTTACCTGGTGCCCTTCATGCAGGTCTCAGGACACAGATTGGTGTTATGGAAGCAGCAGGGCTAACTGACCAGAAAATGAACTCGGATGTGAAACTATAAATTGGAAGGGACTTAGAGATCAGCTATTTCAGTCTGCTGATTTTACAGATGAGGAAACTGAGGTCCAGAGAGGTTACAGAGCTGGACCAACATCTTGCTACAAATTAAAAGCAGAGTGAGGACTCAAACCCTTGTCCCCTGACTCACTTAGCTGTGCAGTCATTCCCCAAAGCCATGTAGAGGCAGAACCTTCAGAAAATCCAACCAATGTCAGCACAGAGGCCAGATCAAAACTAGCTGCCGGGTCCAAGAATTAGCCCACAGAGTTCTCCTCCCTGTCTCTGTATTTTTCCTTCAGCCAAATAGCTGAAAAAAAACAGCCATCAGCACCTCCATACCTAGAAATACCTATAGTCCAACTTCTTGCACAGAGCAAGTCTCTTAGCATAGGGCAAGCTTAGACTGTGAACCCACAGTGCACTTCAGGGGGTCTCTCATCCTCCCCTAGAGAGATGGGAGAAATTTAAGCTTCCTCTTGTATTACCACCACCAGTGACCTTGCCAGGAACTGTGGGACCTTGGCCCAGTCCCTTCATCAGGAGATTAAAATTACCATTTACCATGAAACACTCAGCACATAAGGTTGGCCGTACAGGATGTACCATACACATTATATACATCATGTAGCTTTTGTTCACTACAGCTCTCTGTCCTCATGTCTGCAGATGAGGAAACGGAGGCTCAGAGGGAAGGAAAAAGGACCTAGCCCGCTGCTGTGATGTCCTGTGGTTGAGCTAAGATTTGCACCTCTTAACTCCAGAGTCCCCACTGCCTGCACTGCCCTGTTGGGTGTGACCTTCCCCGTGAGGCTCTGAACCTCAGGAGGACAAGGACCAGGGCTTGCCCAGTCTGGCTTCCAGAATGCCCCACCCTTAGCAGAAGCTCACTAACTACTCCCTACATGAACGCATGCTCATCACTCTCCTTGCCCTTGCTGGCTGGAACTCACTGGTACCACCCTGTATTTGCTCCTTCCCCAGCACCTCTAAATCACTTGAAATTCCAACTGCTTCCCACCCTCCTTTCCTATGCTTATATTCTCCCAAGGCAAGTATAAAGTGTTAAGATAATAGTAGAATACTTCTGAGTTTTTAAAAGGGTAAATTCTCTCTAAGTCAAGTTGTCATTATGAAATACATAATGTACATACATACATCTAATGTAGAGGCTTCTTAAAACCATCCCCTCGTCTTCTTTGTTTTTAAAGCTTTTTGATTTGGTATACAGAGAAGAAACTCTGCTTAATGTCATTAAAAGCGTCACTCGCAATGGACGGTCCATCATCTTGACAGCGGTTCTGGCCTTGATCTTGGTTTACCTGTTCTCAATAGTGGGCTATCTTTTCTTCAAAGATGATTTTATCTTGGAAGTAGACAGGTTGCCCAATGAAACAGCTCTTCCAGGTGAGTTTGAGTCTTCTCATCTTTTTTTAATGTTAAAAGAATATTTCTTAATTGTAAGTGAACTAAAGAGAATAATGATTTTAGCAATATAGGTATCTTCCCTAGCACTGAGCGCATGAATTCTCTCTTTTTTTTTTTTTTGTTTATTTTAGTTTTGAGACAGAGAGAGAGCTTGAGTGGGGAAGGGGCAGAGAGAGAGAGGGAATCACAGAATCCGAAGCAGGCTCCAGGCTCTGAGCCGACAGAGCCTGACACGAGACTCGAACCCACAGACTGTGAGATCGTGACCTGAGCCGAAGTCGGCCGCCCAACCGACTGAGCCACCCAGGCACCCCATGGGAGCATGAATTCTGAATAGAGAGCTTAGTCCTCACTTTATTCAAAGGGTGGTAGGGCATATTGAATCCTGAGTGGGAGTGTCCAGAGTCTACACTTAATTTATTCCCTGAAGTCATATATTAAACTAATATGACTTATTCAAAAACAGTTTGACCATATACCTCAAAAGACAGGAGGGTGCATCCCTCTGGCTTGATAAATCTACTTCTAGGAATTGATCCTTAAAGGAAAAGTTCTGCCTGTGCATGCAGAAACGATGTGTATAGAAGAATGTTGGTTCCATTGTGAAACTGGAAGCAGTTTAAACATGGAGTGTTTCATTAGACTGCAGTCCCCGGGGGTGGCGCCCCTGCACTTAGGGCACATCTTTATACACCTTCAAAGAAAAGCAACCATAAAGGTGTGGTGGGAAACTGCAGAATAATAATTATAACAGGATCTGTGTATATTTTGTAAAAATTTAAAAGCTCACATATGTCCTTTAAAATAAAGCTCACATAGGTCCTTTACAATATGGAAGAATATACCACCCCCCAGCAGTGGCTGTCTCTGAGGCTTGTTTACTATATGCATGTTTGACAGCGTGTATTATTTTTATGTGGAGCAAGAACAGTTTTGAGAATGAAACAAAATGATTCTATACTTGAGTGAGTGATACTCAAGGGTTCCTTGGTGTCAGTTAAAATATTTTAATACCATTAAATGAAATGTTATTGATTTTTTATCAGGTAGCCAGAGGCCCTGAGTCCAAGGAACAAAGTGGAATTATTATCGCCGGCTAAGCTAGGCAGCCTTGTTCTAAGTGCTGCGTTCTTGGCATGTAATTCCAGCTTCCAAGTTGACACTGAGTGAAATTTCCTGCCAACCATCTTAGGGTTCTGAACTAAACTGGTCTGGACCTTGGATTTCCGCTCATGCCTGCCGATGCTTTTCTGTGCAGACTTGGTGTAAATCCTGCTGAAGTCTGTACGCTCAGTAGTATTTATTGAAGAGTTTCAGCTGTGTGTCTTTAAAGTTGGAGAGGTGCTATTTAAGTGCGATATTTCTAGTAAGCCTACAGGAATTGACATTTCTGGCTTCTTTCCCATCCAGATCACCAAATGAAAGTGTAAATTGCATCTCTGCCTTGAATTTATATGCAGGAATGTAGGGTGTTATTTATGTAAAGAATTGTTTAATCAGCCGTGAATTGGGGACTTCAAACATTTTAACCATATGCTGCCAGATTGTTCATCATAAAATTTCCTCTCTCTCCCAGAAGCCGGCGAGAGTTTGGCAAGCGAGTTCCTGTACTCTGACGTGTGCAGGGTGGAGACTGGGGAGAACTGCTCCTCTCCTGCACCCAAAGAAGGTAGGACCGTGTAGCCTTAGGCCTCACATTAGTGACAGGCTCCTTTGGCAGCTGAGATGGCGCACATGACATTGGAAACAGATGGAAGCAGATTTACTCTTGAGAACTAAAGGCCAGTAGCAAAGGGGAAAGACTGGGAGACAGGAGGGAGATGAAAGGGGAAAAAAAGTCTACGTGGAAAGAAAATATCGGCTTCATTAATTCAGCCACTATTTCCTGGATGCCCTCGGGTTGCCAGGGACTGTGCTGTCCTCTAAGATCCACCAGGGCAGAAGGGGACGCAGGCAGGCAGGCACCTTGCTGCTCACTGGAGAGTATGCTAAATGCTAGGAATAAGGATCCAGCCTGATACTGGGGTAAGAGTATCACCAAGGAGGTGAGAGCTAAACTAAAATGGTAAAATCTTGAACAAAGGAGGATGGGTAGGTGTTCCAGTTAGAGGGAATAAGGTGTCCAAAGACTTGGAGGTAGAACATACCGTGTTGAGGGCGATAATGATCATGAGGAAGAGGAGTAGTAAGAAATGAAGCCAGATAGGTCATCCAAAGGCCAGATCATGAAGGATCTTACATGTTAGGCTAAAAAGGTTAAACTACATCCAAAGGATGAATGGAAGTTGTTGAAAGCCAAGACTGATCTGTGTTTTTAGCAAGACCATTATCACGGCAACTGGAGAAAAGAACAAGGTAGGCAGCAAGACATGTTCTTCCTCCAAACATGATTAAGAATGAATGTTCACCGTCCAATATAAAGTGATTTATCCAGAGGACCTGCTGTAAAACATTGCTGGATTTAGCCAGTGAGGAGCTTGAGTCCTGTGGGATTACCCTCAGCCGAGAGATGAGGTGCTCATGACTCAGAGTATTAAGCAACTTATCTAACGTCAAACGCCTGTTCAAAGCTGGGACTGGGGTTTAAAATCGACAAGGACAGGGAGTATTGTAGATTTGAAACAGGGAAGGGCATTTGTGACTTGGCTTGAGAAACTAGCAGGGGTTGTTGATAAAAACAGAATTGCTTTTGAAAGAAAGTATTTGACACGCGATTCCTTAGTTTTATTGTTTATTCAGTCTTAAAATCATGGCATGTCTTTTCCACATGCTGTAAATCTGTTGTTTCTCACCACGTTCATAGAGCTGGTCCTTGCAGAAGTGACGGAGGAAGACAAAGAGCACACGTGTGAGACTCTTCTGATGTGCATTGTCACGGTGCTGAGTCACGGGCTGAGGAGCGGGGGCGGAGTAGGAGATGTGCTCAGGAAGCCATCCAAAGAGGTAGCTGGATCCTAAGGGGAAGGCAGAGCGGAGGGTAGGGTGGGGGAGGTAGCTAGATCCCCAGGGAAAGGCGGAGCTGAGGGGCGGGGGTAGCTGGATCCCCAGGGGAAGGCAGGGCTGATGGGGGTGGGGAACACCGGGCACAGAGAGTTTACGTGTAATCCGAAGACAGGGCAGAGCTCGAGTAGTGATGAGGAGACATGCGGAAGCAGCTAGTTGAGGCTTTTCTCATCTGCGTCCAGGCCCTTAGTGTTACTGGTGCAGGGAAACCTGCTGTGGGGCAGGTGCCAAAGCCACCCCACGCTGTGTACTGGAATGCTTGTGCAGGGCTGGGTCCGGCCTGCCTGGACACACCGCCCAGACACCATAGATCCCAGGCAGCTGCTCTCATGCACATGCCACACAATACTTGCAGAACTGACAGTCTGGACAAAGGGCGTGAGAAGGGACACAGTTGTGACTTTGCAAGTTTGATGCCCAATTTAACCTGTGACAGAGCAGACCGGTAGGGTGAGGGTGAGCCCTGAATGTTGGGCACGTTGAGTCCTCCTCCTTCCCCCCTGAGCTCTGCGGGCGAAAGGACGGTGGGGTCATGTTGCTGATTGCGACACCTCTTTTCCAGGAGCCCCTCTTTGCTGCCAGAGTAATCTATGACCTCTTGTTCTTCTTCATGGTCATCATCATCGTCCTTAATCTGATTTTCGGGGTCATCATTGACACCTTTGCTGACCTGAGAAGTGAAAAGCAGAAGAAGGAGGAGATCTTAAAGACCACGTGCTTTATCTGTGGTGAGTGTGGCAGCCAGCCTCAGCAGGGAGGCGCGGGCTCTCTGTGGGAGAGGTGCTGCTGCCTCCTCTAACGCCTCCGCCCTTGGCCTTGGGTGGACCTGACTCTGCCTCTGTTCTGCTGGGAGGTGTTTGGAGTGCCAGTCGATTCCCTGCAAGGGCCAGTGCCACTTTGTTTTAAGAAACAAAACTTGGGGTGGCAGAGATGGGAACTGCACATGGTTTGAAATGAATGTGGCTGGCGGTCTTCTGTTTGCTGGGCCATCAAGCATCTCTTAGTCCCACCAAAGTAACTGGAATGGAGATCTCTGATCCAGTTCCAGCCTGTGGATGTCTTCACTGCAGATGGTATCTAGCATTAGATGTACGAATATTCCCCTTAGAGTGTATGGTGAAGGTGTTCAGAGCCTGGGTGCAAGAGTCAGACCTGGGTTCTGATTAAGTTACTGCTGCTTAGTAGTCCTATGATCTTGGTGTAGTCACTTCAGTTCTCTGAACTTGGATTGCTCATCTGTGAAATGGGTACAATAATATGTACTGCCCTGCATCATTGTGGGGCTAAGAGAGCTAGTTTATGTAACACAGCTAGCACAGAACCCGCACATTGTAGGACTCGATGATGAGTAGTAAACTGTGACAGAAGAGAGGTACGGGGGTACCCAAGAAACAACGGTCACTATCACTACAGAAAAGTATATGTAAATGTAAACTAACCATGTAAGGATCTGGGAGCTGAGTAGTCATTTCAGGATTATTCATAATATAGTCACTGGATATATAAATTTCCTGTTGGTACATATGCTCACAAAATGAGCATTTTCCATTTGAAGACTTAAATCTTTGCTTTTTGCCCCCTTAAAACTACTTAAAGTCTTTTGTTTTGAAATAAGTCCAGACTTATAGAAAAGTGATTAGAGTAGTACAAAGAATTCCTATATACTCTTCAACCAGGTTCCCCAGATGTTAAATGTTTTAACATTTGCTTTGTTCGTACACACAGTTTTTCTGAACAGCTTAGATTGGCTGGCATGATGCATCTTTATCCCTCAATATTTCAGTATATATTTCATAAAGAAGAACCTACACACACACACACACACACACACTGGTAGTATAGTTATCAAAGTTAGGAAATTAACAGATATTGTATTATCACTCAATCTGCAGACCCTATTCAGATTTCACACTTCATCCCAGAAATGTCCTGTACAGCAAATGAAAGCCCAGGTCACGTCATTGCATTCAGTTGTCATGGCTCGTTAGCTTCCAGTGACATTTTTTAAGAGTTTGGTCACTTACTGTATAGAATATTCCCAGTTTGGGTTTCTCTGATGTTTCCTCATGGTAGAACTGGGGTTATACATTTTTTTGGTAGGAACATCAAAGAAATGTGGGATTTTCTCTGCAGTGCATCATTTCAGGAGGCATGAGATGCCCACTCGTCTTATAATCAGTGATAAGAACTCTGATCACTAAATTAAGCTGATAATTTCCAAGTTTCTCCACTAAAAGTTAGGACTTTTCTCTTTGTAATTAAGAAACATTTTATGGGGAGATACTCTGAGACCACCTGAATACCCCAGCTCTTTCTCAAAGTAAACGTTAATCCACTAGCTTTAATGTCCACGGATGACTCCTGCCTGAGTCTTTTATTAGGAATGACTCTCCAATGATGGCTTTCTCGTTTTATTATTTCTACATTTGTTAAGTGTCTTATTCCTTTAAGAAATACCTCTCTCTCCTTATTATGTACATATACCGTATATGTGTTAGTACTTTTGAATTTGTAGCAACATGGATTCCTGTATGTTTATTTTATTTTTTTAATCTTTTTTTTTTTTTTTTAATTTATTTCTAGGAGACAGAGAGAGAGAGACAGCGTGAGCAGGGGAGGGTCAGAGAGAGAGGGAGTCACAGACTGAAACAGGTTCCAGGCTCTGAGCTGGCAGTCAGCACAGAGCCCGACATGGGGCTCGAACCCACGAACCGCGAGATCATGACCTAAGCGAAAGTCGGACGCTTAACCAACTAAGCCACCCAGGCGCCCCTCCTGTATGTTTATTTAATCCAATGGATTATAATCCTTCAGGGTCATTATTTGTTTTAATACTCAGATTGCCCCAGATTTGTCCAGTGAGAGGCCCTTCAGTCTGGTTTCTGGTCTGTCATGGCACCATAATTTTGTCTGTACTCCTTACTTTTTTAGTGACACGAGCCGTTCCGGTTCAAGCTTAACTTGTACTGCCCTGACCCAGCCCCGGTATCACCTATTTCTCCAAAAAGTCCTGGTTCTTTTTAGTGGAGAATAGTATTTAGAAGCAAAGATCTGGGGACAAGGAGTGCTCATCTCTGCTGTGGTGCCACTGCTGGTGGGGTGATTAGGGTGTGGATCAGGAGCACACATGTATATGCAGACACCTGGGTGCCTGTATACACATATATATGTATCCACACACTTCTGTATCCATCTATATATACATAGGAAAAAAGATGCGTTCATACCCATAGCTCTGATTCCAAGTCAACGTTCATACTCATAGCTCTAAGTCCAACTGAGCATTACGGTGTTCATCTTTCTCCCTTTTCGTATTTGTGCTCCCTTCTTTGATAGTGAGAAATCTGGCTCCCATGATACACCATGTATCTCTTTGACCAATCCAAGAATACACAGAAACCAGTCTCACAGTTGCTCACCCAGACCTCTGCAAAAACGTAAACTTAACAGCTAGAGTTCAAGATGTGCTTAAGGTTCTTTTTGTCCTCATTCTGTCTCTTCCAAAACCTTTTAACAAGTGTCCATTTTGGCATCTCCCTGGGAGAAGGGACCGCACATTCACTGGTTGCTTGCTATGCGTGAGCAAGTCACACCTGTGCTCATATAAGCCCGAGCACTCCTGGAATGCAGATAGCAGTCCCCTGGTCCCTGACGAGGCCACTGAGGCTCGTGGAGACTAAACAGTGACTGGTAAGGGGCAGAGGTGGGACTCAGGCCCAAGTCCATCTCTCTCACATCCTGTGTCTTCCTGCTGTGACGTAAAAGGGCACGCATGTAGAAGGCCAACAGAATCCAACTCTTGACAAAGATAGGAGCTGGAACCACAGCCTCCTCTCTGGACAGCTCTCTCACGGGTGTTTCTAAACCATGGCTGCTCACTTGGGGCTGGGGGCTCTCTGTCTCTCCTTAGGCTTGGAAAGAGATAAGTTTGACAACAAGACTGTCACCTTTGAAGAGCACATCAAGGAAGAACACAACATGTGGCACTATCTGTGCTTCATCGTGTTGGTGAAGGTGAAGGACTCTACGGAGTACACAGGGCCTGAGAGCTACGTGGCAGAAATGATCAAGGTGAGCAGGAAGCCCCTCGCGCAGGGGCCGGCCAGCAGGTCTGTCCTCGCGGCTGGCGGCCCGGGGCTGGGAGCCAGCGGGCAGGTCACCCCCCAGAAAAGCAACATCTCACGTTTCCGGAGCTCTTACCACAGTTGAGGTATTAAACTCTAGAACTTTGTGGGTCCTCTCAAGTGAACTTCAGAAGCACCAGACAGGTGGTATCATCCCCATTTTAAAGGAGGAAACGGTGAGGCTCTAAGAGGTTCGCACACAGCTGCCTAGCGGGGGTTTTCACCCAGATCTAACTCCATACCCTGATTTCCCATCTCTGTGTACTCAGCCTCTTTTCCTCATCAGAGATGCTTTTCTTGTTTCTCTTTAAATAAGACCTGGTCCTAAGAGATCGCTTTTAAAAATGATTGGTCGATGTAATTCAGCATGGTTTGTTTGTTTGGCCTTGGCCTAGTCTTTCTGGGAGATGCTTTGCTAATCATCATAAAGGGATCATATGACAGAGGAATTGGAGTCCCAAATTAATCTTGCTGCTGTTGGGGAGCGTGACGGCCAAGTCCTGGGAGGAAGGGAAGCTGCTGCGGGTTTCTGGAGTGCTCTTCTCTGTCAGGGCTTTGTGGAGGCACAAAATGTGTGCCAGGGGAGTCCCGGGCCAGCTGTCCTTTCATACCTGTGGTTTCTGAACTTTGTTAAAACGTTTGGGGGTCTCAGTAAAGTAAGGAGGTATGAACCGTGAAGTCTGGGGAGCTGTTGTGATTTTTCACTAGCTCATTTGGGGGAGAGGGAGCCATTAGCTCTGAAGAAAGACGACACAGTGCATTGATTCTCCTTCCAGTTGCCAAGGACTTAAGCGCTCAGCCTGATAATGAGTTATCCTAAATGAACCCTTCTGTGTTTTTTATGCAGATGTGATTTTAAAGCTTTTTATCTAAAGAAATCTCAGGTGATGTCTGTTCACATAAATATCACCGTATGCAGTCGATGCAGCCAGGCTTGCACATTTATTGCTGGAAGGTCAGCAGGCACATGGTAATATTCTTGAACCCCCATTTGACACCAGGTCAGAGGACTCTGCAGGTTCTGGGGGGCTTTCTGGGGACACTGTGCCATCTGTACCCTTGAGGTCCTTGAAGTCTAATCCCATGTTTCTAGAACTTCAGTACACACCTATTCCATCTGGAGACAGTCTGGAGTTTTGACTCTGATCTAGCAGGCACGGTCTGGACTTGGGGTGGGGCGCTTCCGCAAGCTTCCAGGGGAGGCCCAGGCTGCTGGTTGGTGGATTGTGCTTGGAGTAGTAAGAATCTAACCGAAGAGACATAACAGATGCAGATTTAAGAAATGATGCTCTAAACTGGTGCTGTGAGTACTGAGGATGGGTATTCCTTATATTCTGTAAGTATTTAGCACTTTATGGCTTGTAAAGCTCTTTCACATCTTTTACTGTGTTTGTAATGAAAATTACCTTAAGTGGGGAACCAATCCGAGAGAACTTGTAGGTTCTCTGCAAGAGAAACAGATGAGGTTTGACAGCGGAGATGACTTTTAAAGGGGTTTTGAGACAGAGTCATACATAGCAGAGGGGAAGAGAAAAAAATGAACACAGAGGAAGGAGAAAAAGACACAAGTTCCAGAATGTGGTTGATAAATATTCTTACAGATGAAAGCCAGGCTCGGGGTTAGGTAGCTTGGCCAGAAAGAGCTCAGAAGAAGCCAACTAGGGTGCATGCGCAGGGTCGGGGACTGGGCCACAGCCACATTAGACAGCAGACTAGGAGACGGCCGACGGCACTGGGCCGGCTGGGTGCGGGGTCAGTCTTTAAGATTAGGAATTCTGATGGTGGCCAGTGCAGACTTTCCATTAGGTCTCCCGGGTCAGGACACATTAACTGAAAAGTTCTCAGTGCCTTTCTTTTCCTCCAGTTGTTGACATTGCCAGATGAAGACATTCTGTCAGCAAGATGCTGACAGACCCATCTGCACACACACAGAAGTAGCTTCATTTGCATTAAGTCCTGTAACACAGAGGGGAGAGGACCTCTAGTTTTTACCTCTGTCACACATCCTTTTTCTCCCTAACTTTGTTTGCTTCTCCCAAAAGTGTTAGTGTCCCATCTTTAAATCTTCAGGGGCCAGTTTTAAAGTTTTCCGTTAATCCCCTTACTTTACAGTCACAGAAAAGTCCAGTGCACTTTTAGGTTTCTGTCTCAATCACAAAGGCTTAACAGGGCCTTGTGAGACGTCACCTGGTGAGGATTAAGGGCTGGAAGTCACCAGGCAGCCTGCTCAGAGCCCACTGCTCAAGCCCACTGCTTGGCGATGCTTTGAAAAACCCAGCGTTCAGTGTGCTTTCCTCATCCACATCATTCTTATAAATTTTACAAGAACTTCTTGTCAAAAGGCCTAAAAATATGTAGCATCAAAAGATTCTTAACTCTGAAATGTCAGAGTTGCTGAGGAACCAGACATTTCCTGCCCTTAGTGAGGGCTCAGGGAAGCGTTAGATCCACTGGCTGAAAGGCAGTGCCTTTTACCAACACCATTTTCCATGGTGTCTAGTGTTGAAGTCCCACTCACTCCTGCTGGGGACTCCCTGGGGAGTACTGGCCACAGGAGGTTCGGTCGTGGGGGGGCAGGCTGCATGCCCATGTGGTGGACCCGTTCACTCATACCCTGCAGAGGCAGCCACAGCCAGGAGAGGGGGGTCCTCTCAATATTCCCCCTGAGGAGGCAGGCACCCTGCCCTCCACCCGGGGAGGAAAAGCCAGGTGATTTCTCTGAGAAGCCAACTCTATTACTCCTGGATCAAGGAGGGCGAAGGGCGGCTACGCGTGTCAGATGCGGGAAGGGTCAGCTTGCCGCTCACCTACTCTTTCGCTTACTTCATGTCCCAAAAGATCTCAAAGAGACAGGCTCTTCTGGGACTTGGGTTTCTCAGGAAAACCACCGGCTGGAGGCCGGGAGTGTTTAGCTCTCCCTCAGCTAGTGAATTAAGATCCCAGAGGCTCATTAAGAACTGTGCAGTACCAGCTGCCTATAGAGAACCCAAAGCCCTGAGCAGAAGAGGCCCCAGGTGGTCAGTAAGGAGGGAGAGGAGCTTCACAGCTGCCCTGAAAACACTGCCTGCAGACAGCGGGGTCAGGGATGGTGAAGAGGTTTTCATCTCAAAATACAAGGAAACCGTGCACTTCTTGCCGTCTCTGGAGGGAAAGAAGGAGCGTGTGAAGAACCTCTGTCTCACGATAGAGGACTCAGCAGCCACATGTTCACCCACAGATTAACTGTCGTCTAAACAAAAGAGAAGATGGTGTATTCTCTTCTCTCTCCTTCTGGTCTTGCCCTCTCTCATTTCAGCAGATGTGAGGCTATCCCTGGCAAGGCCAAGGCCAGGCTGATGCCTCCCACGAAGTCCTCCTTCCCTAAGCATTGGATTTAGAGGCAGGGAATCCAAGATGTGAGTTTCAACTCTGCTCCTTCCCAGCCATGTAGCCCCAGGAAGTAAGGGGGCTTCCCTGACCTGACCGGAGTTACTGTCTGTAAGTGGGGTTAACACCACCTCACACGTCCACTGCGTGGTGGGAATGAGACGAATGTGGGGAACTCGGGGGTGGATGACAGAAGGGCCAGATGGACAGACAGAGCAGTCAGCAGGGAGGCAGAGCGCAGTGCTGACAGAGAGCTGACGCAAGCATCGCGTCCTACACTTCCACGGCTGTGGAAGATGTCTTGGCTGTTGGCACATTGTTGCTTAGAAAAGTCAGAATGGGCATCCTGACTCTAAGAAGTTCCTCCCATGGAAAATTCCGGCTTCTTCCTCGCTCTTGAATTTAACTTAAGTGTTCTTCAATGTTGGAATAGGACAAAGCTGACAGTCTGTCGAAGTGGCCTCCATACCTGTGACTAAACCCACAATCCGTGTGTTGAGAGCTGTCCTCCCCTCCCATCCACAGCCCAGGACAAGGAGTTCAGGTCACAGGGGAAGCGGCCCCTGAGCTCTGTATGTTAGATTCTGTCACGATCAGACTTGGGTCCCTGGTAGATTTGTCCCTCGAGTCCGCGCCTGTGACCGACAGCGGGGCTGTAGTCGGTGCTGCAGTGGGGAAGCGAGGCCTCCCCTGTGGCTGCACAAATCTCCCGATGCCACTCCTGCTAGAGATGCAGTCTCAGATTCGTTGACTCAGGCCCCAGACAGGGCTGTACTTTCAGAGAAATGTGACTACGGAGTGACCTCACTTAGCCCTGGCAGTTTAAGGCAAGAGAAAAAACCCTGAGTTTCCTTCCTCTCCCCATAGAAACTTGATTCTGGTGCTACCATGTGAAGTTTTAGTGATAGCCTTTATGATAAGCAAAGTTTTATCAGCCCTGAACTACATTTAAATGTTCCCAATAATTTATGTAGCAGACTCTTTCATTTTTTTTTAATGTTTGTTTATTTTTGAGAGAGCAGGGGAGGGGGAGAGAGAGGGAGACACAGAATCTGAAGCAGGCTCCAGGCTTTGAGCCGTCAGCACAGAGCCCAACACGGGGCTCGAATTCACGAACCCCTGAGACCATGACCTGAGCCAAAGTCAGACACTTAACTGACTGAGCCACCCCGGCGCTCCTGTAGTGCACACTTTTTAAAAATAATTCAACACTTTTTGACTTTTCTCCACTGCTGACTGAAATGAGAATGTGTTAGTCCATAGATATTGATACAATCAGATATATTTAACCTGGATAAGTGGTAAATTAGTTGTATCTTTGCCTGAAGGAATTTAAATACTGCACAGTGGGCATATTGTAGCTACAAGATCAAATACACAATTCCCAGCGAAGATTCAGCAGCCCAATTTTCTGTGACAGTCAAGCTCAGGAGGAAAGCCGGTGCTTCCTTTGTTAAGCAGACTAAGTTATTCTTGAAAGTTAGACACTCCAGGAACATGAAGGAGGAGGACTGGTAAAGACCAAACCATAACTTAAGCAGGTAGCATCTATTTTATTAATTACATCTAGATTTCCCCTCTGTACTTAGAATTCTATCTTGAAAAATAAGTTTTTGCATGAATGGCAGGGTGATAAGATGGAATATTGTTCGTCCAGTTTCAACATCCCCTGCTAGCTGGAGCTGCTCTGGACCCTTCTCTTCTCCCAGATGGCACGTTAACTGCACCCTGGGCCAGCAGGGGAGAACCTTCTCCCACCACAGCCTGAGTGTCCTGAGAAAGCCTGCTGCTTCCAGAGGGGTGGACTGTGCTGCGCTTGCCATACCAAGGGCAGACTGGATAATAACTCTGATAATAGGTCATGTTTAATCATTACACACTGAAATAAATGCTTTGTACGCATGATCCCATTTAAGCCCCATAACAGCATTGTGGATAGCACTACTACCATTTTACAGATGGGAAACTGAGGCTCAGAAAGGTTGAACAGCTCCTCCAGGGTCACCCTGCTAGGAAGGGCTAGTGCTGAGGTTCAAATCCAAGTCTGCTGCACCAGAACCCACCCCAGGGCTGTCCTGACCTGTATACAAACACTGTGGTTCCCTCTGCGTTCACACACAGGCCTCGGGGTCAAGAACCTGCAGCTGTCGGTCAGGCTGAATCTGGTTTTCCTGCCTTGGACTGGCTCATCTCCCAGCTGCTTCCTTCCATCTCAATGGTGCTGAATTAGCCACCTTCCAAGAAGCAAGGCCCAGCAAAGGCCCCACTGCCGGCAGGGAGAAGGGTGGGGAAGACCCCCTAAGGGATGCTGACTGGCATAAATCAACGAGATAGAAGCTCTGTGCAGTAGGTGGGCGTTAATTCTCTGAGCTGCCACCAGCACTGCTAGTTAGGGAACCACCTTGAATCAAATACTACAGGGAGTTCTAGAAACGACTGGAGTTCAGGAAAGGCACAGCCACCTCTTGCAAAGGATATATCTGAAAAATGTGTTAATTCTAACTTGGTAAAATCTGATAAACCTCATTACCCTCACATGAGCCTGAAACAGAGAATGCTTGTTTCTTTGGTGGCCATTATTTGAGGGGAGAGAAGTGTCTAAGGTAAAGGGGAGGGAAGATTCACCAGAACCATAGACAGACGGGCTTCCACACCCGGATGACTCATCTGAATGGTTAGAACTCCCTGATAATTAGAGTGTCTGATCCATCATCCTTTAAGCCTGGTGCTGACTTTTTCTCACAGTGAGGAAAGACCATGCTCTCCCTCCCTCCCTCTCTTCCTCCCTCCCTTCCTCACATGTGCTCTCACACACTATTCCACTAGAGATTTCCCAGTTTGTTCTAGCTCATATTAATTCACTTGACCTCTTCAGACACTAGTTGTACAGGGATATAAAAGCAAAGAAACCATCTTTTAAATCAAAAGCAGTATCATGGCAGCCAGTGAATGTTCTGAGAATATAGTGCCTTCTATCACATAGGAGGGCAGAGTCCAGGAGCCTTCACTCCTGGAAAATGCTTTGCTTGAAAGCCTTTTTTCAATTTGCATCAAAAACCATGTAAGAGGTGGCTCAGTCGGTGAAGTGTCTGACCCTTGATTTCGGCTAAGGTCATATCTCAGGATTCACGAGATCAAGCTCCATGTGGGGCAACATGCTGACAGCACAGAGCCTGCTTGGTATTCCCTCCCTCTCTCCCTTTCCCTCTCTCTCTCTCTTTCTCTCTGCCTCTTCCCTGCTCACTACCACGTGTGCACATGCTTGCTCGCTCTCAAGTAAACATTTTAAAAAACAAGTATGAAGGAGCTCTTTTTGCTAGAAAGTATCTCCTGGTTGTTTTCCAAGCAAAGAAATTCTATTAGCAAATAAAGCACTAGTAAAAATCTATGAGGAGACACTGCAAGAAGATTCAAAAGCTGTAGGGCATCTGGCCTTAGCACTCGTGTTTATCTGTATTCACTAAGAAGACACAGGAAGCAAGCATGGTCAGAAAGCAATGTGTTAGCAAGGGCAGAAGATCAAACTAGGAACTGAATTACCTACATGTCACCGACTTCTTTTAAAAGGGGAAATGACCCAAGTCTTGCACCTTTCTTGACCCAAGAGAGAGCCTTGGTGCTAGAAAAGTCACAGAGGCACTTTTCAAAGTGAGGGCAGCAGCTTTCTGTCCGAGGAGCTGCATGAAGGACCAAAGGAAATAACTCGGGACAGAAGTGGAGACCAAAAATTACTTGTTTTTCATAATCAGATAAGAGCCAGGTCCTGGACATCTGCTGGCAGGGGATCCTGGCAATGGCCACGTGAGCAAAGAAGTGAACGTAAACATTGTGACTGCCATCCTGAAGGGTCTCAGCTCAAGGCGGTGAGAAATGCAGAGTCCCTAGCAGCCAGGACTGGGAGCACAGGAGAGGTCAGCAGGCTGTGCACCCGTCCCCCCCAACCCCACCATCCGCCTCATCTGTGCTTCATCACGTGCCAGGCAGGCATGTCCTGGCTGCTGATAAAGTGACATGGAAACCCTGTGCTTTTGTGCAGAGGTACAGTAGTGGGTTCAGACCTCTATTCTGGTATTCCAGTGAGGACGCTGAGAGAAAGGGTGTGCCTTGATCAGTTCCAGGGACAGAGATTTCAATGTTGGTAGTGCTGCATCATCAGCTTCCCTGCCTCACCTGGGGGGGCCACAACCCTTGATTAAAATGTCCCTCCGGGCTCCGAAAGCCCTCAGCTGTGGGTGTGGATACAGCCTGTGCGGCGCTCCAGTACAGTTCCCAGAATGCTTTCTGAAGTTAGCTGACACCATGGCAGAGACAAGGACATCAGAGCAAGGGAGAAGTGGAGAGGGGTTTGGCACTTGCCGTTCCGTGGCTGGAAACAGCGTGTCAGCAGCACCGGACTCACCTCCCAGCCAGCCAGACATGCTCTCGCCCCACCCTCTGCACTTGAGCTTGGGTTTCTGTCCGTGGCGGCTGCACAGAGCAGTTGCTGAACTATGTTTCCCTGCCCAGGCTTATCACACGCTCTGCCCTCTAGTCTAGAGGCTATGAAGTCACCCCTTGCCCTGCTATGCACTTCATGGGGGCTTTCTTCTTCTTACGAAGCACTTGGCATTCGGACCCTCGGTCTGCATTGACCTCCCAGCTCTCTCCTCTGAATTTTCCATATTCTGACCTTCATAGAGGGTGTGCAAGGCACCACTGGTAACAGGGAATGGAGCAGAGCCATAATCTGAGAGGAATTTCTGTAGTAACTTAGAGCCTGTGCAGAATCTGAGAGTTGTAGTAGCAGCTGTTCGATCAGTCAGCTGAGGACGGCATTCACCACCCATGACAGTCTCCCCATTATGAGCTACTTCAAGGATGTATGTATGAATTGATGTGTCTGTATATAAATATTTGCTTACACATGTCCCCCAACTCAGCATACATGGGAACTGCAAAACTGTATTTTCCTCCCCTCCACATCCTAGAGCCACCTCCTACTCTTTCCCGCAGTACAGAGCCCACAGGGCTATTCATTGACCCCCTGCAATCCCAGACACCCTCACTGCACTCTCATGAATCTAAAGACTGTACCTGATACAGCTCACCTGACTGTAAAATTATAGTATGTAATGCATGTAACATAGAAAATATATAGATTGCTTATTGGTAAGGCTTCTGGTCAGTAGTAGGTTAATTTTAAGTTTTGGCTGAGTCAGAAATTACATGCAGATTTTCAACTGCGGGAGTCTGTGCCCTTACATCCGCCTGATGTTCAAGGGTTAACTGTACACACGCTGAGGATTCTTTAAGATATCCCTTTATACTGAAGCCGGCTAACACGTCACTAAAGAATGTGAGAATGAAGAGATATTAGTATTTAGGTACAGTCCTATGTGTGCGCAGGTTACACAAGTGGACAGGGCTCTCACTTTCTCCTTCCACACTCTCACTTTCTCCTTCCACACAGCCACTTCTTTTCAGGGCCCTGATGTGACCCCGTATAAAGTAAGAAGGTTGAACTGAGGACCCCTGCACTATAGTGCAGCGAAGCAACCTGCAACTTGGTGGTAGGAGTCTAGGGACGATTAAAGAGGGTCTACTAGAGAGGAGACCCGTGTGAACAAGCTAGTGAAACTCTGGGGTCAGGGTGCATGGGGCAGCAGGTTAGTGAAATGGGGGATTTGGAAAGGATTGAGGAATTTAGAGAGCCTGCACACAGCTGGTGACCTCCTTCACACTTCAGAGCTCAGGCTGTGTGGCACGTCTCCTCCAAGCCAGTCTCATGTCGGTAACAGTGCCGGTGACTTGCCCCTCAGCTCTTACTGACGTCGTATCAGCAGTGAGAGAGATGACGTTTTTGTCTTTGCCGGGAGTGTATCTAGGCAGGGCTGACTAAGGAAAACCATTTGAGGCAAGAATTTGCCAACGTACAGACCTATAGGATGGCAAACAGCGTTTGCCGGAACATTGTTGTATGTGAAGCAGCTTACATACAACAGCCTTATACTAGTGAGGTGTATGGGTATATACGTATGTGTATGTGTGTTCAAAGATAAATCCTAAGCATGTTTTTCCTGAAACAGCAGCAAAGAAATTTGGAAAGCTGTTTAAGTAGGATTAACAAAACACAAAAACCATGACTGTACAATAAAGATAATACGAGATCAAAGTTTTAAAGTCATGAAATCCAGAGAAGAATAGAGGAAAACAAATAAAAATTGCTAAAATCCCATACATAATCCCTGGGAATGTTCTGGTAGATTTCCTAGCTAACTGAACATCCCAGGGAAGCTTCCGAGGCAAAGTGTCACGAACCAGCTTGACAGAAGGGCAGGTCACCCCAAGTGTTCGTTAGGAGTCTCTAGTGGGACGGCCGTGCCTTGTCTGACACCAGCTGCCAGCCCCGCCTTTCTCTCCTCTGTGACCCCTGGCTTCCCCGCTCTGAGTGGCAAGCACTGCTTTCTCAGAGTCTCCGTGGGGGCCCAGAAATCACTTCACCTGAGGGCCTACAGTGACTGACACTAGTGACTCTGCAGCTGGCTTTTCCTAAGGATTTCATCAGAAATGGGTGCGGCTCTCTGTTGGCAAGGGCCCATCTTTGTCACTCTGGATCATCCAAGAACAACTATTAACTGAGTCTGGGAAGGGTAAGTGGTCACTGCAGCCCAGCTGAAGATTATATAATGTGGCCTGCTTTGGTAATGTCATTCACAGCTCAAGAACAGAACGACTCTGACAGCCTAAATTTGGGAGTCATGTGGGTAACCTCCACGTGGCTGTGTCGGTAAGTGAGAAATTCTGTATCTCTAAAATGGAATCCCATAGAAAGGAAGGAACTAACCTGATACGGAAGTCAAGCGCTACACCTGGAATCAAAATGTGGATTGCAGAGCTGACTCTGGACTAGCTCTGAGACCTTAGGCTGATGATACTCACACTCATTTGATCCTTACACAGTAATTCTGTGGGGTAGCCCATGATCTCTTCTCAAAACACAGAAACAGAGACCCAGGTTGGTTAACTGACCCATTCACTGGTGCGCTGTCTATAACACACTGGGGCACTGTGACTTGCAGTCCTGAGCTCTTGATTCAGCCTATGACTCTTCTTCACGACAAACTAATGTCACAAGGCTGCTCTAGAAACACACCTGTGAAATGTAGGGTTACTGTATGTGGTTTGAGTTCACTGTAGTTTGGGAACACAGGGAAGTGTGGATCCCCGAATTTGGGACTGGCCAACAAATTCCAGCTATGGGATCCATCATTTTTAATAGACCTTATTTTTTATAGCACTTTAAGGTTTACATAAAAACAGAACAGAAAGCAGAGTTCCTGTATACTCTCCCCTCTCTACCTCACCCCCAGCCAGTTTCCCCTGTTACTAACCTGCTGCATTACTGTGGTATGTTTGTTTCCATTGATGAACCAAAATGACACATTATTATTAACTATAGACCAGAATTTACATTAGGGTTCACTCTTGGTGTTATACCTTGTGTAGGTTTTGGCAAATGTGTAATGCATGTGCCCACCATTACAGCAGCAAACAGAAGAGCTTCACTGCTCTAAAAACCCTCTGTGTTCCATCTATTCATCCCTCCCTCTCCCCAGCTCCCTGATCTTTCTACCACATCCATACTTGGGATCTATTTTTTAGTCTAGTTTTTTTTTAATGTATAATATTTGCTATAAATAGCAATTTTAGAGTCATTGAGCATAGAGATCATGATCACCATTTTTTCACCGAAAGCAGTAGATTTGGGATTCTGTTTTTTGCTGTGATCTTACAAAAGTGAGCTCTAAAGATTAATTATTTCATTCCTCTTCAGGAAAAATAATCACCCCTACCCACAAAAGGGGCAAGTAATTTAAAGTTTATTAAGTGTCCTATATTCCTGCTTTTGGAAACTTAAAAGGATTTCTTCAGTGCTCCCCTGTCCTCTCTGCACTCATCCCCTGAGTGCCCCTGGGCATGCTGGGAAACCCTGGTGCGTCATCCGGCCTGGTAAGCTAAGTGGAAACACACTTGCCGTCTGAATTGAAAGGACACTCTTTACCTTTTTTAGTCTCAGAGGGGACTATGAAGGATAGAGAAGCCACAGGTCTTTCTCCCTCATGCCTCCCACCAAGAAATCTAAATTCTCCCATCTGGCTGTAAAAGAATAAAGGGTTCAACAATAAATGTTCCATTGTTTACATGGTAAACAAGACTACCTGAGCGGACTTTCTCTGAGGAAGGTGACTGATTACCTCAGTAGTCTTTCTTAGAACAGCCTCTTCAGTTGAACCTGGGAAGAAGAAAAAAAAAAACAAAACAACAACCTCTTCTCAGAATGATTAGCATTTGCATCATACAATCCAACTTCCTCTCCTCCTCCTCTCTGTCTCTGCCTCTCTGTCTCTCACTCACTCACACCCTCCCTCTTTCCAGTCAAGGACATCTCAAGAGGTCAGTACCGCCCCCGTGTCTAAAACTTCAATGTTTGCCTTTGCAGGGACTTTTCCAACTTTACCTAGAAAAGAACTAACCAGAACTTTAGCACTTGTGGTCAGCCTGCTTCCGGCTGTGGCTTCAGTCAGTTTGTCTGCTCTGACAGAGGAAGCACTTGCTGTGACGGGAACTGCACGGGCTGGATTGATTGTAGGAGGACCGGGGCAGACAGTGCCTAATGACATTGGTATGTGAGATGCCAGCAGCAAGGAAAGCGAGGGAAGCACGAAGGGATGTCTCAGACCCAGAGTGACAGATGCTGCTGACAGACGCACAGTGAGCCCACAGCCTCCCCCAGACCCGCCTTCCTGTGGGCGCACACACGCGCGCACACACACACTCACACTCACATGCTGAGTTCATGTATAAACAAAATGCTGTAGTTGAAGATGATTTTCTTGAAAAATGCAGAAGCCAGGACACTGAGACATGCTTCTGATCTTCACTACACACAAAGGTAGGACACTGCAAACACTACTAGACCTTCAGACCCTGACTGGCTGGAGAGCCCCGAATGACGGGCCTCACTGAAGTCCTTAGCAGGCAAGCAAGCGTGGCATTTTCAGTGAAGGTCTGAGCTAAACACAGAGCAGCTGGATTCAGGTGTGCTCTCGGCCCCTCCACTAGTCACTGGGGTAGCCTAAACCTTTTCAGTCAGATTTCGATCGTCTACAGAGGGGGAGCGTGTCGGAGAGCAGCCTCACCCTGCATCACAGCCTATCCTCCTGTGCAGGGCACACAAGCAGAAGGAAGTTGAACAACAGTTTGGCTAGAATTGCTAATTAATTTTAACCACCAGGTATTCCTTGGTAATTTGAGATTTGACTTAACAGCTCCGGATAATGTTTTAATTAAATTCCTGGCAATACCGAGAATCTCAGAGTTGGGGATTTACCTACCTCAATGCCGAAAAGCTAAGAATACATGCCATCCGGAGTACTTGAATTCCTGCAGTTGACCTTGTTTCCTATGGTTTAGGATTTCAGTGGGATTCCCCCACCTTAGACTTCATTGTTAGATATTAGAGTTGAAGGAAGGTCTCGAGGGAGAGCCTATAAGGTGGTAGGTAACCGGTCAGTATCTAGACCAGGAAATCCTTTTCCTAGCTCTGCAGTGAAGGACTGTCCTGAGATGGAGAATGAAGGCTTAGCCCTGGGATCAGGGCACATGGCCCAAAGTGGCCTTAGGCAGAAAGTATGACATTTCTTTAAAATCTTAAATTTTATTTTGAAATTCTGATTTAATTTCATGTTTTGTCACAGGGCATATTTTGAGTTTAATATAAAAATATTTTCAATAATTTACCATTGAATGATAGGGACATTCTAAAAAGACGCATTCTTTCCTGTGGCTTTATTTGCCCCTTGGGCATGCTCCAGGGTCACAGGTATGTCATGTACAAAAGCACAAAGAAAGCAAAAACAAAGAGGTTCTGAGTGCATCTTCTTCACTGTGGAGACCGAGGAGCACAGCGGCCATGCTGATACTGTGGGCCCATGACTCATCTAGCAGGGACTCACTAGGCACGCACGTCTCGGAGTCCCTCACAGTGAAGAACCATGCCCTGAGACCTGCCCCATGACCGCAGGATGTGCACTAAAGCACCTTGGGGGCAGGGACCTGTCTTGCTCAAGCCCTATGCCATGTTCAGTAAACAGCTGTTAGGTGAAGTCGGTGCATTTTCGCATTTGTTCAGTGACTTTTCTGAAATCCTTCTGTGGGAGTCCAGGAATCAAATATGCCACAAAAGAAGGTGGGAACCTACCACAGAAAATTTCTTTTAAACTGTAGTCATTTGGTCACTTGCTGTTGGAATACGGCAAAGAAACTGTTGCTTAAACTTTAAGCTGATTGCAGACTGTTGCATCAATACTGTGTGTTCTTTGGAAGACTTCATAAACGTGGACTCTACTTGGAAATGTGTGTTGTCTGTTCTATGGGGGGCTTGCTAAGCTAGTGAATGCAGGAAAGACTTGCAGGCCCGACTGGAGATGCATTCTCTAACCAGTTTACACAGCTGAATGTTAATCTGCAGGTCAGTAGTGAAGTAGCTATAGGTGAGTTCTACCACCTGCTAAAGTATTGTGTGCATGTCTTTCTCCCCTCATCTGAGCAGGCGGGCCCTCAGGGGCTCCAGGTCACCTCCTTACTTCTCCTTCCCTTGGCTGGCCCCCTTACCCAGGCCTTCTTTTTCCGTGTCCCGAGTTATTCCTGTTACACGCACTGGTCTGTTGTACACCTCGATCAGGTTATTCTGCAATCTGAGCCGCCCCCACCTCCATCCAAACTGGTTTCCTCCCCGGGCCAGCCCCACTTTATCAACTGCCCTCGTGCTTGTCTTTAGTTTGGCCAACCACGGACCCTTTGGGTCCATGCCTTTACCCAAGAGAATTCCAGCCAGTCATCATCACTGGTGGTCAGTTCTGACTTTGGTCCTACTCTCTGCCACTCATTTGACAGAGCATAGCCTGCTTTCTGCCATTCTTTTTCTTTTTTTAATGTATATGTCCACTCATTAAATAATTAGTGCTGCGATGCCAGGAATCCTATTTCATATTTAGGTATGAAAGCCATTTCCACTTTAAAGAGGTCCAGGAGGCGGCGACCATATATGTGTGGCTCACAGCTCTATCCTCAGCACCATAAGGATAAATGCCCCTTAAGTATAGGTTGAATACGTTGTTTTTAAAATATTTCCTTCCAGGGAGCTAAAATAATGCTTTAACTTGTGATTCAAATGCAAAGAACTAAGAAATATTTCACCTCAAAATATACTCAGTATTAGCAGTATACAATTCATCAACACCAGGTAATTTTCAGGATCCCCTTTGAAATACAGGAATTTGTTATGTCCCTCACTCCCAAGGACAAGTTATTTTCCCTTTCAGGGCTCCGTTTTCTGCATTAGAGATACAGCAGTGGCATTAGTGATCTCTCAACTCCTTCTTGGCATGACATTTTGTCACGTCCCAATGGACGGTGTGTCCATATGCTCCTCTAAGTCTGACGGTAGAAGTAGGAGGTTGGATCTTTCCTCTTCAACTTGTTCTCTTGGCGGGGGAGATCAGTGTGTGAAACATACAGCAGTCACTGTGGGTACGTGGGGCCTCTGATAGCTGGGCCAGCCTTGTGCTGTGCGATCTTACTGCATTAGATATTTGGGCTCACAGTGTCCTTGCCCGAGCCCACACCCTCTCTCCTCCCTCCATGGGCTGGTTCACCCCCAGTGAGAGTAAGTAGCCACCAGCCAGCGCCCTCTATGTGTGCTTTTTTCTGAACAGTTAGATTCATTCCTCATGTAAAGCTGGACACTGAACATGGGATGTTTCTTCAGTAGGAAGGTGTGACCTTGTCTGAAAGACTGACACCGGAGCAGTGAATATAATCAGTGACAGGTCACCTTAGCTGTCTTTCACTGCCAATGCCAAGCTCTAATGTTTTCAAATATCTGCTCTCCTCTTTTCTGTTCTAGACACAAGGCAGAAAACTGATTAAAGACATACAAGTACCTCAGATTTTTAGGCTAGTCATCTTTGTAATGGGGTATTTTATGGAATGGTCTTTTTGCCCATAGGACTGTGGGGGGAGACTGTTGAAGATGAACATAGGTTGACGTTGTTACATGTGAGTGATGTGCTGGTCACAGGGTGTTTGGTTCAGTAAGGCAGACATCATTCTCTCCTCAGCAGTCTAAGTAACTGCTCACCCATTGAGCATTTGCTATGAGGGCCCATGCAGGCAATAGAGATGGTCTATCGTTTCTCCTTCCACAAATAGTAAGTGTCTACTATGTTCTGGTCACTATACTACAGTGGTTCCTGCACTCATGATGCTAAAAGGCTAGTGAGTTCCAATTTATCTGACTCCCCCGAGGTTTAAGCCAACACTCCCAAGGAGATGTGATGCCTTGTTGCCAGTGCGGTATGCCTTCTTTGTAACATTTTCCAACTCGTTCTTATTTGGCTTCAATATTGCTAGACTGTCCTGGTTGCTTTTTGATATTTAGACATGTCTTGTGGGATTTTGTGTTTGATTCTAAGTATGCTGATATCTTCCACTGTATATGACAGAAGTTGGCAAACGCCAGCCTATGGGCCAAACCCAGCCTGCTGCCACCAGCATTTGCAAATAAAGTTTTATTGGAATACAGCTACACTCGTTCATCTATGTATTGCCTCTGGCTGTTTCCAGGCTACAGGCTACAATAGCAGACTAACTGTGACAGAGACCATATGGTCCACAAAGCCAAAGATATTTACTATCAGAAAATACTACACAGAAAAATTCTGCTGACCTCTGGTGTGTACAAAGCAGCAGTAACAAATTCTGTGTGTGTGTGTGTGTGTGTCGGCATGTGGTGAGGGGATGGGCAAGGTTTGTGTTCATGTCAATTACAATTTATCTTGATGAGCTCAAAATGGTCCCGATCAGAAATGACACCAGATAGCTGTGCAACTGAGTCAATTTTCTCTCCCCTTATCTTGTGCTGATTAAGTTTCTACTATTCATTCCTGCCTCTCTGTACAGAACTTATCTATGATGCATACTTTTTAGGAGAAAGGCAGAAGGAAGAGAGGTGGGAGGAGGAGTCGTGGCCCATTTGTTAACCAGCAGTGAGAAAACCTATTCAGGTGTGAGCCGGAGATGTCAAAAGGAAGGATGGAGATGGACAGGAGAGGAGACTCAATGGGCCTTTCTTAGACCAACTAATGGCACCCATCAACGATGTCAAGCTGCGAGGAAAAGGGAGCAAGAATAGAGGAGTCATTTCTGTAAGCCCACAGAGAGGGAAACTGAACAAGACGCCCATTCCCCGTTTTCAGCCTCTTGACAGTCCCCTACCAAGCAAATGCGCACACACGCATATCCGGTAAATGCCAGAACACTTGGGATCTCAAAATTCATTTCACTTCCAGAGTGTTTGCAAATGATTTTCCAAGTATAATGCTTTTAAAAATACCCAGCACAGTATGAGGTATGTAGAGCAGTCACATTCATAGAGACGGCAAGCAGAACGGTGGTTGGCAGGGGTGAGAGAGTTAGTGTTTAATGGGGCTGGAGATTCAGACGGGGAAGATGAAGTTTCCGAGGTGGAGAGGGTGGCGACGGTTACACAACACTGCGAATGCACCTAATGCCACTGAGCTGTACAGCCGACAGCAACTTAAATGGAAATTTTTATGTTCTGTATATTCTACCACAGTTTGAAAACCCACCTCTCATTAGCCAGGTCATGCAGTAGCTACACACCTATTTACAGATTAGGCAAGTTGTTTGGAAACCTACCTTTTCCCCTGCATTTAGTTCTAAACGGACCACTAAGAACTCAGTTCAAAAGGTACTTACCGAATGGTGGTGTAACACGCACAGCACACTGGTTCTGGAACAGAGAGCTAATGAAAGCGCAAAGACATTGCCTTTCTTGTCTGTACTCCTAGAAATGACTCTTTTTTTTTTTTTTCCAATGTGGATTCTAGGAAAGAAACCTTGACTGGTTCCCCAGGATGAGAGCCATGTCCTTGGTCAGCAGCGACTCTGAAGGGGAGCAGAATGAGCTGAGGAACCTGCAGGAGAAGCTGGAGTCCACCATGAAGCTTGTCACTAACCTTTCTGGCCAGCTCTCAGAATTGAAGGATCAGGTAAAGAAAAGAAACCCCATCTGCACACACACACACACACACACACACACACACACACACACACACACACACCCCACCAGCTGTCAGAATTGAAGGATCAGGTAAAGAAAGAAACCCCATCTGCCCCCCACACACACACAGACACACAGACACACACACACACACACACACACACACACACCCCGCCAGCTGTCAGAATTGAAGGATCAGGTAAAGAAAAGAAACCCCATCTGCCCCACACACACACACACAGACACACACACACACAGACAGACACACACACACACAATCACACACACACACACACAATCACACACACACACACACACAGACACCCCCACACACACACACACCCCGCCAGCTGTCAGAATTGAAGGATCAGGTAAAGAAAAGAAACCCCATCTGCCCCCCACACACACACACAGACACACACACACACAGACACACACACACACACACACACACACACCGCCAGCTCTCAGAATTGAAGGATCAGGTAAAGAAAAGAAACCCCATCTGCACACACACACACACACACAGACACACACACAATCACACACACACACAATCACACACACACACACACACACACACACCCCACACACACACACACACCGCCAGCTGTCAGAATTGAAGGATCAGGTAAAGAAAAGAAACCCCATCTGCCCCCACACACACACACACAGACACACACACACACACACACACACACACACACACACACCGCCCAGCTGTCAGAATTGAAGGATCAGGTAAAGAAAAGAAACCCCATCTGCCCCCCACACACACACACAGACACACAGTCACACAGACACACACACATACACACACACACACACACACACACACACACACCGCCAGCTGTCAGAATTGAAGGATCAGGTAAAGAAAAGAAACCCCATCTGCCCCCCACACACACACACAGACACACAGTCACACAGACACACAGACACACACACACACACACACACACACACCGCCAGCTGTCAGAATTGAAGGATCAGGTAAAGAAAAGAAACCCCATCTGCCACACACACACACAACCAGACACGCCAGATCTGACGAGGCACAGTCAGCAGTGCTCAGGTTAAAATGCTGACATTTTCACATGTGGATATAGACGAGGGATTGGGGCCACAGAGACGCGGCTCCCCTGGTCTGCCTGTTTCCCCTCCACTCCCCTTTCACAGGATAAGCCCGTGACATGGTTTTCAGTGCTGGTAGTGCACAGTTTTAATGTGAAAAACAAAACCAGAAAATGGGAAAATGCAAACGACTTCAGGGAAGTGCTGTACAGAAAACATGACCTGCAAAGCCATACCCCTTTTACTTCACTTGCTGACAGGTTAAAAGCTGTTTCTAGTTTTGCTTTCTAGTCTTCAAATCTATCAACTCTTCACCCAGGATATTTAAATTCCACATCCTGGGAGAAACCATACTCGTGCAAGAGCTCCTTTTGGCTCACTCAGTGGCCAAATCCTTAGTGCGTGGCTACCACAGTGCCGGCATTATGCCAGGTGCTGGGGGTAACACCACAGACCATATGGACCCATCCCTGCTCCCACACAGCTTAGCAGTCTGCAGAAGTACTGCTCCATCCTGCCCCCGATCCATCCTAAGATAAACACTGGTCCCTTTAAGGAAGCAGGAGGAGGGGGCAGGTTTGTACCAAACCCTACGTGCTTTGTTCCTTCTTTTGACCCCCGTACACTGAACACTCACAGTCACCAGGTGGCTGTCCAGTGATGGGCTGCAGCTGTGTGGGGGGACTTGCACCTGGGTGGTGAGCAGGTGCTGTGCTAAAGCTGACTGGGATAATCCAGTACAGACGTGGGAACAGGTCAGCATCCTATGAGGGTTTTTTAACCCTTTTAACCAACTCTTATAAAAGCTTTTTAACCAACTCCACGGACAAGATTATAAATTTTGCACAGAAGTAATTATCAGGCCAGGCTGCCCTGGAGGTCAGTTGCACGATCTACACACAGGTGATTTTCAGCTCTCAGGTACAAAACTAATGAACAACCCACCTAGAATAAACTCTTCATGGAGTTGGTTTACAGTAACAATTCTGCTTTGAAATGTATTTTTTTCCAACTAAATTATTCCAGACTATGCCCCCAGACACCATTTGTCCTCAAAGTTCTTTTGCTTGTATTAAGATGCAAATAACAAAGACTAATGACAACAGAAAGGCTTGTTGATGAAGGCTGTCTATAGCACCTAAAATGAATAACCTAAATGACTAAAACTAATGAAGATCTAAGTAGATTCCTTTGCTTTCTCTTTTATAAGCTTTTCCCCTGTTCTATGACACACCTGACAGTTACTCCAGAGACCCGCACTGGCTGTGGCGTGTGCTTCCCTTGGCCCCCCTTGGCCCCCCTCAAGAGCGAGGTGAACTTGTTAACACACCCAGCAGTGCTTTAGTTCCTGTCTCCCTTTTGAGAGACCAGTGGCTTACGAGCACCTTAGTCACATCAGCTGTTGTAAATAGAAACCTTACAGAAATCGACCTAATACAGCCTTTAAGAAACTGTACAGCTCCCCTTAAAGTGGTCACAGGTGTGCGGTGGACCGAGGAATTAGCAGGTGTCATCAGAGGTGAAGGAAGGCCTCTAGGAACAAGGCTGTCCCATCCCCCGCCCCTCCTTGTCTGACGAGGGCACTGAGGTGCCCAGGAGGCTCACAGGAGGCCCCCCAGCTCTCCAGGACAGTGCGGAGGCCAGAGCTCCCGATCCTCCCGACGGGGTGTGATTTTTGTATGTCGCATGTATTTTTGCTTTCATTTGTTTTGTCACTGTACCCTGTTTGCCTTTCAGGTTGACTGTTTAGATTCATACTTTTTTTTTTTTCTTTTTAAAGCCTTTAAAGTTTCAGAAGCTGCACCACACACTCAAACGGTGTAGCGTTGCCATTTCACACAGCTGTGCCTAGCAGAAACTTGGCATGTTAAAAGCCGAGGTAGAATTATTTCTAATAAACCTACATTTTAGCTGAAACAAGATATGTGAAACTTGATTGCATAGGGCCTAGGGTTCATTAAGTGACATTAAAGACAGTATGGTTTAAACTGCTTGGTTTGGGCCCTTTTTACATTTTCTGTTTAAAAAAATTGTTTTAATGTTTATTTTTGAGACAGACACAGACCTTGAGCGGGGCAGGGGCAGAGAGAGGGGGAGACACAGAATCCAAAGCAGGCTCCAGGCTCCGACATGTCAGCACAGAGCCCAAAGTGGGGCTCCAACTTTTGCACTGGGAGATCATGACCTGAGCCCAAGTCAGACATTTAACTGACTGAGCCACCCAGGTGCCCCATATATTTTCTGTTTTAAAGGTGGCAGTTGGACCCACTCCTAAGAGAGCCCTTTCCCTGTGAATAAATATAAACCATTTTTTCTAGCAGACATTATAACCTAAAAAGAGGTATGAGGAAACCAGTAATATGTTCTCCAGTGCCTTTACAAGCATTGATCTGCTTAGGTTTTAAAAAGGTGCCCAGGAAAAATTCAGCACAGCTACTTTTATTGGGGAAATGTGTTTCTTTAAAGAGGAATTAGTCAGCATTTCTTTTGATTATGTAACTTCTAACAGACCTTTAAGCCATTTGTTTAAGAATCAACTTACTGAGAAATTTTGAATTTTATTAAATTTGGTGAGATAGCAATCATCAAGGTTTCTTAAATTGTTCTGCATAAAAAGTCATGCAGAGATGTTAGAGTTGGTTCTTAAATGGCAATTATAAGAATTCCTGCCCTCTGAGGAAAACAATTTTTTTGAATTAAAAAATAAACGCCAACGAATGATTAATGAGCAAGAAACTCGGTGATAGATACTTTTCAAAATGGCTATGAAAGAATACCATTCACTGGTAAAAGTGCTGGAAAACACAAAAATTGCTTCATCACTTAGATATTTTTTTCAAACTTCTGGTCCAAAAAGCAGCATAATGGAGCAATGATAGTTTAAATGTGAATGTCTTTGGGTTTAACCTATACTGCTGTTGACCTCTTTGGTGACGGTTTTCCTAAAATGCCAGTTTGAGAAGACAAAGCTCTTATCAAGGAAAGAGGTGAAAACCTGGTTGGTCATGTCACCTTTCCTACTCTTGCCGAGAGCGGTTGATTAGATTGCTATTCTAAGTATTATTTAATGATCTGTCTCATTTTGAAGCTTCCCCTCCCAAGAGATTCTGAATACTAAATGTGATTCTCTTACATTCTTATTCCAAGGAGGAGAACTGATGTAAGAACGAACATTTTTTTCTGCATGTTTTCTTCATAAGGCAAAAGAGCAAGTTTCAAGAGAAGGCTTCACTTTGTTGAAAATGTGACTGGCTTCCTATGGCACAGTGACCCTTATTTATTATTAGGAATACAAAAAGCGCTTGAAAACTCAGATCACATTAGCATGTTACCATGTTTGGCACTTTACATGCCAGAGGGTTATGTGGTGGACATTACCTGCTTAAGGAAGGGAGAATAACAAAAGATTAGTTTAACTGCCTACAGTTGGAAAATGGAATATTAAACTTTTCTGAGTGCCTCTGTTCCATACACTATTCCGGAACCACTAGAGAGGAGTAAGGCAGCAACTGCCCTCTAGGGTCCTATAATCTAGCAAGAAAGACAAGGAAATAGACCTCTGATGGTATGACCCAGTGTGAAAAGTGGAATGACCCACCAGAGACATGAATACAGCTTGAGGGAGCGCGGAGAAGTGGCATTTGGTCCTGTGTGAGGCTTGCGGTAAGGAAGGACTTGAGCCTCCAGATTCTCCCGTCTTACAAGTAGGTGACTTCTGTGCTTGCAGAGGAACACAGTCGGGGCATCCCAGGAAAAGAAGCAGCGTGAGCAAAGGCATGAAAGCGCATGGCATGCTCCAGGAATGGTGCTGTGTTCTAATTAGTTCATTCTTTGAACCACCATTTAGGAAATAGATTTGCGAGGTGCCGACCTCAGTTCTGGAGTTACAAAGATGAATAGAACCTGTTCTCTTTCTACACCTAAACAGTCTAGAGTGAGACTGTAAACAGAAAACTTAGAATTCAACCCAGTAAGTACGTAACAGAGGAATGGGAAAGAAGGCAAGCAATTCAGTCAACCTGATCTTTGGGAGAGAATTAGAGTAATGGCACAGAAACCTCACAGGTTTCTCACAAGGCCTGTAAGACCTTGGTTTCAAAGTCTGAGGAAGAGTCTACCAGGTGAAACAGAGAGAAACAAAAGGTTAGGGGTTAACTCTCGGTGTGTCTAAGAGTTGCATTGGGTTTTTTAAACTTGGTGTTTTAGGCTCATTGTTAGAAGCATGGCTGATTTTATTTTATTTTTTTTAATTTTTTAATGTTTTATTTATTTCTAGGAGAGAGAGAGACAGCGTGAGCAGGGGAGGGTCAGAGAGAGAGGGAGTCACAGACTGAAACAGGCTCCAGGCTCTGAGCTGGCAGTCAGCACAGAGCCGACGCGGGGCTCGAACCCACAAACCGCGAGATCATGACCTAAGCGAAAGTCGGACGCTTAACCGACTAAGCCACCCAGGCGCCCCAGAAGCATGGCTGATTTTAGAGTTTTCTGGCTGTTTAGACTGAGTATCCAAGATCTTGCTGCGATAGGAAAGCAGTTTTTCAGACTCTTGAGATGTGTTAGAAACCGGATCGTGGTGTCCACGTGCTGTGGGTGAGCTGTCTGTCCCTTGCCAGCCTTCTGCCATTGAGGCCAGTTAGTGTTTTCAGAAGATCTTTCCGATGTTTGGCTCTGTCTGATTTGTAAAGCTGCAATATCCTTTGTCTCTTGTTATACACAGTTCAAAGAAGGAATGCTAATATTCAAACTAGTTTTTATATTCATATAAAGAGCACTGTTTCAACAGTTTATCCTCAGCTAAATGATGGGAATCTTCAGGATTTTAAATGTACCTTCCACAAATGAGATCTTTCACACTATTCAAAATAGATTTTTCAGTATTCCCATTGTGTATATGGTTACCTTAGGTCAGACTCTGATGGATGTTTTTATTGAGTCAATTTTGTTTCAAATGTCCAGAAAGAATACTCAGAGAAAATGAATGTTTCACTTTGGTCATTACTTCCATTTGCTTTGATAAAGGCAACAGCAACAGATAATACACTTTAAAGATTACACATACACTCACGTACACATACAGTTTGTGTGTGAATTATGTAGGTAGGCAGGTAGAACTGAGCTTAGAAAGCCCGAAGTTAGGAGAGAATATGCACTAATAGACCAGAGAAACTTAACTGGCCAGGAGTGTTGATCTTGGTTTTTTACAGGCCAGATAGCTTTGATTTTTGTTTCTTTATAATTATAATTGGAGTCTGACCACTTTCAGCAGGGCTGAATCCTTTAGCCATTACCCTCTTCCTTCACCTTGATTAGTCACTTGAGGGACAGCCATTTTGTCTCAAAGGCCATGGTTGATCCAAACAGAATTCAGATACATTTGTGTGCCTACTCTGTATTCAACTGTAGAGAATGTTTTCCAGGATCTTAACCTTCCTGAAGAAAACTGATTTATGTACCCAAAACACTTTTTTGGGATGTTCAAGAATATGAAAATACACCTAAGGTGATCTTCGGTCACTTTCTGAGATAGCGAGTGAGAGTTTTTCTGGAGCAGCAGTGGGGTCCCAGACCAGCAACATAACCGTTACTTGTCAGAAATGCAAATTCATGGGTCCTACCCTAGGCCTACTGAATCAGAAACTCTGGTTGTGGGCCCTTTGATCTCTTCCTTAACAAACCTTCTGTGTGATTCTGGCTCCTGCCAAAGTTAAAGAACCACTATTCTACAGAAATAGGAAACAAAATTAGATAGTTATGTACTAGGTACTTGAAATTACCAGGAATATGACTGCCTGAGCAAAGCATCTGGCCATTAACCTACACCAGTAGGGAGTTGTAAGGTTTAAGAGGGAGGGTGGGCAATGTGATCATTATCTGAGGAAGGCAAACCTAGAAAGTTTGAACAGGACCAGCAGTGAGGTGTCAGGTGATAGTTATAGAAGTGCGAAGGGTGGTGTGCCCATCAGCTGAAGACTGGTCTGTTCAAGGAAATACGGTTGTAGAGGCTTTTGTATTTAAGACCATGACTGAATAACCAAGATTGAAAAGTTAAGAAAAGCTTATTTAACCCACAGGGATGAACACATATGCAAACATCTCAGTAACTCGCAAGTAGTTATTTATAGAAAAATTACAGAAAAAGTTTTAATAGCCAACTTTCACAGTTGAAAGGTCTCAGTAACTTTAAATAGATTTAAATAAAGTAGCCCTCAATAGGGGTTGAGGCCACCAAGATTCCTCAATCCCTTAGAATGCTTTAGATTGTTAACACTGGAGTCCCTCTCTCAGTTTAACTACCAAGGGGAGGGAGGAAGAGAGAGAGAGTGTGTTTGTGTGTGTGTGTCTGTGTGTGTCTGTCTCCTCGTCCCTTGGGGGAGGGTAGAGGATCTAAGGATGTGAAGTATCAGACAGACTAATGAATTACTGATGACATTGTAATCTAATTGGGAATTTATCCCATGTGTCAAAGTCAGGTTTTCTTTGTTCAGCTGAATCTTTAAAGTATAATGGAGCATATAGCACTTAAACAACTTATCATTCATGTAGAGAAACTTTAGAGGCTAGCAGGAACCAACCTAGTTCAATTCTTTTTAAAAAGCTACTTTTTGGAAATACTCCTTGTAAATGCCCAGTATCAAATCCAGAGCCAAGACTAATTGGGTTAAGAAAAATGTTAATGCAGAGAACTAAATCTGCCCTAAAATACCTGGAACAGAGCTCGCTGCTCATCAATACAAGAAGTGATTTAGTCCAGCAGCCAAACGAATAGTAACAACCTCTTGTTTGAGGGGTTGAAAGCACTTTTTCATTTGACCAGTCTTAGGAAATGGTCTTTCCTGACCTGCTTAGTGCGGTGTCTGTGGGTGACAAAGAACTGACCCCCAGGAGTGCCAGAGTACTGTTCATGGCATTTCGTCACTCTGGATCTCAGTGACATGTGAGGACATGCCTCATCTTTCTACATGAGCTACACCATTTTTTGTTCCTCTCTAACCAGAATTACTGTGGAATCCTTGAGAAATGGAATCAGGAAACCTTAAAACCCATGGATCTAATCCCTGTCTTGATAGTTGGGTGTGCTGTTACCACCATCCAGAGCCACCATTTTCCAATGAGCCTTTAAATCATTTGGAAATGGAGTTTTAAACAATCAAGGATCCTGTGCTTTTACCATTTTTGTTTCTTTATGAAACAAATAGTAAGCAATAGTTCTGAATGCCACATTGCATGACTAGGTCACAGAATTCCCCATTCTGCCTAGGAAGATGTCCCTTTTGAAGTTCTGTGTTTGATTTAGTGACGGTACACTATTTGTAGAAAGTGGGTTTCAGTATAAACCATAACCACAGAGGTAAATCTATGGTTCAGTATATGATCTGACGTACAGGAAGTGTCTGGGTCTAATGATGAAACTTTTTAACTTTCCAGATGACAGAACAAAGGAAGCAGAAACAAAGAATTGGTCTTCTAGGACATCCTCCTCATATGAATGTCAACCCACAGCAACCAGCATAAGCAAGTGAAATAAAGGAATCTTATTTACCTTTTTTAATGATCCTTAGTGTGGGTATGGCTAATTAGTTCTGATTCACCCACAAAGATTACAGAATGCTTAGTACATTTGTAAATAATCAGTTTTATACTGTATGTATATGATTGCTACTCTAAAGGTTTGGATATATGTATTGTAATTAGAATTGTTGGCATGATGAAATTTCATTTGTGCCAAAAATATTAAAAATGCCTTTTTTGGAAGGACTAAAGAAAGCACCTGATTTGCACTTGAACCAGATTACAGATTTAAACTATATGACATGTATTTTGTATTTAAAACTAGAATAGCCAGTATTTATGTTTTTTATAAAACTGTGCAATACAAATTATGCAATCACAATAAATTTGTAACTCCTGATTGTCCTAAAGGGAGTGCACATCTTTGAAGCCGGTGTGTTAATACTATGTAATAAATGGTTAAATATCAAATGCTGCTGCCAAAATCATATTAATAGTGAGTTTCAGGCCCCTGGGCATTTTGTACCATGTAATTATCCTGTGGTGATACTGTTTCTCGTTGCTCGTGGCATTAGTGCCTCTGTCTAATGGTGACAGTGCTCCAAGTCAGCATTCATTTTAAGAAAAGCAACTTTAGTTTCAAAGATAACTTTAAGCTTATGAACTGATCATTTAAACTATTTCTTTAAATAAGAGAGCTAAACTAGAAGCTCAGACTTTAGCTTGTGAAGTTAATGAATTTTTTAAAGGGAACTTTTTATGCAACGTTTGGAATAAATGCACACTGCTGGCCAATGTCATCTCCTAGGTGAATTTTGGTGTCACATTATAAAGAGATGAATAATTGATGGTGTCTAGATTATCTAGTCCAAACAGTAGAGTTGATCTTTTTCTTCATCTGAAACAACATGCTACAGTAGCTAAGAAATATTAAACTATATACATCCATATAAAGATGAAATATGATCTATCCCATTAGAACTCATAGTTGAACACTGACATGTTATTCTTGTGAAAGAGCCACGTTTCGGTTTTATTTCCTTGTCACATGATTTCTTTCCTTGATGGATGAAAAGTATGAAAGGAAACTTTTATATCTGTCGCCTAGTTTTGTACATGGATCTCATTTTACTAGAGAATCTCTCTGCAAAAAAAAGTTTAAAAATGTACTGAAAGCAGAGTTGTGAAATGAGTCAAGTTTGTAAATGCATATATAAAAATAAATATTTAATGATGCAGAATACTATGCAGTGGTGGACTGGTGGCTTTCCTTTTGGCATTTCTTTGTGTCTTAACAGCTATTCCAATTACCTGTTTTCTTTGGGACCAATTTAAAGTAAAACTGGTTTGGCTACCAGATTAATTCAGAAGTTGCTTACCTGATTAGTGAGAACTCTGAGGAGATCTACTTCAGCCAACATCAAGGAGTGCTTAATACGATGTTCATTCACTCTTCTAGATGAGTGACGGCCAACCAGGCTGTCACCAGCAGCAAGCGCCATGGCACTGGATAAGTCAGGCGTGTGCTCCGCTGGGGCCCCTGACTTCTGAGCTCTCTCCCAGGAGCGGGGGTCAGGGGGCTTCACGTCGCTGTCAGCAGTAAAACAGTTGCAGCATGCTTGCATTCACATCCAGTGGCCAGAGTCCTGCAGTGAGACCGTCAAAAATGTTTCACAAAGCGAACTCATCTATCCAAAGGTGGTAAGACTTGTTCCCTCCTCACAGGGTTGCCTGCCCAGGTTGCGCTTTTACTACAGATTCTCTCTATGCTTTGGTAAATAAGAGCAAGTACCACCCAATGTTGGGAACTGGGTCAGGATTAAAATCCAGACAAATGACTAGTTTCATAACCAATGCTTCCACTTTATAAATATGATAACTTAAAAAAAAAAACAGTGAATAATTGTCCAGTCCATGCAGTGTATCTCCACAAAACTGTTCTATAATAAGGCAGGCCCAAGAGAGACCCACACTTGAATCTGTAAACCAAACAACCATCTATGCCGAATCCCACCATGTGTGCTTCAGCCAACAAGGACGTGCTTTTCCTTGGGTTTCTCTTTGATCAGTCACGCTGCCCGGCACAACGTGGCAGTGTGTGTGGTTTGTCTCCCTGGTCCCATCCATTTCAGCGGAAAACTCTGCATTGACATGTCCAGGTTGCAGCTTTTACAGGTTTGTCATGTTTCATCTGAATCCTGTCACTTAAGATATAAATCTTCATTCAGTTTGCCAGCTTCAGCAGAAAAGAAGTGGAATTGGAATGCTACTCCACCCTCTATATGATAGATCCCACCCTTGGAGTTTGGGCGTGAACACGAAGCTAGTGTAATTGAAACATAAAATCTGAAGTTAAAACTTACATGGCCTTTGATGTGTAATTGTGATTTCACCTTTCTCCAGAAGTTCCTTTTCAACATTTCTATTTCAGTGATCGAAGTCCAAGTCACCTTCAAAGTTGCCTCGTGTTATCAAGCTGAGTAACAAATGTGGTAATACACTGTTAATATACAAGAAAGCCTTTTTGGCTTTATTTAATTGTCAAAGTCTGCTATAGCTCCAACCCAAATTTCAAGATTTTGCCCATTTTCTTAACTAAACCATTTGTTAAGTCAAAGGGTCTGAGAAATTCCCTTACACTTTTCTAACATTTACAGCATCTTGACCTTTGCTGCTTCTGTATAGAGAGCCATGGTGATAAACCTTCTTTCCCCCTAAATAAAGAGTCTACTCTTTGCTGGGTCCTAAAGCTTTAAATGATATTCCATCCCATAAAATTTTTCTTAGAACTCTGTTCTAGTCACCCCACACACGTACAAGATGCAACTTCTTTTATTTCATTCTCTAAAAATTTTTTTCAACTTAATTGGTTTGTTTCCAAGTTCATGATCCTTATTCATTGTTCTTCACTCAGCCAGTTTTTTTATTTGGTTGTACTTTCTGAAAATGGATTCCTTGAGTGGGGTCTTGTAAAAACTGGTCTTGCATCCTGTTTAAATATTTCCTACCATCAGTTACAAAGCAAGCATGCTTTATTTCTGGAAACTAACCAGCAACACAGTCCATGCAGTGGAGCAAACTGAACAAAGCTTTACTTATGTGCTGGTGGGAAATCATCAAGACCTTCACAGTAAACTAAGGAATTAACCTGTTAAAAACTCAATTTTAGATTTCTCTATCCTCCTACTGAGCCTGATAATGCATTAATGAGAAACAGCCTGAACGTTACTGACAGTTATTTTAAGGCTGACTTCTGGGCTGCATAGATGGAAATTTACCCCTTCAAAATTACTAGATACAAAAGGGGCAGAACTACATACTCCTAAAAGTCGAGTTGGGTTTTGCTAAAAAAATGTTTTTACAGATTCTAAAAAATAAAATATGTGCTTGATAGAAGATGTCAATTTTATGGCAATAAAAGTCATCTTTACATAACACAGGATATAACCAAGGGCTCTGGAGACAATATGCTGTATCTACCAAACCATACAGCAGGGGTGATACTTTAATTATAAAGATAAGAAACTGAAACTTGGAAGGGTGCCTGGCTGGCTCAAGCAGTAGAGCGTGCAACTCAATCTCAGGGTCATGAGTTCAAGCCCCATGTTGGGCCGAGTGATTACTTTAAAAAAGGAAAAAGAAGAAAAGAAACTGAGACTTAGGTAAAGTAATTGGCCTAAGGACTCAGCTCCAGAATAAACAGAGGTAAACACAGAAAGTGCTCTTCCCACTTGCTACTTGTCTTCCAGAATGGGGCTGCAGTATCTCATCAGAGTTCAGTTCCCCAACGGTTCTCCCTTCACAGAAAGTTCTTAGGGAGCACTGCATTTTGTTCTACAATGCCAAGTGATTTGCTTTTCTTTTCACATCTCTTTTACAAAGGGATCTACAAATTAGAAAGTATTGAATATGAATACTGTGTCAAGACTGAAAACTGTGGCAAAGAAACTCCTAAAATCTCTTTTTTACAACTATAGGTCTCATGTCAATATCTCTTACTTAGCTGCGTTTTTCAAAAGGAGAATCTGTTCTCTCAATGAACGTGGCTTCCTCCAAGTGAAAATACTCAGATATAGACTGGCATCCTATCTCACCACAGAAGTAGGTGTTTATTAGCAAACCCTTCTGTGCTCTTGTTCAGTATACTGATAAGTTGCTAGCAATCAACTAGAATGTTGGAAAACCCCCATCAAGATTTCAATTTTACAGAAAGTACCCAAAATTCCACCAGTTTTGCATCACAAAGTAGTGGTTAAAGTAAAGTTTTGAGTAAAATGCCATGTGTGTGGTTTTTGTGGGTGGTTGCAGCTCAAAACGACTATTAGGCCTCATCAGTTACCTATTGGGGAAAGCGATGATGGCAACTATAAATCAAGACAATTATGATCAGAACATTTTTCCTTCTTTGGTATTCTATACCACATTAGCAATTCTTGCAGCCTGGAGGCAATTCAGAACCATAACTAGCCTAGTCTGGACCCCAAATCCTGTCAAAATAAAAAGGTAGATCCCTGATGAGTTTTGACATTTGGTCAACTCCAACAATGTTTATGGAATATGAATTCTCCAGGTGCTGGTATTTTAAACTAATTTGGCAAAACAAATCTCTAGCTTACTGGGGCACTACATTAAAATAAAAAAAGAAAGAAAGGAAGAAAGAAAAAAAAATTTACCAAAGGAGAAACCTAAAATACTTTAAGGTCATGACAAACCAGTGTGAAAGAGAATCCTAACACCTAGAAGTGAAACTGCATCATCCACCCAGCCTGGAAAGAAAAAAGAAAGCTAAAAACCACTACAGAATAAGAATGCAGAGTTTGAGAAAACCCCTAAGGTGAATTCTGAACAACAACAAAAAAAAGAGCCCCCAACCTAAGAAGTGCATACTGTATGCAAGAACCGCTAATGGAAAGAGTTCGCCAGCACTTCTGTCCTTACCTCACCAAAGATGGTTGGTCCCATGTAAAGAATGGAACTTTCAACAATCCAGGAATGTAACTGTTCACTCCAGACCTCAAGTTATTTCAGCCTTTTTCACATGCTCGTCAGCTGTAGCATCTGGTCAAGTCTTGTCAGAAGCGTTCTGTAAACGTTCTCAGGAAGAAAACGATGGAGATGTGGTGTGAAACTGGGACAAGGAGCCCCGAAACACACAAGGCTTGGAGGCTAAGCACGAATTTATTCGGAGCCCACACGGCGACGGTGGGATGAACACAACAAGGACCTTGATGTTGGTCAGAGCAGCTCTACCACTTCAGCACTATGACTCTGAGCAAATCCTTAAATCGGTGTAATTGTCACCTCCCCCCAACCCCCATCTAAAGAATGGATGTGTCACCACTTTACTTCTTTGGACAAGAACGAACATTAAAAACAATGTATGTCGAGTGACTAGTATATATCCGACACATGCTCTTTCCTGTTCCTTTGCAACATAATCACTTCCTTTTTCTCATACCTATCCATAGTCTCAGCTAAATATTAAATGACCAAAGCTGCTTTCTGTTCCTACTCAATGGGCCTGATAATACCATGGGATCCTAAATTCTCACGTCTTAACATGAAACACTGGGGTCATACTGAGCCATTTTCTCAAAGTGTATCTCTAACATCCAAATGGTGTTTTAACTACCAGTCTGAACCGAATTTACACAGAAAAAAAAAAACTATCATAGCTCATGACTTCCAGATAATTACTCTTATATTCATGATCAGTGTTGAATTCAAATCTGACTTTTCAAAATATTCTTCAAGGAAAGAGTTTTTATCTTCTGTATGATCATGTGTTTCCCTTCTTTACGAAGTGCCTTCACCTACATCCACATTTACACCTTCCAACCTTGGTCAGTAGATTATTCTTCCTGACATCTGCATGCTCCTAAGTTGTACTATCTTTCATTTAACATTCAAATGCATATTTTAGAACAGATCTCACATAACTGTTGGGACCCAGCACTCTCCTTAATAATTTCAAGGATCCGGGCCCCCTGGGTGACTCAGTCAGTTAAGTGTTCGACTTCAGCTCAGGTCATGATCTCACGGTTCGTGGGTTCGAGCCCCGCGTCGGGCTCTGTGCTGACAGCTAGCTCCGAGCCTGGAGCCTGCTTTGGATTCTGCGTCTCCCTCCCTCTCTGCCCCTCCCCCACTCACACTTTGTCTCTGTCTCTCTCTTTCAAAGATAAACAAACCTTAAAATTGTTTTTAAAAAATAATTTCAAGGATCCTACAGAGGGTGCTAAAAAGTTCTCAATGATTCCTTGTTACTTTTGATCCTAAACCCCAACTGCAAACCAATTCTCATCATCTCCCTTCTATTTCACTTCACCCCTAATGCTGACATAGCCCTCCCTGCTCAGTCTCCAAAACACATAAACATTTGGGTGTCAGGCAAGCACATCTTTGCTGGACAAAGATTATAACAGCGAATAGGAAACTACTTAAAATAGAGAATCAGACATCAAAGCTCATGCCCCCTTCCTTCTCGGCCACTGGAGGAGCAACTTCTCATGTCTACTCTACTGCTAGGGCCCACTCTCTCACCACTCCTGCCTGGAACAAAAGAAAAATAAAATTCCCTCCAGCCTCAATTAAAAACAAAAAATTATTGTTTTTTTATGCAGAGCAATTTTAGCCCCCAGGTCCCAACCACTCCTATATAAATTAGCCCTTTACCTTGACTAAACTAAAAAAAACAAAAACAACAACAAAAAAAACAACAAAAAACCCAAGAAAAGAAAACTATAAATCGATTGTCCTTAGCTTCCAACTCAAAAAGCAACCAACTTTTTAAAATTGCATTTTTTTCTTGGGAGGAGCACTAGGTATTGTATGTAAGCGATGAACCATGGGAATCTACCCGCAAAACCAAGAGCACACTCTATATGCTGTATGTTAGCCAATTTGGCAATAAATTATATTTTTTAAAAAAATAACGAAATTTTAAAATAGCCTTTTTTCCTTCCTGTACATCCCTATCTTATAGAAGAAAAAAAATCAGTGCAGAAAGGTCAAGTAATATGGCCAAACTACAACATCAGACCTGGGAATCCAGGGCAGATCACAGACACACTCTTCTCCATGCCCCTGCTTCACCGCACTAGGTGCAGGCCGGCTCATAAGGTGCTGGGGACTCCACTTCTTCCTTGTCCACCTGTTTGGGGGAAGATCTCCACACACCAGATACAAATCCTAAGAGACACAAAGGAAAGTAAAAGTTCTTAAGGGTCAGGGCTGCACTAGTTCATTTCTGAATCGTAGGTATCTAACACAGGGGCTCAAAACATTGATGGGGGAAAATTGTCTTTGCAAATCTTCACAAATCTGCTTGATGGTTTCGGAGCCTAGACCAATTAGGAGTCTTTCAATAAAGAAGGAATATCTAGCAGTGGCCCAAAGGGAGTTATATTTAGAACAAACTATCAGTCCCTACTCCTGCTGCTGCTAACTGATCCTTTAATCCTGCAACTAACCCATTTATCCTAATGCTTTGGCTCCAACAGTCCCTCTTCACAACTCTAAACCAACTTCCACTGCTCCCCCTAATCAAGTAACCCCATCTCTCCCTTCTTTCAAATTCTAACAGGTTAATGTGATTGTGTGGTCTCCATGAAGGTATAAATACAGACTCACGTGTGCTCCCACACTCCTCTCTCCGCCAAACCCCCGTGTCTAAGAACCCCATAAGACACACTCCCTCCACAACCCATGGACTGCAGCAGTTCTCAGATTATCCCAGAAGCGACAGAGCACAATTTAGGTAACAGAAGGAAATTATGGCCATTTTAGGTAACAAAGAATTATGGTTCATTTACATATGAACATACATACAACATGAACGAGTCTCAAAAGAATTATGTTAAATAAATGAAGTCATATTCAAAAGGCTACATTCCTGGGGCGCCTGGGTGGCTTGGTTGGTTAAGCGTCCGACTTTCGCGTAGGTCATGATCTCGCGGTTCGTGGGTTCGAGACCCGCGTCGGGCTCTGTGCTGACAGCCAGCCCAGAGCCTGGAGCCTGTTTCAGAGTCTGTATCTCCCTCTCTCTCTGACCCTCCCCTGCTCACGCTCTCTCTCTCTCTCCTGGAAATAAATTTAAAAAAAAAACAAAAAAACAAAAGGCTACATTCCTGTGTCAGTCCAGGTATATGACATTCTGGAAACAGCAAAACGACAGGGACAGAAATCAGGATCAGTGGTTGCCATATACAGGAAGTATGAGAAGGAGATTTATTACAAAGGGACACTAGGGAAAATATATTAGGTGATGGAAGAATCTTCTATGTGTTGGTTGTTACATGACTACATAAGCTTTTCAAATTTCATAGAACCATTAAAACAGGTAAATTGTACCTTAGTAAACTTGACTGAAAATTTTGTAAAAAACTAGTTGGGGGGTGGGGTGGGTAAAAGGGCCAGGTCCACGATTTTGCAGCTTTCTTTTTTAATGTTTACTTACTTTTGAGAGAGAGACAGAAACAGAGACAGAGACAGAGCATGAATGGGGAAGGGGCAGAAATTCCACAGAATCTGAAACAGGCTCCAGGCTCCAAGCTGTTTGCACGGAACCCAACGCTGGGCTTGAAGCTACGAACTGTGAGATCATGACCTGAGCCAAAGTCAGATACTCAACCGACTGAGCCACCCAGGTGCCCCAAGAATCTGCATTTTTCATTTGCTCCCCAGGTAATTCTGACGCAGGCTGTCCATGTCCAGAGTCTGAGGAGCACTGCTCACGTCTGGGCTACATCACAAGACCTTTCTCCTTTCTGGCACATGCAATGTGCACACTTTGGGAACAGAGTATCATTTGACAGAGTTGAGTAGGAGGGTAAGAGCAAAAAAAGTATGCTCACTGGGGAGCAGTGTGTGTTACTGCTTAGAAAAAACTGTGTTCCAGAACTTGCAAATGGATAGTCCCATAGTTATGCTGCATTCATTTTCTACTGCTGACCTAACAAATCACCAAAAAGTTTAATGGCTTAAACAACACAGCTATACTTCTGGCTGGCTAAGTCTGAAATGGCTCCGAAGACTGCTTCTAGACGCCTTAGGTGAGAATCCACCTGTTTGCCTTTGTTGCTTCCAGAGGCACCCCAGTTCCAAAGCTTGTGCCTGGCGCCCATCTCCAAACCTGAAATGGCCAGTCGGGTTTTCCTATCTCAAATTCCTCAACATAATCACATCTGCAAAAACCCTTTGCCATGTATGGTAACATATTCATAGGGTTCAGGCATTAAGTTGTGGATGTCTTTAAGGGGGCCTTTATTCTGCCGACCATATATGCCTAAGCTGAGTCTACGCAAGCACTTAGGTTTAAGACAAGAACAGCAAATCACCCATCTGTTTTCAAGCTTAACTGATTTGAATACAACGAGGAAGATCACATTTTCTTATGGTCCAAAAAGGCTAAAAAGTCAGTTCATTAACATGATCACAGAAACTGACAAAGCCTAAGATGGGTATGTTGCTTCCTTTTACCTTCACTATTGATACTCTTGGACAAACAGAACTCTACAAGAGCTGTGCTTGCGTTTTCAGACACACAACATCTTATTTTCCTCAGTTTTACTTGTGAGGATTAACACTTTAAAAATAAGTAATACCTACTTAAATTTTAAAAAAAAAAAAAAAAGAGTGGGCCATAAACTTCCCAGTCAATACCGTTTGTTGAGGGGGGTCAGGAAGGAAGGTAATACCTGGATAAGATTTTTAAAATTTAAATTATATGCCATCCTCTTCTTCATTGGTATCTGTACAAATATTTTGCTTACTATTTTATTTCTTTTACTATTACTGAATTTTTAAAGTTTCATTTTTTTTTATGTTCTGGTTGCCAATTCTTTATCAAATGTACGTTTGGCAAATACTTGTTTTCCTGGTCTCTGGCTTGTCTTTTTATTTTCTTAGCACAGCTCTTCAATGATCCAAAGTTTTTAATTTTGATAAAACCTGTTTATCATTTTCTTCTTTTGTGCTTCATGTTTTTTGTGTCCTAAGAAATCTTTGTCTAAGATCCCAAAGCTTCTTCTCCTATGTTTTCTTCCAGAACAGCAGTGTACAATAAAGCTTTCTGTGATGATGAAAATGTGCTATACTCCAAGCTAACCAATACACTAGCTATAGCTAACCACACATAGCTACTGAGGACTTGACATGTGGCTAGAACTAAGAGCTGAATTTTAAAATTGTATTTAGTTTTAATTATTTAAATTTAAATAGCCACATGTAGCTACCATATGGACAGGAAGTTCTAGAAGTGTTACAGTTTTGATTTTACATTTTGGTCTATGATACATTTTGAGTTAATTTTTGTATGTGTTTGAAGTATGGATCAGGGTTCATTTTTTTAAAATATGGACGTCCAATTCTTCTAGCATCATTTTGCGAAAAGACCATCTTTTACTCCAGTGATTTATCTTGGCACCTTTGGCCATGTTGCTGTTTTTTTCTGGACTCTGGATTCTGTTCCATTGACCTGTGTGTCTACCCTTTCACCAGTATCACCTTGTCTTCACATATGGCCAACTGATCTTCAACAAGGGCACCAAGAATACAAAACAGAGAAAGGACAGTCTCTTTATCAAATGGTGCTGGAAAACTGGAAATATGCACGCAAAGGAATGACACTGAACTCTCATCTTACACCACACACAAAAATAAACTTAAATGGATTAAAAATTCAAATATAAGACCTGAAACTGAAAAATTCTAAGAAAAAAAAAACATAGGGAAAACCTTCATGACACTGGTCTTACCAATGATTTCTTGAATGTGACACCAAAAGGATAGGCAATACATGAAAAATAGACTGGGATGACATCAAACCAAAAAGCTCCTATACAGCAAAAGAAAAAAAAAAACCAGTAGAGTGAAAAAGCTATCTATCAAAAGGGAAAAAACGTTTTGCAAATTTTTAAGAGATTAATATCCAAAATATGTAAGGAACTCCTGCAAGTCAAAAGCACAAGAACACAACTAATTTTATTAAATATGGGCAAGATTTGAATAGAGACTTTTCCAAAGACATACAAACGGCCAGTAAATACATGAAAAGGTGCTCAACATCATTAAACATCAGGGAGATGCAAATCAAGACCACAATGAGGTAACACCTCACACCTATTAGGATGGCCATTATCAAGAAAACAAAGTAATGAGTGTAGACAAGAATGTGGAGAAACTGGAACCCTTGTGCACTGCTGGTGGAAATGTAGAATGGTGCAGCCACTATGGAGAACACTCTGGAGGTTACTCAAAAAAATATTAATACAACTGCCATATGATCCAACAATCCCACTTCTGGGTATTAAATCAAAAAATTTGAAATCATTTTCTCAGATATATCTACACTTCCAGGTTTACTACAGCATTGTTCACAATAGCCAAGGGCAGAAACAACTTAAATGTCTGTTGAAAGATGAATGGATAAAGAAAACAGAGTATAAAGAAAACCTAGTGTATACAAACAGTGGAATATTATTCAGCCATGAAAGGAAGGAAATCCAGTCATATGCCAGAAAATGGATGGAGCTTGAAGGCATTATGCTAAGTAAATAAGCCAGGAATGGGGAAATATTGAATTCCACTTATATCAGGTATCTAAACTGGTTGAAGTGATGAAAGCACTCAATACAACAGTGGTTGCCAAAGTCTGAGGAGAGGTGGAAATAAGGAGTTGCTATTCAATGAGTATAATCTTCCCATCATGCAAGATGGAAAAGTTCTAGAGATCTGCTGTACAACACTGTACCTACAGTTAACAATACTGTGTTCTACACTTAAAAATTTATTGAGGGTAGGGGCACCTGGCTGGCTTAGTTGGTTAAGCGCCCGACTCTGGATTTCAGCTCAGGTCATGATCTCACAGTTTGTGAGTTTGAGCCTCACACCATCAGTGTGGAGCCCGCTTGGGATTCTCACTCCCTCTGCCCTCTCCCCCTGAAAATTAAATAAAATTTAAAAACAAGCAAAAAAAAATTACTGAAGGTAGATCTCATATAAGGCGTTTTTGTTTAAAATAGTTTTTAAAAAAATCACATGGTCTTAATTACTGTAACTCTACCATAAGTCTTAAACTCAGGTAGCATCAGTCTTTCAATTTTGCTTTTCTTTTTCAACATTATTTTGGCCATAGTAAGTTCTCTGTCTCTCTAAATAAATGTTGGAAATTGGCTGTTAAACCACAGAAATATAAAGGATTTTAGAAGGCTACTACAAAAAACTATATGCCAACAAACTGGACACCCTATAAAAACAAAATGGATAAGTCCACAGAAACATATAGTCTTCCAAGACTGAATCATGAACAAATAGAAAATCTGGGGAAAAAAATTAGTAAATAGAAATGAAACTAAATCAATAATCAAAAAATTCAAGTCTAGGAACAGGTGGCTTCACAGGTAGATTACACCCTTTAAAAAAGAGTTAATACCTATCCTTCTCAAACTATTCCAAATAATGAAAAAGAATACTTCTAAATTCATTCTAAAAGGCTAGCATTACTCTGATACCCAAACCAGACAAAAACACTACAAAAAAGAAATATCCCTGATGAACACATATGCAAAACTCAACAAAATATTAGCAAATGAATTCAACAATACATTGAAAGGATCATTCACCACAATCAAGTAAGATTTATGCCAGGAATGCAAGGATGGTTCAAGATCTGCACATCAATTAATGTGATATAAGTTATTTACAAGATAAAGGATAAAAATCATATGATCATCTCAATAGATGCAGAAAAATTATCTGAAAAAATTTTGTTTCATGATAAAAACTCTCAACCAAGTGGGTGTAGGGGGAACATACCTCAACATTATAAAGGCCATATACAATAAACCCACAGCTACCATCATACTCAATGGTGAAAAGCTGAAAGCTTTCTTCTAAGATCAGGAACAAAACAAGAATGTCCACTTTCACTACTTTTATTCAACATTGTACTGGAAGTTGTAGCCACAGCATCAAAGTAAAATGAATAAAATGTATCCAAAATGGTAATAAAAAAGTAGAATTGTCACTATTTGCAGATGATATGATACTACATATAGAAAACCCTAAAGACTCCCAAAAACTATTAGAACAAATGAACTCAGTGAAGTTGGAGGATACAAAATTAACACACAGAAATCTGTTGTGTTTCTATATACTAATACCACACTAGCAAAAGAGAAATTAACAATTCCACTTACATTAAAGAGAAATGAAATACCTAGGAATAAATTTAACCAAGGAGGTGAAAGATCAGGACTCTTAAAAGTGTAAGATACTGATGAAAGAAACTGAGTAAGACACAGATGAAAGCAAAGGTACACCATGTTCATGGCTGGAGGAATATTTTTTAAATGTCAATATTACCAAAAGCAATCTACAGATTCAATGCAATCCCCATAAAATACCAATAAATTTTTCACACACTAGAACAAATAATTCTAAAATTTGCATAGAACTACAAAAGATCCCAAATAGCCAAAATAATTGTGAGAAAGAATAAAAAAGATGGAGGTACCACCCTCCCAGATTTCAAACTATACTACAAAGCCACAGTAATCAAAACAGTATGGTATTGGCATAACAACAGACAAATGGATCAATAGAACAGAAACAGGCAGTCCAGAAATAAACCCATGCTAAGGTGGTCAATCTCTGACAAAGGAGGCAAGAATATACAATAGGGAAAAGAAACTCAATGAACAGTGTTGAGAAAATTGTACCACTACACAGAAAAGAATGAAACTGGACCACTTTCTTACATCATATACAGAAATAAACTGAAAATGGATTAAAGACCTAAATATGAGACCTGAAACCATAAAACTTCTAAGAAAACACATAGGCAGTACACTCCTGGACACTGCTCTTACTAATGTTTTTGGACCTGTCTCCTCAGGCAAGGAAACAAAGCAAAAATAAACTATTGGGACTACATCAAACTAAAAATCTTGTGTACAGTGAGGGAAACCATCAACAAAATGAAAAGGCAACCTACTGAATGGGGCGAAATATTTGAAAATGACATATCTGGAAGGGGCTAATACCCAAAATATATAAAGAACCCATACAACTCAATGCAAAACAAACAAAAACCCCAAACTCGTTTAAAAAATGTGTAGAAGATCTAAATAGACATTTTTGCAAAGATATACAAAGGGCCAACAGACACATGGAAATATGCTCAACATCAAGAATCATCTGGCAAATACAAACCAAAACTACAATGAGATATTACCTCAAACCTGTCAGAATGGCTAGTATCCAAAAAAAGTAACAAGTGTTGGTGAGAATGTGGTGAAAAGGGAACCCTCATGTACTGTTCACAGGAATTTAAACTGGTGAAGCCACCATGGAAAAGAGTATGAAGTTTCCTCAAAAAATTAAAAAGAGAAATAACATATGATCCAATAATTCCACTTCTGGTTTACCAGAAGAAAATGAAAACACTAATTGAAAAGATACATACACCCCTATGCTTCCTGCAGCAGTATTTACAATAGCCAAGATATGGAAGCAACCCAGGGGACTGTCCATAGATGAATGGATAAAAAAAATGTTGTAGATATGTATGTGGAACATCACTCAGCCATAAAAAGAAATGAAATCTTTCCATTTGCAAAAACATGGATGAGCCCACAGGGTATTGTGCTAAGTGAAATAAATTAGACAGAATAAGATAAATACCATATGATTTCACTCATATGTTAAATCTAAAAAACAAATGAACAAACAAAAGAGAAACAAAGTCACAAATACAGAGAACCAACTAGTGGTTGCCAAAGTGGAGGCGGCCAGAGGGATGAGTGAAACAGGTTAGGATGATTAAGATGTACAAAGTGCCAGTTATACAATAAATAACAGAGCTCTGGAGGCACATGGGTGGCTCAGTCAGTTAAGCGTTGGACTTCTGCTCAGGTCATGATCTTGCAGTTTGTGGGTTTGAGCCCCGCAGCTCGGAGCCCGGAGCCTGCTTTGGATTCTGCGTCTCCCTCTCTCTCTGCCCCCTCCCATTCATGCTCTGTCTCTCTCAAAAATAAATAAAAATATTTTAAAAAGAATAACAACAGAGATCTGAAGTATGGCAATAGCGAATACAGTCAATAATATTGTAATAACTTTGTATGACAGATACAACTATACTTAAGCATTTCCTGAAGTATATAAATGTTGAATCATTATGTTGTGCACCTGAAACTAATATAATATTCTATGTTGGCTACATTGCACTTGAAAATAAATTTTTGAAAGAGCCTGATTTCCACAAAGAAGACTACTAAGACTGTGATTATTATTTCACTGAACCTATACAGTCTTATCAATTTGGTAAGAAATGACATTTTGACAATATTCATTCTTCCAGTCCACGACCACAGTCCACTGCTCCACTAATTTAGATCTCCTTTTATTTCTGTCATCAGTTTTGTAGTTTTCAGCATAGAAATCTTGCATGTATTTTGTTACATTTATCACAGTTTTAACTGTTTAGATATTATAAAAAGCACTTAAAATTTTTTAAGTTCAAAATGTTTCTGTCAGAAAAGTAGGATTAATTTTCATCTATTGACCTTGTATCTTGTTACCTTGCTAAACTTCCTACCAGATACAGTACCTTTTTTGTGAATTCTTTGGAATTTTCTACATAGACAACCAGACTATCTACCAATAAAGGCATTTTATTCTCCCTTTCCAACCTGAATGCCTGTCAAAGAGGCAATTCCGTTATCTTCTCTAAAATTTTTTCATTTCTTACATGAGTTAAGCAATTATCTTTATCAAAGTGATATAGGACAATTAGGTGAAAGGAGATGGAGTAAAAGCATTTTGTAAATCAAACAATGCTACAACATATATATATATGTGTATATCATTATATACAACTATACATGTAGGTATCATAAACTAATCCATGGTGCCCCAACTCTAATGGCTTATTTTTATCTAGCAATGCTCTCTAGTACTAATTTCCTATGTTTTCAAATTTAGTTTTTTATTTTAAGGCAATAGAGGATAAACAAATTTACCTTTCGTTTTCTGAAGTAAAAAACCTCTGTTTGAACTTTTATAAACCAATATCAACCTTATTAGTAAAGTCTTAAGTATCCGCTATGTGATCCTTTTATTAAAGTAAGAAAATAATCAGTTTTGGCTAAAACCCACACTAACATCGCAACATTTAATAATTTCATTTGAGACAAATTAAAAACTAAAATGTTAAAATGATAAAGAAAACAGGTATTTCTTGGGATGCCTGAGTGGCTCAGTCAGTTGAGCATCCACTCTTGATTTCAGCTCAGGTCATGATCCCAGAGTCCTGGGATCAAGCCCTGAGTCAGGCTCTGTGCTGAGCATAGAGCCTGCTTGAGATTTCCCCTCCCTCTCAAATAAATAATAATAAATTAAAATTTTAAAAAAGTATTTCTCAAAGAAACAATTTAAATATCCAGGATTTCGGGGCGCCTGGGTGGCTTAGTCGGTTAAGCATCCGACTTTCGCTTGGGTCATGGTCTCGCGGTTCCTGGGTTCAAGCCCCGCTTCGGGCTCTGTGCTGACTGCCAGCTCAGAGCCTGGAGCCTGTTTCAGTCTGTGACTCCCTCTCTCTCTGACCCTCCCCTGCTCACGCTGTCTCTCTCTCTCCTAAAAATAAATAAAACATTTAAAAAAATAAAATAAATAAATATCCAGGATTTCTATCACAATTGACAAGTCTAAGTTTTCAGGAAGCTTTTCTCTTTAAAAAAACAAAAAACAAAACAAAACAAAAATAACAGAGAAAACAAGATCATAAGATTCTTAAGGTAGAGGAACATGTAAAAATGCTGTTTTATTCCCCAGTGCCCAATATGGTGAAGTAATGGATATAAATTATATATACAGGGGCACCTGGTTGGCTCAGTCAGTTAAGCTTCCGACTCTTGGTCTCAGCTTAAGTCTTGATCTCAGGGTCATGAGTTCATGCCCCACACTGGGCCTGGAGCATACTTAAAAAATAAAATGATGTATCTAACCTGTCAATATAAATAGTACGTGCTCAACAAATGTTTATTATAATTGTTACAGTTATTTCAGCATACTATACTGTGTTAATAATGTATGTTGAACTGAAGTAGCAAGTGAGACCAGGGACAACTAATTCTTTAAAGCCAATTTCAGGAAACCGGAACATTAACAGGCTCACTCTACATGTGTTTACAACATTAAAATGAAAAATTGAAAATAAATGAGAAAGTCAAATCCTGGAATCTCTCATATGCTTTCAATTAGCTAGCATCAATCAAATGGCTACTTTTTTCAGCAAAGACCTATGTGGAGACAAGCCATTGCTTCAAGCAAACATCTCCCATTCACTCAACAGGTCAAGATCAATCAGCTATTTATACATACTTGAGACACAAGGCATCACATACTATGTACAGTCATGGTAGGCTTACAAAAAACTGGTCATATTCTGGCAAAGCATGTTGTATGATAAACAGACCATAAACAGAAATTATCACTGGCATTCAAGGGGCAAAATCCAGCTGGGCTTCCTTATCCCTAATCCCAGTTTCAGCTGCAGGTTTTTTCCAGAAAGAACAGTAGCTTGATTTACTCAACACTCTGCTGAAGTCAGGGTGTGGTCACCCTTCTCCAAATAATATTACAAATGGATTTTCCCTGAACTCTTGTAGCAACAGGATCTTAAAGCAGTTACTGGTAAGAAAAGGTGAGATTAAGGTCAAAATGCGTGTCTATAAAAAAGTAATACATAACAGCTTTTAACCACCTAGAGATGCTGGAGGCAGGGGTATTATGGAGACCAAAAGAAAGGTAAAAACAGCACAGAACACGATTATTTTTTAGGCTTTCAACATTGAGCCACAGTAACAGTTGAAGAATATGTTTTTGCCAGCTTTCCTGTGAAGTACTGACAGTTTCATCCCAAATTGTTACAATACACTATTAACCGCCCGAAATGCAAATGAATCATTTTCCTTCTTGATCATCAGAACTGGTCTAAATGTAAGAATTCAGAAAAATCAATTAAACATTTTCTTTAGCGGTTCTAAAACACTACCAACTAGAGATTCAGAAAGGCTCAGAAGCCTTTTTCTAAGGCAGGGAGAGAGGAATGTGCTTAATAAATTAATAACTGCATTCCTTCACTCTGGCTAGCCTAGAGAATAAAAATCAACCTCTGTTCTGCGGGTGTGCACCCCGGGCTCCTACACTGCGCCTGTATTCCCCCAGACATTTCAGCTGCTTTGAAATGAGCAAACTGACTGCACAGCCCTGTGCGCTGCCTCAGCCTCTAACTCGTGTCAGGAGCTACTATGTGCCCCGGACAACGACGTTTAACCACTGCACACTATCTTTTCATTATCTCTGAAGCACGTTTTATGCCCTGATAAGGAAACTGAGGCCCAAGCTCACATAGGCCGGGTGGCGGAACCCACCAGGGCGGGGGCACTCCAAAGCCCTGGCACTCAACCACCCTGAAACTTTGATCTTCAGTGCCTGAACTAGGCACCTGCTTTCCCTGAGGGCAAGGGCATGGCTCAGGTGCTCTAAATACTCACTAGGCAAGGAGTTATTGTGACGTGAAATTTCTGTTCTTCATGGCCACTCTCAGGTCGCAAGCCCCCTGAAGGAGTGGGGAAACTGAGGCCCAGGCCAAGTGACTTGCCAGGGATCAGAGACCGCAATGGACACACAGAAGCCTTAGAGGGCTGATCTTTGCGAGTCTCAACGTTGTTGTGTAACACGGCCCGGAGCCTCTACCTGGCTTGCCCGGCCCCAGGAACCCGCAGACTTTCAGGGGAAGGGGTCTGGGCTGGGTGCCCCCCACCCGGATCGTTTCCCGTCCGCAGCCTCCGCGGACAGGAGAACGCAGCGGCCCGCCCGGCGGCCCCACCCGCCGCCAGCTGCAAGGCACCGCGCCAGGCCTGTGTGGCCTGTTCGCAGGCACTCCCTCCTCCGCCTTCACCCCTTCACCACCTCCGCCCACGCCCCGGCCCTGCCGGCGCCTGCGCGCCCCGGCCGCAGCCCGTGGGCCCTTGAGCCGACCGCTCACGTGGGCCTCCGCGTGGCCCCGCCGCCACCAATGACAAAAGCAGGCTTCGCGTTCACCACGCCCCCTTGCTGCCCCGCCCCGAGAGCTAGCTGGACACCCAGCTGGCGCGTGTTCCTCCCTGCTCCGGCCTTGCGCAGCTTCGCGGAGTGCTGTGTGCGCGTGCGCGGGCTGGTAGAGGTGTAGGGGGCGGGGCGTGACACTCGGTTGAGGTAACTGAGGCCACAAGCTCTAGTGGAAAGCGGGGGAGGTGGGGGTGTCTGGGCAGTCCTCTGTGGGGAAAGAGCCAGTTCCCTGGAAGAGGAAGGAAGTAGGTGTCGCCGGCTGCACACACTGCCTTTTGGGGGGAGGTGAGAAAGAACTCCAGGCTTTCCCATTTTATGGCTAAATTACTCTATCCCTGATGAATTCTGTCAAGAGTAGCTACGCGAGTTTCCGTGTGAGATATGGGGGCGACTAACGAATGGATCAAGAAGATGTGGGTTATCTATATTATGGAATACTACATGGCAATGAGAAAGAATGAAATCTGGCCTTGTGTATACAGAAATGCTGATGCATAGGAGCACATGTACTCCAGTGTTCATAGCAGCACTCTCCACAATAGCTAAAACGTGGAAAGAGCCTAAGTGTCCATCAATGCACGAATGGATCAAGAAGATGTGGTTTATCTATACCATGGGATACTACATGGCAATGAGAAAAAATGAAATCTGGCCATGTGTAGCAACATGGATGGACCTTGAGGGGGTTATGCTGAGCGAAATAAGTCAGGCAGAGAAGGACAAATATCATATGTTTGCACATATAGGAAGATTAGGAGGAACTTAACGGAGGACCAAGGGGGAGAAGAAGGGGGGAAATGGTGGGGGAAAGGAAGGGAGGTAAACCATGAGAGACTCTTGAATGCTGAGAAACAAACTGAGGACTGATGGATGTGGGGGGGAGGGGGGAGATGGGTATGGAGGAGGGCACTTGTGGGGATGAGCACTGGGTGTTATATGGAAATCAACTTGACAATAAACTATCTGTAAAAAAAAATAAAAAATAAAAAAATTAAATTAAATTTAAAAAAAGAGTAGCTATGCGTGGCCCAGTAATGATCATCTACTGAGCACCGCCATGGGCCAGGCCTCTGATCTTCCAGTAGGAATAGCAGGTTCATAGAGATCATCTCATCCGAGGGCACCCACCTGGCCAGTGGCGTCCCCTGTAGGCTGGTCCTTAGGGCCCGCTTAGAACTTCTGTGACACTTAGACTTCTATTATTAACAACTCAATTACAGGGGTTCCTGTGCAGCTTTAGCATGCAGGTTTTATGAACAACGATTAAGACTGTGTCTAGCCCATGATGCTGTGTTCAAAAGCGGACACACATACCTGTGTCAGCTGCGTATATTCTTATGCCACCTGCCTCTTAGGAACACAAAATATTTTTGTTGTTTTAACACTGCTTCCAAGCTGTCATGATGGCCTCTGGCAAGATGGGACACTGCTGACACAGGACTTAGCCAAACATATGTCCCCCATTTGTCATATCCAGTAGCATGTTGCGCTTGGTTATGAGTTCCAATGGACAGTTTTTTTAGGTTGTTACCTGAATGCAAAGACTCCAGATCTGCTCCTCTACCTCCAAACATCATTTTCTTGTTAGCACAGAATGGCTCCTCCTGCCTTTCTTTCTATCTTCTCTTAGGGTGCATAGTTTTACTGAAGGTTTTTGTCAGACAGCTGTAAAAATGGGAGAAGGATTAAAGAACAATGAGATTTGAACAAATTTTTAAAAACCTTTACGCATTTGAGATCTTATGTTCTGGTTCCTCTGTGCCACTGTCTCCCCCTAAGATTTTAGAACTCATTGCTTACCGAATGCCTTTTTTTTTTTTAAGTTCATTCATTTATTTTGAGAGAGAGAGAGAGAGAGAGAGAGAGAGAGAGAGAGTGTGTGTGTGTGTGTGTGTGTGTGTGTGTGTGTGTGTGTGTGTGAATCAGGGAAGGGGGGGGAGGAGAGAGAGAATCCCAAGCAGGCTCCAACTGTCAGCACAGAACCCAATGCAAGACTCAATCCCATGACAGCGAGATCAAGAATTGAACTGAACTTGAGCTGAAGTCAACAACTGAACACTTAACTGAATGAGCCACTCAGGCATCCCTTTCCTAAATGCTTTTAATCACATCTTTCTTCATCATGTTTGGAAGATATCTTTACTGCATTTGGATTTGTATAGCCTGAGTTGAAATTTTGGCAGAAGGGAATCACTGGAAAGAGGATGTGAGGGAGACAGAGCCGTGTGTCAAGTAAAGGAAGATAAGATGCTGGTGAGGGGAGAGAACTAGAGCTTAGAGAAAGAATGAAGACAAAAAAAAAAAATAGAGTGGCAGATCTAGCAGATTGTTCTATGTTCTAATAGTAATGATATTCCTGGGCAAGAAGATGTGTACATTGTTTATGATGACCAAAAGACATTACGATCTCCTCATTTGAGGAGTCCTGACAGTTCTGGCAATAAAATAGGAAGGACATAGGAGGGTTTAATAGTTTAGTACCGGAAAGATAATCTGAGACCCAGGAGATCTCAGTGCACATTGTTTTAATGGCTCCACCCTACCCCCAAAATGAAAATCAATGGCTATGGTGATGGAGTCACTGGATAAGTCTCTGCCTAAATCTGGATGCTGTTGCTGAAATTCCTGGAGTGATACAGCCTGTAAGGGCTCAAATGCCATGTCAAACTTAGGTCCACAAGTTGGAAGGTACTAGATAACTTACTGAATGATGAGCTCCTTAAGGAGTTCCTTGTACACCTACCATAGATGGTATATGTACTGTACCTCACCAAATAATGATCCCGGATCTAGTTCAGGAGTGTCACTGTGGCAACCTATAATTCTCCTAAAATGAGGGTTTTTTTAGAATACTTGCTGAATGACTTGTGTATTTCAAAATTATAAAGATCCTGGTTGAAGACTTTTAGAAACACAAAAAATCTGGGGCGCCTGGGTGGCTTAGTCAGTTAAGCATCCGACTTTCGCTCGGGTCATGATCTCGCGGTTCGTGGGTTCGAGCCCCGCGTCGGGCTCTGTGCTGACTGCCAGCTCAGAGCCTGGAGCCTGTTTCAGAGTCTGTGACTCCCTCTCTCTCTCTGACCCTCCCCCTGCTCATGCTCTCTCTCTCTCTCTCTCTCCTAGAAATAAATAAAACATTAAAAAAAAAAAAGAAAAAGAAAAAAGAAACACAAAAAATCTTTCCGTTTGCTTCAGTGGTCTCACATCTTGCATCAGGTTCACACTGGTCAACACAATGTTTGTTAGAGTTGGCCAAATTATTTTGTCAAATCCTAGTTCCAGGATCCCTATCTCAACTCCCTTTGAAGTCCTAATGCCTCCTGCTCCCTGTAAAAGATAGTAACAACTGTGAAACAGAACAATATTTTGATTTCCCAACCCATGAGCCTGACAAGGAGGAGGCAGAGAAGGGGAGGGGGTTAGGTTGTAACAGGAACATTTCATCTCTCAAGAGAGATCATATGATGATTGATTAGGGAGATCTCACTTTAGCCAGACCACAGCTAAAGGTTAAACACAGGCTAACGATAGCCCCAGAGAAAACAATTCGAAGATTCATTAATTGTATTTCTTTTTACATCCCCTCCCACCCCCACCTTCCAGGCTTAATGTAGTCTCTTCCCTGATGAGAAGTAAAACAGGACTTTTGGAGTTCATCCCTCATTCTTCTCACCTGGCAAGCGTGCAAACTGATGAAGCATATTAATAGGTAACTTGGCCAACACCACATAGCTAGTTAGAGTAACAGAACCACGATTAGAACCACTCTCTCTCTTTAAAGACAATTACTCTTCCCATTTATCCCCCAGACAAAAGTCAGTTTCCTTCCACTTTACCCATGGATGTGCATGACATGGCATCCATCAACAAGTGGAGTCTTTCCCAGCCCTTGACTTGGTTTGTGACTTTATCTAACCAATAGAATGCAGTGGAAGTAACATTCTGGGACTTCCCAGTTCAGGCCCTAAAAGGTCTGCTTCCTGCTCTCAGGAGCCAGCCTCCATGCTTTAATGAAGCTGGACTTGACTACTGAGTGATGAGCCACTGCACATGGATGGAAAGGACACGTAGAAGAGCAGCAGACACGAGAGAGGCCTCCTTAGACCGTCCAGCCCAGCCCAGCCACAGGCTGGACGTAGCTGAATGAGTTACCCCCACCAAATCACATGGAGCAGAAGACCTACCCAACTGAACTCTACCCCAATTCCTGACCTAGAGAATCATGAGAAATAGACTACTGAAAGACCCCTACATCTTCTGCCTTATTCTGCTCACTCAATTATCACAATTAAGAAATCAGACCATGGTTAGGTCTCAGAAGGAACGTGGTCAACCAACACTTCCATGTCTCTTATCAAGACGAGGTGGTTTTCTGCTTTAAATTAATTCAGACACCAAGGCTGTAAATTAGCATATTCATTTGCTGATCAACCAATGCTGCTATGGTTATGTCATCTTATACTTAGCATTTAACTATCACAAAGTATTGTCCAGTTCTTAATGTTCTGGTTACCTCATGATGCATCAAAGACCACCAGAAAACTTAGTGGCTTAAGATAGCACCTCTCCCTACCTTGCAGTTTGGGCATGCCTCTATGAGGACAACCATGCCGCCTACTCAGCGTCAGGTAGGGCTGGCTGGAAGGCTGGCTCTCTCCCATGTGGAGATTAGTGATGGGAAGGAACCTTGAGGCTACAAGAGCTGGGCTTCTCTGAGATCACTGTATCCATGGAGCTTCCCAGGTGGTCTCCCAGCTCAGTGGCTTCAGGCTGGCTGGTGCCCTTCCACGTGTTCAGTGATCCTAAGACACAGTCCAAAGGAAGGGATCCCAGCAGGAGCTGTATCACTTTGCATGACTTAGATTTGGAAGTCAGATAATATCCTTTCTGCCCTGTAACTGGCCTACCCATATTCAAGGATATAGGCCCCACCTCTTGACGAGGAGTGTCAACCTCACACTGTTAGAAAAGCATGTGGGAAAGGCTAGGTTAGTGCTGCTGTATTTGGAAAACACAATCTCGCCTCACCCAGCTTCCAAACTCAGCATCTGAACTTCATGCTAGGAATACAGTCTTGATAGAAAGACTAATTCCAGGAGTGCCTGGGTGGCTCAGTCGGTTAAACGTCCGACTTCAGCCCAGGTCATGATCTCACGGTTCGTGTTTGAGCCCCGCATCAGGCTCTGTGCTGACAGCTAGCTCAGAGCCTGGAGCCTGCTTCGGATTCCGATTCTGTGTCTCCACCTCTCTCTGACCCTCCCCTCCTCACGCTGCCTGTCTCTCTCTCTCAGAAATAAATAAAACATTTAAAAAAGAAAAAAAGAAAGGCTAATTGCAGGAGCTCTAATTTTTTAAAATGTTATTGCTAATTGCAATACTTGTGAGAGTTCATTCATTTTCCTTATAGAGGACATGTTTGGGGGCCACAGTATATTTTCTGTTTGCCCAGAGATGTGGCTTACAACTGGGGAGAAGGGAATGTGAATAATCTACTGTTATTGCTGTTTTGTAAACCGGTGCCTACTTTTAAAAAATAGATTCACTGCTTATAGTAGAGACAAGTAAGGTATTCATAGGAAGGTTGAGACATTATGAATTTAATCTGGCTCTGGCAACCACATACTTTAAAGAAAATTCATTTTCTAGGCTCTATAAGAAGTTTTGGATGAATGCGAATAACTTAGATTTCTACACGCACATCCATGCAGCCTCACACACCACATTCATTTGGTATCTTCTACTCCTGCAAGACTTTCAGGTTCTCAACACAGTTCACCTGGTATTTCGTTTTTAATCTCGCAATACCACACTAAAGGTATGCGGTGCCTTTTAAGCTGTTGCCTAGCAACACTCAGATGCTCAGGACAGGAAGTTACGTGTGTAGTATCCCACTGTAATTTTGGTAGGAAGCATATAGTGCCTAGCACTTAGCCAAAGTGAAGTTTATATGTGAGCAGCAAACTAACTTTTCTGTTATTGCAAAAATGTGCCCCAGGACATGTACCAATCAGAAAAGAACTGTTCTATGGCATTTTGTAATTGTTTTGAAATTGTTACAAATAAAAATAAATATCCAGTAAGAATATCCATATACTCTTTGCAGATTATTGTACCAATGTTAAACACTTGTGCATCTGTGATCTGATTGCCAAACCTATTTTCTTCAGTTTACTTTCCTAAACTATGTTTTCATCATACCCGAAGATATGATTTTATGAATTTTTTTATAAATGTTTTTTTTATCTTTTTTTTATGTTTTATTTATTTCTAGGAAAGAGAGAGAGAGACAGTGTGAGCAGGGGAGGGTCAGAGGGAGACGGAGTCACAGACTGAAACAGGCTCCAGGCTCTGAGCTGGCAGTCAGCACAGAGCCCGAAGCGGGGCTCGAACCCAGGAACCGCGAGATCATGATCCAAGCGAAAGTCGGACGCTTAACCGACTAAGCCACCCAGGCGCCCCTATAAATGTTTATTTTTAATGGGAGGGGTCAGAGAGTGAGGGTGACAGAGGATCTGAAGCAGGCTCTGCGCTCAGAGCAGGCATAGGGCTCAAACTCAGAACTGTGAGATCACGCCCTGAGCTGAAGTCAACATTAGCTTCCTGGACTACCTTTGGAGATTCTATTTTTCAAGTTTACCAAATAGCTACATTGCAAAAAACTTTGGTATGTATCAAATGTTTGCATTTTAAATGGTCTCCTCAACAATGTGATTTCAAAGATTTTGCTGGTTAGCCGACTTCTAACATTTCATGCCTATAAATTCAGCATATAACTCAAAGAATCCATAACTGAACAAAAAAAATTCTTTAATAATGCGAGTTGTCACCCTTTACCTGTTTATTGGGAATTTTTCACTTATGCAGTTTATCTCCCATAATGCTGAGCAGCCCAAGATTATTTTTGCAAGCAAATGAGTGAGGGGTGAGTTTCTTCCTAGCTGAAAATGTGTTAATATTTCAGGTCATGTTCAAAGGAATGAATTTGCTTTAGAAAGTATTTGTTAGAAAAAAAGGAAATTGGGTGAGGGGGTAACTTTAATCTAGTAAAAGAAATAAAATGGCTATGAGGATACCACAGAGGACATCTTTGTCACAAGTTGATGAGATAAATTACTTTCCAAGTAGCTTAAAAAGAAAAGCCCTGTCTCATATAAAGCTGTTGGATCAACACATCTGTCCAAATAAGACAAGGGCCAGCCAGCACCCTGAGGTCCCAAGTCTGTGTGTGCGTCCCTTTAGCAAAGCCACATTAACCAAGGAAGCTGAGTTTTTAAAGTAACTACGCACTCGCAGAAATCCTAAGACAAGTAACTTTCACTTAGAGGTGAGGAAGTTACAGAAATTAATATCATTTCTTTGCATCATCCCCCCCCCCAAAAAAAAAAGTGAAGAAGGGTTTGAACCTGCCTTGTTAAAATGTTCAGCTCAAATTGAACTTGAGGCCATTGGCTGTGTGACTGGCTATGTAGACTGCCTAGCGGTATCAGATCTTTAGGGGCTCTCTGAAACCCACAAGAGTGGTTCAACAGGTGCTGCAGGTTTCCTGTGTGTTTACTCCACCCTACAGAAAGGTCCCAGTAAACTCACTTGATGGCCCTTTCCAGTCGTGGCATTGATACTGCAACTGAAACTCTGTTGAAAAACTGAAACATTGCTTGTCATTTCACCTAATGTCTCAGAGCACACTTTTTCTTCTTGGTAAAATGAAGGTCATCCCACCGGGCCTACTTGCCCATAAGAGTGTTGTGGGGGGAACAGAAAGGTCAGACAATAACATGAATTGAACATTTCCTATGATCTCTACCCTCTTAGCACATTATATGAGTTGCTCCACCAAATCTTCACAATAACTTTATGAGACAGGTACAGAGATCAAACTGACGGCTTAGAAAAATTCATTGCCTTGCCCAGGTCGTATCTGGTATGCAACAAAGGCAAGATGTGAACTGACTTATAACTACTAAGCTACTCCACCTCCAATATAAGAAAATGAAAACAACTATTGAATGGTAAAATGATAGGTCAACATCAAATATCACTATTATTAAAACTTCCTCACTGTGAACCTTTACTTAAAAGTTACAATTTGTGTGGGGGCATTTTTAAAGTTTCCATCTTTGTGGGTTTGGGGGCATGATGTTTCTATTCAGGCTTCAGATGATTTTTTAATTTTATATTTACTTTTAAATATATATACACAATCAGTATAGAAACCCCAAAAAATAGAGAAAACCCTAAATGGAAAGAAGAAAAATTATGATGGTAAGTCAAAGACAGAAATGTGTTCAGTAAGCAGCAACACCCATTTCCCAAAAAAGAAGGAGGGTTATTATAGCGCTTTACTCAGGGCAAGAACAAAGCATTTTAGTGCCATGCATATAGTTTGAACACTCATACTTGTTAAATGAGAGTCAGGGTGACATACTGACCATAGCAAATGTCATAGCTTTTCGGCTGTAAATAGATTAAAAGAATCAAAAGAATAGTCCACTAAGTAACAAAATGCTCAACAGAGGTAAGATTTGGCAGACACCTTGAGACTCTAGATTTGCTAACACTGCTGAAGAAACATTCACTTCTAAAAAATCCAAACCTAGAAGAAAGGTTCCAGTAGTATTACAGTAGTTTGCATGGGCTAGTTTAGAATGCATTTATTTGTAAAGAATGACCCGAGTATTCAGTCAGGCAAAGGTTCATTCTGGGACCAGAGCAAAGGTCAGAGAATTCCTAGAATTCAGAGTTGGAACTTGGACTTCAGAGGGACATTCTGGGACAGAAGTGTGAGTAGAAAGCGGAGACTGGCCTCTGAATGTGAGGGGTTCTCTTTCAAAGGAAGAGGATATTGCTAGAGATGAACAGATTAGGAATCATGCTACCGTGTTTTAATTAATTGCTGGAAGGAGGAAGTCTAAGACAGAAACCCAGAAGATCTCAGTCGGCTGGAAAGACTTGCAGGGACCGTGCAATGTACGCAGAGATAAAAGCAGCCCCACAGTGATGTCAAGTTATCTGCTTCTATCTCCCATTCCTGTCAAAAACGAAGGTGTTTTTTGTCTTTCCCCGAGTTCTACTGAAATTCCTTCCACTGCCAGCTTCCTGAGAGAGACTGCATTTTCATAGCACTTTCATAATATTTCCCTAGACAGGTTATCTTTCCCTAGATTTGGAAGCCACAGAGAACCTCCCAAAAGCACTACTTTTTGTTCAAATGTAATCTATCCATCCTCTGTATCACCTCCACTCCCTCTATGGCACCTTCGCTACAAACTCGGGAGAGAGAAAACTCCCAGAAAAGAAGTGATTTGAGGGCATATTGTTCCCATTCCCTACACCCTCAAAGAGCCCCCAGTGAGACTGCCCCAGTTAAGCAATTTTCTCAAGTTTATGTACAAAGTTCCTGAATCCCTTAAGTCCTACCCTTCATTATTTCCTAAACCCAAACAATCCAATTCTTGGATTCCTAGGGAACCCTTCATGAAACAGGGAAACTTTCCTGAAATGATCATTCATGTAGCCTTCCTATTTCTAAAATTCTGTTACTGGAATCATCTTAAACCCTCAATATGGACCTAACTGTTATATGGAAGAAAGCATCAACTGGCCCTCAGACAAAACCATTTGCTTATTGAATAGGGACCAAAGTCTTATCCCCTTAGGCATAAAATGTGCTTAAGAAATCCATTCATGAAAAAACCACAAGCCTTAGAATGTCTAAAATATCAGGAGAGGGAGTTTTAAATTTTAAATGTAATTGTTTTTCTGTTATACACACTAATCAGAAAGGATTTGACCTCTTATTTTCCTTAAAAATTTTTTTAAAAAAGCCTTTTCGATTTTCATTGATCATATTCAGTTTAAATGAAGAACCACTAAAATGGAATCAGAAAGGGAGATTCGTGCCGCACAGGCAACAAAGTCACTGAACAATGAAGGCCATACTGGGCACTGAAGGTTTTAAAAAGAAATATAACCTGTAATCCTGGCCTTCATCGCTTTACCACAAAATAATCACCGCTAGCTACTGTTTCGTCCATTCTCTGCCTCGTACTAGCAACTTGACAGCTCCTCTCTTCTTCCCTCTTATTCCAGTATTTCCTTTATTCGTCTGTAGGAACTATCAATTTGCTATTAACTATCAGTTATCAATTAACACCTGTAGGTGGTTTCTCTACTGTGCAGGTAGGCCCAACAAAGTGCTCTTTTTAGAGCGTGAAGAACATTTAACTAAGCATAGTATTTAAATCATCCAGTCTCTTAATCCTAATTTTGATTTGCTTATTTCCTTATCTTTGGGGGAAAAAATCACACATTGGACAATCATTTCATACAAGAAAGCAGTTCAATGATCGTATTTAATAAAATTTCTTTAAAAAGAAATTGGGGACATTTTCTCAGTAATGCTTACTTTTTCTCCCTTTTGATCATGAAAAATATAAAGCTGAGCAAGTTTGAAATTAATTTTGACTTTATGTATTCATGTTTATATGTGTTGTTATTTACAGACAAAACTATTCAGTGTAGGTGTGCCTGGGTGGCTCGGTCTTTTAAACATCTGACTCGTGATTTCGGCTAAGGTCATGATCTCACGGCTGGTGAGACCGAGCCCTGCCTTGGGCTCTGCATTGACAGTGCAGAGCCTGCTTGGGATTCTCTTTTTCTCCCTCTCTCTCTGCCTCTCCCCCACTCATGTATGCGAACCCTCTCTCTCTCAAAATAAATAAATTAAAGGAAACCTATTCAGTGTATAGTTAATGTTTCTCAAGTGATTGTATTATATTTCTGATGAGATTAGGCCAGCATTTTTGATATGTTCATTTTAATTTCAGGATCAATCATCAAAAGAAGAAAGATATTCTGATACAAACTTAAAAATTACCTTTGATTTTTTTTAAATTGCCATTTTGTATGTAGGATCCAGCTACATCCAGACTACTATCCATGTCTGATAGTAATGGAACTGCTCTCTCTTTTTTCTAGTACATCACAGAATTCTTCCCAAATTGTCAAGTAATCATTGTATTCTTATAAACAGCCAAATCTATATTAAATTCACTGTATGCTTTGAAAATTATTCAATAAACCCTATAAAAGGCTAGTGTTGACATCTCCCCCGGGGGGAGGAGATGGGGCCATTCACAGTGACAACCTAGCAAAATAACCAAGAAAAAAATATTCCAAGTTCCCATTCTATTGATTTCATTTACAGAAAGCCAGCTGGTTTCAGCATTTCCCTATCTGAATGCTAACTTCAGGCTTTTCAAGCAGACCTTATCTGATGAAGGAAAGTCAGGAATACAACTTGAGCGAGTTGTCCAGTGTCAGATGCAGCTTATCTGCCTCATGTTTACAACTGACTCATGAGATTCTGATGTCTGGAGGATATCTATTTGATCTCTTATTCTCAGCTATATAATCTTCCAGATTAAATTGCACCAGAAATAATCTGTGTACACCCCACAGAGAATAAATAATCAGACAGACATCTCTGCTCCTCTTCCTTTTCCATGGTCACACATGACTTTGCTTGTGATTATCTAAAACCTGCAGGCCTGATATTGTCACTAAAATGCTGCAATTTCACGTATTATGTAACCAGCCCACTGTGGTTTCCAAATTAAAAATATATTTTAAAAGTGACAAAACCAGCCTGCAATAAATGTGATTTAGGGTTAAGACTCTAAGTAACCTCACTGAAGGATTCTGAGGTAAATGTAATGCCTAACTGACCCATCTTTCTCTTTAAAATACATTATGTATAACCAAAAAATACTTCTGGTCTGAGTATATGGAGGTTCCCTGGGATTGAGGGGATTTCCCTTGAAATAGGTTTTTCTTTTTCACAAGATTTCAGGCTTTGTAGAATTTGCTCTGATGTGAATATTTTCACATAATTGCAAATACATTTTTTCATCTTATGTAACTTTCTAAAGATGTTGCTCAAGAGAAGCAACAAGTGCAAGGTTTGTCAATAGGAAAAACGGTATTTAAATAAGAAATTAAGGGGCGCCTGGGTGGCTCAGTTGGTTAAGCATTGAACTTCAGCTAAGGTCATGATCTCACGGTTCATGAGTTTGAGCCCCATATTGGGCTCTGTGCTGACAGCTCAGAGCCTGGAGCCTGCTTCGGATTCTGTGTCTCCCTCTCTCTCGGCTCCTCCCCCACTCGTTATCTCTCTCTCTCTCTCTCTCTCTCTCTCTCTCTCAAAAATAAATAAACATTAAAAGAAATTTTTTAAATAACAAATTAAATACTTCAGTTACCTAAAAGGAACCTAAACACAGAAACATCATGGGAACATTTTTTAGTTGAAATGTGTAATAATATATATATTAAAAAATAAAAGTGTGGAGTGCCTAGGTGGCTCAGCCAGTTAAGTGGCTGACTTCATGCCGTTCAGGTCATGATCTCACAGCTCACGGGTTCGAGCCCCACATCGGGCTCTGTGCTAACAGCTCAGAGCCTGGAGCCTGCTTCAGATTCTGTGTCTCCCTCTTTCTCTGGCCCTCCCCCACTCACTATCTGTGTCTCTCTCTCAAAAATAAATGAACGTTAAAAAAATTTTAATAAAATGAATAAAATAAAAGCATAGAAATTGATCCAAATACATATGGGATAAAAATGACATCACAAGAGAGTATGGAACTATAAACAATTAAGTCCTGGATATTATGATAACTGGGTACCATTTTAGGAGGAAACTCATATCTTATACCATGACAAATCTGAAATGGATAAAAGATGTGAAGACAAACAATAACAAAGTACTCAAGCTCTGGCAGAAAAATAAGTTACTCTCTTAATAATCCTGAAGTATAATAGTCCCTCCTAGCTATGAGTCAAATCCAAAAGCCATAAAAGAAAATATTGATGAATTCAACTACAAAAAACAAAAAACAAAAACAAAAACAAAAAAACTGCTGTAGCAAGTCACCACAGGCAATTCAAAATACAAATGATAAGGTGAGATGAAAATATTTACAGCTCATATTACTAAAGAAGACCTTACCTTCCTAATATAAAAGACCTCTTCAAAATGAGGGGGGAAAAAAAACAATTAACAGACCACCTGAAAATCTGAAAAAGAGATAAACAATGAGAAAAATGAGATGCCATTTTCTGCAATCATTCACAAAAAAAAATCCAAAAGATGGATAACACCAAGGAGAAAATATACATTCTCATATATCGCTGCTGAAATGTAAACTGGTACAAGCCCTAGGCCATTCTGGCAGTATCTACTAAAATTATTAATGATTATATTCCTTGACTAGCAATTCTCCCTCTGTGGAGATACTTGTGAAATGACCATACACAAGGTGGTTCATTATAGAGCTGTTTATTGGAAACAACCCAAAATGCTTATCCATAAGGGACGGGTTAAATAAATGATGGCACATCCATACTATACTATACAGCTGTTTTAAAAAAATAATAAATGAAAGAATTTGCATACTGATCCAAAACAGCTCCAAGAAATAGCATTCAGTAAGGGGGGGGTGGGGTGGCGGGGGGAGTGAAGGCCCAACATTGTGTGCAGTACTTTACCTTTTGTGTAAAAAGAGACAAGCCCACATTGAGATTTGCTAGTATGTGCTAAGGAACCTGTGTATTTATGCACAAGTAATAATAACTTCAAGTATTTGGTTGTTTCTGTATGTGATCTAGTGTGGCTGGGAACGGAGTGGGTAGGACACAGGACTGAGAGAAAGACACTTTAATTTCTGGATTTCTGGTGCTTTTTTTTTTTAAACAATGTACATATCACCTATTCAAAAATTAAAGGTAAATTTTATGTTACCTAATCTAAGCCTAGTAAATGATTATACTTACTCCTGATTATACGTCTCTCTAATGACACATTTTCTAAAGCTGCATGTTGTGCCAGAAATCTAAAATAAATTAGGTTTGGTTGAAATTCATTATTGAAAGAGTAAGTTGCAAAAATTATTTTAATCTCATACCTGACTTTTCTTAGTCAGTTTAGGCTCTCTGTACAACTCTGTTCTTATGCTTCAGCTTCAGATAAAAATCATGCCATTTTGCTTCGAAATATGTAAGAACATTCACTAATCAAGGAGACTAATCTTGTCACTGAAGGATTTTAATCAATTGGAAGCGTTTATAAGCATATAAACATGTTAAAGTTTTTTATGTTAAGTTTTACATATTTTACCACGTGCATAAGTGATAAAGTTTGACTCAGAAGTTAATTGGCCATCTGCATTTCTTATCCATTTTTCCTCCTTCTAAAGTGGAATATCTTACTCTTATCATAAGGTTAAAAATCATTCCTTCAAATGTTAAAATGCTGCCTTTAGCACATATCAGGATATTTTCCTGTCTGTATAAGATTCTTATAAAACCATCTTTCTCTCAGAGATCTTTTGACTTTTTACCTTTAAATACAAGAACTCTTTTTTTTTTAATTGACACGATTAAGATTTTATTCCAGTTCATTCCAAATGCAACTTAAACTTTAAAAACTCCCTTCAAACAACCTTGGTCCTCCACCCCACTCTAGTTATCTGCCCTCAACCCACCCTATGGGCATCTTTTGAAATGTTTCTCATAATTGCTAAATAATTAATTGTATAATTTGTCATTTCATGTTTGTCTCCCTGATAGAACGCAAAGATATAAACCAAATGTCTCCTATTCATCAGGGTATATTCCTCAGGCACTAAGAAAGTGTAACAGAGTGTCTTTTATATAATAGCTTCTCAATATATTTTTTTGAATAAATGAACAAATGAATTGCCTTTGTTTTTTTCCCAACAGCTTTTCATCTGTTAGAAATTCAAGGTGCTAGAGGTTAGAGACTGTTTCAAAGAAGTTGGTTACATGAAGCTAACACATAGTCGAAACAAATTATACTTTTTAATACTGTTTATTAATGAAACAATCATATATCCGTGGCAAATCTAATATTGACAGGTCCCAGTAATTCAACGTCCTTGAAGTAATAGAACTAGGCTGACCTCATTAAGCGTAATGATAAGATTTCAAAATATATTTTGCACCAATAATCCTAACAACTAGTATTTCTTACATTTTACCAATAATATCAACTAGAGCAATGGGGTGCTCCCCATCTGTACGGTGGGTTCTAGATGGAATACAGTTTATCTCCAGCAGGCAGGATTTCCATAAAGACCACCAAAATCGAACCAGCATTGGATATTAAAAATATTTAGAGACAGTACAAATGAAAAGTCTATCTTCTATTCACAATAGTTTGATTTTTCTTTGTGTTTGTTATAATGACAATTTCCTTAACCTGATGAGATAACAGATTTTTAAAGATGTAATCATGTATTTATCTTATGGTTTGCACAAGATGTACCTTTAGTACATCCAGATTTTCATAATCCATCAAACAGTTTTTCAGTATGTGTTATGGCAGGATATTCTAGAACTGCCAAGAAAAGTAAATTCACAGAGCTGCCTGCAACTCACTAACTATAACAAATTAGCATAAGCAGCCCCATTTTAGAAGGAATGGCTTTTACAAGCTACACAGAAAAATAATGTGATTTTGCATTTATATCATTAAAAACTGTCCCTGTCGTACACAGTTTCATCATAAATATTAAACATAGCCCAGAGAATTTAACACAAGGAGTTGGTCGGTTTGAGGTGGAACTTTTTAGTGAAACAGAATGGGTTGTGACCTTAAGACTAACTAAGAAAACTAGCTTAAAAGTACCTATTTTTATGGATTTTTTTCTACTTTAAAAAAATGCATATCAAATAAAACCTCTCAACACTTGTCAGCTCTCCTGTGAACATATCATATAAATGGACGCGCACCGACTGCCAGGAAAAAGGAAAGGCCAAATTACTCTCTTCCACCCATGCTGTGAAGTTCACAGAGAAATCTGTCCTAGACCCATACCAGACAGATAGCATACAATGAGCCATTTAGCAAGAACTGAAGAATGGATAAAATTCTTCAGATTTCTCTGCACAATAGCACAGATCTTCTTTTCTTCGTCACCCTCTCAACTTAAAATGCATCCGGGTGGCTGTTCACAGCACAAAACAAAGGTGAGCATTTTCAAACATCGAATTAGTAAGCTCTATTAATTCTGGCAACAAAAGTTAATCACTCCAAGAGGCAAAGAAAATTGGCTGCAGGCTTACCTTGTTTCAAATATACCCACAGTGCAATCGGTGGCTGGTGTAATACTGAAGAGGTAGTAGCATCAGCACCAGAGTAATCTAAAAACTAAAAAAGATTTAGAGTCCACTTTGTACACTATTCTGGTAAACATAGAGCCGGCAGGTTATCATTTAAAATTGACTGAAGAGTCTTATCTTTTTGCAGAACGAATACACCGTTGGCCGGCTACTGAATTTTGTGAAGGCAGTAGCTTATGATGCAGGACCATCCGTCTACCATCCGTACTACCAGCCTGCTTTAGAAGGGACGGGAGAGGGTGGGGGGCAGGACAAAAGCAGAGGTAGAGGTGAAGTTCAAGGCTTAAAGATAAATTAGGAGATGCCCGTTCTGCCACTGGACCACCACCAACCTTATTTCTCAGCCAGACACTAGATTTTCATTTAGTTGTTCGCTCTCTCTTCCTCAAACTCAAAATGTCAAACTCATCCTTCATTCTCCCAAATGTCTTCTCCCAAAGTGCTTTCCCACCTGTGTTCCCCTCAAAAGTGCAAAACATACTACAAATTTGGTAGTGACCCAGTTCTGTCCCCTGTCAATCGATCACGAAGTCCTGCTGAATCTACCTTTCAAATAACTTCAAAATGTTTTTCATTTTTTCCATCTCTACAATGGCCATCTAATTCAGGCCATACTTATCTATCTTCTCTGACAACAACCTCCTAAATTATCTCCTTACTTCTACTCTCACCATTTCCAATCTATTTTTTTTTGCATCCATATTAGTTTTTTAATATCTTTTTTAAAGTAAGTTCTACACCCAATGTGGGGCTTGAACCCACGACCCTGTGATCAAGAGTCGTATGGTCTACTGCCGAGCCAGCCAGGCACCCCAAAAATCCATCTTTTTGCACTGATTATATCATTCCCAAATTTAACACTTGACTTTCAGAGCCGTCATATGTCCTGTACTCTTATTTTGACCTCAGTTTATCTCCCTTGTTTCGTCTCAAGTCTCTCCTACACATAAACACCAAGATGCTTTGCTTGAAGGTTGCCTGAGAAGAGTGTGCTAGATTGAAACTTGGTACCCCTTGCATTTTTCCTTTCTTTTTGCCAAGAATACATTGCTTCCTCATTTGTCCAATTAGTACTACATTATCACCCTTTGTGCCCCACTGTGCAAACCCCTTCCTTCAAGAGCCTGTTCACTCACCACTAGTGCCAGTGAGCTGTTGTGGCACCCTGTGCCCAATTTTCTCACAGCACTTGGGCTGAAAGTGGCTATTTCCTCTATTCAACTGTGAGCTTCTGTGAGCTGGGTTCACTGTTCATCACTGACTGAGCCACACACATCATAGGCCTTTGTAAATAACAGCTTAATGAACGAGTCTAAGTACAATATCCAGGATAGAATCCAACTAAATGCATTTTATACAACTCATGAATAGCCAAGTTAAGTTTTCTAGCTACTTCATGTTATTATGATAGATTTAGGATGTCCCAAACACATCAGATTGTAAGAATGACCTGAGTCACTTATTAAAATGACAGAGACCTGACTCTGAAAGAGAAAGAAACATATAAGAAACTGGTAAAGCGTTTGAATTTGAAGGGAAGAGCTGGTGATTAGGACCAGGAATGGACTTGGTTTTCACCATATATGCTTTTGGTTTTTGATTTGCCTTTTTAAAAAATTAAAAATGTACACATTTAGGGGCGCCTGGGTTGGGCTCAGTCAGTTAAGCTTCCACCTTCAGCTCAGGTCATGATCTTGTGGTTCATGAGTTCAAACCCCACATCGCGCTCTGTTCTGACAGATCAGAGCCTGGAGCCTGTTTCACGGATTCTGTGTCTTCCTTTCCCTCTGCCCCTCCCCTACTAGTACTCTGTCTCTCTTTCACACAAAAATAAACAAAACATTAAAAAAATTTAGATACACATTTACATGTGTGTGTGTATATATACATACATATGTATACACACATACATATATACACATACATAGGTTTTCTATATTTATATTGGGAGAATATACACACACACACACAGCAACACTGATCACTTTTTCTAAAAAGGTGAATTGGGATTTGGGGAGGACAAGATTGGGAAAGACACGTTTTAATGACATTCTTTTACATTCTTTAGAATTTCCAGGGGCACCTGGGTGGCTCAGTCAGTTAAACATCAGACTTCGGCACTCGTCATGATCTCACAGCCCATGGGTTCGAGCCGGGCATTAGGTTCTGTGCTGACAGTTCAGAGCCTGAAGCCTGCTTTGGATTCCGTGTCTCCCTCTCTCTCTCTGCCGCTCCCCTGCTTGCACTCTGTCTATGTCTCTCTCTCTCAAAAATAAATAAACATTTTTAAAAAATAGAATTTCCAATCATATTGAATGACTTGGTCAAAATTTTTAAAAATTAAGCAGAAATACAGATTTTTAGGGGCCTCCCTAGAGGTTCTGATTCATACAGCTGGAGGTAGGACCTGGAAATCTGTATTTTAAACAAACTCCCTAGGTTTAGGGAAAAGGTTATAATCTAGAGGTTAGGGAAAAGGTTAAGGTTAGACATGACCTTGGAGACCAGGTAACCCAGTAATTCTCAAGTCTGGGCAGCATCCCTGATTTAATTAGGCTATTTAGGGACGAGACCAGGGAGACTAGTAGTATGTAAAGTGCCTCAGGTGATTCTGATAGAGGCACTGCCAGCAGCTTATATTGAGACCGCTGACACAGTGCGACCAATCACTTGACCAATACAGGAATGTCCTCTCAATCTTGTATGCACAGAAACAACTCTATCATTTGGTGGCCAGCATCCAGGATAGCCCCCAGTGATCCCCACTTCCTAGTGTTTACACCCTTTTGCGGTCCACCGCTGCACTGAACAGGGATGACCTATATAGCCAATAGGATATTGTGGAGTTGATGGACTATGACTTCCAAGGCTATGTTATAAAAGACACTGTGGCTTCTATGTGGTTCTCCCTTGGATTGTTCACTCTGCAGAAGCTAGATACTATGTTTTGAGGACATGTAGGAAGCCAAATGGTGAGCAAGTAAATCCTCTTCCCAAAAGCCAGTGATGACCTACCAATGATATGAATAAACTATCTTGAAAGTGGATTTTCCAGCCCCAGTCAAACCTTCAAATGGCTGCAGCACTGGCTGTCATCTTAACTGTGAACTCATAAGACATCATGAGAAAAATCAACAGGCTGAGGCACTCTTCAGTTTTACACCCACTGAAACTATGTGAACTAATAAACATTTCTTATTGTTTTATTAAGTTTGGGGGGAATTGTTATATAGCCTTAGGTAACCAACACAATCATACTTTCCCATATGTGTTGTTCTTACCAGTGGTCTCATTTCTGTGTAATTTTCATCTCCCAACTGGCAAAAATTTTGCTGTTCTTTTCCTAAGCCTGCAACTAAGGTGTTATAATATGATATTTACTATTACAGATACAGTGTCAGTTTCAGAGTGCCAGCATAGGCCTTTCTGACTTGTGCAGTGCTACTTCTTAAGTAATGCTGATCAGCAGTATGAAGACAGTTCTTCCTGTGGTTCTCTGAGGTTTGGCTTGAATGGATGGGGGAACAGCAAGGGATCTTTTTTGCGTGATGGAGATCTGTGTTTGTCCATGGTAGGCCGGTTCCAGTATTCTTCATGCCTACTGAAGCCTCCCTCTGTCCTTTCCCTGGGAACAGAGGGCAGGAGGACTTCAGCTTGTGAACCTGGAGCCTGACCTGAAAATATTGGGCTCTCTGTTGACAAAGAAGTGTGCACCCGATTTTCATCTAGCAAATTACATATGTGCAACATCACCAATATCAGAAAGTGTATTCCATATACAATTCCCCTTTTGTCCTAGGTGCACTTTGGAAGGAAGCCAGCATTCTCTCTCTCTCCTTGATATCCCCTGCAAGGATCACTTTCAATTTTACTAATGAATTATCGCTGAACTCTTAAATATGTATATTTGCCTTATGCCAGCTCTTCCTCTTTTCTGCCACTTTCTGATAATTACGGTCATTTGGTTTGGTCAGAGTGGACACCTGATTATTTAAAAATCCAGATCCTAAACACACTGGTGTGATTCTGCTTGCATATAAAAACAGAGGTCCATTGTTGAAACATTAAACGGAATTAGGAGAATGTGGGATGTGTGTTGCTTTGTGTTGCCTAGCAATATGGTTAGGGCACAGGAATCACAGAGAGGATGAAATTCACACCCACAAGGAAATCACATTATTCATAAACACGCACACACACTCACTCACACACAGGCATACACACACATCTGACATCTCTGGAAGAATGTTACAAACCATGAGTACAGAATTATAGTCACAAGTAGAATAGTCTTTGGAACATTGTAGAACAAACATGCTGGCTGATCGGTTACTTATACTTCAATGTCTATCTGAGTATATCTATCATTAAAAGCAAAAATATTATATGCTTGTGAATGGACTTTACAACATCCCTCATAGACATGAACTCTGTCAGTATTAAGAAAACCTACATTTTTAGAATGAATATATTAATATGTAAAATTATAGGAAGAAATACTTAATGTAAAGAAAAATGTTAACCTCTTTGTTCATTCTTATTTCAAAATATTGAGATTTGCCATTCATTTTGAGAAGACAAAAGTGTGATGGTAAAAAGCATGATCATTAAAATCAGGTACTTGATTTCAAATTCCAACTCTGTCTTCTGGAATGTTATATAACTTCCCTCAACCTAACTGTCCGCATTTGTGAATTAGAAATATAGTAACATTTGACTTCTAGGGCCATTGTGAGGATTAAAATAATGGAACCCACCTTTGGGACAGAGATAGGGCATGGCACTCCAAATACAGTAGCCTTTCTACTTCTTATTACTGTTATTATGCAAAGGGCCTCTTGACTGTCTTCTAGGAAATATAGAGGCTACAGATTAACCCAAGCAATGTGATCAGTAGAGTTTTTGCCTGTAGAAAGGCTGGTTGGTTTCCAGGAAGAGATTATGGCCTCCAGTCTTCTCCCTGCTTGAAAGGAGGGGTGAGAAGTCACCCTATTCTTTCCTCTTCTAGCCCAATCAGTAGTTCTTCCAAAGTCAGAGAACCACCTAGCTCAGTTCTAAAGATGAGAACCAAAACTCTACTGGGGCCACCCACAAAAGGAAAAAGTACAGCTACATAGCCCAGTCTTTCCAGCTCCAGGCTCCCCTCCTGGAATAACTTAGTTGTCTATCCTGTACCCTCCGAGGTTACAAATCTGGAAGTCCTCTGTGAGAACTGCCCTCTTCTTTCCAGCTAACCTTGGGAATGTTCTCAGTTCTCGGTAGAGCTGGGATTTCCTGATTACATATTGCTTTCCCAGGCTATTGTTGAGGGGAGCTGGCAGGTGAGGCAGGGGGGAGGCATCATGAGCTGTAAGCTCCAGTCCCCAGCAGAGTTTGTCACTTAAGATCTAGATGAGAAAGAGGAGAATAGCTGAGCTGCCAGCCTCCCCCTGGGGAGAGGTAGGCAATTAGCAGAGCACCGTGAGAAGCAATGAGTAAAAACAACACGTGTACCCAACCAGGCAGAAGATGAACAGTGAGTGATGTGTGAGAATGAGAAAATTATATGGATTTTATTTTAAGATTAAAACGTGAATCGAGAAACAACTTTAAAAGATTTTAATTTATTCTTAATATCTTTCTATGTGTATGAATTTGGGAATGGGTTTTTCCCTCCTTTTCACTATTTTGAACAGAATTAAATTATAAGGGCTATGGTTACTTATTACGGCTTAGAAGACTCCATGTATTTAGCTAAATATACATTTTTTTTCCTTTGGTTTTTAAAAGTCCTTGAAACACCAATCATTTAGAAAATAAACTGGAAGAAAGGATTCCATTTGTATTAGCAACAAAAAGATTAAATTCCCAGGAATTTGAGAAATGAAGAGCTGCAGGAAGAACAGTTTTGAAGTTACTGAGGGTCAAAAACAACACTTGAACAAATCAAAGAGTATTTATGTTTTTATATAAAAAAGACTTTATAGGAGTGCCTGGGTGGCTCAGTCGGTTAAGCGTCTGACTTTGGCTCAGGTCGTGATCTCATAGTTCGTGAGTTCGAGCTCCGCATTGGGCTCTGTGCTGACAGCTCAGAACCTGGAGCCTGCTTTGGAGTCTTTGTCTCCCTCTCTCTCTGTCCCTCCCCTGCTTGTATTCTCTGTCTCTCTCTCAAAAATGAATAAACATTTAAAAACTTTTTTTTAATTTTTGGGGCACCTGGGTGGCTTAGTCGGTTAAGCGTCCGACTTTCGCTTAGGTCATGATCTCGCGGTTTGTGGGTTCGAGCCCCATGTCGGGCTCTGTGCTGACTGCCAGCTCAGAGCCTGGAGCCTATTTCAGAGTCTGTGTCTCCCTCTCTCTCTCTGACCCTCCCTTGCTCACGCTGTCTCTCTCTCTCTCTCGCCTAGAAATAAATAAAAAAATATTTTTAAAAAAATTTTTTTTAATTTTTAAATTTGACTTTATAAAGATGTCAATTCTCCCTAAATTATCTCTAAATGTAAATATATATCAATGTTAAAAAGTTTTTAGAAAATGATTAACACTGATTATAACATTAATATGAAAAAACAAACGTGCCAAAGTATGTAGGAAAATCCACCCCCCAAGAAAACAAGGGTTAACCTAGCTGCATTAAGTGTTAAAATGTAAAGCTGCAATAATTTAAAAGGCATGTTACATGCATAGACAGTGGCTCGGTGGAACAGAAATAGACTCAAATACAAAAAGAAATTTAATATATGACAAAATGATATCATTCAATACATGGGATTCAAGCAACTGAGTAGCTTCTGGGGTGGAGGGGGGTGCAGAATATTAAAGTTGGATTCAAACATTGCATCTTTCATCATGATAAATTCCAAATGGACTAACATTTTTAGAAATAAAGAAAGGGAAAGAAAATTCTGAGTATGGCAGAATAAATTATTCAGTAATTTTTTCTATGTAATCTTGGAATAGGGCAGGCCCTTTGAAGTACAGAATAAAAGCCAGAATCCATTTAAAAAAATTGAAATACACATGAAACCAAACACTTCCATATGGCAAAACAACAACAACAAAACATTGGCAAAGTTGAAAGACAAAAAAAAAAAAAAAACTAAAAAAATTGCAATTCATATAATAGATAAAGGATTCCTACAAATTAATAAGAAAAAAGATCAACATTTCAGTTAAAAAAGACTGTAAAAAAAGAAATAAACAGAAGAAAGTTCCAGATCACTTTAACAAGGTACCATTTTCACCTTGGTTAGATTGGGTAAGACCAAGTAAAATTCACTTTTGAGACAAGCATGGCAAACAGGCACTAAAATTTTACTACTGAAAGTTTAAATTGGTACAATACCATCATGGACAATTTGGCAATAGATATCAAAATCATAAGTGGACCTATATTTTAGTGCAGCAATGTCACTTCAGTGATTTTTCCTATATGTGTGCTTGAACATGTGTCAAATAATGTGGTACTAAGTTATATAATACATAGTTTTCTGTATAGCAAAAGATTAGGAACTTTCTAAAAGAAAGATTAGGAACAATCTAAATGCTTACCAACAGGAAATTTTTTAAACTGGTCTACATCTCTACAATGGAACATTATGAAGCTGTTAAAAAGGACAAGGAAGCTCTATGAACTGCTGTGAAATGATTTCCATGGCCTATTGCAAAGTAAAAAGTAAACCAGAAGCTGTAGTCATTAGTTATCTCCAGAAAAGAAAGAACTAGAAGGAGCTTTTTCTCTGCACATCCTTTTATCTTTGGAAATGTGAATACTGTGAATGCATTACTTAGTCTAGAAATAGATAAATAACAATTAAAATTTTTTTAAAAACCCTTGTCACTTTGATTGTTTTTTAATGTAAATAGTTCAGTATTTTCTTTGGTATTTAATTTGGTATTTTGACAGTCTTGCTACAGTGGATAGCATCTTTCGGGACTTTCATGTTATCTTTGTTTTTGTTGGGTGTTTTTGTGGCAAGGAGAATGCCAAATAAAGCCTATTTTTTCCAAATGTGAAATTTTCTACTGCGCTATTCTCTGATTTAATGTCTCAGACTAGAGTTGGTAGAAGGCAGAATTCTAACACAGCCCCAAGTTCACGTGACTTTTATTAGAACACAGCCGTTCACCTTTCTTCGTGTGCTGTCTATGGCTGCTTTCCTGCTACAGCACAAAGCTGAGTACTCATACGAAGCCACCTGGTCCCCCAAACCTACAATCTTTACTATTTGTTCCTTTACTGGAAACATTTGCCAGCCCCCGGTTTAAACCATTTTGAGTTGGGTCTCCTGTTATTTGCAGCTTAAGAACATTTGCACAACATTCTGATGAATCTGAATTTCATTCTGATGAAAAGTGAAATAATACGAAACCAAAACCGATAATAATGACTCCGCGTGTTTCTAATTAAATCATTATTATAGTATACCATACATACATAAAAGTGTACCAAGCATTATTGTACTGCTCAGTACGTGTGTGGCTGTCACCAGACTCCAGGAGTTCCCTTTAGGAACTATATCCCCTACCACAAAGAACCCCGCCATTCAGAGTTCTATGAGAATACAAGATGTAGACTAATTTTACTGTTTTATGGACTTCATGTAAACGGATTCATAAGTATGCATCCTTTTGTGTCTGACTTCTTTTGCTCAGCATTTTCTTTGTGAAATTCTATGCTGTGTATACCAGGAGATCGTTCTTTCTCCCTGCTATGTAACATTCCACTGTATAAGCATGCCACAGTTTATTTACCCACTCTACAGTTGATGGACATTTGTCTCTAATTTTTGACTAGTAAGACCAATGCTGCTGTGAATAATGTACTTCTTTGGTGCACATATACACACATATATCACTTAGAGGCTATATATATATAAATGCATATAACTTATACATTGCTGAGTGGAATTGTGGGTCATCCATATGTGATTTTTACTAGGGATGAGCAAGTGATTCAGTGTCAGAAAATGCATATTTCCACTGAACAGAAATTTGGTCTTCTTCCCATTTTACTTTAACATAGAGAGTAATTCAGCAGAGTATCAGGCTTGAAAGACCACATGCAACCAGATGAATAAATATGAGCTGAAAAATTAAAACAATTACCAACAAGCTTATTTCCCCTCCAAACCCACACCATTATTTTAAGGAAGTCGCAAGCTGCCATCTTAGAGACTAATTGTTTAAGCAGGTGAATTCAAATCAACACTTCCTATGGAACATTGGGAAGACTCAAATGGCCTTGGCATGCTGCTGAGTCAGAGAGGTACGTTTTCTTTACCTTGAGGAAAAAGTGATGAAAGTCATAAATGGCAGGGAGCAACAGTGGATGAGAGCTCCAAACAATAGGAAAGGTAGACTCATGGCCGTTACATTCCAGCTAAACTTTCCTATTCAGCCACCCTGTTAGAAAAAAAAGTCACATAAAATCAAGATTCCATCAGAGGGCACTTTCTCCTATTCCAGCCACCTCCAGCTGGTACTTCTTGTTGCCCCTTCTTTACTGAGGCAGCATTCTCCAAAGGCCCGAAAACAGCATACCTATGGTTTTCACCAAGCAGCACCCAAGGACTGCATCAATAGCAATCAATAGTCTTATACACACCAGGAAAATTCAGAGAACCAAGAGTCTACAAAGGCAATCAGGAGACCAATGATTAGGCATGAACATTCGATTGAAGGTCTTTCTCCGCTCACTGTTATTATCAAACCAGTAGAGAAGATTCAATCTGATAATTATCAGGATGAGTCATCAGTAGCCACAGAGTGCTAGGGTCAAAGTCAGGGCTTTGTGGTTGTGAGCTATTGTCCTCCCAGAAAGACAGCAAATTGCAAATTGAAGTATTTTGGTTTGTTTCTCCAGTTTAGCCAATTATAAAGTAAAAGGTTTCTTTAAGAAAGAAAGGGAGAGAGAGAGAGAGAGAGAGCAAGAAAGAGGAAGGAAGGGAGGGAGGGAAGAAGGTTTGGGGATAGGGGAAGGCAAGGATCCTGAGAAATATCTCACCATCCAGAATTTCCAGAGCAGTGTGGAGAATGTCTTCTATGCGAAGTGGTCTGCTCCCAGAGCTGTATGGTATATCTCAGGGCTGACTCTTCAGCTTTCTTTAGAAAAGTTAGTATCTCCCTTGGCCTCTAAGGGTCAATGACAGACTGTTAGCTATGAAGCAGCCTTTCCGGCAGGGTAGATGCTACTGCCACTGTTCCTCTCAAGGACGGATTGTGAAAGTCTGAAGAGAAGTCTGAGCCTGGGTGGCTCAGTCAGTTAAGCATCCGACTTAAGCTCAGGTCATGATCTCATGGTTGGTGAGTTGGAGACTCTTTTGAGCCCCTTTCCAGCTCCTTTCCAGCCCCTTTTGAGCCCTGTGTGGGGCTCAGTGCTGACAGCTCAGAGCCTGGACCCTGCTTTGGATTCTGAGTCTCCTCCTCTCTCTGCCCCTCCCTGTCTTGTGCTCGCTCACTCTCTCTGTCTCTCTGTCTCTCTCACTCTTTTAATAATAAATAAATAAACTTTTATAAAAAAAGGTCAGGGGGCACCTGGGTGACTCAATTGGTTAAGCATTTGACTCTTGGTTTCAGCTCAGGTCATGATGTTCATTGGATCGAGCCCCATATCCAGCTCTGTGCTGACGGCACAGACCCTGCTTGGGATGCTGTCTTCCTCTCTCTGCCCCTGCCCTGCTCACCCTCTCTCTATCTCTCTGTCAAAAATAAACAAACATTAAAAAGTAAATAAATAATAAAGTCTGAAGAGAAAAGGAAGTGGAGACAGGGATGTTTTTCCCTCTGCGACTTTGTAACTGAATAATACACAGGAGAACTGAGTGGGATATTCTAGGCTTTGGAGTACAGATCTAGCAGCCATATGTGGCCACTTTGTCTAGGGTGGTGTTGTCTGATTTTCAATATTCTCTCCCATCATTAAACCAAAATAATTTGTCTCCTGATCTTAATTTAGAGAATACAGTCACAGAATTCTACTGGTAATTTACAGGTACCTTTAGCAGTCTGTGGGTTCTGTACAATCCATAGGTAATCCTTTCTACTTTGCAAAGCTCTTGACTCTTAGAAGCTGCAAACTGTGTCTTCTTTTAATTTTGAGAATCTCTTCTCCCTAAACTCTTGAAAGAGAACTTCTCCCCACCCTCCACCCCCAGTTTTCAGGAGCACTTATCTCGAAAGCCTTTTGCAGACATTTATTACGCTTTGTCACACTCCTATGAGGTGGCTAAAGTCTGTTATCCCCATTTTATTGCCAAGGAAGCTGAGATAGTGAGAAGTTGAGTGGTTTGCCGAAGGTCATGCACTGAGTCAGGAGCAAACTCAAAACTCCGTGTTCCTGGCCGCCTCACCAACCTCGGCTGCCTCACCTCTATTTGAACTGCCTTGAAAATAGGCTTTCATGGGGCGCCTGGGTGGCTTAGTCGGTTAAGTGTCCGACTTTCGCTTAGGTCATGATCTCACGGTTCGTGGGTTCGAGCCCCGCGTCAGGCTCTGTGCTGACTGCCAGCTCAGAGCCTGGAGCCTGTTTCAGAGTCTGTGACACCCTCTCTCTCTGACCCTCCCCTGCTCACGCTCTCTCTCTCTCTCTCTCCTAGAAATAAATAAAAATATAAAAAAAAAAGAAAAAGAAAATAGGCTTTCATGAATTCTGATGAGTAGATTGAAGCTCTGCTCACTTTATTTGTTAATGGTGACTTGGTAACTGCATATACCTAATGTTATTCATTGCCTACAGACAAAAACCATTCATTTACTAGATGCGCCAGGCCTAAGAGGGACTATCTCCTTCATTTACACTGATTATCATAAAACACTTCCCTATGACTGTATGAGAGTACATTAATACCAGACACCAAAGTAAGAAATATGAATTGTCCTTTTGGTCTCTAAGAGAATGAATTTCTCCATTTCACACAAACTCCTTATCATGGTTTCTATCACACAACATCTCACTTTCCATCCAGGTAGGCCACCTTCAGCCACCTAAGTGCTTCTGAGAGTGAATCACCCACTGGTTACAGAAATACTCCTGAATTCCAGTCTCTCTGATATCCTCTTCATCCCCCCACCCCCACCCCCAGTATCCTTCAACATCTCCTATCATCTTCAAGGTTCATTTTAAGCATCACCGTCCTAATAGGTCACTCCCTAGTTCCCCACCAACCCTGGGGCCTGTTCCTTTGAAGTCCTTATCGGACATCATCTTCTGTCATAGTTTAGCTTATTTACTAGCCTTATGCCCTGAACATGTAGATTATAAACCAGTTACAGGCATAGAAGGTTTTATTCATCTTTGCACATGGTCTGAGATGGAAAGCATGGTTCACCTCACAGAGTTTGGAACCGCTTACTACAGGGCTGGGCAAACTTCTTCTGTAAAAGACAGATTAGGAAACATTTTACATTTTGCCAGCTCTGAACAGTCGCTGTTGATTCTTCTTTGCTTTGTTACAACCCTTTAAAAACATAAAAACAGAGGCGCTTGGGTGGCTCAATAGGTTAAGTATCTGACTTTGGCTCAGGTCGTGATCTTGTGGTTTATGAGCTCAAGCCCTGCATAGGGCTCTGTGCTGACAGCTAAGAGCCTGGAGCTTGTTTCAGATTCTGTGTCTCCCTCTCTCTCTGCTCCTCCTCTGTTCACACTGCCTAAATAAATAAACATTTTTAAAAAATTTTTTAAATAAATAAAATAAAAACGCAACAACATCCCTAGCTCCCAGGTGAGCTGGGGGCTGACTGGCCCTCAGGCCATAATTTGCCTGACCCTGGCTTAGTAAATATTTCTTGCATTGTCATCGATGGTCTTAAATCATGTTGGAAATTGCTTATTTTTCTTTATGGACATTTTTGCATAAGTGATCATTTTTCCTGGTGAGAAAATGACAACATTTGTAAGGGAAAACCCTTTCTAACATTTTTCTAATATTGTGAAAGACCAATCGTGCATATAGCCCCAGTACATTTTTATATGCTGAACTCTTTGTACTTTTAAGTGAAATTGCATTCTACGGTATCTATATTTATGTTATTTTAAAAGTCCAAACAGTCACAACCTGGGCAGCATTTATGTATGTGGGAGCATGAACTTGCAAAATCCATGCGTACATCTTTTTGCGTCATTAAAGGGCCAAATTCCATCACCTTTACAGAAATTCTGCCAGAGCTATTGAGGCCTCACAGCTTTTTTAGAAAGCAGGATAATAAAACTAGCTCTGAAACACTGATAGGATTGTTTTTTTAAGGTGTTGCAAAACGTTTCATTTGTCCTGTCAATGATTGCTCTGAAGTAGGATCTTGGACAAGTTAATATTTATAATGCCTGAAACTCTAGAAAGGACAAAGAAATGTTCCCTTTCAAGTCTCCCTGACCTGGGTTACTGTTTAGTGCTCACATGATACCACCCTCACCACCTCCCTGGCCCCAGGAATATTGCAAAGTAATAAGCATTAATTGTTTAGTCATTTCCTGCGTCACGTTTGTCAGACATCATAGTCTTCCCCTATTAACGTATCTAACCAAGTTACAGTTCAAACAGCCGGTTTCCATACCAGCAGCTGTTTGGTTTAATATCTTTTCAGCAAAGGTGCCATAGGGAGCCTTTCAATAACCCTCATGTTAATACTTCAGCCTGTTTTCCTGAGGAGATTCAGCTGAGAATAGTGTCCTGGTAATTTGCCACAGAGCGTGAGTCGTGAAACTTTTACATATGAAATTCTCTTAAAGATGTCACATTTGAAAACCCCTGAACTTCAGTGAAATGTAACTGTGTGTTGGAGGGCATGTCATGATTTTACTGGTGTGCTGGAGTTAGTCTGTCCTGGGAGACGGCGTACACACTGTAATGGATGCTTGTTCAGCCTGTATGAAAGAGGGCCTGCAGACATGTAATAGTCCCAGCTCCGAACACACCATCAGGAAGCCTGTTGACTTCTCCCTTTCGACAGCGAAGCCATAATGTTTCAAGTACAGCTCTGTTAGCTGAGTGACCAATTAAGGAAGCAGAAAACAGCAAGAAGAAATGTACAACATTTTCTTATAAAACTAGTCTTCAAAATTAGAGCTCTTTAACACATAATAAAAATACATGGGCTAAAGCAATAGAGAATTTTATTAAAAATAGGCTTGTCCTCTAAAAGTGAAGCTGATCTATAGGAAGTCATAGTAGGCTTTCATGCTAGAAATAGCCATCATTAAAAATATATATATCATTTGATATTTGCTTATATTTTACTTAATTTTAGAAAATAACATTTGCTAATATTTAAGATGGCTCTTGAAGATGGAAAATACAATAAGCAGAAATTGGGCTGACTTAATTGTATTCTCTAAAGTTTGAACTACCCTGGTGAATCACTATTTCCTATTCTACTGTTGGTGTTCTGCTATATTTGTTTCACATGTTTTGGAAGTAGGTGAGAAGAAACAGTAGAAAATACATTGTATCTTTGGTTTTTAACTCTTAACCTGGATGTGTCTGTATTCAGAGGCTATTAGGTTGAGTTTTAGGAAATTGCCACTTACTTAAGTAAAAAATTATCAAATATTGGCAATATCATAAGTGGCTGCTGGCTACCTTCTCAGCATTTCTCCTTTGTTATCCCAATGATGCTGTCTTTGACTTGTCAATTGGCAATGTCTAAATGAACAGTTACAGGATAAAAATGTTTTCTTACAAAATAGACAGGATAATAGGTAATGATAGATAATAGAGAAAAGATGAAAACAGAAAATTATAGATAATTTTATTAAATTATTACAGAGATTTTAAATAGAATTTAATTCTATTAAACAATACATAGATGCCAGATAGATAGATAATAACACGTGATAGAATACAGAAGCATATTTTATCCCTGCCAATCTTCTGGAAGAAACAATAGAAAACTTCCTCTTTTGTAAAGTAAGCGAGCATTCTTGTCCCCCAAGTCAGGGGTTTAGAGTCTTCCATTTATTTTCTTTATGATCTGATCATGATGATAATAGCAGCTAACATTCATTGAATACCTACTAAGTGTTAGTGTTGGTAATAAGATATTTCCATTTTCTCATTTCTTTCTCAAAACAACTCTAGGAGGTAAGTATTAGTATTCCAATTCCTGTTTTACACATGAAACTTTGGGGAGAGCAAGAGGAGCTTATGTTTTATTTGATTAAGGGGAGGGAAGACTGGAGAGATGGAGAAGGCAGGAGTCGACCTGCCTATATGTCAAATAAACATAGTCTCGGTGTCAAAATCTGGGAATCTCTGTTGATGTGGTTTGATAGCAAATCATACTTCTGCTCCTCGAATTTGAACTTTAAAATCTTATTTTGTGTTATGGCGATATGACCTCAGAACTTAACTAACCTCTCAGTATATCATTATCCTTCTCTATAAAATAACACAAAATTATCTACTTCATAGAGGCATTGAGGTTTCCACTGGCATTTGACATCTTCAGTTAAAGATGAATACAAAGTAGTATAACCTATTCTGAAACTGGAAAGAACCACTCTTTGGTTACTCTGCTTTCATAATAATTGCTATTTCTCATTTGTTAGTTTGTAGCAACAGATGGCCAAGAAAAAAAAAAAAAAAACTAGGATCCATAGAAAACATTCTGATAGATATATTTTATAGATTTGTGGTTTCTTTTCCTAAACCATACTGTTCTACAAAAAAATCCAACAATCTTTTCAATACAAAATGCATTTTTGACAGTATAGAGAATTTTAGTAATTTACATCCCCTGTACATCCTCCACATTGTATATTACAAAGAACAGGAAAGAAAAACAGACGGAACTATTGCTACTTTCCAAAGAGCATATGTTTATGAGAACCTTGCTACAAAACCTAATCAGCCACACGAAAATGATGTATTTTTCTGAAGATTACACATGAATCAACAGCATAACTAGACAATGTTGTTTTAATTCTCCAGGTTGCAGAATTATCCAAAGAAAAGAGAGCTGATTTTTTAAATGATAGCTAAAGACATCTTTGAAGACAGTTGAATCTGGGTTGGCAAGGCAAAAAGTCAAACGGCAGATCAAAACAAGAGAAGAAAACTGACTAAAATAAAAGTGATGATATGTTCATGTAATTTAAACATTCAAGTCTGTGTAAATGAATTAAAAATTTTCTCTGAAAGTTTCTGGTAATTTCTCATCAGTGGTTAGATAGACCAAATACTTTAAAACAATCTGTAGAGGTTGAGTTAAGGTCCTAGTTCTTAAAACATGATTAGCAAGGCAGATGGTGATAAAAAAATTATCACTAAATAATGATTACAGACACAGCTAAATCAAGCTGCCCAGTTGGTAGTGCCCATCCTTTGCCTGCTTCAAATGGCTCAATCCCACCTCCCAAACACAACCATTGTCCTATCATTTCACACTTCTTTTTTTTTTTCCAACAGGGAATGAAGTTATTTATATATAGTACGGTTGTTAGAAAGGAGCATCAGAGGAGAGAAACTCTAGGGAGATGGGACACAGGGACAAAGACCTGTTCCTAAAATTCCACATCCACTTGCATTATTCACATATGCAACTTGACTCTAATTTAGAGAAGCACTTTTCATGAAAACATTATATTACCAAGATTTAAGCACTTGGTTTTTTTTCCAAATTAGCCAACTCACTTTCCTTCAGATTAGCTAGTTTACAAAGGAATATAATTGATTAGTGAGAAAGCAGATTTGACTAATGACTGAGCTCTGGAATAGGCTTCTGGGTATCAAGAAGCATTAACTCATACAAATAAGTTGGAACAATAACTCAGGCTGGGAAAAGAACAGAGATGAAACAAGCAGTTGCCCAGGGCAGTGAATTAGCAAGGGCAGCACACTCTCCCAAGTGGCTTCCCTGGGAGCAAATACAGCCTTTGAATTTGGATATTGCCCACTTTGCTGGAGGTAGGAAAATCTATAAATAGGGTATTCACTGGAGAAGTGAAGCAGCCACTCCACTGGGTTCAGTGGGTGGATGGCAATGAATGTTTTAAAAGTGAATATTCAGAGTTCAGGGTGCACTTTAATGCTTTCACTAGTGTGACCCATGGGAGTGCACTGCCCTGGCTACAAGACAAGCTTGCCCGCCAGACACTCCTGCCCGCCAGCCCCACTCAGGATGCTGAGTGTGAACCACACAGCAATCACCAGGTAGCAAAAAATGTCTTTGCTCCTGGCTTCTAGAAAGCTTAGAGTTTGCTTCTTGTTTTTTGGTTGATTGCTTGGTTGGTTGGTTGGTTGGTTGGTAGGTTTCGTTCTTTTTCTTTTTTTCCCGTACTTCTGGCAACTGAGTTAGGCTCTTGGGTATCTACGTCTGGCAGTTCATCACATTTCCTTACCCATGGTTTGTTTTCTTTTTTTTTCTTTCTCCATACTCACTCCATTTTATCTTATTCTTGGACAGAGCATATATTTGTATAACCTGCTTCAGATGCCGCTGTGGAAAGCAGCAAACAGCCAAACACATAAGATAGAATATAGAAAGAATGTTAATATGACAGATCGTAAGATCTTAGAATTTTTTTGGCTAAGCCAAGACATCACTTGTTCAAATTGTTAACCCTGGAGACTCTAGCTAAGTTGTGGGTAAATACCACAGGTATGAGGGCTCATCAACTCAGGCAGAAGGAGAATTCAGGAAATTCTTCCCTGAAGAAGAAATTCTTCTTCCTTGAAGAAGAGAATCGTGTGTTGGATGACTGTAATATTAATGCAAGTCCACAAGAAATCATTTTCATTTCCTTCATCAAACTTCCTAGCCATTCTCTGAGCATTTTCCTTTTCTTTAACTAAAAAGCAAAATAGTGCTGGAAACTTTTTTTTTTAATTTTTAAATGTTTGTTTATTTATCTATTTATTTTTACAAATGATAGGTGTTGGGGGGGTGGGAGTTGTGCGGAAACTGTTTTTAAAACCGTTTTCATTTGGCTCAACTGTTCATATGGATCTCTCGACATTGTATATAATGTTTAATTACACTTGGGGCATCATTTCAGGAGAGAGGGTAGAATCCAGTGCTCACACGTAGCTTCGTTAGGTAGTTGCTGAGTAACTCTAGCAAATCTTGTGGCTGTTTTGTAGGTAATTACGAATCTCTGTGCCGGAGGTCGGCTCTCACCATGCTCAGGAAGGGGTAGGTCTACTTGTTACCAATAGACCTCAGGAAATCACTCAGCTGCTCTTGGCTCCCTGATCTTTAAACCGAGGGTGTATGAAGTAGATCATGATAACAGGGTTGTAGAATTCACCCTGTGCTTTCACAATCATTGGCTCTTTTTATCTTCATAGCAACCCTGAAAGGTGGGCAGGACAGTTGTTATTTAACAGATGAGGAAATGGAGGCTCAGGGATTAAACATGTCTCAGAGCAATTAAAATAGAAGACCTGAGACCAGAGCACTGTTCTAAATTGAGATCTGCTTTGTTGCAGTTTGAGCATCATCCAGTTCTATCAGAATCTCCTACCTTGCTCAATATGTGGAAGAAGAAAGAGAAACATCGCTTAGGACCTATATTGGGCGGCACCAGGCTGAACACACTATTGGAACACCCTGATAGGCTGACTTTGGATCTTGTAAGAGAATGTATAGTCTAACTCTGGGGAGATCCAGCTGACTGACGGCTCTGGGGGCAGAAGGAGAGTCACGGTTTGGGTTGAGAATGGGTTGAACCATCACTGCCTTCCTTCAGGCGGGACGCTTAGCAACAGTGCGACTACAGGTGGTTCCACATGGTAGCATATGCTCAACCTTTTACTAAAGGCCACGGTCTGATTTAAAAACAAAATATCCAAAATTTCTATTATAAGCTTCCTAAATTCCCGTTAAATAAAAATGCAGAATTTTCCTCTTTCCTCTTCCAATGCTGACATTTTAAAATACCATTTTCCTATTTCATTTCCTATCTTTAGAGAGGAAACTGTGACAGAAAGAACCCCATTTGGAATTCAAGAAAACTGGGTCCTCGACCTTGCTCAACTCAGTTCTGTGACTTTGGGCAACTTACTTAACCTCTAGGGGCCTATTTCTGTGCAGGAAACCTAGGGGCTTTCCTATCTAAGCTTTGAGATCTCTTCCAACTCTCAAATTCTATGATTCATTTCTAACTTAGGTTTTTATTTAATGTTTGCTATTTGTTCTGTAGAGTGGTAATTCATCATAAGCCTCGTTTAATTTCTAGTTGATAATATTTTTCTTATTGAACTCTATAATTACTAGCAACAGATGCCATCTCTGATGGAATCTGCTTTGTTTTCAGCATAACCTAAACATTATTTATCATATATTTTTACCAGCCTTACAAATATCAGTGTGCTTATCACTTGTATCAGTTAGTATGAAAAACCAAAGACAACTCCAACTGTCTTAAGCAATAAAAAAGATCTATTGACTCATAACTAAAGTTAAGTAGGTAGCACAGCTTCAGGCAAGGCTTGATCAAATTTCTCCATCCATTTCTCTGTGATTTTGTCAATGCTACCTATCTGCTCACAACTTCGATCCTCAGACAAATAGCCAGAGGCTGCGATGATTCTGGGCCTTTTATTCATACCCAACCGGGGCTCTAGGAAGACTACTATCTATTCTCTGCTTTAGGAGAGGAAACATTCCCGGAAACCCTGAGAAATCTCCCTTTTGTGTCTCATTGGCTTAAACTGGGTCACACAATCATTCCTAAACCAACCACTGTGGCCTGATGAGTGCTTGAACCAATCATTGATGAGGGGTGGGGCTACCATATAGGCTTAAACCAATCAGAGGCCACCTCTGGAACTGAAGTCCAAATGCCGAATCACATCTGCTCTTTACAATAGGGCAGGAGAGGGTGAATCAGTCTAATTGTTCCATTATATCCTGCCTATTCAACTCGAAGAACATGGGAGTCAAGACTGCATTTTCCCACCCCTGCATGCTAGGTACCCAGTTAATATTTGTTAAATTGAATTGAATTTCAGGTAGTGGTAAACACAAGTCAAACAACAACACGCAGCTCTCCTTACCTCTTTCTCTCTGTTCTATTCTTGTAATGGCATGCTCCCTAACTTTCCCCACTATTTATATGTTACCCCTTTTATTTTTAGCCAAAAGTTTTACTTAGTCTGAAGATAACCAAATATTTCCTGAATAATAAGTCTCTGAATATGCATATTCTCTAAATTTGAATATAAGCCTATTTGCAAATCTAGCACTTACATTTAGAGTGTTGGCAGGACTCTGAAAATCAGTTTTTCTTTTTTTCTTTTTTAATGGAAAAATGTACTACAGCAGAAGGATTTGTTTTCCACAAAGCTGAACCAACTTTTCTGATTTCAATGATTTTGATACTTCCATCTATACTTATATACTCTAAAATATTAACTAAATTTAAAAAAATCAGACTTTACTGGTTATATAATCCTCTGTCATTAAAAAAACTGAATGTAGGACTGAGAGGTCCATCTCAGAAAGAAGAGGTTTAGGAGGGGGTGGAAGTGGTTTTGTTTAAAACCCTGTTGCCAACCAAATGGGAAGCACCTGGGTTAATTCTTTAGCTCTTGTCTCCCATTCCAGCCCCTCAAGCAGCCCCATTCTCTCAGAAGGGCACTGGGCCTGACAGGAGGTAATGCTCATAACTGACAAGGAACAGGAAGCTGCCATGTGGATTCAGTAGTACCTTTTTCTAAAACAAGACCATGGGGTGGGTCTCTTGGGTGGCTCTGTCGGTTGGGCGTCCAACTTTGGCTCAGGTTATGATCTCACAGTTTGTGGGTTTGAGTCCTGTGTCAGGCTCTGTGCTGACAGCTCAGAGCCTGGAGCCTGCTTCAGATACTGCGTCTCCCTCTCTTTCTGCTCCTCCCCTGCTCACACTCTCTCTCTCTCTCTCAAAAATAAACATTAAAAAATACACAAATAAAAAATTTAAAGAATAAAATAAGACCACTGCTAGTGGCTGATCAGGGGCTGGACATCAGGGAGTGCAGGATCCAGAATCTCCCAATTCAACAACTCAGGTTAGTCCTCTATAAGCCTTTACCAAATGCATACTCTGTCAAGTTCAGCCTTATAAAAGGAAGACAGTCCCTGCCCTTAAGGAGGGGAGATAGACAAGGAAACGGGCAGTTACAATCCAGCTGAGTAAAGAGATTGGAATAGGTAAGCCCAGGATGCTGTGATAGCACCCAGCAGAGGCTTTGGGGAGGGCTGCTTCATTGCCTTACCTCCAGGGGTACCGTCTGCTTGAAACACAATGTGAATGGTGCCCTTCTAGTTGGGCAACATGGCAGCCCTGACCCACGCCCTGAATTAGGTTGGCAGAGGAAGCCTTCTCGGGAGAAGGGATATACAAACTGAGATTTAGAAGAAAGAAAAGAGGAAATCATTTGGATAATTCACACCAGGTTCAGAATGGTGCATGCATATAAACACTATAAAGCATCACCTGACCCGTAAAGACAAGTGTGAACTTGGGTGAACACTCGTCCTTGGGTGAGTAGATGAAGCATTCTCATCTCTGTCCTCTCCTATTATGAGCTGCTTAGATGTATATGAACCTTAGGTTTTGTGAGTACTAGTTAGTACTTATCAATAATTGTCAGTCTTCCAGGACTCCTGGGTGGCTCAGTCGGTTAAGCATCCAACTTTGGCTCAGGTCATGATCTCGCATTTCATGGGAGCCCTGAGTCTGGCTCAGATCAGAGCCTGGAGCCTGCTTTGGATTCTGTGTCTCCCTCTCTCTCTGCCCGCTCATGCTTGCTCTCTGTCTCCCTCCCTCCCTCTCTCTCTCTCAAAAATAAATTTAAAACAATAATTGTCTTCCTGAGTCCTTAAATATCTGCTAACACTGATGAGTTTGGGGAAAAAAGAATCCAAATACAGGCCATGTCATAGGGTGTCGGAAGACAGATTGTTACTGTGAACAAAACAGGAATAGATCACCATATTAAATAATTAATCCTTCCACATTTCTTAAAGTCTCACTAAATTTGTGTTTGGTAGCCCACACTGCCTAAAAAACAATAAAAGAAATGAACCAGTAAATAGAAAAATAATCTGTTTGCCAGATATGTGAACTTTCAGAAACTCACTAGCGTAATTCAAGAACCCAACTCAGCACAGGTTTTAAAAGAAGCTGTTGGATCCTAGAAAAGTCAAACAAGTGGCACAATGTTCCATATACACTGATGGATGTCCTGAAAATCCTGAACTGACAGATATGAAATGAGATGGCAAAGTCATCAGTATTTAAAAAGTGTGTTATTTGCAATCTCGTGGAAGCCCCCACATTGTAACCCTGTGTCATCATTAGAAAATCTGGAATCAGATTACATTTGATCACCAGTTATGATCACGTTCGTGATGCAAGTCGCAGTCCTGCTTTTATCTCTTCGGGATTTAAAACTGACACTGCTGGAGCCGGGCGCTTAGGCTACATGCTTGTAAAGATAAATTATGCACTATGGAGTCATGTTCAGAGCCATTCGTGAGATAAGCACTGTTTGTTTCAGAGGCATCCCTAAAGAAAAGACAATTTTTATGGAATAAATTTTTACTCCTGGATGAATGCCTCCTCCAGAGTTTATCAGAACTTCCATGAGACTAGGAGAAGGCAGTGTTTTAGGCTGATAGTGTCAGAGTTATATCCAAGTCCTTTGGGCTTGTAGGAGTTCATTTCGGTTTTCAGTAGTCTCTGTAACACCATGAATCTTAAAAAGAAAATCTGAAGTCTCCATTCTTTTTATACCAGCGGAGAAGCTGACATACTACTGGAGAAGCTGACTGTTGTGTATAACGTCTGGATAATGACATTATACTGTGTGCCTGAGAAAACCATTCTTTTCTTTTTATAGATTAAAAAAAATTTTTTTAATGTTTTATTTATTTTTGAGTGTGAGAGTGTAAGCGGGGGAGAGACAGAGAAAGAGGGTAACAGAAGATCTGAAGCGGGCTCTGTGCTGCCAGCAGCAAGCCCCATGCGGGGCTCAAACTCACAAACTGTGAGATTATGACCCAAGCCGATGTCAGATGCTTAACCAACTGAGCCACCCAGGCACCCTTAAAGATTTTTTTTTAAGTGCATTCCTTTACTTTTGAGAGAGACAGAGACAGCATGAGCAGGGGAGGGGCAGAGAGAAAGGGAGAAAAAGAATTCGAAGCAGGCTTCTCGCTGTCACCACAGAGCCCTACGTGGGGCTTGAACTCATGAACCAGTGAGATTATGACCTGAGCAGAAGCCAAGAGTCCAATGCTTAGCTGACTGAGCCCTCCAGATGCCCCTGAGAAAACCATTCTAACCTCAATCACAGGTGGTAGAGCTTTGCTGTGGCCCTGTGACGTCTACACAGATTCACATTGCACAAGTACATATGTACAAAAGCTATCAAAGACACAACAGCAGCAAAGTACCCCATGAACAGCTCAGAAAACTCTGTCTAGGGGGCGCCCAGGTGGCTCAGTCAGTTAAGCGTTCAACTTCGGCTCAGATCATGATCTCATGGTTTGTGGGTTCAAGCCCGCCTCGGATTCTGCGCTGACAGCTAGCTCAGAGTCTAGAGCCTGTTTCAGATTCTGTCTCCCTCTCTCTCTGACCCTCCCCTGCTCACATTATCTCTCTCTCTGTCTCTCTCTCTCTCAGAAATAAGTAAAACATTAAAAAAAAAAAAAAAAAGAAAACTCGTCTAGCTTAGCCTGAGACAGAATTAGCAAAGAAAAGGAAAAATAGAGTTTTTCGACCTAATCAGGGTTTTGACATCTATGCAAGAGAAATGCTAGGGGTTTTTTGTTTGTTTGTTTCTTTCACTTTCCCTATGGGCTATTATATTTCCTCAAGGAATTAATTACCAGATCAGGGATTCCATACAAACTCTTCATTCATCACTAGTCACTTTACCTTATATACAACAGAATTCCTTTGAAACCTTAAGTTTTGCAAGATTATCATCTTTTAAGACAGATAAGTACATTTCGCTTACACTGACACAGGGCATTAATTGCAGATATGTAGCTCTTTGTTAAATCACACTTATGAATAAGTATAAAAATCCCATTATTGTCCCTTTTTTATTCATATCCATCAACTCTCTGGTTAAGTACTCTCTTCTTACCACAGTGCATAATCAAAGACCAGTTACAATTTTGATAACAAAACCGAGACTCGTTTGCTAAATTTGCAAGATGATTTTGTTGTTACACATCAGTGATGAGGGCTTATGTCAGAATGTCAACCTTGTTAAGTCATATTTGAAAAATCCATGTTAGGGGCGCCTGGGTGGCTCAGTCGGTTGAGCGTCTGACCTCGGCTCAGGTCATGATCTCACAGTTCGTGAGTTCAAGCCCCTCGTCGGGCTCTGTGCTGACAGCTCAGAGCCTGGAGCCTGCTTCGGATTCTGTGTCTCCCTCTCTCTCTGTCCCTCCCCCACTCATGCTGTGTTACTCCCTGTCTCAAAAATAAATAAACATTTTTTTAAAATTTTTTTAAAAAGAAAAGAAAAATCCATGTTAATGCCAACTACATATGCCATTATTTATGTTACACTGGTAGCATTTTATAAATGGAAGGGACCATAGCAATCATCAGGGCACAGGCGAAGAAATTTTTCCAGAACATAATGAATTCTGTTAGAATAGATGAAACGGGGCACCTGGGTGGCTCAGTCAGTTGAGCGGCCGACCACCGCTCAGGTCATGATCTCACAGTTTGTGAATTCAAGCCCTGCATCAGGCTCTGTGCTGATAGCCTGGAGAATGCTTCCGATTCTGTGTCTCCCTCTCTGCTCTACCTCTGCTTGTACTCTGTCTCTCAAAAATGAATAAACATAAAAAAAAAAATTAAAATAGATGAAACAAGAAATGCTCAGAAAAACCACTAGATCCATGTAGTTTTCTGAAGCTACTCATCTGAACCAAACGAAAGTATTTTTGCAGCTGTGTGCGTTTCAAACTGCTTACTGAAATACAACGTGTATTGAGAGCTCTACAATCTAAGATTATGGCAAAGCTTACAAATGAACGAAAACATTTAGATCATCTGTATCCTTCAGAGGTCTTTTTTACTTAGCTGGACCCCTCGATACCTCTCTATGGCTGGAATCTTTCTGCATATCCGTGCAGGAAGTGTCAGTGATTACTGAAATTTTCAGTCAAAAGTCTGATTATAATTTTTTCGTATTGTAGATGTGACCATATGTATGCTAAAACAACTAAGATATATAAGTTCTGTTCTAGTCTGTCTCCTTGGTATCAAAAGTCAAAATCTGTTGAAGGGACAAGGTTAGCATGCCCATTTATACGTGCCTGCGAGCACATACACACGCCTGTGTACATATGCACAAAACTTACCAGAGACACAGTAAAGTCCTCCACGAGCAGCTCAGAAGACGTGTCTGGCCTGAGATAGAATCTGAAGGAAAAAAAAAAAAGACCTTTTCAACCTGAGGTCAGGCTGGTGACATCTACATAAGAGAAAGCCTGTGACTTCTTTGCTTTCTGTATAGGCTATAATTACATTTCCTCAGGGGATTCCTTACCAGATCAGGGATAGCAAGTATATTAGTTTGCTAGGGCTTCCGTAAGCAGTACCAAAAACTGAGTGGTTCAGACAAAAACAGCAATGTATTGTCTCACAGTTCTGGAGACTAGAAACCTAAGGTCTAAATGGTAACGGCGATGGTTCTTCCTGAAAGCTATGAGGGAGAATTTATTCCAGGCCTCTCTCCTAACTTCTGGAGGTTTGCGGGCAATCTGGCACTCCCTGGCTTGTATATATATCACCTCAGTCCCTGCCTACACCTTCAAGTGGCATTCTCCCTGCGTGTGTGTGTGTGTATGTGTGTGTATGTGTATGTCTGTATCTGTATGTGTGTGTCTGTGTCCAACTTTATCCCTTTTAATGAGGATATCGGTCACATGGGGTAAGGCCCACTCTAATGACTTTATTTTAACTTAATTAAATTACATCTGTAATGACCCTATTTCCAAACAACTCACATTCTGAGGTCCTGGGGGTTAGGACATGGACACAGAAATTTGTGGGGAGGGAGAGACACAATTCAAGTTGCAGGACTCAGAAAAAGTAACCTAGCTGCCCAACAATTCTCTTAGGTCATGAAGAATAAAGGGAAACAATAAAATAAATAAACCATAATGATAAAAGCAAAATAAACTCTTCATCAAAACTAGTATCCTGGCAGGGTACCTAGGTGGCTCAGTCAGTTGAGCATCTGACTCCGGCTTAGGTCATGATCTCATGGCTTGTGAATTCGAGCCCCACGTCGGGCTCTGTGCTGACAGCTCAGAGCCTGGAGCCTGCTTCAGATTCTGTGTCTCCCTCTCTTTCTGCCCCTCCCCTGCTCCCTCTCTGTCCATCTGTCTGTATCTCTCTCTCTCAAAAATGAAAAAACATTTAAAAATTTTCTTTAAAACTAGTATCCTGACTCACAAGAATACTCACTGAGCACCCAAATGGAGTAGGCATTCCCTAATCTTGAGATGAATTGAAATTCAAGTGTTTTAATTTTTGAGAGACATAGAAGCTCCTGCATTATATGGCTAATAAATGTGATCTAATATGTTTCACTAAGTGAAATGGAGTGAAACCACAGAATCATAATTCATGATTCTGAAGACTCTGAAGTAGGCGACTCTAAAGACCACCGTGGGTCATGGATGAAGAAACTGGAACCCAGGGACATTAGGTGAGTTCAGGTCACATGGCTAGTTAGTGGAAGATCAGAAACTGAAATTTGATACCTAATTTTTTTTTTTTACAAATAGTTTATTGTCAAATTAGTTTCCACATAACACTCAGTGCTCATCCCCACAAGTGTCCTCCTCCATGCCCATCCCCCTCCCCCCCATCCATCAGTCCTCAGTTTTTGTCAGCATTCAAGAGTCTCTCATGGTTTGCCTCTCTCCCTTTCCCCCACCATTTCCCCGAATTTTTATTGCTAATGCAATGACCTCTCCACTGATCCCAGAGTAAGAAGCTGCCCATGACCTACTACTCCAAGCTATAGAGCATCACATGATCTATTACATGCTTGCTTCTAAACTTCTATTTGTGGGGGTGTCTGGTCAGTTGAGTGTCAGACTCTTGATTTTGGCTTAGGTCATGATTCGGGGTTGTGGGATTAAGCTTCGAGTTGGGCTCCATGCTGAGCATGGTGCCTGCTTGGGATTCTTTCTCTCCCTCTGCGCTCATGTGCTCTTTCTCTCTAAAAAATTTTAAAACTTAAAAAAGCTTTTAAATGTTTTTGATTTCTATTGTACCTAAAAGTTGCCTGAACATGAGTTGGAATTAAGCTATACGAGGAAGAAAAAAAAGCAAATGGCTTCCTACCCCTTTGACCCCAAATCCAAGTCTTCAATATTCTCTCATGGTTAAAGGAGTGGTTATTTCAGAGCCTGAAAGGGTAAAATGTGCTTTTTCAAAGGACAGTTCTATTGGACACCACTTAAGTGATCAAATTTAATCTCACCACTAGGGTTAGAATGTGACATCACACGCCCCCCAATAGGATGCAATGAGTATACAGAATCACCTACTAAATGTTCTTCCAAAAGTATTTAACCTGGATCTAATCAAACCTTTAGGATTAATCTTCACATTTACAGAAAATGTTGGGAAGAAAAGACCAGGGTAAACAATACCATGAGGAAACAATCAGACAAATCTAGAGGGTGAGTCACTCCAAAAGTCAAATACCTTAGCCTTTTTAAAAAGTCAATAGTATAAAATATATATTTTATATATTTCATTATTTATTTCATATTTTTATTATGTGCATATAATTTATATAACTGCATCCAGTCAAGGTCTACACATTGCATCTAACAGTTATGTTAATATCTATTTTCTTATACATGAATAAATCCTCCCTGGAAGAGCACATAAAAACCCTTGTGCTGCATCCATGCAACAACAGCTAACACTATACTTCATGGTGAAAGACAGAAAGCTTTCCTCCTAAGATTAGAAGAAAGGTAAGGATGTCTCCTCTTACCACTTCTATTTAACATCGTACTGGAAGTTCTAGGACAATTAGGCAAGAAAAAGAAATGAAAATCAGACTGGAAGGAAAGGAACAAGTAAAACTGCCTCTATTCACAGGTAACATGACTTATATATTGAAAACCCTTAAAAATCCAACAAAAAGCCCACTAGAGGTAATAAACCAGTTCAGTAAAGTTGCATAACACAAAATCAATATACTAAATGTGGGTGTATTTCCATACACTAGCAGTAAACACTCACTATAGAGTGAAGACTATAAAAAAAATAAAAACAAAAAATAAGAAGTTTTGGTAAGAATGCAGAGAAATTAGGACCTTCATACATTGCTGGTGAGAACATGACATGGTCCAGCCACTATGGAAAACATCTTGACAATTTCTCAGTGGGGGGCCTGGGTGGCTCAGTTGGTTAAGAGTGCAACTTTTGATTTTGACTCTGGTCATGATCTCATGGTTTGTGAGATCGAGCCCCTTGTAGAGTTCTGTGCTAACAATACAGAGCCTGCTTGGGATTCTCTCTCTGCCCCTGCCCCAAGCGTGTTCTCTCTCTCTCTCTCTCTCTCTCTCTCTCTCTCTCTTTCTCAAAACAATAACAAAACAAAAACACAATTTCTCAAATAGTTAAACACAGAGCTATCACATAACCCAGGAATTCCACTCCTAGGAATACACTCAGGAGAATCAATGATCTATGGTTTACTATTTTAACAATTATTTGGGTCACATTTGTCACACCTGTGCTCACTCATGTGGCCAGAGGCAGCAGGTGGATCAGTTGGGGCTGGACTCCAATGAACTCAGGTGGGAAAGCTGGAATGTCTAGGCCTCTCTCTTCTCATGGTCTTTCATGTTAGGATTCTTCATGTTATGGTGGTCATAGGGAAGTGTTCAAAGAGGCAAAATCAGAGGCTAAAAAACCTGTTGCAACTCTTGAATTTGCATGCTATCATTTTTGGCACATTCTGTTGGTCAATGAAAGTCACTAGGCCATCCCAGCCCCCAGGTGTGGACAGATAGACTCTACTTTTTGACGGGAGTACCTGTAAAATCTTTTTGTCATGTTTTTTCAGTCTACCACAGGAGGTAACATGAAGACCCTGGTCATTCAGAGAAAAGTCTGGGAGGCAAAGAGAGAGGACTCCTAAAAGGAGGTTCAAGGACATGAAGATAAACATTGCCTAAACCAGATCATCCTTGGACCTGCCAACTACACATACCTCCTCAAACCTAAAGGAGAGAAGAGTCAGACAATACATTTCTCGGCCTTTAATTGGAACTACAGTAGTGGTTTCCATTTATGAGCAAGGAAATTTGAAGTTTATCAATCCCAAACTGACTAAAGTCACATAAAATTTAGAATTAAAGTACAGAGATTGCTAGCTACTCAAGAGTGGGGAGGGTCTCATACAGAGTCTAAAGATCTGTACTTCTGAATCATCATCGTTTTGATTCCATTTCTATGCCACGTTATGCTTTCTACACATTTTATCTTCCGATATTCGTCCTATGACAAAAGTACCTTTATGAGTCCCAATTTATGAATGGAAACCAGGCTAAGGGAAGTTAAGTGAGTTGCTCAAGGTCACCTGAGTTAGCAATGGGAGAGTGGGCATTCAAACCCAGGTAGGTTGACCCAGCTCCCACTCATAACCACAACCCCATCCGGCATTTATAAATAAATGTCTATTGTTGATGATGATAATGCAGATAATGATAATTGCTTTGTTCTTTCTAAAACCACGATACAGAAGCGTTCTCATTCTGTTTCTCTGTTTTAAATGTTTATTTGAGAGAGAGAGAGAGATCAAGCAGGGGAGGGCAGAGGGAGAGGGAGACAGAGAATCCTAAGCAGGCCCCAAGCTGTTAGCACAGAACCCACTGCCGGGCTCAAACTCACAAACCATGAGATCATGACTTGAGACAAATCAAGTGCCAGATACATAACTGACTGAGTCACCCAGGTGCCCCATCATTCTGGTTTTTTTTTTTTTGAGAAGAAATGACTGTTTAAAGAGAAGAAAAAAATCCAAATAAATCCACACCACACAAACTACTATCAATAGCATTTTCCATGAGAATAAAAATAAAACACAACACTATGGAGTGCTTCCTAGTTGTTAGTCTCTGTTCTGGGTGCTTCTGTACGTTGGCCTATTTCAGGTAGAGTCTGTCCCCATAGGATAGATGAAAAAGAGGGAAAATGGAGATAATTAGACTTACTCAAGATCACACCATAGGCCTTTGTTCTTGAATTCTTTCTAAAATGCTACTTTACAAAAAGATTTTAGTAAAATAGTCCTTCTTTTCCTACCATAGCCTATAAAGCTAAAATTAATTTGAAGATAGTTTTCAAAAACAGCCAAGCACAGGATTTTAGCACACATCAGCCAAGTTCTCTTGTGAAGGCTTTCCCCCTCCCATCATATCTGTCAGAACCTTCTAGCCTTTTAAGGAACAAATGCTCTCTGAAAGTTTAAAAAACAAATTCCTCAAACCCATTATGTCTCCAACAGTGAAATATTCCGCAGTAATTGTCGGGATAACCGATTTTCAAGGAGGCAAACATACCAGTTCAGGGAACAGAAATTATTTTAGATCCTAAATCTTAGGAAAAACTGAAGGAAATAAGAATTGCAGTTACTGGGTAAAACTGAAATAATTCACATTTGTAAAAAAAAAAAAAAAAAAAAAGGCCTGAGAATGGCACACCTGGGTGGCTCAGTCGGTTAAGCGTCTGACTTCAGCTCAGGTCAGATTCTGTATCTCCCTCTCTCTCTGACCCTTCTTGTTCATGCTGTCTCTCTCTCTCTCTCTCTCTCTCTCTCAGAAATAAATAAAGCATTAAAAAAAAGTTTTTTAAATGGCCTGAGAGGGGGGCCTGGGTGGCTCAACAGTTAAGTGGCTGACTTGATATCAGCTCAGGTCAGATTTCACAACGAATGGAGCACGCATGGAGCTCTGCACTGACTGTTGCAAGGCTTGCTTGGGATTCTCTCTCCTCTCTCTCCCTCTTCTCTCTCTCTCGCTCTTCCTTTCTTGCTCTGCCCCTACTCCACTCATGCGCTTGCTCGCCTGCACCCTCTGTCTCAAAATAAATAAACATTTTAAAAAATGGTATTAGAGGCTTTAATTCTTTTTAAAAGAGAAATATTGAGAACCTTTCAAAATATGAACTTTGCAGATTAAGCAAGGCGTCAGCAGTGTTAGGACAGGTTTTCCCTCCCACTCTGCTCAATAAAAAGGTTTCAACATTGGTCCAGCAGAACACCTTTTATCTTCCAAAGAACATAAAGTATCAGACTATACACATAAAATTCACCCATATCCGGTGTTTAGTAACTTTACCAAGTGGCACAACCATAATCATAAATTGGCATAAATATAGTTTCTCTTACTGATCCAAGACAGAGCCATCCCTCGTGCCCTTGAACTACTGATCTCCATTCCCGGTTCTAATCCCAGGTTCAAATCTAGCGACTGTCTTTATAAATTTGCCTTTTCTGAATATTTCACCCAAATACAATACGTGATTTCTTGTGCACGACTTCTTTCACTCGGCGTGTTTCTGAGCCTCCATGATGGAACGTCATTCATGATGGAACACGAATTGGAGGTCGGTCCCTTTTGGATGCTGAAAAGTAATCCATTGCGTGGATATTCCATGTTGTGCCCACCTATTCAATGGTTGACGGACGTTTAGGTTGTTTCCATTTGGGGCTATTAGGAATAAAGCTTCTATAAACATCCCCATGCAAGTCTTTGTGGAAACACAGGTTCTCATTTCTCTTGGTTAGGCACCTAGGAATGGAATTGCGGATCATATGATTGCTTTATGTTTTAATGTTTTGAAAAACTGCCAAACTATTTTCCAAAATGGTGTGTCTGATTTTTGACATGAGGAAGATTATTTACTTGGAACTGGTCTAAAATCCAGCTGCTGCTTCCCCCACACCCCGAACTAGAGCATCAGCTTGTACTCCACTGGGCTCCAGCCTGGACTACAGGTCCAAGGACGAGATTCAGGGACAGAACTCGTGGAGTCGCCATCACAGCCTCTACCTAGGGAGAACCTTAAAAAAATCATAAAGGGTATAGAAAATTTTTTAAAGAACAAAAAATGATTCTCAAATAAGGTAGCCCACAGTAACTTTTCATAGGCACAGAAGTCTCCATTTGGGATAATGAAAAAGTTCTGGAAATGAATAGTGGTGATGGTTGTACAACATTATGAATATACTTAATGCCACTGAATCGCACACTTAAAATGGTTAAAATAGTAAAATTTACGTTATGTATGTTTTGCCCCAATTTTTTTTTTTAGAAAGAGAAGAACAGCATCTGGTCATCACATTGCTTTGCAGACGCTCTTCATGGTCTGGCCATCATACTCAGAATAAAACCCAAATTCCTTACCAAGGCATACACATCCTGCACAGTCTGGCTCCTGCCCCTCTTTGCTGCCTGTCTTGTGCCTCCATCATTCTTGGTCACTTCACTGCATCCATGCTGGCCTCCTTTCTTTTTCTTGAATACAAAGCCTTTCTGGCCTCTAGGCCTTTGCTCTTGCAGCGCTCTCACTGGAGAGGCCTTCCTAGCTCTCTTGGCTGCCTCAATCTCATCCTTCAGGACTGGACTCAAATACATCTATCTCAGAGAGGTCCTTCTTCAAGCAACCTCCCCATGTCTGTCTCGGCATCTACCTCTCTCTTTCTTTCTCTCTCTCCCACTCTCTTCCAATACCACTCTGTTTATTTCCTTCCTAGCACTTATTACAAGTAGTAATTATTTTTACTGTTTTATTGTCTGCCTTCCCCACTAGAATTAAACTCCATGGTAGCAATCTCCTTCTCTGTTTTGTTTATACTCTATCCCTAGCACAAGCATGCTGCCTGGTACAGAGCAAGCCTTTGATAAATATTGTTGAATATGATGAATAAATAAGAGAGCTTTCAAGTGTCAAGGAATGAGACTTAATTACATTTTTAACTATGTTAAGCTTGCCTTTAAACATTCATTTTGCAGCTGATTTCCTAATAAAAAATAATAGCTCTCATTGGCCTAGTTAGTTTCACATTAATGATTTTTTACAAGCCTCTTTCCCACACATAAGTATAATATGGGAAAAACATAACCTAACAAGTCTTACTTCTCTTGTATCAGTTATTTTTCAAAAAAAAAAACAAAAACCTTTATAAGAGAGAAGATTAAAATTTTTCTTAAGCTCCTTTACAAATTATAAAAAACCAAGATCACGGAAAAAGGCATCACACACCCTTCTGACTAAATATTTTCCAGAACAAAACTGGTTCCTTTGCTAAAAGTCAAAAGAATGAATGCTAAATTCTAAAATTATAATGGGGAGTGGACAAAAAAATTCCTGTGAGAGATGGTAGAAAACTGAATTCACAAATTAAAAGCCTGTGATATATATGGAGCCTAACTCTTGCTAGCTATGTGATAAATGTACTATTTGTAACAAAAGTGACAATTTCAGAATTATGTATCTTCACAATACACAGTGGCAGTGCCTCTGATGGGCAAAATTGTAAAATGTAGAGAATTCCCTTTGTAGTTCCATCCTCTCTCCTCGGGGCAGTTAGTACCCCCTCACAATATGGCGCCCTGCCCTGAACTGTCTCCTAAGACAGCATTCCATCATCTTTTCCCAATTAAAACCTATCTATCCTATGTGTAATCCTTCACACCACCATTATAGGCAGAAAATCTGATAAACTAAACCATAATGATGTGTTAATGGAACCCAAAGCATTTACAGGCCAGCAAAGATTGTTCACTAACACATGTGTTAGCAGTAGCCTCTTAAAAAGAATGCCTTAAGAAGGTGTGGCTGCATGGCTTTAGTGGTGAAGTAGAGGAAGCACAGAAGGAGACAAAGGCTGTAGAGGAAACAGTAGAGCCTGAGGTGCCTATGGAATACAGGGAGAGGAGATGGCCCGCAGGTCTTCGCATATGTGAGTCTGAAACTCAGAAGAGAGATCTGCGCTGGAAAAATAGACCTGGGAGTAGCAATACATGAATGATCATTAGAAACATGGCAGCACCAGCACCCAAGATGGTCCAGGAAAAATATGTCGAGTGAGAAGACACCGGCACTCGTCCTGGTTTATGCTGGCACCCTCTCCGAGAGTCTGCTGCCATTACTGCCACCCCCATTACCCTCTCAAGTGAGCAGCTAGAGTGGTCTACTCGATAACTTGATTCATCTCCTCAGAACGCCCCAGTGACATCTCATCTCACTGAGAAGAGACAAGGGTTCTGACAACGGCTCACAAGGCCCTACAGGATCTGGAGACAATTCTCTCTCTGACTTCATTTCCTACTGTTTGCTCCTTTCCACCACAGGGGCATCTGACCTGTTCTCAAACACTGCAGGCACGTTCCTTGCCTGACTGTCTTTGCACTGTTGCTCCCTCTGTCTGGAATGTTCTTTCTCTATATATCCATGTGCCTGCTTCTTTACCATTTGTTTTCAAAGGCTTTGTTCAAATGTCATCATCTCAAAGAGGTGATTTCTGAGTTAGATGATTCTAGGTGGTCTATTTTGATGACTTTTCTTTAAATCTTTCCTCCTCACCCCATACTCTCCAACCCCATTTTCTTTTCTTTTCGAAAACATATATTAAATTCAAGTTTTTGTAATAACGTATTTTATTATACATACACATTTAAAATTTTCTCCCAGGGCAGGGAAGTTTTGTTTATTTTGTTCACTAACATATCCCATGAACTTAGAATAGTGCCTGGTGTATAGCAGGCTCAGTATCTATTAGTTGAATGCTAAATGAAATCTAAGAGGGGAAGGAATCCTGAAGAACTCTAACATCATTAAGTGTTAGATAGAAGATCAGTTCCCCCAAGAAGAAATTGACAAAGAACTTTCTAGAAGACAAAAGAAAGTTAGGCAATTATTATTTAAACAAATAAGAGGGATAGTGTTTCAAGACCAAAACAATGGTCAACAGTGTCAAATGCTGACCACGAGTCAAATGACATGAAGACCGAAAAACACCAATGGATTTAGTAACAAGGAGTGTGTTGATCTTGGTGGGAGGAGTTTCAGTGACACGTGACTGAGACAAATTAGAAAATTTCAATGGAACATATTAAACATTAAGAGAAAAGGAAAGAAGGTAAAAATAAAGCCATGAAATCATCAAGCTTATAAAATACAATATCAGATTTTATCATTTGTTTCAGTTGCTGCTGTATAACAAACCATCCCAAAACTTAATGATTTCAGACAGCAAGCCATTTGGCTATTACTCAGCATTCTGCAGGTTGATTTGGTTCAGCTGGGCATTCCGATTCACGTGGTGTCAGCTGGGGCTGCAGCCATATGGGACAGGGGTCAGCAAACTTTCCTCCCAAGGGTCAAACAGGAAATATTTCAGGCTTTGCAAGCTACAAGGTATCTGTCGGGAATATTGAGTGCTGCCATTGTAGTGAGAAAGCAGCCACAGATGATATATAAATGAATGGACACAGCAATGCTCCAATAAAACTGTATTTACAAAATCAGGTGATAGGCCACATTTGACTGAAAGCCATAATTTGCCCACTCAGGATTTTGAGGCTCAACTAGAGTTGTATATCCAAGATGGCTCTCTCCTGGAGTTCCTTGGTACTCCCCTGTGTTGCTTCTTCATGTGGCTTGGGCTATTGACAGCATGGTGTCTGGTTCCAAAAGTGAAGTGGAAGTTGTCCGGCCTTCTAAAGCTTAGGCCTGGAACTTGCATAGTATCACTTCCACCATATTCTGTCAGCTAAAGTGAGTCCCAGGGCCTGCTCAGACTCAAGGAAGAGAGCTATTCAAGGGTATAAATACCTGGAGGTATGGTTCACTGGAGGCTATTAAATGTAACACACTGCCATATAATTGTAAGGTTTTTGCTTATTAAATAAAACTATACTCCAGGGGTGCTTGCCTCAGTCCGTAGAGCATGACCCTTAATCTCAGGGTTATGAGTTCAAGCCTCATGCCGGTCATGGAGCCTACTTTTTAATAAAATGAAAAAAATGAAATAAATAAAATACTTCCAAAATAATAAAATAAAGTAAAATAAAATAAAATAAAATTATGTTCCATTCCACATTCTGTATAGAGCCTCTTACCTAGGGAAAAGTTTCAATGACTTGTGAAGTCATCTTTTCTCTCCAGCCCTGATCTTTTCAAAGGTTGTTTTTTGTATCATCAATTGAAAGAGAGTATGAGTTGTTATTTTAAGACAGCCTGAGAAATTACTTCCTTTTCATTAGCCTGAGAAAACTCTAGTCTTCTTGTAGCCACTCTTGAAAATGCTCTTTTCAACACACTGTACTTAAACTATAAGCATCCCAACCTATTAAACCTAGATTATAAGCATGATAGGAAAGGGGTTATTAGCAGTAAGATTAAAGCATTCATACTTAACTACATGATGATCTATCAGAGTGATATTATTTTGCAAAAGTAAGTAAATTATAATCTATATGTAGTATATTCATTCATTTGCTCATCGATTTTTAAAGTTTTTATTGAGCACACTAATGGTTAGGCCTTGTGCTAGGTTGTGGTGTATACAACCATCACTCTGTCCTTAATGTAGGACTGTAGTCCTTTATATGACCCTGACCCTACAGAAAACAAAGACTGCAGGAGAGCAAATATTTTCAGTGGACTGAGAAAAAAGGTAGGAATTTAGTTCTCATAAAAGTATTGAGCCATGAGAAAATGAATACTTCTACAAATTTTAGGTTGACACTATGGTTTGATTTATCCAGACTATTTAAATCAAATCATTTTATTGATAAGAAAGTAATATCAGAATGTTATGAGAACAACTGATTCTATCCTTCAAAAAGTATAACCAGAAAATACTAAATATATGGTCAATGCCAGGGGCTATAAGATGTCACCTGACAAATTAGCACATCTTCTTCATATTAATTTTAATTTAACATTTTCAGACAAAAATGCTTTAACTAATAAGTACTTTAAAACATAATTGTGATCTCAATACAATAAAACTACAAAATATCTTAAAGGCCTTTAGAGGTGAAAATTAAAACACTCAATTAAACAACACTTAGGTGAAAGTGGAAGTAAAACCACAAAAGCAGGATTTCTAAAAAGTAATAATGAAAGCATTACCTATGGGAAGTTATAGGATACATTACAGCAGTGATCAGAGGAAAATTCATAGCCTTAAATACCTATATAAATAACAATAAAAGACAGAAAACAAGTGAATGAAATGTCAACTCCTAACAGCTAGAAAACCAACAACTAAATCAACCAAAAGAAAGCATAAGGAAAGAAGTGATATATATAAATTAACAAGGGGAAAGACCCAGAAAAATAGTATAACTAATAAGTAAATGAAAATAATACTTCCTTGGAAGTGAAGGAAAACACTAGCTAACCTAAACAAGAAGACAAAAAGCCATGAATAAATAAAAAAAGAAAAATGAAAAATTTTTAAAGGGAAGAAATTTTTAAATCCTGAGAGACTATGCTCACAATCCTTTACAAATAAAACTGAAAACTTAGATGAAATGGATAACTTCCTAGAAATACAATTTTACAAAATTGACCCTACTAGAGAGAAAATGCTTAAGCAGACACATTTCCATAGGAATATTAAAGACTATTTCAAAGACCTACCCCATAAAAAATCATCACACTCAGATGATTTCACAGGGGATTTCTACCAAACTTACAAATTTGAATAATCCCAATGCTATATAAATTATTCCAGAGCATAGAAAATAGAAACCTCTAAGTTTTTTATAAAGATTAACATTTATACTTAAACCTAATAAATATAGCGCACACCAAAAACCTAAAGATCAGTCTCACTTATGAATATTGATGCATAAAAAACCCACAAAACACCTCACTTAAAAATATATCATGATCAAGTGGAACTTATTTTGGGAATGCAAAAATGGTTTGGTGTTAGGAAATCCTTTAATATAATTCACTATATTAGTAGAAGAAGAAAAGTTAGAGGTGCCTCAGTTGGTTAAGCGTCCGACTCTGGCTCAGGTCACGATCTCCAAGTTTGTGAGTTGGAGCCTGGCGTCAGGCTCTGCCCTGACAGCTTGGAGCCTGGAGCCTGCTTCAGATTCTGTGTCTCCCCCTCTCTCTGCCCCTCCCCTGCTCATGCTCTCTCTTTCTCTCTCTCTCTCTCTCTCAAAAATAAATAAACATTTTTAAAAATGTAAGGAATCAAAGTTACATGATTGTTTCCCTAAATGCCACAGAGGCTTTTGATAAAATTCAATATTCATTCCAATATTCAATAAAATAGGAAGATAGATATTTCCTTTATGTAATAAAGCACACCTAAGTCCAAAAGCCAGCTTTTTATTCAACTGGAAAACACTAGAGACGTTACCACTAAAGTAAAGTATATGGTAAGGATGCCAACTATCTCTACTACTATTTAATACAGTATTGGAAGTAGCAGCCGATGAAATTAGACAGGTAGAAGCAATTTGAGGCATAAGAATTGGAAAAGTGGAAGTAAAACGACCTATGTAGATGATATGATAGTAGGCCCGCAAAACCTCAGAGATTCAATGATAAAACTTAAATAATAAAATAATTCAACAATACAGCAGGATATAAAACTAGCCTACAGAGGATTGCCTGGGTGGCTCAGTGGGTTAAGCACCTGACTTCGGCTCAGGTCATGATCTTGCAGTTCATGAGTTTAAGTCCCATGTCAGGCTCTGTGCTGACAGCTCAGAGCCTGGACGCTGCTTCAGATTCTGTCTCTCTCTCTCTGCCCCTCCCTGCCTGCATTCTGTCTCCCTCTCTCTCTTATTTTACACAAATAATAGCCAATTAGAAGAGATAATGAAAACAAAAGCCTCATTGACAACAGCAACAACAACAAAGATAAAATACTTGTGTATTAAAAAGAAATGTGTTAAAGTTCTATGAGGAAATCTTTAGAACACTTCTGAAAGATGTGAAAGTATACTTTATGGAAAGACATCCCTTGTTTTTGGAAAGTATGCCTCATCAAAAGATGTCACATATCCCTAAATTATCTCTAAATGTAATGCAATCCAATAAAAATGCCATTAACCCCCGAATAGCCGAAGTAATGTTGAAAAAGAAAGCCAAAGTGGAGGCATAATAATTCTGGACTTCAAGTTGTATTAAAAGCTGTATCATCAAGACAGTATGGTACAGGCACAAAAAAGAGACAAATAGACCAAAGAACAGAATAGAGAACCCAGACATGGACTCACAAATGTATGACCAACTATTATTCGACAAAGCAGGCTAGAATATCCAATGGAGAAAGACAGTCTCTTCAGCAAGTGGTGCTGGGAAAACCGAACAGCAACATGCAGAAGAATGAACTTGGAACACTTTCCTATGCCATACACAAAAATAAACTCATAATGGATAAAAGAACTAAATGTAAGACAGGAAACCATCAAAATCCTAGAGGAGAAAACAGCAACAACCTCTTTGACCATGGCCACAGCAACTTCTTACTAGACATGTCTCCAGAAGCAAGGGAAACAAAAGCAAAAATGAACTATTGGGACCTCATGAAGATAAAAAGCTTCTGCACAGAGAAAGAAACAATCAAAATTAAAGACAATTAATGGAATGGGAGAAGATATTTGCAAATGACATATTGAACAAAGGGTTAGTATCCAAGTTTATATTTTAAAAAACTTATCAAACTCAACACTCAAAAAACAACAATCCAGTGATGAAATGGACAAAAGACATGAATAGACACTTTTCCAAAGAAGACATCCAGATGGCTAACAGACACATGAAAAAATGTTCAACATCACTCATCATCAGGGAAATACAAATCAAAACCACAATGAGATACCTCACACCTGTCAGAGTGGCTAAAATTAACAACTCAGGCAACAACAGATGTTGGTGAGGATCAGGAGAAAGAGAACCCTTTTGCACTGCTTGTGGGAATGCAAACTGGGGCAGCCACTCTGGACAATATTATGGAGGTTTCTCAAAAAATTGAAACTGGAACTACCCTATGAACCAGCAACTGCACTACTAGGTATTTATCCAAAGGATACAAAAATGCTGATTTGAAGGGGTACATGCACCCAATGTTTATAGCAGCGCTATCAACAAGAGCCAACACACATACACATAGAATGGAATATTACTTAGTAATCAAAAAGAACAAAATCTTGCCATTTGCAACAACATGGATTGAACCAGAATGTATTATGCTAAGTGAAATTCAGTCAGAGAAAGACAAATATCATATGATTTCACTCCTATGTGGAACTTAAGAAAGAAAAATGGTTGAACATAAGGGAAGGGGAGGAAAAATAAGAAACAGAGAGGGAGGCAAATGTAAGAGACTCTTAAATACAGAGAACAAACTGAGGGTTGCTGGAGGGGTTTTGGTTGGGGGGATGGGCTAAATGGGTGATAGGCATTATGGAGGACCCTTGTTGGAATGAGCACTGCCTGTTATATGTAAGTGATGAATCACTAAATTCTATTACTGAAACCATTATTGAACTGTATGTTAACTAGCTTGGATTTAAAGAGAATAAAAAATTAAAATAAATACCATAAGTTTTTGCTTCTGGAGCTAGACAGGTTGATTTTAAATTTCACCTGTATTTTAAAATATAAAGTACACAAGAATAGCTAGAAAAACTGAAAAAGAAAGGCAAGGAGAGAGGACTAGCCCTAGTGGACACTAAAACATACTATAAAGCTCTATAATTAAAACAGTATAATATTAGAACATAAATAGACAGACCAGCACAAAAGAATAGGAAATCCAGAAACAGACCCAAGTCTATATGGAAACTTAGCAATAGACTATATATTCAGGATAAATTCTCAGAAGTGAGATTGATGGGGCAAAGGGTAAATAAAGCTACTTAAAAACATTTTTAGGTACTTTTAGGTTGTAGAAATTTTTAGATATTATTGCCTATTTTTCCATGGTCTCACCAACAGTATGTATTGTGGAGCTTTCTATTTTTGCCATTTAGATAAGTGAATGTGGTATCTCAGTCCTGTTTTAATTTGCATTTTCTTATTAAGAATGACATTTAATTTAAGAGCTAGTTTTCATATTTTTATACTTATATTCTTATTAAGATAATTTAGATACATTAAACTGTACACATGTTAAGTGTTCAGTTCAATGAATTTTGACAATTGAATACACCTGTGCAAGCACCACTCAGAACAAGATGTAGAGCATTTCCATCACCCTAGAAAGCTCCCCTGTGTTCCTTTCAAGTCAATTCTCCCACTATCTCCAGAATCAACAACGTTTTCTGATTTCTATCATCATAGATTAACTTTGCTTATTCTTGGACTTTGTATAAATGGGATGTACAGTGTACACGACATGCATGCCTAATTTTTGTGTGTCTGATTCTTTTACTCAACATAATTTTTTAGATTCAACCATTAATCCACATTGAGCATTAGTTCATTCCTCTTTTTTACGGAGTAGAATTCTATCCTATGGATATAACACAGTGTTGGCAAGATTAAATTTTATCTTCTATATAAATATCTATACTATGTATCTATCTCACTGTTGAAGAGGAGAGTTGCAAAATATGGAAAGGGAGAAGAGAATGAATCCTGTAGCGTTTTCTTAGAATTGAGGCTAACAGTATGATCTCACGGTTTTTAATATGTGTAGACAGACATAGAAATAGCTACAGATATGTGGGGATGTATGTGTGTATGCGCATGTCTATACATATATGTATTCCCAGGTTCTGTTCTATTGATTGTGGAAGCAGTGTGATTTCAATAGTAATGGGTACACCCACCACCTATACTTCAATTTCTAAACACCAAAAAAAGAAATCAGGGCTCCTTGGGAAAATGACGGATTCCACGGCAGGCAGAGAAAATACAATGTCATTCTGGAGCATCTTCTGACAGACACTAAAGACACTTTCAAAAGCTGATGTGGCCATCTCAAAAGGACAGAGGAGCCACTGTGAAGGTCCTTTCACTGGCCAGATTTCAGACAATATGAGTGGCAGTTTGAATAAAAATAGAAATGGGTTATAACACATCAAATTTTAAAAGTCCACTACTCCATATTGCTAATAAAAATAAAAATTAGTATTGGGTAGAGAGAAGGCTTCTTTTTTAACAGAATAATACCAACTAATATGTGTGGAAGAAATAGCAGAAATAGAAAAATCACCATTTTACAATCACCATAGTAATAACTGACTCAGACAAAAACCACCGTAGGGTGGAAGGTTGTTGGAAAACAGGATATTCACACAATCATATGTGAATTACTTATTAATTACACAAGGAAAATGTACTGTTATAATGGTAGACTTGGCAGGTACTAGATAAACCAAGCGATCAAAGTGAACACTGCCAATAACTGCACACACTGATATCATGTGCCCCTGAGGTAATGCACTGAGAAGTACATGGTATTCCATCCAAAAACGTTGAATCTCGTCATAAGGAAAGACTCAGAGTTCCAAATTAAGGAACATTTTGCCACTGGAGTTTGGGATCCAAAAATATCAATGACATGAAAGACAAAAAAGAAGGAACTAAAGAAATAAGACAACAAAATGCAATGTGTCATGCCTGATTGGATTCCAGGCCAGCCTGGGGGAAATTACTTTATAGGACTTTACTGAGACACTTGGGGGAATTTGAATATAGACTGTATATTAGATAATAATATTACAACCATGTTCCATTTCTCGAGCACATCAATTAGCTAGAGGTTATGTGGGAGAATGTCTTCTTTGTAGTAATAAGTGTCCGGGGGTAACGTGTCATCATACCTGCAACCATCTCTTAACTGGTTAAGAAGAGAGAAAGGAAATATTTTTATTTTTGTGTGTGTCTCTATCTTTCTATATATGTGTGTGAAGAGAGAGAAATCAAATGGATGTGGCAAAATGTTAACAGTTGTTGAATCTGAAAGAAAATGGATGTTGATTATACTATTTTTTCAACTATTCTGTACATTCAAAATTTTTCAAAATGAAAATTTGGGGGGAAACCATAATATTTTGCATTAAATGGGTACAATATAGTTCAAGATATTTTCTTCATTTGTAACAGGAGACTTTCAAAAGATGTTTAGACTGACTGTGCCTGCTTTGAACTAGACCTTACATGCAAGGAAATAAAAACTCACGATCTTCAAGATTACTTGAAGGTGAAAGGCTCTTCAACAGAGAGGGTTAAGGTTTGCCTGGGGGATAAGCTGCATCCTTTTGGAGCTAGCTGGCTGCCTGTGCTTGGAGCAGATCAGGGTCATGGCTGGGAACAGGCACGTATTTCATCCCCACAGCCATCCCTTCCAGATCTTCTGGCAGTGGCCACCATTCCTTCAAGGAACTGCTGCCTCCCCCTCCAGGTGCTTCTGTTAGCACAGAACTCTGTCCCCTGGCCAAAGTTAGATTGGCCAACAGCATACCCCAGCCTCGTGGCCACAGTGATTAGCCCAGGGAATGGTATGTGACCTTAGCTGGGCCAATCAGGCTCCTTTCCTAATACTTTATTTGTGGATGCTTGGAGAGAATAATCTCTTACTCTTCTCTGGGATCCTTTGGACAGGATCGTATAAACCTGGGGCTGCCTGTAACCAGCAACCAAAACTGCAGCCCATCACAGTCAGTAGGTGTGCTGTCTTATGGGGTGAGCCTCGGGCAAAATGGGAGGGGGTCCACTTTGCTTCAGGCTCCTTCAAGTTACTGCCACCCTGTGGTACCAGGTCCCTCCAGGTGATCTTCTGGCTTCTGGGTCACCTGGTCCTGGACACAGGCAACATCTTATACTACAGACCAATCTCTATTTTGTAGACTATATGGCACACAGGAACATACACACACACACACACACACACACACACACACACACACAACACACCTTTGCAAAATGCCTTCTTTTTAAAAAACTTATTATTTATTATTTAATAATTTTATTTTTATTTTATTATTTTAATTATTTAATTATTTACTGTTTTTATTTATTTATTTTTTAATTTATTTTGAGAGAGAGTAAAGAGGAGGGACAGAGAAAAAGGAGAGAGAGAATCCCAAGCAGGCTCCGTACCATCAGCACAGAGCTGGACGTGGGGCTCCAGCTTACCAACCGTCATCATGACCCGAGCCAAAATCAAGAATCAGACGCTTAACAGACTGAGCCATCTAGGTTCCCTGTAAATTGTCTTCTTATTTGTCAAGTCCTTGTATTCTCATATGTCTTTTTTTTTTTGGATGGAAGCCACCCATGAGGAAGACCTGGAGCATGGCACTGTGGGAGGGCGCATCCCAAACATCACACTGGCTGCCTAAAATCTCCCCAAGAGGCTTTTAAACAGAGCTCACTGGGTCCCTTTCCTTGAGATTCTGAAGAAAATCTGTATTTTTACCAAGTCACTCAGGCAACTGGAATGCCTACTCCAGTTTAGAAAACACTGCAAGGGTAGGCAGCGATATCACGGTGACTGGGGCTCAAAGCTGTTTTTCAGGGAGCATTTAGATGAGTGGGGATGATAGGCAATTCAGCTAATCATCCGATGTAGCAGAAATCAGCAGAAATGTAGTGTCCAAAAAGAACACTACAGAGAGCCAGCTGAGGAATTTAAAGCTAACCGGAACTAATGTGTCACTTCGTCTTGCTGACAGGTGCTCATGGCTTTCCTCTTCTAGTTACCTGGCCTGCTTTGTGTCTCAAAACAGCCTTCAGAGGAAAGACCAACCTGACTCTTTCACGGCAAGTTTACATTGGAGGTTGGGGAAATCAGGTTATTTAGGGTGCTACTGCCAGTGTCTTTGCAGGGAGGGACAGTGAGTATGCGAGCGCAGGTGTGTGGGCGCTTGTGGTATGTATTTGGGGGAAGGGCTGTGTCTGTTTTGGTGTATGTATTGTAGAAGCGGTGTGTTGTATATGTATTGTATACTGTGTTGTGTAAGTGTGTGTGTGGTCTGTTTTGGGGGGTAGAGTTATGTATGTGGTTTGTGTATGTATTGTGGAGTGTGGAGGAGGGTGTGTGTGTATTATGTATCGTGTTGTACGACTGGATGTGTGTTATGTATGTGGTGGGTGTGTTGTAGTGTGTGTGTTGCCTGTGTGATGTGGTGTGTATGTGGTATGCATTTGGGGGTAGTGCTGTGTGTGTGGTTTGGTGCGTGTACTGTGGTGTGGGGTATGTGTGTGTTATGTATTCTGTTGTGCAAGTGGGTGTGTGGTGTGTTGTACATGTGTTGTGTTGGTAGTAAGCGTGGTATCGTTTCTGTGTGTGTGTCTGTGTGTGTACAGTCTTACCCAGAGTTACATGTGTTCACCCCAGCCTTTCTTTTTTTTTAAACTTTTTTTTTTTTTTATTTCTAGGATAGAGAGAGACAGCATGAGCAGGGGAGGGTCATAGAGAGAGGGAGACACAGACTCTGAAACAGGCTCCAGGCTCCGAGCTGGCAGTCAGCACAGAGCCCGACGCGGGGCTCGAACCCATGAACCTCGAGATCATGACCTAAGCGAAAGTCGGACGCTTAACTGACTAAGCCACCCAGGCGCCCCCACCCCAGCCTTTCAAAACAGGTGTTCTCAGCAAGGAGAGACCATGGATGAAACTGTATAAAGCTGTAGGTGACCTCTGTCAAATCAGAGTGTGCCATTTTTAGCAACTTTGCAAATAAAAAGCGTACTGTATTGTAGTCATAATAACTGTAGCTTATTGACATGCCAGCGAACACAGCTGGGTTTTGTACCTTCTCATTTCATCTTCTCAAGAACCCCATGAAATAGTGCTTTTATCCTTATTTTACGGAGATGGAAATGGAGACTTAGAGGGGTCAGTACCACTTTTCATCTTTCTTTTTTAATGGGTATTTGCGAGTGATCCCTAATAGATGCTACAACCAAGTGTACATCAATTAAATTGTAAGATTTTTCCTCAACTGTCATTTGACAAACATTTACTGAGTATCTCTTATATGCATAGTCCCTGCTGGGTGTTATAAGATCGAAAAATATCATAAATAGCTCTTCTCTATGAAGCAGCTAATTTAGTCTGAAGGTGTAATCATAAAAGGATATTTTCGTGAGCCACTTTCCTTATTTGTCTTTCCCTTTTATAGCAATTATCAAACTGTATTTGGACTTATTCTACTCCTCCTTAGCCCCTCAGGGATAAAGAACTCTATTTCACTCACCTTTGGATTCCTAGACAATAGTAGGTGCCTAATTAATGTTGGCTGAATAATGAACTGATAATCTGGGAACTGGAAGGGATGAATAAATGTTCTAACCCTCCCCTTATTCAGGTGCGGGAGGAACTTGCAAATGAACCCAAACCCAGAAGAGAAAATAGCTATTACTCAACAAAGAAAAGTTTTCAAAATAGTGTATGTTCCAGATGCAACCATTCTGAGGTAGTTCTTAACCAACTTCCAAAAGGTCCCATGCGATGTTAATAAGTATTTCTTTTAAAAAGCAAAAAGAAAGAAAAAAATCCACAAATACAGTGGAGAAATGCAGGGTTAACTAGGCTTAGAGGATTTCGTTACTGTAGGAGCTCTCAGGGCCCATAAGAGACAGCTGTGCACTGAGTATAAACCAAAAAATGCAGATGGAGAATTGAAGAACAGACTGTATATGGTAAGGCATATTTTCTAAATTTATTTGCCAGTGGATTCTTTGGGGAAGGAATGGGGGGAATAAAAAAGAAGAATTAATTGCAAGGCCGGAAATAGGGTTAGGCAAGGGAGGCACGGAGGACACAGCATTTAAGAAAGCACCCACTTGCACAAAAGCACTTGAGCAAGAGTGGTGTCCCTTCGGTTTTCTATCCCAGGCGCCTCCCTTGTTACACCCCAGCCCCAGAGCAGAAGAAACACCTGCCACCACCACGGAAACAAATCTCCCATGAACACAGTCTGGGAAACTTTGTGTGACCATTCCTCAATGGCAGCGTTGAGTCAGGGGTCATCATTCTGAAGAAGACAACAAACGTTTCTGGATTTTCTTTTACACATTTTGTAGAGAATCTGGCTCAGCATTGGAGTCATCGTCTTTTCCTGGCCCTGCCCCAGAGCCGGAGCCTTCTGTGGACATCTGGCCAAGGGCATCGGAGCCTGGCTGGTGTTCAAAGAGCCAGGCTGCCCCTTTGAGCTAATTCAGGGAAAGGAAGTTTAAATGGGACTCACCTGTTCCACATACCAGAACTCACTGGTTGCTGCTTCTTTCATTCTTGAAAGCAACGCAGACTAAGGGGAAGTCAATAAAAGATCCCTTAATGACAATTCCCAAAAGACAATGTCTGGCACTCAATAAATTGAATGAATGAGTGAGTGAATGCACGAATGGAAGAGATGCCAGGGAAAGAATGACAGAAATAACAGGTGACAATCAGATAGAGGCCCCTCACTTCTTTTCAGATTCTTTGCTTAAATCTTTGCTCTCTTCCATTTGTACAGTCTCCTCATTGATACCCCTCCCAACATAAAGTCCTGTTTGATCTTAGAGCTAATGACTAAAGCTGGGTGGGGCAAAAAGCCCAAGCACAAATCATTTGTTCAAGAAAGTGTGTACAAGGGCATTTGGGTGGCTTAATCCGTTAAGCATCTGACTTCAGCTCAGGTCATGATCTCACAGTTCATGAGTTCCAGCCCCGAGTCGGGCTCTGTGTTGACAACGTGGAGCCTGCGTGAGATTCTGTCTCACTCTTTCTCTGCCTCTCCCCTGCTTGTGCTGTCTCTCTCACAAAATAAATAAATATAAAGTTTAAAATATATATATATGTACTACTGAGTTCAGTGTCATCTTAAATCCTGGGCTGTCGTTTGTTTTTGTTTTTGTTTTTTAAGTAAAAATACTTCATGGTAAACTCAAAGCAAATAAATGTCGCAAAATACATAGCTTTTAAATACCAAATTGTATGGTAACCATACCCATTCAGATGGCATGCTGAAGTATTAGGTAATAAACAGAGCTTCATTTGGTTGTTTATTAATCTAATTAGACCATAAAACAAACAAATCATATTTAATAGTTCTACATTATAGTCCAGTTCATGAAAGAATTAAAAAGCAGAAAGAACATATTTGCAGAATTAAAATGGTTACTGCATTCACTAAATTATCACTATGCTCCTGGAGCAATAACTCTGGTTTCCTGAGAGTTGGCACCAGGAGTCCATACTCCAGATCTATAAAGCAGAAAGAATCATTGTGTTTCTTGGGATTTCATCTGACTCATTGGTGTAAATGGGGGCTATGCCTGCATTGTTACAGGACATGATGAATTTGTCCTGCCCCTGATAAATTTTCATATATTCCTTTTGGTACTTGCATTATTATTAGATCAGACCATTTAAGTAATGATACACACTTTCCCTCAATGACTGAACATTCCAGTTAGCACTTAGATGTTAATAAGTATATACAGTGCTTTCTACAATCAAGTGATTGAATTGATGAGGATCCATGCAATGTACCCAGCCTCTAAAGTCACAAAACCTTACCCTCCAGATGGCAGACACTGGAGGTCAAAGGCTGCCAATTTCATGGGCTGCTTTTGCATTTTATCACTGCATACTTTTCAGGAACCCTTTCACAGCAGCACATAACAGTGAACAGAAAGGAACTACCTTTTGGGGCATCTGGATGGCTCAGTCGGTTAAGCGTCCAACTCTTGATTTCTGGTCAGGTCATGACCTCACGGTTCCGTGAGTTCAAGCCCTGAGTCAGGCTCTGTGATGACAGTGAGGAGCCTGCTTGGGATTCTCTCTCTCCCTCTCTCTCTCTCTCTGCCCCTCCCTTGCTCACGTGCTGGCTTGCACTCTCTCTCTCAATCAAAATAAGTAAATATGCATTTAAAAGAACAAAGTACCTTTCTGGATGAATAGAAACTTGAATTCTACTCCTAAACATTTGGTGATGTTAGTTAGGGAAAATTATTGAACTTCTCAAAAGCCCAAGGAAGCAAATGTTTTCTACCTTTCGAGGATGTCATTGGCATAACATCTTTGTAAACAAAGATCCTTGGTCTTTTGCACCAAGACAAAAACTTTTTGTACCAAATGAGGAGGGAAATACATCTGTTGGGTTAGGGTTAGCTTGATTACAGAGGGAGGAAAACAGCGTGGGCGTTAATTCTATATGGACTACTTTGCTGCCTCAGTTCTAGTGAGTCACACTGTACCTAAGCTCAGGACAGTCTCCAACCCAACAGGGTCAGTGTTTAATCGGTCACACCATTGTGCATGGCTGCTTATCCCCAGTTGATCTCAGCGTGGTGTCTGCTGTCCTAAGATTTCAGTATTAATATAATAATGAATACCTGCCTCAGGTAATTGACCAGGCCTGACTTGTCTCATGCTGATGATGGCACTGTACATATTGAGCCTTTCTTTTTAAACACTTTTAAATAAAATTACTCTTTTTGAGAAAAAGAGAGAGAGTGGTGGAGGGGCAAAGACAGAGAGAGTCCCAAGCAAGCTCGGAGCTGTCAGCACAGAGTCTGATGACATGGGGCTCCAACCCACGAACCGTGAGATCATGACCTGAGCTGAGGTCAAGAGTAGGACGCTCAACCAACTGAGCCACCCAGGCTCTTGAGTCTTTCTAAATTACCATATGTGGTTAATCACCTTAGTGTCAAAAGGTATCCCTGAAGGCAAAGTGAGCTGAGGAAGGTGAATTATTAACAGACATTCTACGGTATTGAAGGTGATTGAGTTAAGCTCATAACAAGTGACAAAGTACCAATAAACACCTCAGTATAATATTAGCAATCTTGGAGAAAAAATGAACCAAGGAGACCGCACCAAAATAAAAAGTTTCTGCATAGAGAAGAAAACAATCAGGAAAACTATAAGCCAACCAACAGAATAGGAGAAGGTATCTGCAAATGACATATCTAATAAAGAGTTAGTATCCAAACTCTATAGAGAATTTATCAAACCCAACCCCAAAAAAACAAATAATCCAGTGATTAAATGGACAAAAGACATGAATAGACACTTCTCAAAGAGGCCTTCAAGATGGCTTACAGACACATGAAAAAAATGTCCAACATCATCATCATCAGGGAAATACAAATCAAAACCACAATGAGATACCACCTCACACCAGTTAGAATGCTTAACATTAACAACTCAGACAACAATAGATGTTGGCGAGGATCAGGAGAAAGAAGAACCCTTTTGTACTGCTGGTGAGAATACAAACTGGTGCAGCCAATCTGGACAACAGTATGGAGGTTCCTCAAAAAACTGAAATCTGGCCATGTGTAGCAACATGGATGGACCTTGAGGGTGTGATGCTGAGCGAAATAAGTCAGGCAGAGAAAGACAAATATCATATGTGTGCACGTATAGGAGGATTAGGAGGAGCTTAACGGAGGACCAAGGGGGAGAAGAAGGGCGGAAATGGTGGGGGAAAGGGGGAGAGGCAAACCATGAGAGACTCTTGAATGCTGACAAAAACTGAGGACTGGTGGAGGTGGGGGGGAGGAGGGGTGGGCATGGAGGAGGGCACTTGTGGGGATGAGCACTGGGTGTTATGTGGAAACTAATTTGACAGTAAACTATTTGTATAAAAAAAAAAAAGACATATAACAACAATTTAAAAAATAAATAAATAAATAAATAAATAAATAAAACTTAAAAGAAAGAAATCTACTACTATTAAAAAAAAAAAAAACTGAAAATAGAACTAGCCTTTGACCCAGCAACTGCACTGCTAGGTATTTATCCAAAGGATGCAGGTGTGCTGTTTCAAAGAGGCACAGGCACCCCAATGTTTACAGCAGCACTATCGACAACATCCAAAGTATGGAAAGAGCCCAAAAGTCCATCAAGAGATGAATGGATAAAGATGTGGCATATATACACAATGGAGTACTACTAAGCAATCAACGAGAATGAGATCCTGCCATTTGCAACTATGTGAATGGAACTAGGGGGTATTGATCTAAGCAAAATTAATCAGTCAGAGAAAGACAAATTTCATATGATTTCATTCCTATGTGTAATTTAAGATACAAAATAGATGAACATAAGGGGAAGGAAGCAAAAATAATATAAAAACAGGGAGGAGGACAAAACATAAGAGACACTTAAATACAGAGAACAAACTGAGGGTTGCTGGAGGGATTGTGGATGGGGGGAATGGGCCAAATGGGCAAGGGGCATTGAGGGGAGCGCTTGTTGGGATGACCACTGGGTGTTATATGGAGGGGGTGAATCACTGGATTCTATTCCTGAAACCATTATTGCACTATATGCTAACTAACTTGGATGTAAATTTAAAAATTAATTAATTAATTAACATGGAGATAATCAGATAATCCAGCCCTCGGGTGCCACTACATCTCCTCTTGTGTCACGCATGAACCTTAAATCACAAAAGCCTTGTATCTATAGCCTTAGGGCATGGCAAGCCCCTGCCCACCTCAGGGCTTTTTCCCTTATGGTCCTTTCTATGGAATACCCTTCTCCTGGCTGGTCTCTGGTATTTGGCTCCCTCTGATCACTTCGTCTCAGCTGGCACCTTGATCTCACACTTTCAGCCTCCAGAGCAATGAGAAAATAAATTTCTCTTGTTGCAGCTACCCAATCCATAGTATTTAATATGGCAGCCCAAGCAGACGAATTCAGCATTCAACAAATCTGTGTTGAATGAACAAATATATAATCTCCTATAATCAAGAGTTAACTACATTTTATAATATGAATAGTCCTGGATGATTTTTTTTTTTTTTAAATAAAGTGTTCGGTGGCCAGAATTTCATACTGTATTTATTAGGAGCTTTATTAAATACAACTTGTCTTTTTTCTTTGCTACTCTTATCACAAATCCCTATTATTGCTAAACTATTTAAAAAGATACATCCAGGCAAAGCCCATCCAGGCACAGCTGGCCACCGGATCAGATGTCTTAACTTACTGGGCTCATCTGTCAAACAGCTTTCATTTTATTTTATTTAAAAAAAAAAAAAAACTGGCCAATTGTTTGAATTGTTCAAAAGTCTCAGCACCCTGTAGACAAAAACCACAGAGCACTGAACACCTCCACGGAACTGCCTGGCTCTTTGTGGAATGAATTTATATAGGTTAATTCTAAAAATTTCTATGACTTTGCTTAGATTCTAAGGGAAGATACTTTAAAAATAGGTCTAGGGGCGCCTGGGTGGCTCAGTCAGTTAAGCGTCCAACTTTGGTTCAGGTCATGATCTCACAGTTCCTGGGTTCGAGCCCCGCAGTGGGCTCTGTGCTGACAGCTCAGAGCCTGGAGCCTGCTTCGGATTCTGTGCCTCCCTCTTTCTCTGCCCCTCTCCTGCTCGCTCTCTGTCTCTCAAAATAAAATAAAGACATAAAAAAATATTAAAAAAATAGATCTAATCATATTTTTTCAGTTCAGTCACAATTCCTATAAACAATTCATATTCCTCAGAATCATCTATTTATTTATTTATTTTTGTTTTTAAGAGAGAGAGAGAGTACGTGGGCGTGCATGCATGGGGGAAGGGCAAAGAGAGAGAGGGAAAGAGAGAGAGAAATTGAGAGAGATTGAGAGAGAGAAGAGAGAGAGAGAGAAAGAGAGAGAGAATCTTAAGCAGGCTCCACGCTCATCGAGGAACTCAACTTCCTGGCACGATCCCACAACCTTGGGATCATGACCTGAGCCAAAATCAAGAGTCAACCAACTGAGCTACCCAGGCACCCCTATTCATTTTTTAATATACTTAAAAGCTAAAACTTAAGATTTGCTTTGTTTATTAACAACAAAACAAAAGCCTATTAGGTTATTCTGGAAGCTTCACCATGCTGGGAGAGGGCAAGAACACAAGAGCAATGTTCTACTGGGCAAAAAGCTCAGGACTCCTAAACTGTGACCTTGCTGCTGGTCTCAAAAGCAATGGACAATTTGAACACAAAACCCTTCCCGTCTTCGAACCTGAGGTCAGCGTCAATACCTTTCACAGAGAGAATTCTGGTTGTATTGCTGATGTCCAAGTGATATCTGTGTGACTAAATGCTCAGATATGCTAAGCAATTCTTGGCATTCTACTAATAAAAATAAATAGTATTGACAAACATGGAGTCATTAGTATGTGCCTGTGATAGTCTTTTAAACATATTTAATTTGATCCTCACAAGGACCCTGTGAGATAGCTACTATTGTTACCCCATCTTACAGAAGAGTAAACTGAGGCTTTAAGTAAGTCCCACAAGGCTTTCATCTTCATTGGTCTTACTGCTGCACCAAAGCACTGGTTCTAACTACTAACAATATCATTCTGCTTTCTTGGACCCCTTTTTTTTTTTTTTTAATTTTTTTTTTTAATGTTTTATTTATTTCTAAGAGAGAGAGAGAGACAGCATGAGCAGGGGAGGGTCAGAGAGACAGGAAGTCACAGACTGAAACAGGCTCCAGGCTCTGAGCTGGCAGTCAGCACAGAGTTCGACGCGGGGCTCGAACCCACGAACCGCGAGATCATGACCTAAGCGAAAGTCGTCGGATGCTTAACCGACTAAGCCACCCAGGCGCCTCTTTCTTGGACCCCTTAATCTCATTTATCATTCACCACTTAATTAAGGCCTTACTCTTTGAGAACACTGTGCTAACTGCTAACTGCCTAGAGGTCAGCCTCAACTTTATCTTTGTCATTGAAGAAGGAAAGGGCACTGCTCAGGAAAAGGAATACGGTGGATAATATCTGAAGAAAACTGATTTAAGTACTTAAAAGAACAAATTATTTTCCAGTGAAAAAACCCTTGTTTGTATGCAAAAATCATAGTAATTATCAATAGTTCTTGTCTACTCATTAAACAGTTGCCGTAAGGGAATAGCATGCAATAATTAGTTAGCCTAGTTCAAGTTACTTACTTGCTTCAAAGCAATAAAATTGCTGTCCACAAGCACCATGAGAGTATAATCATGAAAACTGTATTCACATAGCGTCTGGTACATAGAAAACTCTCAGTAAATATTTTTGATTAAGTAAATACTGCAATCCCTTAAATTCTCTTTAACTAGATGTCACCAAAACTTTAGATTACTTCCCTCTACATTTTTTTGAGTGGTAAAGTTTTATCAGATTAAATCTGCATCTTCAGCTGGTTTATAATTATTTCCCAGATTTCTCCATGCTTTCTTCCTCACAAGACAATCTGGACTGTAACCATCTTTGAGATTAATACTGCATTTCTAAGTTCAGAAAATGAAGGAAATTTTATTTCCTCTTCTATTGATGCATTACTTAGTCCTGTAAATAACATAGGACCAAGAGCTAATAGCGGAGCTACAAAAATTCCATTTGTTAAGTCGCTTTTGGTGAAAACAAACCTACCTGGTTATTGGAAGGAAAAGGGGAGAAGCGGGACTCAGGTGCTAATTTGTAACCACTTAAATATTCTCTGCATTTGCCACCGGTGACTCCATATACACAGCCAAACTCTTGGCGGGCTCCTAGAGAGCTGCCCAAACCCTCCACACGTTCTTTCTCCATCCTTCGTCCCTTGCAGCGCTGGTGTTCCCAGGCCTCAGGCAGAGAGCAGAGCCATAAAAGGCCTGGTTCACTCCTTGAATCATTTTTGGCTTTCACCAAGTCCAGGGATCTGCAAAGGACTGAGATGGACAAAAGGGCTGGAGGAGATCTCCAAAGGGGCAGATGCAGGGGGGCGAATGGCAAAGAGAGATCAGAAAGCTATCGCCTGGGCAGTAGAGAGGGGAGCGATTTCCTTCTGTTCTCACACCTGTTAGCTTGGGTTCGAAACACGGGTAGATCTCAAAATTGTCACCAGGGCTGAGATCTCAGACTTTGCTGAAGGGGAAGTCCTAACCTCACCCTGAAAACATATGAAAGCAGCAGGGACATGACTAACTCAAGCTATGACAAAGCCCAGGCCCAGCTCAGTTATAGATCAGACTGACTCAGTCTTTGATCGAAGGAAGGGCTTGCTCTTTCTGGAGGTAAATACTTACTTTGTGTTCTACTTTGCTTTCCTACAAAATATGAAGCATGCAATAAAAAAATCTAAGACCTACAGAAAAACAAGAAAATGTGCGGTTAATACAGAAAAGAAGCAATAGAAGCATATCCAGAAATAGGTTAGGAGTTGTTCTTCGAAGCAGACTCAATAGCAGAGGAAACTGAGCATTGGACAAGAAACTCAAGAAACTCAAGAAACAGAAACAAAGAATAAATACGATATGTAGAAAATAAATACCAAGATGAGAGATTTAAACCCAACTGTATTAATGATTACCTCATATATAAATATAGTAAATACTGCAGTAAAAAGGCTAAAATTGTCAGACTGATATAAAAGGAGTGGTTATTTCAAACAACCCAATGTGTAAATGGTGTCCCAGAAATAAGAGAAGAGAGACAACACGACAGAAGAAACCACTGAGGTTTTGTTGCTAAGACTTATCAAAACTGATGAAAAATACCAACTTCCAGAACCAAGAAACAGCACATTCCAAAGAGAATAAATACAGAGAAAACCACACCAAAACAAACCATAGCAAAATTGCTGAAAAGCAATGGTAAGTGGTAAATCTGAAGGGGATAAAAGGCATAAATATAAAGGATTGATGGTATAAATAACAGGTGACTTTTCACGGAATCAGTGGAGGCCAGAAGATAACAGAACATCCTTAAAGTACTAAGAAAAATATTGTCAAACCAGAATTTCATACCCAGTGAAAATATACTTCAAAAATGAAAGTAGAATAAATTCATTCTCAGACAGACAAAAGTTGAGAGAATTCAGCTGCAGTCAACCAGCTGTGCAAGTAAAGTTAACATAAATGTTTTAGACAGAAGAGAAAGGACATCAGAGGGAAACTCAGCTCTACAAGAATTCTTGTAAAGGGCACCAGAAAGGGTAGATAGATGGGTGAATGATAAAGGCCTTTTATTTTTTTTTTAACGTTTATGTTTTGTGGGGTGTTTTTGAGAGAGAGAGAGACAGAGTGTGAGTAGGGGAGGGGCAGAGGGAGAGGGAGACACAGTATCCAAAGCAGGCGCCGGGCTCTAGGCTGGTCAGCACAGAGCCAACAAGGGGCTCAAACCACAAACCTGAGATCATGACCTGAGCCGAAGTCAGATGCTTAACCGACTGAGATGCTTAACCGACTGAGCCACCCAGGCACCCCAAGACCTTTTTAAAGTAACATATATACATCTATATCTATTTACCTGCATGCATGATATTTTAAAATACTATTGAGTGTTTAAAGCAAAAAAAAAAAAAACCAACAGTGTATTATGAGGTCTATAATTTATGCAGAGGTAAAATATAAATAACAAGAGCACCAACTTAGAGGAGGAATAAATAGTATTATATTTTAAGATTTGTATACATCTATAAAGCTGTATAACAGTATTTATCAGCATATTATATGAATGTAGATTGTGATAACCTTAAGACATAGAGTATAATCTCTAGGCAGAAATTACCAAAGGATGGTCCCCAGATACACATTGTCATTGGCATGTGAGAACTTAGCAGACATACACTTTTTTTTAATTTACATCGAAGCTGGCTAGCATATAGTGCAACAATGATTTCAGCAGTAGATTCCTTAATGCCCTTACCCATTTAGCCCATTCCCCCTCCTACAACTCCTCCAGCAACCCTCTGTGTGTTCTCTATATTAAAGAGTCTCTTATGTTTTCAGACATGTAAATTTTTGAGCTCAATCACAGACCTACTGAGTAAGAAACGTAAGAAACTCTAGGGGTATGGCCCAGTAATCTGTTTTAATAAGCCCTCTAGCTGTTTTCTAATGTATGTACAGTTTAAGACCCCCTGCTCAAGAGCAGCCAGTAGAACATACCACAGAGAAGTGTACTTAAAAACAGGAGATAAAACGGAATGATTAAAAATGCAATAAACCCCAAAAGAGGTAGAAAAGTAGAAAGAGAAACTAAGAATAAATAGGACACAAAGAAAATAAATATCAAGATGGGAAATGTAAACCCAACTGCATTAATGATTACCTCTAACATAAATACGCTAAACACTGCAATAAAAAGGCAAAGATTGCCAGACTGATATAACAGATCCAACAACATTTGGCTTAATAATATACAATTCAGTTATAGAGACACAGATTGAAAGCATAAGAGTAAAGAAAAATATATCATACAAACACTAAGTATAAAAAAGCCAGTGTGGGGCACTTGGCTGGCTTAGTCTGTACAGCATGCCACTCTTGATCTCAGGGTCGTGAGTTCAAGTCCCATGTTGGGCGTGTATCCTACTTTAAAAAAAAGGAAAAGATAATGTGGTTATATTAATATCAGACAAAGATAAAAGAGTAATACTCGACTTCAGAATAAAAATAATACTGGAGGAAAAGAGGGGAAAATTTTAATAATAAGAATAAAATCATTGAAAAGACACACCAATCCTAAACATATTTGCAACTAATAATAGAGTTCCAAAATGCACAAAGAAAAAAAAAAGACAGAAATGGACAAATCTTTACTCATAGATGGAGAGGTTTTAATACTCCTGTCTCAGTAATTTTAGGACACAGAGAGGAAAAAAATCAGTAAAGAGGTACATTGGAACAGCACTGTCAACCCAACTCAAAAAAATACCAACCTGATAAAATACTGCACCTAACTACAGAATATACATTCTTTCAAACCCACAGGGAACATACATCAAGATGGATTACATACTGGGTAATGAAAGACATCTTAATAAATGTCAAAGAATTAAAATCTATATAGAGTATATCTTCTGACCCAACAGTCATAAATTAGAAACCAACCTAAAAAGACACCTGGCATTACACACCTATTTGAACAAACTAAAATTAAAAATGGTGACAACAGCAAATGTTGAGAGGGATAAAGAGAAACTAGATCTTTCACACGTTGCCATTGTGAAGGTAAATGGTATAGCCTCTCCAGTAAATAGTTGGTCAGTTTCTTTACAAACTAAACATACATTACCATATGACCCAGGAATTATACTCCTAGGCATTTACCTCAGAGAAAAAAACTTATGTCCACATAAAAATATGTAGCAAAATGTTCATAGTGGTTTTATAATAACAAAAAATGGGAACAAATCAACTGTCCTTCTGTGGGTGAAGGGGTAAACAATCCATGCCACATCATGGAATACCACTTATCAAGATTTACTACTGATACACATGACCACCTGGATGGATCGCAAGAGATTATGCTGAGGTGAAAAAAATTTACACCCCAGAGGTTAAATACTACATGATTCCATTTATGTATCATTCTAAGAATGAGAATATTATATAGAGATGGAGACCAGATTAGTGGTTGCCAGACATTAGGGAGAGGGGGGGAGAAAGGAATGCGTATGACTACAAACGGGGAGCATGAGGGGACACTGTGGTAATAGACAGCTTTGCACCTTGACGGTGGCAGTAGTTACAGTAATTTACACATGTGATAAGACTGCACAGAACTAGACACACACACACACACACACACAAGTGCATGTAAAATGGGTGAAATCTGAAAATTGTCAGTAGATTGTGCACATGCTTATTTCCTTGTTTCAATACTGCGTTATATTCAGGTAAAATGGTGCCATTGGGGGAAACTGAGTGCAGGCTGCATGGAACTTCTCTATATTGTTATTGTAACTTCCTATGATTCTATAATTACTTCAAAAGAGAAAGAAAAAAGTTACCTGGAGAAATCACAAATATTTGGGAATTAAATAACACCCTTCTAAATAACCTAGGAGTCAAAGAAAACTGACAATAACTATCAGAACATAATTTGACCTGAATGATAAGTAAAACACAAATCCTACTATTGTGGGGTTCTGTGAAAGTAGTGTTTAGAGGAAAAATTTTAGCTTTAAATGCTTATAAGAAAAAAGGTTTAAAATCAGCAGCATTACCTTACATCACAAGAAACTAGAAAAATTGAGCAAATTAAATCCAAAATATCTAGAAGAAAGGGAATATGAAAAATAAGAGAGAAAATGTATCAAATACAAAATGAACAAACAATAGAGAAAATCAACAAAATCAAAATTTGGATATTTGTAAAGATTAATACAACTGATATAACTTTTAGTAAGATGATTAAGAAAAAAAGGAAACACAAATTAACAAAAAATCTTAAAGTATAAAAAGTGTTTATCACTATAGATCATATAGATATTAAAAGGATAAAACTTTATACCAATGAAATAGACAAATTTCTTAACAAAACAAAAATTACCAAACTGAGAAAAGAATAAAAACTATATATATCTGACATCTATTAAAGAAAATGTATACACAGTAAAAACCTTCCCCTAAAGAAAGTTCCAGGCCCAGGCAGCTTCTCATGCTATTTAAGAAAGAAATAGTACCGATCCTACCATAAAGTCTTACAAAAAAGAGAAGGAATATTTCCCAATTTGTTTTCCGAGGGCAGCATTAGTCTGATACTAAAACCTGACAAAGACTATGAGAAAAGAAAAACTACAGATGTATACCCTTCATAATTATAGACACAAAAATCCTTAGCTAATATTAGCAAAGCAAAGCAAATCTGGAAATAAAAAAAAGGATAATACACTGGTCAAGATAGACTTCTTCAGGAATTCAAGGCTGGTTTAACATTCAAAAGATCGTAATTCATGATATGAACAATATGAAATAGAAAAACCATATGAATGTCTCATTCGATGCAGAAAAAGCATTTGACAAATTCAACATCTTTTCATGATAAAATCTCTCAGAGATCTAGCAATAGAAGAAAACTTCCTCTACTGAACAAAGGAACTGCATTTCACCAACATATAACATTATATGCATTGATGAAACTCTGAATATTTTTACTCCTACATTTGAGCATAAGGCAAGGATATCCTGAATGGAGACATTTATAACACTGAATTCAACCAGGGCCAGCAGCCTTATATAACATTTTTATAAGTGATTTGAAAGATCTTCACATATACAAATGCTACTGACTTCTTTCTGATGGGGACCAGCTAAAATTGTAACACATCACTAGTGGAGAGAACATGTTTTCAAATTGTAGGTCAGGATTTATTGGTGAGTTGTAAAATCAATTTGTTAAGTAAAGACAAGAATACTTGTTGAATAAAATTGACTAGACTAGCAAATATCAGAATTCATACATCAAGGGAATTTTGTTTTCTAAAATTTATGTCTGAAATACACTGAGCTGGCTTCTTCCTAAATGGTTTAAGTTTTTCTTTAAGTGAGCAATGGTTGCTCAGGAGTCAGAGAGAGATGGTGGTGGTGACTTACTGCTATAGCCTCCCTGGATTTGGCTGTCCCTATTACCTAAATGTACTTGAAGTGTGTGTGTTTTTGTGTTTATTGGATCATGATATATAAAAATATGACATGTGAAATGTGATTTTAAAACTTTGAGGATTCACAAATAGACAAAAAGTGATGATATCTGAGCAAGAAAGGTGTGGATACATGCAGGGGGCTATGAGCTCTAACTTCCTAACAGGAAGGAACCGGGTAACAGTACAGACTCTTCCCAACACACAGCATCAGACCTTCAAAATGCTGAGTCTCAGTAGGAAAAGAAAAGAAAAATCCTGTCCTTCTCTGTACAGAATTATGTTTTCTCTACATGTAAAAGAGACAAAACAGAGGGGAAGGCTACCAAATGTCACAATTACCCAGTGCAGCTGCTCAGTGTTATAATGCACAACTCTAGAGGGTGCTCTAACACAGACTGCGATGTGAATGGCTCCCCCTAGAGTTGAACAGTACACAACCATTATAAACCTACCAGACAGCCAAGAATATAGTGATGAAGAGTACAAGCTCTGGAGCCAAACAAACCTAGGATCTAATTCTAGATCTAATCTCCCGGGGCAAGTTATTTAACCTCCCTGAGCGTCAATTTCTTTAAGAGGACATACATATTCCTAATACCTAGCTCAATGCCTGGCATATAATGGTTCTCAATAAATCCTTGTTAAATCAATGTAAAAATGAGCTAATACCTACCTTGTAAGGTGGTGATGAGTAAATGAGTTAACATAGACAAAGGTTTTTACAGACAGTCTAAAAACTAAAACAACATTAAACAAGTATCTACAAAAGATGACAGACTGAAACTTTTAAGATTCTCCAAGGAGGAAAGATGCAGGCTGGGGAGGAATTATTTTGTTTGCTAATGAAAAAATAATCACAAGCTACTGAGAGAAGAAAAACTTTGGTAAGGTAGAGATCTTTTCTTTCCTTCCTTCCTTCCTTCCCTCTCCCTCCTCCCCTCCTCCTCTCTTCCTCTCACCTCTTTCTTTCTTTCCTTCTTTCGATATTTCTTGAAGCTTGAGAATACATTGGGTACAAAAAGTAGGAAACGCATACATTTTATTTCCAACTGCAGAGCAGGTAAGGACAAAAAGTATTGATAACATCAAAAGCATTCTGAGAATGACACTGAGCCTTGGAAACTCAAATGTTTGAGTTCAGGACTGGCATGGGGTGGGGAGTGGGGTATATGCCAGTTCAGGGTCAAGTGTTCCTTCCTCCGCTAGTGCTTCTTTCCGGATGGAACTGTGGGTTTGATGCGATCATGACAATTCTTCACCCTTATTAAAGTGGCACAATGAAGCAGGTCGCCCTAGACTGAAAGCACAAACCCAGGGCAGGCTGGTCCCCTCCTTCTGTGGCTCTGCTGCCCACCTTCTGGCAGGAAGTTGAGTGCAGTCATTCCCTCCCTAAAGATGGCTGATAACCAGCAAAACTACATTCTGCGAAGGAAGGATCCCTGTGCCCCCAAGAGAGGTCACAAGCCAGTTAGCAGCTAGAAAAGGAGGCATTTCTCACACTTGCTAATGAGTTCGACGCTTGTGAAACATAAACAGGAAGTGGGAGCTCTCCAAAGCGACCTGGAGGAAATCCACTCCCAGTCTGGTCACAGTGTGAATCCCAGTTCCCTGGGTTGTCAAGGACACTGCCAATTAAGACTGACACCCCCAAACTGCGCCCGAGGCTAAACTTCACCCGGTCCCAGTGGCGACCCCGTTTTTTTTTCACTCCTTCCCACAGCCAGGCCACTCAGCAGCGGGGTGACTGACCCGAGGCGCGGTGGGAACGGCTTACAGTCATCTCTCAACTCCCCGAATTTGGAGGGCAGGGCAGCGCAGAGGTCAGTGAAATCCCCAGCCAGGCCTTATTTTAGTCATGAATTTCCACTGGCTCGCTCCTCTGACTACATCAGCGCGGCTCACACGGCAAGCTTGGAGTTTCAGCTGTTTTCCCTGCTTCGGGCTGAGTTAGAAGGTCACCGAGACCGGACTTTGCCGGCGGAGGTAGGTGGGGGCCCCCGCCCGCGCGCACTGCAGAGGTCTGGGGCCCCTTGCGGGAGGCCTTTCTGCGCCGAGCTCAGGGCAGTGAGTTAGCTTCTCCCCCCTCCTCCTCTTCCAAGGCATCTCGGTCCATATTAAATTCATTTCGAAAAAACAAAACAAAACAAACTTATCTTTTTTTTCCTCTCCCAATGGCACCTCTGTAATTTTCCCAGGGCCGGCTTCCCCTCATTGCCCAATGGATCCTCTTCCCTGAGCCTCCTGTAAATTCAAGGGCGGGCGCTACTGGAGTCCCCACCGAAGCTCTAGCAACGGGCACAACGCCTGGCACAGAGTAGGGGGCTCACAAATGTGTGTCGACGGAATGAATGGTAGGGTTTCAGTGTGATGGACAGTTTGTCCTAGCCTCTCTCTTCCCTTCCGCTCTGGGCGCAGACCGCCAACAGCGCCGCCCCAGCTCCGGGCAGGAGGGGCGGTGGCCCACCCTGGCGGGCACGCCGCGTCCCGGCCCCCGGGGTGAGGGGCTCGCAGCCGGCGGCCCTGCGGCCGAGCCCCGGCCACGTGAAGCGTCACGCCCGGTGCTGCTGCAGGGCAGGCGTCGCCGCCGCAGTTGTGTAATGTTGCAGCCGAAGGGGAGGCGACCCGGGAGCCTCTGCTCTGGGGAGGGCAGGGGAGGGAACGCAGGGCACGGCGCCCGGTATCTTTCAGTGCCGGACTTGCCGAAGTGGGGTGGAGATAGGCACTGGGACACCCAGGGGAGACGCGCAAGAGGGTGCCCGCCGGCCCGCGGGCTGCAGCCGAGAGCGGAGCTCCCGGGGCGCGAGGGGCCCGTGGCACACACGCTCCGCGGTCAGGTGCGCGCAGCGTGCTCGGCGGCGGCCTCGGCTGCCCCTGCGCTTGGCCGCCTGCCCGCTTCCCATGGGGTGACATCCGCCCCGCCCCTAGGCCCCTCCCCCACGGCGGGCAATTCCTGGACGCCCGGCTGAGGGGTGGGGGCGGGGAAGCCGGGACGGAAAGAAACACCAGCCTCTGGGGAAGGCAGGGGGGCCGGGCGACTCCCTCCGCTGCGCGCCGGTTCCTCGGAGCCGGCCGGGCGGGGGAGGAGGAAGAGGGTTGGGCTGGAGCGAGCGAGGGGATATTCCTCTCCCGGCTTGAGTCAGACGCGGGCGGATCCGTCCTCCCCCGTTCCCTCCCAGGAGACGGGAACTTACTTCATTTCCCTGGGGCAGGTTCGCCCACGTTACTAGCCCCCCCCCCGCCTCCCGCCGGCCCCAGAGGCTCCCCAGCCCCTTCCAGCTTCCGCGCCCCCCACCCGGTTGGGCAGGACCCAGGCCGCGCTGCCACCCCCTCTTCGGGGAAAGGCAGCCGCAGCCGCAGACACCTGGGGGCCGGGGCTGGGGGTGGGGGCTCCCTCGCAGCCGCGGGAGCGTTGTCCAACACGTGAGACTCATGTGATGAAGCCGGGGGAGGGCGGGCAGGTCGCTCCTTCCCTCCCTGGCAGCGGCCAGACGTGCCTGGAGTCACAGGGTAGAACACGTAGCTCCAACCCACCCACTCGCTCCCATTTAACCCAGCCCGCAGCCTCTCCATTACTCCTCAGCTCGCCCCCCCAGCCCCCTCCGCCCTCACCGCCCCCCCCCCTCCGCGCTCCCTCCCGCCTCCCCGCCCGCCCCACTTCTCATTCACTTGGCTCGCACCGCGCAGACGGCGCAGGGAGCACACACCGCCAGTCTGTGCGCAGAGCGGGAGCCAGAGGCCGCGGGGACACCATGCACGCCCCCAACTGAAGCAGCACCTCAAAGCCGCAGCGCCCGGCAGCCCAGCGGATTTCAGAGAGCTCGCACTCAGAGGAACCCTTGCGGAGAGACCTCCCGGAAGCCCCTTGCAGGACAGTCCTCACCCCGACGTTCCGCTACTGCAGACAGGAGTGCACAGTGACCCCGGCTCGCCGCGCCATGGAGCGGATCCCCAGCGCGCAACCGCCCCCCGCCTGCCTGCCCAAAGCTCCAGGACTGGAGCCCGGAGACCTACCTGGGTAAGTTGGCACTCCCTGGCGCCTTCAAGCCTCGGCTCCAGCCCTACGTTCTGCGCCGCTCTCAACTCGGAGCAGCTTCGGGCGCATCCGGGGGCTCTTACCCGCCCGGGCTCCTGCAGCCAGTGCGCACGCAAAGTCACGACCCTACCTGGCCCCTCTCCCTGCAGGATGGATTTTGCCCACATGTACCAAGTGTTCAAGTCGAAGAGGGGAATAAAGCGGAGCGAGGATAGCAAGGTAAGAACACCGCACCTCTCGGGACCCCAGCCCCTGGCGCGCGCTGTTTCCAAGAAAAGTTTTCTCAGTTTGAGCTTGGCGGGGGTATGCACGGTGTGGGCTCGGTGCTTCCATTAAATGCTTGGAGAAGAAGGGACAGAAAGTGGTTCTGGGTGTGACTTCACTGCCCCAACTCTTATCTCGCTGCGGGGTGAGGGAGGAGAGGGGCTTCATCACCCGCTTCCTCTGGCGCCCACCGCCTCCCCATGCGCCTCGCAGGAGACCTACAAACTGCCGCACCGGCTCATCGAGAAAAAGAGACGTGACCGGATTAACGAGTGCATCGCCCAACTGAAGGATCTCCTACCCGAACATCTCAAACTTACAGTAAGTGAGAAGCTGGCCCTTCTCCAAGGCAGCTCTTCTGCCCAGAGGGCGGGCGGGGGTCACTCGCCGCCTGCAGGCCCCTCAGGGTACTGCACACCAGATGGCCGGCTCGGAGCTAGGGGGAGGCTCTGTTTCGGGGTACCCTTCCCCAGCCCTGGAATTTTCGGGCCGCCTCAGCAAATGAAGTGAGAACGGCTTGGACTTCTCCAAGTTGGCTCCAATACCAACTGGGCTTCGTTTTCAAGAGTCTAAGCCTTTCCTTTCGGGTGATTTTTAGGGTTCTTTAGTTTTGCTGACTTGGGTAAAACCAAGCAAGACGCAGATTTTCTTTACCCCCTTCTCTCCGCCGTTTCCTTTTTAAAAATAAAGAGGACTTGTTTTGGTGCCTGAGTTCTATGTCCTGTCCTTTCTTGGCAGTAGCCAACGGCTTAGCAGCCTTTAGTTGGCGAAAGGGGAAAAAAATGTATTTGAGGAGGAAGTAAAAGGCTGGATGAGCTGAAAGTTATGAAAGAGTGTCAGGAAAGAAGCTAGGGGAAGCCTCTTGGCTGCCAGACACGGTAGAAGTCCCTCCTCAGGTTGACACCACGGCAGAGAAATGTTATCTCCGGATTCCCCTGAGTTAAGGTCAGCAGTGGCTGCTGGAGAAATTTATCTGTCAGAGCTTTTCCCTGATGTACCTGCCTCTTCCAAAGTGCCTCCAAAGAAAAATGACGCTTCTCTTTTATTCTTTAGTCAAGTGTGTGTGCGTGTGTGTGTCCACACACACGCATACACACTTTTTAAAACATCATCTCCAAACTTAAAACTAAATGTAGTCAACCAGGGAAGGCTGTTTCTTTTTTTTTCTTTTTTTTTTTTTTTTCCCTTTACAGTTGTTTCCCATTGCTAATAAGTGTCCCAGAGGTGGGACTTCTCAGAGCTCACTGCTGACCAAGGCTCTTTTTATTCCAGACTTTGGGTCACTTGGAAAAAGCAGTGGTTCTTGAACTTACCTTGAAGCATGTGAAAGCACTAACAAACCTAATTGATCAGCAGCAGCAGAAAATCATTGCCCTGCAGAGCGGTTTACAAGCTGGTGAGTGCCCAAGTCTGGTTCCCATCACCTAAGCGTTGTAGCGCAAATAGCCTGTGGGCTCAACATCTGGTATAAGAAACATTCCTACAACAAATTGCTTATGCACGTTCGTTGAGGGAGATGTCATTTTATCTCTCCTAAAAGGTCAGACTTTTCATTTGGAATGTTGCTGTGTGCCACCTGGCATGAATACGTATTAGCCAAATGATAAAATATTTCTGTGGCATTTTGCTTTCAGGGTTCTGGGACATTTTCCCCCTCCTGTTTAAAATGCCAAGGCACCTATAATTTGTATCATGGGTGTTTTACAGTCAGTCTTCTTCGTACTCTTTCATTGGAGAATAAATCATGGGTATGTCCCAGTGTTTTCCTGTTTCTGTACTTCCTTATCACTGCGTGTGTGGTATGATCCTGGCAGAATGACAGCAGGAGATTTTCCTGCATTTCATGTGGTTCCCTGAATAGCCACTAGGTATCTTGGTGAGTTGCACAATCTAATGAAACCACTGAAGTTTCATCATTAGTTTCTACTGACTTCCAGAGAATCACAGTCACCTTGTAACCTTCTAGTTTCACCCGTTCCAAATAATACTGAACAGACCGGGGAGAAATTCTACCCACTGCCTCGTTCCATTCTCCTCCCCGTTCTTTCTAAGACTAGCATGACGAGAATCCCAAAAACCGAGGAAAGTGCTTTTTTCTGCCAGTTCCCTCTTGGAAAATAGGAAGATGATCATACCTCATTTCTTGGGGGTTGGGGATAGAATGCAGGGAGATGGCTCCGAAATAGCTTTGAAATGTAAAGAATCCAGCACGACTGTAACTCTTATCATTGAAAATAAGCTTACTTATGGGACATTGTTCCTTAATGTGTCTCATTTTTTGACTGGTCTCTGTGCAGTCTAGTAGAGTTGATGTCCTATAAATCGACTCTTGTTATAAACATAGGAGGATGCTCACTGCTGTGTCACTTACAGAGAAAACTCAGGAACAAGCTATAAATTGAACAACAGGAAAAAACATCCATCTCTATAAATTATGTTCTGTTTCTATGATGGGATATTATGCAGCCATTACAACTCATACTTTACCTCTGGGTGGCAGGATAATGGATTATTTTTGTTGTATTTATACTCTTCAGTGTAATCCGCATTTTTCCTGATTATTACTTTTGGAGTCAGGGACACAAAATCGGCAAGTGCTATTAACAAAAAGGAAAGCTCCCAGTCTTGGAGGTATGGGTATGCAGCTGAACCACAGGGCCTTCTGAAATGTCTTCCTTTGGATCTGTGTTGATCCAGGTGAGCTGTCGGGGAGAAACATTGAAGCAGGTCAAGAGATGTTCTGCTCAGGTTTCCAGACATGCGCCCGGGAGGTGCTTCAGTACCTGGCCAAGCATGAGAACACCCGGGACCTGAAGTCTTCGCAGCTTGTCACCCACCTTCACCGTGTGGTCTCAGAGCTGCTACAGGGTGGTACCTCCAGGAAGCCGTCCGATCCGGCTCCCAAACCCATGGACTTCAAGGAGAAACCTAGCTCCCTGGCCAAAGGCTCCGAAGGCCCTGGGAAAAACTGTGTGCCGGTCATCCAGCGGACTTTTGCTCACTCGAGTGGGGAGCAGAGTGGCAGTGACACGGACACAGACAGTGGCTACGGAGGAGAATCAGAGAAGGGCGACTTGCGTGGTGAGCAGCCATACTTCAAAAGTGATCACGGACGCAGGTTCACCATGGGAGAAAGGATCGGTGTTATTAAGCAAGAATCTGAAGAACCTCCCATGAAAAAGAGCAGAATGCAGCTGTCAGATGATGAAGGCCATTTCACTGGCAGTGACCTGATCAGCTCCCCGTTCCTGGGCCCGCACCCACACCAGCCTCCCTTCTGTCTGCCCTTCTATCTGATCCCGCCGTCCGCAACCGCCTATTTACCCATGCTGGAGAAGTGCTGGTATCCCACCTCTGTCCCAGTGTTGTACCCAGGCCTCAACGCCTCCGCTGCAGCCCTCACCAGCTTCATGAACCCAGACAAGATCTCAGCCCCCTTGCTCACGCCCCAGAGACTCCCTTCTCCCTTACCAGCCCATCCAGCCATCGACTCTTCTGCCCTGCTCCAGGCTTTGAAGCAGATCCCCCCTTTAAACTTAGAAACCAAAGACTAAGGGAACTTGCTGCTCTGCTCTCCTTCCTCCCTACTTCAACCCTCCCCCCCACACAAAGTATGACTGTATCAAGATTGTTCTAGTGTGTATGCTGAGATAACCTGAGGCACCACGAGAAGATTTGGGGTGCATGTGTGTGCACGCACGCACACGTGTGCCTCGTGGGTTGGTATAGAACATTAAAGCTCCTTTTGGCGTAGGGAAGATATGAAGGATTGCCTGACATCAGGAGATTTAGGGGGGATTGTAGCAGCCCTCTGGGCTTTCCCCCACCCAGAGAATAGCCCCCTCTGATAACACACGAATCAGCTGGATTTTCAAAAGCTTCAGAGTCTTGGTCTGTGAGTCAGTCTTCATTTGGGAGCCGGGTCTGTGGCTTTGAGAAAAAGGTACTTTCAAAAGAGGGCTTTCCAGAGCGCAGTTCCCAGCCAGCTCTCATGACCCCACCCTTCTCCCTTTGATTGTTGCTGTGACTCACCAAACGGGGAGAGGACAGCCACACTGAGCTTTCTGCTAAGCGGTGAGGTAGCAGACACTGGCATGGCACGGTAGTGGTTTGGGGAGATTTCTACAGGTCTACTCCCCACCCCTGCCTCTGATGAATAAAGAGAATGTAGTTCCCTACTCAGGCTTTCGCAGTGATTAGCTTACTAAGGAACTGAACAGGGCCCCCTGGTAAAGCTGAGCTGCCAGGGAATGAGGGAAGAGTCCCTGGGGCCTCTGGCACCTGTTTCTAGGTCTCACCTAGAAAACAGTCTTGCTGTCTGGGGAACCAGAGGCACAGGTGCCTAAGTTCCAGTCACCCCAAAAATGCATAAAGCCAAGTAACAAACTGCTACCTTCAACAGGCAGAGCTAGACTCTGGTTTCAGTTCTATCCTAAAACTGCTTTTAACCAAGCTTAGCTTAAAGGCCTAACCAGCTCTCGGCACAGCCAGATCCTTTCTGCAGGCTAATTCCCCTCACCCGACGGCATAGGGAGCGTCCTTATTGCTAAAGAGGATTCTGTCTCCTTCAAAGAAGTTTTATTTTTGGTCCAGAGTACTTGTTTTCTGACTTGTCCAGCTAGCCCTGCACCAGCTTTTCAAAATGCACTATGCTTGATCGCCGATTGTGTTTTAACTTCTTCTTTTCCTGTTTTTATTTTGGTATAAAGTCATTGCCTTTATTTGTAAAACTGTTATAAATATATATTATATAAATATATTAAAAAGGAAAATGTTTCAGATGTTTATTTGTATAATTACTTGATCTACAAAGTGAGAAAAATGAATGTATTCCTGTTTTTGAAGAGAAGAATAATTTTTTTCTCTAGGGAGAGGTACAGTGTTTATATTTTGGAGCCTTCCTGAAGGTGTGAAATTGTAAATATTTTTATCTATGAGTCAATGTTAAGTAGTTGTTTTAAAATACTTAATAAAATAATCCTTTTCCTGTGGAAGAGAAAGATGGTCTTTTGCATCTTTAAAAATAGCTCAGTCTTGTGATAAGTCTGTCTCCTGCCCCCCGCTCTGGGCTGTAGGCAACAACTAGTTAATCTTGGCAACATTTCATTCAGCTTTTTATGTGCCTCGTATTCAGTCAGACAGAATAAACTTGGTCAATTTCATAGGTAAATACTTGTTTAATTTTTTTTTTTAACTAATCCTTGCTAGAGGTTCACAGTCACTCTGTGCCTTCTTGTCGAGAGTTAAGAAAAAAAGTACATTGTCCCCCCACCCCAGCCTGCTTTTGACACGGTCCTTGGAACTTGACAGAAAATCAAAATGTGGAATGGTTGGGCCTTAGGGTCTGGGGAGCTTGCTGGCGGGAGAGGCACCTGGAGAAAAGATTTAATGGATTATTATGCAATAATAATTGGTGCTGGGGATAGTAGCTCTGCCAAGCCAGTCTAACTTTTTTGAGTCTAGCAAAGTCTAATGGATTTGCCATATCCTGTCTTATTGCTGCTGAAGGCAACATTCCATAATTATTTTCTACATCCTTCCTGGACTTCCTCTCATTGGGTGTGTTTGCGCGTGAATGAGTATTGGTGTTCCTTAGTCAGGTGTTCTTAGGAAAGAAAAAAAATTCCATGGGAAAAGAAATGGGATATGACCCGGTCGAGTATTTTTGCCTCTCCTCTTCTCCCCGTCAGGGATGTCCTGATGGCCAGGGCCTGGCTTGCCATGCTTCAGGTCCCCAACTGTGGAGTCTTCCAGAACCCTCTGGTTGTCTGGAGCCTAAGCGGGGAACCTGCCCCCGGAGAGTTCTCAGCCAGGCAAAGCCACCACCTGCCCGACAGGACTTTGCTTCCCTGCCTCCCGATGAGCCAGCAGGCAAGGGTGAGCGGTGCCTGGCTGTGTGCGGTGCAGACAGCACGCTGTGAAGACAAAGTCGTCCCCACGCAGCATGGCTGCACCAAGGATCCAGAGATTAACTGGGGGCAAATCATCTCCCTTCCACGCCTATCCTTGACTAGGTAAAAATAAGGATCCTCAGCCCTTCTCACATGTCCTACAGCAAGAAGATGGCAAATTCTAGAAGCCCCTCTTTCTCCCGGCTCCTTAGTGCCTGGGCCTCCAGCTCTCCTACCTGCTAAGCCCCTGAAATGCCTCCATGAATTGCTAGTTTCTTCTGGCTAGACTTTTTTGGTAAAAACCCAAACAAGTCAAGTTTATTCTGGAGACGGAGCATGGGGTTGACATCAGGGCCAAGCTCGTTTTGCATGCTTGCTCTCTCTTTCCGGGGCCGTAACTCAAGGAGTAGCTGTGGGGACTGAAGGAAGTGGTTGGCGCAACCTCAACGAAGAAGAAAGGGTTTGAGGGCTCAGACACATCGTCAGCCCAGAACCCCCCTCCAGAAGTCCTGCCTGTCACACCCCTGCGCCCCTGCCCTGCCTTCTAGCCCAGCTGCAGCACGCTCCGAGTAGCTGGGCAGGCGACGCGAGGAGAGGCTTGTCCCCCAGCCGGTTGCCCACTGGGGACAAAGAGGGCCTCTGTTTTAAAGGGGTGTGAGCGTGAGGGGGTGAAGGGCCGGCCTGGAGGCCCGACAGCAGCGGCGGGAGGCGGGGGGAGCCAAGGCTTGGGATCTGGCCGCCTGGAGACAGGGCGTGACCCTCCAGGCCTGCCGGGATGGTCTCACCCAGCGCTGACCTGCCTCGCCTGTTGACACAACGTCACGTTTCCGACTGCAGCCCTTTCATGTGCGGCCCGCGGCTAAATGCGGCTGCCGGTTCCTGGAAGCAGACGTGCCTGGCACCGCGTCAGCAGAAACCTGATCCCCGGGGAGGCTTGGCACGGCCACGGGATCGCTCGGCCCCCAGAATAGGGCCTGGCAGCGGGTGCCGGGCAGCCCCCCTCCCTCCCCCTCGCACCCGGCAGGAAGGAATCCAAGCGCTCTCCCGCAGGAGTGGGGTGGGGAGCTGGATTTAGGCAGGGCATTGGGACAAGAGCCTGATTAACTGCAAGCTAGGAGCTTCCCACGGGTCATCGCTCGTTAGTGAAGACTAACAACCTAGAAGGACCATGATAGGTGGTATTAGAACTCAACAGTCTGGGGACAAGTGACAGCAGGCTCAGAGAGGGGAGGTAATTTGCTCGAAGTCACACAGCTTGAGCTGCTAAACCATTAACGTTGCATTGTGGCTCTCCTTTATCAGATCCAAGGTGAAGGCTTTCAGAGTTTGGTTATTAATAATAATAATACTAACAACAGAACTACTACTGTTACCAGCAAACACATTTGTAGCATTTATAATTTGTTGGGCACTCTTCAAAGCACTCCACAGCACTTAATTCTTGGAGCAACTCCATGAGATGGGTATAATTATTATTCCCTTTATGTGGTTTTTTAAAATATAGGCACAGAGGGGTTAAGTAACTTGCATAAGGTCACACAGCTCCAAGGGTAAAGTGGAATTTAAACCCAGGCATTTCAGCTCCACTGTCTGTGTACTAAACTACAAAACCCACATTGCCCTTCTAGTTAAATGATACTCATAATAATAAAAGTAAAAATAGTAATAATTATAATTGTTATTACCAGATTTTGAGTACTTTCCCTTTGCCAAGCACTATATTAAGCACTTTGTGTGAATTATTTCCTCTGTCAACCATGGAGGGTAGATATTAATATGCCCATTTTACAGATGAGAAAACTGGAGCCCAGAGAGAGAAAATGCCTCATTTGTGGTGACACTTCATGGAAGAGACAGCAAGTGCCATGCCCTTTCTCCGGTATGGAGCTGCTTCTAAAATGAGCCATCGCTCGGCTTGGGCACGCATGAGCTCATTTGATCCTCAGAATAGACCGGTGGAGTCGGTACTATGATTCCCCATGGGCAGGAGAGATAACCCACATGGAGAGTAAAGTTATTTGCCTAACTCTTTGCTTCCTTACAAGTGCCCCCACATACCATCCTGCAGTAAAAAATAAAATGGGCCCATTCTCTAAAGAATGATCCCCCCACGAATTGGGGGGGTATAGGGGGGTCCTACAGATGGATTGTGCTGAGAATCAGGATCTGGGTTTGAGGAGATTCTATGTTCTATTTTCTGTGGTGGGAATAGGGGTGCTCTCACATCTCTCTCTCTGTGGTGGGAATAGGGGACGCTCACATCTCTCCTAAGCTTAGGAGAGGTAGAGCAGAGATGCCTGGGGCCCAAGGCAGCTCTGCAGGAGGGAAGGTGGGAGAGAGGGGGCAGAGACTGAGTTCCATCCTGTCTCCCTGGAAGGGGATCTAAGCGGGCTGGGAGACCAGGCCACTGCACCCGCTGTCCCTCTCAGCTTCCTTTAGCCCACGCAAACCCTGGCCCGTCTCTTCAGCCCTTGGCCATTTCCCCAGTGCTCAGCTGGGGAGGGGTAAGCAAGAGGCCACTTCACGTCGGGGGATGGAGCCTGTGTCTCGGGTTGAAGTTGGCCTCACTGCTAGGTTTCTCCTCAGGACTCTGGAACCCACTGCAAGGTTCAACGAGACAGAAAGTGTTGAGCTCCCCAGTGCTTTCGTGCTTTCATATAAAGACTATGGGTTAACGGGATCGGCGTGTTCTCCTGAGACCCAGAATTCCCAGAGGTGCCACGTGGCGTGGAGGGAGAGAAGGCTCCGGGCTTCTTGCTGTCTCTTCAGCTGGAGCTGCTCCCTTTTTCCTTTTTCTCTGTCTTATATATTGGAATGATTTGTCCGAACATGACTTCCACTACTAAAAACATCACACACATGTTTGAAAGGCACCAAGCTATAGTCCATTCCTCCTCAGGCATGGCCTTCATGTCCCCTGCCTCTTCCTCTAGGATCCAGAGGGAGGCTGAGGCCACTCAAAGCCACCTCCACCCCCCCAACCCAGCACCACCTCCCTGTTTATCCCAAGCCATCTGTTTGGCCCGACTACCACAGCGGAACATGAGCCGGGCGAAGCCTCTCCCATTGGCTATGGAAGCCACTGACATGCCTGTCTCGCGGCTGGGCCATCCAGTCTTGTGATGTGGTTGGATTTGAGCCCAGAAGGTTTCTTCTGCTATACATGGGACCCTCCCTTTCCGGAGGAATCTTAGCAAAGACATTGAGGTGGGACATCAGAGAATGAATCACCAGGCTGGTAGGTAGCGGGGTCAACCTCAGACTGAGGCCAAAGTGACAGGGACAAGCCAGCCTCTTGTCACTCCTAAGTCCCAGCCTGCTCTACCATCCCCCCTTCATCTTTGAAAAGGCTAAGGGGAAGGAGCGTATGCTTAGTTATTTGTTTGAAGAATAAATTTTTTTTTGAAATTGCATTACCAATGGCATAGAGAGATAGGGATTATGCAAGGGTCCCTGGGGAATTCAAGTGTGGGGGCGGGAAAGAGGGAAAAGTACTCTCTTTCGAGAAAAAAAAAAAGCATTTTTTAAAGTTTTAAATAAAATACCTAATATTTTTGCATCTTCTTTTTACTATGGAGAATTTAAAACATATATAAAAGTAGACAGAAACAACAAAAAGAAAAATGACCCAATTTAAAAATAGACGGAGGACTTGAATAGACACTTCTCTAAAGAAGATATACAAATGGCCAAGAAGCACATGAAAAGATGCTCAACATCATTAGTCATCAGGGAAATGCAAATCAAAACCACAGTGAGATATCACTTCACACCCACCAGGATGGCTGTAATGAAGAAAAAACAAAACGGAAAATAACAAGTGTTGTCGAGGATGTGGAGAAATTAAAACCTTCATACATTGCTATTGGGAATGTAGAATGTACCGGCTGCTTTGGGAAGCACTTTAGTGCTTCCTCAAAAAGCTAAATATAGAATTACATATAACTCTGCAATTCCACACCTAGGTAGGTATCCAGAAGGATTGAAAACAGGTACTGCAACAAAGTACATATACATACATGCTCATAACAGCATTATTCACAATAGCCAAAAGGTGGAAACAGCCCAAATGTTCATCAGTGTATGAATGGATAAACAAAATGCAGTCTCTATATATTATTAGACTAAAAACCAATGAAGTACTGATATATCTTAAAATATGGATGAACCTCGGAAACATTACACTCGGTTAAACAAGCCAGACACAAAAAGTCGTACCTTGCGTGACTCCATTTACATAAAATGTTGAGACTAGATAAGTCCACAGTGACAGATCAAAGATGGATGGTTTCCAGGGCCTGGAGAGAGAAAGAAGTGGGGGAAAAGTACTTAATGGGTACAGCGGTTTTAGTTGGAAGTGATGGAAATATTTTGGAGCTAGATAGCGGGGGTAGTTGCACAAGTTTATGAATGTGCTAAGTGCCACTGAATTGTTCACTTTAAAATGGTTAATTTTATGTGAATCTCACCTTAATAAATTATTTTTTAATGTTTATTTATTTATTTTTGATAGAGAGGGGCAGGGGAGTGGGGCAGAGACAGAGGGAGACAGAGAATCCCAAGTAGGCTCCGCACTGTCAGCACAGAGCTAAATGTGGGGCTTGAACCCACGAGATGTAAAATCACGACCCGAGCCAAAACCAAAAGTCAGTCGCTTAACTGACTGAGCCACCCAGGAGCCCCGTGATAAATTATTTTTTAAAAAATACAAAGAACGGCATAAAGAACCCTTTTTGTATCAGTCGCTTGGCTTTAACAATCATCAATTCAGGCTCAATCAGTTTCATCTGTAATATATGTACTGATCTGCTTCCCCCATTCATATATTATTTAGAAGCAAATCTGGACATTAACTTATTTCATTTATTAATATTTTAATATATATCTCTAAAAGGTAAGCATTCTTTAAAAAATTACTATAATAGCATTATCATACCTAAAATAATTTAACAATACTGAAAAATAATTTTTTAATAGATCTTGATAAAAAATAGTATTTCAAACTGTACAGTCACCAGAAACACACATTTATCAAAAATGCACACACTTCACTTGACATCTCCTGGAAGGCAATTTTTAAAGACTAATATTCTGAGTACAGGCACAGAATAGTTTCAAACTCTAAAAACATAAAAAATGATCAGTGAAAAACATTTCTCTCATGTCCTGATTCATCTTCTTTCATCCAGTCCCTCTGGCCTCACCAAAGTCACCTACAAGTAGGCAGCTAGACACTGTTTTAACGTATCTTCGTGCTTATTTATGTTTATAAGTGCAAATATGAATGTGGGCTATCATTTCTTCATACAAAAATAACCCGCTGGGGTGCCTAAGTGGCTCAGTTGGTTAAGCATCTGACTCTTGATTTAAGCTCAGGTCATGATCTCATGGTTTTTAAGTTTAAGCCCCACATCAGGCTCTGTGCTGACGTCGCACAGCCTGCTTGGGATTCTCTCTCCTTCCCTCTCTGCTCCTTCCCCGCTCGTGCTCATGCTCTCTCTTTCTCAAAAATAAATAAATAAACTTAAAAAAAAATAACATGCTATCTACACCCTTTTGCCCTTATTTTTAATTTACCATATATTGGAAGCTATCCCCATGAATGCATAGAAAGGCTTTTAATTCTTTTTCATGACTGTACGGTATATCATTGTACAGATATACTATCACTTACTTGACCAGTTCCTTATTATAGACATTTGAGTTATTTCTGATCTTTTACTATTACCAACAGGCCTGTGATGAGTAATTTTATACACATATCATTTTGCACATGAACAACAATACTTACGGGGTAAACTCTTGGTGGTGGGATTGCTCAGTCAGGAGCATGAGCAGCTGTCATTAAAATGGGTATTTCCAAAGCTGTCTTCCATGAGTGGTGATAGTTAATATTCCTTTAGCAACTCAGGGGAGTTGCTTTTCTGGAAGGTAGTTCACAAGGGATGTCAGAAGCCTTGGAACATGTACATCTTAGGACCAAGTGATTCTACTTTAGGAGTTATTCTAAGGGAGTTATTAATTAGGTGCTCAGATATTTAGCTGCAAAGATGGACATTTCTGTGTCATAGTAAAAAAAAAAATCAGAAAAAAATGACCTATAGAAGACTGGTTGAGTAACTGAGTAACTTACGGTTTGTGTACATGCTGAAATACTAAATAGCCGTGAAAAAGTATGTTGGGAAAATATATTTATTATTATTTATTTATTGTTAAAGGGAAAAAAGTAGGTCACAAAACTACCTGCAGAATGATCCTATTTTTAAAACAAAGAATAACATCTCTACTTTTAAATTTTTTCTTTCTCTGCCTCAATTTCTGTACCTATAAAAATGAAGCCAGCAATAATCTGCTCACTGAGTTGCTGTAAGGATTAAATTAGCCAAAATATCTAAGATGCTTAGAACTGTATCTGGCACAGAGGAAGTTCTGCTCAGGGTTAGTGAAAATTAGTGTTATCATCATTATTACTATCATTAATTATATTATAATTGCATAAGAGGAAGGTCTGGCAGACAATATAGCAAAAATTTAACCATCTTAGCAGCACTTAGAGTTATTGTTACTTTGAGAATTTTTGCTTTTCTATATTTTCTTTTTTTAAATAATGAACATGTATTATTTCTGTGATATATATCATGAAGCACAAAAAAAGGACAAGAATGGAATTCATCCGAAGTAGTCTTGGAGATCTGCGCCCAGCAGAGTCCCAGAATGGTTTGGAAAGAAAAGGCAGGAGGCTTTTTTAGTTTGTCAGCTCAGCCTTGGGCAGGGCCAGTTCTGCACACCAGGAAGAAGGCAAGTCCATCCAACAGTCAATTGTTCAGAAGGGGAAGGCTCTCCCTTCCCATGTGCACAAGCTTTTAACAGGACTTGAACAACGAGAGCGATGACAAAAGATACAAATACACAGCATGGCCCACAAGAGTCTTAAGATAGGGGTCCAACTCATTCACTGCTGTGTCCTTAGTACTGACCCTGAAAGACAGCGAAAATTCAGTCAATATTTCCTGAATGAACAAGTGAACTTAGGCTCTGCCGTGTGACTTTGGAAGCATTCTTTCACCTTCCTGAATCTTGGTGTCCTCCACTACCAAATGGGCATGTTGGTGATCTTATAGAAACTGTTGTGTACACAGAGCATATAAAACCTAGCTCAAATCAGGTACATGGCAGGTGCATAAGCATTTGTTGGATAAGTGAATGAAAAGAATGAATGACACATATAGGAGCTTATTCGCACTAAAGTGCAAATGACTGATGACATTCTTTCCTGAGAGAAGCTTTGTAGGGGATAAAGGGAGAAGCTGGAAGAGACCTAGTATATATACCAGATGCTATGCTAAGTACTACTATACTGGGCACTATGCGTGCATTACCTTGTATAATTTCCATTTTTACATGTACAGAAATTGAGACTCCGCGAGATCAAGTGACTTACCCAAGGTCACATGGCAAACAGATGGCACAGCCAGGATTTAAGCCAACATATGACTCAAAAGTCCTTGCCAAAGAGCCCTGGATGACAACACGGACAATGTCCCGAAGAGGGAAGAGCGTCTGGGGCATCCATCAGAGACAGGCTGCACTCTGTGCGTGGCGCTGAGTTAACCAACAGACAGGTGCACTCAAGGGCCCTGAGGAAGCAGCCCCAGCTCCCTCCCACTGCCCCCAATACTGGAAAATAATTTCTTGTTGACATTTCAGAGGAAACTATTGAGATAATCTCATGAAGCAAATCAAGACCTTGTTGAGTTTTTCTACATTCATTTTGTTTAGTGCTGTTTTCTGTTTGAATTTCCGGTGGGGAGAGAGCACCATGAACTTTACTCCTCAGGACATTAGTGCTTAACTCATCCTGGGGTCTTGGGGCCTCTCCAGACCTTATCCAGTATGTGCTATGCCAGCCTTTGAGAGTTCGCAGGGGTGAGGAGGGCCCCCCACCCCCGCGCCGCCGCTCCCTGGGGGCTGGTGAGGCCACATGCGGGTGTTTCCCAGGGCAGCGGCCTGGGCTCCCCTGACCCGTGGCTTCTCATGCACCAGCCCTTCAGACAAGGCGCTCACTGTCCAGGCATGTTCCAAGCCACCGGCTCGAGTCTGAGCCAGCCCAGGCCTGTTGCAATGAGTCAGCCTTTCACTGGGGTAAAACGTGGTGACTGGCTGGGAAGTCACTTTTTCCAGCTTGGCTCTATGCCTGGGCCGGGTTTTGGGAGGACTCCGTTTTTCCCTTTGGGATCCTACTGCTAATGGCATGCTCCCAGGGGGTCCTGGGAAGCCCGAGGACCGGAATCCTCCTGCTGGGGGAAGGTTGAGTTGCTCCAGCTGAGCCAGATGAAGATGTCCCTCATACACAGAGAAAGTGGAGGCCACAAAGGTTATACCTGTATCCCCAACAGGGTGTGTGCCCAGTGGAGTCCATCTTGCCACCGTTCGCAGGCCGTGGTGGCACAGCAAGCCCAGGTATCTGGACCTTGAGGCATTCTTGGCCCCTTGCCAACTAGAATGCTTTCCTGAAAGATGCTGCTGCCTAAGGCCCCTCGAATCTTAGAGCAAACACCGTCACCTTCCATGAACCTGCCCCTCTCCCAGCTCCGTGCCAGGGGTTAGGTTTCAGAGCTGTTCACTTTACAGTCCCTTCTGACTCACCTCCAGCTTCCCTGAGGTTCATGAAGCCTTCCCCGCACAGCTATGCAGTGTAATGGGGAGAGGAGAGGCGATGACCACTCCTCAAAGGTGGGAAGGGTGTGTGCGGGTGGGGTTTTGGCTCTTGGTGGCTCATGGAACAAATTCTTTCTCTCTGGAGGTGACACTAACCACTTTGCCTCTGAGGCTCTGGCTTCTACCTCCTCTTCATTTTTGTGACTCGCAAAGACTCACCTCTCTCATTCTATCATCCATTCAGCCCAGAGATATTTACTGATACCCTTTATGGAAAGTCCAGAGTCTGGGCTTTGAGGCTGTAGCAGGTACACAGAACAGTCATGCTCCAATCTCTGTTAAGTGGAGAGTCTGAGGGGCGACATGGGTGCCTGCCAGATAATTACATAAGCAGATGCCAACAATCCATGATAAATATGAAGGGCCTGGTGTCAGAGAAGCCTTGCCTGAGATGGAGTAGATAAGGAGGGGCTGTGATTGGAGTGGAGAAGAGGGTAAGCATGGTGCTTGTTTTGGGTTGAATTGTGTCCCCCCAGAAAGATGTCGGAGTTCTAATACCCCAATACCTCGGAATGTGACCTTATTTGAAAATAGGGTGTTTACAGAGGTAAGCAGATTAATCTGAGGTCATTAGGACGGGCCTTCCAATATCACTAGTGTCCTTATAAAAAGTGGCAGTTTGGACACAGAGACAGATATGACGCAGGGAGAGACCTGGAATAGATTCTCCCTCGAAGCCCTCAGCAGGAATCAACCAGGCCGATACCTTGATTCTGGATTTCTAGCCTCCGCAACTTGAGCATGTTAATGTCTGCTGTGTAAGTCACCCATGTGTGGTCTTGTATCGTGGCAGCCCAATAGAGTGCTCCACACAGAGGAAGCCACAGTGCAAAAGCCCTGAAGGTGAGGGGTGAGGCAAGTTTCAGAAAGAAAGCCACTCTGGCAGGCAGAGTGCACAAATCCCTTTATCTCTAATGAGAGGAAAGTGGACCAGTATGGGCGCCCCGGGGAAATATAAAAATAATACAAATAACAACCACCTTGGAGATGTATAGAATGTATGAGATAAGCCTGAGGAGGCAGGAAGTGCCTGGGCTAGGTGCAGGTTTCCTTGTGAGGACGAGGACTGGAGCCTTAACCCTAGGAGAAAGGGAAAGCCATCAAAAACCACAGGGCAGGTGACCTGGAGTCTAGTTTAAGCTGTGTGACCTTGGGCAAATTGCTGTCTCTGTGCCTTAGTTCTCCAACCTCTTTCCTTATCTGGGACATTCCATGACCATGTGACTACCAGTGTACTTCACGTTGCTATCCTGTGTGTGACAGGCAGGGTGAGAGGGAGACAGAAGGAATGAATATAGTATCCAACATCATTTTTATTCTTATGGAACTCATAGTTTACTCATGGAAATGACATTCATTCTGGTCAGTACACAGTAAAAGTGCCAAGGTGTGGTTAGAAGACAATATCAGATATTCTCAGGGGCTGAAGTGGGGGCTTCCCTCACCCAGGGTTCCTGATACCTGGTGGCTATGTCTGTGCTGTGCAACTCCATCTCTCCCCCTCCCCTCATAGCTGATTATTGGGGGTGGGGCATGGGGGGGAGGAATAAACACATGATCCAAGCTGGGCTGATCAGAATCTTTCCCTGGGATTTTTTTTTTGGGGGGGGGTTGAATCTAGGGAAGAAAATTCAGTTTCTCTCTAAGAAAACAGGATATTTTGGTGGCCATGTTTCCTGCCACATAGAGGGGGCTGCTGTGAGGGAATAACACTGACAGGTAGAGACAGAATGGGAGAGACAGAAAGAGAGAGAGAGAGAGTTACAGCCTGGGAAAGCCCTTTAGCTGTCCCAAGGTCTGGCTGCACTTCTGCTTTTCCTGTGCTTGCACGACTTACCCCAGATTCATCACCACACATTTCTCCTTTTTTCCTTGGCTGTTAGAGACTGAGAACAGTATTACGTATCTAATTTACTGAGTGCTTACTCTATGCCGGGCACTAATGCTTTGTGGGTATTAATTTAGCTGACTATCACCCAGCCTTATGAAGTTGGTACTCTTATGGCCGTTTTGGAGGTGAGAGAGGGCTGAGACAGAGAGAGTAAGCAGATAGGTCACCCTTTACCTGTAAGCGGGTAGGCTAGCAAGTGTCAAGAGTGACCTCTAGCCATCTGGCTCTCAGGTACACTCCTAACTATTGGACCATACTGCCTATTTGTGAATGAATGAATGAATGAATGAATGAAAGCACACTAGCTAACTGCAGGCACACATGTACACCTGTGTTTAAGGGGAGCTTGCAGTGGTGAGGAGCAGATGGGGAGGGAAGTCACAGGAAAGTAGTGAGGCCTGAGAAACTTAAGCTCCAGAAAGATCTCCAAAGAAGTGAGGTATGAATGAACCTCAAACCTGGTTTGGACATTTGAATGTCAAAAGGAAATATGGACACTGAGGTCTGCAATCTCCTTCTTTTTCTTATGTTTGTTTATTTTTGAGCAAGAGAGAGTAGGGGAGGGACAGAGAGAATGAGGCAGAGGATCTGAAGCACGCCCTAGGCTCACAGCACAGAACCTGACATGGGGCTTGAACTCACGAACAGTGAGATCACGACCTGAGCTGAAGTCAGAGGCTTAACCGACTGAGACACCAAGGCACCCCTAGAATCTCCTTCTTAAATCAACATAATAATTGTTTTCATGAGTTGAGAACTTTCTCTGTGACCAGCACCCTTCCTACCATATCTCCTGAATCCTCACCCTCTGGTGTCAGAGGCTTGTCTAAGCACCTTTGGGACTGCTTCCCCACCTTGCAGTCTACAGCAAGGTCAGCCTCATTGGCTTCGTTTCAAAGGCACACAATCTTCCTTGATAATGACCAAAGTTTCTAAGGCAAAAATTGACAAATATTTATGATACCCACGGGCTCAAGAAGCGGAGTCTGGGAAGCCCAAAACTCCGGCCAATGAATTAGACTCGATCCACTGGTGAGTGTGGACGGGCCCCAGTGGGAATGGTAGAGCCTGGGGCGCTCACTTTATCTGTCGGCTGCCTTCACTGGGGGGCTGGATTTCACTCACTATCTCCACGGGTGATTTCACGCTGGTGTAGGAATGGGCTGCTTGTTAGCTTTGAGGCCGGTCCAAGACAAGAGAAGGAACATCCCACTTTCAAAGGGCTGCTGAAGACCAGGGCGCTGAGCAGAGGCCGGCACCCCCACAGTGAACATAGCCACGTCCGGAGCAAGCTGGCCTAGGGCATGACAGGGCACTGCCCTGTAGGCTCAAGGGGTTTCTAGGTTGTCAACAGGAGATTTAACAGAAATTCATTTTCCATTCAGCCTCATCTTTCAGGAGAACAACCTCTGGGGGTTTTGGTGGTTAGTCTCAGGGGTAAAGTCCTTTTGCAGAAAAATGGCCCTTAAGAAAAATGCACCATTTAGACATATGAAGACTTTAATAACTTTGGAGCACTTTTTCTTTTTTATTCCTGGTACTACACTAAGCATGTTATACATACGACCTCACTTAACCCTCGGGACACCTTATACAGAGAAGATGACTCTCTTTACTATATATCCTTGGGAAAGTGAGGTTCAAAGACCTTTTTTGGAGGTCATATAGCTAATGAGTGGTAGAGTCGCATGTGACTTCTTAACCATAGTGCTACGCTAGGTCCTGTTTAGGCACACATTCACTGAGACCTAGATATTTCACTCTTGTCCATTCACCCAACACAATTTCTTAAGGACCTACTGTGTGACGGGTCCTATGTAAGATACTGGGGATACAGCAGTACTTAAATAAAACAGATAAATCCCCCTGCCCCCTGCTCTCATGGAGCATAAAATACATCAACAAGATTTAAAAACAGCATTAAAAGGCAAGAATCTGTCTCCATTTTACAGATGAAATAACTGAGGCAGGTGTTTATTATGGTCTATTTAACCCCAAATCCATTCCTTCATATTTTGTTGTTCAACAGATATTCCTTGAAACCCGACTAGGAGTCAGGCTCTGTTCTAGGCACTAGTCCCCCACACCTCACTTCCAGGGGAAACCAAAGGGATGCGGTCCCTGCCCTCAAGGAATCCACATTCTTCATAACCCTGTAGCTGCTGCTCAGAGGACCTGAGCTGTTCTGGCTTCTGCCCCAAGGCTGTTTTCTCAGAAAACCTCAAGCAGAAGGGGCAAAGCCAACGGTGTGTGAAATAACCAAGTCAGCACAAGGGCTGAGGACCGTAGATGCCCTTTGTTCTCCCTCACTGGACGATGACCCCTGACCCGAGGTTTGTTGGAAGAAGCTCCAGGGAAGACGTGAGTAGCCCTGGGTCTTAAGTAGCTGTCCGCCTCCAGCCAGTCCTCTGAACGCTCCAACCAGGCTTCACATCTCTTGTCTATAATACGGACATGGAAGGGGTGGTGCCTGGGTGGCTCATGATCTCACAGTTCCTGGTTCGAGCCCAGTGTCCGACTTCGGCTCAGGTCATGATCTCACAGTTCCTGGTTCGAGTCCAGTGTCCGACTTCGGCTCAGGTCATGATCTCACAGTTCCTGGTTCGAGCCCCGCATCGGGCTCTGTGCTGACAGCTCGGAGCCTGGAGCCTGCTTCAGATTCTGTGTGTGTGTGTGTGTTTCTTTCTGCCCCTCCCACACTCATGCTCAATCTCTCAAGAATGAATAAATTTCGGGGTGCCTGGGTGGCTTAGTCGGTTAAGCGTCCGACTTTCGCTTAGGTCATGATCTCGCAGTTCGTGGGTTCGAGCCCCACGTCGGGCTCTGTGCTGACTGCCAGCTCAGAGCCTGGAGCCTGTTTCAGTCTGTGACTCCCTCTCTCTCTGACCCTCCCCTGCTCACGCTGTCTCTCTCTCTCTCTCCTAGAAATAAATAAAACATTTAAAAAAATGAATGAGTAAATGTCAAAAAAAAATTTTTAATGGACATAGAAGCTCTTGACTTGTTGGTCGATACGCAAGATTGTGATGAGTTCAAATGAAATAACGGCTACAAGAGCATTTTTGGATTTTTCTTCTGAGTCCTACCTTCTAGTCTAGCATCTACCAGCACTTCCCTCCAGTTACCACAATGCTTCAGAAAGGAACTTATAAATTCATTCACATGAAGGTATAAATATCTAATGAGCTATTTGGTCTTTCCTCTCCCAGGCCTATAGCCTTTCTCCCCAGATTTAGTCTCCCACCTGAAATAATTTTAAAAAATGCCTTAACTGGACAAAACTCAATTATATTTATGAGTGAAAAAAATATCTGGCACCCAACAAGGTAAAGTTCCGATGTCTGCCATCCTTTCAAAACAATTTCCAGTGGAAATATCTTAGACAAGAATATAAGCTCCCTGAGGGCAAGGGGAGGTTTTTTTTCTTTTTTTGTTTTTTGTTTTTGTCTGTTTTCTTTCCTAGTTTCTAGAAAAGAGACACGTAGTAGGCACGCAATAACTACATGCTGAATAATGAATGGATGACAGGGGATGTCAGGCATCAGTGAGTGTGATGTGAAGTCTCGGCGGGGAGTCTCAGAGCTGGAGAAACCACCCAGTGCTCACAGTCCGCCCGCCCGACTGATACAGTCCTCCGATCAGCCCACGCCTGGGGGATGAGACCCTCTGAGCAGTGACAGCCTCTAGGGCAGGGAACCTCTGCCTCAGGAGCCCCATTATCATGTCATCCGGCATCCCACAAGGAGGAAAAGGAAGGCTTTTACTCAGTGGTAAACATCGCTATGAACTCCTCCCCCACAGCACCCCCTCCCTTCAAGCCCTGGCCTATTTACTGGAAGGCACGACCCTGTTTTCTACATCCTGAGCGCCGAGAGATTTCATCGCTGGCTCAAGGCAAGATAGAGAAGCTGGGTGTCAAGGATGCACGGTTGGGGTGCCGTGGCGTTGAGGTGCACATGTGGAATGGATCTGCTCCTTCATGTGTTAACCTTCATTCATTCTGCACAACGTGATTTGGGTCACGTGTGCCCGGGGGGAGGGGGGCCTCAGAGCCAAAAATGCAAACGGTAGTGATTAAAATAATTATGAAAGTCATCATTTTCTTCAAAAGGCAATATGCTGGAGTGGCTAGGAGCATGGCACTAGGCCAGTGGCCTTGGGTTCCTGATCTCAACCCTGTGTTTTACCAGCACTGCGACTCTGGGCAAATTATCTAACCTCTTCCAAGACGCCATTTCCCTGTCTCTAAAGTGAGGTTGTCCTAACTAAATGCATTGATACATTTAAAGCTCGTAGAACAACAGTACTCCCTATTTCTTTGCAGGGCACCCTGTTAAACGCTTCCCGGCCTTATGCTGGGGCCGGCTGGGTAGGGGTGGGGACGGAGGGTACTGCGGTCCTGAGCTGGAACCTGGGCACCCCTTACTCACTGTGTGACCTTGAGCAGGTACTAACCTTCTCTGAACCTCAGTTCTCTCTGGCAAACGACACCAAGTAAACTCCGTGAGGGTGGGGAATTCTCTTTGTTCACTTCTGTCTCCTCAGGGCCTTAAACCATTCTCGGCTTAATAAGTAGCTCTTGAATACATGGATGAATATATAATAATGAGGACCAGCTGCATAATTTGTAGGGCTCAGGGTAGAAATGAAAATGTTGAAAAGTTAAGAATTTCAAGATGGCAATGGCTGAGTATAAAACCAAATGTGGGGCCCTTTGACGCGCAGGGTGGCCCTGTGTGACGGCACCGGCCACACGCCCACGGAGTTGGCTCTGCAGACACCAACCCCATGCTGTTGATATGCTGTTGATACGAGGATAAGGTGAATTAATGCCCTTAAAGCAACGAGCACATGCCTGACCCAGAGCAGACCCACGTTTGCTGATAGTACTCCTATCCTGTTGTCTGGATACCCACACCCCCCTGAGAGCAGACGGGGATTAGTCCACTTCACAGCTGAGGGCAGGGGGCTCAGAGAGGTGATTAAACCACTTGTCTGCTGTCCCACTGGTAATAAGGGCAGGATCTGAACCCGGGTGAGGCCGACCCCGACTTCACTGTGAGGGGCTGGTAAGTGGAGGCAGAGAGGAGAGCCAGAAGTCTGCAGGGAGACAGGAAGGCAGAGTCTTGGGTTGGAGCGGCTTCCTTACACGCCTGATCGTCTGATAACTTGTTTGTTCCTGTTGTTCAGTGGGTGTCTGTCCTGACCCTCTGCCAGCGGACGGGACCTAGGGGAGTCAGGACAGAGGCCTGGGCCACAGGGGCAGGGCCTGCCCTGGCCACGGAGGCCTAAATGTATGGATTAAAAGCTAGCCTCTGCTACTGAGAGCCCCTGACAAACCTGCCCCTTTCCCATGGTCTAGAAGATGCTGTGGACCAGGCCTTCCTGCCCCCCTGCCCCCCTCCCATGATTCCCCCTTCGTACCTCAGTCCCTTCTTGGGCCTCCTGGAAACCCTCTGGGTTCTTTTCCACCCCAGGGCCTTTGCTCTCACTGTTAGTCCTGCTGAGAACAACCTTTCCCAGGCTCCTTCTCACCCATCCAACCAGAGTTCGTACGGCACCTCTGAAAAAAGCCTTCCCTTACCATTTTTTCCAAAACACCACCAACCTCATGCTCTCCGTTTCCTCACCGTGCTGGCCTCCTATGCCAATCTACAGTTACTTTCCTTGTTGGCTTGCTCATTTGTTCACGCTTCTCTAGAACATACCCAGATGAACTTGGTGACGGGAACTGTATTCAGGGCTCTATTCCTCTAGGACAGTAGCCACCGCATGGGAGGGATCGATAAGTATTTGCTGAGTCCATGGACACATGAAGAGCTGTACGACGCTGGGGAAATGATTTATGTACTTTGAGCCTCAGTTATCCCATCTATAAAATGGGATTAATACCTACTTCTTTTTAAAAAAAATTTTTTAATGTTTATTTATTTTTGGTAGACAGAGAGAACACAAGCAGGAGAGGAGACAGAGAGGGAGACATGGAATCTGAAGCAGGCTCCAGGCTCTGAGCTGTCAGCACAGAGCCTAGTGTGGGGCTCGAACCCTCAGACTGTGAGATCATGACCTGAGCTGAACTCAGATGCTTACCCACTGAACCACCCAGACGCCCCTAATACCTACTTCTTAAGTAGATGTGTAGATTAAAACAAGAGTGCCTTTACCGAGGACTATCTGTGAGCCAGGCACTGTACTAGGTACACACAACCTGGCATCTAGAAAGTGTGTGGTTAATGACAACTGTTACTTGCATCACTACCACTGCTACTACTCCCCAGCCCCATAGATTGGGCTCCCTGAATTGAAAAGCTGGACCCTAGATCCTGATATGTCCCCCAAGAAGTGCCATGGGGTCCCAGGGTAGGGAAACAGTCCTGGGAGCCACATGCAAAGGTGACACTCTGGGAAGGAAAACTCCTCTGAAATTCTCTGGGGTTCCTTCTTTTTGGATTTGTCTGTTCCCTCCTGACGATCCCGTCCCACTCCACCCCTGCTCAGCCCCGCCCTTCCCAACCACACACCAAGAATAAACCTCACACCCTGCGTGCCTCCGTGTCAGTTTCCTGCCTTCATGGTCACGGGCTGCTCGGGCTCGGAGGGATTTTCCAGCTCAGGGTAATGCTGGTGGGACCCGAGCAATGTGACAGAAGAGGGGCTGTGATGCAGGCCCAGAGCCAGGAAAGCCCCAGGGCAGGCACCAACCAAGAAGTGGAGCGTGGCCCCCGCAGAGGGCGCCTGCGGCCCAGGCCCTGGGGACAGGGAACCAGGCCTTCTCTCTGCCTTCACCCTCTGCCTAAAGAGCAGGCTGTCGGCGAAGACTGTGCGGGCTGGTAGCCAAAGGGTCTCCAGGGTCCGGAGGCCCAGAGCAAGAAAGTGCACTTTGTGTCCGAAAAATTCGTGGTCAGGCTGGACCCAGATGGATTCCAGTTTAGAGACCCACCCATTCCTTGAGGAAGTCCTGTTTTCTCTACCTTCTCTTCCCCTTTAGATAGTCTCCAAGGCCTCTGTGTCCTGCGCTAACCCCGGGCAGCCTCACTGATAACCATCACGGTCAGATACCATCTGGAGAGAGCTGTTTCCCCCATTGGTCTTTCTCTTCTAATCTGCACTCCTGATATCTATCTACTTCATCCAAACCTGTCAAGGGACCTGGCTTCTAATCCTGCTCTGGCTCTGACTCAGTGACTCCGAGCAATTTCCACCCTTTCTCTGGCCCTCAATGACCCATCCTTAAAACGAGGCCCTAAATGGTCCATTTCAGCCCTGACATTCTAGAGTTCAAAGTTTAGAGATTCAACCACAAGAATCTTTACCAGGAGGTGTGCCTCCCCCACCCCCTCTGCAGGCCCTGAGGACTGATTCACACACAGTATGACCTGCTCCCTGCCTACCTTCTCAGCTATGTGACCCTGGCCCTAGTCACTATCAAATGGAGAGAGGATAAGATATTTGGAAGACTAAAAACGCAAAGTGTCTGACACAGTGCTTCCTAACACCTAGTAGGTGTGCATTAAAAGGAAGCCATTATGAATTAAGTAGAAAAGAACAAGAGAACAGAAAGTCTAAAGGGAAAAAAAAGTGACCAAAGAATGATCCATTCAGGAAATATCTGGAGTGTGTCCTATGTACACTGGGGTTACAAAGATGAACATGGAGCTCGAGAACTCAGAATTCAAGGTACTGTAAGTAGAGGAGGCAGATTTGTCAACAAATGTTCTACAGCATTCTGATTTCTCTATTTCCCAGAATCCATGTCTATTATGTACAGTTGTACAGGGTGTTCACTGCACAAGGGTACAGGTTCAGAGTTAACAGGTGCTGAAATTCAGGCTAGGCTCCATTTCCTAGGCATGAGTCTATAGGGCGGTGTCTTCCTAGAAGGGCGCTTTCCCCTAAGTGTCACAAATGTGCCATATGAGCTAGTCCAGGCCCTGCAGCATGCACATTTGCCCTGCTCTGAGCCATTCAGCACCGCCCCCCCAACCAGAGTGACCAATTTAGGTTTAAAAGAACAATGTTGACACACACACACAGCCTCATGAGAACCTCATCATCTGTAACTTGGCTTTCACACTCCTTTGCTCTCTGCCACCAGCTCCTTCTCAACCATCTCCTCCTCCCTTGTACTCCTTAAGACCCCTCGGTGGCTCAGTCAGTAAAGCATCTGACTCTTGATCTCAGATCAGGTCACAGAATCTCACGGTTAGTGAGTCTGAGCCTGAATCAAGTCAGCTGAGTGCTGGCAGCACCTGGAGCCTGCTTGGGATTTTCTCTGCCCCTCACCTGCTGGTGTGAATGCACATGTGTGCGCTCTCTCTCTCTCTCTCTCTCTCTAAATAAACTTAGTATATGTGCTGCCAAAGTGAGCACAAAATAAACTTTAAAAATTAAAAAAAAAAAAAAAAAGGACTACATAGTCCATACTGTGTTCCTTCACTTCCTTCAACCAGCCATGATTCTGGCCTTTGCACATTCTGCTTCCTCTGTCAGGAATAACCCCTTCTCCCTGTTGGGCCAGGGAATGCCTCAGATCCCCAGGTTAGGCACTATTCTCTCCAAGAAGCCTTCTTTGAATCCTCTGCACGCCCCCACCTCATTAGATCTCATTCTTCCTTATGTGCCCGCACAGCCTCTGTACTTCTCTAAAGCACTTGTCAGAATTCTAACTCAGTGATTAATCGTATCAATAGTTGGTTATTGCCTTTCTCCCCTAGGAAATTAGAAGCTCTGGAGTGTAGCTATGATGTCTGTTATGTGCTGTACGTTATCTATGCCGTCTATCATCTTCCGATCTACCTGCGTGCTACTGCTATAACCCCAGTGCCTATAGTTGGTGTTCAGTAAATAATTATTGAATAAATACATGATTGTAGCTTAATATAATGAAGGCCAACAGAGAGGTGAATTCCACTTGTCTGAAGAAAGAGCAATTGCAGGCAAGGAGGGTTGTAAACAGGAGGTATCCCTGTGTACCAGGGCACGCTGAGTGAGGGCTGCAGAGTGCACTAGACCTTCGGGGCCTGTGGAGAGGTGTCACTCCCAGGCACTTGACCGTGGTTGGGAAGTCAGTGATCTTGTCTTGCCCAGGTTCTGTCTCAGAACGTGCACAACCCCTATGCCTTTCTGGCACATTTATGAGACTCCCCAAATCTCCTGCCTGGGGGGACATGAGCCACATATGGTTCCAAACTCCGTCCCAAGACCACAGAGCGGCTTCAGGAGCCCTAACATGCATCTGTACTTGTGTGGCACTTTGGGGGCAGATTGTTCTCTTGGATGCAGAGAGGGCCCTTGCGGTCCGGGGAGAGCAGAACCAGAAGGCATAATGAACGCCTTCTCCAGGCGCCTTAAAGTGCTTTCAGCTGTGCGGCCGGGTGATGCACCACCTCCACCCCTGGGGGGGCGGGGCCATCCAGGGCCAGTTCGTTTATCCCGAATCAATTCCTTTTTCCATGTTAAATGTTAATTACGTTTCTTAAACGACCAGGGACATTTTCAGGCATGTTCACAATGGGCGAGAACACCGTAAACAAACTCACCCAATGCCCAGCTTCAAGAAACATCAATTCCTGCACAATGTTGCTTCATTTCTATTCCCCTCAAACTGGATTCCTCTAAATCAAATTCCAGACAGTAGATCGTGTGATCTGTAAACGCTTTGATTGGTTGCTCCCTTTTCAAAGGCAAGTAATCCATGTTCATTATAAGAGGGAAATGCTTTAATTTTTTAAGAAAAGTACACATCTTCTAATCACCTGGTGTTGATTTCAACAGAGTGGCTCCGTCAGAAGGAGTCAGTCAGATTGGGTTTGGTCTCTGCTCTGTCACCCGTCCGTGACCCTGGGCAAGGTGCCTCTGAGGGCCTCAGCTTCCGTAGCTACAAAATGCATGTCGTGAGTGTGTGTGTGTGTGTTACCTAGGGTTGTTGTGAGGAGCGGAGATGTGGTTACTCTTAGCGCACGCACAGTGAGTGCTCGGTACAGAAGGGACACCCTGCATGGTCTCAGACCTACAATGTACTAGGCCTCGGAACTCTGCAGAAAGCACAGCTGTGTTCACCCACAGAATCAGAGCAGAATTGCTCAGGAAGGGAGGTGGCCCCGTGTGGGAGGGAACACTTCTGCTTGCCTGTGGTGTTTGGAATCTCAGATCCCCGGGCCATCTTAGATTGCTTCCAGAGACTAACCTCAAGGCTCCGTTATTGACTAATCCACACCATTTGATCAGGGTGACTTTTGCCTTCAAATTCCACACCCTTTGCTCTGGAGGGAGAGGAAGAGGAAGGGCTGAAACGAAGATGTAGCCTAAACAGCTCCATTTTGCAGATGGGAAAACTGAGGCCCGGCAGGAGAAGCCACTAGGGTCTTCTCTGTTCGCGAGGACCACAGAGGCCAGGTTCCAGCCTCAGTTTCACTTGTAAGATGGATAGGCTGAAAGCATGTGAAATGTCAACTCTCACTAGGGGCTGAAGGTACAGCAGGCAGAAGGCCTGGTCAAAAAGCCACTGAGAGACGTTTGTTCAGCGAGGGTGAGGGCATCTTCTAAGAATCGGGGCCATGTGTTTTCTCCCAAGAGACTTTTGAAAGCAAAGTCACAGGGACCCTTCGCTTAGAGACAGGAGGTCAGAGCGAGGTATCTGGCCAGATGCAAACAACTTCCCCCTCTGTTCTTGTTAACGCTGATAAAAGGGCTTCCTTCCGCATTCTGAGGATCGGCTTTTCACCCCTTGCCACTGGCCGACTCAGCCACCAGACCTCTACTTGTCACACTATCCTCCACCCCCTCCACCCTCCCGCCGCCCTGGACTTGACCTTGTCCTGGACTGTCCTTTTGACAAGATTTGGGGGCCACTCGACTCTCCTTACCTCAGCTGGTTCCTTCTCTCCTTTCTGACACTGGCGGGTTTGTGTTTCACTTCTCCACCGGGGTGAGGGGCGGAGGCACGTACGGCCATCGGCCACCTTATTTCTGGCAGCGGTGGTGGGCCTCGGGGGCAGGAGCCAGTGGTTCTGGTGCAGCCGCCAGGCACGCCCCTCCACCTGGCCGGCTCGGGTTTCCTCTTTTGCTCCCTGGGGACGGTCTGGTTGTCCACCTCACAGGGTTCGGGAGTGGAAACCAGTGATAACGACTACCACAAACTGAGCACCTACTATGTGCCAGGGACCGTATGGGATTTATCTCATTTAGGCCGCGCGGCATGTCTGTTGCCCAGAATCACACAGGGAGCGAGGGGTGCAGGCAGGACTTGAACCCTGAGTCGTGAGCCTCTAGGGCAGGATCTCCTAGCCACATCACCACACCGCCTTCCTGAAAAGTAACACCTGTAGGACACACCTGGAAATGCGAGCGACAGAAGCTGCGGGTTTTCCACGCTGTGGACTATCTCCTCCGTTTGCATGCCTGCCGTCTCTGAGCCATCGCGAAACGCCTTAGTTCGCCAAGTTGAGGAGGGGCAGTGAGACGTCTGGTCTGTCCTTCACCAGCCCGATCCCACTGTACTGGTGACGGAAGTGGCAGCTCCGGGAGGCTAAGGGACTGAGCAGAGTCACACACAGAATAGGAAAAGGAGGGGCGCCTGGGTGGCTTAGTCAGTTAAGCGTCCGACTTTCGCTTGGGTCATGATCTCGCGGTTCGTGGGTTCGAGCCCCGCGTCGGGCTCTGTGCTGACTGCCAGCTCGGAGCCTGGAGCCTGTTTCAGTCTGTGACTCCCTCTCTCTCTGACCCTCCCCTGTTCACGCTGTCTCTCTCTCTCTCTCCTAGAAATAAAGTATTTAAAAAAAAATTAAAAAAAAAAAAAAGAACAGGAAAAGGAGCCACAGGGAGATTTGAGTGTATCCTGATTTGTTCTTTCGGGTTTTGAGCTCCTACTGTATACCAGCCCGCGTGTCAAGTGCCATTTCGAAGTGGGGTCCCCAACAGTGTTCCTGCCTTCTCCGGGCTTACAGTTGAAGAGGTGGGTGAGTAATAAACCGTCGGGTGACAGCAGCTAGGCTGACGCCACTCCTCACCGCTGTTTCCCTCGCACCGTTCACACTGCAACACTCAGCAGCCAGCTCACCATTAATTGTCAGGATGGACAGAGCCACCCAAGAACAGAGCTCTGGAGCTAGACCCTGTGGCCACAGGCCCCTGGGAGTGACCTGAAAGGCCTGCCACGGCGCTGCTGCCTGGCTCTGCCCTGATAACGTCCAGCAGCTGCCAGGCCTGCAGGCGAGGGGCCCCCTGGGGCAGCGGGCTGGGTGGGGCCTTGACTCACCACCACCAACGAGCTCTGTCTGAACACTTCCCCTCCAGCATGCCAGAACACCCATTTGGAAACCAAGGTGAAAACAGGGTGGAGCCCAGTGTGGGATCCCAGCCTGGGCATCCACATCTGTGTGGTCTTTCTCTGACGTCTCCTCCTCCTTCCTTCCTCAGTAAACGCGTGTTCATTCGAGCAGAGCCAACCAGGCGGCTGCCTCAGGCGGAGGCTGCTGAAGGGTCACCTTGAATTTTTCAAAATCTGTCACCCTGTCCCCTTCCTCCCCCCTCTCTCAGCCTCTCCCGCTCTGGCCTCCGCACCCTATTGACTCCTGTTTAATTTCCCTGCAGCGCCTTCCCCTTCATTCTTCGCTGGCTGCTGGTGAGAACCACTTTCTCCCACCCCACACCTTTCTCCTTGCTTGTTTGTAAATAGAAAAAAAAAGTTGCCTTGTTTTCCCTTGCTTTCAAAATAATATTCCAAGACTGTCTTCTTTCAAAAGACATTCGTTTCCTGTGCTTTGATCACATCCGTCGGAGGGATGGCCTTTGTGACAAATGTACTCTGGTTGTCTTGCTCTCGCCAAACAGAAAGACACGCCATTAATCCTAGTTACCCGTCAGCCCATTGGAAAGGAGGACCTGAGCCCAAACCCGCTCCCCTTTCTGCAGGCTGTTGGCTGATAGGGGTGAAGACCGCAGCCACTATTCCTACGGGGATGGGGACGGCGCTGAGAAGGGGAGGGTGGCACATTCCCTGAAGTCTGGGTCTCCCAGCTGGAGGCTCCCGAGCTCTGTCCACGGTTCTCCACAAAGCGTGGGGAAGGCGCGGTGCCTGGCCTGTCGGATTCCTGCAAGCCAAGACCAACGGGGAGTTACTGGAAACATACTCCACTACCACAAAAGTGTTTGTTTAGTCATGGTCGGTAAGAATGCATGAGAGCCAGAGGGAGAGGGAGAGAAGGAGGAGGAGAAGAGAGAAAAGGAGACCAGGGACACGGTAAGAGAGACCGCGAGAGAGTCCCGAGGAGAGAAGGAGCGTGAGAAATACAGAGACTGCGCTTGGGAGCAAACACAGGAGACGTGGTGACGGAGGCAAAACAAGGCTGAGAAAAGACACAGAGAGAGAGAGAGAGTGGGAGAGCCAAGGGAATACACAAGTCAAGGAAAGGACAGGTCCTGGGCGCCTGGACTTCCTTGCTTCCCCACTTCCTAGACGTGCAGTTGTGAGAGATGCCTAGTTTACCATGCCTCAGTTTCCTCAACTGCAAAGGGCAGACGACAGTCCCTGCCTCACAGGATGCTGGGGAGGGAGGAGTGCATGCGTTAACACATTTAACAAATGGTCAAGAACAGCAGCTGTTGTTATTACCGTTTATTGAGCATTTAGGGGGCAGGAAGTGGATGGTGTGGGATCCAAAGGTGCGCCGGGCCCCTGCCCTGTAGCTGGGGGTGCCCCAGTGTTTCCCGAGCTGTCCAGTTTTTTTGTGGTTATGAATTACAGCCCCCTTTCACTCTCAAAACTGCCCAGATTAAGAGGACAGGCTTATCTTACTGGATTTCTGGGGCAGAGGGTGTGAGCTAATTGGGCTGGGTTGGGCCTGCAGAAAACAGCAGTGCAAGCCCACTGAAGGTGACATTCCTGCAGGTGCAGGTGACGATGGCCGCTGTGTTAGCGCAGTTCCTGATTTTCCAAGAAAAGCCGGAAATCTGGGGGGTTTTTTTAATGTAAAATCATCCTGGTTTGTTTGTTTTTTTAACACTTTGTTTTTTTTTAGATCTTTAAAATAGATCCTATATTTTTAAAGAATCACCCTGTTTTCAAAGTTCAGCATTCCATTAAAATGTTTCCAGGGGCGCCTGGGTGGCTCAGTGGGCTAAGCGTCCAAACTTCGCCTCAGGTCATGATCTGGCAGTTCATGAGTCAGAGCCCTGAGTCGGGCTCTGCACTGTCTGCTCAGAGCCCGGAGCCTCCTTAGGAATCTGTGTCTCCTCATCTCTCTCTTTTTGCCCCTCCCCAACCTGTGGACTCTCTCTTGCTCTCTCTCAAAAATAAATAAATAAGAATGTTTCTAAATTCCCCTGTAGTCTGGGTGAAGCACACCCGTGGTTCGGGCTGCTAGGTAATCCATCTCCAACCTCAGCTAAAGGAAGTGACAGTCCTTTGAGGGGAACGAGACGAGTAAACAGCCAGTTACCACACAGGCGATAAGGGTGGTGACTGAGGTGAGTCCAGGGTGAGTCAGAAGCCAGAGCAGGAGCAGCTCCCTCAGCCGGCAGGTGGGAATCAGGGGAGGCTTCCTCCTAGAGGTGACCACTGAGCTGATTCCTGAGAGATGAGTGGGATCATTTCCAGAAACGAGAGTAGCGATGACTGGAGCTTTTTCCCGCTGTTGCTTTCGAGGTGTTTGGCACTGTTGCTAACAACTCCACAAGAATCACCTCGCTTAACCAGCACGACAACCATATAAATCAGGTACCTTTCTTACTCTCCTTTCCCAGAAGGGGCTGAGGCACACAGAAGGTTAAGTAACTCGCTGAAGGGCACACAGTCAACACGTGCCATGTGATCCCAGCACAGGCTTTCAAGCTTTATTCTAGAAGACTCCATGGGAGAGCAAGCAGAATCACAGGTCCAGAAATTAGAAGACAAGAGAGAGCAAGGCACACTAGCCACAGTGAAGGTGCACCATTGCAGCTGGAGCTGGGGGTGTGTTTATAACAGGAGGCAAGATGTGGGTTGCTGGCTGGGACACAGGAGGCTGTCAGGAGTAAAACTTGGCCCTGCTAAGGAGCCCAGTCTCTTCCTTGAAGACTAAAGCAAAATGCTAGAAGATTTATTTTATTTTTGTATTTCAAATATTTATTTTTGAGACAGAGAGAGAGAGAGAGAATGAATGAGGGAGGTGCACAGAGAGGGGACAGAGGATCCGAAGCTGGCTCTGTGCTGAAAGCAGTGAGCCCGATGTGGGGCTTGAACCCGTGAATGGTAAGATCATGACCTAAGTTGAAGTCGGATGCTCAACTGAAGGAGCCACCCAGGCGCCTCAAAAAGATCAGCACAACTCATGCCCCTGCTCCTCTACCTCCATCTTCTGGAAGAGAACCCTGAGAGCTAGAGCACTTTCCTCACTTACCCGAGGTCGCACAGCCCAGCTCTGGGGCCAGACCTGGGCTCTGCACTCCTCCCAAGACAGGGCCCCACCTTAGGGAGTGACGACTAGGAAAGGAGAAGGCCCAGAACCCTGGCTTTCAAGACTTTACACCGAAGATTAAAGAGCTATCTGAACAAGAGAAATTAATCAGCCCTGGTTCTGTTCCCTTGCACGCCCTGGGTGGACCCAAGTTATTCTTCTGGCCTCACCCTCCCCACCCACCAGCCTCTTGTGAAGGGAGAGCCTGATGCCTCTTCCTTAGAAATCCTGGATCTGGGCTTCCTCTGGGCCCAGCAAGGAAGGGCGGTAGATCAGATGGGCTGGAGCCAGCACTTTGAAACCACCACTGGGTGGTGAATAAAGTCCCTGGAAACTGATGCGGTCTGATCTGTGAAAGGCCTGCCAGGGTGCGGCTGGGCGGGCAGGCAAAGGACTGACAGCCTTTCCCAGACCATTGCTATCTCTGCTCCCTGGGCTAATGCCTGCTGCTGATAGATTGATTAATGCGCAGTTGGGAGGGCAATCCAGCCAAGACATTGAGAGTCTGTCTTGTCCTAGCTTGATTTCAGGGCGGAGTGGCTCTGTACTCTGACGCCCACGGCTGGCGTGCTAATTTGCATGGGTGAATTGAAACCACCTGGTTGGCTCAGGTGGTTAGCGTCTCCATGGATGTTACAGGATGCCATGTGTGCCCCTCAGCAGGCGCTGGTCCAGCAGCCACCGGCAGGTGACACCCTGGTCTCTTGGGACTTCTATGCTAGCAGAGGCGACAAATGCAGTGAATGGACGAGTAATAAAATAAATAATTTCAGACACAGTGCAGATGATTCTAGACCAGAATTCTGCAACATTGGCAGTATTGACATTTTAGGCTGGACAATTCTTGGTTGTGAAGGCCTGTCCTCTGCAGTGTAGGATGCTTAGCATCTGTGGCCTCTGCCCATTAGATGCCAGCAGCAACACCCTTAGATATGAGAACCAAAAATGGCCCAGACATCACCAAACATCCCCTGGGGGGCGCAAAATCGCCCCTGCCTGGTTGAGAACCACTGATTTGGACCAGAGTTCTTCAGTGAAAATATAATGTGAGCCGCATGCACAATATAAAATTTTCTAGGACTCATGTTAAAAATGAAAAAAGATTGGGGCGCCTGGGTGGCTTAGTCGGTTAAGCGTCCGACTTTCACTTAGGTCATGATCTCACGGTTCGTGGGTTCGAGCCCTGCGTCAGGCTCTATGCTGACTGCCAGCTCGGAGCCTGGAGCCTATTTCGGAGTCTGTATCTCCCTCTCTCTCTGACCCTCCCCTGTACACTCTGTCTCTCTCTCTCTCCTAGAAATAAATAAAAATATTTTTTAAAAAATGAAAAAAGATGAGGTGGAATAGGTTTTAGAATATATTTTATTTACCCAGTATATCTAAAATACTATCATTATAACATGTAATTAACACAAAAAGTTTTCTTAAGTTTATTGATTTATATATATATATATTTTCTTTTTTTGAGAGAGAGAGAGAAAGACAGACAGGGCACAAGCAGGGGAGGAACAGAGAGAGAGGGAGAGAGAACCTCAAGCAGGCCTCACACTATCAGCACAGAGCCCAATCTGGGGCTCGAACTCACCAACCGTGAGATCATAACCTGAGTCCAAATCAAGAGTCAGGCACTTAACTGACTGAGCCACCCAGGCGCCTCAATACAAAAAAGTTTTTAAAGAGATATTTTACGTCACTTTATTCTTGCTAAATCTTCAAAATCTGGTGTATATTCACAGCACATCTCAATTCAGACAGCACAACTCGAGCCCTCCCATCTCTGGCTGCTGCTTGAGCGCCGAGCAGAAATGTACTCTGCTCCAGGCTCATGGCAGAGGCAGCTGGAAACACGGGCTTGCTACTCAGGTGGTCCCAGAGCAGTGGCAATGGTGTCACCTGTCCCGTCAGAAATGCAGGATCTCGGGCTGCTCCCCGACCTGCTGAATCAGAATCTGCATTTCAACCGGCTCCCTAGGTAATGTGTGTGCCCTCTGAAGTATGAGAAGCGCTGGTGAGGGAATCACAGTGCCAGGTGCCCGGCATCTTTGGGGGTGACGCAAGTCCATGAAATAAGAAATCAGTTAGCAGACACTGCGTGTTCCTATAAGCTAACCCGTGAGCCTCAGTTTCCTCATCTGTAAAAATGGGGATTCCAAGTGTCGGGTTGAGGTGTACAAAGTGTGAGCTGTCCTGGACCCCCTTGCCTCAGCCTCAGCTCCACCTCACAAGAGCCTTCCCCCCAGGCTGGAGAGGGGTGAGTCGGAGGCAGTTTCTGCTGCTAGTGATGGTGCCCCAGAAGGGGAGACCATGAGCCCAAGTGTAGGGCCCACCCAAGTGGGGGACCTACGTGGAACGACCTGAGAGCCCCAGGCATGGGTTTGTGGGCATGAGCAGAATGGTCTATACACTCTCACACGTTCCGTGAGCTGTTACAGGGGAGTCTGGGGGGGATGGAGTTTGGGGCGATGTTGTAGGGAGACAAAGCCCTTACCTATGTGGACTTCCTGTCCCCAAGACCTGAACTCTATAAAATGGTTATTCAGAAGCTAGAGGGTTACTGCTTTCCAAGTCATCTTCCCTCCTCTACCACCTGGCCTTCCTCAGGAAGGCCTTATTCTACGGGTCACCCCTGCCTCTGCCTGGGAGACCCAGTTCCCACCCCCAGCAGCCCAGCATCCGGGTACAGCCCAGCTCTCTCTGCTGAATGTCAACTCTTCTGGATTTCTAGTTACAACACGTCCAAAGGAAAGGTGCTTATCTCAAAGCCCCAAGGCGATCTTCACTTGGCCCTCACTTCCTTTCCCTTTCACGGGGCCTCCAGGCGGGCTCGAGAGGTCAGGCAAGGGCTGAAGCCAAAACCAGTGAGAGAGGGTGTTCCTGCCCGCGCCCGGGCTCAGCCAGAGTGGGGTTCAGATTAAACATATTAGCAGAGGTTTCCAGCAAAGATCAGCCAGCACGAAGGCATGAGGTGGGCTTTGAAGGAGTGCCCTTTGCCTTGGTTCTAGTTCCCAGAACTAGAACTTGATCTTGGGCAAGCCAGAGGGCTGCACTGGGGTTCATGGCTGTGGGTTCCTCTAGAGGGGCCATATTTGTGAGGATGTGTGCTGTAAAGCAACGAATAGAGCCCCAATATTTATCCTGCCTCCATTCTGATTCATAAATAGCACACTAAACCAGCCTAGGTCTTTGAAAAGAGGCTAGAAAAAGGAAAAAGAAGGAGGGGGGGGTGGAGAAGGAAGGAAAGAGAGAAGGAACGGAGGGGAGAGAGAGAGAAGCAATATGGGAGGAAGAAAAGAAGGAAGGGAAGGAGGGAGGGAGGGAGGAAGGAAGAAGTCAGGACTGTGTGAAGTAATGAAAGAAAGAAAGAGAAAGAAAGAAAGAAAGAAAGAAAGAGAGAAAGAGAGAGAAAGAAAGAAAGAAAGAAAGAAAGAAAGAAAGAAAGAAAGAAAGAAAGAAAGAAAGAAAGAAAAAGAGAAAGAAGGAAGAAAAGAAAAAGAAAAAAACAGAGAAAGGAAGCAAGGGGAAAATAGAGTGAAGAAACAAAGAGAACTAGATTTATTGCATACTTAATTTGTTAGGGCATTTTACTGTTATTTTTCCTCTTATCTTTCTCTACCTCCTTCTTCTCCATCTCATATCCGTTGTGCAGGCAAGGAGAGTGAAGACCCAGACTTTACTTTGAGTCAGAGTAACTTGAGCTGGAATGACCCCTTCTAGCTTGGGGTCTAGTCACTTATGACCTTGGGTGGGTCACTTAATCCCTCTGGACCTCAGCTTTCTCATCTATGAAATGTGACAATAATAATACTGTGCAGAGCTGTCAAGTAAACGAGATAATGCACCTAATGCTTAGCAACTGTCTCATGTTGAAAACACAGTAGTTACTGGCTCTGATTACTTTTAAGTGAACCGCTGGAGGCCACAGAGCTAGTAGAAAGCCGGAGTTTCGACCTGGGGCTGCTAAGTCCAGGGCAGAAACACTTCACTCCACCAGACTGACTCACTAACAGACTACGAAAGTGACACCTAAACAGTAAGCCCTCTCTCCCACATGTACACGCTTCTGCCCAGGGAGTAGACACCTATTATTTTTGCCTGCCCAGCAACCACTACGTTTTATTATGGAAACAGCATCTATCTCTTTCTCAGTCTGTGAGGTCCTTAGTCTGTGAGATAATTTTGTTGGGAAGGAAGATTTCTTTTTAATGAGGTCTTCTTAGGTCTGCAGAATGTAGGCCCAGAGCTACTGGGGAGATTTTGGGCCATCTTGTGGGCTTATGAACTCAGAGTTGAGAGACATAGAACAACAGATCCCTAACAGAGTCATTTGGGCACCTGGATACAGCTGTGCCTGAAGCCATTGTTTGGTTTTCACCCTCCACCCCTAGCTAATTTGAATCCATTTAATGCCCCTTGCTACCTAGAGTCCTTGCCTGACAAATACAAGGCTTGTCTAATGCTAAGGCTCATGTACCTTAAACCATACAGATTAACTCAACAATATTGAGACCAAAGAGGAAAAAGGCAAAACAAATAAATCAAAAGCTTTCTCTTTCTCACTCTCTATCATCTTCCATGCATGGTACCTCTGCTAACGGTTGCCAGATGAGTGTACACACGTGTCCAAGAAAATCCCCTCACATTACCACTTATTTATAACCTAGTTACCCGCATAATAAACATGATGGTTCTTTGTATGGATACCATAGGTGTCCACACAAAACCTGTGTCAATTCCACAAAAATATATCAAGCTCTAATTCCAGTGCCTCTTTGAGAACACAAGAGTTGGTAAAAACCTAAAGATATATATGTTTTACTAGTACTTTTGGATTGTCCTAGTGGTCGAACTCCTCCAAAGTTAAGAATCATTCAGCAAATATTTACTGTCCCCTTCTGTGTGCCGCTTTCTTAAGTTGTCTTAATCAGGACAATCAAGATAAGTAGGACAGTCCATCATTTCTTAGATACTTAGCATTCCAACAAACAAGCTCTCTCCTCTCCCTTCCCAAGGATGTATGTGTCCCCTCTTCTGCGTCGAGAGCATGACTTGGCAGTCCAGAGTCTCGACCTCGGAGCTGGCTTTGGTTACCAGAGGCTTCGTGAACCCATCTGTTGTAGTGTTGAGTCACAGAGTCATAAAGAGGAATGTTTCCCACTGAACTTCACACCGGAGCATCTAGACTTCCAGCTAAGCTGTTGACTTAGCTGCCCCTGGGGGGAGAAGATGGGAGCTGTGGGAGGTGGGGAGCAGACAGTCACCCCATGATGACCTCACCTGCCAAACCCTTGACTCACCCCAATTCCCCACCCCCACCCCGCCCCGCCAGATCTTGCTCATTTGGAATACCTGAGGGGAATACCAGTCTCCGGTATTTAGCGAAAACACACAATTGTGAGCTATTTTTAAAGGTGTGACGTTTTCTTACTTTCAAGCGGAGGCACGACCCTGCAAAGTCAAGAAGTGGGTCTTAGGTTAGAGCTGCTCCTGCCTGAATAAGCACAGGAGAACCCCCTTTAAAAGACAAAGTAGAATAAGAATGGAGAGTACTGACATGCTTGGTTTTCTTTTTTTTTTTTTCTTCACTGTGGCAAAATATACATAACAAAATTTATCACTGTGACCATCTTTAAGTAGATGATTGGTGGCATCTAGTACATTCACAATGTTGTGCAACTATCACCTCCGTCAATTTCTAGAACTTTTTCGCCCTCCCCAATGGAAACTGTGTAGCCATTAAACAATAATTCCTCTCCCTCCCCCGCCCCAACCCCTGATAACTTCTATTTCACTTTTTGTCTCTATAAATCTATCCTAGGTACATCATAAAAGTGAAATCCTACAAAATTTTTCCTGTTGTGACTGGTTTACTTCACTGACCATAAGGTCTTCAAGGTTCTTCTTCCATGTGGTAACATGTGTCAGAATTTTCTTTTAAGGCTGAATTATATGTATACAGGTATTTTATTTATTCATTCATCAGTTGATGGACATTTGTGTTGTTTCTATCTTTGGCTATTGTGTGTGATCTAGGCTTGTGTCCTTGAAGACCACTTTTAGATTTAGTGGTTAAAAGGTTTTCTGTGAAAAGCAAAAATGGCCTATAAATTGGAGCTAAGAGGATCAGTTCTTACTACTCCTTAGCGGTGTCGTGAAGATGAAGTTAAATTCTTGGTAGCAAAGTGCTTTCTAAATTCCAAAATGTCCTATAAAAATATTCTCACCTTGTTTATAATACTTGCTTAGCAACTTTTTTTTCCCCAGGGAGAAAAAAGCAACCTTGCCCAGCCTGCTTTCAAATTACAAGAAATCTTAGATGGAAATGGTATGAATGAATGAGGTTTTCTTGAGATGTTTGTATTCACTACCCTCCTTCCAATCTTTCCAAAGCAGAGAGCAATTGTATTGAATGTCGACTACAGACCAGGACATGATTCTATTAGTTATTAAGTATTAAACTACTAGCTCTAAGACATGGGCAAGTTAATTTACCCTTTTGTGCCTCAGTTCCTTTTTCTGCAAAGTATGGATCAAAACAATAAAACCCACCTCAGAGAATTGTGAATACTAAATGTGGTAATGACTGTAGAGGGTTTAGCACAGTGCCTGACTTATAGTGGGCATTCAGTCAATGTTAGCTGCATTTAAATTATAATTATTTAAAATTTTTAAAGATTTATTTTTGAGAGAGACTGTGAGAGGGTAGGAGCAGAGAGAGGGGGAGACACAGAATCCAAAGCAGTCTTCAGGCTCTGAGCTGTCAGCACAGAGCTGGATGTGGGGCTAGAACTCATGAACTGCGAGATCATGACCCGAGTCAAACTTGGATGCTTAACAGACTGAGCCACCCAGGCAACCCCAGCTGCATTTAAATAATTATCATCTACTTCTTATTCCTTCTTTAGGATTATTTTTGCTCAGATCCTCTCAATCCTTTTTAACACAACATCTCAATGCATGGTCTCAGTGCGGTAAAATGCATCAATCCTGGGGTCCGAAGGTCATATCCACCATTTTGGTTGATATTTTGAGAGAATTGTAAGAAACTGCTTCATAAAAGATAAGCAGACAGACACACATACACACAAGAATAAACTGAGGGTGGGTGGGGGCTGGGGGGAGGGGTGAATGGGCGATGTGCATGGAGGAGGGCACTTTTTGGGATGAGCACTGGGTGTTATATGGAAACTAACTTGACAGTAAACTATAATAGCAGGAAAGAGAGAGAGAGAGAGGTGAAAGGAAGGAAGGAAGGAAGGAAGGAAGGAAGGAAGGAAGGAAGGAAGGAAGGAAGGAAAAAGGAAAGAATTGAGAGGGTTGAAAAGTCTGTTTTGCCAGGCACGTCCTGCCTTAGGGTTTTTCTGCTCCTCTTTGGGCTTCAATTTTCTGGGGTTGGGGGTTGTTTCTAGGCGTGCCTGGAGTCTGGATAATCCTGTGTAATAAGGAAGGGGGGCAGCTCGCGTAGAACCCGTGGTTTCCCGAGTCGGTCCGGGTCACTTCTCAGGCAGGTTGGCCTCACTAAGGCTGTCGGGATGCCGTCGTCTCCATGACAACAGATCGCGGAGCCGCAGCAGCCAGTGGTGTCATCCTCCGAAACCAAAAGCCCCCGCCCCCACGCCGCCCGGGCCCCTGGCCGCAGGCGGTGGAATTCTTCTGGGAAGGCGGCTGACGTCGCCGGCGGCCGCTGCCCCAGCCCTGGCAGCGCTGATGCAAGCCCGGCCCCGCGCCTGCAGGCACGCAGCCCCCCGGGAGAGCTGGCACCGCGCTCCGTCTTGCTCCCTTCCGGCCGCCGCGCCCGGTTTTCCCAGCGAGGAGTCAACAGCTCCTGGGTGGTTCCTCAGCGAAAGGCCCAGAAGGGGGGAAAAATGTGTCTGCCTACACCAGTTCTTCAGCTCGGCTCTTCCCAGGCTTCCCGGGGGAACCAGAGCATCCCAGCACGGCCACGTGCGGGTCAGTGTGAAGGAAGGGCTCTCGGGCTCCCGGCCGCTACCCGGAGATGGCCCAGGCCGCCTGAGACAGCTGGTGCCAACCGGTGCCAAGGAAACGGCCCGGATCACGAGGGGATCTTAGGTCTGGGTGGGGAGGTGGTGAAGGGCCGGTGGAGGGGAAGGTGTCCAGCCAGGGCTGGTCTCCATCGCCCTCTGCTGGGCAAACGAGAGAGTTACTCTACGGTTCCCGCTGGGACCTCCCACGTACTTGGGGTGCGGGTGGGGGTGGGGGTGGGTTTGGGGAGCGGCGATGGGGCTCAAGTTTAGAGATCGCGCTCCTCATAAAACAGACAGGGAAACTGAGGCTCAGAGAGGGCAAGGGACCTCTCCATCATCCCGTAGCCACTCCAGGACCAAGTTGGGGCCCGAAGTCACATTGACACCCTTCCTGCACAACCTCTATGTTGTTTAAAACGAGAAGTCTTCCCACAAAGGACTCACCACTGAGAACTTGCTTTACACGCCGTTCTCCATCCCGGCCTCACATCACCGCCTCACATCACCGGCTCCAGCGGTCTGGGGACTTGTACCCTTTCAGGGTTTATGCAAAGCCAAAACTGTTTTCATAACATTACTAAGACAATATTTGCCATTTTCACTGTTTTTTTCCCCAAGGGTGCAGTAGAGTGTTCCAAAGACCACATGTCACGTGATGCTGCAAGAGCCCGAGGAGCAGATATGAGAGTCCAGCTGTCTTCTATTAAGGCAGACATCTACAGAGCTTTGCAAAAACGTGAAAGTCCCACTCTTCTCACTCATTCTTTTGGTTTTAGAAGATATAGCTACTGTCATAAAGTATATGTTTATATGTAGTGTTTACCATTTTTCAACGCAGCAACCATATTTTTAAAACTTATTTGTTTTAATTTCTAAAATGGCGAATAAGTACCATAGATGGATAGCTTACATTTAAAAAGCTTATTAGGGTGGAGTTGCCTGGGTGACTTAGTCGAGTCATGATCACCCGTCATCATCTCCGGCTTGTGATTTCAAGCCTCACATGGGGCTCTCCACTATGACAGTGTGGAGCCTGCTTGAGAGTCTCTCTCTCCCTCTCCCTCTCTCCCTCTCTCTCTCTCTCTCTCTCCCTCCCTCTCCCTCTCTCTCTCTCTTTCTCCCTCCCTCTCCCTCTCTCTCCCTCCTCTCCCTCTCTCTCTCCCTCTCCCTCTCTCCCTCTCTCTCTCCCTCTCTCTCTCCCTCTCTCTCCCTCTCTCTCTCTCCTCTCTCTCTCTCTCTCTCTCTCTCTCTCCCTCTCTCTCTCTCCCTCCCTCTCTCTCTCCCTCTCCTCTCTCTCTCTCTCTCCCTTCCATGGCTCTCTCTCTCTCTCCAAATAAATAAAGTTAAAAAACTTTACCAAAAAAAGGTTCATTAGGGTCCTCAACAATCTTTAAGAGTGTAAATGGCTCCTGAGACCGAAGAATTTGAGAACAGCTGCTCCGTGTAAAGCAGCCTCTCCCTAGTTGTGGTTGTATCATCCTCTCTTTTATTTACTTCCCTGTCCTCCTCACTAAAGAAATTACTTTGTTTATTTATTTAAGAATCAGCTGGGGATTTTGTTAAAATTCAGATTTGGATTCAGTAGTTCTGAGGTGGAGCCAAGAGTTGCGTTTCAGGCAAGTTCGCAAGCAGGGGCCCCTGTGGCTGTTCCCAGCTTCCAGTTTTGAGAGCTGCCGCTTTAGGGTTTGCTCTGCCTTTCCGGAGCGCGCTTGCCGGGCACTCCTGAAGCGAAAACAAATCAGGTGGTTCCCCAATGTCAACAGTGAGAGAGAAAGTTTACACAGGACCAACTTGTCTCTGCTCCAGGCTAAGGCCGGTTGGAAGAAACTGAGGGGCAGCTAACTTGCAAATTGGGAGAGGTAGCAAAACCAGACAAGCCTAAGAGAGATGGGAGCTGCCTTGGAAAATATGCATTGAGCTTTGAAGAGTGAAGAGCAATTCCATTAATGTGCATTGAATCAAATACGCTCCGGGCTGCATTGCTGTAAGCTGCTCACAAGGTAGAAATGATGCTTCTTCAGCTACAATTCTGGAATCAGCTAGAGTCATCCCCAAATCTGAAAGCACATGGTAGACAGTTGAATAATGGGAATTTTAGTTGTCATGAAAAAAACCTTTACTGTGAGAGGGGGAAAGATTCTAAATATGCTGTATAACATTTTTGCATTGGGGTGGAAAATATATTTAAAACCAAACTGCATGTAACTCTTTCTGCTATCTAATTTGGGGTGGTAGTATAATTTACATCAGTGGAAAAATGAATATCTCTATACTGGGTCTTTCCACTTACAGAAGGGAAGGAAGAAGACTGACGTAAAACTTCTGCCAGTTGGGTTATATCACCAGAGAAGGGATTACAACTCAAATACTTCCAGAGGCCAGACTTTTGAGTCACACAAACCCAGGAGCCTCGTGGATTCTGGTGAAGAGTAAGGGTCTTTCCTGGATATGGGGTCAGCCATCACCCCACTTCAGCTTATTGCTGCCATGTTTGATTGGGGCCCCTGTGTTGTCATATCTTCGCCCCCCTTTTTTTGAGAAAAAAAAAAAGCTGAAACCAGAGTTTTATGTGAAATTTATCCATTTTTTTAATATCAGGAAAAAAATAAAGTTGAATACACCATTGAACAAGCTTTTGTGCTGAGCCAACCAAAGCAAATCTTCCAGACTCTGAGATGAATGAGGTGGGAGCCAGCTTAGGTGGGCCTTTCTTTGGCAGAGCACTGAGCTTCAAGGTAGATGACATCTGAGGAGTCTGTGTGTGTGTGTGTGTGTGTGTGAAGGTGAAGTGTCTTGCCTAGTCCAATGGGGATATGTCAGTATTTTTTGAGGGAAAAGAAAAGCCCAGAGGGACAGCAATCTTGGAAAACAGAGAGGCAGCAAGTGCGAGGGGAAAAGGTGAGAAATGATGGGCAGGCCAGGGGAGGAGGGTGGGAGGTAGGAGTGTTAGGTGAGGGAGTTTGGGGAGAATCTGGGGTAAGGACTGAGGAAGGGATCCGATGTCCCACCTGCTGCTGGAGCTGAGCAGACAGAAGTTATCAGCTGCCTGAGGTGAGATGCAACTGAGATAAAATGGTAGAACAGGATTCAGCCTGGTGGCTGCCAGAAGACAGAGTCCCAGGAACTCCCAGACAAACTTGAGCGTGCCTCAGGAGGGAGGTACATAGGGCCCTTCAGTCATTTTTATGTCTAAGGAGCAGGCAAGACTCCAGCAGCTAGCCTCTGTTGGATGAGACAGTACTACCTGATTGGCCCTTGGTGCCTCTGTTTGGCTTTGTTTGCCGTACCTGTAAATCTCGCAAAGCTACTTAGCTTAGCTGGGCCTCAGCTTTCCATTATTTTGCTTTTAATTTTCTTTTTTTGAGAGAGAGAGAGAAAGAGAGCATGAGCAGGGAAAAGGGGCAGAGAGAGAGAGAGAGAGAGAGAGAATCTCAAGCAGGCTCCATGCTCAGTGTGGAGCCCAAAGCAAAGGGCAATGCCAAGACCCCAGGGTCATGACCTGAGCCCAGAGAGTTGGAGGCTCAACCAATTGAGCCACCCAGGCATCCCTTAGCTTCCCTTTAAAATGGAGAATAAATGGGGCGCCTGGGTGGCTTAGTCGGTTAAGCGTCTGACTTTCGTCTTAGCGTCTGACTTTCGCTTAGGTCATGATCTCACGGTTCGTGGGTTTGAGCCCCGTCGGGCTCTGTGCTGACTGCAAGCTCAGAGCCTGGAGCCTGTTTCAGAGTCTGTGTCTCCCTCTCTCTGACCCTCCCCTGCTCACGCTGTCTCTCTCTCTCTCTCCTAGAAATAAATAAAAAATATTTTTAAAAAATAAATAAATAAAAAATAAAATGGGGAATAAATGGGGCACCTGGGTGGTGCAGTCAGTTAGGCATCCGACTTCGGCTCAGGTCATGATCTCTCTCTGTAAGCTCAGGGTCTGTGCTGACAGCTGAGAGCCTGGAACCTGCCTCGGATTCTGTGTCTCCTTCTCTCTGCACCCCACCCCTCCTCCCCCACTGTGCTCTCTGTCTCTCAAAAATGAACAAACGTTTAAAAAATAAATAAATGGGTAATAATAGCAACTGTGTCACCTCCCTGCCAGGTTCCCCTAGGGGCAGCGGAGGTACCACAGGAGGAATGTTCTGTAAAAGGAGAGAACCAGAATGAGAGTGAGGCATTTGTTGACAGATGATATTCAGTTGGTCTGAGCAGTGATGCTAGCATAATCATAATAGTAACTGAGCACTGACAGCGTGCAGGTTTCATCTAAGCAGTTCCCATGTATTACCTGCTTGAGACTTCCTAACATTGGCAGAATCCCTCTCTCCCATTATGTACGGGAAAAAACAGTTTCAGAGAGATACCCTAAGTTGCCCAAGTTTACTTAGCTGGCGACTGGTAGAACCAGGCCTGAATGACTCTGAATATTATATTCTTAAGTGCTCTGTGAACATGATGTTTTGATAATCACTGCTAACATGATGCTGGCCGGTGGGTTGGAGAATATCAATCACATGTGCTTTTAAAAACTGTTAGGTTTAGGGGCGCCTGGGTGGCTTAGTCGGTTAAGCATCCGACTTTCGCCTAGGTCATGATCTCGCAGTTCGTGGGTTCGAGCCCCGCGTCGGGCTCTGTGCTGACTGCCAGCTCAGAGCCTGGAGCCTGTTTCAGTCTGTGACTCCCTCTCTCTCTGACCCTCCTCTGCTCACGCTGTCTCTCTCTCTCTCTCCTAGAAATAAATTAAAAAAACATTAAAAAAAATAAAAAATAAAAAAATAAAAACTGTTAGGTTTGTGTATAGAGGTGGTTCTTATTTGCTAGAATTCTTAAATATCATCTTGGTCATTCATTCAATCACATATCTAGTGAATACCTACTGTGTGCCAGGCGTGGCGCTATGTATTAAGAACACTTCGACAAACCAAAGACAGTCTCTTGTCTTCACAAAACTTACAAGTATTGTTACAAGGTAACTGCAGAGAAAAGTTTTAAACCATTACAATACCAGGTGCAAAAAGGAAGTGATGTGGTCTGAGAGAGGTAAGGACATCTCAAGGATGCCTAAAGAGTCAAGAGGAGTTAACCAAGGAAACGTGAGGAGATGAGACAGTGTCCCAGGCAGAGGGCATAAAAACAAGTGAGAAAGTCAGGAGGTGAGAGAGAGCTTGCGAGATGGAGGGCAAGAAGGTGAGACCCTATAGCCACCATGCATGGTTAAGGGGCCTGTGGGGAGAAATGATGCTGTGGAGAGGGTCGGGGACCAGATGACACAGGCCTTGTGAGTCATGTGAAGTCATATATAAACATATCTGTATACATATGCATTGTATATGTTTTAATTTTTTTCCTTAAAAATCAAGCCAGAATCATGCCTAATAGAATTTCTAAAGTTTTATGGAGATATAATTGCCATAGAATAAACTACAGTCATTTAAACTATTCAACTTGATGCATTTGACATTTCTTTCTTTTTTTTTTTTTTTAAGATTTTATTTTAAAGTTATGTGGGACTCAAATTCACAACCCTGAGATCAAGACGGAGCTAGCCAGGTACCCCATAGTTTTGGTATTTCTAGATAGCTGGGAATCCATTGCCACAATCTAGAAAATCAAGAGAATGGATCCTATCACTCTCCAAGGTTACTCATGCCTTGACAATGTCTCCCTCTTGTCCAGTCCAGCCACTAGCGACTGCTGATTTGCTTTTTGTTACTTTCTATCAGTCTGCTTTTCTAGAATTCTATCAATTGAATGTATCAAGTCAAGGGAATCATACGGTGTGTACATTTGCATCTAGCTTCCTTTACTCACCATAATTATTGTGAGATTCATCCCTGCTGTTGCATGTAACATGCTCTGTTCCTTTTCATTGCTGAATAAAGCTCTATACTCTTTTGAAATCTATTTTTTTTCACTTAATATGGAGAGATAGCTGGCTCCAAATCAAAATCAGAATTCAAATACCAGCCATGCCATTAACAAGTGGACAGCCTTGGGCAAGAAACCTTAATATGTTACCTACTTCCCCCAGACCTCAATGATCATGTCTGTCAAAATGGGATCCTAGCAGTATCTGATGGGTAGGCGGTGTTGTGAGTGCTCAAGGGGAGGATGTATGTGCCAGTGCCTAACAGTTGCTCAATAAAAGTCATCAAGAGCAGTATTGCTACTATTACTGTTAGGGTTCACACCTGGCACTTCAAAAACTTTTCTATTTGGGGGGGTTTGTTTTTTAACTTTTGAGTTTCAATTTTTTAAAGCTTCCTTAAGTCATCTCTACACCCAGTGTGGGGCTTGAACTCATGACCGGAAGGTCAAGAGTCATGTGCTCTACCAACTGAGCTAGCCAGGTGCCCGTAAGATATATATATATATATATATTTTAAATGTTTTATTTATTTCTAGGAGAGAGAGAGAGAGACAGCGTGAGCAGGGGACGGTCAGAGAGAGAGGGAGTCACAGACTGAAACAGGCTCCAGGCTCTGAGCTGGCAGTCAGCACAGAGCCCGACACGGGGCTCGAACCCACGAACGGCGAGATCATGACCTGAGTGAAAGTCGGACGCTTAACCGACTGAGCCACCCAGGCGCCTCCGTAAGATATATTTTGAAAAGAGCACCCAATGTTCATAGCAGCACTCTCCACAATAGCCAAAACATGGGAAGAGCCTAAATGTCCATCAACGGACAAATGGATCAAGAAGATGTGGTTTATCTATACCATGGAATACTACATGGCAATGAGAAAGAATGACATCTGGCCATGTGAAGCAACATGGAGGGACCTTGAGGGTGTTATGCTGAGCAAAAAGTCAGACAGAGAAAGACAAATACCATATGTTTGCACGTATAGGAGGATTAGGAGGAACTTAACGGAGGATCATGGGGGAGAAGAAAGGGGGAAATAGTAGGGGAGGGGGAGGGAGGCAAACCATGAGAGACTCTTGAATGCTGAGAACAAACTGAGGACTGATGGGTGTGGGGGGGGAGGGAAGGGGGTGATCGGCATGGAGGAGGGCACTTGTGGGAATGAGCACTGGGTGTTATATGGAAACCAACTTGACAATAAACTATTTGTAAAAAAAATAATAATAAAAATAAAATAAAATAAAATGAATAAGAAAAAAAAAGAGCACCAGGCACAGGTATGGAAGGCTGATGCAACCCTGAAAGCAGGAAGCAGGAAGTAGAGACCCAGCTCCCTTACTGGTGAAATAAAGGGCTCCAGGGTGGATGGAGCCAGTCAGTTCTCTCACCTCTCTGCTCCCCAGATTCTCTTCCTTGAGCACCTTGAGCACCCAAAGTGGGGTTCGTGGTGGGAAAGAGCTTCAAGATTCTCTATGGGCAAGAAAAAAGGGAAGCTGGGTTAACTGTGATCAGTTTGGTCATGCAGACAGGCACGCCTTGTCATTCCAACCCCAGAGCCCCACACGTTCTTTGACTGCTTGCTCAAATAACAGATTAAATTGTCTCTAACATGCAACGACTACATTATGTTTAAGTAGAAGTGTCTCCAAAAGACAAGTACTGTATGATGTCATTCATATGTGGAATCTAAAAGACAAAATGAGTGAAGAAACCAAACAAAAACAGACTTACAGATACAGAGAACAAACTGTTGGTTACCAGAGGGAAGGGGGTTGGGGAGAGTGTTAAAATAGGTGAAGGGGATTAAGAGATAAAAACTTCTAGTTATAAACATAAATAAAGCCCTGGGATATAATGTGCAGCATGGGGAATATAGTCAATAATTTAGAAACAACTTTGTATGATAATAGGGGAGAACTAGACTTAACACGGGGATCATTTCATTATGTATAAAAGCATCAAATCATTATGAAGCACACCCAAAACTAATAGGCTGTTGTATGTCAGTTACACTTCAATTAAAAACATAAATTAGGGGGGCCTAGGTGGCTCGCTCAATCATTTAAGTGTCCAACTTCCACTCAGGTTATGGTCTCATGTGGCTTTAAGCCCTGCGTCAGGCCCTGTGCTGACAACTCAGAGCCAGGAGCCTGCTTCGGATTATGTGAATTCCCCTCTCTCTGCCCTTTCCCTACCTGCACTCTGTCTCTGTCTCTGTCTCTCTCTCAAAAATAAATAAGCATTAAAAAAAACCCCATAAATTAAAAAAGAATTTTCTCTAGGGTTCACCTGCAAAGGAAGTGTCTGCCTTGTGTCCCAATCACAGTGATATAAAGCCTACAGAAGTTTATCTGCACTATGCTAGCTCTCCAGTGCTCCATTTTATCATCTTCCAGACTGGATGGTCAATAGTAAAGAGAGCCATGTCTCCTAATAGAAATACTCCAAAACCCCCAGCTGTGGAGTCAGGTGAGACCTGAGTTCAAATCCCAGTCCTACCAAATATTAGCTCTTGAACTTGAGCCAGGTACTTTAACTCTTCTCGGCCTTGTGTTTTAAGATTGAAATAATCCCTTATTTCATGGATGTATTGTGAAGGCTGAAGGAGAAAGAGGAGGTATGTACAGCCTTGTGCATAGTGCCTAGCCCAGAGAGTATGCCACACACGAGAGATAACAGGGGTGCCATAAACATGTGTGTGTTTCAATAAAAGCTTTCTCTAAGCCTTCTGTCTCTCTGTCCCACCTTAAGTCACACCTTGTACAGCAGTCTACCTATTTTAGGCATCTCACCAGCTGGACATGAGGTCTCACTAGGAATCATCATAAGGAACCAAGGATGCATAAGCCAGGAACTAAGTGGGACATAAAATTGTCTTCAGGAGGAACTGCCATAGGAAAGCTATGTTTGATTAGCCCTGTTTTACCCCAAAGGACTCAGGTCCATGGGTGAGTATCACCAGGAGACAGATGAGGAAGCATGTTGCTATCAGAGAAGTCTGCAAAAGGAAATGGATTGCCCCGAGGCTTCCTCGCTGCCTACTGTGGACGTGTTCAGCATAGGCTTGAGGATCAGGTGCCAAAGATGCGGTCAAGGTGATCCCTGATGTCGGATGTTGGACCAGCTGATTAGCTTTCAGATGGATGCAGGGGAGGTGGGCAGAATAAGGAGATGGTAGACAGGGCTAAGGGTCCCCCACACCCTCGCAGCCACAACAGCACTTCCTCTTTTATTTGTTTTATATATTTGGATTCGATTGATGAGAAGATTTTGCTGCTAAAAACCAGAGCTGGTTTCTTTCTTTTTTTTTCTTTTGAAGTCGCTGTCCTGGATGACCTTTTGAGATCTCTTTGAACACTGGGGCTCTAAGTCGATGATTCAAAATTGCCCGAGACCCTGACAAATGAATAGACAGTTTGTCAGAACTCTTTTGGTGCAAAGTGTCAAAACTCCTCTCAATTTGGTTTAAAGCAAGATGGGGATTCAGTGACTTGAGAAACTTTGCAGGGTGGTTGAGGTAGTTCACAGAACTGATAAAAAAAAAAACAGAAAAAAAAAACACAGCTGTGACAACCATGACCTCAGGGTCTAGACACAGCAACCCCGTGCTGCCTAGCCTCCCTCTCTGCTCATCTGACTCTCGGATCTGCTTTTCTAATTTCTCTCTGTGTGGTGGCCTCTGGTTAACACGGTTACCAGCAGCCTCAACTGTAAGAAAGAGAGAACTTCATGCTCACAGCATCTGTGATCCCAGCCAGGCCTTAATTATCAACGACTCTCTTTGAATCAATGACCCAGCCCATGATGGGGATGAAGCACTACGATTGGCCAGGCCTAGATTACTCCCTGTAACCATAGCAGGAATGAGCCTTACCAGACTAAAGAAGGCTCGCCGGGAAAATAAAACTCAGTGGTGACTTTCGTCTTGGAAGACCTTAAGAAAACATGTGTAGAAAACTTTGGGAAAAATTGTTGGCTCCCTTTAGAGAAGGGAGTTCCAATTTTTAAAAAAGAGTTTATTTATGTATTTTGAGACAGAAAGAGAAAGAGAGAGAGAAAGTGCACATGCAAGTGAGGGGAGGAGCAGAGACAGAGAGACAGGGAAAGAGAATCCCAAGCAGGCTCCACACTGTCAGCACAAAGCCCAGTGTGGGGCTCAAACTCATGATCTGTGATATCATGCCCTGATCTGAAATCAAGAGTCAGATACTTAACCAATTGAACTACCCAGGCACCCAAGAGTTCCAATTAGAAGAGTTCCTATTTATTGAGTATGGATATGAGGTCAAATACATTACATGCATTACCATTTTCAACTGTCATAACAGTGATTTGAACTGGATTTTTATTTTCATTTTCGAGATGAGAAACTTGAGGCCCACAGTGTTCATTAACTCGTCTAGGACCACACAGCTCGAAGTAAGAGAGCTGGGGTTTAGCTCAGGCCATCCGTGTGGGCCTGCATTCTGAGCTCTCCTTCACTCTCACAATGCAGAAGATGCAGACGTTTGTAACGTGTTTGGACATAAATGGAACAAGGTTCTTCAAACACAAATGCCAAGACCGCGGCTCCCCATCTGGGCTGGTGAGAAAGAATACGGACAGGGAGACCAGACACTTGGATTCAAGGCCCAGCTCCGCCTGCACTGCTGATTAGCTGTAGGTCAAAAGGAAGTCTTTTAAAAATGCAGGTCTCACCGCGTCATTCCGCAGTTTGGAATGCTGCTGTTCCCTGGGGACAAGGGCCTCGTGTGTCTCACGAAGCCCGCGAGTCCTGGCACGTCTGCCTTCCTCCGCAGCTGCTCTGTGCCCCTGTCCCCTCATGACTCTGAGAGTCTCTTACAGGTTCAGGCTTTCCTGCAAACACAGACCCTTGTGTTAGGAATATCTCGTCCCTTCCCCCATTCTGAGCAAGCGCCAACATTTTCCCTTGTGGTTGCAGCTTTTATGCATCACCTTTGAGGTGAAGGCTCCCCCTGACCGCCAATAGATCACGCTTCTCTGGCAAACACCCTCAAGTCACACTCTTTTCTTCTCTCTCAATGAAAGTGAATGATGCTGTCTTGGTGGCCACCAGCCTGCAAACTCCATGAGGGGCAGAGGCGGCTGCCACCTCCCTCATCTGTCCCCGCAAACCTAGCCTGTCGCTCGGTGCGCAGTGAGAGCCCAGGAAGTAGTGATGAAGGGCTCAGAGAACGTCTGAGCACCCACCTGGGCCTCCTCTTCCCCATCGTGAATGTCAGCTTGTATGCGTGTCACATTTTCTGACTTTAAGAGCACCTGGGTAAAGAGGGAGCTAGTGTCAGTGGGTGGAATTCGGTTACATCTCAGAGGGTGTTGCGTTTTATTTGAAGCCTGTAAAAGAAAAGGCTAGCGGGGGCCATCTGGTCTGGTAACAGGTGGACTCGAAAATGAAGAGGAGAAGTTCACTGAAAAAGCAGCCCTGCCTGTAAAAAACTCACACTCCTTCCCAGAAGAAGGCTGTCACTTGGTTCCTCTCTCTGGCTCTGACATATGTTTCAATCCCTCGCTCCTAAATATGGTTGATACTCGGGGTTGGCTGCCATGTGAGGAGAGCCTCTGTGAGGACTGAAAACAGCTTCTCCAGGAGCAATGATCAGAAGGAAGAACGCAGGGCTGCCGTCGCGTGGCACTGGCTCAGGTCTGGACGCTGGAGGCGCAGAACAAGACACTGGCTCCAGATGTGCTACAGAGGGTCTTCTGAGCCTTTGGATATAACAAAGGGCCCAGGTCTGCTGCATGTGAGCATCTGTCTTGCCTTGCTTCCCGGCCAGCCTCTGGAGCCAGGCTATACTCAACTCCGGCGCTGCCCCTCCTGAGCTATGCGATTTTGTGCAAGGTGCCAAACCTCTTTGGGACTCAGTTACTGCAGCCGTACAATGGGCATAGTAACAGTAGCTCCTTAGTATTGTAGTGAGGATTAAATGAGCTAATTTGTGTGGGGTTCTTATGGTTCCTGGCCCATCCTAAGCATCATATAAAAGTTTCTAGCATTACATTTTCAAAAGCCTTCTCAATGCCTACTCTGGCATCAGGCAACTGGACTAGTATTTCTCAGAGAGTGGTCTGTGGGCCACCTGCAACAGAATCACTTGGGACAGAGGTGATATTCAAAATATTAAACAGCAGAAAAGGCAAGGACCTCCACTAAACAGAACTGATAGTCTTTATGATCAGAGAGACCCATACTGTGCCAGGCTTTAAACTTGTAGTCTCTGAACCGGGGCAGATCTGGGGAAAACCAGGGCTAACTAGAATGGCAGGAGAGATAGTCAGGTGTGGTAAAGAGCCATCCTGGTTTTCCCAGGAAGTTCATTGCCAAAAGTGTAACATTCCCAGGCAAACCTATATGTGTGCTAAATGTGTGCTATTTTAGTTAACACACGTCTATATAAAGTAGTATTCATATAGTCTCCTTTTCTGCATAAGGAAACTGAATCTCTGAGAGATTTATAGTTACGTGATCTTGATGAGTTAACTGATCTCTCAGGCAACTAGTCATAGTGCCTAGGACAGAGTAAATGCTCAGTAGAACACAGCTATCTCCACTGCTGTGGTTGTTATTATTAATAATTCAGTTACAATCATTGTTGACCTATGTGCCAAGCACTGGTAGGCACTGGGGTTTCCAAGATGAATGAATGCCTTGCACTTTAGAAACTCATCTGAAAATAATGGTAGTATACTGCACTAGACACAGTAGTGGCGTGGCTACTCTGTTCTCTGTTTATAACGTTGGTGTCCCAAGTGGCTGGCCCGGGTGATAAAACACCAAGCCAGGGATCAGGAAATGGGATAGGTGACATTTAAGGATTGGAAATCCCTCACAGAAGAATAACAGAAATGCTTTGATTAAAGATGAAGCCATGTCGCTCTTTTGTATGCACCGAGCGGAGGTTTTCAACAGATGAATGGATCAAGAAGATGTGGTTTATCTATACCATGGAATACTACATGGCAATGAGAAACAATGAAATCTGGCCATGTGTAGCAACATGGATGGACCTTGAGGGTGTTATGCTGAGCGAAATAAGTCAGGCAGAGAAGGACAAATATCATATGTGTGCACGTATAGGAGGATTAGGAGGAACTTGACGGAGGACCAAGGGGGAGAAGAAGGGGGAAATGGTGGGGGAAAGGGAGAGAGGCAAACCATGAGAGACTCTTGAATGCTGACAAAAACTGAGGACTGATGGATGTGGGGGGGAGGGGGGATGGGCATAGAGGAGGACACTTATGGGGATGAGCACTGAGTGTTATGTGGAAACTAATTTGACAATAAACTATTTGTAAAAAAAAAAAAAATGAAGCCATGTGAAAGGTCACGCCTTATCAGGAAAGGGTCAGCGATTCAGGGTGGCCAGAAGACAGATCTCACAGTGTAGGGAGAGACAAGTGGCAGATAACGAAGTGCTGTGTATTTCTAGTTGGCAAGTGAGGCTCATGAAATCACCAGGCCTCCCCTGGACTATGAGCACCACAGCTGAGGGAACATTAGAATGAACCTAAAGTCCACATTAGCATTTGGCTGAGTGACTTGAAGTTCAGTGTTTCAAAATCAAGTGATAGATGTGTTACATGGAAATATCTTTAAGATATGTTTTTGAGCAAAGAACGGAATATAAAAAACAGTATGATTGTATTTTTTGTCTTAAAATAGTGAGACTAGTTCATTCAAGTCCACATTACCGTTTACTAGATGTATGATCCTGTACAAGATCCTTAACTTTGCTGCATCTCAGTTTCCCAAACTATAAAATTAGGATAATGAAAGTCACTGCTCCACTGAATTATTGTGAGACTCAAGGAACTAATGATCCACATAAGGCACTAAGCCTAATGCTTAGCATGGGTGAAGTGCTCAATAAGTAATAGCTATTATTACCTGTGCAGAGAAAAATGTCTGGGTTGGTATACATCAAAATAGTACTAATAACTTCTGGATGATTGGATTATACATAATTTTGGTTTACTTTCTTCATGCCTGTGTTTTCTAAATTGCCACAGTGAACATAAATTGCTTATGTAAAAAGAAGGAAAATGAACCTTGATTGTAAGAGTAACGTATACTTATTATTCCTAGCTTGTACAACTTAGACGACTTTAGTCACACCAAAATATCTTTCTTTCTGTCTCTCTTTCTTTCCTTTTTGTGCCTTGTAACTGTTATTTGTTTTTATTTTTTTCCATTTTTAAAAATCTAAATCCAAGTTAGTTAACATCTTTCTTTCTTTTTTTTAATGTTTATTTTTGAGAGAGAGCACAAGCAGGAAAGGAGCGGGGGGTGGGGGGGAAAGGGGATCCCAAGCAGGCTCCGCACTGATGGCAGTCAGCCCTATGTGGGGTTCGAACTCATGAACCCAAGATCGACACTTGAGCTGAAATCAGATACTCAACCAACTGAGCCATCCAGGTGCCCCAAAATAGATTTCTTTAATTTGCCAAGGATTACCACGTTTAAAGTTTTAAAAATGAATGGTTCTCTAAATCCTTTTGCTTTTGTTTCATAAGTCACTCACAAGAACTGAAACTTTCCAGTTTGTAAGTTATTTTCCATTAAAGATTAAATTAAAAACTAAAGCTTTACATTGATAACAGTTGTGTTAATGAGGGAGGGGCGTGGGGCACAGGCAAAATAGGGGGAGGAGATTAAGAAATATAAACTTCCTGGGGCGCCTGGGTGGCTTAGTCGGTTAAGCGTCAGACTTTCGCTTAGGTCATGATCTCGCGGTTCGTGGGTTCGAGCCCCGCGTCGGGCTCTGTGCTGACTGCCAGCTCAGAGACTGGAGCCTGTTTCAGTCTGTGACTCCCTCTCTCTCTGACCCTCCCTGCTCACGCTGTCTCTCTCTCTCTCTCTCCTAGAAATAAATAAAACATTTAAAAAAAAAAAAAAGAAATGCAAACTTCCAGCTATGAGATAAATAAGTCATGGGTATGAAAAGTAGAGCATAGGGAATATAGTCAATAACATTGTAGTAATCTGCATGGTGACAGATGATAAATACACTTCTCATGGTGAGCATTTTGTAATATATATAATTGTCAAATCACCCTCTCCCTCTGCCACCCCCATGCTCCTTCTCTCACTCAAAAATAAAATAAAATAAAATAAATTTTTTAATATGGCCTGATTACACATTAAACTATAGTGTCATATCAGAAATTTAGCTTTTAGTTATTCTGCCACTTATAGGCACCTTCAGGCCTCAGCGAGCTCTTTGGTAAAATTAGAGGCTTGAGTTTGATGATTTGTAGCATCTTTTTGTTTTCTGCTTGAAAATGCTGTGATTCTGGACATCACTACACCAAAACAAATTCTGCCTGAATTTAAAGTAACTCATTTGCACCAGCCCATATTTTCCCAAATGATATTGACCTTCAATGAGTAATTTCATGGAATGAATTCTTAAGAAGCAAAGAACATTGTTTACTGGTTATTCATTGTGCCAAACATGATCCTAAACGCTTTGCATATATGATTTAATTTGGCCTTCACAACAATTCTGAAATGTAATACAGTAGGCAAATAAAGACATCCTCCCCAACTATGTCTACATCCCACTCCTTAGAACCTGTGAATACATTAAGTTACATGGCAAAGCGGTATTAAGGTTGCAGATGGAATTAAGGTTGCTAGTCAGCTGGCATTGAAATGGGAGTTTACCCTGGGTTACCCCACTGTAGTTGCGAGAGTCCTTATATGTGAAAGAGGGAGAGAGGAGAGACAGAGTCAGAGAAAGAGACATCATGACAGAAGCAGAGGTCGAGAAAATGCAACTGTTGGATGGCAAGGTGGGGCACCTCAGTGGCTCAGTCAGATGAGCATCTGACTCTTGATTTAGGCTCAGGTCATGATCGCAGGATCATGGGATTAAGCCTTGTGTTGGGCTCTGTGCTGAGCATGGAGCCTGCTTAAGATTTTCTCTCTCTCTCTTTCTCTCTGCTACTACCCCACTTGTGTGCACATGTTCTCTCTCAAATTAAATAAATAAATAAATAAATAAATAAATAAATAAATAAATAAATAAGAAAAGCTGTCATGAACCAAGGAATGTGGGTGGCCTCTGTAAGCAAGAAAGCAGATTCTTTCTTAGAGCCACCAGAAGGCAAACAGCTCTGCACCACACCTTGATTTTATCCCCGGAGACTAGTTCTGGACTTCTGACCTCCACAGCTCTAAGGCAGTAAATCTGATTTGTTTAAGCCACTAACCTCTTTCAGTAATTTGTTGCAGCAGCTATAGGAAACTAATGCAGATAGGCGATATGAAACTAATATACTGAGGAAGACACAGTCAGAGGCAATTTTAGTGACTTGCCTAAAGTTACACAGCCACAAAAGGGCTAAGTCAGAATTTGAGCTTGAGTGTACTTGGCTTTAAAGCCCATGCTCCTAACTCCTGCACTGTATTTTTTGAGTGCCAGGTGTATGATAGAATGTTAGACTGCATAGGCCACAAAGATGCATAGGAAATAGTGCCTGGTCAGGGACTTTATAAATCTGCAGAGAGTGAAACAACCCAATGGTATTAATAATTACCTCTTACTGAAATGACTGAGTGCCAGGCACCATATATAATATATATATTATATATACATATATTATAATCTTTGCACTATTACTCTTATTGTGAAAAGGAAAGATGTTATCATCTCTTTTGGGCTGAATTTTTCCCTCCCTCCCACCTCTGATTCGTATGATGAAGTCCAACCCCTCATAACTCAGGATGTGACTGTGTTTGGAGACAGAACAATTCAAGAAGCCATTAAGATAAAATGAGGTCATATGAGTGGGCTGTAATCCAAACTGACTGATGTCCTTATAAGAAGAGGAGATTAGGACCCAGGTAGATAAACAGAGGGTAGATCATGTCACCCACAGAGAGAAGATGGCTGACTACAAGCCAAGAAGAGAGGCCTCAGAAGAAACCAACCCTGCTGGCACATTGATCTTGAACTTCTAGCCTTCATTGATCTTGAACTTTTTCTAGGACTCTGAGAAAACAAAACTGTGTTATGCTAGCTGCTCAGTCTGTAACATTTTGTTATAACAGCTCTAGCAAACTAAGACATCATTTATTAGTGATAGACTTACTCTTAGCCAAACTTCATACATTGTAACTAGAAGAGTCTGCTTTGGGTTTGAGTGGCTAATTCTAAGGGATGACAGAGGAGTTTATTGGTAATTTATCTCCTCTAGTCAATCCATGTCCAACCACTTGAGTAAACCTTGGGTCTCAGCACTCTAGGAGCCCAGTAGGACCTCGCCAAACCTTTGCTTTTCTTATCTCCATTACTCAGGCTCCCTGAGTCATTCAGTGTTATGGCTCTCACACTTCCACTCAGGGCCTTTTCTTTCATTTACTCCCTAGTGTGGCTTCTCTGTGTAGTACCCCTAAGGGATGGAGCCTGATTCTTAAAGGCAACATGGCTAGGGACCAAGAATTGTGTACAGTAGTCTGGTCTTAGAATGAATTATCTAGAAACAGACTTTTCACAGCACATAGACTGACCTTCTGTTGGTGAATCTCTTTACCTCCTGTAGCCTTCTCTGCCAGGGTCCCTATTCTTTTATTTGAATGTATCAGTTTGTAGCAGTCAGGAAAGCCTAGATTGTGCTTCAGCAACAAGCATCCTCCAAATCTCATTGGATTAACCTACAATCAAGTCTCTTTCTTGCTCATGCTATGTGTATAATATTGACAGCAGTAGTCTCTGCTTATCATAGTCACTGGGGAACTCAGATTGGTGGAAGCTTCATCTACATTTCATTGATGGTCCAAGCAGGCCAAGAGAGTATGGAAAATCATACTGACACATACTAGCCTTTGCCTAGAAATGACACACAACACTTTCACTCACATTTCATTGACCAAGGTAAGCCAAATATGTATACCTATGTCAAAGGAGATAGAGAAGTGCAATCCTATCATGTGCCTAGAAAGAGAAAATGCAAATAAATGCAAACAGTCTTGATAACCACTATGGAAGACACATTTGACCATCAGTAATTGTCCACAAATGGGTAAAACAATGACATTAATTATTTTACATAGCAAGGAGCCCAAATATCAGGGGGTTGCTGGCATAATTCACTCACTAATCAGACACCATCATCCAATACCCATGTTCCTTTTGTTTTCTGCCCTACAGTGGTAGAAAACAGTTTTTTGCCTCGACCTTGTAGAATGGCTCTCCTCATGGTCTGAAGATGGCTGCCTTCTTTCAGTTACTGCATACAGATGACAACACTCAGAGGTAGAAAAGGAAACATACCTGTCCTATATCCCTCTTTTAAAACAGCAAAAACCTTCCCAGAGGTTCCTGAGCAGACTTCCCACTCTCATTGGCCAGAACTGTATCATGCAGTCTTGTCTAAACTACCTGCTGCACAAGAAGATCAAGACTCCCAGGACTGGCTTAAACGAAACAAGATTCGTTTGCTGAAGGGTCCAGTTTTTCCTGGACCATAGGAACAAATAAGGAACATAGACACTTAGAAGAGAGTGAACCAAACTGTTTCTGAGATAGAAGGAGTATGGAATCGCAGCTGAGTTGAAAACTAACAGTGGCTGCTGCCTCAGCCTCCAGGAAGGGAGACATCAGTGGGAGGAGATGAAAGGAAAAACCATTCTGAATCTTCACATTAAATTTATGAGGTAGGTTTTCCTGTCTTGTTTCACAGATAAGAAATGTGGCATTAGATACACATCAGACTCCCAAGTCCTACTTTACTACACTGCCTGTTTACCCATCAAGTACAATTACAGAGTGGAATGTCAGAATTAATTTTTTTAAAGTCCTTTAGGGAAGAAGAGGTGCAACAGCCATCAGCCCTGGTACAAATAGGATTTCCATGATCCAATTGGCTAATTGCTGAATCCCTTTCTGACGTCAACCGAAGATTCCTTTTTGAAAACTAGGAAGAGTGCCCACGTTGTGGCAAGGAAAAAAGAGCAGGTGTGCTAATCTGCATCTATATCCAGGGCTAAATTTATCTAGAAAAGGAATGACGCCAAACTGTCTTTGAAGCAACTCTCCATTATTCTAGGGTCGAAGCAAAATGTCTTAGGACTTCCACGCCACTGGGTTTTGTTTTTTTTTCTCATTAACCTCATCTCCATAAAGAATATTGGCACCAATTTAGAATTCAGCCCTTCCCTCAGCCTTTGCTGATAGACACACTGATAAATGTTCAAAAACCCCAAACATGAGAATCCAGTCAGTGTGGTAGAGAAATGGAGAAGCAGGTCTTAGGAGGGCCCCAAGATAGAGCAGAGAAATGCCCACCAATGTGCTAGTCTTTCTTCCATGTTGGGCTTCACAGCTTGCCCTCAACTGTACCCCAGTCCTGCCTGGGCAGTCCACTTCAAACCTCTGGCCAGATCATAAAGAAGCCCAGGATCTGATCCTGCTCACCTCTAATAGGTGGCCCTATCTTTTTTTGGAGACCCTCTTAAAGTACCAGCATTGAGTGAAGCACTACATCACACATGATTCTTACTCCAACCCTTGAAGGGCAGCGGCTTTCCTGTGAATGAAGCTTAAGGAAGCTAAGCCTGAGCCACCCATCGAAAGTCACAATGAGGTGGTTGAACTTGGATTTTATCTCAGGTCTGGTTGTAGATGTAAGAGCTTTCCCTGCTAAATCATACCTCTTCTGTTCACTTGAAGGACTTGATTTTTTTTTTAACTCTCCCATGAGAATTTTACCAGGTTGATATGGATATGACTATCCTATATCTGTTCAGAGAAATTGCAAAAAAAAAACCAACTTGCCTCATGTTTTAGAGCTATTTAGTATTAATAACTACATATTAAGTAGTGGAGTCAGGATTTGAACTGAGGTCTGAATGGCCCCACATCCAGAGCTCCCTCCATTCATGAATTGTCCCCCCCTGTGCATGAGCCGCTGATCCTAGCATCCCCATTCCTAAGTGAAACTTCCACCTACATAGCCAACTTCTTTACAATAGAGAATTGCCATATTTTAAAAATTGTTAAAGAAAGGATTATGTTTGCCATTCCAGGCTGGTTTTGAGATATGTGTGTATATAAGTTATTTCTCTCTTTGAAATCACTCCAGGTTTTCTAAAGGAGTCTTTTGTTATTAAAAATGCCCCATCTATTTTCTCAAGGTCTCTTCAGGTCAGCGCATTTAAAAAAAGAAAGACTTGAACTTGTCATTCAGCTCTCGCTCCGTGTGAATCATAACAGGACGCTACGTGGGGAAACAGCCTAGTTCTAGGAACTGGTAATAGAAGCTGGGGTTTGTCACCTTCATGGGTGCATCTCAAATCCCACTTGGGTGCTTCTGGGACTCATGCGATGGTGACCCAGCAGGGAACTGAACAATTGGGTCATGGCCACCTCAACAGACAGAAGGCTCAGTCGTGCGCGCACACACACACACACACCGCCTCTGTGACCAGACCCCGGGCACAGGCCAAAAAGCAGAGAAGAGTATTCAGAGGAATGGCCTCTCCCTCCTTTTAAGATGATATTTTTAAATCAGGGATCATAACAACTATAATAACAATAGTGGGCAACACTCATTGAACACTTAGCTATGATTATTCTCTTTGGTATTGTTGTTGCTATTGCTATTCCATTAATCAACTAATTTGACCATCAAAATACTCTACAAGTAGCAATTATTCCTGCAACAAAGTGTGGCGCTTAAGATATCAAGCTGCAGGGGCAGAGACCTAGGTTTGACAGGTACTGTCACCTCTAGCTGGTCATGTAGGTCTAGGAAGTTACTTTAACTGGCCTCAGTTTTCTTCATCTGTAAAATGGATACAATAATAGTACCTGTTCCGTAGAGCTGTTGAGAGGATTAAACAAGATCATATATGAGAAATCCTTAATAGCACAGTTGCTGGATTAGAATGGAGAGCTCAGTGATTAGAGGTGATAATTAGCTATCAGAAGCCAAATGCTGGGATACTGCTGTTTCCGTGCCTTTAACAAGAGCTAGACTTTTAGGGCCACTGTTCTCTGCCAGCTCCCTGTAAGCACCTAAAATGACCTGAGCTTTGCAACAGTGATGATCCAGGAGGAAAAAATAAAAGAAGAAATCTCTAGAAATAAACTGTGATTTCTTGCCCATGAGCCAGAAAATGGTACTCAGGTGTCTCACTTGGTGGATTTTAAAATGCTTGGCAGAGGTTTGTTTGTGTGGTAGTTTGGGGGGCAGTGGAGGACGCACGTAGCGGGAGAGGAATCTATTTTTCAACTTTCGTTTCTGCCTGAGACTTGGTAGCAAATGCATTTTCTCACCAGCAAGATCAAAGGGATGATACACCTGACATTGCTCATGGCATTTTGCTGGACAGCAGGGAGGAGAGGAAATAAATCAAAGTATTTGCTACCACAGTCATTTGCGTCTGAGAGGAGAGGATGACATAAATCTCCACTGTGAGCTAGGCCTTGAAATAGGGTGAGAAATTGCTGCAAAATGAATATTCAATCAAGAATGTCGGTGGCCTGGTTTTCTTAAGAGTTGAGTTAGGCTATGATCTGATTATCTTTTAGAACAAACCCAGTAACCCCACTCTGAGTTTTTCAGCTCTTTCTCTCATCCCATCCAATTTCTCTTCCAGCTGACATCTACTGAAGACTAACCGTATACCAGGCACTGGGCTACATATCGGAGGATATGGGGTAATGCACTCGATGCAGTATCTGCCCTCAGAAGCTTCCAGTCTAGTGGGAGAGATGGACATGGAGCAGATTCCTACCCCAAAATAACTGCAATTGCATGAGATGTGAAGACACCAAAGGCTAGAAACTGATAAGGCTGAGCTAAGTGGGAGGGCCCCACACCTATCCTGGGGGTTCAGGGACAGGCTCTCCGAGGAAGTGATGTTTGAACTGAGACCTGAAGGGTGAGCAGAAATTAGCCAAGCAAAGAGTGGGCGGTGGGGATGTGGGTGGGGAAGCTTAGCATTTTCGAGAAACAAGGAAATGGCCAGTGCGGCTGGAGCTCAGAACACAAAGGGAAGAGTGACGTGATGTGGAGCTGGTAAGGGGGAAGGAGCCAGGGCTGGCCTACTTTCCTCTTGCTGTGCATGGCTCCCGGTGAGTTTTGCCATGTCCAGTTCTTAGAGAGGAGAAGACCGGCCCGCCCTTCCTGTTATGAGGCCACAGGTCTGCGGGCCAGCAGAGCGCTCCCCTGGGTGGGGTGGAGGCCTCTTCCCCATGTACCGCGGCGCCCAGCAGCCATTCAGCCCCACTGTGGTGGGCCTGCATGGCTTTCTCCTAGGATCTCAGCAGCCCCCAGGCACGGCCACCTGTGGTTTCAGGAGCATTGGTTCAGTAACAAGGGTGATGTGCTTTCCTCTTCTTGTGATGGATGCTGCCTGTGGTCTTGCGTCCCTTTACCGAAGCCAAGTCCTTGCTTCCTACCTGGGCTCAAGTATCTGGTTCCTTTTCTCTATATCATTCTCGATAGTGAGAACGGTACCTTTTGCAGAGCCTTCCCGGTCAGTTCATGCAAATAGGGTCGATCTGTGCCTGCTTAGCATCAAGTACTCCCGGGGATAAAAGGGAACAGAACTAGAGAGTCTCACTCTTGAGCAGCTCACAGGCCCCCCGGGCCCCATGCTGAGTACCTTACCTATGATCTCCTCTCACCCTCAGAACAACTCCATGTGATAGGGACTATCATTAGTGCCCATTTTATAGATGAGGAAACTGAAGCAAAGGCAGATTATATAACTGGCCCAAGGTCACACTTATCAGTGGAGGGGCTGAGATTTGAACCTGCCTAATCTTTAGACTCACATTCTTTTTTTTTTTTAAGAGAGAGAGAGAGAAAGCACACTTGTGCTAGTGGGAGAGGGGCAGAGAAAGAGAGAGAGAGAGAACTCCAGGCAGGCTCCTTGTCGCTAGTGCAGAGCCAAATACAGGGCTCGAACCCACGACCCATAAGATCAGGAGCCAAAGTCTAGAGTCAGAAGTTTACCAGGCTGAGCCACCCAGGTGCTCCCTAAGGCTCACAGTCTTAACAATTACCCTCTATTGTCTCCACTCTCTCTCTCTCTCTGGATTTCTAGAAGTGTCCTTCACACTGTGACTGTTCAGCACTGGTGCCTTGACCTGTGGGTGCAATCCTGCTCTTCACCCCCACGTTTCTCTGTGGCGACAGCTCCACTTCCGGTTCTTACGTGCGCTATCGTGTCTTGCAGGGCCTCTCCAACCGTGTCATCTGTTGGCCTAGTTTCCTGCTGTCACTATGTGTTTCCCCAGCATTGTGTGCTCTTTGGAGCTGGAGTTTCACCAGCTGCCTGAGGTTTAGCCCATCATTCAAAGGGGCAGGTTTTTTCTTTTTTGGAGCTAACATCATTCCTTCCACCGCTACCCCCTTGGATTCCCAGCTGGGTGATAGTGTGCTGCATTGCGGTAAAGCCCCCCAAATGTCTGAAAGACCTGACGTTCTCCTAAGAGCTGTGACATCAAGAAAGTTTTTCTCAAAGGGGGTGGCACTATCCTCATGGGATGCTTCCTTGTGAGGTTGCTTTTGTTTACATAAGGATGGCAGGGGTGTGGAGGTGGGCATGGAGGAATCTCATGTCCTACTGGCTTTGGGAGCCAGGGAAGGACAGGATTGTGGAACAAAGAGTTGCAGTGTGTCCCTTCAGGACTTGAAATGTTCCACTAGACATACGCACAGGTGAGAACTTATTTTTCATTATCTTATTATAGACCCTCCCTATTTTTTTCTATATAAACACAAATACCAGTATTTTTTTTACTTTCCTTTATTTAAAAATTAAAAAAAATTTTAATGTTTTATTTATTTCTGAGTGAGAAAGAGGGAGAAGGAACATGATCAGGGAAGGGCCAGAGAGAGAGGGAGACACAGAATTGGAAGCAGGTTTCAGGCTCTGAGCTAGCTGTAGCACAGAGCCTGATGCGGGGCTTGAACACAAGAACTGTGAGATCATGACCTGAGCTGAAGTCGGACGCTTAACTGACTCAGCCACCTAGGTGCCCCTATTTAAAAAATTTTTTTAATGTTTATTGATTTTTGACAGAGACAGAGAGAGAGTGAGCGGGTAAGGCCAGAGAGAGAAGGAGACACAGAATCCAAAGCAGGCTCCAGGCTCTGAGCCGTCAGTACAGAGCCCAACGTGGGGCTCAAACTCACAAGTGGTAAGGTCATGACCTGAGCCAAAATTGGATGCTCAACCGAATGAGCACCCCAGGCACCCCAGTATGGTTTTGATAGCCACCAAGCTTCCAGGGAAAGCTACTACAGTATACATGAAAGCAAGCGTCTATCACTTTGCTAAGAGTTGTCTACCATTTTGGAGAATAACTTCACTAACAGCAGTACCACACTCAGGACCTGAATCACTAGTGCCACATCATTGCCTCAGTCTTTACTAATAGCTGCCTCATTTGTGGAAATTTTATGTATGCCTCTTCAGCCCTTATTTGGAAGTAGCACATGTAAAGCAAAATGACCAACTCTCTGTTGAGTATTGTCTCACTCTTCTGAAATGCACACGTATTCATTAAAAGTGGGTGCAAACATTTGACTTGTCACTGTCTTCTTGAATCATCTGAGCATTTTCATACTGAAATGCATATTATGTTGTAAATCATAGCCTTTATTTCTTTCTGATATGACATTTAGAGCAACATACTGACTTTTAGAAATGTTTTGTGGGTAGATTATACTTTCCATGAATTTTGGTTCTAGAGAGTAGAGGCAATGGTACAAAAATATTTCTTTAAATTTTTTTATTTGAGAGAAAGAGAGGGAGAGAGAGAATGTGTGTGTTCTAGAGGGGGAAAGGGGCAGAGGGAGAGAGAGAAAGAGTCTTAAGCCCCAGTGTGGGGCTCTATCTCAAGACCTGAGCTGAAACCAAGAGCCAGACACGTAAGCGACTAAGCAATCCAGGCACCCCCGAGAAACATTCGTTTTAAGAAAAAGGAGCTGTGATAGAACTAAAAACTCGAGTTTTAAGGAAATGAGAATGAGAGTTTTTTTGTTTGTTTGGCTGAGGTGTGTGTGTGTGTGTCTGTGTCTGTGGGCGGGGTGGGGGGGCGCATGCGTACACATGGTTTTTGGTGCCAAAATTTATACACCAGATAAATGATAATCCCATCCATGCTTTTTTTGGTAACTAAGGACTTATTTTATTGGCTATATTTTCTCCAAAGACTTTTGGTTCCCTTCTCTTGGGATTATCTTCAGAAGCAAGTCAAGATATTCTTTTTCCTCCCCTCCTTGAGAGTTTTCTAGGGTTTTACTTGTTGAAAAAGGTTTTGTTTATTGAAAAGAGCCAACAGGTTTTCAGAGCAAAGTTTTGAGATCAAGGTCAGTGATCAAGCTGAATGGCAATATTCTTGATCACAGACAGTGAGGCTTGGGGCAGGGATTGTGTTTGATCCATCTTTACCTCTCCACAGCACTTGGCACATGACATACAGTAGATGCTCAGTATTGGGTTGAGCTGAACTTTGTCAAATATGTGATGTGAGAGCTTGGGGTGAGAGAACTGAATCAATGCATGTGTATAGTACTGAATTTAAATGATACACAAGTGGGTCATACAACAAAGTGAAGCCTCCTCTGGGTGTCAGTGAAAACATTTAAAAGATGTTATGTATCCTTTGGATAAATTCCTAGCAGTGCTATTGCTGGGTCATAGGGTAATTCTATTTTTAATTTTTTGAGGAACCTCCACACTGTTTTCCAGAGTGGCTGCACCAGTTTGCATTTCCACCAACAGTGTAGGAGGGTTCCTGTTTCCCCAAAGCCAAGAGCACACTGATACACTGTATGTTAGCTAACTTGACAATAATTTATATTAAATAATAAAAAAAAAGATGGCGTGACATGAGCACAGTCCAGCAAGAGTGAAGGCTGGCTGTGAACCGTGCCCACATTGGTACATTCCAGTTGAAAATTAGCCTTGCTTCTCCCTCTCACTCGGCTTGGGAACCTCTCTTCCCAGAGGTAGAAGTTAGAGGGGTAATGGTGAGTTTTGAAAGTTCTCCTCTCCTTATAGCGAACGCTGTTAAAAATTTGGTGATTCTCGGGGCGCCTGGGTGGCTTAGTCGGTTGCGCGTCTGACTTTCGCTTAGGTCATGATCTCGCGGTTCGTGGGTTCGAGCCCCGCGTCAGGCTCTGTGCTGACTGCCAGCTCAGAGCCTGGAGCCTGTTTCAGTCTGTGACTCCCTCTCTCTCTGACCCTGCTCACACTGTCTCTCTCTCTCTCTCCTAGAAATAAATAAAAATATTTTTTTAAAAAAATTTGGTGATTCTCTTTGCGGGCTTAAACTACATCCGTGGAAGGTGTATGTGTGTGTAAGGTGGGTATATTCATGGAGAGTGATAAATATTTTCACATATGTCTTCAATGTAGAGAAAAGGGATTCAGGGCATCTGGGTGATTCAGTTGGTTAAGCGTCTGACTCTAGATTTCGGCTCAGGTCATAATCTCATAATTCATGACTTCGAGCCCCATGTCAGGCTCTGTGCTGACAGAAAGGAGACTGCTTGGGCTCTCTCTTCCTCTCTCTCTGCCCCTCCCCCACTTGCTTATGCTCTCTCTCAAAATAATATATAAACTTAAAATTTTTTAATAAAAAAAGAAAATCAATACTATTCTAAAATGTGCTCTTTTCCACTAAAAAATATTTTTAAGTTTATTTATTTATTTTGAGAGAAAGACGGAGTAAGCAGGGGAGGGGTTGGGGTGGGGAGAGAGAGAGAATCCCAAGCAGTTTCCACACTGCCAGCATGGAGTCCAAGGTGGGGCTCGAACTCAGGAGTTGTATCACAGCCCATTTAGAACTATGTTGTGATCAAGTGTTTGAGTAGCTTGGTTCTGAAGGAAGTCCAGAACAAGAATGCCAAAGGGGTTTTGAAGATAGGAAGAGGGCGATTTTAATGACAAATAATATGATTTCATATATATGAGTTCTTATGGGTGCACTTTTCCTTCTCTTTTGAAATGTACTGGAACTTTGGAGTTGGTTTGATTTGAGTTCAAGTAAGTTTCACACCCAGTGCAGAGCTTGAAATCACGGCCCTGAGATCCAGACCTGAGTCAAGATCAAGAGTCAGACACCTAACTGACTGAGCCACGCAAGCACCCCTGGGGCGACTGTTCTGAAGGCTAGAAATAGTGTGATGGTTTAAAAACTGGAACGAGAAGACTGCTTTAGATAGAATCATCAGGGAAGACCTTTCTGTGGTGAGGACCCCTGAATCAAGACCAGAGATCATGCAAAGGCTCTGAGGTAGGAATGGGCTTAGGGTACCTGAGGACCCACATGAGGAATGACAGCTTTGTGACCAACCAGGACAGTCCTAGGAGGTGAGATCAAACAAGCAAGCAGGGGCCAGACATTGTAGGGTCTTGTAAGTCTACAAGAACTGGAAGAGTCGATTTTGTTGTAAAGGAAGTGACTTGTTCTGATTTGGTTTTAATGAAGGACAAAGGTCAAAGCACAGAGACTACTTGAAAGCGATTGCAGCTGCCCAGGCCAAAGGAGATTACAGCTCAGACGAGGGAGGTGCAGTGGAGATGGGGAGATGTCAGTGGATTCGAGATCTTTTTTGAGGTAGAACCTTTAGGATTTGCAGATGGTGTGATGTGGTGTGCATATGCCTGCACACATGTGTGTGTGTGTGTGTGTCTGTGTGTGTGTGTAAGGGATCACTAAAGGACCAGAGCCTAGGGTTTGGGCCTGAATAACTATGTGGATGGTGGTGTTATTTATAGAAATAGGGAAGATGGGCAAAGAACATGCTTGGGAGGCAGAGGGGTCAGGGAAGTGAGAATTCTGTTTTGGGCAAATTTATTTTGAAATGCCTCTTTGATGCTCAAGTGTGATATCAAGCAGACAGATAGATAAGTGCAGAGTTTCAGGGATGGGTCTGTCCACATACGGTTATGTTTAAAGCCAAGGGAATTGACATTGGAAGGTGGCTGGCTGTATTTTCCAGTTTGTAAACGTCTGTACTGAAAAGTTTCTGAGTGCTAAGAAGAAGAACATAAAGAGAGCAGGGAGGGGAGAGAGAGAAAGATAAAGAGTGCACGGGTCCAATGGTATCTCTTGGCTATGCTTTGCAACAAAATAAGTGTGTGGTCACGCACACATACACACACATGCACACACACACTCCACAGCCACAAACGACAAGCTGCATACACAAGTCACATGGAAGGTACACTCATGCTCAGTCTCAACCCCAGACCCCGTGTCTTCCTCAGCTGCTGCTGAGTCCTATACTCGCGACTTGTACCAAATGCCCATAACCTGCCAGTGCCTGAAAGGAGAAAGCATGGGGGCCCCTTCTGCCGAAGGCGGAAGGCAGTTCTGGATCCAGCATCAGAAACTCTGGCCTCCTGGCTGGCCAGAGAGCAGGACTAGTATCAGCATGTGGACAAAGCCATATGCTGCAACAAAAGAGGGTTCAAGAGTCTCCACTGCTTCAGGCAGCCAAGAAAAATCATGTTTCCTGAAGAAACTTTTGCTGGACTGAACCTGTGACTTTGGATGAAGAGGAGCCCTGGAGGAGATGATGGTGCACGTGGCATCCCCCTGCGACGATCTGTGGCAGCCCTGGTGCTGACAGAGGCTGCCCCGGAGATGATCACAGAGCTCACCATATGTGAGCCATCTGTAGGTCAGACTGCTTGACACATAACCATCGTGAACCAGAACATGAACTTGGTGTGAGCCTTGCTTGTCCATGGGACTGGCCTCTCTGGAAGAGCTACAGGCACAGCTTTCCATCACAGCCCCTACAACCCCATCTACTTTGGGGAGCATCCTCTGTCCTTTGTGAGGCTGTTCGTGGAGCATGGAGTCAGCATCCGGGCCCACGACTCTCTGGGAAACATCATCTTGCACGTTCTCATCCTCCAGCCCTAAAAAATCTTTGCCTGCCAGATGTACAACCTGCTCCTTTCCTATGATGGGAGGAGGGACCACCTGCAGTCCCTGGACCTTGTGCCAAATCACCGGGGTCTCCCCCCTTCAAGCCGACAAGAGTGGAGGGCAACACTATGCTGTTCCAGCGCCTGATGCAGAAGTGGAAGCACATCCAGTGGACATATGAGCAGCTGACCTGCACTCTCTACGACCTTACAGAGATCAACTGCTGGGGAGAGGACATGTCCTTTCTAGAGCTCGTGGTCTCCCCCAAGAAGCAGGAAGAGGCTCACAAGATCCTAGAAGAGACACCAGTGAAGCAACTAGTGAGCTTCAAGGGGAAGAAATATGGTCGGTCAGTGGTTCCTTTATGGTCTGGGTGCCTTGAACCTGCTCTTTGTGATCTGCTATAGCTATTGCCCCCTCAACTTCCGAAGTGGCAACTGCACAGATTCCTGAGATCACACCATTTTCCAACAGAGACCACTCCAGGAGGACTTTGTGACTCACCAGGACAAAATCTGGCTCGTGGGGCGGTTGATGACCATCACCGAGGTTGTCATCATCCTGCTCTTACAGACCCTGAGCATCTTCAGGCAAGGTGCCTCTGGCTATTTTAGACAGACTGTCCTCTGGGGGCTGTTCTATGTCCTTATCATCACCTATGTCTGCACAGTGCTGGTGAAAATGGGGATGTGGCTGTCCAACATGAATGGGAGATGGTGCCCATGTCCGTCATCTTGATGCTGGTTTTGTGTTGTGTTATGTACTTGGCTTGAGTAGTCCAGCTGGAATCCTCTGTGCTTTCACTACCATAATCCAGAAGATAATTTTTGTGGTTTTTGTTTTTGTTTTATGTTTATTTATTTTTGAGAGAGAGAGAGAGAGAGAGAGCATGAGCGGGGTAGGTGCAGAGAAAGAAGGGGACAGAGGATCCGAAGCAGGATCCACACTGACAGCAGAAATCCTGATGCAGGGCTGAGATTCATGAGACCATGATGTGAGCCAAAGTTGGATGCTTAAGAGATTGAGCTGCCTAAGCACTCGTTTTTATTTTTATTAATTAATTTAATTTAATTTAAATTTAGTTATTTAATATAAAACAACCGAAGTGACTCAAACATTCTTCTCAAGCATATCATTTTTCTTTTTTTTTTAATGTTCGTTTACTTATTTCGAGATAGATAGTGTATGGTGTACAGGGAGAGGGAGAGAGAGAGAGAGAGAGAGAATCCCAAGCAGGCATTGTGCTTTCAGTGCAAAGCCTAACAGGGGGCTCAGTCCCACAAACCATGAAATCATGACCTGAGTCAAAATTAAGAGTTGGACACTCAACCAATTGAGTCATCCGGTACTCCTTTATTTATTTTTTTTTTAAGTAATCTCTACACTCAATGCAGGGCTCAAACTCACAACCTGGAGATCAAGAGTCACATGCTCTACAGACTGAGCCAGCCAAGTGCTCCTAGAAGATGATTTTTGAAGACTTAATGCCTTTCTGTCAGCTGATGGCTTTGTTTTTTCTGGGATTTGTCTCATCATTCTATGTCATTTTCCAGACAGAGGACCTAGCCAGTCTGGGGTAATTCCATGACTATCCATGGCACTGTTCAGCACTTTTCAACTTTTCCTCACCATCATTGACGGGCCTGCCAACTATGATGTGAGCTTGCCCTTCGTACTTGCCATGGTCCACTTTGCCTTTGCCATCATCGCCACACTGCTTATGCTCAACCTATTCATCACCATGAAGGGTGACACACACTGGCAGGTGGCCCATGAGCGGGACAAGCTTTGGAGGACTCAGATCCATGGCAATTCTGGAAAGGAAGCTCTCTCACTTCCTGTGGCCTTGCCGTGGGATCTATGGATGCAGGTATGGGCCAGGGTGCTCACTGGTTCCTAGAAGTCAAGAATCACCATGATCAGAATCTTTTGCAGGTGCTTTGCTATGTGGAAGCTATGAAGAACTCAGACAAGGAAGATGGAAAAGAGCAACTTTCTGAGAGATAGCCCTCTGTTTTTTGTGATTGAAACTGGGACCCTAGGCAGAGCCTCCCTGGTGGCCCATCCGCTCCCCGTCCCAGACCACACCTCACAGCAGTTGCAGTCACCAACTTTGTGGCAACACCCTGGGACACATGAATTTTGAACTGGATCTTGGCAAAGGGAATGGAGAGGAAAATATCACAAACAGGTGGGCCTGAGTGGGGAGCAGTTAACTCTCATGCCTATTAATCATGGGAGGGGGTAGACAGAATGATTCTGAAAGGCCATGTCTCACTTCACAGCAGCATTTCTGGAAATGAGCAATGGGCATCAGTTGTCCCACATTCTCCTGGGCTCCTGGAAATTTCACCTCTTGAGAAAAGAAGGTAACTTTGCAAGTGAAGTTGTACTTGGCCATTAAAGGCATGATGTAGGAATGCTACACTAATGTCTGGATCAGCCTTCTTTGTGCTTAATGTGGGAAGAGCCACATGGCTCACATGGCATTGAGGCTGTGGCCTTTCCCTTTTTTCTGTACTGTGTAGGATTCTCCCTACCTAGCAACCAAACCCCAACTAGAAAACTGTAAAAGAAAAGATTTTTATCCTTGTTTTATTTATTATTTTTTAAAGTTTGTTCATCTATTTTGAGAGAGTGGGGAGGAGCAGAGAAAGAGGGAGAGAGAGAATCCCAAGCAGGCCCTGTGCAGAGAGGAAGGAGGCTCCATCTCAGGACTCCATGAGATTGTGACCTGAGCTGAAATCAAGAGTCAGACACTTAATCGACTAAGCCACGAAGGTGCCCCATCCTTGTTTTATTTTTTATTTTTTTAATGTTTATTTTTAACAGACAGAGAGAGACAGAGCATGAGCAGGGAAGAGGCAGAGAGACAGGGAGACACAGAATTCAAAGCAGGCTCCAGGCTCTCAGCTGACAGCACAGAGCCTGATATGGGGCGCAAACCCATGAACTGTGAGACCATGACCTGAGCCTAAGTTGGCTGCTTAACCGAATGAGCCACCCAGGTACCCCCAACTTGTTTTATTTTTTAAAAAATTGTACTATGGAAGATATGCATAATATAAAATTTACTATTTTAACCATTTCCAGGTGTGCAGCTCAGTGGCATGAAGTACACTCACAGGGTTGCATAACCAACACTACTAGTCATCTATAAGACTTTTTCGTCTTCCCAAAGTGAAATTCTTGTATCCATTAAACATTAACTATTTTCTATCCTTTCCCTACAGCACCTGATATCTAACATTCTACTTTCTGTCTATGAATTTGACTACTCTAGGTACCTCCTATAAGTGGAATCATATAATATTAATCCTATTTTGTCAGGTTTATTTCACTTAGCATGTTTTCAAGATTTATCCACATGTAGCAGTTACCAGAATTTTACTCCTTTTAAAGGCCAAATCATATTTCATTGTATGGATATGTCACATTTTGTTTATCTGTCCATCCACTGATTGACATTTGGGTTGTTTCTGCCTTTTGACTAATGGTGTCCATCTATCTCTCCAACTCCTTGCTTTCAATTCCTTTGGGTACATCCCTACACGTGGAAATCCTGGATCTTATGGCAATTCCTGTTTAATTTTTTGAGGGCCTGCCACACTGTTTTCCACAGTGGCTGTGCTATTTTACATTTCCTCAAACAATGTGCGAGCGCTCCAATTTCTTCACTTCTTCACCACTTGTTACTCTCTGCCAACAAGCAGAAGTCTTTCCTTCCCTTCCTTCCTTCCTCCTTTCCCTTCCTTTCCTCCCTTCTTTCTTCCTTTTTTCTATAGCCATCCTAATAACTATGAAGTGGTACCTCATTGTGGTTTTGATTTGTATTTCCCCAAAGACTAATGACATTGAATAGTTTTTCATAAGCTTATTGGCATTTATGTATCTATTCTTGGTGAAATATCTATTCAAGTCCTTTGTTCAAACAAACAAGTTTTTGGCTTTTGTGAGTACCTCTTTTTTTTTTTCTTTTTTTTTCTTCAAAACTTTATTATCAAGTTGGTTTACATATAATACCCAGTGTTCATCCCAACAAGTGCCTCTTTTAACCGGGCCTTGAGACACCACATATTATGAGACGTGGAACATGCACACCACCTGCTGGCCATTTTTTAGCATTTCCCAACACACAACACACCGTTTAGGGCAGAAAAAAGTTTTTAGTTCATCGGATTACCAAAGAAATCAGGGTCAATATTGCTGCCCCTGGGGAGCTAACTGTTCCCCTACCGGGAAGGAAGATCACAGATGCTGTGGGTGTGTTGCAGCAGTGGGAAGAACCTGGACTCGGAGCAGAGAGGGCTAGATTTGAATCTTGTCCTTGCTTACGCAAGTGGCAGGTCTCTTTACCTCTAGATCCTAGAGCAGCGTGTCCAGTAAAACTTTCTGTGATGATGAAAATGTTCTGTATCTGTGCTGTGCAATGTGGTTGCCACTAGTCACGTATGGCTGTTGAGCACTTAAAGTGCGGCTGTTGTAAATAAAGAATTGACTTAAAACTTCAATAGCCATCTGTGGCTAGTGACTACCATATTGGACAATGCAGTTATTTTTTGTTTGTTTGTTTTGTTTATTTATTTTTGAGAGGCAGAAAGATGGAGCACAAGTGGGGGAAGGGTAGATAGAATCCGAAGCAGGTTCCAGGCTCTGAGCTGTCACACTGAGCCTGATGCAGGCCTCGAACCTGCGAACTGCGAGATCATGACCTGAGCTGAAGTTGGATGCTTAATTGACTGAGCCACCCAGGTACCACTGGACAATGAAGATGACAACAGCTACCTGTGAGGTTTTATGCAAGCAAAATGATATCATTTGGAACAATAGCCAGCACAGTGCATAGCTTCTAACAGGGAGTTATAATGTGTGCTTGTTTGGATATACACCCAATGGAATCAGTAGAACATTCTACCAGCACCCCTCCACCTGTCACTAAATTTTTCATTTATCTCCTGCTGTGAATTCAAAAGGAAAAACAGGGAATATTCATTAGTACCACAGGTCTGTCTCTCTTAAAAAACATTTTGTTTGAAATGAATCAGTCAGTGTGGTGTTTTGTATTCCCCCCGCCCCCTCTTTTCTGAAATGGGAGACCGTATCAGCTTATGGTAAGAAAGCCATCCCAGTCAATGAATAATCAAAGGCAAAGCCAAGCAGATGATAAATCTTGGCCTCCGTGCTGTGAAGCCACCCACTAAGCAACGTTGAATAAATCTGTTCAGGCTTAGCATATTTTTCAGGGTAATTGGTTGCAGTTTTCTCAGACTCTTTGATTTTTAACCTTATCTTGGGCCTATTCCAAGCTAATGAAACCGAGAATGAAGTTCTGATTTTGGTTTAAGTTTCAGGGAGAGAATCAAAGCATTAGCCTTGACAACGCTTGGAGCAAAAAAGATGTTTGTTGATGCTTCTCTACCCTGACTATGGACAACAGCTGGGCTTCTGGTTTGGTTTTTGATTGTTGTTGTTTTGTTTTTTTCCAGATGATTCCCTTCTCCTTGGAGAGAGCTACAGGTGACTTAGAATATCACAAAATACCATGTAATTAAGCTGATTATAGCTCTGTTGATGCAGGATGTCAGCAATTTAAATCTTGGGGTTAGGTGGCTGTGAGAATAAACAACAGGTATTCTCTAGAAATGGTTAACTGTGTAGGCTTAGGGTCAGGAGATTTACGTTCAAGTTCTAGCTTCTCCCTTTGCCCACTCTGTGACCTTGAGCAAGTACTTATGATCTCTGAGCCCCGACTTCTTGTCAGTGAACTGGATGTAATACTACCCACTTCAACAGGTGTCTTTGAGAGGCACTAAGAGAATGCCTGTGAAGTACAACTACAGTACCTTGTATGTCATAAGGACTCAAAAACTGCTGGCTGGTGTTTTCTCACCCATTCTTCAGTGTGATATGGCTATGCTTCTAAGAGAGAAAATCCATTACATAACCTTTTTGTGTATTGAAATCCTAACACCCCAGCACCTCAATGTGTGACTGTGTTTGGAGATGTGGTCTTTAAGGAGGTAATTAAGGTAAAATAAGATCTTTTGGGTGGACCCTTGTCCAGTATAACTGGTGCCCTTCTAAGATGAGGAAATTTGGACACACATCTGCCCAGAGGAAAGGCCATGTGAAGACAGAGGGAGAAGACAGTCATTTGCAAACCGAGGAAACAGGCCTCAGAAGAAACTCACCCTCCTGACACTGATTTTGGACTTCTGGCCTGAAGAACTGTGAAAGGAAACACTTCTGTTGTTGAAGACTCCTGGTCTGTGATACTTGGTTATGGCAACGCTAACAAACCAATACGCCCACTCTGCCTTATGCTCCTTCTTGGTCTTTTCAGCAAACACTTTGACGCTTACTGGGTTCCAGGCTCTGAGGTCACAAAGAACAATACAAAGTCTTCACACTCATGAGGCATGTATACTACTGTAACATGCAAATAAGATCATTCCTATCAACAGTGCAAAGGCCCCTGAACATGATCATTGAGCGACTAGAATGAAGGCCTGCACAGATGGAGTGGGTTGGTGAGAGAGAAAGGATGTGAGATAAAGTGGGGAGAGGAAACAGAGTGGACACAGGCCATCAACTACAAGTTTGTATGTGAGATTGATTTATGGAAAGCCAGCACTAGAATTCAGTCCCTCTGACCTCCTGGCCACTACTGTCCTTATAAATACCATCATGATTCTTGTTGAGTGGATCCATGAGCGTGGGGTGCTCTGTGAGACACCCATCTTCCTTCAGGGAAGAAGGATTATTCCCTCAGGAGCTGGGAATGGTGCTCGAAGACAGCCTTCTGTCGTCAGCCCACACTGCGGACTGCATTAACTGAGGAAAACAACCTTGCCTTATCATGCTTGCTTCCTAAGTCATGCCTCCCTCGGGAGTTGCTGCAACTCAAGGCAATTCAGAAGGACCAGTGCATGTTCAGAGCTGCCCGTAAGATTGGTTGAGACCTTTGTTGGGTCTGCCTTGCCGGTGAGTTCTCCCTCGGTCCACTCCTACCTCTGTGGCCTCCTTTCCAAGAGCACTACCTAAGTAACATCTTGCTGTGAATCTCCATCTCAGAATCTGTCCCTTGAGAGCCCCACCTATGACAGTGTCCCTACTGAACACCACGCCTGGATGAACTAGCAAATACAGAAGATCTTCAAGGCCTCCAAATTGGAGGATGGGTGTGTGTCGGGCAACCGTGAAACAATGAGACATGGGATTTGGTTTTGGAGGAGACCGTGACCCCACTTGGACAGTCCTCTCTAAGTGGTCCCTTAGGCAGGGGCTACCACCCTGTATCTGTAGCTCCCAGTGACTGGACCAGTGACAGGTGCCTGACTGAAAGGCAGTCCTCTATGGGTCGGCCAGGGGCCCGAGAAGATGGTCTTTCGCAAGGGCTCTAACAGATGGCATTTGTCTACCTCTCCAGACTCTTCCTGCAATGTGCTCTTCTCTACCTTCCCTTTCCAGTCATGCTGGCTTCCTGAAGCTTCTCCTTCCCTAAGACACTTCACATGCTATTTCCTCTCTGAAGCAAGCCACATTCCTACACCATCACCTCCGCCCCCATCAGCAAGTGACTACTTGTCCTTTTTCTCTCCTAAAAGTCACATCATTAAGGAACCAATCCCTTCCAACTCTCTGACTTGATGCTCTTTGTAGCTTCCTTCATGACACTTATGCCAGTACTGTAACCTAGGTTTACAATATGGTTACACTAAAGCTCTATTGTTTGATTAATGTCTGTGAGGTGCACCAGGCTGTCAGCAATGTGTGAGTAGGCTCCGGTTCTATTTTGCTCACATCTTTATTCTCAGTCCCTAGCACGGTGCTTGGAGCACAGGAAGCACCCAGTAGTATTTGTTGAATAACTACCAGAGATCTTGCTGAATGGTGGATGAATGAGGCAAGTCAGTTCCTGTTTCTTTAGAAGTTTATGTTAGAAAAATACATACAGAAAGAGTCAGAGTTCGTAAGGATTAGGCTGGAGCAGCAGTTCTCAAAGTATGGTCCAGGGACCCCTGGAAGTCCCTGAAATCTCTTCAGAAGGGCGACGAAAATCAAACCTACTTTCCTCTTACTCTAAGATATTATTTTTCCTGGGGCCCCTGGGTGGCTTAGTCGGTTAAGCGTCCGACTTTCGCTTGGGTCATGATCTCGCGGTTCGTGGGTTCGAGCCCCGCGTCGGGCTCTGTGCTGATTGCCAGCTCAGAGCCTGGAGCCTGTTTCAGAGTCTGTGATTCCCTCTCTCTCTGGCCCTCCCCACCTCATGCTGTCTCTATCTCTCTACTAGAAATAAATAAAACATTAAAAAAAGATATTATTTTTCCTTCTGTCACTCCCATTCCCTCATGAATGTACAGACTATGAAAAGTTCAGGCCACCTGGCTGGCTGAGTTGGTTAAGCATCAGACTCTTGATCTCAGCTCAGGTCCTGATCTCAGGTTGTGAGCTCAAGCCTCATGTTGGGTTTTAAGTAAGGCATGGAGCCTACAAAAAAAAAAAAAAAAAAAGAATAAGAAAAGTTCATTTTTTGTTTCAGATTCCACATTGTTATCTAATCTTTAACAAAGTACCCCTTGTCAAATATTAGAGTGATATCGAAAAAGAATATCCACAACTCCATGAAAAGTTTATTAAGATATCCCTCTTTTCCAATGACATGTATCTCTTGTGAGCTGGGTCTTCTTTATACACTTTAACTAAAACAACATATGGCAATGTATTAATGGAGAAGCATGTATGAGAATTCAGCTATTTCTTCTCTTTAAATTTTTTGATGTTTTTATTTATTTTTGAGAGAAGAGAGGGAGACAGAGCATGAGCGGGGGAGGGGCAAAGAGAGAGGGAGACACAGAATCCAGAGCAGGCTCCAGGCTCTGAGCTGCAGCACAGAGTCTGACGTGGGGCTCAAACTCATGAACCAGGATATCATGACCTGAGCTGAAATCGGAAAGTCAACCAACTAAGCCACCCAGGAGCCCCAAGAATTCAGCTATCTCCTAATAAGCCAGACATGGTAAGGGAATTGAAACAATGTGAAACAGTGCCACACTCCTCACTAAAGATATTGCTTTGAAAAATAGTTCTTTTTCATAAAATATATTATTTCTATTAATTTGTCATAGGCTTGTTACTAGTTTTATGAAGAAACAATTTAAAATTTTTTCCAATTTTAATTTCCAGGCTGATAAATATCGATACAAATAATCCACGTATGCAAAGCTCTTTGAGGTCATTAATAAATTTCAAAAGTGCAAGCAAAGGGTCTTGAGACCCAAAAATTTAAGACTTGCTGGGGTCAAGTATTTCTGAGAATTCTTTTGGATGCCAGACAGATACTCAACTCAAGCAGCCATAAGCCAAAACATGTCTTTCTTCCTCTCTCGTTCTTTCTCCCCTTAGTGTTTTCTTCTTGCTCAGCTTTCCCCAGAAGAAGATAACAATGACCATCAGCAGCTCCAGGTTTACACTGAATTAACTTAGGAAACTCAGTATATTTTTGCAACTAGTTCCAGCAAAAACCCATGCACACTCTCCCTGGGCTGCCTCCCATCATGTTTCCACCTGGAAGCCCGTCACCACCACTATGGTTCATCCCTGGAATGGTGAGTTGTGTGTGAGTCTTCAATGAACCGTGGGAACTGAGAAGGGTGATCCATCACAGAAACTCAGAAAGTTTTTACCACAAGAAAGGAAATGATGGGCGGTGACAAATCAGCAAACAACATTTGTGATTTGGGGAAGATATGAGTAGAAGGCTGAGGAAATCAGAAGTTCTATCCAAAGAGGATTAATAATGAGTAGACTTTAAGGACTTTAAAATCCTGAATAAATAAACATATTCTCTTTTCTCTCAAATCTCTGTTCTTATTTCCGTTATCATCTGCAGCAGTTGTTGGAAGGAGCATTCTAGAAAAGAAGACAGTAGACAGAGGTGAGGGGAACAAGGAGAGCTGGGCTGAGAGATAAATGTTAGTACATGATGGGTAGTGGGAGGTGTTCCCAGCTTCCTTTTCTTGTCCCAGCTGAGTGGCCCTGGTGATGACAGAGTGACTGTGCTTTGTGCTGATTGGATATAAGCATCTCCAGTATTTGGGGGGCTTCTTTTGCCACCTTCCAACACAAACTGAGCCACCTTTCATGACTTCACCTCCAAACCTAGCTCTCTTGAGTCCTGTTCCCTCTAGCCTATGATCCACATAAGGGGACAATGAGGAAGAATAAGGTAACAATACTGGAATTTGGAAGGAAGATTTGGGGCTGAGAGTCCTCTAGTATTTCCCAAATAAAGACATGGATAAAGTTGCCTGTTACTGCTCCAAAGGAGACAACTGCCCACAGAGAATGAACCCTCCACGGACAGGCCTTCACTGTGGACTTTTACGTGTGAAGGCAAGTTTAGACTTGTTCTGTGCGGATCCAAGACAGGAGAGAGGACCAGGGGTGGAAAATACAGGCACACAGATTTTGTCTCAGTGTAAAGGAAAATGTTCCAGAGAGTGGTCCAGAGCTGGAATGGGCTGCTTCACGTGTGTGTTTTGAGGGAAAGGGTCACTTACCTGCTAATTCACAGCCTCATTTTCTTCAAGGTTATCAGTCGTACAGGTGCTGAAAACCAGAATACAAGGTAAGCACAAGATAAATTATTATTTACTCTGAAGGGCTCCTTCTCTTCCTTCCTTCCTTCCTTCCTTCCTTCCTTCCTTCCTTCCTTCCTCCCTCCCTCCCTCCCTCCCTCCCTCCCTCCCTTCTTTCCTTCCTTCCTTCCCTCCCTCCTTCTTTGAGAGTCAATACTTCATTTTGGTGTAAAGACAGGAATCTGGAAAAGACATTGTTTTGAAATTTTCTTGGTCGTCCCTCACATTATGGAGACCCTTCCCCCACCTCCCTCCAGCCCCAACAGGGTTAATCTGTTCAAAATCAAATCCGGACTTGTAAATTACAACAGCTATAGAAAAACAGAAGTGAAAGAAAACCAGGTGGAGAGGTTAGTTAGCCTGGGCCAGCAGGGTCACTTGCCTAAGGTGCTAAACTGGAGCTTATGTTTCTCTTTTTTCTTTCCTTCCCTCCTTCGTCTTGTCTTCAGGGAGTGGGTCTGAAGCTGTGGGTGGATCCGGGTTCATGAAGGCTGCTTCAATAGCTTGGCTCATGGGATCTTGGAATCAGACAGAGACAGAGTCTGAATTGTCACTCTTCCCATTATCATTCATGGAGGAGAAAGGAACCAGGCCGTTCTCATCTTCCTTTGTAGCAGTTTTGGGCCAAACATCTGCTTTTGCTTTTCCAGCCCTTGGCACCTAGGCAAAGCAAGGGAAGGGAGAGTCTTCCTTCAGACTCCTGAGGCTAAATGAGGAGTGCCCTGAGGCCATGGGTGACATGCGGGATGGGGTCAGCAGAGTCTGTGCTAAAAGGACAAAGAGAAGGGCGCCTGGGTGGCTCAGTCCGTTAAGTGTTCGACTTCGGCTCAGGTCTTGATCTCACAGTTTGTGGGTTCGAGCCCCGCATCGGGCTCTATGCTGACAGCTAGCTCACAGCCTGGAGCCTGCTTCGGATTCTGTGTCTCCCTCTCTCTGACCCTCCCCTGCTCACGCTGTCTCTCTCTCTCAGAAATAAACATTAAAAAAAAAAATAAAAGGACAAAGAGAGAGGGCCGCAGGGCTCAAAGAAGAGCTGAAGGAGCAGATAAAGGAATTGAAGGCAGGAAACTGTTGATGGTCTCAGAAGTGTGGACTTCTGACTACTTGCCCTGTCCTTCACTGCATTCCTCACAAGTTTTCTCCTCTTCTCAATGTTACCTGAGAACATCTCTGGGGTTTCCTTAGAGTCCTTAGGAGAGGGTCCCATTTCCTGAGGCCCAGCCAGAGAACAGCCCTGTGCTGAGAGTCCCCCAGCATGACCCATGTGACCTCACCTGTACGTCTTGGACACAGCAGCCCCCATCTCCTCTGCACTAAAGGACCACGGGCATGGCTAAGATGTTTTAGTGCCCAGAGATTCTGATGCTTATTGTCTCTGGGTTCCTGATGCCTGAGTCTGCTAGGACCTGTGTTTCCAGTTCTACTACCCCAACCAGTTTTCTAAGGTTCTGGTATCTAAGAGAAGCCACTTGTGTCCCTAAGCTCTGGCCCTCTAGAAAGTGACTGATTACAACAAAAACTTGCAAATTGATGTCTTTAATATTACCACCACTCGCAGGATGATGTTGGTAAGAGCAGAAGCCTCCATTTTTTGAATACTTAGTGTCTTACAAGAATGAGCAACCTTATATCTTTCAACAACATTATGACATAAGTACTATTATTATGCCCATTTTACAGATTAGGAAACTAAGGCCCTGAAAAGTTAATTGAGCTTTCCAAGAGCACGTAGTTAAGCCTTAAAAATGGAATTCAAGACCTAGTCCACCTGACACCAATGTCCATCATCTTGACCTTATACACACTCTTCTGCGTATTCCTTCTCATCTCCCTATGAGTCGTAAAGATAATTAAACAGGGAGATGGATGTTGGCCTCTGTGTTAGGGAAATATTAGCTACTAGAATGACCAAACCCCCAATTTCAGAGGTTTAATACAATAAAAATGTCTTTGTTGCTCATAAAACAATCTGATAAAAGCGTTCTTGGTGGCTTCCCTCCATGAGGTGCTTCAGGGAACCAAGCTTATCTCATCTCATTGCTCTGCCACTTCTTATAGACACGGAGACCTCTGCCTCCAGAAGGAAGAGGAAAGAGAAGAAATGGCACACCCTCTTCTTAACTGCCTTGCCCAGAAGTGAACACATCACTTTTGCTCACATTCTATTAGCCAGTGCTAGTCACATGGCCTTTCACAAATGAAAGGGTGTTGGGAAATGCATTGCCTCCCTGTGTAGCCGCTTCTTAGCATCAGCTGTGCACCATGGAAGAGGGAGCATAAAATGTTTGATAAAAAGTTAGTCACCCTCTGTCCCAGCCTCAGTGACTGTAAGTTCCTTCTATCCCATAGGTTCTGTGGTTTCAAAATTTCATTTGTCTGTAAGGCCTGAAAACATAATGAAGACTTGAAGGTCTTGTTAATATGACAGTATTCATGTGAGAAATGATCAAGACGGAAAAACATCCGTGGTAAGTATACTCTGTGGCCTGATGTTTTCAGCATCTGAAACAAGCATCTGGACCTTTCTCTCCAGTCAGTGTGGTCTGTTACAGCATTTCCACGGGAAGACAAGATGGACTCTGGAGGCAGCAGCCTCGCTTGGGCTCTGTGACTCACTGGAGAGTGGTACTCAAAGACGTGGTTTTTACATAATGTTTAGAAATAAGCATCTGAGAAGTGTGGAAACATGCCGTCCTGATTTACTCAGCTCTGTCGTTAAGCGCTGGCATTATCACCATCTGCCAAATGTAGAGGTTGTTTAAAAATGAGTCACCTGGCACTGAAAGCCGTTTCTGCACAGAGCGTCCCCCCCACCACAACCCATCTCTTGGTATCAACGAAAAGTCCTTTCTGCTTGTAGGTTCTAAGAGGGCTGAGAGCATGAGTCCCCCCAATTGGCCTTTCATTATTTATCCTCCAGGGAAAAGATACCAATTTCCTTGAACCTTGTTGTACACTTGGTTTTCCAAGGATACAGAATTATGTCGCTTGGACAAAGACAATACTGTTTATTTTTTTTAATTAATTATTTATTTTGAAAGAGAGAGAAGGCGTGTGCGCTCATGTGAGCAAGTGGGAGAGGGGCAGAGAGGGAGTGAAAGAAACCCAAGGAGATGAGCTGTCAGTGCAGAGCCTGACATGGGGCTCAACCTCATGAACCTTGAGATCATGATTGAAACTGAAATCAAGAGATGGATGCTCAACTGAGTGAACCGTCCAGGCGCCTCAAGGCAATATTATTTCTAAATTATATGAGTACTAGCTGAATTAGACTCCTTTGAATCTCGTCCCCATCTCATATTCAGTACTTCTTTGATAGCTGAAAACCTAACCAATGGGAAATATTGTGGTCAGAAACATAGTACAATTTGTCTCACTTACCCAAAAATATGCCAAGTGTCTGCCCAGTAGCTTACATACTGAAATAGAAGGTTTACTGCTATTAATATATCTTATGTTAGATGATAGAGCAATGGAAGAAGGGGAAAATTGCTTGGTATATTAACAACTATATTCATGTCAAAATAAGGTAGAATGCTCATAACTATCACACCCCTGGTTTTGCAACTGATCACGTGGTCATAGGTGATATTTATAATTTCTTCTTCTACCCATTCCATATTCCCTTTGCCTTTAACAAGTGTGTTGGTTGCCCCTTGCCAAGCCCCAAACCCTCATGCCTAACCCACTTACTACTGTGTAACCCCCTGTCAGTCTTATGCAGAGTCTAGAACATAAGATCACCATACAACAGAATGAGGCAGACAATGGGATGGCCCTTAAAGTGTCTGCTGCAGAGAGATATTTAATAGATTTTATTTGCAGGCCCCCATAGGTGATTCACAGCAGTGAGTCTTAAGATCCAGTCACAAAGCTGTATCACCCTCTGAAGATAACTATTCTCCTTTCAAAAAGCTGCATTTACTACTGGTCCTGACTGAAGACTGAACACTTCACCCTGATCCACAAAGTTACCTTGTGACCTGAGCTGAGCATAGGAACCAGGTGTGCTGGCCTGCTTTTCATCCCTTGTGAAATATAAGAACAGGTGTTAACCTCTAAGAGCTAAGCCAGTTTTATCACAGGGATTTCTGTGAAGGTTTGTCGGGAGACTCGAGTTATGATCCTCACAGGGGCTGCCAGCCAGCTGCGTGATTTGAGCAGCCACCTTCCTCTTCTGTAAAGTAAGGGTACTCCACTCACTGAGAAGGACCAAGCAAACCTGGTATTGGGCAGGAGCCACTTGACTGGGTCTGTACAGCAAGAGGCATGCTCAACAAGGAGTTCTCCAAAAGAGTTGCTAAGCCCAAGTGGGCTCGTTCCCCTCTTGCATGATTTCTTATTATCTTTAATATTCTACTGAGCATGTGGTAGGCAGGCAAGTAGAACATCTGTGAGAACATACACATTGTTTTCCAAACTCGTACATATATATATAAATTTTTTTTACAAATAATTTAAATATAAAACATTTAAAAACCCTTTTTTATTCCAGGCACCTATTAATATCACCGGAAACAGGCTTCTCTGAAATATGGGGTAGAAAATTCTCTTCTTGAGCACCCTATAAAAATGGTAAATGGCTGTTAAAATTAGTAACTCTGATCCCTGCATTTATGGATTTTCCATAGAAAATTAGTAAGTCCAATGTCTGGCTTTATACTTTTTCCATAGAAAATGGGGGCTTCTTTTTAATTATAGGAATGTCATCATACATTTGTCCAAACCCATAGAACGTACAACACGAGGAGTGAGCCCTGATGTAAACTATGGACTTTGGGTGATAACAGTGTGTCAGTGCAGGTTCATCAGTTGTAACTGAGGCACCACTCCGGTGTTAGGATGTTGATGATGGGAGAGGCTGTAGGTATGTGAAGGCAGGGAATATATAGGAACTCCCTCTACTTTCCACTCCATTTTGCTGTGAGCCTAAAACTGCTTCAAAAAAAAAAAGTCTATTAATTAAAAAGAATTCCAGTGAGCATGCTCTTTCCATGAGTGCTGTATACCTGCTGGGTATACAGCGAGTATCACGAGAACAACAGAGACAAAGGAACAGGACTAGGTAGTAAAAACAAGACAGCAAATGACTGTCTCAGTATTAGGTTTGGGTGTGAGATACCCAAAAGAATGGAGGCTTAAACAGGAGCAGTGCATTTCTTTCTCACATAAAATCCTCTCTGCTCTCATCTTTCAAATGGAGATGATTACAGTATTTACTCATTCGGTAGTAGGAAGATGCAATGAGCTAATGTATGAGAACTTCTGACCAAGGGAGAAATCCTGCTTTGGACTGAGTAGCGCCACGGCTGACTATGCGAAGAGAACTAGAATATTTTCTCCTGCAATCTGCTGTTGTTTCCCACTCAAGGAAAACATATATAGAAATTATATGAGGCAATACTAAAAGTAAAAAAAAAAAAATTCCCATTATCTTTTTTAAAAAGTAAACCTCAAATTTAAAAAAAAAAAAAAAAGGGGGCGCCTGGGTGGCTTAGTCGGTTAAGCGTCCGACTTTTGCTTAGGTCATGTTCTCGCGGTTCGTGGGTTCGGGCCCCGCGTCGGGCTCTGTGCTGACTGCCAGCTCAGAGCCTGGAGCCTGTTTCAGTCTGTGACTCCCTCTCTCTCTGACCCTCCCCTGCTCACGCTGCTCTCTCTCTCTCCTAGAAATAAATAAATAAATAAATAAATAAATAAATAAATAAATAAATAAATAAATAAAGTAAACCTCTTAGCACAGTCGCTAGCATATAATAAATACGTCTTTTATCACTATGATCACTATCATCTTTTCTCCTCACTTCTCCACCCCTGCCTTGCCCCCTCATTCTTTTGATCCTGCTTAGGTGGAAAATGAAGTACCTGAGTGATGATGTTCTAATCCAGTTTCTAATTTTCTTCTAAATTTTTAAGTCTCCTGATAGTTGGTTTTGGAGGAAGGGCAACCAGAGAGAGATTAGTGGCAAAAAGAAAGTGGTAGAACAGCGATTTAGAAGTATCCCATGGGGGTGAGAGTTTGGTTAGCTTTGTGGGACCTAGCGTTTCCCATTATTTAAAGTGTCTATTGTCTATTTTATTTTTCTGTTTTCTTTTTTTTAATTTTTAATGTATTATTTATTTCTAAAAGAGAGTGAGACAGCGTGAGCAAGGGAGGGTCAGAGACAGAGAGAGGTACAGAATCCGAAGACAGGCTCCAGGCTCTGAGCTAGCTGTCAGCACAGAGACCGACGTGGGGCTTGAACCCACGAACTGTGAGATCATGACCTGAGCCGAAGTCAGACGCTTAACTGACTGAGTCACCCAGGCGCTCCGTCTATTTTATTTTTCAATAGAAAAAAGTTACATATAATATTATATTAGTTTCAGGTGTACAACACAATGATTCAACAATTATATGCATTACCATGTGTTCACCACAGTCTATCATCTGTATGAAGTGATGAGAACATTTAGCTCCTGCCAAGCTAAACCATGCCCACATCTTCTACTGTGGTGATAATGCATCTAGTAGCTAGATGGCTGGAGGTTGGGGGGGAGTCAGGGACAGCGTAGAGGGCCCTTCACGCCAAGCCCTTCAGGACAGGATTCTGATGGATTAAGATCACATTGGATGTCAGCAAGGACCAGCTGTGCCCCCAGTGCAGTGACCCAACCGAAACCCCCTCCTCATCTGGGAAATAGAAAAGATGACGTGACTAGGCTTAAAGATGAAATCAGTGAGAAAACCTAGAACCCAGATTTTAGGGTTTTGGCCAGCCAGTGGAACAAGGGCGGAGCGGAGGCTAAGTGGAAGTGAGGACAAATAAAGAAAGGTCCACTTGCAGCTTGTGGGCTACTGTGGCTAGCAGAATTTATACTCAGCATATTGTGATAATTTTTAGGAATATAAATTGTGAGCTGAAACTTGCTGGACTTTCTGTGTGCCAGGCCCTGTTCTAAGTGCTTTATGTAAGGGATTTTGTCGAATTCTCACCGTGATCCTGGCAGGGAAGTACCATGACTCACTCTTCATAGAGAAGGGAAGTCTAATGGGTTCACAGAAATGAAGTGACAGGCCCAAGCTCACAAAATTGGCAAATGAGAAGCTGGTTTCAAATCCAAGACCTTCAAGTCCTATGCCCCTAACTCTTAGTCATACTTTTCCTTGGATTCACCACTTTTAGGATATCTTGCCTTCCATTGTGGTTAGTTTGAGCACGTCTTACTTTTCCAGCTAGATTATAATATTCTTGAGGGCAGGAGCATATCTAATTTATCTTGGAAAACTTTTTATTGAGGTATAACTTGCTACCACAAATAGGAAGTATGTATAATCACCCAAACCAAGATATTTAGAACATTCTAGCCCAAAGAATTTCCCCCTGAGCTTCATTTCAAAGTCGTGACTATTCCTATTTCTCTACCATAGATTATGTTTGCCTGTTCTTGAATGTCATATAAATAGAATCATACAAATATATCGATATTTTGTATTCTTACATGACTTAGCATACAGTTATTTGGGTTTTGTTAATGTGATCAAATGTTGAATAAATGTTTAAGGAGTGCATGGAGGGCCCTTACCCCTGGAAGTACACTAAAATCTTCATAAGTATAAATCTATATTTAAATCAGTGAATAAATATAACATATACTCACATGTGTTCACATATATATTCAGTAATATATATGCACACATATAGGATACAGGCATTATATATAGTATATGCATCAAATATATAATGTACATGTGTATGTGTATATAGATGTGCGTCTGTATGTGTCCATGAAAACCTATACAGTAGTTTCCCTCCATAACCACACTCATAACATTATATTTTGGGAATTCAATTGCCTCCCCAGCCAACAGTGAGGTCCTCAGAACCACAGTTCTTGTCTCACTCACCAGCACATATCAATATTCAGTGAATGTTTGTAGAACGAATAAACCACTCACTGTTTCCATGTACTTACTGTTCATTCTTTTTTTTTTTTTTAGTTTATTTATACATTTTGAGAGAGAGAGCATGCAATGCATGTGAGCAGAGAAGGGGCAGAGAGAGACGGAGAGAGAGAATCCTAACCAGGCTCCACAATGTCAGCGCAGAGCCCACGCAAGTCTCCATATCACGAACCATGAGATCGTGACCCAAGCTGAAATCAAGAGTCAATCATTTAACTGACTTAGCCACCCAGGAGCCCCTTACTGTCCATTCTTTTTTTTTTTTATTTTTTTATTTTTTTTAATGTTTTATTTATTTCTAGGAGAGAGAGAGACAGCGTGAGCAGGAGAGGGTCTGAGAGAGGAGTCACAGACTCCAAAACAGGCTCCAGGCTCTGAGCTGGCAGTCAGCACAGAGCCCGACGCGGGGCTCGAACCCACGAACCGCGAGATCATGACCTAAGCGAAAGTCGGACGCTTAACCGACTAAGACACCCAGGCGCCCCCTTACTGTCCATTCTTATATCTCCTTCTATGAAGTGCTGCTTTTGCCCTTTTTAAGTTGGATAGCTATCTTCTATTATTGAATTGCAGGAATTCTGTGCATATCCCAGATACAAGTCCTTGGTCAGGTACATGTTTTACAGAGATTTGCTCCAATCTGTAGCTTGCTTATTCATTTTATTAGGAGTATTTTTTGATAGCTGAAGTCTTTAATTTTAAGTAAGTCCAACGTAACATAACAAATTCTTCTCTTGTGATTTTGCATTCTTTGATCTGAGAAACTTTTGCCAACCTCTAAGTTCTCAAGCTACTCTTCTGTGTTTGCCTCCAAAAGGTTTATGCTTTTACCTTTCATTTGCTAAAGGTAATGCTAAAGGTATATGGATAATTTTTAAAAATTTAGTTGTAATTAAGAAAATTATTTATGGTTACTTTCAATTTACCAAGTGATACTAGGTTTCCACTTATGGAAGCAATGTACAAGTTTCTTTTTCAAATAAATTCACTAAAGCTAAAAAAAAAAAGTGAGAATGGAAGTCTTAATAGATGAAAGGAAGTTGGCCAAAATCATGGAGATAATACTCAAACGGATGAAATTTGGAAAATGTTGAAGTAATGTATAAGACAAGAAGACTTAGCTTTTGATGAATTTAGATAATAATTAACTTTTCAAATTAATAGCTGAAAATATCTCTTCTATCAGTCTTGGCATTAAGGCCTTGATGTGGTTCCCTTTATGCCTAATTTTTTAAGGCTCAGATCTAGGTCGGGCCAATACAGTCTCCATGGATTAATAACTCCCAACTCCCAATTATCTAGAAACCTGGACAAAAACAAAATCAGAGAATAGAATAGAATAGACACAATTTTCTCTGTCTTTTTTTAAAAAAGATATTAGAATAGAGAGCTGTTACACGTATTTAACTTTAAATTTACTAACTTCAAACGTTTAACTTTATTAACTCTGAATTTTTAAAAAATCTTCTCTTTTCCAAGATAGGAAAACTAAGAGGAAATCATAGCACAGAGGATTTGGGGAACAATGAAAGTGCTCTGATGGTATAATGGAGCATACATGTCACTGTACATTGTCCACCATGCAAAGTGAAATGTACGGTGAACCATGGACTCTGCCTGATTGTTATGTGTCAACTGTGGTTCATCAGCTGTAACAAATAAACTACTCTGGTGGGGGATGTTGATAATGCGGAGTCTATGCATGTTTGGGATAGAAGGTACATGGGAAATCTCAATACAGTCCTCTTAGTGTTTGCTGGGAACTTAAAATTACTCTCTCTAAAAAGTTAAGTCTTTATTTTAAAAAGAAGAGAAATTACTTGTCTATCAATGAATTTGCTCTGATCATTAATGCAGGTTATTGAGGGCAACTTTTGCAGACAATACAGGTCTGCTCACTTCCTATTATCTTCAAACAAGGCTTGTAAAAACAAAAACTTGAAAGGCATACTGATTTGAATTTATTTAGACCAGCGCTCTCCAAACTTTTTTGATCTTTTACCCTATTAGCAAAAAATTTTGAGTATATGCTACCAATATATGTACATTCATTAATTTGTAAATTACACATGGACTATTCTATTTATATTGTGTATTCTATAAAACCTAATATATATCTAAATTTTTTACTGTTTATTTTTGAGAGATAGCATAAGTGGGGGAGAGGCAGAGAGAGAGGGAGACCAAGAGTCCCAAGCAGGCTCCAGGCTCTGAGCTGTCAGCACAGAGCCTGACTCGGGGCTCGAGGTCATGAACTGTGAGCTCATGACCTGAGTCAAAATCGTATGCTCAACCAACTGAGCCACTCAGGTGCCCCAAACCTAATATATACCTAAAAATGGAATTTTAAAGTAATGAAATAAAGATAAGCCTATTTCAAATTATTTATTTTTATTTAATATTAAGGCTAATGTTGATTTCTTCTGCCGGGTGTCTAGGGAATTCATACAGTAAGTGAAGACTCAGCTTTGCTATTTCCTTATTGTCTTATGTCTGCATTCTTGGTTTGTCTCCAGTCAGTAGCTTTGCTGCAGGAATCTTTTAAAGGTATTTATTCATTATGTGGAAGTTAATTTTATTAAGATTGAAGGACGAAGTCTATACATCCACGTAAGTGGGAACACGGTAAAATGCTCCAGAAGCAGATGTCTTACTAGTTACCCTGGACGGAGAGCCTGGTACAAAGTCTTGCTTCAGCTGGTTCATTTGGGAATGTGGTCCCAGGGAACAGTGAGGCAACATGGGGAAGCGAAAAAGGAGGGAAAACCAGTATAAGAATCTCTTACCAAGTTGCCCCTCCCACCATGCTGGGGAAGTGATACTTCATGATGGTACTTCATCTCACCAGGACCTTGTAGGAAGCCTTATGGAGTTCATTTCAGAGCTGTGTGTTGTGGGACAAAAGAGAAGCATTTAGCCATTGGCTCCTATCCTGCCCTGATCAAGAATGGCTTTGTGGGCATAAACACCCACGCTTTTCTGAACTGTGGGGGGGGCAGGTTCCCAAGGAACAAGAAGAAAGAGATTCACAGAGCAAGTCATGATACTGGTTCCGCAGAGCAATGGACTCAACCCTTACATCTTAGGGGGCCCAAGGAATTGTCAAGTTGTGCATAGTAGGTGTCCAATAGAGCAGATGAACCCCAAAGAGTGCCTCTCATACCATGTTTCCAGAGAGTCATTTGGATAGCAAGTGGGGGGGAGCTTGACTGGTTGATTGATTGATCCTCTCTCCCTCCATCACTTCTTCATTGCCTCCTTCCTTCCCTTTCTTCCTTCTTTCCTTTCTTTTGTCCCCTACATATAAGTAGGAAGTTATAAGGGTTTATCATCTCATCTCAGCAAGCACTCTTCTGTACCAAACCCTATGTGATGAATTCACACTTTGAAAATCAGAGAATATAGACAACCAAGAAAAAGATAACAGAGGAGTACATTGTTACTGTTGAAAAAAAAATCCAACAGCGTAATCCTAAACTGAAAACATTTAAGTTTTCAAGTGCTTTTAATAAAAAACAAAGTCCAAGAATTGGAATGATTTATGTCCTTGCAAGGATGATGGAGTATAAAATTTGAACATTTATTGCATACACGAAATAATAGCTGCTATTCAAAAATATTTATAAATGGTGAAATAATCTATCTCTTGTGAGTTTGGGCATCAAGCCAGACCATCGGAGAGCAGTTTTCTTAGTTTGTCTTCATCTCTGAAAGAGCCCATTTATTAAATCATGCTTTGGCATAATGCTCATGTCTTGCATTGAAGGAAACCCTAAGAGAAGCTGAAAGCAATTCACGGTTGTATTTTCTTTAGACATCTTGTTGGAGATATCTCCATTACATCAGCTAGAACCCCTTTTATGAGGACTCCTGAAGAAAGTTCTTGCAGTCAGTGCCAGTACTTCTGACTCTCAGAGAGTCACTATATATATATGTATACGTACATATTGTGTCAGCTAAGATAAATTTAATATTATATTCATTGGGCAAAATCAGTCTCGAAAATCATTGTGATACAGTGCACTGGGTGGCTCAGTCGGTTAAGCATCTGACTCTTGGTTTCAACTCAGGTCATGATTTCATAGTTTGTGGGTTTGAGCCCTTCATCGGGCCTCTGCACTGACAGTGTGGAGCCGGCTGAGATTCTCTCTCTCTCTCTTGCTCTCTCTGTCTCTTTCAAAATAAATAAATAAGCTTAAAATTTTTTTTAAAAAAGAGAGAAAAGAATCGTATATTCTTTTTTGCTCTAGCTACCTGGAAGTTTAGTGCTTTATTGCCTGCCTACCCTGAATAATTGTATGACACTGGAGAGAATGTGCTTCTGCACATTAATGCTTCATAGCTTTATCTTGTTATTGGACTCTGATTTTTTTCCCACATTCTTTTCTTATATTTTAAACATGAAATCAAATCTTGTTAAATTGTGTGTATTCTTTTAAGAAGCAGCCTCAAACCTCTTTTGGAGTTAGGCTGGGTGTAATTTTAAAAATAAAAATACTATTTCAGCATTCTGAAATCCACATGAATAACAGAAATCATTCCAAGTGATGGACATTTCTAAATTTAAAATCACTGGAGAATCTAAAGAAGATTGACATTTATGTCCCTCAGTATTTTCTTTTAAGTGTCTCAAACTTTTTTTTTTAATCTTGAAGCCAATAACTAGCATTCTTTCATTCCCTTCCCAATTCAAAATGATTAGGAAATAAGACACAAGAGGGGCGGCTGGGTGGCTCAGTTGGTTAAGCGTCCAACTAGGGCTCAGGTAATGATTTCACAGTTCATGGGTTCAAGCCCTGTGTCGGGCTCTGTGCTGACCGCTCAGAGCCTGGAGCCTGGTTTGAATTCTGTCTGTCTGTCTCTCTCTCTCTTCCTGTCTCTCTCTCTCTTTCTCTGCTCCTCCCCTGATCACACTGTCTCTGTCTCTCAAAAATAAATAAATGTTAAAAATAAATAAATAAATAATTTTTAAAAAAGGAAATAAGACACAAGAGATGAACAAATGGAGATTATAAAGTCAATTTTATTACTGTTAAAAGTGACTGCAGACTGTGACTTCAGAACCGTGTTCCAAAGGGCTTGCTAACACTCTGCTGGATTGAACAGCTTTTCCCACCCAGACTCTGATATGAATGGGTTCCAGCACTTCTCATGCCAGAGCCTGGCCAGGCACCCCACCACCCAGGGCAGAGCAGGCCCAAATTCAACCTGTCTTCAGGCTGGCAGGTCCCTAGGAGAATAGATCCCAGCAGGACCTGAGGGACCCTGCTCTGTCCTCTTCCCAAAGCCACCAAGTAGAGAATCCACTCCTTCCCTGGGGCTGGGAAAGAGAGGGACAGAGGCAGAGGTGTCACCCTAGTGACACCTAAGTGTTTCTTAATGGTTTCTTAATGGTTGCCACTGAGGTCGGGCAGGACAGTTCTTGGGTAAACTGTCCTATAAACTGTAATATCATTAATACCCTTGAGTTGTGGGTTATTTAATCACCAACATAATGCCCATGTTTGTCCAAATGCACTTCTTTACCCCTCAGGGTTGAGAACCTTGTCTGAGAGGAGGCTCCTCTATGGAAGCAGGGAGGCTCTGTGTGTGTTTGGGGAGAAGAGAGGGAGAAAATGGGAGAGGAAGTTCCTTGCTAACATTAATGACTTTGTTATTATTAACTTTATCTTAGCGGTAAATTTTTTTTAAATCATTTTTTTCTTTTATCTAATAATTAATGTATTTTTAAAGCAATTTGCATCCAAGTTAGTTAGCATATGGTGCAACAATGATTTCAGGAGTAGATTCCTTAAGCCCCTCACCCATTTAGCCCAGCTCCCCTCCAACAACCCCTCCAGCAACCCTCTGTTCTCTATACTTAAGAGTCTCTTATGGTTTGTCTCTCTTCCTGTTTTTATATTATTTTTGCTTCCCTTCCCTTATGTTCATCTGTTTTGTATCTTAAAGTCCTCATATGCATCATGCCCTCTAGTTCCATCCAAGTAGTTGCATGCAAATGGCAAGATTTCATTCTTTTTGATTGCTGAGTAATACTCCATTGTATATATATATATATCACATCTTCTTCATTCATCCATTAATGAACATTTGGGCTCTCTCCATACTTTGGCTATTGTCGATAGCACTGCTATAAACATTGGAGTGCATGTGTCCCTTCGAAACAGCATACCTGTATCCCTTGGATAAATACCTACTAGTACAACTGCTAGGACATAATGTAGTTCTATTTTTAATTCTTTGAGGAAGCTCCTTACTATTTTCCAGAGTGGCTCCTTCAGTTTGCATTCCCACCAGCAGTGCAAAAGAAATCCTCTCTCTCGGCAAACCATCAGAGACTCTTGAATGCTGACAAAAACTGAGGACTGATGGATGTTGGGGAACGAGGGATGGGCATGGAGGAAGGCACTTGTGGGGGTGAGCACTGGGTGTTATGTGGAAACTAATTTGACAATAAACTATTTGTAAAAAAAAAAAAAACAATAAAAAAAAAAAAAGAAATCCTCTCTCTCTACATCCTCACCAACATCTGTCGTTGCCTGAGTTGTTAATGTTAGTCATTCTGACAGGTGTGAAGTGGTATCTCACTGTGCTTTTGATTTGTATTTCCCTGAGGATGAGTGACATTGAGCAATTTTTCATGTGTCTAGTGGCCATCTGGGTATCTTCTTTGGAGAAGTGTCTTTTCATGTCTTTTGCCCACTTCTCCAGATTATTTGTTTTTTGGGTGTTGAGTTTGATAAGTTTTGTATAGATTTTGGATACTAACCCTTTATCTGATATGTCATTTGCATATGTCTTCTTCCATTCCATTGGTTGCCTTTAGTTTTGCTGATTGTTTCCTTAGCTGTGCAGAAGAATTTTTTTCTCGATGAGTCCCAGTAGTTCATTTTTGCTTTTGTTTCCCTTGTCTCCGGAGATGTGTTGAGTAAAAAATTGCTGTGGCCATGGTCAAAGGGGTTTTTGCCTGCTCTCTCCTCTAGGATTTTTATGGCTTCCTGTCTTATGTTTAGGCCTTTCATCCATTTTGAGTTTATTTTTGTGTGTGGTGTAAGAAAGTAGTCTAGGTTCATTTTTCTGCATGTTGTCAAAGCTTACGTTTTGGTTAATGTCTCCCTCCTCACCTCATCTGCTTTAGTATTCAGTCAGTCCATTCAATATTTAATTTTGGCTATCTTGGTCAGATTCTTTTATTCTGATTATTTCTTTTTCATATCAACCTAAATTATTTTATAGGTATAAAATATTCTCAAATAATTTCAATGATACTAATTAGTTCTTATTTAAAAATCGATTCTGTGTTCCTTGGATTTTTTTCTCTTTTCTCAGGTCAGTTATTTATTCATCTTTATCCTTCTCTTCACTGTTTTTGGTTTTCCTTAATGAACTGGTCCAGCTGGTCTAAATACAATTTGTGGCAGTTTGGATTTTTCAAAGATGGCAGTTTGGATATTTCAAAGATACTCTTCTTTTTAAAGAAAAAAATTTTTTGACATTTATTTATTTATTTACTTATTTATTTTTAATTTTTTTTTTTTATTTATTTCTAGGAGACAGAGAGACAGCGTGAACAGGGGAGGGTCAGAGAGAGTGGGAGTCACAGACTGAAACAGGCTCCAGGCTCTGAGCTGGCAGTCAGCAGAGAGCCTGACGCGGGGCCTGAACCCACGAACCGCGAGATCATGACCTAAGCGAAAGTGGACGCTTAACCGACTAAGCCACCCAGGCGCCCCAGACATTTATTTATTTTTGAGAGACAGAGTGAGACAGAGCACAAGCAGGGGAGGGGCAGAGAGAGAAAGAGACACAGAATCTGAAGCAGGCTCCAGGCTCTGAGCTGTGAGCACAGAGCCTGATGCAGGGCTTGAACTCAGGTCCCTGAGATCATGACCTGAGCTGAAGTCGGACACTTAACTGACTGAGCCACCCAGGTGTCCCTCAAAAATATTCTTCTTATAACATGAGCTGACATGGTTCCATCAAGAGGTGGGAACTGTGTTACCTCCCCTTCAGTTGGGGAGGGTCTGTCTATAGTAGAAGTGAATTTACGAAGCTAAGTCATAAAGGCAATACAGTTTCCATCTGGCTATCTCTCAGGACGTGCCTCTTTGGAGCCCTCAGCTGCCATATAATAAGCCTAGCTGTCCTGAAGCCACCACACTGGAGGGACCATCTAGAGAAACCACACGCAGATAGAGATGCCCAGGGAGACCTTGAGGGTTGAGCCCCTGCCTTTGAATTATTCCATTGCTGGGATCTCTGGGTGGCTTGGTTGGTTGAGTGGCCTACTTCGGCCCAGGTCATGATCTCATAGTTGATGAGTTCAAGCCCTGCTTTGGGCTCTGTGCTGACAGCTCAGAGCCTAGACCTGGCTTCAGATTCTGTGTCTCCCTTTCTCTCTGCCCCTCCCCAACTCATGCTTGCTCGCTCTGTCTCTCTTTCTTTCTCTCTCTCTCTCAAAATAAACATTAAAAAAAAGAATTACTCCAGTGCTGAGAGGAGCAGACACAAGCTGTCTCTGCTGAATTCTGACTAAACTGCAGATCTGCAAGCCAAATAAATAGTTATTGTTTCAAGTTTTTGATAGTTTGTAACAACTGATAGGTAACCAGAACACTGCTCTTTATTCCAGTCATGGCGCCCAAACTGCCATTCCCTACAGACTCCCACTCTGAGGCTTCTTTCTCCTTGGGAAGAATTGTTCTTTATTCAAATGCTTTCCCTTCAGTCTTTTCTCCATCCACCAAATTCCATTTCCCTTCTAGCTTTTAGAATTTTCCCCAAAGTTTAGCTCTGTTCTTGGCTCCCTTATTTTGTTTTCCTTCAGGAGCGCCTGGGTGACTTAGTCGGTTAAGCATCCGACTTCAGCTCAGGTCATGATCTCACCGTTCATGGGTTCGAGCCTTGCATCGGGCTCTGTGCTGACAGCTAGCTCAGAGCCTGGAGCCTGCTTCAGATTCTGTATCTCCCTCTCTCTCTGCCCTCCCCTGCTCATGCTGTCTCTCTCTCACACAGAAATAAGTTTTAAAAAAACATTTAAAAAATTCTCTAAAAAAATATTTTGTTTTCCTTCATAGTTATATTCTCAGTGGTATAAAAAAAATCTTTTTTGCCTTTTCTATAGGCCTTGGAAGACCAAATCCTGTGCTCATTTGACCAGAATGCTTTAAAAAGTAACACACACACACACACACACACACACACACACACACACACGTTTTCAAAATGGAAGAAAAAATCTGAACAGAAGAAGGGAATGAAATAGTGTAAGGAAGAGACTTTCTGGTCAATCACAAGTAATGAATTTTGAAGTTCCTGGCTGAGAATTGAGATAAAGAAACAATCAACATGATGAAGAGCAAAGTTCGGGTATGAAAAGTCTCCTTTTCTTTTAGCAAATTTTAAGTCAATAGTGCATTACTGTGGTACAATGTTGTACTATAGGTCTCTAGAGTTTATTCATCTTACTTACCTGAAACTTAATGACTATTGATACATAAGTCCCCATTTCCTCATCCCCCATCCCCTGGTAATCACTATTCCCATCTCTGATGTTCTGAATTTGACTTGTTTTAGATGCCTCACATAAGTGGGATCGTGTAGTGCTTGTGTGTCTGTGACTGGTTATTTCACTTAGTGTAATGTCCTCCAGCTTCATCCAATGCTGTCACCTATGGGAAGGATTCCCTTCTCTTTAATGGTGGAATAGGGGGCATCTGGCTGGCTTGGTTTGAAGAGCATGCGACTCAATCTCAGGGTTGTGAGTTAGAGATCCATGTTGGGTATTGAGATTACTTAAATAAATAAATAAATTTACCATAAATAAAATAAAAGCTGAACAGCATTCCATTTATGCATACACCACACGCCCCCAGTCAGTGGGAGAACAGCTAGAAAAGTCAAGAGGCCTCCAAGAACCTTTGAAAGACTGCCTTGTTCTTAGCTCTTGCTGAGGAAAATATTCCTGTAAGAGGCTTTCTTCCAAGAGTTGTCATATAACTTGAAAAATTAACTCACATCTCAAGCCATGTCTCATCAGATCAGAAATGGTGCCAAAATCGTCAGAACATAAGCAACTCAACCCTCTGAGGCTGTGTAGGGCATGAAACTGTCCAGAAGAGGCATTCTACTTTGTGTGGTGACAGGCTGACAAATTATAACCTCTTTTGTAGGAAATATATGTCTTAAATGCATAAACGTAAGGATGGGTACTTGAATCAGGCTATCTCCTGCACCTCAAGTCTCCATGAACATCAATCTAGGGAGCATGAGGTAGAGAGATTATACTGGGGAAATGTACTTCTAGTTTCATTGTATCCTTGCGCTAACCTCCAGTCTCATAATAAATCTCTGGGCATATTTGCCACAGATGACTTAAAGAAACAGACTAATAGAATGAGACATAACCCAAGTCAAAGTTTATAATTTACTTCTCTGTTCAGTATTAGGGCTTTGGAAAGGGCAACACATCTGCCATTGCTTTGCAAAACACCAAGTGATTTATGAATGGAGCTGAAGTGCTTGCTAGCGACCAACTGGTGTTTGTTTCTGTCTGACAATCTGCATCAAGATCTACCCGTTGAGAGGACATTTTGTTTAAAATACAAAAATCTGTCCCACTCAATACCTAATTAATTAGAAACTCTAGGGGTGTGGCAGGAAATCCCTGGAAATCTGCATCTGAAGTTTCCTCAGGTGCTCCTTATGCACACTGAAGTTTTAGAACCCCTGTAATACATGTAGTGTGTGTGTGTGTGTGTGTGTGTGTGTGTGTGTGTGTGTGTGTGTACGGCACATGCACAATCTGTGTGTCAAGGGTTTTTGTGGTGGGGCCAATGATATTGCCTAGAAAGGAGAGTGAAATCAGCAAATTCTTGCTGAGTCTACACAGAGGCAACCCTTTTAAGGAGGGATTATCTCATGGGAGGATGTTGGTAAGAACTGGCTTCAAATATTATAGTGTACTAAAGGGCCCATTAGGTCAAGGTTGGCATCAAGGAAAAGAACAGACATGATTCCCTTTCTTTAAAGGACTCACTGTCTATGGTGTGAAATTGACAGGCAAGAATGCACTCCCATGGCAAGCAGCCCCACTTGACAGACAAGTCATGAGCAAGCCATTTAGCTATATGTACAGGTATGGCTACATGAGGAGTCAACACAATGAAATACTTTTGTAATGGTTGGTTAGTAGCTGTTGCTTAATCCCCCTTCCCCTCAAGTGTTCCCTCCACCTGACCCCTCTCACTTGGCTCCCTCCCCTCCCACCCCCCACCTCCCCACCTGTGTCCATGATCTAGTGATCAAAGGCTAATGCCAACCATGGTGGGGGTTCTAGAATCCTACAGTGGCATTACAGCTAGCTTGTCTTCTGATTGGTTGGTGCCCGTGTAACACAATTTAATATCTTAGGTCACAACTGTAGCAGGTGACTCGTTTCTGACAATAATATCAAATGGTAGTTTGGAACATTAGCATACTGGGTAAAGTCTGGACTGAGAATTCAGGAAGCTTCCTATTGGCATTCCAGCAGACCTCCTTCAACTCTGAGGTCCCTTATGGAATCCTGACATGCCACAGTAGAGACAATACCACAAGAGAGATGCCAGACTCACTTTCTAAATTCATTTTTAGAGTGAGAGCGAGACAGAGAGAGAAAGAAAGAGCTCAAGTGAGCAGTGGAGGGAGGCAAAGGGAGAGAATCTTAAGCATGCTCCACACCCAATGACCCTTCGGGATCATGACCTAAGTCAAAATCAAAAGTGGGACACTCAACCACTGAGCCACCCAGGCACCCCCAGACCCCTTTTTAATCTTGATATGTAAGGCTGGGAGCTGGTCCTAATTCAATTTCTAAAATGAAGACATAAAATCACTACTAACCTGAGGATTATGAGGCAACTCAGATTGGTTAAATAAGCATAAGGAATTACTGTTTTTATTAAATTACTATGTATGCCATGGATGGGATATTGTGTTACTGAAAACAGATCAGGAATTGTGGTTTTCCTGGCCTACTGGAAATTCAGATCACTAGAAAGGACACTCCAAGAGAGTCTTCATTTTTTCTGTTTTATTCCCTGATATCTCATTGCCCATAATAATGTCTGAAACATAGCAAGTGCTCAATAAATGTTTGCTGAGTGAAACTACAATTTCAAAGCATCCTTAATTTGTTGTTTCGTTTCAGCAGAAGCAAGAAGAAATTAGCAGGAGATATCAAATCTATCTTCTACCTGGAATCAGTAGCTTCCAGAATCCCTCTCTACCCCTTGTAACAATGGTAACCTCCTTTGGAACTTAAAAATCAGTGGTTTTAATTTGCAACCTCTGCTTGAAATCAACTGCAATTTACTATTTCATGAAAGAAGGGTACACTAAAAATAGGACCAAAAAAAAAGTGTGTTCACATTATTCTAGGTTGGTATCTGAGCTCTGTGAGAGAGGCTTCCATTAAAGGCTCACGAGGTGGTGGGCTCTGAGCAGACCTCACCCAGACCCAGAAGCTGATCTCAAGTAACCAGAGGGATTTGGGAGAGGGGAGAGCTTTCAGCCTTGATCTTCTGTTGTCAGAGTTTTTTTCCTGAGATTTTGCTTGTTTTGCATTTTTCGTTTGCTTCTCTGAGCTTCATTCAACAGTCCCTTAAACATTCATTCCCAGCTGTGTATTTTTATCCCCTTTTCTTCCTGAACCCACAGCAACCAAACCCTCCAGGCAAAATACCCAGAATGAACTGTCAGGTCATTTAAATTTGCTGGATTTTAGTTGCATCAGGATGATCACATTGAATTAAACAAACAAAAAATGCCTCTTTTAATGGTGGTCCACCTGAACATTAACTAGTAATGCTAATCATTATATTAATAGTTGTAATTTCTTGAGGACCTATTATGTGCCAGCCCCGTATTTCACATACACGAGTTAACATTTGTGCTGATAATAACAGGGAAACTGAGATTTAGAGAGATTGATTGTCTTGCTCAGTGGAAGGAGGCAGAGTCATAAAACCCGCTATAAAAGTGCATAATAGGTTCAGTGCAAAAAAGTCAAGTTCCATGAAAGCATGTTATATAATAGAAAATATACATTAGCCCATATATATGTACCCACATAATAGGTATTTGTAAACACATGTGGAAAATATGCAGAAAGCTGAGTGATCTCAGGTAAGTTACCTCCCTTCTCTAAGCCTTGGTTTTTACATCTGTAAGCAAGAGTACCGAAAGTATTCATGACGTAGAAAGGATATGAGGATTCAGTCAGTCTAGGTGAAGCGTTTAGCACGGGGCCTGACAACAGAAATGAGTTCTTGGTCCATTTTTTGCTATTATGATTATTATTATTGATACTACTACTACTATTACTAAAGAAAACTAACCAAACTGTCAAGAGCAATTACTTCTAGGAAGTGAAGCTGGGTGGGGGTGGGGGGGGGTGATGAGGAAAGGGATGGTGATTATATTTCCCACATCTGAGTTGTTGGAAGTATTTTACAGCAATCAGACATTACTTCGGATATATATTATGTAAATTATTTTATTAAAAATACCTCTCACGCCAAAATTTATTTTCCCTACTGCCTTTATCTCTCCCTACAAGCAACAACTAAAATAATAATGAACTTTTAAAAAAATAGATATTAAGGGGCGCCTGGGTGGCTTAGTCGGTTGAGCGTCCGACTTTCACTTAGGTCATGATCTCGCGGTTCGCGGGTTCGGGCCCCGCGTCGGGCTCTGTGCTGACTGCCAGCTCAGAGCCTGGAGCCTGTTTCAGTCTGTGACTCCCTCTCTCTCTGACCCTCCCCTGCTCACGCTGTCTCTCTCTCTCTCCTAGAAATAAATTAAAAAAAAAAAAAAAACATTAAAAAAAATAGATATTAAATGTACTTCAGTGCTTCTGTTCCATAGCATATTTTTGGCCCCAGAGCAGTGTGTAGAACCCGGTATTATTAACAAAGTTTTCTTTGGATGCCCTGATTCAGTTCTCCCCGGAACATGCGCAGAGCAGACCACCTGCCGAGGCCTGGTCAACGCCTGGGGTGTTTTGGACGGACGTGCCTACGCTGAAAGGTCGCAGGCCGCCTTTGAACTTGGCTTGGCAGCGGATGAAAACGTTTCGCTGCCTCCCAGCCGCTCCCGCTGCGCGTCAGAGCGTCGCTTCTGCTCCTCGCGGCCAGGAGGAGCCCCTGCAGTGCGCGCTGCCGCCGCCAGCTGGAGCTAAAGGCTGCGGCGCCGGCGCCGGGGCCGTGGGAAGCCTCGCGGCGGGGGCGCATCCCTTCCGCCCGCTCGCCGCGGCGCCGGCCAACCTGCGGAAATGAGAGGCCTCCCTTCCGACGCTAGGCAGAAGTTCACGTATACCTCATGTTTCTACCCTCGTCTCTTTATTTCATTATCAAAGGTTGATTTCGGGGTTTAATAAAACCAAACTGAAACACTGTCAAGGGGAGAGAGATCACAATGTTGAGATGAATGTAAACTGGCGGTTACTTCATTCGTTGGGAACCGCTTACAGACCTCCCTACCAGATGTCAGACCTGGAGCTAGACGCTGGGGATGCCAGGCTGATGAGACAATCCCTGCGCAAGTCAGGGGTAAAAAAGGTGGTTACAAGCAAACCATTTTGTTCTGCTTCTGGCTGAAGTGCTAACATTTAAATAAACATCTTTTAAGGTTTATTTTTATTTTTGCGGGGTGGGGGGAAGGGGTCGAGAGAGAGAGAGAGGGAGACACAGAATCTGAAGCAGGCTCAAGTTCCTCACTGTCAGTATAGAGCCAGACACGGGGCTGGAATACACTGACTGTGAGATCATGACATGAGCCAAAGTCAGACCCTTAACCCACTGAGCCACTTGGGCACCCATGAAGTGCCAAAAATTTAGATGTCACAAGTCAGCGTGATGCGTGAGATCACCTCACAGGACTTGTAAAAGGGATGGCTTAAAGATGCTGAGCCTTTCACCCCAAAGAGGGTAAGTAAAAGGGCCCAAAGAGGGAAACTAAAGGAAAAGACAGTGTTCGGAGAAAAAGGTTCTGAGTGTGGCTCTTCCTCCACCCTCACCCCCTGTGAGGGAGTTTGTGGGGGGTACCTACTCCTCATCTTAAAGCTAGGGAAAGGGGTTTTAAATGAACCCCTTTGAGAAGCTGGGGGAGGCAGTGGACTCCTGTCTCTGTTATCTAAGTTTCATCCATGGATGCTTCCTCATGGTATGAGGAGACCTCAGCAGAATGTAGACTCTTGGCTACTCCGATTCTAAAGGAAGGAATCCTCAAGCCATCGGCTGCAATAGAGATGCGTTGGCCCCAAACCAGTGAATTGGTGAGATACTGTCAGTGTTCCCTGAGAGTAAGTCGGCATGGAACACCAGCCACACCCAGAAAGTGCCAGCATCTATCATAGCAATGATGGTTGAGTCAATACTTTCTGGCTCACATACCCCTCTCTCCACCTCCATTAGATCTGATACTTCATGGGTTGGGAGGCCATGTGGCCCAGTTTGACCAGGACAGTTCTGATTTACATCTGAAGTCCTGGTATAATTATCAACAGCACCCTCTTTCATTTTTAAAAGTGTCTCATCTTGGATGATAAATTACATATTCATCCTACTGATGGAAGAATAGTGATAGCCACTTAGGCAGGTGTTACAGATTGAATTGTGTCTTCCCGGTAAAATGATGTTAACACTCTAATCTTCAATGCCTCATAATATAACCATATTTGGAAATAAGATATTTATAGAAGTAATCAAGTTAAAATGCAGTCATTAGGGTAAGGTCCTTATAAAAAGAGAGAATTTGAACACAGAGACAGACACACAAACAGACATCTTCTTCATCTCGTGAAGATGAAGAAAAGATGGAGTGATGCATCTACCAGCCACGCAACACCAAAGACAGCCAGCAACTCCCCAGAAGCTAGGGGAGAGACCTGGAACAGATCTCTGTCACAGTCCTCAGAAGGAACCAGCCTGCCGACCCCTAGATCTCAGGCAGAATTCTAGCCTCGAGGCTGTGCAATTATACATTTCTTCTGTTTAAGCCACTCAGTCTGTGGTCCTTCATTTATGGCAGCTCTAGGAAGCAAATACATCAGGAAATAGAAGTAGCCAATCTTGCCCTATGCCCCTTTTTGGAGGTCTAGTCTGCACCTGGCTCAGACTGAAATAATTTTTTTTTTGGTCAGGTTCTTAAGACTTGACATATTGGAGTATGTGCGGTGATTTAAGGGGACAGCAGGGTGTTTTTGTTACATAAGAGTGACAGGGGCAGGGGAAGAAAGGCATACCAAGGGGACACTGGGTGCTATAGTAAAAGGGATACTGCCGGAGGCTGACTTCAGCCAGGTCCAGGGGTCCCTGAAGGATGGACAGTGTCAGCGAGAGAGAGAGTGAGAGTGCCCCAAGATTCTTTCTGATCACCAGGCAGGCATCTCTGTCCTGTCAGGTTTGGTGTCTTTATTTAAAGGTCCAATGACAACATGAGATCAGAAAAATTAATTTTTACAATGGAAAGTTCTTTGTGATAAGATACTTTGAAAAGTGCACAAGAACAGGTTTTTCGGAATTATTCTTGCAGAATTACCCCATTCATAGTGAGGTTGAGTAAATCTTACAACTAAGGAAATAACAGGATGTTCTTGGTGAAAAACAGAATGACATACACATTTGTTCTAAGTTAATAATGCTGGGATTAGGACATAGGTTAAGTTGTGTATACATAGGCCAGGAGTCTTCTGTCTGGCTCACAAGAAGACGAATGTTTTTTAACTGGTTGTTTGTGGAAACCTTTTTGACTTGATGCTGAATGTGTAAACACCATGGAGGCCCTAAATGTGTCGGCCTTTGTTTTGGGGTTATGTTTTAGCTACTCTTTATCTATCCTCATCCCAGCTGCCAGTGTAAGGGAGGGTGTTTGCGGAAAGTAGGCCTTAGGCAAGGGACTGCCATATATCGCCAGTTAGAAAAGGTGTAAGTATTAACTTAAGTTCTGCCCTTATCTATTCCTTAACTCTAAATTATGCTCTTTGTCTTGGGGCCAGGCTCAATTGTAACTCCTATGTTCTTAACCCTCTTTATGATCTAAGCCTTGAACTGCAAGGCCCATAGGAAGAGCCTTTTGACAATCATCCACAGAGCTTTCATCTAAAATCTCTTTTGAAAAGGCGGGAATACGCTTTTCCTTATGAGGTATCTGTGTGGGGAATATTGGTCTGATTTGGAATATTGTGAGGCCTGGTCAAGACCAGCAGGCTCATTTCCGACATAAGCCAGTAGTAGGAAAAGGAGATACCAGTTTTCATTTCTCATGGCAGGAGCTGTGCAAACACTGTCATTTCCTCGCTGCGATTGTCATCCAGTGAGGCCGGTGCAGCTCCCAACAAGGTACATTGTCTGCAGAGAAGGTAAACACAATAATAAACCAATAGCAGTTGATCTACTTTTTATTATCCCTGTGCTGGCAATCTTGGACAAAGTCAGGGATAAAACACTCCTCCTGCATGGGAGATGGGGGACCACTCCCACCCCTTGGTATATGCCATTGCCCTAGAGTGGGTTTAAAGGACAAGACAGTAAGAAATAGGGAAAACAAAACAAAACTATTGTTGAATCCAGTGGTTTTCAACTGGAGGCAATTTTTGCCACCCAGGGATATCTGGCAATGTCTGGACACACTTTCGGTTGTCACAATTGGGGGTCAATGTGTACTATAGATACCTAGTGGATGGAGGCCAGGGATGGTGCTAAAGCGTCTACACTGCACAGGATGGCTGCCCACAACACAGAATTACCCGGTCCCAAATGCCAGGAGTGCTTAGGCTGAGAAACCCTGGCCTTGACGTAAGTGCTCCGGAAGTCCTTGTGAGCAGTCCAGCAAGGACTCCCAGGGCGTGCTGTTACAGAATGTGAGCTCTTAGAAGGAGGGGACTATGTCACTCATTTCCTGGGTAGCATGTCTGTCGCAGCAACACCCAGAAAGGAAAGCCCACGTTAGGCACTGAAATCTCGGATGTGAGAAGTAAAAATGTTGGCATTTAATGATCACTTTGTATGGGCAGAGGACTGTGCTAAGAGATTTTTATTATATTAATGCATTTGACTGTCATGACAACCCTCAGGGGTAGATACTATTTTTGCCATTTTAGGCTCAGGGATAAGTAATTTGTCAAAAGTCAGAAGTGAGAGAATTAGGATGCAAACACATACCTGCTTGACTCCAAAATGCATAATTTTACCCAAGAAATCATAATACTGACTATAATCAAATCCACCAAAAAAGTAGTTATGACCCGGATAACAAATTTACATTCTTTTTCCTTAGCCAAAATGCATCATCATATCTCATATCTTTTCTTACCCTAAAACACATTCTACATTCCTTGGGTACAGGGTTGCTTCCTTATTCTTTCTTTCTTTCTTTCTTTCTTTCTTTCTTTCTTTCTTTCTTGAGAGAAAGAGAGGAAAAAAAGAGAGTGGGAGAGGGACAGAGAGAGAAAAGGGGGGAGAGAGAGAATCCCAAGCAGGCTCCATGCTGTCAGTGCAGAACCCAAAGTGGAGCTCAAACTCACAAACCATGAGATCATAACCCCCGCTGAAATCAAGAGTCAGATCTTTAGGGGCGCCTGGGTGGCTTAGTCAGTTAAGCGTCCGACTTTCGCTTAGGTCATGATCTCGCGGTTCGTGGGTTTGAGCTCCGCGTTGGGCTCTGTGCTGACTGCCAGCTCAGAGCCTGGAGTCTGTTTCAGTTTGTGACTCCCTCTCTCTCTGACCCTCCCCTGCTCATGCTGTCTCTATCTCCCAGAAATAAATAAAAATATTTTTTTAAAAAAGAGTCAGATCTTTAATAGACTGAGCCACCCAGACACACTTCTTCTTCCTTTATTATTTCTGATAGCTTTAATTATGTACCTTAATTAGAACTCTTAACCCTTAGAAACCTTACTTTCTTGTGAAAACGAGCGAATCCTTAACACCAATATTCTTTAGATTGGCAAATTTGGAGATACATTTTATAATTTCTCGAAGTGTATGCTTCTTTGTCATAGAAGCTCTTCACATGGCACAAGACATGTTTCCTAACCGAGTCAAATTTATCTTTAGTTTCTCTGTAATAAGACAAAATAGGCAAATCTATGCTTAGTGATTCATGTTCTATTTGGAAATGACTTAGAAATTCAATGAATTGATATCATTCGACTTTGCAAAACTCAAATGCCGGAGGCCAGCTCCGGCTGGTCCAGGAGTCCCTGAAGGATGGACGGTGTCAGCGAGAGAGAGAGTGAGAGAGTCCCGAGATCCTTTCTGATCACCAGGCAGGCATCTCCATCCTGTCAGTTTTGGTGTCTTTATTTAAAGGTTCAAGAACAACATGAGGTCAGAGAAAGGAATTTTTACAATGGGAAGCCTTTTGCGATAACAAGTTTTTGATATTCTGCAGAATTATCCCAGTCATAGTGAGGTTGAGTGAATTTACAACCAAGGAAATAACAGGATACTCTTAGTGAAAAACAGGATAATATCTAGGTTAAGGTGTATATAGATAAGCTAGGAATCATTCTGTCTTTTATCTAAAATCTCTTTTGTAAAAGCAGGAATATGCTTTTCCTTATGAGGTATCTGTGTTCAGAATATGGGTCTGATATGGCATATGAGGCCTGGTCAATACCAGCAGGCTCGTTTCCAACATGAGCCAGTAGTAGCAGAAGGAGATACCAGTTTTTGTTTCTCATGGCAGGAGCTGCTCAAACACTGCCGTTTCCTTGCTGTGACTGCCATCCAGAGAGGCCGGTGCAGCTCCCAGCATATCCCCCTTTTTTATTATATATTTTTAAAAGACTGGAAAGAGACAAAGGACAATTAACGTGGCTCTAAGGATATTACCAATATTTATTTTTTTAAAAAAAGGAAGCTACGATTACTAGAAAAATTATGCAATCCATCTAGAAAAGACACTGCTATCTGGGAAGGAAAAACAAAGGAAGTATCAAGGAGAACAGGACCTGCCGCGACAGACGTCTGTACCCATAATCACAAAGGGAGAGGTTCCTACAGTAATTTCTTTCACAGGGTGCAATCATCATACCAGGGCCAGAATAAGGGGACAGTTACTTCCGATATCGATTAACAAGGTACCTTGGGGGTCAGTGCTCAAGCAGAAATAATTGAGTGGGGGTGGATATCGGTCACCATCTGAAGGCAAGAGACTGTGCAAACTTGCCTTAACCTCACAAGGAATATTCTCAACTTATGAATTCGGAAGGGCTCCCACCATCTCTCCCCCTTTCTTATTTTGTAAATGAAGGTTGTGCAGCTCAACGTTTTCTCTGTGAACGCCTCGATTAGTTATTTTGAAGAAACAGGGAACAAGGCACAACATGAGCACTGACACTCCAGCCACCATGCCAATATTTGTCAGGAGTAAATTTAGTCCCTGAGCGCTAATGAAATTTTGTAGTCCTTGTAAAATGGAGGTTGCAACCTGTGAAGGAGAGACAAAGGTAGAGGATGCATTAATAGCCTGAATCAGTTCATGAAGGGTTTGGACATCAATGCTAAAATTAGAATGATTCCAAATACCAGGTAGGTGATTTTGGATATTCTCCCAAGTGTGAGTGGTATCATTATGTTGGAGGGGAGTAACACAGATCCAACTATACTCCTTGTTACATCGAAGAGCCAAACGAGATTTTAGAAAACTTAATTCATTTCCGATTAACAGTACTGCCTCTTCTAAGGCATTAAGCTTAATATCCAATTTCCTGTCAATTATTTCTTGAGTGGCCAATGCAAAAGAGACATTTCTAGTTAATTGGTCAACGTGTTGGGCTGTATGTATATCCTGGACAAGGGAGACAGTGGAAGCAGCCACAGACCCTATGATGGCAATCAGTGCGGTAATGCCCAATATTAGAGCTCCAATGAATCGCTTTGGGCGTATGAGAGCATAATTGATCTCTTGTAAGACCTGCAATCCATAATCATCATACCAAGGGATATTTAGTTCTACAGGGAGCATAACGTAAGGAGGTTGTCTTAATATCATTAAAAACTTAATTCCATTATCAGAAGAAATGCAGTTAGTTAGAACACATCCTGTACATGTAATGTAATAGCTTTGATCCTTTTTTGATTCAATAGCAAACTTTCCATGGGTCATGCTAGAATACAGGAGGGCATATGGCGCTTGAACACAGGCAGTGACAGCATAATATGTGGGGCCATATGGGCGAGTCAATATAATGTGACGCATTGCAGCCACGAGCTGCCAAATCTCAGTTTGCTTAAAGAGATTGCCATCAATAGTCGTTGTTAGCATAGGAGGGACCCATCCATTAGTATGCCATCTGTTAACTGATAAGGGCTTAGGTATAAGGGTATCTGACCAAGAGTATTTGGGCAAGCTCTTGAGTGAATGCCTATAGTCAGCAGAGGGCATGGGATTAGACCAATCATTTATTATTTGTTTTGTGTGTGTCAAATAGTAACTTATTCGCATAGGATACATACAAGACCACCAACGAGGATAACCCTTGTTAACATCAATGAGTGTCCAGACATTGTCATTTGAATTATTGTTAGGATGAGTCTGGAAAGGAGGTGGCTTTGCCGCGACTGAATTTTTTAGGAATAGACTGTTTATCATCAGTAACAGGGTCTCTACTCCCCGGAGTCAACATAAATATAGACCAAAATTCCCGCCTTCCTTTAACTTCAGTTGGAGAATCAGTCAGTAGGCCTTTATGGGAGACGGGAAGGCATCCCTTAAGACTCTGACCATAAGAAAAACATACGGGAGGGGAACTGGATTTTCCAACATAGGAGAAATCAGGATTGATTTGAGGCCTCAGGAACTCATCTGAGCTGCCACCGAGTAGATCTGGATTGTTAGTGAAAACAGAAATAGGCTCATTATCCCAAGTTACAGGCCTTAACATAGGAGGGTTTGGGATATAAGTCCAATATTGTTGTTTAAGGGCATAACCCGAACTGGCCTAAGGAGACAATAATGCAAGAAGGGCTACAAACAGCGTAGCTGGAGTAACCGAGTTTTCCTGAGTTTCAACAAGGGTAATAGCCTCATCTGTCAGGGTTTTTAATTGTCCCCAAGTAGGACAAGTGGAGATCCGCATAGATGGGGCTAGTTGGCGGCGGCGACGGGGTCGTTCCTCCTGCAAGGAGAGTTCACTCATGGTCTCAGTGAGTGTTGTTATCCTGCGAGGACCCATAGGAGGCAGGGGGTTGAGGATATGATGGTTTCTCTGCATTCTTCCTGGGTTCCGAGGCCGAGGTTGAGGTTGATATGGTGGGGGAGGCGCTGGAGTCAAGGGAGGAGTCGGAAGGCTCCACATAGCATCGCACTAAACGATCTGGATTCCACAAGGGGGAGTCTGTGTCCTGTGGATAGACACAAACACACCCTCGTCCCCAAGTTAGTACAGCATCGGGTCCTTTCCATTGGCCAGAGAGTAAACCTTTCCATCTCACCAAGGTCTTAGGTTTATCTAGAGTTGGATTCCAATGTTTACACATATTGGTACAATTGGTAAGATCCATATTTAGGTTATTAATGACAAAAAGAGCATGAGAGAGAATGTGATGTGGAGAGCTGTACTTAAACTCTCCTTGTAATTTATACATTTGAACCTTTAGGGTTTGATGTGCTCTCTCAACAATTCCTTGCCCTTGGGGATTGTAAGGAATTCCTGTGGTATGAGAAATCTTGAAAGTTTGAGTAAACCTCTTGAAGGTGGCAGAAGTGTAAGCTGGTGCATTGTCAGTTTTGATAGTTTTTGGAAGGCCCAAATAGGAAAAACTAAAGAAAAGATGTTGAACTACATCTTTGTAAGCTTTGCCTGTATGGGCAAAAGCGACGATGACATGAGAGAATGTATCAACACATACATGAACATAAAGTTTTCCAAAGATGGTACGTGGGTAACATCCATTTGCCATAAATCATTGGGTCTTAAACCTCTTGGGTTGACCCTAGAGGGTGGGGCTGGAAAGTGAGTAGGACATTGCTTACAGGAGCGGACTACTTCTCGAGCAGCTTCCCTAGATATATTAAATTGAAGCCTGAGTGCAGAGGCATTTTGATGGTGTAGTTTATTGGATAAGCGGGCTTCTTCTAATGCTGAAAAAATAGCAACCTTAGTAAGTGAATCTGCCTGATGACTTAAGGGGCCTGGCAAATTACTATGAGCTCTAATATGCCCAATGAAAAAAGGCTCGGTACGAAGGTGTATGAGTGTTTGAAGTTCCTTAAGCAGAGGAAGAATTGTGGATCGAAATTTGGGAAGAGAGACTGTTTCAATGTGGGGAAACAACGCTGATATATAACGTGAATCAATATACAAGTTAAAGGGAACCTTAGTCAAATGGGAAAAAGCATAAATGACTGCCATTAATTCAGCTCGTTGAGCAGGAGTTTCTTTGGTGACTTGCACATGGGAATGACCATCAATAATAGTAACAGCTTTCCCGTTATAGGAACCATCTGAAAAACCATACCGGCTGGCTGAGGTAAAGGTTCATATCTAGTGTTGTTTGGGAATATAAAGGATGAACCTTAAGAAAATGAAGAATTGGATTATTAGGGAGGTGAAACCCAATTTCTCCCATAAATCCCTCTATAGCAATTTGCCAATCCTCACTGTTTTGTAATAAGTTGTTTAATTGGTCTCTAGTGCAAGGAACAATCACAAGGGCCACATCTTGACCAAACAATTCTTTACTTCACTTATGTCCCTTGGTCATAAAGGTGGCCACTAAGGCAGGGTATGACATAACACTTTTTGGAGCAGCTGGGAGATGAATCCATTCTAAGGGCCCATCCTGCCAAAGACATCCTGTAGGGGAGTGTTTGGTGGGTAGAAGAATTAAGGACCAAGGGTTTTGATAATCCACCCAAGATAAGGTTTGATTATTTATGGCCTCTTCGACTTTATGCAGGGCCTGTTCAGCTTCCTTGGTGAGACTCCGCAATGATTTTGGATCGGGATCTCCTTGAAGGATGTTAAAAAGTGGCCTTAAATCTGAAGTGGTAAGTTTTAAATAGGGCCGAATCCAATTAATGTCCCCTAAGGGTTTTTGAAAATCACTGAAGGTAACCAAATGGTCTTTTCTTAGCTATAAAGGTTGATGGGTCACTGAGTGTTAGGCACACTGCCCAGGTAATTAAAGGGCGGTTCCACTTGAATCTTATCTGGAGCTATTGTTAGACTCAATTGCTGTAAGGAAGCTACAGTTTTTATTAGGATTTCTTGCAATATAATTCAATCAGTGTGAGCCAGAAGTATGTCATCCATATAATGAATAAGGTAGAGGCTGTTGAAAGCCTGTCTGATTGGTTCCAGGGCCAGATTTACATATTTTTGGCAGTGTGTAGGGCTGTTTTTCATTCCCTGTGGAAGGACCTTCCATTGATACCTCTGATAAGGCTGCTTAAAATTTTCAGAAGGCAGGCTAAAAGCAAACCTCTGGCAATCCTCATGATAAAGGGAAATGTTGAAAAAACAATCTTGTAAGTCTATCACAATTATTTGAAAGCCTTTTGGCACTGCCACAGGGGATGGAAGTCCTGGTTGCAAAGAGACCATACTTTTCATAGTAGCAATTATTGCCCTCAGATCTTGGATAGCCAATCTCCCTTTTATCCAATTTGGGTTCTAAATTTACTAGAGCTATACCCTGTTGTTTTTGGTCCAAACTTTTGTTGGGAAAAAGCCGCATTTGTAACATCTGATTAGTGACCTTGTCATCTGGGGTGTAAAGTAACATTCCCATTTGGGATAAAATGTCTCATCCCCATAAAGAAAAAGGGATGGAAGGAATAACATAAGGACAAAAAGTTCCTGAATTGTGCTCCTCATCTCACCATTTTAGGATTTGAGAGCTTTCTGCCACATTAGAAGCCTGACCTATTCCCACAAGAGTAGCAGGAGCATTCTAAGTTGGCCAAGCTGAGGGCCAGTCTTTTCCTGGAATGCAGGAGACATTTGCTCCGGTGTCTAGAAGTCCTTGAATAGGAACTCCCTGAATCTGCAATACTTCAGTGGGCCTTGAGGCTTTAATCTCCTGTATTCAAAAGGCCTTATCGCTAGAGCCAAAGCCTCCTTCTCCTCTGGGAGCATCAGTGGCATCCTTTCCTATGTGATAATAAGGCAACAATAATAACTGGGCGATTCTCTGATCTTTAAAAATTTGCTTGGTGGAAAAAGGAGGAGAGACCAGCACCTTGATCGCTCCCTGATAATCAGCGTCAACCGTCAACCACCCCAGGGATTATAGTGATCCCCTGAAGTGAGATGGAGCCCGGTCCCAATATTAGTTCCACTACCCCAGGGGGCAGGGGCCCCTTTACACCAGTAGGAATAGTTATAGGAGGTGAATCAGGGGTTAGTATTGTGCTGGTGGTGGAATGGAGGTCCAGTCCTGCGCTGCCTGGGGTTGCTCTATAGAACTCAGAGACTGACTGGAATTGATGAGCAGATTGAATGGGCTGAGGGATGTTGACAAATTCATGGCGGGAGCCTCGGGCTGTCCCCTCAATCCGCTTCCCTGGTCCTGAGATTTTTGAAGACGGGTTCCCAGTGGTTGGCCATTTTTGTGAAATTTAGATTTACATTTTTTGGCCCAATGAAAACCCTTTTGACACCTAGGGCATATAGTCTGGGCCTGTTGTCATTGTTTATCACCTGGGGAACAGGTGCGGTTGGCAGAGAGGTATTTGCCTTTTTTGAAAGGCAATCCCTACTGAAATGTCCCACTTGCCCACAAGAATAGCAATTAAACCTTGAGGAAGGTTTTTCACTCTTAGTACTTCCTGACTGCCCTAAGGACCTGACATATTGAGGCTATGTTTCTCCCTTTGAAGCTGCTGCGATAGCCACGCCCTGGATAAAGGCAGGACTTACATCTGCACATTGTTTGACATAATCAGTTAAGGTACCCATTTTTCTTATGGGTCGTAATAAAGACTGGCAGGTAGGAGAGGCATTTTCTAATGCTAGTTGTTTAATGAGAATGTCCACTGCCTCATCGTTAGTTATCACTCTTCTAACAACTTGTATGAGTCTAGACACAAAATCCTCATAGCTTTCATCCTATCGTTGTCGGATTTCTCCCAAGGTAGCAGCCCTGCCTGTTGCAATTGGCAAAGCTCTCCATGCGTTAAAGGCACAATCAGTGTCTGCTGTAAGGTGACCTTGTTAAGATACATTTGATCTTGAGCAGTGTCAAAATCACCCTCGCCTAGGAGTTTATCGAGGGTAATGTCTCTCCTATTTGTCCTTTTATTTATGGCTACTCTTTTTCTAGCGAGGTCATCATATTCCGCTTTCCATAGCAGGTATTGGCCTCCAGACAGCCATGTTTTTGCAACCTAAATCCAGTCATAAGGTGTCATCTAGCGAGATATTAGGGCTTCTAGCAATGTAAGTGTGTAGCGTGCAAGTGGCCCATATTCGGTACAGGCAGTTTTTAGTTCCTTAATAATCTTATAGGGAAGAGGTTCCCAAGAAAGGTCCTCATCAAATTCTCCCCCAAGAGCAACAGGGAAGCAGCTCACAAAATCTGTATCTCCCTCCTTTTCCACCCCCCAAACGGCGGCTTTGAGCCCCACTCCTTTTGAAAGTAGCACGGGAGGAAGCGGCCCAGATGGAGGGAAAGTCCCTGTAGTCTGAACAGGGAAAGCCCAATTGTTTGATGTTAAATTTGAAACCTTCATAGTGGTGGAATCGGGAACAGTGCCTGAGTCCACTTTATTATCATTTTGGGGGGCGCTGGGCTTGAAGACTCTGGAGGTCTCTTTTGAGGCGTCTAATGCCCCCTTTATAATGGTCAATAGAGAGAGAATTTCGACCAGGATTTTTTGAGGACATTGTCTAATTTCGTCCCCAACTTTATTCCAGGTATCTATATTAACAGTTCCTTCCTCAGGGACCCAGGGGGACAGTTTTTGAACAAAACGTAAAAACCGAGCAATTTGTTGAGAGGATACTTTTACCCCTTTTTTTGTAAACACATTCCGTATCACATCTATAAAGAGTCTCCTTTCCTTAGACTCTTTATGGCTCATACCTTCTCAAAAAACAGTTCTTTGCTTACCCACCAACTAACCTTACTTATCTTATGCAGGGGGTCCGTGGCACCCTATGGTGGAATCCTAGCCGTCCTGACTAATGCAATGAAAACAACATAGTTTAAAGAGATTACCTTCAGGTCCCTGTTCGGGCGTCACTTGTCGGAGGCCTGCTTCAGCAGGTCCAGGGGTCCCTGAAGGATGGACGGTGTTGGTGAGAGAAAGAGTGAGAGAGCCCCGAGATTCTTTCTGATCACCAGGCAGGCATCTCCATCCTGTCAGTTTTGGTGTCTTTATTTAAAGGTTCAAGAACAACATGAGGTCAGAGAAAGGAATTTTTACAATGGGAAGCCTTTTGCGATAACAAGTTTTTGATATTCTGCAGAATTATCCCAGTCATAGTGAGGTTGAGTGAATTTACAACCAAGGAAATAACAGGATGCTCTTAGTGAAAAACAGGATAATATCTAGGTTAAGGTGTATATAGATAAGCTAGGAATCATTCTGTCTTTTATCTAAAATCTCTTTTTTAAAGGCAGGAATATGCTTTTCCTTATGAGGTATCTGTGTTCAGAATATGGGTCTGATATGGCATATTGTGAGGCCTGGTCAATACCAGCAGCTTCATTTTTAACATGAGCCAGTAGTAGCAGAAGGAGATACCAGTTTTTGTTTCTCATGGCATGAGCTGTTCAAACACTGCCGTTTCCTTGCTGTAACTGCCATCCAGAGAAGCCGGTGCGGCTACCAGCACTCAACGGTTTCAAGTTACTAAGATATAGGAGTCACTTTTAGGCAATAGGCTTTAGCAATGCAAACCAGAATAAGCCCACAGTGACCACCCAGCTGGATATCAATAGGATCATTAAGCAACCCACCTCGAAAGTGCCATAGGCTCTACCTGACCAATTACAACAAGGCACAGTTCCTAAGATTACCAAATAAGGGAAAATCCTGTAAGTTCCAGTACATCCTCATCTCCCCTGTACTGTGGCCTCTCATGACTGCACGACTGCCCTGTGACACTCAGTCTCTCCTTTGCTGTCCTGCCCATGGCTCCCTTGCAATGTATTCTATAAACTTCTCCATTTTTCTGCCTTGGGTGAATTCTTTAACTGCCCCTGCCACTGGCCCCCAACCAGTTGGGATGATCCCCATCTGATTGGGACACCCTACACAAAGATTTTTGGAAGCTATTTTTAAAGACATATACCATAAACTTAATGATTCTACCAAAAAATTCTTATCCCACTTACATCTACCTAAATCATTCCCTCCCAACAATTATGTTCAGACTACTCACAAAAACTTTATGAGACATTAGGCAACGTCAGCCATCATCTCAAGCTAATTTTCTTGCTAACAGATTTTGTAACAGAGATACCATGAACTTACCTGACCTGTGAAAATTGGTAATGGAAAGTCATTAAAGGGGCTCAGTTAGTAGAGTGTCCAACTTCAGCTCGGGTCATGATCTCTTGGTTACTGAGTTTGAGCCCCATTTTGGGCCCCCTGCTGTCAGCACAAAGCCTGCTTTGGATCCTCTGTCCCCTTTCGACCACCTTCCCCCTCACACCCCTCCTGCCCCACTTGCACTCTCTCAAAAATAAACACTGTAAAAAAGAAAAAGAAAAAGAAAAAGAAAGCCATTAACATGAAGTCCTGAGGTTTGGGCAGGGGAAGCTCTCATACACTACCACTCAGTTAATTGCAGACCCAAAAGGGAGAGATGGACTTGACCTTACATGGACTTGACCTTGCACATAGAAGCTACTCTACTACTCCAGCCAGAGCATGAGAAATTTTCCTCACACCTCTAGACAACATTTCTGCCAGTGTGAAGCTACCAAACTGTAAACTCCAGTTTACACCAATGGACTTTTAGTTCATAAACAGCCTTCCCAACTTAGCCCTTCTGTCTTCAAAATGCATGCCTGTCTTTCTTTCCCTGGACTTGGCCTATGGTTTTGCTGCAGCATTTTTGTCCCATACTGCAATTCTTCATTACTTCCCCAAATAAATCCATCTTTTGCTGTTAAAATAACTGGCAATGTCTATTTTTAAGGTTAACAGACTTTTTAGTAAGCCTATGTAGAATAAAAGTACTCTAGCACTAATTGTAAAGACACACCTTTAAATTTTTTTAAATATTTTAATGTTTTATTATTATTTATTTTTGAGAGACAGCACGAGAAAGAAAGAGAGACAGTGTGAGAAAAAGAGAGAGAGAGAGAGAGAGGGAGAGAGAGGAAGAGAGCAGGGGAGGATGCAGAGACAGAGGGAGACACAGAATCTGAAGCAGGCTCCAGACTCTGAGCTGTCAGCACAGAGCCCAACATGGGGCTCGAACTCACAAACCATGAGATCATGACCTGAGCTGAAGTCAGATGGTTAAATGAATGAGCCACCCAAGGCCCCCTAAATGTTTTTTAATGTTTATTCATTTTTGAGAGAGAGAGAAAGAGCACAGTTGTAAGTGGGGCAGAGAAAGGGAGACTCAGAATCTGAAGCAGGACTGTGAGATCATGACCTGAGCCAAAGTCGGATGCTTAACCAACTGAGCCACCCAGGTGCCCCGAAGACACACTGTTTTAATTAAACCAACAAAATAGAACTAGCTTTAATATTGAATATTTTCCCAGATCATGTGAATCTGAAATCCATTAGGGTTAGTTCTACCATATATTTTCTATGTTCGTTTATTTATTCTTGAGAAAGACTGAGAGACTGAGTTGTGAAGGGGCAGAGAGAGAGAGAGAGAGAGAGAGAGAGAGAGAAGCCCAAGCAGGCTCCACACTGTCAGTGCGGAGCCTGACATAGCACTCGAACTCAGAATCATGAGATCATTGCCTATGCTGAAATCAAGAGTCAGAGGCTTAACCGACTGAACCACCTAGGAGCCTCTCATAGTTTTGAGAATTCAATTTATATAAGCACTTAATTTTCTTTAAGCCGACTAAATAGAGCTTTTTTACAGATTAATTTTGGGAATACCATCTGGAGGTAGAAAATACCACCTCTTGGGGTGCCTGTGTACACTAATACAAAACTCACTACTTAACAAAAGAATCGGATCTAAATTGGTAGATAGAATAGATTAAGTTTACCTGCTCAGATGATTATAGCTTTTTGTATTTTTGTCTACATTACAGTTATTTAACAGTTTAATCAAGCATTTAGTTTCAACAGTACACAAGATGGTCTTAGCATGTCACAGCAATTGTTTTGGGAGTGATCACTGTATCAGGAAAAGCATACTTCACCAAAAACAGAACATCAACTTTCCAAGGCTCTTTTCAAAAAGTTCCTGATTTTCAGCTTAAGAGAACAGCATTTAATTACTGCATCCCTTGCATATAGGACATACAAAGGCTATATGAAGTCATTGACAAGAACCGCAATATGCAGAATCATAAGGCCAGTCGGTCTTATGCCACGCAAGGTAACTATGAAGCACAAAAGCATAGTGATAGTTGCAAGCAATCTTATGGTTTCAAACTTTTTCTTCAGTTGCGTCCTGCATCCCATTAGAAAGCAGGTACTGGCTAATGCAATAATATTTCCAAGGGTATAAAACACTGCAAAAAGCTTTGGGCCACCCGGAAGCCACAGTAATCCAGTTTCAAAGACAGAGAAGAAAATGCTGCACAGGAAGCATATGACAAACTACTTAGGGACCTGGCATCCAGTCCCCGCGCTGGCGGCCCCTGCTTGCGGCCTCCCCTCCTCCCTACCACTGCGTCCTCCAGCTTTTTGTATTAGTATTGGTGGAATAGACACCGAAGATTGTTATTTGTCCTTGCCAAGTCAAGTTCCAAATGACCCTTCCCTCCTTTGTTTTTTCTTTTGGTAGGAATTACCTCCCTGAAGGTTGCTTATCAAAGAGATGATCCTGATAAGAGTTCTGGATAAAGTCCCAGCAGAACATTACATCACAAAGGCACAGGAAAAAAAAAAAAGTTCCTACGCATCTTTTCAGATAATAGGGGAGGTTTGGGGGTTGGTAAAAAGGATAGATGGACTTTGAAATGTTTCTAGAATTGCACCTGTTATCCTGGAAAGACTGGGTTTGTCAAATAAAAAAAAAAAGGACAGCTTTCTTTAATTCCTCAAAGAACTGTGTTGCCATCTAATGATATCGAGGACTAATATATTCACCTATGTTAGAGTGTTTTCTCTTCCCGCTGGATACATTGAGCTTCAGAGAGAAGGCCTTCTAAAAATTCCTATCAGGCTCTGTATATTAGCTTCCAATTTGACCAAATTCCTGATCATAGAGTTGTTAAATCCTTCCAAATTTCTTGTCACGTTTCAGTAGGCACAAGCAGTAAATATTTCTGGCAGTATTGCATAGTCATTAATTTTTACCTCAGTTTCCTTTTGGCTGTTTAAGGAAATAATGTAGCAGCTTATCAGAAAAATCCCTCAGAGTCCCATCAACTTTGGGAAGAGCCCTCCTTCCAGCATAGATAAAGAGAGATTGAAGCAGATGTTAAAGAATTTAACCTCAAAGGTTTTGAGAACAATCTTTTTGCCAGTGTCCCAGTTGATTACAGCTGAGATATTGATCCTTGGACCTGCTTTTGGTGATGGTCCCCTAGGAGAGTGCAATGCGGGAGGCCCAGGTGTTATTCTAAGTATCTGGCCGTGGAGCTTTTGTGGCCATGTGAGAGGTGAGACGATTCATTTTCAGAAGGACCAAATAAAAGCTGTACTGTCTAGTTAACAATAGGTTTACAACCTCTTGGAAGTATGTACAAACCCCTTTCTCCCACAGTGGAGTCCCAAACCCTTAGAAACTGAAGTCTCTGCACCACCTCAAGGAATGTGCATTTGTTCCAATCAAAGTACTTTTTGCCTTATGTGAGTATCGGTGACTTTCGGATAAGGCTGTACCCTCTCTAGTACTCAGTCAGTGAGAAATCAGGGGAGGGACTTGCACACCAGGAAATATATTGTCTGTTGTAACCGTCCCCAAGTGCCTGTCCATCAGACTCCTGCTCTTGCGAGAATATAGATTAAAACCTCGCTTTACTGTGCTCTGAGTCTGTGTCCCTCCTTTAGATGAGGAAACATGAGTCAGGCTAAAGGCAAACAAGCTAGCACCCCCAGGATGGGACATACGTGTTATTCTTCGGACACTCCAAGGACAAAAAAAAAAAAGGTTAAATTGATTAGAGTCTCCACCAGTTTACCAGAAAAAGGCAATCCTATCAACAGCCAAAAGTCCAGGAACTTCCTAAGGCCTCAATATTAATGCCTTGCTAGAGAGAAAAACAATCTTAGCTTAACAATAGCTAAGCCACCAGTAAATCTTTAGCATATGAAAGTCTTCCGAAACCCCCTCTTGACTTTATCTTTCCAGACTCCATAAAATGGTCACCCCCACACTTGGAATGCAGCTCTTCCTGCCCATGGGTCCTATCCCTATGCTTTAATAAAATCACCTTTTTGCACCAATGAATTCTTTCTTGGCCATTGGCTCTAGATTACCTCACCATCACCCCAAAACTTCATCACTTTGATTGGGTCAGTGGGCTTATTCTCACACTGGTAAAGCAAATGTCTGGTGGACCATTGTTTACAATCTTGTTCCAAAGTCCTTTTCGTTTTTAGTTAACCTTTTAACAACACATGTACATTCAGTTTTTTTCACCCAGCATTCTAACAGCTTTTAAATGTTCTACTTATGACCGGGGCACCTGTGTGGCTCAGTTGGGTAAACCTCCGACTTTGGCTCAGGTCATGATCTCGTGGTTCATGAGACCTCATGGTTAATGAATTTGAGCCCTACGTCAGGCTCCATGCTGGCAGTATGGAGCCTGGAGCCTGCTTCAGATTCTGTGTCTCCCTTTATCTCTGCCCCTCTCCTGCTCATGCTGTCTCTCTCTGCTTCAAAAACGAATATTAATTTTGTTTTTAAATGGTCAACTCATGACCACCGATTTTGTGCCTTTTTTGGCTTCTGAGATTCCCATTAGCAAAAACCTTTGCTCACTGGACCTAGCTTAAGTCAGACTCAGTCCAATCCCAGTCTAGTTCTGCACCCATTTTGGACCCAGTCTACCTTCAGCTGGTAACCACCATGTTCTCTATGAGGAATCTGGGGACTGGGAAAAGAACTGAACCAGCAGACTTCAAAGACCGAGGACTGCAGACTGATTATTGGAAAAAAAAAAAAAAGTGGGGTGCTACAGCTGCTACCAGCAGTTCCCAACGTGGAACCTCGAAATCTGGGGACAAAACCAAGGGCTGGGGTTTCTAACCAATTAGGGAACAATGGAAAGCAAATCAGGGAACTCAATGCAAATAGCAGAGCTGAGAACTTAGAGAATTTACCCTGAGCAACAGCGAGCAAGACAGAGAACTCACGGCGTTCCGGTACCATGCCTGTACTGCTCGCAGTTTCCAAATGCCATCCAAAGTTCGTTTTGGATTCGACTGCTGTCACCAATTTGTTCAAACCCAAACTCAGCTGCATAAATTTGAAGATCTAATGGCTTTATTCGGCAGTTCACGAACCTGGAAGTATCTTATCTAGCGAGTAGAAGGGAGTTGTGAGCAGCTGTGCAAAATGGAAGACTTTTATAGGCAGAAACAGGATGAGGACAAGGAAGTTATTAGTGAAAGCAATGAAAGGATTGTTGCAGGTAAGGCCACCTTCCTTTGGGCCAGAGCAGGGGTCTCCTCTGCAGATGACCTCACTAGTGCTGATCAGGAAATTCCAGATTGACTGGTGAAAGGTGACTTAACCTCCTGTTAAGTCTTGGCTTGCTGAAATGGGAACAAATGTTGTTTTTCTTCTCTTCTCTTCTTTTCTCTTTTCTTCTTTTCTTTTCTTTTCTTTTCTTTTTTTAAATACTCTCAATTACCTATGGACTTTAGTTAATAAGGTAGCAATATGAATTTGTTAATTGTAACAAATTAAAGAAATGTAATTAGGGAAGGTGTGAGAGAGGAAGAGGGTTATGGGAACTCTTTGTTCTATTTGCTCAATTTTCTGTAAGCCTAAAACTCCCCAAAAAGGATAAAAGCTATTAAAATAAAGAATTATTTCCCTTTCCATGTAGGAATCCCTTCCTGAACATTTCAATTAGGCTGCTATGAAATCATAAAGTTTTTGAGATAAGAGGTTCTTAAATTTTATCTTATGAAGTGAACGTTTCACTTCATACTTAAGGAAACCGAAGCCTAGAAAGGAGAGGCGACTTACCGGATTACACAGCTATTTAGTTTTAAAGCCAAAATATGAATTTTTTATTCAACATAAGCTTTTCCCTTTCTAACAGAGTGCTCTTTGCTCCATACCGCATTGCATTAGGTATCTGTTTTCTACCTTTGGAATTCTCATATGATTGGCTTTTCTTAAAATGGGATTGACTAGCTTAATCTTAGAATAATGAGTATTCCTTCCTAGGGATTAGGGCAAGCTGCTCCAAGACAGACCATTTTGGCATGAAGATTATTCTGAGCTGAAGGCAACTGAGATCTTACAGTCTCAAGAGAAATATTTGCCCCTCCTTGGGGCGCCTGGGTGGCTTAGTCGGTTAAGCGTCCGACTTTCGCTTGGGTCATGATCCGTGGTTTGTGGGTTCGAGCCCCGCGTCGGGCTCTGTGCTGACTGTCAGCTCGGAGCCTGGAGCCTGTTTCAGTCTGTGACTCCCTTTCTCTCTGACCCTCCCCTGTTCACGCTGTCTCTCTCTCTCCTAGAAATAAATAAAAAAAAACATTAAAAAAAAAAAGAGAGAAATATTTGCCCCTCCTTTACCTACCTTTACTTACTCCAATCTAAATTGGAGGTCTTTCCCAGAATAAGGATTATTAGCAGAGATAAATTTTATCTGACTCACCCATATGTATCACAGGGCTGACAAAACATCTGCTTCTCTTCTTTTAAAAAAATTTTTTAAAATTTCTTTTCTATTAAGTAATCTCTATGCCCAACATGGGGGCTCAAACTCACGACCCTGAGATTAAAAGTCACATGCTCTACTGACTAAGCCAGCCAGGTGCCCCCATTTGCTTTTCTTCTTATTGTCCTGTGAAGTGCATCCCCTTTGTCCAAAGTCCTAGACCCCTGCCTCCTTCTCCTTAGTTCAGGATGACATATACAGCTCACTTTGCCTGAGGTCCTTGGAATATCTGTGTCTGTGTGGACTCCATGTATGTATGCTCTTACATTTTCTTTTCTCCCGTAAACTGTCTCATGTCAATTTAATTCTGAGTCCACCTAGGACTTCTGAAAGCACAGGAATTCTTCCTCTGACATTTTTAAGAGAACTCCCCGCTTCTTGCTTCCCTTTTCCAGAGGCCGACAGTCTCCTTATAAAAGACAGGGCTGACAATCGGCCCCTTGCAGATTCAGGAGGCTATCTACCTATGTGACCAGGAGTGACATCCATGGGTAATGAAGAATCCTGGTTCCTTGACTGACTTGGCCAAAATGCAGAAATGTCCTGTGGATGAGGCCCAGCTGCTGTTATTTTAAGATGCTATGAGGCTGATAATCAGGCCAGTGGGAACATATGGAACGTGTCACACCCATTTTATTCTTTGGCCTAAACTGTTATCCTGTTAGATGTGAAGCTAACAGAACAGATGCCTAAGAGACTAGATTTCTGAATCTCCATACTGACTACCTCATTTACTCGAAATGACTTTACTGATTTAAGTAGAAATGGTCCCTGTCCTTAAGAAGATTACGATTTAAAATCATGTCCCTGTGATAGTTCCACATCTGTGCCTCATTTTTCTGATAGCTAAAACTAGAATGGTCTTCAAGGATGTTTCCAGTTCTAACAGCATAGAGTTTTGTTTCTTTTTTTTTTTTTTAATAGTTTTTTTTAATGTTTATTTTTTCTTGAGAGAGACAGAGTCTCAGTGGGGGAGGGGCAGAGAGAAAGGGAGATAGAATCTGAAGCAGGCTCTGAGCTGTCAGCAGAGAGCCCAGCTCGGGACTCAAAACCACAACCATGACATCATGACCTGAGCCAAAGCTGGATGCCCAACCGACTGAGCCACTCAGGCACTTCTAGAATGTTGTTTCTTTAGTACAACAGTTATATAGCAAACATATCAGTCTGTCTTATCTTTTACTCATCCTCACCATCCATACTCACAAGACCCTGGCATTCCTAACCGTTACGCATGACTCATGAATGTGTCTGAGCACATGATCTTGCATTCCCATTCTTTTAACTTAATTCTAGATAAAGTTCAAAGGCAAGAATGCACCCATAGGATTTAGTACACTAGTAGACTGAGTTCAACTGAAAATGCTTTTCAGTGAAAACATCAAATAAAGGTGATATCCTTATTCCTATTTTACAGAGGGGAAACTGAGCCTCTGAACTGTTAGCAAAACATGCTGAGTCACTATGTCCTAGAAATAATAACTAGCATTTAGTGAATGTTAATTTAAAAGAAAGGCACAGGGAGATTAAGCAACTTTGACAGTTCCCACAGCTGATCGGTAGAGGAGCTGGTATCAGCCAGCCATTCTAACTATGTAGGCCATATGCAATAAGTATTTCATCCTGCCTTTTGCTACCTTATCTAGTCTAACTTAATATTATTTTAATCCTCATTCTAATGCTATGAATTAGGTACCAACAGTGGTATGCTGGTAAATATCTAACAACTAGTCTCAAAGGAAGTGTGTGGAATCCTGATTTGTAGTGTTTGACAATTTCCATGGTGTAAATAGTCCCACTAGAGCCAACTTAAAGCTTCCACTATGCCATCAGTGAGCTCAGAAATGGGAAGATAAGTTCAATAACTCTCCACCATATGCTATTTTCATTGTACAGATATAATACATGTAAATATCTTCAAGAAATCGGTGACAGTAAAGTGTAGTAAAATATTATGAAAGATACATTTTATGGCCTTTATTTATTGAAAAAAAAACTTTTTTTGAGACGTGGGGGCACAAGTGAGTGATGGGCAGTGAGAGAGAATCTCAGGAGGAGCAGAGAGAGAGAGAGAAAAAGAGAGAGAGAGAGAGAGAGAGAGAGAGAGAGAGAGACAGGGCTCACCCAAAGTGGGGCTCCTGTTTTACCTGAAGCGGTGCTCATGTTTTTACCCAAAGTGGAGCTTGGGCTCACCCCGAACGGGGCTTGTGCTCACCTGAAGTGGGGCTGGAGCTCAACAGATGTGGGACTGGAGCTCAGCAACCGTGAGATCATGACCTGACCTTAATGAAGTCATGTCAAATGCTTAATGACTGAGCCACACAGGTGCCCTGTGGTCTTTATATTTAATAAAGTGTACTTAAGTATAAGTGAACAGAAGAGTAATGTCTACAACATGTTTCCCTTTTTGTATATAAGAGAAAACTCTCTATCACAGATATGTGTATATGTGTTTATTCGATGAAAAAAAATAGTGAATTATTAAAATGGGTACTTTAGAGACAAGGGGATCAAGGATGCTGAGAGACAGATTACCTCTTTCTTGTCACATCTCTGTATCCTTTGATATTTTACAGCCATAATATTGTGTTTTTATGATAAAAATAATTTAGAGATTTTTTTTATGGGAAACTAGAGTTGGAAGGTAAGAATGACTTTTCCATTAAATGATTTTAGAGATGAGGGGAATTACAGTGATTGTAAAGGTTGAGAAATGTTCATTTTCTCATTTTAACATTTGTGTGTTTCTTTGTTCATTGCTTTCCTCACTAGACCGAATGTGCTATGATGGCTTTTACAGAGTCATGGATCCAGCTTCCATGATGGCTCCCTTAAACCAGCCCAATGGCTTCCTAGCCATCTCTGTATCTTTTCTCCCGCTCTGCAGTAGTTTGCTAGGGCTGCCATAAGAAAAGACCACAAACCGGTTGGCTAAAAGCCATAGTTTTTCTCACACTTCTCGAGGCTAGAAGTCCAAGATCAAGGTGTTGGTCAGGTTAGTTCCTTCGGAAGCTGTAGGAGACGTTCTGTCCCATGCCTCTTCCCTAGTTCCTGGGGGCTTGCTGGCCATTCCTTAGTGTCCCCTGGCTGCAACACTTTACTGTCTGCTTCTGTCATCACATGGTCTTCTCCTTTCCTGTGTCTGTGTTCCTTCTTCTCCTCTTATAAGGACACCAGTGATTTTTAATGTTTATTTATTTATTTTTGAGAGAGAGAAAGGGAGAGAGGCAGAGAATCCCAAGCAGGTTTTGAGCTGTGAGCACGAACTTAGGGCTCATACTCATGAACCATGAGATCATGACCTGAGCCGAAATCAAGAGTCAGACACTTAAAACCATAAAATACCTAGGAATAAATCTAACCAAAGAAATGAACAATCTATACACTGAAAACTATAGAAAGTTTACGAAAGACACTGAAGAAGACACATACAAAAAAGAGAAAAATATTACATGCTCCTGGATAGAAAGAACAAATATTGTTAAAATATCAGTACTACCCAAAGCAGTCTACACATTCAATGCAATCCCTATCGAAATAACACCAGCATTCTTCACAGAGCTAGAAAAAAAGCCATCCTAAAACTTGTATGGAACCAGAAAAGACCTCTCAAGTAGCCAAAGCGATCTTGAAAAAGAAAACCAAAGCTGGAGGCATCACAATCCTGGACTTCAAGCTGTATTGCAAAGCTGTAATCATCAAGACAATATGGTCCTGGCACTAGAACAGACACTCAGATCAATGGAACAGAATAAAGAACCCAGAAATGGACCCACAAACATATGGCCAACTAATTTCTGACAAAGCAGGAAAGAATATCCAATGGAATAAAGACAGTTTCTTCAGCAAATGGTGCTGGGAAAACTGGACAGCAACATGGAGAAGAATGAACCTGGGCCACTTTCCTACATCATACACAAAAATAAACTCAAGATGGATGAAAGACCTAAATGTAAGACAGGAATCCATCAAAATCCTGGAGGAGAAAACAGGCAAAAACCTCTTTGACCTTGGCTGCAGCAACTTCTTACTCAACGTGTCTCCAGACATGGGAAACAAGAGCAAAAATGAACTAATTGGGACCTCATCAAAATAAACAGTTTCTGCACACCTAAGGAAATAATCAGCAAAACAAAAACGCAACTGACAGAATGGGAGAAGATATTTGCAAATGATAAAAGGTTAATACCCAAAATCTATAAAGAATTTATCAAACACCAGGAAAAAACAAATAATCCAGTGAAGAAAGTGGCAGAAGACATGAATAGACACTTCTCCAAAGAAGACATTCAGATGGCAAACAGACACATGAAAAACTGCTCAACATCACTCATCATCAGGGAAATACAAATCAAAACCACAATAAGATACCTCACACCTGTCAGAATGGCTAACATTAACAACTCAGGCAACAACAGACGTTGGCGAGGATGCAGAGAGAGAGGATCTCTTTTGCACTGCTAGTGGGAATGCAAACTGGGGCAGCCACTCTGGAAAACAGTATGGAGCTTCCTCAAAAAATTAAAAATAGAATTACCCTACGACCCAACAATTGCACTAGTAGGTATTTATCTAAGATATAGGTATACGGTTTTGAAGGGGCACAGTCACCCCAATGTTTAATAGCAGCACTATCGACAATAGCCGAAGTATGGAGAGAGCCCAAATGTTCATCAATAGATGAATGGATAAAGAAGATGTGGTATATATATATATACAATGGAATATTAGTAGACAATCAAAAAGAATGAAATCTTGCCATTTACAACTACATGGATGGAACTAGAGGGTATCATACTAAGCGAAATTGGCCAGAGAAAGACAAATATATGACTTCACTCATATGAGGACTTTAAGATACAAAACAGATGAACATAAAGGAAGAGAAGCAAAAATAATACAGAAACAAGGAGGGGGACAAAACATAGAAGACTCTTAAATAGAGAAAACAAACAGAGGGTTGCTGGAGGGGTTGTGGGAGGGGGGATGGGCTAAATGGGTAAGGGGCATTAAGGAATCTACTCCCGAAATCATTGCTGCACTAGATGCTAACTAACTAGGATGTAAATTTAAAAATTAATTAATTAATTAAAAAAAAGAGTCAGAAACTTAATCAACTGAGCCACCCAGGCACCCCAGGACACCAGTTATTTTGGATTAAGAGCCCACTCTACTCCAGTATGACCATCTTCACTGATTAGGTCTACACTGGTTTTATGTCCAAACAAGGTCACATTCTGAAGCATTGGGGGCTAGGACTCCAACATAGCTTCTGCAGGGACACAATTCAACCCGTGATGCCCCCCTAGAGCCAATTCTCCATGGAGCTACCAGAGTTAACTTTTAAAAATAAAAATTGGTTCACTCATCTTACTTCCCATCATACCAAGAATAAAATCTAAACTAGAGCCACTGTACCCTACTTTTTCTGGTCTCTGCCTCTGTCTCCATCAATGTCTCTTCCCACTCTCTGCCTTACTAATCTGAGCTAGCTACACTGATTGTCTTTCTGTTCCCAGAGCATCCCATGCTCTTTCCCCCTTCAGGGAAATCTTTGCTGTTCCTTCTGTCTGGAGTTTGCTTCCACCAGATCTGTGCCTGGCTCTTTTCCTCACTTCCTCCATCTCCCCACCCCAGGATACCTCCTCTGAGAGGTCTACTCTGATCCTAACTAGAACAGGGGCCACTCCTGTGTCCTTCTCTGATGCAGTTTTCTGTATAACACTCAGTACTACATGGCATTAAATCTTATAGTTATTTGTTTATTATATTACGTGTCTCCTCACTGGAATGTATGCTCCATGAGGGCAAGTTTTTTTTTTTTAATTTGAAATCTTTGTAGATATTTTAATTTATTTTTAATATAATTTATTGTCAAATTGGTTTCCATACAACACCCAGTGTTCATTAATTTATTTTTTAATTAAACTTTTGAACAGGCAACTCATTTCCATGGTTGTAAGTCAGTGAAACAAAAAGATACCTAGAGAAGTCTCATTCTGATTCCTGCCTCTGGCCATCCAGTTTCTTTTACCCCAGAGGAAATCATTTTTTTAATTGGTCTTGCAGTATTTCTTTATCCAAATACAATACATATTTTTATACAGGTACATGCTTTGCATTTACATCCTTTGAAAATATATCCTGGACATCATTCCATATCCCTTTACAGAGAATTTCCTTATTCGTTTTTATAGTTGCATAGTATTCCCTTTTAGGGCCACACTATAGTTTCTTTAATCAGGTCCCTCCTGATGAACACTTGTGGCTTCCCATCTTTTGCTACCACAAATGTCGGAAGAGATTTTTATCCCACGCGGAAGCCCCCAGAGTCTTGAATCCTTCCTGCATAGAACGAATGTAGAATGATGGGGTGAACAAACCAACATTATGGGGCGAGGGAGGTGTGGCCAAAAGGAAGCCGCGCTGCAGGGAGGATCCAGCAGGTGGCGCTGCAGGCAGCCGACGCATCTGGCGGGACCCGCCACGCCGCTCTTGCCGTGTGCGCCGACGGCGGCGCGGGGAAGAGCGTGGGGGGGTAGGGCGAGTCATATGACCCGCTCGGCTTCCTGGCTTCGGCCGCCGCCGCCCGCCCGTGTCCGCCAGTGGTCTGCTGCGGCCCCGAGGAGCCGTTGAGGGGTCCGGGGCTGAGGCCCGCTCGTGTGCAGGCCGTCGCTGTTGCTGTCCGCGTCCGCCCGTCCGTTCTCCCGCCCGGCCGCCATCATGCTGGCGCTCATCTCCCGCCTGCTGGACTGGTTCCGCTCGCTCTTCTGGAAAGAGGAGATGGAGCTGACGCTGGTGGGGCTGCAGTACTCGGGCAAGACCACCTTCGTCAATGTCATCGCGGTGAGTGCCGCCCGCTCGCCGCCCCCGGGGCGCCGCAGCCCGCGGGTCCGGCCCGGTGCTGGCCCGAAGGCGGGGGCCGGGGCTCCCCTCAGCGCGATGGGGCGAGTGGGACGGAGGCTGGAGGCAAGGCGTTCCTGTCGCCTCGGCGGGGGCCGGGGTTTGGAGTTCGCGCGTGTTGCCACCTGAGGTGTAGCGCCGATTTCGGCCGCCGAAGGGTTAATTCCATTTAGTCATGTTCTACAAAGGGCTGGGTCCACGACGCGACCGCGGCTTGGAAAGGGTAAAATCGGCCTTGTCACGTTTTTCAGGATTGGGATTTCCTTGGGGCTTGCTTTTGGGGGAGGGTGGCACCCGAGCGCTTAACTCCGGCCTGTCCCTTCCCGGGAGGAGGGATTGGCGAGTCTCTCAGTCCCGTGAGAACGTGTAAGACTCGAGAGCGTCCCTCCAGTAGCCGCTCGGGACGGAGAGCCCCGTCGTGAGGAAAGCAGGGGAGCGGTGTGGGCTCCTTCTCGAATTCTGTGGGCAGCTGGCTCCTTGTGGTTCAGTTACTGGTTTTCAGTCGTTCCTCTTGGGGGGCCGAGATCGAGTTCATTGCTGCCGAGCTCGCTGGGAGAGACTGGGGAGAAACCCTTGCAGCCAGTCCGCCCCACAGGGGCCCGCAGCCTTTACTTAGCCAAACAGTTCGGGGGTCTCTGCTTTTCCGGAGCCAGTGGTCCGAAGAGTTGCATGGCTGGTCGCTTAACTTGCTTGAAAAAGGAGGAGTTGGTCTTTGGTGAGAGTGTTTTTTGCTTGGAGGGGAGTGAAGGGAAGGAGCTGGGCAGGAAATGGGTGTCTGGGATGGAAATTGCCCTGGGAACCTACATACAGGGTGGTGTTTATTCAGCAGTGATTGACTGAAGGATGATTATTAAATTTTGCTTGGGTGGTTAGTTGGGGAAGGCATAAGAGAGATTCCCTTCTGTCTTTCGAGGCCAGGAGTTGATGTGACTCACTCTTAGCTGATAGGTGCTTGTACTTGTCAGAGGGGAGCTTTAGTAGAATTATTCTACAGAGGGGTGGCAGCCGTTCTTCCACCTTCTAGATGGTGGTTGCAATCCTTATTTAATGGACTAGTTGCCCAACTGGTTTGGTTACAGGAATGACAAACACAACTCCCTTGTGGGAGAAGACATGTAACGTGTGACTCTCAGTCCCGCAGTAGTAGAGTAGCAAGAGTGAGTAAGATTTGACGAAAAAGATTAGCAGAGATCCAAACTTCCTTTGAAGGATGTTGCATATAAGTATAAAGAAATTACCTACTTGTTTGGCTCCTTTTGCGATAAGTTTTTATTTTTATTTTTTTGGCTTGAGATGACTGTCTTTTCAACAGGTAGAGTGGAATGTGCTTGTGTTAATACGTTAAAAAAAAAAAATAAAACCTTTGGATTCAGTATCCATAGTAGAGCTTTTATATGATGTGGTAAAGTTAAAACCTGAGTTCACGATACATTTTCTGGTATCCCTTGAGGTAAAAATTAAAGTCTCCTTGTAAACCCTATCCTTTTGACAAAACTGAATTAACACACAGTGTAGAGATAGGTCTGTCGCTACAATTAGTTGTTGAATTTGTTGCAGAGAAGTAGTTATGCTTCAGAAATCTCAAGTAAATCTCTGAAGAACTTCTAAAGACATAAGCATGAACATCATGCTTGCTTGCTAGTTTATTTATTTTGTAGACTGCGTAGCTTAATATAACGAGCAAGAACTTTGAAGTGCAGGAGGACCCCGGGGTGTGCAGTCTGGCTCTGCCACTCAGCCTTGTATCCTCTTTCAGCCCTTGCTCTCTCAACTATTAAGTAGAGGTAATAATATGTTTCTGAAAGAGTTGTTTTGCGGAGTAAATGAAATGACAGATATGCCCAGCACTATGCCTACCCAAAGACGGGGCTAGGTAAGCGGTAGCTGTTATTTGTAGTGGATACACTCCTTTACTGCAGAAACTGTTTTGAAAAACATTCAGAAGGGAATTAGCCGTGGTCATTTCCTTCTTTGAATCTAATTTATCCAAACGTGGGCTCCAGTAGTGGATTTATGGATTGTGGTTATGATCATATCATGTACTCTCCTCCTCCCCCCACCCCTAATTTTTTTTTAAATTGTGTTAGATTATTTTAACAACGGAGCTTCTGGAATGCTGTTGAACTTAAAATGAACCAGTGGTTCTGTTTTTTTTTTTTTACTTTAGACTGTTCTTGTTTCTTGATGTTTATTTTTGAGAGGGAGAGCACCAGAGTAAAAGCGGGGAAGGGGCAGAGAGAATCTGAACCAGGCTCCAGGCTCCTGAACTCAACTCCCACTATGTGAGATAATGAGCCGAGCTGAAGTTGGACTCTTAACCAGCTGAGCCACCCAGGCATCCCTAGCCTATTCTTTTTGAATTATAATTATATGGGTTAAGTTTGGTTTAGAAAAAAATCCGGACTGTATTTGCTTATAACCTTTAAGATGCTGACAAAAAGAGACCTTAATAAATTTAACACCTTTTAAAAAAAATCTGACTCTAACGTAATCTGGGATTATATAGACTATATTGAGGATGAGGAAAAGGTTAGTAATTAAAGGTGATGCTACAGACTTTTAGATAAGAACGATGTTTCCAAAATAGTGAATTTAGCCTTGTCTTTAAAAAAATTACTGCACTGTTCTTTGTGTTTTGTATAAAATGTTTGATTTATAGACTCAGAAATACAGATGGGTTGAGTGTGTCACTGTAGAAAGTTGGCCATTTATTTACTCACATTCAGCAAGTAACTTAGGCATGAAAAGCTTCAGGTGAACTCCGTTTTTTTTTTCAGGTAAAAATCAACTTTTTGTAAAAATGAGATGTGGCTTTATCTTTTTCCTTAAAAGTTACGAAAAATTTCATGTTGTTTAACTTACTAGAAAGGTTTGTGTAGGATTTGGTCCATTCTGAAATCAGGTAGTCTATTTACGGAGAGGTTAAATCCTAAAATTCATATTCTTGTGGTTTCAAAACTTCAGTGATGCTCCATTTGATCTGATATTTTTACATTGAGACCCTTAACGTACATAGTGTACTCTTGGCTTTTACATTAAAAAAAGAAGCCCCTCTAGTCTTTAATTTTCTCATTAGTGTTAGGGTATGAAATACTGCCCATTGCTAACTATTCTGGCAGTTATTGCATAATAAATCACGTGTCCTATATGTGTAATGTTTGTTGAGTAATCTTTATTTTTAACAGAGACTCTTACACGGGTTATAGGATAGTTACTAAGAAATGTTTAGTAGGATTTACCAAGGTGTTCTAGGCTAACTTTTATAGACACTGTGTATTTTTGAAATGAGTAAAATAAAAAATTTGTATTAGTACTTCACAGGTTAATTCAAGGAAGAGTTTATTAACTGTGGAGAATTAGGAAAAGGAGATATTTTGAAAGATTGTAGAAATTTGAACCCAGAATATATTTTTTAGAGTTTCTAGAAACTTTAATTAGGTGGTCTAATTTTTACTCTCATTTTATAGATGTAGCTAGAAGATTCAGAAAAGTAAGTGAAATTCCTAAGGCAACAAAGCTAATTAGCAGAGATAAAATTAGAACCTATGGCCAGTGTGCTTGTACTTCTTTATCTGCCTCTGTAAGATCTAGCTGAGATTAGAATCCTAGAGCTGTGGATTGGAAAATCTTAATCCTTTAAATATATTTTTTCATTTATTTGTACATAAATATGCTCTTCTTATGAATGTGGATAACATTTTGTTCTATTATTTTTTTAAGCTTTATTTTATTTGTTTTTGAGAGAGAAAGCACGAGTGGGGGAGGGACAGAGAGAGGGGACAGAGGATCCAAAGCAGACTCCACGCTGACAGTAGCAAGCTGGATGCGGTGGCTCCAACTCACACACTGGAAGATCATGACCTGATGGTCCTGGTTGGGTGCTCAGCCACCTGACCCACCTAGGTGCCCTGAATCTGGATAACATTTTAAATCCAAGTATCTTAAGCATGTTGGTTAACATTTGAGGACTATTTTATGTATGTGTGTATTTATATTTGAGGATATGAATTAGGGGAAGGAATGATAAATTTGTGTAAAATAGAAATAGTGGACTATTATAATGTTTGGACATTTAAATAACTGGCTAACAGGGATTATTGGGTTATTGAGCTATGTCCATTGTCTTTAAAAAGCAGAAATAGAGACTCAGTTGGTTAAGCATCCTACTCTTGATTTGGCTCAGGTCATGATCTCATGGTTCTGTGCTGACAGCCTGAAGCCTGGTTGGGATTCTCTCTTCTCCCCTCCCCCCACATGTGGGCTCTCTATCAAAATAGATCAACATTAAAAAAGAAAAGAAATAAGTCTGGGTTTGATCAGAGTGTTTATTATTTAGTTATTTTAGGATAAGAATGGCAAAAACAGTTTTTAATGAAAATACAATATGGCTTAAGTGTAAAGGTTAGTAAATTTGAAACTTTAGAAACTAGCCTTCCAACGAGGTGGTCTTCCAATTCACATTAGGGGTTGTGGAACACGAGGCATCCTGCCAAGGAGCTTCACTCTAGGCTCTTTGTCCTTCATCCCCAGTCCCAGTATTTTTGCTATGCAGACCTAGAATCTCAAAAGCCAAATGTTCTCCTGAAGAAGCTGATGCAATAATGCATTTTAAATTACTGACTTAGGGGTGCCTGGGTGGCTCAGTAGTTAATCGTCCAACTCTTGGTTGTGGCTCAGGTTATGGTCTCCCTGATTGTGAGATCCAGCCCCGCATTGGGCGATGCTAACAGTGCGGAGCCTGCTTGAGATTCTCTCACTCTCTCTGCCCCTTCCCCCACTTGTGGGCATGCTCTTTCTCAAACATTCCAAAACAAAAAAGGAATTTTTAAATTGCTGACTTAGAATGTATCTCACAATTTGAGGCACTTTTTAACTTTCTCAGAGATAAAAACGGGTGGTAAATGAGCATAGATACAAAATGGATTGCAACTATAAAAACTAGTTACCTAAGTTTATTTTTAGAAATTTATTCTGACTTTCAAAATAATACAGGGTCATTAGTAGAAATTTGAAAAAAATAGCATAAAGTAGGAGAAACCACTTGTGGTCTTCATCATCCAAAGTTTTCAAAATATTCCCTTTTTGAGGGGTACCTGGGTAGCTCAGTCAGTTAAATGACTCAATCTCAGCTCAGGTCATGATCTTGTAGTTCCTGAGTTCAAGCCCTGCATAGAGGTTTCTGATGACAGTGTAGCCTGCCTGGGATTCTCTCTTCCTCTCTCTCTTCCCCTCCCCCACTCTCTCTCTCAAAATAAATAAAGTTAAAAAAAAAGTATTCCCTTTTTGTCCTTTTTAAATGTATACATCTAGATACTTTTAAACTTAAAAGTTTTGAGATGATCCCTAGATTTTTTAATTACGGTGTATGCATTTTTCTGTGTGTAAAGTCATTTTAATGCCCTTATAATTTATTCTCTTGTGGCATATCATGTGGCTATACCATAATATATTTGATTGTTTCCTTATTATTGGACATTTGAGTAGTTTCCAGGGTTTTGCAATTGTACATCAATTTGATCTGCATTTCCTAAGTATGAATTCCAGAGTTACATCATGGGGTCAAAAGATAGAAACATATTTCATGTCAAATGGCCAAATTGCTGTCCAGAAAGTATGTCCTACTGACAGTGTCTTCTGAACAGATTTCATGTATGAAGTTGAAATTAAGCTAAGCACTCATTCTATTATTTTTAGGGCAAAACATACTTAGTTTTGTTGATAAGTAAAGTAAACCAGAAGTATTTTTGAACTATTTTATTAGGCAATTGCTCTGTTTCTGTGTTTAATGTTTATAAAGAAGTATCTGTTTATGTTCAGCTTGGACTGAGACTATAGAGAACATAATTCCTTTTTCTATTTTCTTTTTTATTGAACTTTGCAGGCAAGTCTTATAAATACAGCTGATCTCCTTTAGCTATCTGGATCTAATTTGTTTTAAACTTACTGGTGGATTGCATTAGGAGTTTGTATTCCAGGAATCTGGCATATTTCCATGCAGTCCTTACCTAATCTTGTCCTATTATGGTATAATGCTGCTTTTTGTGAGTGTTAAATATTCTTTTCTAAATCAGAATCTAAGAACATTTGCCAGGGAGACCACTTTTTGAGGCTATAAAATAGGATTTTTTGGGGGGGAGTGTATGTGTTTTAATGTTTATTTATTTTGAGAGAGAGAGAGAGAGAGAGAACAAGAACATGCATGAGCAGGGGAGGGACTGGGAGAGGGAGAGAATCCCAGGCAGGCTTTGCACTATCAGCACAGAACCCTGCAGAGCCTGATGGGGGCTGGATCTTACAAGCCATGAGGTCATGACCAGAGCCGAAATCAAGAGACTTAACTGACTGAGCCCTACAGGTGTCCCTAGTATATGAAATTTTTTGAATGAATAGCTTGGGTATCATTTATAATTATAAAAGTTGATTCGTGTTCTTTGCTCATATATGAAAAAAGCTATGGAAAGTACTAACATTTGCTAAATAGGTCAAAATTAAATGACAATTTTAAGAACTTATTTAAAAAAAATATATAATTTACTGTCAACTTGACTTACATACAACACCCAGTGCCCATCCTAAGTGCCCTCCTCAATGCCCATCATCCATTTTCTCCTCTCCCTCACAGTCCCATGCACCTTTAGTTTGTTCTCTGTATTTAAGAGTCTCTTGTGGTTTGCCTTCCCTCTTTGTAACTATTTTCCCCCTTTCCTTCCTCTATGGACTTCTGTTAAGTTTCTCAAGATCCACATATGAGTGAAAACGTATATTTGTCTTCTGACTGACTTATTTCACTCAGGCATTTAGTTTTTCTGAGATGTAACAAACCAAAATTGGAATCTCTAATGAAATAATGTGAGTTAATTTCTTTCTTCAGAGTCAAAACCACAAAGCTTATATTCTATTGTGCTATTTTTTTTAAAGGTTACACTGTTTCTTAAATTAGACATTGGATCTTGTATTTGGATCCGATTTCATAGTTTGTCTAGTTTTATACACTAGAATAACATTCTTCATATTCCACAAGGAATTTTTTACATTAAAGAAATCTAAGCTTTGAGTTAATTTAAATTAATTTATGTTTTAAGGTTCATTTTATTTTATTTTATTTTTTTTTTAAAATGTTTTATTTATTTCTAGGAGAGAGAGAGAGACAGCGTGAGCAGGGGAGGGTCAGAGAGAGAGGGAGTCACAGACTGAAACAGACTCCAGGCTCTGAGCTGGCAGTCAGCACAGAGCCCGACGCGGGGCTTGAACCCACGAACCGCGAGATCATGACCTAAGCGAAAGTCGGACGCTTAACCGACTAAGCCACCCAGGCGCCCCTTAAGGTTCATTTTAAAATCCTCTCTAAGAATACTGTATTTTTAAAAAATTAAAATTCTAGCAAAAGAATTTTAGGTTGCAGGTATCAGAGTAGTGACTTGAAAATTGACCCCCCTTTTAAACTGGGTTGGAAAAGTAATCATTTGTTTTTTATTTAAAAATCTTGGATGATGATTGATTGGCAAAATAATTCTAAAAGTGTGTTTTTAACCAATTTATTTGATAACAATTGCTTTAGCTTTACCAAAATAATATTACTGAAGAATATATTGGAGCCCAAATTTGTCAGCATATGGATGTGGTATGAATGAGTTTGTTTGGAATATGTTTAAGTGGCTGCATGAGTTAGAATGGCATAGAGGTTAGTAATTGAGAGCCAGATTGTTGAGGTTCAAATCCTTACTTTTTGACTTGTGTTATTTTTGGCAAGTTATCTAACTCCTCAGTGTCTGTTTCCTTACATGTAAAATGGGAATAATAGTAGTTTCTATCTCAGAGTTGTTATAAACTTATAAAACATTTTGAACAGTGTTCAAAACAAGGCATATAATATGAAAGTGCTTCATAAATGTTAGCTGCTAGGTTATTGCATTGTGCTCTCCTTGAGGTCAGGGATTTCTGTTGCTTTTGTTCACTGGTATATTCCTGTTCCTTGAAACAGTGCCTGACACATACTAGGTGCTCAAATATATTTTCAAATAGACTTATTCAAAATAAAAAATAAAGAAAAATATCTTTATGAATCCATATTCCCATTTTCATAGAAAGTATGCAAAGTGTAGCATAGTGTTAAGAATGAGGATTAAGAATGCAGCTTTATAGTACAAAATAGAGAAGTAAACTGATCCCAGCAGGAAGAAGAGAGTGGCCCTTGGCGCTACTACCTGCCCTCTAGAAGTTAGGCACCTTGTACAAGTGTATGCTTAGATTGTCATTTTAAATTTGGTTAAGACCATAATACTGGCATCTGTTTACATGTGTTTGCTTTAATTTTTAAACCAAGATTTATTACTAGAGTCAGTTTGATCACTATTGACAGCCATAAATTTGCAATGCCAACAGGCAGTATACTGTGTGGTGGCAGGTAGCCCATCCTCTCCTAGATGAGGAGTGGGCCCTTCTGGCTACACGCAGCCTGTACCAAAGAGCTTTTGGCGGAGTTTCCTCTCTGAAGGGGGCTTAAGGTCCGGTTTAGATACTGGTCACTAGACCTACCTTTTCTTGACAGCTCATTTTATCTAGCGAATGTTTGAATGCACATATGTTGACTACATTATTTTTAAATAGTTCTTATCAGAGGAAAAGCCAGGAAATGGAAGAAACCCACTTTTTTCCCTGCTCCAAAATCTAGCTGTTTGACTCCCAGGTTTTGGTTTCTTTATTTAATTGTATTATTTTTTTCATTCACTGGCTGAATTAAAGGACTTAAAACATGTTTCTTTTGTTTTTTAAATTTTTTAAATGTTTTATTTATTTATTTATTTTTTATATTTTTATTATTTCCAGGAGAGAGAGAGAGAGAGAGAGACCGCGTGAGTAGGGGAGGGTCAGAGAGAGAGAGGGAGATACAGACTCTGAAATAGGCTCCAGGCTCTTAGCTAGCTGTCATCCAGAGCCCAACGCGGGGCTCAAACCCATGAACTGCGAGATCATGACCTGAGCCGAAGTCAGACGCTCAACCGACTGAGCCACCCAGGCGCCCCTAAAACATTTGTTCTTAAAAAGAATACACATAATCCATATTTTTTAAAAAAGAGGGTAGATGTGGGACGCCTATGTGGCTCAGTTGATTGAGCTTCTGACTTCGGCTCAGGTCATGATTTTGTGGTTTGTGGATTCGAGCCCCGTGTTGGGTTTTGGAGCCTGTTTTGGATGCTCGCTCTCTCTCTTTCTCTTTGCCCCTCCCCTGCTTGTGCCTTGTGCACACGCGCTCTTTCTCTTTCTCTCTCTTAAATAGATGCTAAAGAAAAACTATAAAAAGAGTATAGATACATAAATAAAAAATAATCTTTAATACCATTAGGATTTAATCACTATTAAACTGTATATCCTTCTAATTTTTCTCTATTCCTTTGCATATATATATAAATACACGCACACAAATAATATACTTTTTTTTTTTTTTGTTATTGACATATAATTAACCTATAACATATTATCTTCAGGTGTATAATGTAGTGATTGCATATTTGTATATACTGCAAAATGGTAATCCCAGTCAGTCTAGTTGACATACATCACCATGCATAGTTAAATTTTTTATCTTAGGATGAGAACGTATAAGATACACTTTTTAGCAACTTTCAAATATGCAGGTTAGTACTATTAACTATAGTTACCATGCTGTACATTACATCTTATTAATTTTATAATTGGAAGATTGTACCCTGTGGCCCCTACACCTGTTCACCTGTCGCCTCCCATCCTCCCCCTACTCCCTGCCTCTGGCAACCAACAATTTGTTCTCTGAGTCCTTTTTTTTTTTTTTAAAGATTTCACATAGAAGTGTCTTTCTCTTTCTTTCTGACTTATTTCACTTAGCATAATGCTCAGTATATGCTTTCTTGATAACAGTGGCAGGATCATGTTGTATATACTTAGTCGTCTCATGTAGTCTATTTGATTTATCTATTTTGATGGCTAATAGGCAATTCAAGTTTAATCAGCTCAAGGTGGAACTTTTGATCCCCGTCTGCCTCATTCCAGGGGACAAAAATCTATCCTTTTATAAAAAATATTAAATGAAATGGATGCTAGAGGCTTTAATTAATTTATAGACATATTTTGGTTGCAGGCATTATTTTCCACTGTTCGGTGATGAAGTATTTGTGCCTAACTAAAACTTTGTTTTTGCAATTTTCTTTGGAGTGTCTGAAGGTGGGCCAGTTTGACCAATTTTAACTTTTGCATGCTCCTCTCATCCTGTCTGTAGCATGTAATTTCCCGATTTAGGATTGATGATATCACCTCCATCATAATTTTCACCACACTTACCACCTTAAGAAATTGTCTTGTTTATTGTCTTTGTCTCTTTTATGAATGTGTTGTTTTATGAATGTATATTCCATAGAGGCATACCTTTGTCCTTTTTTCAGTACTGTATTTCAGTACAAAGCAAGATGCCCTGCATATAATAGGTTTTCTAAATATTGAGTGAATGAATGTATATGAAACATAGTGCATCTGTTTTATGTATACTTAAACTGTGTGCAAAGCATTATGATAGATGATTCATAAATGTATCAGACAAGGTTTTTTATGGTAGCGTATGTGGCTCATAGTAGCCATGTATAGAATAGAAATATTAAGTGCCTTAAGACTGGCACAAAATGCTTTGGGAATCTCTTAACCCTGACCTCACTAAGACTTTGGGGGTGTTTTAGAAAGGCAGTTTAGTGGGGCTATGGTGGGAATGGCCACTGAGTTGAGCTTTGAGAATAGAGTAGTTTTCGTTTATCCATGAGTATTTGAAGTAGTGTTTTAGGTAACATAGATATAATGAGGAACAAAACAGATGTGATTCCTTCTCTTGTGCAGCTTCCAGTATTATGGAGGGAAGAAAAGATGTTCAAGAAGGAAAAGGGAGAGTAGCAAAGGCACAACTGAGGGCACGAAATTTTGTTGAATTAAGTGTAACTTGCATGAAGGAGAAAACAGGAGACTGGAAAAGTAGATCTGTATGCGTGTGGAGCCACTGAAGTTTTTTATTTTTGTTCAGGGGAGTGAAGTAAGACTGTTTTCCAAAGGATTAATTTAGTAGCAATATATAGAGCCATGAAAAGGAACTTGGTCACAAGGTTATTACAAAGGTCTGATTGAGAGGTAATGAGTGGGGGGAGAGTTAAGGAGTAAGGAAAATATGAGCTTTATTAGGGAAGTAGAGTAGGTACGATTTAGTGGTTGAATCAGATATGCAGGGCAAAGGGAGATTTGTAAGGAGTTGAGTGAATGTTGGGGAAAATGGTTGTGGGATCAAGTAGTGGATATGGGGTAGAGAACAAGGAATGGGTTTAGAAGAGATAGGGATGAACTGAGTATAAAATGTATTTTTATGATTAATGATATAAAGGGAATTTGTATTTGGGAAGGGCATTCATGCTATTATTTTTAGATACAGTGGGACTAAAACTGAGAATTGAAATTTTATCAATTCATATCTTTATCTTAGTAGTAAGGGATTTAGGAAGTAGTTGAGAATTCATTCCTGGTTTCTCTTCTAAAGAACATTGTAGAATATTTTCTTTCTTGTGATTTGTGTCAGTTATCCTACCCTGCTGACTACTTATTTTGCAAATGTTTTAATAAGCAAGGAGTAAACAAGAATGTTCTTTACTCTTCCAGAATTTCAGTTATGCTATCTTGACTTGTTTGTGGGGTTATGTACATTAGTCTATGCCTGGATTGCAGGCTGCCCAGAAGATGTCCTAATCCATAGGCCCTTGAGGCAGCTGAATGAAGGCTGTATATTCAGAGTGGCTCAGGCTCTTGTAGGCTTGGAAGCCTTCCTGATTTAATTTAAAGAGGAATGATTCTGTCCTTGGAAAGTGTCTGATTTCATTTCATATACTGTCTTCCTACTGAAGAGAAAAGCTGGTTTGTATAATTTGTTGTGCTTTAAACATAAAGGATATCTGATGTCTTGGGATTTCAGTTGTGATTTTTCTTAGGTGCTGGGTCAATATGTAGATAGTCTTAGACTCAGGATATCATATTTCTTTCTTACTGGGTTACAGTACTGATTATTTTACTATGTGATTGAAAAGACACACTGTGGTCCTCAGTCCTCCTATCCCAGTTAGGCTGTTTGTTATCTGCTAAGAGATTCATTAAGTACAGTCTTTTGTGGACTTGACAGTGCTGCTCATCTTAGATCATGTGGACATTATCATATAACCAAAAAGGAACTGGCTGTACCATCTATGCCATGTCATTCTTAAGGGTACTTACTGCAAAGAATGTTCTTGGACATCCTACTCTTTCTTAACTATCCTTTTCTACTATCTGTCTACAACATAGAAGGAGTATGCAGCGAAGACCTATTCATTTATGTAGTTAGTGAAACATTTGACTGCTTTATAAAGTGCATTCGCATAGGAGGCATTGTATGATTCTTTGGTCTCCTTGTCAAGTAGATACTCACTTGCCTAAGAAAGGTGAAAAGAGGTTAAGAGACACAGTTTTGAGATAGATCTGGAATGCAGTTTTAACTCAGCCTGAATGTTCTAGTCCACAGAACTATGATGAATCCTGTTTACAGACAAATCCTTTAGGACCTTAGTTTGCCACTTGATACAGTACAGCTTTTCCAAGTTCTGTGACTGAGACTAGTTGGGAAACTGGATGTCACCTCTTGTGGTGTTCCTTAGACATTTTTATTTTTAGCTTTCTTTGGCAATTCATACTTTAAGGCAATTTTATTGATCGTTGTAATACTTTTCTATATTATGCTTCCTAGGAACACTTGTTAATTTTAGTGGTGTGTGTGTATGTATTTGGCAGACTTTGGACTGGGTCTTGCTTTTTTTTTTTTTTTTTTTTAATTATTTATTTCTAGGAGAGAGAGAGAAAGACAGCATGAGCAGGGGAGGGTCAGAGAGAGAGGGAGATACAGACTCTGAAACAGGCTCCAGGATCTGAGCTGGCAGTCAGCACAGAGCCCATTGCGGGGCTTGAACCCACGAACTGCGAGATCATGACCTAAGCGAAAGTCGGACGCTTAACCGACTAAGCCACCCAGACGTCCCGACTGGGTCTTGCTTTTGCCAGTGAAAATTAGCAAGATGGTTGTGAGGAGGAGGAGGAAGCAGGCCTTGAATGAAAAACATGTTAGAGTATGTTGGTGGAGAATGAGACACCCAAGGTACCAACCCATTTTCCTTTGTCTGCGATACATTATCTCTTGATCCTCCTTTTCCCTTAGACAGCACTGTCTTAAACAGATTGTTTAGGTCCCGTATCTGTGGAGCCTTGCCTTAACTCATTTCCCAGACAAAGTTAATTGCCCTTTGCTCCCTTTTCATAGCATTTTGTTAAAAATTGCATTTATTTGCACCAATCTTTTTATCTGTTTCTACTTCCAGACTGCAGACTTCCTTGTTTATATCCCTTAAATGTAATTCTGTGCCTGACTCAGGAGGTGCTCCATAATTATTGACTTACTCGAGTGAAGCAGTGTAGTGTATTGTTTAAGTATGTTGAGTCAGACATGCCTGCATTTGAATTGTAGATCTGTCAAAGCTGTGTGACCCCCTCAAAGTTTCAGTTTCTTCATTGGTGATTTGGGAATGAGTAGCTGCCGCATGGGCTCATGGTGTGAGGTAAGATAAATCAGCAGAATACCTGGCATAAATGCTCTGTAGTTGTTAATTATCACCATGGTTGATACGATATTTGGGGAGAAGGGCCAGAACATGTGCTCCAGTTAGATGGCAGATGAAATGGATCCTCCCTCACCCCTCAAGTAAGCACTAAATACGAGTTCAGTTTTGGAGGAGGATGAAAGGATGGAGGTCGGAGGTCTGCTGGGCGTTAGGGACCAGTTTTTGAATCTTGAAGGTTCTGTCATTCTAAGAGAAATTAAAATCACAGACTGTCCTTTGCTGTAATCCATTACAGATGTGCTAGGATGCTGGTCTATTTGTTTTGTCTTCCTGTTGGTAAGTATGGTAGTGGTTATTGGTTTTGGCTTGGTGGAGTACTAAATTGGTACTTTACTATGTGTGCTTAGTAGTATCCAATTATAATCTCTCAGTTGACCATTGAGTTTGTTTTTTGTTATTCCTGTGTTTGAGCAACATAATATGGACTTCAGGCTTCTGTACAAATAATGACCTTTGCTTATTTATCAATAGACAACTCTCAAATGTGTGAAGCATTTTTATTCAAATAGAAGGTATCATTAGGGTTTTGAAGTTCAGACTTGGGTTCAAATCCCAGTTTTCCTGCTGTGTGTGTAAGCTTGCTCTCAAGTTTTCTTTCCTGTAAAATGAGGGCAATAAAGTGAATGGTGTCATGTTACTGTTAACAGTATTACTGTTTGTTATTAATAGTGTAAGTCAGTGTCATATGTCCTAAGCTAATAACAACGATGTATTCTTGATGCAGGAATCACATCTAACTGGAAAACATTCTTGTCACTCCAACCTCTTCCTGCACTTTTAATTCCCTGCCAGGCTCCCCACCTGGATGGTAGTAAGTGGGGTTGTAGACAGCTACTGAATAAATAATGATGTTGGTGTTTAGAAGACATGGCAGTTTGGAACTTGAGCATTGTACAATGACTCAGTATTTCATGACTGCCCATCGTTTAAGAGCTGAGTTTCAGTATGAAGCAATGCTGATAACACTGAGTGGGCTAATGGAGTAGCCTTAGAATGTTTAGTGTTTCTTAAGGGACACCCAGAGAGAGCCAGAAGGTGAAAAATAACCATTGAAAGGGAGATGCATTCAGGCCATGGCCTTTTCTGCAGCCATACCACTGTACTGCCAAACTAATAAATGTACAAGCAGAGATGTTTCTACTGATAAATGAATAAATGGCGGCAAGACCTGAGGTGTTCTAGTTTAAAGGAGGGGCGCCTGGGTGGCTCAGTCCGTTGGGCGTACAGCTTCTGCTCAGGTCATGATTCATTTTGTGAATTCGAGCCCCGCTTCAGGCTCTGTGCTGACAGCTCAGAGCCTGAAGCCTGCTTTGGATTCTGTGTCTCCCTCTCTCTCTTGCGCTTCTGCTCGCACTCCTGTCTGTCTGTCTGTCTCTCAAATAAACACTAAAAATTTTTTAAAAAATGTTTTTAGACAATTAGTAACTTTAATGTTTTAAAAAGTAAGCGGTGTTACTAAATACTTTGGGGGGGAAAACAAAGCACTCCACATGATGTTATTAGTGGAAGAGATAAGGATGCAAATCCACAAAGCAGGAGAATGTTACAAATTGTAGATAAAGGACTAAGAAATTAAAATCCAGGTTTTATTGTATCCTAATGATAGGTGCCAAAGTTTGCTTCCTCCAGAGTCTGACATTAGAATTGTATTTATAAACATTTTCTGTTTCCACTACTGCTGTCAGGGATGCCTGGGCTACTACTCTTTAAAGATAAGGAAAGGAGTATTGCCTATCTGTTTTATGATATACCTGTGGAGCAGGGTTTTCATAGCTTTATTTACCTTCCAGTTAGAAAAGAGATCTGATAAGAAGTCATGCATTTGCTGTCATCTGGCATCATAAGCTGTAATCCTTGGTTACATTTAGAGGCTTTTTCATTCTAACATTTGAAGGTTCTGTGTAGCAGTAGGGGTTATGGGTTAAATTCTAAACTAGGAGACAGTTTCTGGGTAACTTCTCAGTAGTCTCTGACATTTGTTTAATTGCAGACCTAAATAGCCACTAATGGATGTTACAGTTTCAGTGAGCAGTGAAGTTTATCATCTTGGAAGTAGAATGAGGTGGACTCAGAAAATTATATAAAATGTTCATCCCCAGTTAGATTTCTTGATAGCCCAGAAAAACCCCTGTATAACTTCTTTTAAAGAAATGGAGCTGAACGGGAAGCAGAAGTGGTTAATGGATGATGTTGGACCTGGGAATTCTGAATGAGTCAGTTCAGTTCCTACAGGATGTCTTGTCTCAAAGAAATTCGGGTAATATGTGGCATAAAGCTTGCAGGGTTCTCTGTGGCCTTTCTAGTTATATTCTTTAACTGGTAGCAGTGGTCATGGCCTCTTCTCCTACAAGATGTGATTAGGTTGTTTTCTTCACTTTGGAGACTCTGCACAGCAGTTTTAAAAATAGTGCTCTCTGATTGGTTCATCAGGAACTAGAACTTCATGGCAAAATTCCAGCACAGACTAATCTTGTAATCTTGTCCTTAATTCTCTGTATAGTGAGTGTTGGAGATTTCCAGATTGCTTCAAACTAATCCAAGGGTACAATAAGAAAGGACAACATGAGGGATGGAACTATAGGTGTAGAACTGTACTTTGTTGTGTTCTGAAAATTTTAGGTTGGAATAAATGGTTCCTGGGTTACCAGAGAACATTGGTGGGTTTATCAGTAACCTCCTGATGGGGGTAGGGATTGGTACACTCCTACTCCCCTACCTTTCCACATAACCAGCATTTGACTGAACAAAATTAATAATCTAGATAATTCAGCAGATGTTAGATCTCCCTTCGTCAAGGGCTGTTGTCCCCAAATCACAAGCAAATCCATTAATTCCTAGAACTTTACTGTAGATTGGTGTGAGTTTTCTAGCTGTTTTAGATTATAGTTATTTTTAGGCCAGTCTACCCACCTTTTTTTTTTTTTTTTTTAAATTTTAATGTCTACTTATTTTTGAGAGAGACAGAGCCAGAATGACAGAGTGTGAGCAGGGGAGGGGCAGAGAGAGAGGGAGACACAGAATCTGAAGCAGCTCCAGGCTCTGAACTGTCAGCACAGAGCCCACCGCGGGGCTCAAACCCACAGAGTGGAAGATCATGACCTGAGCCAAAGTCAGAGGCTCAACCCACTGAGCCATCCCGGCGCCCCCCACCCCCCACCTTTCTGAATAGGATACTGTATCCGCATTTTTCAATATTGTAAATTACTTTTTGGCATCAGGGTAATAGACTTCTAAATGAGTTGGGAAATGTTCCTGCGTCTTCTATTTTTTTTTTTTTTATGTTTTATTTGTTTCTAGGAGAGAGAGAGAGACAGCATGAGCAGGGGAGGGTCAGAGAGAGAGGGAGACACAGACTGTGAAACAGGCTCCAGGCTCTGAGCTTGCAGTCAGCACAGAGCCCAACGCGGGGCTCGAACCCACAAACCGCGAGATCATGACCTAAGCGAAAGTCGGACGCTTAACCGACTAAGCCACCCAGGCGCCCTGTCTTCTATTTTTTTTTTAAAAGAGATTATGTAGAATTGGTGGTGTCTTTTAATTTAAATGTTTGGTGGAATTCACCAGTGAAACCATCCAGGCCTGAAGATTTTAAGAGTCTTAAAATCTAAATGTCTGGCTAGCTTAGTTGGTGGAGCATGAACTCTTGTTCTTGGGGTTGTGAGTTTGAGCCTCACATTGGGGATAGAGTTTACATTGAAAAAAAAAAAAAGATTTAAAGTCACTAATTACATTTCTTTAATTGAGAGAGCTGACTATTCAATATTTTTTTCTTCTTGGGTTAGTTTTGGTAGATTATGGCTTTCAAGAAATTGGTCCATTGAAACTGGGCATCTGGGTGGCTTAGTCAGTTAATCACCTGGCTTTGGGTTGGGTTATGTATGATCTCATGGCTCCTGAGTTCAAATCCTGCATCAGGCTGTGTTGACAGTTTCCCAGCCTGGGGCCTGCTTCAGATTCTGTGTCTCCCTCTGTCCCTGCCCCTCCCCTGCTCACTCTGTCTCAAAAATAAACATTAAAAAAAGATACAGAAATTTTTTAAAAATTGGTCCATTTCAGTGGGGTTGTTGAATTTATGTGCATGGAGTTTATAGTATTTCTTATCCCTTTAATACCTGTAGAATTTAGTGATAGCCCTTCCTTCGTTATTGGTATTGGTAATCTTTGTTTCTCCTTTTTCTTCCGTCAGTTCATCAGTTTTATTTTTTTTAGAGAATCGGCTCTTGGTTCCCTCAATTTACTTCTATCGATTTGCTGTTCAATATTATTGATTACTGCTCTTACTGATTGCTTCTGTTTGTTTTGGATTTATTTTGCTCTTTTTTTCTCCCAGTTTTATCAAGATATAGTTGAAATATAGTACTGTGTTGCTTAAGGCGCATGACTGTACTGACTTGACTTTTATATATTGTGAAATGATTATCTCAGTAAGTTTAGTTAATATCCATCATCTATAGATACTAAAACATTTTTTGTCTTTGTGATGAGAGCTCCTTTTTTTAAATGTTTCCTTATTTTTATTTTTTAAATGTTATTTATTATTTTTAGAGACAGAAAGTGAATGGAAGGGACAGAGAGAGGGAGACAGAGAATCCCAAGGAGGATCCACACTGTCTGTGCAGAGTCTAACGAGGGGCTCGAACTCCCCCATGACCTGAGCCAAAGTTGGATGCTTAACTGACTGAGCCACCGAGGCATCCCAGCAGTGTTAATCAAAATAATAATGTTGCACATATTTGCTCTTTTTCTAATTTCTTAAGTTGTTAACTTGAGACTTTTCTAATACAAACATTTGAGTGTCTAAGTTTCCTTCTAAGCACTACTTCAGCTATGTCTCACACATCTTGATATTTTTCATTTAGTTTAAAATATTTCCTAATTTTCATTAAGTCTTTTCTGACCCATGGGTTACATATAGTTAAATATTTGGTTATTCCCAGATACTGTATTAATTATTGCTAGTTTAATTCCATTATAGTCAGAATATACTTTGTTTGACCTGAATCTTTTTACATTTTTTAAGCTATGTTTTATGGTCAGGATATGGTTTGTCTTTTTTTTGTGCAGCTTTTTTTTTTAAACAAATAGTTTATTGTCAAGTTGGTTTCCATATAACACCCAGCGCTCATCCCAACAAGTGCCCTCCTCCATGCCCATCACCCCCCTTCCCCTCCCCCCATACCCATCAGTCCTCAGTTCTCAACATTCAAGAGTTTGCCTCCCTCCCTCTCCCCTACTATTTCCCCCCTTCTTCTCCCCCATGGTCCTCTGTTAAGTTCCTCCTAATCCTCCTATACGTGCAAACATATGATATCTGTCCTTCTCTGCCTGACTTATTTCGCTCAGCATAACACCCTCAAGGTCCATCCATGTTGCTACACATGGCCAGATTTCATTGTTTCTCATTGCCATGTAGTATTCCATGGTATAGATAAACCACATCTTCTTGATCCATTCGTCCGTTGATGGACACGTAGGCTCTTTCCATGTTTTAGCTATTGTGGAGAGTGCTGCTATGAACATTGGGGTACACGTGCTCCTATGCATCAGCACTCCTGTATCCCTTGGGTAAATTCCTAGCAGTGCTATTGCTGGGTCCTCGGGGAGTTCTATTGTTAATTTTTTGAGGAACCTCCACACTGTTTTCCAGACGGGCTGCACCCGTTTACATTCCCACCAACAGCGTAGGAGGGTGCCCGTGTCTCCACATCCTTGTCAGCATCTAGAGTCCTCATTTTAGCCACTCTGACCGTCGTAAGTGTGGTATCTCAGTGTGGTTTTGATTTGTATTTCCCTGATGAGGAGGGTTGCTGAGCATCATTTCACGCGTCTGTTGGCCATCTGGATGTCCTCTTTGGAGAGGTGTCTGTTCATATCTTTTACCCATTTCTTCACTGGATTGTTTGTTTTTCGGGTGTGGAGTTTGGTGAGTTCCTTATCGATTTTGGATACTAACCCTTTATCTGATGTGGCATTTGCAACTATCTTTTCCTTATTAGTTGCCTATTAGTTTTATGGATTGTTTCCTTTGCCGTGCAGAAGTTTTTAATCTTGATCAGGTCCCAATAGTTCATTTTTGTTCTTGATTCCCTTGCTTTTGGGGATGTGTCAAGAAATTGCTGCAGTTGAGGTCAAGGAGATTCTTTCCTGCTTTCTCCTCTAGGGTTTTGATGGTTTCTTGTCTCACATTCAGGTCCTTTATTCATTTTGAATTTATTTTTGTGCATGGTGTGAGAAAATGATCTAGTTTCATTCTTCTGCATGTTGCTGTCTAGTTCTCGCAGCACCATCTGTTAAAGAGGCTGTCTTTTTTCCATTGGATACTCCTTCCTGCTTTGTCAAAGATTAGTCGGCTGTATACTTTTGGGTCCGATTTCGAGTTCTCAGTTCTATGCCATTGGTCTATGTGTCTGTTTTTGTGCCAATACCATACTTTCTTGATGATGACAGCTTTGATGATGTAGTAGAGGCTAAAGTCTGGGATGGTGATGCCTTCCGTTTTGGTTTTCTTCTTCAATATTACTGTGACTATTCGGGGTCTTTTGTGATTCCATAAACATTTTAGCATAGTTTGTTCTAGTTTTGAGAAGTATGCTGGTGCAATTTTGATTGGGGTTGCATTGAATGTGTAGATTGCTTTGAGTAGTAATGACATTTTAACTATGTTTATTCTCCCAGTGCATGAGCATGGAATGTTTTTCCATTTCTTTGTGCCTTCTTCAATTTCCTTCATAAGTTTTCTATAGTTTTCATCATACAGATCTCTTAAGGATATGGTTGGTCTTGAATGAATGTTCCACATTCATTTGAAGAAAATGTGTATTCTGCTCTTTTTGAGTGGCATGTTCTATAAATTTCTATAAGTGTCAGATTCACTTGATTGCTGGGGATGTTAATTTTGTATCTTTGCTGGCTTTCTTGCTCTTTGTTCTGTCAACATGAGAGGAATGCTGAGTCTCTATAATTGTGGGGTTATTTCTCCTTTCATTTCCATCAGTTTTAATTTTATTATTTTATTTTATTTTTAGAGCAAGAGTGCACAGTGGAGGAGAGGAGCAGAGGGGAAGAGAGAGAATCCCAAGCAGGCTCTGTGCTGTCAGCACCAAGCCCGATGTGGGGCTTGATCTCACAACTGTGAAATCATGACCTGAGCTAAAATCAAGAGTTGGATGTTTAACTGACTGAGCGACCCAGGTGCACTGAGGAAACAAATTTTAAGTAAATTCTTTGCGCTCAAGTCTACTTTGGCATTAGTATAGCTACTCCAACTTTCTTTTGGTTAGTGGCTACATGGTGTTACTCTTTCCTCTATCATTACATTACAACCCATTACAGTGGGTTTCTTGTAGACAGTTGGGTCTTTTTATATATATAAAAAAGCTCCAACAATCTCTTTTAATTGGTGTGTCTAGATGAGCATTTACTTTTGCTATAGTTATTTATATGTTTGGATTTTGTTCTACCATTTAGTTATTTGTTTTCTGTTTTTCTCCTTTGTTTTCTATTCCTTTGTTTCTTTACTGCTTTCTTTTCAGTTGGACTGTTTTTCAGTGTTTTAATTTATTACACTTTTAACTACTCTTTTTGTATGGTTTTGTTAAGTGCTTGTTCTGGGGGTTACAGTATATATACACTTTACCTAGTTTACTTAGAAACCTTACTACCATACAGATTTCTTTACCTTCTTTTCTGTGTGGTGTGGTTGTCATATTGTATCTGCACACATTGAAAACATTACCAGAGAAGGTTGTAATTTTTGTTTTCAGCCATCAAAAATTTTAAGTATTCAAGAGAAAGACAACACTATTTACATTTACCCGGATGTTACTATGTCTATTGCGTTCCCTAAATTCCTGAAGTTCTAGGTTTCTCTTATGCCTACAGAACTTTTAGCCTTTTTTTTTTTTTTTAAAGAGCATATCTGCTGACTACACATTGTTTTAGTTTTCCTTCATTTGAGAATGTCTTTATCATCTTCATTCCTAAAGAATATTTTGCTGGACATAGGTTGACAGCCACCATCCCACTCCCCACCCCCCATCCCCGGCACTTTTTGGCCTTTGTTGTTTCTGATGAGAAATGCTGGCTGCTTTCAAGATTTTTGTGTCTTGGTTTCAACAGTTATTTTTTCCCCCTGTTTTTACTTTTATTTTCATGTACTTTATGCAGAATTTACTCCCAGGGCATAAGTTCTTGTTTCTTCAGGTTCTTCTGGGATATCTTTTTCTTCTGTGCATCTTCCTCTTCGGTTTAGGAACAATCTGCTCTTTTTCAGTGAGGATCATCTCAGTGTGGCAGGGAGAGCTCATGTATGGGTTAATCCAACCCATGAGCCCTGTAAGTTCTACGTGCATCTTGGGGGCTTTGTTCACCTGGATGTGCTCGATGACCAGAGAATCTACATCTAAACCCTTAAGTTCAGCATTACTCTCTGCATTTTTAAGCATGTGCAGTAAAAATTCAGCACTGTTTTTGGGCCACCAACCCTGTGTCCAGCCCCACTGTTTGGCCTGGGCACACCTACCAACTCCACCATTGTAGCGTTGGAATGGCACACATTGCTTAAGATATGTGGTGGCTTGGGGCGCCTGGGTGGCTTAGTCGGTTAAGCGTCCGACTTTCGCTTAGGTCATGATCTCGCGGTTCGTGGGTTCGAGCCCCGCGTCGGGCTCTGTGCTGACTGCCAGCTCAGAGCCTGGAGCCTGTTTCAGTCTGTGACTCCCTCTCTCTCTGACCCTCCCCTGCTCGCGCTGTCTCTCTCTCTCTCCTAGAAATAAATAAAACATTAAAAAAAAAAAAAAAAAAAAGATACGTGGTGGCTTTTTGGATATGCATACCCTTAATGGCCTGGGCAGTTGCATGTGTGTCCTTAAAGTGAACACGAAGATTTGAACCTCTTGATTTGCATGATTATGTCGGGTTTTCCGGATCAAGTGAATAGCGAACCATTTTCAGAGATCACCTCAGGCCACTCACGGGAAGAGCTCAACAGTTTATTATGTACCCAGGTGTGCATTTCTTTGAGCTTACACTTATTTGGGTTTGTTGTAATTCTTGAATCTAAGTTTGTTTTTCATTAAATATTAGACATGTTTAATAATTTTCTTTTTTTTAAGTTGAAGTATAATTTTCGGCTGCATGGGTGGTTCAGTTGGTTAAGCGTCTAACCTCAGCTCAGGTCATGATTACAGTTTGTGAATTTGAGCCCTGCATCAGACTCTGTGCTGACAACTGAGAGCCCGGAGCCTGCTTCAGATTCTGTGTCTTCCTCTCTCTTTGCCCCTCCCCCACTCATGCTCATGCTCTCTCTCTCAAAAATAAATAAACATAAAATAATAATAAATTGGGGTATAATTCTCACATACATATTAGTTTTAGGTGTGCATCATAACAATTTGATATTTGTGTACGTTGTGAAATAATGACCACAATAAATCTAGTTAACATTTATCACCTTAGTACATAGTTACCCCCAATTTTTTTTCTTGTGTTGAGGTTTACTCTCTTAGCAATGTTCACATATGCAATATAGTATTATTAGCTATAGTCATCATGTTGTGCATTACATCCAATGACTTATTTATTTTAAACCTCAAAGATTGTACCCTTTGACTTCCTTTACCCATTTCTCTCACCTCCCACATCCTCCATTCCCTTGCCTTTGGTAACCACCTGTCTGTTTTCTTTATCTAGGAGCTTGGTTGGTTTTTTTGGTTTGTTTATTTTTAGATTTCATACGTGAGGTCATACAGTATTTGTCTTTCTCTGTCTGACATATTTCACTTAGTGTAATGCCCCTGGGGTCCATCTACATTGTTGCAAATGGCAAGATTTCATTGTTTTTTAATGGTTGAATAATAGTCATATGTATGAATATATATGAATTGGTATGAATATACATATATGCCACATTTTCTTTATTCATTCATCCATTGATGTTCAGTTAGGTTCTTTTCATATCTTGTCTATTGTAAATGATGTTGCAATGAAAGTTGGCGTACATATATCCTTAATATTTTTGCTTCAGGTAAATACCCAGAAGTGGAATTGCTGAATCATAGAAGTAGTTCTGTCTTTAATTTTGAGGAACCTCCATACTGTTTTCCATAGAGGCTAGTAACATTCCCATCAACAGTGCAGAAGGAAGGGTTCCCTTTTCTCCACAACCTGGCTAACACTTAGTATTTCTTATCTTTTTGATAATAGCCATTCTAACAGGTGTGGTGTTTCGATTTGCACTTGATTTTGATTCTTATTTCCTTGGTGATTAGTGATGTTGAGCTCCTTTTCATTTGCCTGATGGCCATCTGTATGTTTTCTTTGGAAAATATCTTTTCAGTCTTCTGGCATTCTTTATTAAAATTTTTTTTAAATGTTTATTTTTGATAGAACACAAGGTGGGGAGGAGAAGAAAGAGAGGGAGATACAGAATCTGAAGCAGGCTCCAGGCTCTGAGCTGTGAGCACAGAGCCTGATGCGGAGCTTGAACCCACAGACCATGAGATCATGACCTGAACTGAAGTTGGTCACCCAACCCACTGAGCCACCCAGGTGCCCCTCTTCTGGCATATTTTAAACCAGCTTGTTTGTTAGTTGTTGAGTTGTAGAAGTTCTTTATATTTTGGATATCAAACCTTGGTCAGATAAATGATTTGCAAATATTTTCTTCCATTTGGTAAGTTGTTATTTCATTTTGATGCAGAAGCTTTTTAGTTTGATATACTCTGAATTATTTATTTTTGCTTTTCGTGTCAAGATTCAAAAAGTCATTCTCAAGACCTTTGTCAAGGAACTTATTAGCACCTGTTTTCTTCTAGGAATTTTATGGCTTGGGGTCTTATGTTCCAGTCTTTATTTTGAGTTCAAATTTTGTGTATGGTATAAGATAGTGGCACTTTTCCCAACAAAATTTATTGAAGACAATGTCTTTTCCCCATTGTAAATTCTAGGCTCCTTTGTCACAAATTAATTGACCAAATATACGTGGGTTTATTTCTGAGCTCATTATTTCTGTTTCATTGATTGATGGGTCCTTTTTTTTTTTTTTAATGCCAATACTGTACTGATTTGACTAGAGTTTTGTAATAGAGTTTGAAATCTGGGAGTGTGAGGCCTTCTTCTTTGACTATTTGGGGTCTTTTGTGGTTCCATTCTCTTTCTCTTATTCTGGGATTTCAGTGACTTGAATGTTAGACCTTGTCCTACAGAAGATCCTTGAGGCTTGGCTCTTTGTGTTTCCTCTCTCTCTCTCTCTCTCTCTCTCTCTCTCTTTTCTGGTTGGATAATTACTGTTGCTTTATCTTCAAGGTCATAGAATTTTTCCTGTCCTCTCCATTCTTCTGTTGAGCCCATCGAGTTTTTTTAATTTTAGTTATCGTATTTTTCATTTCTAAGATTTTTCATGTGGTTTTATTTTGTAGCTTTTATTTACCTGCTGAAATTTTATGTTACATTCACTTAATCCTTCTTGGAGCGTGATTATGATAGGTAGTCTCTGATATTTCCAGCATTAGGGTCATCTTGTTACTGGCATCTCTGTTCAGTGGCTTTTTCCCTTGCTAGTTGTTGAGTTTTCTTGATTTCTCAGATGTTTAGTTATTCTGGACACTTCTAATATTATGAGTCTCTGGTGTTGTTTATATCGTATAGAGAATGATTTGTTGTTTTGTTTTACTGTGCATTTAACCCAGTTAGGTTCAGGTCACAGGATCCAACTGTCTTTCTTCTGTGGGCTTGGTTCTGAAGTCAGTCCAGTTTTCAAAGCCTCAGTAGCACTCTTTGGGTCATTTCTGGCTATATACTGTGTAGGGCTTTATCCAGAAGCCTGGCTAGTGGTCCTGCTTCCTAGTGTAGTTTTCAAGGCCTTTGATATGTTGTTTAGGGTCAGATCCACATGTTATACTTTAGGGATGAGCCTGGGCGTTCGTGTACAACTTTATGGGGTCAATTTCTATAGATCTCTCCTTTGCAAATTTCATCAATACTGTGGTGCACAGCCCTGGCCCCACTTTGCTGATCCTCTGTCTGGAAGGCCGAGGCCTTGTTATCCCTCCTTTGCTATGGCCTTCCCTCAACTGAGTCTGTCTCAGGGGCCAAGAGAATAGACAAAAAATTTAATAATAATAATACTCAACAGGGATTCTTCTCTCTATCCTCTCCACACTACCAGGCACTTTGTGGACCAGGGTTCTTATGGTTAGAGAGGATCCTTTTCTAAGGAATGCCTGCCTGGAAGACTTGGTTTTGTCTGGAGACTATGGCGTGAGAGAGGAGCAAACCCAGAAGACTTTTCCTACCCTCTCTGTCCTCTCTTCCTCCTGCCACCCTCACCCCCCCCCCACACACACACACGCGCGCACACACACACACACACACACACACACACCCAGACTCAAAAGAGAAGGTGCTTCTGTTGGAGGCTTTTCTGTTCATGCCTTGTATATTCCGTTCATGCCTTGTATATGTTTGGTCGTATTTGGGCTACCTTTGATTGCAGAGTAGCAGATGGGAGGAAAGAAAACAACTAGGAATTAGCATCAGATTGCTTGTGCTTTAAGTTCTGATCTAGTCTGCTTCCACTTACACCCTGAGCAGCCCTCAGCTGCTGCATACATTCTGTCCAGGGTTTTTAGTTACCTTCAGTGGAAGGGATAGGGTGGAGTGTCCTTACCTCATCTTTTTTTCTTTTTTTTTTCTTTTCTTTTTTTTTTTTTGAGAGAAAGCTTGCAAGTGAAAGAGAAGGGCAGAGGGAGAGAGAGAGAATTCCAAGCAAGCGCCACGTTCACTCAGGAGCTAGACAAAGGGCTTGATCCCACAACCTCGGACCATGACTTCAGCGGAAATCAAGAGTCAGACACACAACTGACTGAGCCACCCAGGCACTCCCTTACTGAAATTAATCTTAACCAGGACCCTGTGCATTATTTTTTAACATTGCATTTAATGGACTCCTTGTAATGATGACACTACCAAATATTAAAACCTTTTCTATAGCTTTTTCTGAAGCAGGCATTGTTGTAAATGGTGTATGTGTATTAATTAAAGTTTTAAAACTGATTTGATTTTTAAACAATTCTGTGAGACAGAGACTATTATCTCCACTTTACATTTGGGGAAAGTGAGGCATTGCAAAGTTAAGGAACATGCAGGGAGGACATACAGCAAGGCAAATGGTTAAGACCAGACTTAGAAGCCAGCATAACTGTCTCCAGAGTCTCAGCCATAACCACCAGACTAACATTACCTCTGTTTCATTATGTGGTAACATCCATTACCTGAGAAAATGAACAGGATCCCTTGCAGTAAACTCCATAGCCACTGGGAGTCTTCAAACTATACTGAAATGATTATGTTATTTAACTTTTCTAAGGTGGGCCTTATTAATTACATGAAAATTTTAATTTTCCCCCTGATTCTGGCTTACTTTAATAGATTTTGATGAAGACAAGGCTTGTTACTTATTTTACAAAGTAGCAAATTCACTGTACTGTTTGCAGGTTAAAACTTTATGTATGATGAAGCCTTTCCATAAAGCAATTTTCCCTATGACTAGAGGACTTCTGTTACATATGTAACTTACTGATTCATAGCATTTTGGTGGTTCTAGGAATTCCCCATTTTAATTTAGTAATAGAAGCCTATTTTGGGATTTGAAGGAAACTTTTTGTAATTTCTTTTTGAACAGCTATAGCTGTACACACAGAAGGGCACATGCAGCAGAAAATAGAGGTCTCCTCATTCTAGTTTTTAAATACCCAGTTTTACCCAGAAAGAGGGGAAAATTTTAAATATAGAAAATCACTTTCTTTATGAAAAAGTATTTAAGTTAGAAAGAAAAGTAAAAAAAAGTAGTTGAAATGTCTAGAGACTGACCAGTAGAATAGTATCCAGGCCTGAAAATGTGACTCTATGCTGATTATCCCCACTTATCCTTCTGATTTTAGAACCCACTTTAGTCAACATGTGAAAATTAGTAGCCTTTTTATATAAAGACACAAATGTTATTAAAGATTTATGGTGGACCCTTGATGTTTGTGGAAAATACATCCAGACATTAGTGACTTACCAAGTTAGCAAAGATTATATTTGCTAAAGGTCTCTAGCACTGATTTCTTTTGGGGTCCAGTTTCCACATTACTACTGCATTGTGATAATTTCTGAATATCTGAAAATACACCGTGGTGCGGTCTTTGAGGGTTTGACTAGGGATGCTTACTAGCAAATCATTTTACAGACAAGCAAGTTGAATTTTTCTTCAGCAGTTTTTTGGATACAGATTTATAAAACCTTTATTAAAGTACTCTTAATGAAAGGTATAGTGAACATAGGAAATAGTCATTACAGACCTTTTGAAATGAATTTTCTTCAGGAATAGAGGTTAGCAGAGATGAGAGTTCAGGCTCCTAATTAAAATTTTGGGTTTGAGAACATTTTAATCCTCAGGAGTTACCTTTATAAAGGAGAAAGCTGCAAAGTAACTCTATATGTATCAGCAAGCAGTAAGGATTAATTAGTTGTTTAAAATGAGTTGAATTGGAATGACAGTCAGGCATTTAATCAGTAGTTACAGAGTTCCCTATGCCATTATGCTTTTAAAACGTTCTTATTTGGAGAATTTTTATGTTAACTTTAGTTTTCATAGCCTAATGTCCAAAAAAACTTAATGTTTTTCGCTGAGTTTTAATGTTACAACCCAAAATGTGCTATTTTAGAATCCATTTTGCTCCTGTTCAGGGTGTTCTGTATATCCTGCTACATAAAACCTACCAACAGCTCACTTAAAAAGTAAGCTAGCCACCTCCAGTTCCCACAAGGCACACCTGATTGCTTGCCAAATTAACATAATTTAACATTAATAAAGGACAAAATTAAACAAAAGAACACTTGCAATTTTAACACTAAAACCTAGAGACTTGCCTTCTCAGACCTTTAGATTGAGCTGAGTATATCAAGAGTGCCTCTGCTGGCAGAGAGGCAATACTTGAGGTTTGTGAGGACCAGGACAGCAGTTGAGAGCTAAATATTCTATCTTATGGGTTGGAGTGGGTCTTTTTTGCCTCAGATGAAAGGAATGCACTTGTTATTAAAGGTCTGCTGTTTGGGAGCAGAAACTCCTATGTACAGTAGCTTCGTGACTCAGGAAAGAAGAAAAGCAAAGGGAAAGGAGTGGTAAACACACTTGAAGATAATGGAGTGGGTACTTTTTTTTTTTTTGCCTCGGAGCAAAAAAGTGGAGAAAGTGAAGTAGCTATAGGCACTTAAGAGAAGCAGCTATAAGGAGAGAGGAGGTCGAACCTTTGCATTCTGAGTAAGAGGGCTGTTCAAAATTGTGTGTATCTATATATAATCTAACGTGGCATAGCTGAGACTGAAATTTAGATTTATATTCGAGTAGCACAATAGTTAGGTTACCTGAAGAAACTGTCTTATTATCCTGTGTAGATTTAAAATGATCTTTAGATATTTAAATGTCAGTACTTAAGAGAGGCCTTTCTAGATACCCAGTCACCTCATACTGTCTCCTTTGTTTTATTTATTTATTTTTCACTTTTTTCTTAAATAGTTTATTGTCAAGTTGGTTTCCATATACCAACCAGTGCTCATCCCTACAAGTGCCTCCTCCATGCCCATCACCCCCCTTTCCCTCACCCCGACCCCCAACCGCCCTCAGTTTGTTCTCAGCATTTGAGTCTCTCATGGTTTGCCTCCCTCCCCCCAACTATTTTTCCCCTTCTTCTCCCCCATGGTCCTCCGTTAAGTTCCTCCTAAACCACCTATACGTGCAAACATGGTATCTGTCCTTCTCTGCCTGACTTACTTCGCTCAGCATAACACCCTCAAGTTCTATCCATGTTGCTCCAAATGGCCAGATTTCATTCTTTCTCATTGCCATGTAGTATTCCATCGTATAGATAAACCACATCTTCTTGATCCATTTGTCCGTTGATGGACACGTAGGCTCTTTCCATGTTTTGGCTATTGTTGAGAGTGCTGCTGTGAACATTGGGGTACAAGTGCCCCTATGCATCAGCACTCCTGTATCCTTTGGGTAAATTCCTAGCAGTGCTATTGCTGGGTCCTCGGGGAGTTCTATTGTTAATTTTTTGAGGACCCTCCACACTGTTTTCCAGAGGGGCTGTACCAGTTTACATTCCCACCAACAGTGTAGGAGGGTGCCCATTTCTCTACATCCTCTCCAGCATTTAGAGTTCCCTGATTTGCGCATTTTAGTCACTCTGACCGGCGTGAGGTGGTATCTCAGTGTGGTTTTGATTTGTATTTCCCTGATGATGAGTGACGTTGCTGTTTCCTTTGTTTTAAATGATATACATTCATTGTGTGATAATTTTTAGATTTCCTAAAAATTAGTTTCTCTTCCTTCTGTCTGTTTGATTAAGTGAGTGAATAAATAAACGAAGGAGTGAAAGCACAGGCAAAGTAGCTTTGTGGTCCTCAAAGACCATAGAGGAAAGATGAACATTATAGGTGTCTGTGAGTCAGTACAACACACCAACACACATTCATTGTCTGTATATGCTGTTGATAATTGGATCATGTGTGAAATAGGCTTTTATTTTTACTTTATTTTGATTTTTTTTTAATGTTTATTTTTGAGAGAAAGATCAAGATCGAGACAGTATAAGCAGGGAAGGGGCAGACAGAGAGGGAGACAAAGAATTTGAAGCAGGCTCCAGGCTCCGAGCTGTCAGCCAGAGCTTGACATGGGGCTGGAACTCATGATGCAAGATCATGACCTGACCCAAGTTCAGACGCCTACCCAGCTGAGCCACCCAGGTGCCCCTCAGAAATTGGCTTTTATAATTGGTTTGCCTGTGTTAGAACCCCTAGGCCTGGAGCGCCTGGGTGGCTCAGTTGCTTGAGTGTTTGATTTCAGTTCAGGTCATGATCTCATGGTTCGTGGGTTCGAGCCCCGCATTGGACTCTGTGCTGACGGCTCAGAGCCTGGAGCCTACTTCAGATTCTGTGTCTCCCTCTCTGACTCTCCCCTGCTCACGCTGTTTCTCTGTCTCTCAGAAATAAATACAAAGCATTAAAAAAAAACAAAAAAACAAAACCCTAGGCCAGAATTTATAAATGTTAAGCCTGAGAGCTGTAACTACTTCTCCCTCATCTGTGTAGACAACACAGATGGAAGAGCACATCTTTACCAAGTCCGAAGCCACAGCTACTTGGTGTGAATTGCCAGACCAGATGAAAAACATTGGCATCCAGACCATAGTCCCCACAGGATCCTGTCCACGTAAGAGTCTAAGGATGCTCTTACTCTTTTTTTCCCCCCTAAATAGGTTCATGCTCAACATGGGGCTAGAACTCAAGACCTTTAGATTAAGAGTCGTGTGCTCTACTCACTGAGCCAGCGAGGTGCCCCTAGCTAACTAACTCTTGAAGAGTGAGAAGATTTTTTTTTTCAGTCAGTGTTACAGGTCACAGCATTTTTTTTTTTTGAAGGCTAATCTTGGAATTTTATGATTTTGTAGAAAGTTTTTATTATTTGATTTGTTTCAGAGAAATTTGAGTTTGTTTAGAACAGTGGCCCATTTTGAGAATTTGGGCCATCCGAAGAAAAGAGGTCTTACTTGATTATGTCCCCAGGAAACCTGAAATTTAAAATATTTGCATGCTTCTTAATTCTATATCGTAAGTTCTAATGAGAATACCTCCCTCCCCAAACAAACAAAACCCACAGACAAACCCCCTGGAATTTTGAGAGAAGTTGTTCTTTGGTTATTAAGATTTAACTCCCCAAACACATTTTTTAATGTGTGTGTTCAAACTGATGTGCTGTGGCAATGAACTTTGTATGTCTATAGTTGGAAGTAAATCCAAATTTGCACATAATCTGAGAACACATTGTTGTCTTTTAGAAAAATATGTAAGGAAAGATTGTCCATAATAATTCTTGACGTGCTACTGTAGTGAAGGATTATCTTTTCTAGCCCCTTCAAAAAACTGTTGCAGGGGGTGATGGGTGGATCAGTTGGTTAAGCGTCTGGCTGTTGATTTTAGTTCAGGACATGATCTCATGGTTCTTGTGGCTGAGCCCCTCATTGGGCTCCATGCTGACAGTGTGGAGCCTGCTTGGGTTTTTTTGTCTCCTTTTGTCTCTGCTCTTCCCCCTTGCCCCTCAGATTGCACGTTCTTTCCTGTCTCTCTGTCTCTCTCTCTCTCTGTCTTCTCAAAAAAAAATAGGTAAACATTAAAAAAAAGAGTGTTGTAAGGGAGATCTCCTCAGACATAAAGTCTCTGTTTACAGTGGTAACTACTGTATTAAGTGTTTATAAAGAAGAGGAAAATGTTAGTTTAATTCCAAAAATTAAGAGAAGCCTAGATGTAGAACATACTATATTTAATTCATTTCCCAGGTTGTAAATAAATACTGAAACATTGGAGTAGATTTTAAAATGCCAGTTTTAAAGCCCAGAGGATTTTACTTTATACTGAAACTATGAAATATAAAACATGGGTTTTTCGATTAGGATACATCTGTCAATGAGTGTCCTTTTAGAATATTAAAGGATATTGTTTTGAAATAATGTCAAATGTACAGATCATTTGTTTTATCATTCATGTACCCTGTTTGCCATTTTACATAGGTAAGATATATGTACCATGGCCCGTTATGTAAAATACTTAAGCATGTTATTTTCTAAGATTTGGTATATTCTCTTACATGACTAGTTTAGTTTACCAACTTTATGACATTAAAAAATGATACCTCACTGATTTTATCTGTCGCTTTTTGTCAGCTGACAAATTGACAGGTATAGGATCCAGCCTCAGGTCAGGTACTGCCTTTAGTCTGCATGTCTCTTTAACCCACTCTAGCCTGAAACATTTTTACAGCTTCCCTTTGCCTTTTATAACAACACTGACATTTGTCAAAAATATTCCCTCTCCCATTTAATAGAATGTTTCTCATTTAGGGTTTGTGTGATGGTTCCTCAGTATCCTCAGTTTATGCATTCTCAGCTGAAATACTGCGTGGGGGATATCGTGTCCTTCTCGTGGTATTGCTTCTGTAGGCGCAAAATGTCCATCCAAACTTCATATTGTTGATTTTGATCACTCAGTCAAGGTGTTATTTGAGTTCTCAATTGTATTATTACTAGTTTTTCCTCCTGTAGGTAATGAGGGTTTGTGGGGATAACACTTTAAGACCATGGAAATAGATTTCCCCCTAGAACTATCTTTTGTTTAAAATTTTTCATTTTTAAAAATGAAATTTCTTTTCATTAAAAAAATTTTTCGTTTTACTTCCCCAGAAAAATATAGGTTGTCATTCTTTTTATTTTTATTATTACCAGTAATTCCATTTGTTAATGAAATATAAGAGGCATAATCATGCTACTAACTAGAAAAATTAGTTTTGGTAACAATTTTATGTTAAAAGTTTTTGCAAAGAAAAGTGACTAACTTGTATATTTACTGGCCATATTTTCCTATCAAATGTGTGAATTTTGGCAATTAAACAATTGAGTCATAGTGTGTTTTGTTTAAAAAAGAAAGATTGCTCTGCTTAGCATGTGAAAAGTAGTTTCTTCTGGTCAAGAGATATTTATATGAGGCGTTTATCCTGCTCCTTATTACATTCTTTGTTTACAAAGTACCTTGATAATAACCAGAGCATTTAAAAAGAAAAAGGAAAAAAGGATGGTTAGAGAATACTGGGAGACATTTGTCAAAGCAGGTGTTTTTCCACTTGTCTTTAAATTTATTCCACTGGATTGGGTTACTGCCATAGATGGACAGATGAAGTAAAAAGAAGCTTATTTTCCCATGTTAATAGCTTACTTTCTGCATATTTGTGCATTTAAAAGAGCAACTGTTTAATTCATTAGAATCCTTACTTTAAAGCACTGAAGTGTGTGGATATTTCACTGTGTTCTCCCCAGTGTTAGCATAGTTTACAGACAGCCCCTGCTTAGGATCTCTCTGGTACGTTAACCTGTTTACAAAGAATAGACCTTTCCCCTTTCTTATTGTCTTAGGTGTGGTCAGTGAAGTATCCTTTCATTAAAGCAGGTCTACAGGCCTCATCTTTTCTGCCTTTCTGGTGTTAACTTTTACCTTGGTTCTTCTTTTTCCTTTAAATTCCTTCCTCTTTTCCGTTTATCTTGTTTCTAAGATCTGCAGTAATAAATTTAGGTAAACTCTACATGTGAGTTAGCCCTGTAAGAAAACTTTCTGGGACAAGATTTGCTTTTAGTCTTTGATATACTAATGAATTTTGGGAAAAGAGCTACATTTTTCTACAGTTGTAGGCATTCATCTCTTGATTAACTCTATTTTTTATTTATTAAAAGTTTTTTAATGTTTATTTTAGAGAGAGAGGGAGAGATACAGAGTATGAGCGGGGGAGGGGCAGAGAGACAGGGAGACATAGAATCCAAAGTAGGCTCTAGACTCTGAACTGTCAGCATAGAGCCCTATGTGGGGCTTGAACTCATGGACCATGAGATCACGACCTGAGCTAAAGTCAGATGCTTAACCAACTAAGCCACCCAGGTGCCCCTGTTTTTATTTTACTTTTAAAGTTTTATTTATTTAAGTAATCTCTCTACCTAAAGTGGGGCTCAAGCTTGTTACTTAACTATATTCAAGAAGCCTGTGCATAAAATATAACATCATAAACATTAGAACTAGAACTTAACTTTGGACCTACTCTTCTAGTTCCCTCTTCTAGATACGGTAGCTTCATTCCAAAGGTAAAATGACATGCATGTGGTTAGTAAGTAGCAAGACTGATAATAACATTCTCTGACTTAGAGGATAGTTTCCTCTTTACTATCTTATTTTGCTTTCAGTCTGTTTTATCCAGCCAAATTCTAGGAATATTGTCTTGAGACTTTGGCTTACAGGGTGTGTGTTAATGACTGCAGTTATATCCACCATCCCAGAATCAGTGAGTGCTACTTGTACATGATTTATTAAGTGCCAAGAATAGTGCTTGGTGTTATTTAAGTGTTAAATTTGTTTAAGTTAATAGAATGATAAATGATTAAGTAGTATATTTTTTAAGCATCTATTTGCTTCCTAAATTGCTAGTCTCAGTTTAGTGGCATTTTGACAGCATAGAAATAAATATTCTCCGTTATCTAGAAAACAGTTGCTAATTGAGGGGTTTAGTCATTCAGCACAAGCTTTGAAAAGTGAACAATAAGACTTGACACTAGGAAAGAAGTAGAAAATGCTTCCAAGTCTATACAGTAGTTATACCACAAAATCCATGCATCACAGTTAAATATTTATTAAACATATTTCTGTACTCAAGACATTTTGGGATTAAAAATTCAAAAGACTTGATTACCTAATTTTCAGCCATTGCAGGTTAGCAAATGATTTAGGAAAAAGTTATTGTTAGCTTCTGCAACCATTGAGAAGTATTGGTGAAGAAAGAGCTGAAGAATAGTCTTAAGAAAGTTTAGGGGCACCACCCCAGTATACTGCAGACCCTTACATCATTTTATCTTGGAGTGGTACTGTAATTGATGTCCATGATCATTAAATTTTATTGCCAGAAGAGCTCTTACAGGTTATCTATCTTAGTTTTCTTGTTTTATCTTTGGAAAGTGACTTTCAAGTACCAAGAACATGTTAAATCATGTTCCACAGGTTGTATGTGAGAAGTGTGTGCATTTTAGGAAGCTTTCTGTGAAAGCTAGTTTAAAAGTTTGGGCATTTAAAAAGTTTAGCTACCATTTCTGGCTGTTTCATTATATAAAACATCTATTTTCTAATGATCCAAACAAATAAGGCATTATCTCACACAGATCTCACTTCAGACATTAATTAAAGCTTATTACAGTACATATAATTACAGTGGAAATCTTTAAGAAAAACGGAATCAACCACTATTGAGCTATGTGATGTTGGGGATTTATTTCCTGTTCTATAAAAATGATAATGATAATTGCCCCTTTTTACAGCATATGAGTTTTGAAGTTGTGGTAAAATATACAAAACATAAAATTTACCATCTTAATTATTCTTAAGTGTACAGTTAGCTTAGTAGGTATTAACTACATTCACCTTGTTATGTAACCGTCACCACCATCCATCTATAGAACTTTTTTATCTTTCCAAACTGAAATTAATACCCACTAAGCAATAACTCCCTGTTTCCCCCTTCTCCCTAGCCTTTAGCAAACACCATTCTACTCTCTGTCTTTGCAAATTTAACTATATTTTAGGTTCCTCATGTAAGTAGAATCATACAGTATATGTCTTTTTGTATCTGGCTTATTTCACAGTATATACACTGAAGTATAATGTCTTCAGTGTTTTGTTTTAGCATGAATAAGGTATTTAAGGCAGAGTAACATTACATCATAGGAATAGACTACATTTTGTTTATCCCTTCATCTGCCAGTGGCCTTTGGGTTTCTTTTACCTTTTGGCTGTTATGGATAATGCTGTTGTGTATGTGGGTATACAGATATTGTTTTGAGTCCCCTCTTTCAATGCTTTTTGGTATATAACCAGAAGTGGAATTGCTGAATCATGTGGTAATTCTGTTTTTAATTTTTTCAGGAATTACTATACCGGTTTTCATAGTAGCTGCACCATTTTATGTTCCTGCAACAGTGCACTAGGATATGGCTCCATATCGTCACTGCAGCTTGTTATTTTTTGTTGTTTTTATTTTTTGATAATAGCCAATCTTAATGGGTTTGGGGTGGTATCTTTCATGGTTTTGATTTACATTTCCCTAATGATTAGTGGGTTAAGTATCTTTCCTGTCCTTATTAGCTATTTGTATATTTCCTTTGGAGAAATATCTCTTTAGGTCCTTTACCCATTAAAACAAAATTTTTGTTAAGGCTTTTAAAGAGCAGTTTTAAGTTAGTAACATAATTGAGGGGAAGGTATAAATATTTCTCATACACTTCTTGCCCCTACACTCAGCTTTATCAACATCCCACACTAGAGTAGTACATTTGTTACAATTGATGCATTTGCGCTGACACACGTCATGATCACCCAAAGTCCATAGCTTTACGTTATCTTTCACTCTTTGTGTTGTACCTTATGTAGGTTTGGACAAATGTGTAGTGACATGTATCCATCATTATGGTATCATGGCAGAGTATTTTTACTCCCTAAAAATCCTCTGTGGTCTGCCTATTCATTTCTTCCCCACCCCTTCCAACTCCTGTCAACCACTGATTTTCTTACTGTTTCCATAGTTGTACTTTTTCAGAATATTCTTGGAGTCACGTTTTCAGTCATTTTGTTGGAATCCTGTAGAGTATGTAGGCCTCCCAGATTGAGTCTTTCATTTAGATATGTTTTTAAGATTCCTTCATGTCTTTTTGTGGGTAGGTAGCTCATTTCTTTTTAGTGTTGAATAATTTACATTTCTTGGATATACCACAGTCTGTTTATACATTTACTGAAGGACATCTTGGTTGCTTCCAAGTTTTAGGAGTTATGCTTAAAGATGCTGTAAGCATTAATGTGCAGGTTTTTGTGTGGACTTAAGTTTTCAACTTCTTTGGATAAATGCAAAGAAGCATGATTGCCAAATTGGATGGTGAGAGTATATTTGGTTTTATAAGAAACCACCAAACTGTCTTCCACAGTGGCTGTACCATTTTGCATTCCTATCAGTAATGAATGAGAGTTCCTGTTGCTCCACATGCTTAGCAGCATTGGTATTAATCGCTGTACAGATTTTGGCCACTCATTGATAAGTCTGGTGTGGTATCTCATTGTTTTAATTAATTTGCATTTCTCTGATGACCTATGATTCCATTATTTGCCGTCTTGTATCTTCTTTGGTGAAGTATCTGTTAAGGTCTGTCCTCATTTAAAAAATTTTTTTTTACTGTTTATTTATTTTGAGAGAGAGAGAAGAAGGAGAGAGAGAATCCGAAGCAGGCTCCGCATGTCAGCACAGAGCCTGACATGGAGCCTGAACTCACAAAACTGGAGATCAAAAGTGGGATGCTGAGATACTCAGGTGGCCCATGTGGCTCATTTTTAACTGAATTGTTCCTTTTCATTTTGTTGAGGTTTTAAGAGTTCTTTGTATATTTTGTATAACAGACCTTTATTGGATGTGTGTATCTTTTGCAGATATTTTCTCCTGCTTTGTGCCTGTTTACTAACTCTGTAATTCGTTTACTTTTGTTCACAAGACAGATTTGAATTATAATGAAGTCCAGCTTATTGTTGCTTTTGTGGACAGTACCTTTGGTGTTACCTTTGTTCCTTTTTATATCAGGTTATATTTTTGTTGTATCAAGACTAGTTTTGATGGGGGCACCTAGGTGGCTCAGTCGGTTAAGCGTCCGACTTCAACTCAGGTCATGAGCCCACAGTTCGTGGGTTCAAGTCCCACGTTAGGCTCTGTGCTGACAGCTCAGAGCCTGGAGCCTGCTTTGGATTCTGTGTCTCCCTCTTTCTCTGCCCCTTCCCGCCTCAAGCTCTGTCTCTCTCTCTCAAAAATAAATATTAGAAAAAAAGTTTTAAAAAAACCTAGTTTTGATGTATGTAGTTTTGATGTCATGACTAAATTTTCACATATTAATCATAGGTGAAAGTTCTGAGAATTATGTCTAATATAAATGAAAGTAGTGATTGTAGTGATTGTGGTTAATGTCTTCTTTCTTTTTCTTTTTCTTTAGCATTTAGTTAAAAATTTTTAACGTTTGTTTATTTTTGAGAGAGAGCAAGTGCGCATGCGTGCGATTGGGGAGGGGCAGAGAGAGAGGGAGACACATCCAGGCTCTGAGCTGTCAGCACAGAGCCCAGTATGGGGCTCAAACTCACAAAGTGTGAGATCATGACCTGAGCAGAAATCAGATGCTTAACTGACAACCAACCGAGCCACCCAAGCGCACCAACATCATCTTTTCTGAGATTAGCCTGAACTCCACTGAGTAGGGTGAGGGGAGCAAGGTAGAACTTTGGAGTTATGAAGAGGAAATTAATGTATAATATTGTAATTCAGTGTGTTCAGGCCTTGTAGACAGTTTTAGAATCATGTGTGGCTAGCATAAGGTCATAGCAAACAATCGGCCAGTGTTAGGGCCTTGAAAATAGTTCTATTTGTTTAACCATTCCTATTTTGAGAAATTTCATAATCCTGGGCTGTTTACCTAAAAAATAAGAGTCAATTCAACTGAGAAATTAATATTGGGTAAATAAAACATATAAATATATAATATTAGTCGTAACTGTGACTCCTAGTAATTGCAGTCAAAAATAAAGAATATGTCAAGAAGTGTGAAAGAGCTGTTAGGAGAATTATGATACTTTACTGAAGATTTAAAAGATTTGAATGTTTGAGTGGACACATCATGTGCCTGGAGATGGAGAGGTTTGATAGTTAAATATGGAGAATTGATATAGGGCAATCCTTCTCAAATTAGATACAGTTAATATAACTCCAGTTAGTATTTTAACTGAAATATGAATTTCTAAAGTTTATTTGGAATGTGAGCAATGAATGAACCATTTCAGATTCTTTTTTTATTTTTTTACGAATAGTTTATTGTCAGGTTGGTTTCCATATAACACCCAGTGCTCATCCCCACAAGTGCCCTCCTCCGTGCCCATCTCCCCCCTCCCCCCCACACCCATGAGTCCTCAGTTTGTTCTCAACATTCAAGAACCATTTCAAATTCTTGATCTATATAGAATAATATATTGTACAAGCTATAGTACAATATATTGTATGATATATATACTATATTATACTATATTATATAATACTATATTATATAGTATTATATATGTATAATATATTGTCCTACAGTAATATATTGTACTACAATTCATCTGATTGTAATTTAGGATAAACAGATTAATGGAAAAGAATTGAAGACTGAGATATTAGAACTATCTCTGTGTGGCATTTGGCAAATCAGTTCAAATTAGTTAGGAATGTGTACATTTTTCTTTCTTTCTTTCTTTCTTTCTTTCTTTCTTTCTTTCTTTCTTTCTTTCTTTCTCTCCCTCTCCCTCCTCCTCCCTCCCTCTTTCTTTTCTTTCTTTCTTTCTTTCTTTCTTTCTTTCTTTCTTTCTTTCTTTCTTTCTTTCTTTCCTTCCTTCCTTCCTTCCTTCCTTCCTTCCTTCTCTTTCTTTCTTTCTTTCTTTCTTTCTTTCTTTCTTTCTTTCTTTCTTTCTTTCTTTCTTTTTCTTCTTCCCTCCCTCCCTCCCTCTCCTCTCTCTCTCTCTTTCTTTCTTTCTTTCTTTCTTCTTTCTTTCTTCTTTCTTCCTTTCTTTTTCCAGTAGCCTTTGTGCCCAGTGTAGAGCCCAGTGGGGGCTTGGATTCACAACCCTGAGATCAAGATCTGACCTGAGATAGAGTCAGACTCTTAACTGACTGAGGCACTGAGGTCCTCCATGGATGTGTGGATTTTTAAATGTGTAGTGAGATGATTGACAAAAGGAACTTTTTTGCACTGTATAATCAAATTCTAGATGGGCAAACATTTTAAATCTGAAAAAGTCATTCAAATACTATTAGAAAATATTTCAGTTTTATGACAAGAAAGTCATAAACCAAAAAGAGAACAGAATTGATTACATACAAGGAAAACCTATAAAATGACAAAATAATTTGGGATGCCTGGGTGGCTCAGCTGGTTGAGCATCCCTCTTGATTTTGACTCAGGTCATGATCCCATTGTTACGGGATAGAGGCCTATGTTGGACTCTATGCTGAGTGTGGAGCCTGCTTAAGATTCTCTCTCTCCCTCTGCCCCACTTCCCTGCTCATGTGCTTTCCCTCTCTCTCTCAAAAAATAAAAAAAAAGGAAAATAAATAAATAAAACATCTTTTTAAAAAAATGACAAAATATTTTATAAACCTTGTCACAAGAGAAACTTGGAAAAGCTATTCAGCTATCAGTTGTAACAGATATTGTCAAAATAATTTAAATGCTAAAAATGGAAAACTTTGAAGTTTTACTTCTGATTTCCTGCTTTGTGTGTTAACATTTATGTATAGGAGGGGAAATTAATAAATGTTTATTCATAGTTTAATACTTTTTTTAAATTTAAGGAAATATATACAATATTTTATTTTTTAAATGTTTTTTAATTTATTTTTGAGAGAGAGAGAGAATCCTAAGCAGGTGCCATTCTGTCAGTGCAGAACCTGACTCGGGGCTCCATCCCACAAACCGTGAACTCACAACTTGAGGCAAAATCAAGAGTTGGATGCTTAACTAACTTAGCCACCTATGTGCTCCCAAAATACCTTGTTTTAAATGGGGGAAATGTTACTGTATGAACAAAATAACGTGTCTCTTCAAGAATCAGGGGTATAAAGCATGTCTTCTTAAGACATTATTAACACCACTGAAAAATTAGTTAAATACTAAAAAGGTTCCAGAGCATTGTTGATGTCTGAAGTTTATGCCATGTTATGTATCTTAATAAATATCGATTAATCTAATATCAGATGTTTTCTTCTGTTTAGTCAGGTCAATTCAGTGAAGATATGATACCCACAGTGGGCTTCAATATGAGGAAAGTAACTAAAGGTAACGTCACAATAAAGGTACGTGATCTTGCTGTACTTGATTTGAATTGTTAGCCACACAGCTAGATATCTTTGTTTCTTTGTTTTTTACATGCTTATTTGTATTTCTTAACCCATGAATGGGTATGTTTCAAAAGAATGTAAATCAGTTGGTGTTTTTTTTTTTTTTTCCTGGCTCTAAAAGATTAAAGTGTGTAAGTTGAAATGGTATTAAGTGCCATAAGAAAACACTAAACATAGGATTTGGCAGAATAATATTTAGAGTCTGGATGTTTCTAGGAAATAAAAATCCCGTGTTTAGATCTGTGGTTTGGGATGTATATAAAAATAAAAATTCCATGTTTGGGTGGTAGTGTTATATTGTTTCAGTGGGTAGTATTTTATATTGAAAGATAATGTATTATTTATAATATTGGTAATTTAGTATTATATTTGTGGTATGTATGTGGTAACTTAGTTTTTTCTTTCTTTGTTACTAAGCCCTAAAATTAAAACTAGAAAATTGGAAAGCTAACTAGTTAAACATAATTTTTGTAAATGTTTATTTTGAGACAGAGAGCGCGTGAGCACACAAGCAGGGGAGGGGCAGAGAGAGAGAGAGAGAGAGAGGAAGAGAGAGAATCTCAAGCAAGCTCTGTGCTGTCAGCATGGAATCTGATGCAGGGCTCAATCCCATGAACTGTGAGATTGTGACCTGAGCGGGAATCAAGGGTCGGACACTTAATCAACTGAGCCATCCAGGCATCCCTGAACATAATGTTTAGAAATGGCCCCAAGAACTTCTAGATTAAGAGCTTGTTTTATCAGCTCAAGTTTTTCTGCAGTAATTTGGCTCTAACATTGTGTAAAAAAGCATACCTGCCTTATCTTTCTCCCCCTCTTCTGGTACTTTTTCCTTTCGTGTATACTTGAAGTATTTTTATTAAGAATTGTCTGTCTTGGTTTTAAAGATTTGGGACATAGGAGGACAGCCCCGTTTCCGGAGCATGTGGGAACGGTACTGCAGAGGAGTCAATGCCATTGTGTAAGCACTTTTTACAAAAATCAATATAGGTTTCCGGGAAAAAAAGTTGTTTTTGATACTTCAGAGGCTCAATTTGTATTTCACACAATATCTTTCTCAGATATTTTCTTAGTATAATCCCGTTAATATGAAGCTTGAAAAAATTAATTATAGATGAGATTTTTATTTATGTTTTTTGTTTATGCAGTTAAGAGCTAAGGAATATAAATGTTTTACTATCATGTTTTAGCACCTAAGAATAGTCTATTTAAAAGTATTTTTGGGTACTGAGCTTCTCTTTATGTAGGTCTTTATTTTGGCTAACAGTTTCAGTAGTATAAATCTTAAAATTAAAAACTTCTGTTCCTAATTGTGATCATCAGAGAATTTAGAGAAAACATATCAAAACTGCTTTTTTTTAAGTTACATGATAGATGCTGCAGATCGTGAAAAGATAGAAGCCTCTCGAAATGAACTACATAATCTTCTAGATAAACCACAGTTACAAGGAATTCCAGTAAGTATGGACTTTTTGTTATTTTATATTATTTGATACTATTTATATTATTGAAAGTATATTATGTTTGATTATGTTATATTTGAAATCAGTAAAATGTCTTCTGTGTTAATATTTTAAAAGGGTTACTTATCCTTATTGAATACTGAATATGAGCCATATACTGGGTGCTGTGCTATGTATTTATTTCTTAACCATCTGTTTGTCAAACTATGCAGTAGAAGCAGTGCTCAGGCCTGAGGATACAGTCATGAACAGAAGTGAGTAGAAACATGCTCCCTGCATCATGGAGCTCGTGGTTTAGGAGGAAAGGTAGATGCCATGAAACCATTTGAATAGTACAGCTCTGATAAGTGCTGCAAAGGAGAGGTGCAAGGGGCCATGGAAAGGGTAAAGTTAGAGGAGAGATTTGATCTAGTTTGAGGGAAGAAAGAATGATTCCAGAAGGAAGTGATGCTTGAGCTGAACTGTGAGTGATAAGAAGGCATGTGAGATGGGAAGATTGGAGGAGAAGGGAGCTGTAGGCCAAGAGAGGCCTTTTGGAAGGAGGAAGCAAGGCACCGAGAGGAGGCCAGTCTGCAGAGCACACAGCAGAGTGAGAGGGCGAGGGGTGTGGTGAGCTGTGAGGCAGCCAGGACACCAGAGGAGGCTGGGCCCTGCCGGGCTGGACCAGACTGTGTGAAAACTTTGTAATGTTTTAAATGATCAGATTTATTATTTAAGTCACTTTTATTTCAGTTTAAGAGTGGATTAAAGTGGCAAGAAGGGACTATAAGGAGGATAGTTTTAGGAAGCTGTTGATGTTGTCCTGAAAGATTATAGTACCATGACTTAGGGTGGTAGTAGACAAGGTAGTGAGAAGTGGGTTAGAGGAGGAAATGTAAAGAATAATTCCTAGTTTTCTGGTTCATGCATTTAGATGGAAGGTGGTGCTATTTGTTGAGCCACGAATACTGGAAAAGGACCAAGCTTTATTTAGCCTCATGACAATTTAATGAATGTCAAATACTTGAGGTATATTATCTCCATGAATCCTCACAACATAATGAGGTTCGTGGTTATCCTTCCTTTATAAAAGTTGTTACTCATTCAAGATTACATGGCAATCTTATATTGTGCAACTAGGTTTTGAATACATGTCTATCTGACTTCAAAGCCAATTCTTTTTCTCCTATTTCAAAACGTAGTACTATATACCATAAGTAAACATCAGTCTTAAAGTCATCACAAGTCTTCGTAGTTGCAAGCAATAGAAAGCTGACTTAAGTAGGAAGGAATTCATTGAAAGGATATTGGGTAGCTCACAGAGCCTCTGAGAAGGCTGCCCATAAGCAGGCTCAGGAGACAGGCTGGAGAAGGAAGCGAAGCAGCTGCCAGACACCAGACTCATACCACGGAGTAAGTCTGGTGACCACATGCAGTTCCTGAACACTGGATGCAGTTGTTCTGATTGGAAAGTCATCGAGCCAATTCCCTTTCCCTGTCAGAATGGGTTCTCTGTACTGCTTTCCTGTATAACTGGCTCTGCATCGAAAGTTTTGGTTAATTCTAGATCTGGCAGAAAGGAAAGCTGGGGAAAAATTATCCATAGAAGCAAGTAGCTCTATCAGGAGGCAGATTCATACGGTAGGAGGAGATTTCTTAAATGTAGTAAGAGGTCTGAAATGCCAGGCAACCTCCAAACTGACAACTGGTCACATATGACTGTGATGTTATTTTTAGAAACTCAGGCAGGTTCAGCTTGAGAACCTAGTGTGTCTTAAATAAGAGTATGGAGAGGCGTAGGAGTTGGGAAAGGAGAGACAGGCTGACCAAAGGTATTGAGGTTGGGCTCTTGGCACTCTGAGTCCCTGTAGTGCATTTTCCTGTGAGCTCCTGGTTTCCCTGGCCCTCTGTCCTTTGTTCAGAGTCAGAGTCTGGGGCCCAGGAGTACAGCTGGTCAAAGTATATGGAGTCATCTGTGAGGGTGGGGGTGTATTAAGTGAAAGGAAAAGTGAACTGACAAGGTAGACCTGGCACGTACTTTGTTAAGATGGGTCAGAGATAAAGGTTTTTAGAATACACTGACTTTATTTATAAATTTTTTTAAATGCTTTATTTATTTCTGAGAGAGAAAGAGACAGCATGAGCAGGGGAGGGCAGAGAGAGAGGGAGACACAGAATCCGAAACAGGCTTCAGGCTCTGAGCTGTCAGCACAGAGCCCGATGTGGAGCTCAAACCCACGAACTGTGAGATCATGACCTGAGCTGAAGTCGGACGCTTAACCAACTGAGCCACACAGGTGCCCCATAGAACACACTGACTTTAGAGTGTGGATGTCGAATACGTTACAGGTACTTGTATTCTCGCTTTCTCTAAGGCAGAAAGGACGTATCTGAAAAAGATAGATTGGTAGTTGGGAAGCCTATTTCAACTTTCCTTTCTTTTCAAAGCACATTTAGCAACCTGATGACAGCATTTATTGCAAGAGTTGATAGCTGCTATATTTATCCTGAGCTCTAGACTTAACCATTGTCTTAGAGTATTTATACATGGTATTTTGTAGGATAGATCAGGAATTTTAAAAACCTATTTGTATGTTTATATGATAATGGCTAACATAAAATATGGTTTAAAAATTGTTCCCCCCCTCTTGGTTGTGTTAATATTCACATTTTGGTAGAGATTTATTTACTAGTAGCAGAATGCATACCATAGACTTAGATTTTTTTTTTTAAGAGAGCAAGTTGGGGAGAGGGAGAGAGAGAATCTTAAACAGGCTCAACACCCAGCTTCCAGTCTGCCATGGGGCTCGATCTCACAATTATGAGATCATGACCTGAGCCAAAATCGAGAGTTGGGCACTTAACTGACTGATCCACCCAGGAGCCCCTAGACTTAGAATGTTTTGTTTTTTATTTGAGAGAGAGAGAGAGAGAGAGAGAGAGAGGAACACAAACAAAAGCCGGGGAGAGGGGCAGAGGGAGAGAGAAAATCTCAAGCAGCTTCCATGCTCAGCATGGACCCTATGTGGGGTTTGATCCTTTGACCTGAGCTGAAATCCAGAGTGGGACATTCAACCAGCTGAGCTGCCCAGGTGCCCTTAGACTTCGCATATTTTATTTTATTTTATTTTATTTTATTTTATTTTATTTTATTTTATTTTATTTTTATTTTATTTTATTTTATTTTATTTTATTTTATTTTTTATTTTTTATTTTATTTTATTTTATTTTATATATTATTTGTTTTTGGGAGAGTGCAGGTCGGGGAGGAGCCAGGAGAGGGGGATAGAGTGTCCAAGCCAGCTCTGCACTGACAGGCTGACAGCAGAGAACCCAGTGTAGGGCTTGGACTCCCGAACTATGAGATCATGACCTGAGCTGGATGAAGCTGGGTGCTCAACTGACTGAACTATCCAGTGCCCCTAGACTTAAAATATTTTAAATGTTTATTTTTCATTTTTGAGAGAGAGCGCGCGCTAGATGAGGAGGGGCATTCCTCTTTGACAGTGAAGAGCCTGATGTGGGGCTCAAAACCCCTGTGAGATCATGACCTCAGCTGAAGTTGGATGCATAGCCGGATGACTGTAGACTTAGACTATTTAAAATAGAAGTTGGCAGCCACATGTTGGATTAAGGACATCTGTGTGGGAGAAGTTAAAATGGGTGCTAATTTGAATGATAGAATGAATGAGATAGGCTACCACCACTTACCCAAATATGCCTTAATAGTATGGCATGTGGTCCCATTCCAGTTTTCATGTCCACAGATATGACTATCATATGCTTCTGTGACCTTTTCTTACATAAAAGTTTATTGTTAACGTCTTGTCTTTTTAAAGGTGCTAGTACTTGGAAACAAGAGAGATCTTCCAAATGCCTTGGATGAAAAACAGCTAATTGAAAAAATGTATGTCTTAAGAATGAATGATGGTGTTTTTTTAAAAAAGTTTGGTTCCAAATTACACTTTTTGCTTACTCCTTTCTTTAGCATCGTTATATTATTATTTTTTATTTTTAGAGAGCGTGTGAGAGCGGGAAAGGGGCAGAGGGGAGAGAGGGAGAATCCTTAGCAGGCTCCATGCTCAGCACAGAGCCTGACATGGGGCTCCATCCAATGTCTGTGGAATCATGACCTGAGCTGAGATCAAGAGTCGGATCTCAACCGACCGAGCCACCCAGGCGCCCCATAAGGATTTTATTTTAAAGTAATCTCTGTACCCAACATGAAGTTCAAACTCACAACCCTAAGATCAAGAGTTGCATGCTCTTCTGACTGAGCCAGCCAGGCGCCCCTGTTTAGTAATGATTATATTTATGTTTTTAGGTACCAGAGAAGTGAATTTCTAAAATTTCAGTAGTAGTAAAATAATTTCTTCAGTATAAAAAGACCAGAAAATTGAACAAAGGGTGATGAGTATGATGGTTATTTTAAGTACCCACTTACTCTCTTACTTTTGCTGCTTATAGGAACCTGTCTGCTATTCAGGATAGAGAAATTTGCTGCTATTCAATTTCTTGCAAAGAAAAGGATAATATAGGTAAGAAATGACTGTTGAAGAAATGGGTATTACTGGAAAGGTGTCTAAATGCTTTCTACTGTTTATTTTCCCTATTTCTGTTTAATTGACTTCCTTTTTAGAGTACTGTTGTTTTTGCCTCAGGAAAAAGAATAGACTTTATATCTTTTGACAACAAAGACACATCCTGAATGTGCTCTATGCTATTTAAAGAAGTAAATGAAATAGACATGAAGTTAAACATTATGTGATATCAATTTATTGTATTAATTTTGGTAGAGCTAGTATCCAGCTGTGCTTTTTAACAAAATGACATTTTTGAAATTAGACTTTACAAAAATTAGAGTATTATTTGGTGTATAGGCACTAAAACAATTGTTCATTTATTGAACCAGTACGTTACTGCAGTATGTTAGTACTATATTGGAGGTATAAGCCAAAAGTACCCTTTATCTATTAAGTGTCTGTATAAATTTTCTAGAATTGCCATAGCAAAGTACCACAAACTGGGTGGCTTAAAACAGCAGAAGCTTATATTCTTAAGTTCAGGAGGAGAGACATCCAAAATCCAGGTGTCACAGGGCCCTGAAGGCTGCCAGGGAAGTACCCTTCCTTCCTTCTTCTTAGTCTGTGACTGCTGGCAGCTTTTGCCTTGGACATGGCATCATTCCAGCTTCTGTCTCCGGCTTCGCACTGCCTTCTCCTCTGTGTGTGTCTCTGTGTATTTTCTCTTCTTAGGAAGACACATATCATTGGATTAGGGCCTACTATAACCTAGTATGACCTCATCTTATTTCTGCAAAGACTATTTCCAAATAAATTCTGAAGTTCTGGTAGGTGTGAATTTTTAGGGGACACTATTCAATCTGTTACAGTATCCTTAAAGAATAAGTATATCTGGTTGGACTTTAGTTTCTAACTAATTTATGAGAGATTATTTAATAAAAGTGTATTGGAATCAGTAAAAAGGGCCAACAGGTAAAAAGGAAAGAGGACTGGAAGAGTTTGACAAGATAAAAGGCTCTTCAACCTGTTAACTGCTTGAGTGAAAAGACCTCTAACAGTGCAATAAAATATACTCAGTGGTAAAGTATAGGTAAAGTATACCTTCATGGAAAAAGCTACTCAAGCTAAGTCACATGGTTCTTTTCTGGGCATGACCGGCTCAACCAAAGTATGAAAGGAGAGTTTAATGCATGTACCTTGAAGCAGGTGGGTAGGAGCCTAGGGTTTTTCGTGGCACCTTCACTTTTCTGAGTTTGGTGGCCACTGGTCAGAAAGATCTCCCTGTGGGTCACTGCAGAAAAATGACGCTCTCCATCATTGCTGCATAGTAGGCTACAAACAACATGGGCTTCCGAGTCAGGCAGCCTCAGGCCAGAACACTTGGTCCTAAGTTACTTTCTGACTGGCCTTGGACAAAGCACTTAACCTCCCTGATCTCCAGTTTTTACTCATCTATAAAATGGTGATAATGGCAGCAATTTCAAAACTCTCCTGTGAGAAGGAATGTGAAAATGTATTGCAGCATTTGACATATGGTGGATGTCACATGGGGGTATTAGTTTTCTGTTGCTGCTGTCAGTTAGCAGCCTATCATGGTTCTCACTGAGCTGGAAATCAAGGACTCAAGTGATAGATTGTGCTCTTTCTGTAGACTCTAGGAGAGACTCCATTTCCTTGCCTGGGTTTCCACCTTTTAGATCCTGCTTGCTGTCTTGGCTCATGGCTCCTTCCTCTATCTTCAAAGTAAAAAACATTTTATCTCTCCAACCATTCTACCATAGTCACCTCCAATTAAAACAAAACAAAACAAAACAAAAACTTGTATTGGAATAAAATGTAGAAAATAAATAGTGCTAAAATAGTGTGTTTAAAAGGTATTCTGATTTTTTTTTCCCCTTTAGCCTTTATTATGTATTGGTTCCTACCATAGTTAACTTTTCCCAAGTCATTTCTAGTCTATCAGGTCTCTCCCTATACGTTCTCAAACATGCTCTTTTGAGTTCAAAGTGTTGATAGTTTTCTGGCTAATTCTGGGCTTTCTTATGATTTTATTTTATTATTTTTTTAAGTTTATTTTGAGAGAGAATGAACATGCGTTCATGGGTGAGAGAGGGGCAGAGAAAGGAGGAGAGAGAACCTCAAGCACATCTGTGCTCTCAGCACAGAGCCTGACACCAGGCTCACTCTAAAGAACCATGTGCTCATGACCTGAGCCAAAATCAAGAATCGAATGCTTAACCTATTGAACCACCCAGGTGCCCCATAAAAGATTTTTTATTTTATTTTATTTTTTAAATACTGATTTATTTTTGAAAGAGAGAGAGAGACAGTGCAAGCAGGAGAGGGCCCGAGAGAGAGGGAGACCAAGAATCCGAAGCAGGCTCCAGGCTCTGAGCTGTCAGCATGGAGCCTGACATGGGGCTAGAACTCATGAACTCTGAAATCATGACCTGAGCTGAAGTCAAACGTTTAACCGACTGAGCTACCCAGGTGCCCCAAGATTTTATTTTTAAGTAATCTCTACACCCAGCATGGGGCTTGAATTTAATAATCCTGAGATCAAGAGTCCCATGCTCCACTGACTAAGCCAGCCAGGCCCCTGAGCTTCCTTTAAAGAACATCTAAAAGCAATCTGAGCCTAATACTTTGCTGATGGACACAAACTCTCTCCTCTGTTAAATGGTTAGAATAAGTGACTTGTTATATTGTGAGCATTCAGTTAACTTGAGAACAGACTCTTCAAACACGTAAGGTTACAAAGAGTTTATTAAAAAATATTTTCCCCCTTTGTTAGGAGGAATTCTTGTTAAATTTTAAGTTGTGACACCTTGAGAGTATTTACTTACACACCAGTGTTCTCATCAAAGGATTTCTTCCTCAGGAGACGTTTGGCAATGTCCAGAGACACTTGGTTGTCGTAATGAGGAGTGTGATGCTGGCACTTGGTAGAGACCAGGGATATTCTAAACATGCAACAGTCCCCACAGCTAAGAACTGTCCAGCCTCAGATGTCAGCAGTAGAGGCAAGGTTGAAAAACACTGTTCTGTACTAACCATAATTTTTACGGCATTGTGCTATTCTGTAAATCCATCTTACTACCTTATATACTCTTTAGTATTGCATAAAATAGGAAAAGGAAGTTATTGAAAGCAGAAAAGAAAAATCCTTTATTTTATTAACTTAGGAAACCAGCCAGATACTTCCTTGAAAAAAATCTCAGGAGCTCATTTAGGAAAGGAAATGCTGGAGAGCTGGGGAGAACTTTTGCTATTTGAGGCTGATCTTCTAGTCCGTAGAGAGGGCTCCAGAGTCCCCCCGTGTGTGAGTGTAGAACTCCTTCTTCACTTCATATTTTTAAGCCCTAGGATGTGAATCCACTCTAGGATGTGGGTTCAAAACAAATAATTTGTAAATCAGAATGCCTATTTGGAGCAAGAAATACAACTAATAGCCAATTAGAGTAGACTTCTTGGGTAATCAAATCAGAACATCCTCCTTAATCTCATCTTTTACAGCATATTTTAGAACCAAATTTATGAATATACTAAATTGTTCCAAAGTTATCTCCGTGCACATGGATTGTATATTCTTCCAGCTTCCTCCGTGGCATATGAAATACTTCAGTAATAGATCCTCAGTCCACACATAGAACAGATTACTTCTGGGAACATAGTCTTTGCAAAGATGACTCATGTTTGTGGCCCTTTTTCTCATGGAAAATGACTTCTTTTTCTGAGTATCTTGTTTCTTTTCTGCCTTTTTTCTAGTCTTAAGGATCCATCTGTCTTTAGGACGTGATTTTTGTCCAGTGTCCACAACTTTTGATTTTTTTTTTTTTTTTAAGTGAATATCTTAAATATTTAAATGTAGGCACTTCACGTTCAGTTTTCCCTTTCTCCCTGTTCAGTTCTAATGAATATGGCTTTGCTCTTAGTGCACACTGCTCTCCTCCTCTGAAAGTGCACACAGTCCGGCTCAGCACTCAGGTGAAATCATTGTTTTCACAACTCTGAACAGATTGTGTTTGTTCAGATCTTATTTCTAAGCTGTTCTTTATATATGTGTGGAGTACAGTTTCTCTAACACACATTAGCTGGGAAACTGAATTTGCACTCACCTTTCAGGGTTGGAGAATAGAATGCTGCTTTTGACATAGGCTTACATACCCTTTGTATGGATGACCCATTTTAAAGAACTCAAGCGACAGTGATTTGTCATTTGACTTAGCTGCTTTCTCTTGTGACTCCAAGTGCTTTTCTTGGCTAGTCTCAGCTACTGTAGCTTCACTTGCCACCTCTATGGTGGTATCTTACCAGTCCCATCCCTTTCTGAGATATATAGAGCTAAAACTACCTGCTGGACATCTCCATGCCTGTTATCTTATGCACCTCAAGCCTGATGTGCTTTAGAGCTAAATTAACTTCTTTCTTTCTTTCTTTCTTTCTTTCTTTCTTTCTTTCTTTCTTTCTTTCTTTCTTTCTTTCTTTCTTTCTTTCTTTCTTTCTTTCTCTTCTCTTTTCTTTCTTTCTTTCTTTCTCTTTCTTTTCTTTCTTTCTTTCTCTTTCTTTTCTTTCTTTCTTTCTCTCTCTCTCTCTCTCTCTCTCTCTCTCTCTCCCTCCCTCCCTCCCTCCCTCCCTTTCTTCCTCCCTCCCTCCCTCTCTCTCTCTTTCTCTCTCTCTCTCTTTCTATTCCGAGAGAGAGAGGGAGAGAGAATTCCAAGCAGGCTCTGCACTGTCAGCATAGGCCTGGTGTGGGGCTTAATCTCATAAACCATGAGATCATGACCTGAGCCACAATCAAGAGTCAGATGCTTAACTGACTGAGCCACCTGGGGGCGCCCCTACAGCTAAATTCTTAATCTTTTTTTTCTCAAGGCTGTTCTTTCTTTAGCCACTGTGTTTGTCAACAGCTCCATGACAAATACAACTTATTGAGGTCAGAAGAACCTTTCTCACCCACTACATTTAGGCAGTCTTTCCTTTGTCCATTCCTATAGCACTTGTTTGTTTCAGGCCTTCCTCCACTGTGATAGTTGGTGCCAGTATTGGCAGCCCTCCAGTTGTCCTCTGTTGCCATTGTTCATCACACTAAAATAAAGTAATACAAGTTCTCTGCCTAACATTCTTCAATAACTTCTAATTGACTTGAGAATAAAACCCAAACCTAGTAGCATCTTAGAGTGGGATACAAGGATATCTGGCTCCTTGTCCATGGTTCTCCATTGAGGACATTTTTGCTCCCAGGGGACATTTGGCAATATCTGGAGACACTGTTGTCACGACTAGGAGTGTGTAGGCAGAGTGATAATGGCATCTAGTGGTAGAGGTCATGGATACTGCAAAGTAGTCTCCCGTGCACAAGAAAGGCCCCTTCCCATCCCAGCAAAGAATTATCCAGTCCAAAATCCCAGAAGGTGAAGTGAGAATCCCTGGTGTAGCCTTAGCAATGAGTGGGAGTCCCTTTCCCCATCTCTGTGCTTCATCCACGTCTTATCAAATAAATATCCATCCAGATCTCCACACCGTTCATGCCTTTGTTTATTCTTTTGCTTTTGTTGTTTCTTTTGTCTGGGATTCTGCAGGGCAACCTTCCTCCCAACCCCAAATGATTTCTTCTGTTTTCCAGCTTTGACACTGGAAGCTCCCTGAGGTCAAAGAGGGGTTCTCCCATATCTTTGCATTCCTGGCACTTCACATAATAGTTCCTCATCTTAAGGCAGTCAATAAATTTTTGAAGGAATAAAAAGATGACACAAACTGTCCTGAGGACAATTTAACTTTTAAATCAGAGACTCCTGAGTCTCTCATAATTCCTTAGACTGCCCTCTTGAAATTTAGGTAATGGAGAATAGTAGTATAGGTGCAGAAAAGCAGAAGAGGGCAGGGCCAGCATGTATTTTGAATTAGCTGCATTTTAAATATTATCTCTCATATTTAGTAGTTTCTTAACTTTGGTATCTTAATGCCTTCAATTTTTTTCCCTCCATCTTTAGATATCACACTTCAGTGGCTTATTCAACATTCAAAATCTAGAAGAAGCTGAAGCATCTCCTGAAGTCTTCCAGTCCTTCCTGGCTATAATCCTAGAATTATTGTCCGTTCCTCTGAAGTACTCCCCAGAATACGGTCCTTCCTAAACCCAAGAAATTGCCTTTTTCAGAGTTTATTTCTCATGTGCACTGCTGAAGATGTGTATCCCTAATCCTTCGTAAAGAATCAGCTAGAGTTGTCATGATAAAGTCAGCACACACAAAAAAAGCTTCTTATACATACTTGTCTTAAACAGGGTGTAGGGCTTTTTTTTTTTTTTTTTTTTTAAATAAAGAAACAAACACATGTGACCATCTTAAATCAAGACAATTGCATATATATATATGTTCTGGTCTTTCTGGGCCAGATTTTTATATTGGTTTTCAGTAAATGTCTATGATATTTCGTTATAGAGACCATTAGCGAATACCGATACTGACTTGATAACAGCATGAAGTTTCTAGTGCCACACACAGTATTTAGAAAACCTTTAGCCTGACTCAAGTGGGATATAAACATAATGTTTACATATCTCACAAATGCATGTGAAATGTATAATTACACCTTAGGAATATAAAAAATGGTCTGCAAAGAGTGAGCAGAGGCACCGGATCAGTGTTGTTTATTGGTTCTTTACACTGGTGAGATCGTATATGAGTTTAAAACACATTCTGCTTTCTGAGAATTCTTCATCACCAGATAGCAGTTGGGGATATGGGAGGAACTAAGGCATGCTGTTGTGTATCTGTCCAGATCATTACTTCTCTATTTTTTCTTCTTCCTTTTTTTGGGGTTCAACACGCTTTTTTAAAGGGTTGGGAATTGAGGATTTTCTCAAAAGCTTTCATGAATTTAGAGCATTCCAGCCAGTATAATAAAATGTGTTAAGAAATGTCAGACTTTGTTCAAACACCTGTTTGTTCTTTCTATCTCCAGTCATTAAATCAGTGCTGCTGCATGACACTCTAACTCTCGACTTTTTATATCCAGTCATAGACTTTCAGCACAATAGATACTTACTTAGAAAGAAATAAAATAATTCTTATTTTTCTCTCTTATCGATGTAAGGTTTGGCACTTTTTGTCTGGTGCCATTAGACATCTTGATTATCGTGACAACTCTAGACCTGCCTGCTCTATCTAATGTAATCATGCACAATGTCTACAGGTTGTTTAATGATCACCCGGGGAACTGAGGAGCTGATGCTGTTTATTGTTTGCTTCTATGATACGGAGATGTATACAAATTTAAAACGACATGTTTTGTAGTTTAGTGATGTCCATATACATAAAGGGACATATTAATACTGGTTCACTTGTAAATTGTTACTCACATAAACCACTGTAGTAGATAAAACTCTATGGTACACCCGCTTATGTGTTGCCTCACACTGTGTGTGATTTTGTTTCTTTTGTTACGCAGCACTCATGTAGACAGTGCATTTCCAGACATGTTGAGCACTCAGAAGTGCAGTCAACAGTAAGTTCTTTTAATGAATACCAGTTTTAATTTATAGACTGCCATGGCCTTAACAATATTCTGTACAAAATACTGCACTGTGTTGCACAGATACTACTTGTTTTCCTCCATTCACATTTTTATGAGTAGAATCTCAAGCTTTTAAAATTCTGTTCATGTTCTTTGAAGCATGTTGCATACTTCCCTGATGGGATGGATGGTTCTGTACATGAAGGGATATTCAAACTTGCTACTGTAGCTCAACACTGTTAATGGTCACTGTGAACCATTACAGAGAAGGTGGCAATTTGCTTGTGCCTAAAAGGAGGAATTGGAACTAGAAAGTGTGACTGTGTGGGGATCGCATAGGTTTGTTATTTGACCTATAGCTAAACCTTAATGTGTTTGTGTGTCTGTTCATTGCTTTCAGTATTTCAAGACATCCAAACTCTACTACCAACATTTTCCTGTGCATTAACTTCTGCATGTGAAAACTTAACAGTTACTGAACTTTGTAAATACGTGAATTTTTTTAATTTAGGTGATGCATTTTTTGTCTGTTTACTGCTCTTCTCAGCTTTATTCAATAAACTTGCATTTTGAGGGTTGTATTGACCATTTTAACTTAAAATGTGCATCTTGATGGAAGGTGCTGACTTTTTTGGAAGGGGATAGAAAGTTACCATGTGCAGGGGCCATAGACAATGTGTTAGAAAGAAATCAGCTCATTTCTCAAAGACCTGGGTCCGTGGGCTAGTTAAAATAGAAATAAACTTTTAAAATACCCACAGAATTGATACTGCGATTTTTTGGGGGGGCAGGGTGGAGGAGATACTATTACCTATAACCTGTCATGATACACCAAATTTAGGACTTCTCAAAGTGGCATGAACTAGTTAAGCATTTTATAATCTATTCTTTTTAAAAATCATAACAAAACTTTATTAATAAATTGAAGTTGCAAGGCATGCCTGCTTATTGACTTCAGTTCCAGAATGAAATGATTTTAAATATCAAACGTTATGGTTTTCCCACAAAGGCCCCCTTTTTAAGTAAAGCCATTTGGTCTCCTTTGCTGTGTGCTCCTCGAAGCCACTGCAAAGATGGGATTTTATGTAGTTTTACTCAAGAAAAGTTCAGCTTGGCTCCTTGTCCTATATCCATACTGTTGTTCTGGATAGTCAAACCTTGTTGGCCAATTGGATGTGATTCAGCATTTCTAGGACAGAAATGTCTAGGAAATCCAGACTTAATTCCTTTTTTTTTTTTTCTTGTTTTTTTTTTAAATTTTTTTTAAAATATTTTATTTATTTCTAGGAGAGAGAGAGAGAGACAGTGCGAGCAGGGGAGGGTCAGAGAGAGAGGGAGTCACAGACTGAAACAGGCTCCAGGCTCTGAGCCGGCAGTGAGCACAGAGCCCGACGTGGGGCTCGAACCCACGAACCGTGAGATCATGACCTAAGCAAAAGTCGGACGCTTAACCGACTAAGCCACCCAGTCGCCCCCAGACTTAATTCTTGTATGGAATTGGTGGAGGCATGGAGTTAGGCAGTTCACCTGGTCCTCTTCTCACCACCCTCCTCCCAGAACGGTTTTTGAAGGAGTATGTATGTCCCTGGGGCCGGTGGGTGGGTCGGGGTGCAGGGAGGATATAAGTTTAGCTTCCAGTATCCTTGATTTTAAATTTATATCGGCTTTCAACCATCGAGGCTTCTAAAATTAGCCCCTTTGATTGTGTCATGTAAATTGGGTGTATTGGTCTGTAGTTACTTTAGTATTCATTGTTTGAGGAATTAATTGTCTTGTGTAGTTCTATCCATACAAGATCCAGTTACACCAAAATCCTGTTTGGTCATTCCAACCTCTCAGGGTCTGGCAGATTGAAAACTGGAGTGGAAGTGTGAGTTTACCATAGTCAGCATTATAATGTCACATCCAATTAGCCAGATACTTTAAAAATGCCATCGTGGGGAAACCAGTGTGTTTAGTGTTTGAAATATATTTTTCTCTTAAAACCTTTGAATGTGCCCTTAATGATGTGCACGCCTGTGAACATACTTGAAAAGGAAGAGTATAAAGCAAACACTAGCCTTTCTGACTTCCCTGAAGCTTGCAGTTTTACAAATGTGGGGCCTGCTGCAGGTGTTTCCTGTTGATTAGTAAATAGCCTCCACACAATTTCTGTTTAAAACTCAGCTATTAATAAAAGTGGGTGCTTTTGTAATTGCTGCTGCTTGTTCTTAGGATAACAGAAGCAAGTCATTGACATGCTAGATAGATGGCAATGGGAAGATCTTTAATCTAAGCAACAGCAGTAGTCATTCATTATTCCATTTCATTAACAAGCCCTGTCTTCAGTAAGGTAATTTCTATTTTAAAACTAAGGCATCTGATAACTTAGGTGATGCAGATTTCCTAGCAGGAATCAGAGTGGGAAAGATACTGTAACTTAATTTTGTGGGGGCTTGCAGGTCAAGGGATGAGGCAGGGAAATAATTTGTCAGTTTAAAATGCTAATATAGTTTGACTCAAGAGTCCTGGATTGACATTTGAGAATATGGATTCCTTTCTTTGTTATTAATTGATTGTGTGATGAGTTGCTGACTCCCCTCCCACTCTGTAGTTTTCCCATCTATAAAATGAAACAAGATTTCTAATATAACTGCTCCTAACAGACAATGGTTCTAGCAGTCAAAAGAAGTGGATGGTGGTAAAACAGCAGAGAAGAAAGATGAAAAGGCCCATTTGTCCTCTTGAATATGTTAACTTTGCATGTTCTTTAGCTTGCAAACAGTCCAAAAGCACAAACATTTACATTTTATCACTTTAACACAGTTAAGGGCTAGAGACCACAGACATTTTATAGAATGACACGTACAGTAACTTCGATTTTATTTGAAGGAAATGCTATAAAACATATGGGCTTATAGTTTGAAAACCATTTAAAAATTTTAAAGCATTTCTCCAAGACTGGAGAAAAAAGTTTATTCTGGCATACAGTGTGGAAAAATTCATACCTACTACCAATTTGGGGGCAGACTAGAGCTAATGTTTAACACTTTATAACTGCTGTGTTACTGCGTTCTGCTAGAGTTTATTGGGAGCTTGGATAAAACTGGAACAGTTAAGAAAATACTTCTTTTCAAAGTAGTGAGAGGGAAAAAACCCCCAACAAAACCACTGTATTCTCTTTTGAATATAGGAAGTAGTATATAGGAAGTAGAACATTAATAGTTAGGGTATTTCCTTCAACCAGTTTTTAGAAAATCTGCAGTTTTGGCTTACCCTCAGTTTTGTACGATTTATATCACACCATGTGCTATCTTGTTTCTACTAAAAGTCCATCATTTCTATCTACTGTTACCCAATGTATGAATCAGGTAACTCTTTTTTTCTATTTGTATCATTTTTTAAGGAAAAAACAGTATTTATCATACCACTGTTTGAAAGCATAAGCTCTCCTTACCCTTCAAAGAGGGTTAAGAATTTTTATGATTTCTACTTTCTTGTTTACACAGTTACCTAAAGGATGGAGCGTGGCACATGGATGGTATCAGTTCTTGATGGATATCACTGCATTGGATTTAGTGGTTTAGTAGTTAGAACAGGTGCAGAAAGGAAGCTTACCACTTCACTTCCTAGGTTCCTTTTTTTTTTTTTTGAATGATTTTTAATAGATAAGTCACATAATTCAACAACTGAAAATACCTAAAGAATTCTTGGTTCCACCCATGATTGAGTAACCATCTTTTGACCACCACTCTGGATTACCACAGGTAATCCTTCAATCACTTTCTTTTTAAAAACAACTTTTTTAATGTTTATTTATTTTGAGATAGAGACAGTGCAAGCAGGGAAGGGGAAGAGAGAGGGAGACACAGAATCCGAAGCAGGCTCCAGGCTCTGAGCTGTCAGCACAGAGCCCGGAACCCATGAACCTCGAGATCATGACCTGAGTGGAAGTGGGGTGTTTAACCTACTGAGCCATCCAGGTGCCCCTTTTATCACTTTCGTATTTATTTTTCCAGGGTTTTCTTTTTACAAAATACAAAAAACAAGTAGAGATATGTATCTTTTTTATTTTTTTAATCCCTTTCTTACACAGAAGGTGGCATACTGATTTGAACATGCCTTTTTTCCACTTCCTCTCTTCTGGCGAGCTGTATCAATATGTAGAGAGTTCCCAATTCTCCTTCACAGCACCATGGTTCCCATTACGTTTTGTATGTGATTTTCACTGTTAGAGATTCCGGTTTACCTAATGATCCGTTCTTGATAGACATTTGGGCTGTTGATAACATTTTGCTTTTGTAACCAGTAGTACAGTGAATCACAGACGCGTGCAGCAGTTCACAGAACCATGTCTGGGTCAAAGGGTAAATGCATTTGTCCTTCTGCTAGTTGTCATTCTGCCCTTCACAGGGGATGTGCCATTTTTTAGTTCTGCCAGGTCCTGTCTCCCGTGTCTTGTCAGCAGAGTTGTGTTGACACACTTCTGGGTTTCTGCTCATCAAATAGGTGGGAGTGATAATTGTATACTATACGATTTTAAACATGAGAAATTTAGTTTTTCTTACACAGCTGAGGAAGCAGTACTACCTTAATTCTGGAGTTGGATCACCAGATTAATAGGATTTTAGGTAATTTCCTCCTCCTTCCCCGTTTATTTTGCTTCAATCTCCCCCTACCCCGCCTTTTACAAAGCAGGTATATATTGCTTCAGAAAGAGACAATGCTGAGTTTTAAAAGTTATCATTACATCGCTTGTTTCTTTTTTACAGTATCGTTTTGGGTAGTGAATCATTTGTAATTTCTTAGTGTAGAAAAATCTTCCTTTTAACAGGCTGTTTTAACCCTGATGTTTAACATTAAGAACCTCTGAGAGTATCCTTGTACCCATTGAGGTTATTACGGGGCCAGACCTATTTTCTAGCTTTGCAGTTTTAGGAACCTAGTGCACTGACTGACTCAGAGTCACAAGATTGATTCTGGAAACTGAAATGTCTGTCTATTTATTTACAGTGGAGGATATCCTTTAAAGGCACCAAAATACACCTTCTGGGTCACCTCCTTCAAATATCAAAGTTAAGAGGAGATTGAATTTGGATCACCTTGTGGGATATAACTCCACATCACAGAGATTTAGGACCGTGACATATAGAAGCTGGAACAGGTTGAGTTAAACAGAACTGGAGTTAGATGTAAGGATTCAAAGGTCTTTCAGGTGTTCTTGTACTGTGGTGAGTTTTAGTCCTTGTCCTAGCTTACATTAGGTTCCCTTAGACATGTTTCTCCTCAATTAGTGCCTTGAAAATAGGAGGGGCTTATTCATGCAACAGACCTCAAGTTCATAGGTACTAGGTGCTATTACTAGATGCTGGTCAGTTTGCACAGATTCCTGAGTAGTAACAATAGGGCTCACTAAGAGCACTGTTGTAGGTACATTATATACATTCAGTAATTTAGTTCTCAACTGCCATATGCTCTTGAGTACTTTTTTTTTTTTTTTTTTTTGTTAAGTAGGCTTCATGCATACTGTGGTATTCAACGTGGGGCTTGAAATCACCACCCTGAGATCAAGCCCTGAGCTGAGATAGAGTCGGACCCTTAACCCACTGAGCCGCCCATACACCCCTGAGTACTGTTCTTATCACCCTCATTTTATAGATGAGAAAACCAGGTCCAGAAAAGTACTTCCCAAAGTCACTCAGAAGCCAGAGCTACGATTTGAACACCTGGCAATTGGACTTGAGTCTGGGTTCTTAGTTGTCATCTCTTGTGTCCCCCAGAGTAAAGCCATTTTTACCATAATACATTTCATTCATTTTTTAAAATTTTTTTAATGTTTATTTTTGAGAGAGACAGTGTGAGCCGGGGAGGAGCAGAAGAGAGAGAGAGGGAGACAAAGAATCCGAAGCAGGCTCCAGGCTCTGAGCTGTTAGCACAGAGCCTGATGTGGGTCTCAAACTCACAAGCCATGAGATCATCGCCTAAGTCGAAGTCAGATGCTCAACCTACTGAGCCACCCAGGAGCCCCTGTTTCATTCATTTTTTAATCAGTCCCCTGACACTTTTGTAAGATTGTGCAGAAAACCTACCAGAAAACAGTTTCTTAAAGATTTAAGATGGAGATTTTCTGATTGGTTGGAGCGTTGTCCAATATTATCAGCCACATTTACCTTGAGGGGAGTCCTAGGCTAATCTAAAAGGCTGGCACAAGATACTCTTTTCTTTTGGTTCAGTTTAATTCGAGATGAAACACTTTCCCAACCTGGCCCCTAAATCTTGGACTGTGCCTTGCAGGAAGCTAATACTAACAATGTTGCCTGTGGGACATCTTGGAAAGGGTAGAAAAACCAGTCTTCATTTGCTTTGAGGGCAAATTAGTTTGGGTTAAATTTCACTAAAGGTGAGGAGAGAGACCTGGGCAGTAGCTTGTTATCTGCCTACAATAAGTAGCTCAGAGAACCTGAGCCTTCTGACCTGATTTCTTTCCTTTTGGCTTGTGGGATGGGCCTTCTTCCCTTTTACTTTCTGTGAAGATTAAAAGAGAATAACATAGGAAAAGATTTTCAAAACCATAAGACATATATGATTGGCAGCTATTGTCCTTTTTACCATAAAAAGTGGCCCTTTAGGGGGCGCCTGGGTGGCTCAGTCGGTTAAGCGTCTGACTTTGGCTCAGGTCATGATCTCATGGTTCGTGGGTTCAAGGCCCGCACTGGGTTCTTTGTTGACAGCTAGCTCAGAGCCTGGAACCTGTTTCAGATTCTTCTCTCTGTGACCCTCCCCTGCTCACGCGCTCTCTTTCTCAGAAATAAATAAAAAACATTTAAAAACTTTAACAAAAGCACGTCCGTTTAGAAGTTGGATGGTTTTCTCTGGTTATGAAGAGAAATTTGTTTATGTTTTTAATTCGAGCTCATCTCCAAATGTGAGGATAGGAGCTGTCATTAATGTAGTCTACACTTGACCATGGTGCAAGATCAAATTTAAAACTTTTAAAATTTGCTTATAATGAAATAGCTTAAGAAGGAAATCTATAACGCATACTTTAATATTCACATTCAGTTTGCAAATTCTCGGAAGGCAGACCTGAAAGTTCAGGGTCAAGCCCTGACATTGGACTTCTGACAGGGTTCCCAACTGCCTTTCACAGAAGAGTAAAAGTAGAATCTTTTTTTTTTTTTAATGTATTTTTGAGAGTCAGAGCAGGAGAGGGTCAGAGAGAGGGAGATACGAAGATAGGCTCCAGACTCTGAGCTAGCTGTCAGCACAGAGCCTGACGCATGGCTCCAACCCACGAACTGTGAGATCATGACCTGAGCCGAAGTCGGACACTTAACCAACTGAGCCACCCAGGTTTCCTAAGAGCAGAATCTTCGCAGGCAAAATACCGTGGCTCAAGCTCTCTTCATACTCTTTAATGCTTGAGCAGGCTTAGCTCTCAGGGCTTTGGGAGGAATAAGGCTCAGCCAACAAAAAGGGCCATATTAGGTGCCAGTTCCCTTTTGTGTTGTAATGAAATGTTTCTTTGGGCTCCTTCTCAGTCCCCATTACACCTCCTCTGTGTTGCAGTAAGTCCCCTGACTCTGAGAATGTGATGACTGTGCCACTTGACAACTTACTTTATCACTTTCTTAGTCACTCCCTTGGTGGCTCAGCCAGTCTCTGATGTGGGCCATACATCAGACTTTCCTTCCTAAGCTTTTCAGAAACTGGTGTAACAAGCATATGGTCTAAATCTGAGGGAAAACCTTAACAGATACCTACAAATGTAGCAAACAAAAGAAAACAAAACCTCTCAACTGTTGAATCCTTACATGAAAGTCATAGCCCTTCAGAACTGACATTTGCAATCCTCTTAATTATAGGAAGTAGATGCAGAATGGGTAAAGTGATTTGACCAGGAATCTATCTTACACCCTAAAGGTTAGGTCACTACTGTGATGCACAGGAGAGATGGTGGGAGTAGGAGGGGCCGGAGGGGATATGGTTAAATAGATTTGGCACAAAGAAATTGGTGGTGGCGACAGCCTTGATTTTTCACCTCTTCTCTTTTTTTTTAAAGACCCTATTTCCGAGACAAGGGCAATATATCTAAATCAGTATTTCCTGAAATTGCCAGATGCTAAGAACCGCCCACGACCACTTGTTACACACACATTCCCAAGACCCTCCACTGACGTTTGCTAGGTCTAGGACGGGATCTGGGAATATGTGTTTTACAATCACAGTGAGCAATTCTTACAAATTAGGGTATTCTGATAAAAAGAGTAGAATTCGGGACACCGGTTAGTGCAGTCGCTAGCTACAAGGTAGTTATCCCACCCCAGCTGTAAACAGACATTAAAAAAAAAAAAAACCAAAAAACAAAGAAAACCAAAAAAAGACAACCCTGCTCTGGGGACGCAAAAGTAGCTCCTTTAAAAGGAAATGCCCGTTTCCTTCCTCAGGTCATTTGACTGGCACCATCCCTAACCTACAGCTGGAGTGGTTTTCTCCCGGCCCAGCTAGGCGTGAGACTCGTTCCACCCTAAGCCGGGCGGGTCGGGGGCCACGTCTCCGAACGGCGTCTGGCTGGTGCACCCGTGCCGCGCTCCCATTGGCTGGAAGTTTCCTCGCCAGTAGCCGGAGCGGCCCCTACTCGCCACGCCAGCCCTTCTGGGCTCCTACGGCCTCGGGGGCGTGGCCGGAGGCAGGGGCCGGGCCCGGAGGGCGGGGCCGGAGGATGGGGCGGGGCCTCGCGGCGCTGCGGAAGTCCGGGCGGCCTATGGAGCGGGAGGGAGTCCCCGGCCGCACCTCACGAGGCCGGGCCGTGCCGGGCCAATCCCGGGCGACTGGGCGGGCGAACGCGGGGCGGCCCGGCCGGCCCGGGGGACTGGGGGTGGGGGACAATGGGCCGGTTCCTGGTGCGTCACGGGGGAGTTCCTTAAAGGGGAAGTGAGCAGGGCTACGGGGCGGGTGCGGGGTGCGGTGGTCCGCGGGGGAGGTCCCCCGCGCTTTAAAATAATGCCCGCGGCGCCCGCGCGACCATGCAATGGCGAGCGCTCGTCCTCGGGCTGGTGCTCCTCCGGCTTGGCCTCCATGGAGTGCTGTGGCTCGTCTTCGGACTGGGGCCCAGCATGGGCTTCTACCAGCGTTTTCCGCTCAGCTTCGGCTTCCAGCGCCTGAGGGTCCCCGACGGCCCCGAGTCTCCTGCCTTGGGGCCCGCGGGCCGGCCCGGGACGCCCGGGAGCCCGTCGGGGCCGTCGTGGCTGCAGCCGCCGGTCTCCGGGGCGGCAGCAGGGCGGCGGCGGACCCCGCGGCCGCCCGGGCCAGGCATGTGCGGCCCGGACCACTGGGGCTACGTGCTGGGTGGCCGGGGCCGCGGCCCGGACGAGTACGAGAAGCGCTACAGCGGCGCCTTCCCGCCGCAGCTGCGCGCCCAGATGCGCGACCTGGCGCGGGGCATGTTCGTCTTCGGCTACGACAACTACATGGCGCACGCCTTTCCCCAGGACGAGCTCAACCCCATCCACTGCCGCGGCCGTGGGCCTGACCGCGGGGACCCGTGAGTAGCCGGCGCTGGCCGGACGCCCCGGGCCGCGCGCCCCGCGCGCTTCCTTGAGTCCTCCGGGTCAGGGTGCAACCTTCTGTCCTCCGGGTTCCGCCACGGATGCCATGGCGTTTAGGGGCCAGCGGGCCACACCCGCCCACCTGGGGCCTTGGTCCGACCCCCCAGAGGTCCCCTTGGGCTTGGTGGGGGGCGTGGATGGCCGAGCGGCTGCGTCCTCTTACTCCATTCTCCCGGAATCTCAGGGTTACAGGACAGCTGTCCAGCGCAGTCTCTTTTACAGATGGGGAAACTGAGGCTCAGAGCCCGGAAGGGACAGTGGCAGTACCAAGAGGTAGCTTCAGGGGCATTTAACTCTCGTCTCCATCCTCTTCTCCAGATGAACATATAATCGAAATGAAATCCCTTGTAAAAACGCAGTTTCAAAACAAGCTCTTATCTCCCTGCGCCTGGCTTTTCTGTATAAAAATTCCAGAGTCGATTGTGGGAAAGGACTTCTCTAAAGCCAGGCAGTGACTGCGAGGCAGAGCGGGGTTACAGCCTTTCTCCTTCATTTACTGGGGCTGCTTCGGAGGCTGAGGATACTTACAGGAAAGGGAGAGAGAGAGGCAGAGAGAGGCTATCTGGCTGAGATTTGGGGTCCTGATACTCAGGTTCTGATTCTCTGGCCGCTGAATTGACTGTCCCCTTTATCTGTCCCATAAATTCCTCCACTCTGGTGGCACGGTTGTCACGTAAGTCCATCCAGCCCTCCCCTTCCACCAGCCTTGGCTATGGAGGCCAAGCTTCCAGGTCACTGCTGTTGACATCAGAGTCCAAGAGGGCAGCGCACCCAGCGAAGGACCTTCCAGCCGGAGGGGATGGGTGTGCTTTGCCACTGACCCTGTTAGACCACATTTGTGACTACCTTCCTCTGGGTAGTGGGGGTGGAAGAGGAGAGCTGCTCAGGGCGGTGGCCCCATATCCTGGGGGTGCCTTTGGACTTTGGGAGGCCGTACTTTCCTTCACCTGGGGAAAAAGAAGAGTCCCATCCATAAGTTCTGAAAAGGAAGCCCATATGCTAAAGGGGCTTGAAGATTTTTAAAAAATGGTTTGGTTATCTCCAAAGTCATATCTGAAATCTCAGTTTGAGGAGCATGAGTTTTCGTGAAGCAAGGGCACATTCCAGGCTAGTTTCAAGGGACTGCGCCTTTCTAAAATTGTAGGAAACCGATGAGTTATTTTTCTTGCTTCACTGTATCAGGCTTGGTGCATATAAATGTCTTCTATCTCAATTTTTTTTTTTTTTGAGAAAAATTTTTCTTAAGTTTTGAAAAAAATTGCTGGGCCTTTCCAGATCTTTGGAAATTGATGAGTTATTTGTTGGTATTTAACTGCCCCAGACTTTATACCTCTGTATTTTCTGTTAATCTCATTTTTTAAATTATTGTTGGAGGAAAAAAACATTAAAATTTGAAAAAATTGAAAAGCCAAAAACCCCACCAGACATTTATTTTTCCTGCCAGCTCCTGCTCATATGCCTACACATTTTTTACATAGTTGAAATCAAAGTGTGTCTACATATTTTTATCTTGATTGTATTTTCTCGCTAATGCTCATGGTATTACAAGGAGGGAGAGAGTACTTTCAGCAAGTGCCCTTATTCTCCCAGACTTTTTCCTCAGATTTCCTTTTATGGCTTCGACCTGAGGAAAGCAGTTTAATGAGCACTTGTGGTGACACTTTCATTTGGGAATATGGTGGTCTGGAGAGTGAGTTGATGACATTTGGATGCTTTTTTTCATGAAGCTTAGTACCCTTTGGGGAAGTGGAGTCCCTCTCCAGCAAGGTGACGTGGCGGTTGATTACCTTGCTGGTCCCTGTGGTAGTTTCGGGTGGTGCAGGCCTTTGTTTCAGGATGACGTCTGCTGTTCAGAGTCTTGGTTTGATGGTACAGTTGCAGTGTGGGTAAACTGAGGTCAGGTTGCTTTGAGACACATGTATTGATGTTGGAAAGATGGAGTTTGAAATTGTTGAGGCGATGGTATTTGGGAAGGGTCATGCCCAGAGGTTAATAAACCGTTTGGTTAATAAATCTTTCAAGACTTTGAGGAGACGGAAGAACTCTGTGGTTAGGGTGGTCTTGAGTAGATCCTCACATTGGCTACTTCCAAGGAGTGGAAAGGTTAATTTTTTACTCCCCTTTCTTTAACTTATCTCCTTTCAGACTGGTGTTATCTTTTCTTCTTTTCTTAATCATGCCTTTTTAAAAAAAGATTTTTTCTGTGCTTTTTAATGCTTATTTATTTATTTCTGAGAGACAGAGCATGAGCAGGGGAGTGGCAGAGAGGGAGGGAGGGAGTCCCAAGCAGGTTCCTCGTTGTCAGGGCAGAGCCCCATATGGGGCTCGAACCCACGAACCCTGAGATCATTAACTGAGCTGAAATCAAGAGTTGGACTGAGCCACCGAGGCACTCCGAGATTTTTTTTTTAAGTAACCTCTATACCCATCATAGAGCACAAACTCACAACCCCGAGATCAAAAGTCATATGCTCTACCTACTGAGCCAGCCAGGCACCCCCAGACTAGTATTTTCTAAGAAAGTTTAGAACCAGAGCTTTGACATTCTGGCTCTGAAACAATATGATAGGTTATATCCCCCAAGTAAATAACCTGCAATAAAATTATTTCAGATTTTAAAAAATCAGACGTATTCTAATGATACATTTAAAGTATAGAATGACAAAGCATGTACATATTAGGATATTATGTAAAAAGTACAGGAACAAAATATGGGTGCTCGATATGTGTATCTTTTCTTTCTAGTCGTTTACTTGACACATATCTTGGCATGTTTAACTATAGGTAGGTTGAGGGGTTAACATGAAGTAAATGAAACCCAAACACTTTAAAATAGCAAATCTTTCTGTTGAGCTACAGATTACACAAAGTCAGTCTCATATCCCCAGTATGGTTTGGAGGATCCAAATTAAAAAGTTTCTTCAGGTAAATTTGAATGTTAACATTTTTTATCTTGTGAATAATAATGATAATTCAGGCCTTGGGCACGTGACCCTTCTTTGCTTCCTTCCCAGTCCTGTTGCTGTTAAAGTAAAAAAGCCATTTATCTGCGAACAACCCCAACCGATATTGGCCCCCAAACCAACCCATTCCTAGGCACCCTGAGCTTAAGATGGCTTCCTCTGCGTTCGTCTTTCTTTCTAAAAGTCTGTCCCACTGTAGACTCGGACCTAAGACTTTTTCTCTGATGCCACTGAATTTCTGAAGGTGATTTTCCTTGATTTACTTGGTTCTCCTTTCAGTACCTTTCCTTTGAGCTGTTGTTCCACATTTTAACATCACTCGAGAATTGATCACGATTGTGTGTATTCACCTTCCTTTCCCTTTGTCTTATTTTCCCAGAGTATCAGTCCCGTGAGTCAGAGACTGTTTCTTGTATTACCTCTGTGTCTACCTAGCACCAGGCAGCTTTCTGAACAGCTGGTCCAGGTTAAGTGTATGTGGGAATTTTTTTTTAAACATATGTTTGATTTTGTCAGTTACATGTCAAAATTTTTTTTGTCAAAGGTATAGTTTTCTGCATCTATGTTTTGGAGTGATAAGAACCTTAAAAATTCACAATAGGGTGGGATTGCGTGGGTGGCTCAGTCGGTTAAGCATCCGACTTCGGCTCAGGTCAGGATGTTGCAGTTTGTGGGTTCGAGCCCCATGACGGGCTCTGTGATGACAACAGGCTCTGTGATGACGATGGCTCAGAGCCTGGAGCCTGTTTCAGATTCTGTCTTGGTCTCTCTCTCTCTCCTCCTCCCTCGCTCACACTCTGTCTCTCTGTCTCTCAAAAATAAAGAAACATGTAAAAAATTCACAGGGGGACAAAGGCCATGAACAGTCACACATGGTAAATTAAGTGGAGAGTTTAATTCTGGGTCATGATGGTTCAGCCAGCTGGTTATGTGGAAAGATGTGTACTTGTGAGCCTAGTCTTCTACTAGATGAGATACTTAGCAGATACGAAGTCAGGCTGGCCATCGGTCAAGAACACTTACAAAGAACAAGACCATAGTCTTATCTACATACTGGGCTGGTGTACGTAGAATCACAATGATATGGTGCTTTTAGGCCAGGAGGGTTTTATGGAATCTACATTTTCCTTCCCACTCCTCTTCCTTTCCTTTTTTCTATTTTGGCACATTTTAAAGACATATAGCAATCACTTGGTAGAAAATAATTAAGAGTGTTTTAATGAACACCTTAGAGTTTTCAATCAAATCCTTTAGGGGGATTTGTGTGAGTGGAGAGAAGGAACCAACTCCGTTATTCCAAATATTTATTTTCTCTTACTGGGGCGTTTCTTGTAACTGTTAATTGGTAGTGACTGCTTGGGCACCGTATTGAGAAGTAGGTTAAAAGTGAGTCCATTTTAGTTATTAGCCACAAAAGAAAAGTATTATAAAACATGTGAAGGAATGCAGTGATCAAAGGTAGTACCACCTTCCACTGGCCTGTGCAGGTAGAGAGGGTGGCATTGGCCCCAGAATAGGGGAGAGCTCAGGAGAGGGTGGCTGTGTGTTTCATACACCATCTAGTTGGGATGCCACGTGCTGAAGGAACTATTTTCTAATGCGGTAGGTGTTGGAACCCACTCTGTTTCTGAGCAGTAGAGCCATGCAGTTAAATACTTAAACCCAACAGGATGTACTTGAATTGACAGAGTTAAGCACCAGGATCTCCCTGTCTACTTTGACCTTCTCCTCCAACTTTCGACATTTCCCGTATGTTTTCTTGTTGCCACTGGCCTTGAAGTGCTTATTTTTACCCCATAGCTCTCGTCTTTAGAGGACCTTTTCGAATTATATGAATTTATTTAGAAAGAATCTACACATAGAAGAAGCAGGTGCTGTTTTGCAGCCGTGCAGTGTACTGGCCTCGTGGCTTGTGAGGGGCAAGATAACCCAGGTTCCTAGATAGCCCGTTCTGTGTGGCTTGTTTTCAAAAGTGTATCTAAAAGCCAGCTCTAACTTCTTTGTCCTAGATTTAGTGGGGGAACACAGCACATAACAAAGCGAGTGGAAGTCTTACACGAGCTCAGATGTGAAGTGTCGAAGCCGTGTGTGCTTCACGTAAGGCCGCTCACCCCGACCAGGGCTCATGGGAGGGTACATTTTTAGAGAGCGTAGCAAGCCATCCAGAGCAGGGGAAGTGAGACCAGGCCCCATGCGCGTGACTCAGGGAGTAGCTACAGTGTGGTCTGGGAGCATGCAGAAGATGTCTGAGTTTCAGTGAATCTGTTGTTGAAGATAAAACTAAGGCTTTTCGCTTTGGTCTTTAATAAAAGCAACCCCTTTAAAAATTTTTATTAAAAAATTCTTTTTAATGTTCATTTTTTGAGAGAGAGCAGGAGTGAGTGTGTGGGAAGGGGAGAGAGAGCGAGACACAGAATCTGAAGCAGGCTTCAGGCTCTGAGCCATCAGGACAGAGCCCAACACGGGGCTCAAACTCACGAACCATGAGATCATGACCGGAGCCAAAGTTGGACGCTTAGCTGACTGAGCCACACAGGTGCCCCAATGAAAGTAGCTTTTAAACAGCTGTCCCATTTCTCTCCTCGCTCCAGTCTTTTCAAGCTTCTGCAGTTGCTTTCTGGGCTGGTAGGAATGAGACAGAGGAATGACCGAAGTCCCCGGAGTTTGTCAAGCTGCACTCTTTCTCCATCCTTGCCCTTCCCAGATGTTTTTCATTGTCTTTGTCATCCATTTGGTGTTATAAGGAGCTGAGTGACAGGGAGCTTTCCTCTCCCTGCAGGCCTGAAGGCGGCATCTTCAGATTGCTCCAGAAAGGGAAGTCGGTGTTGTCTATGGGGCCACCATGGCTCATCTCCTTAGAATGGGTGGAGGTGATGGGGATTCTTTGATTGAATGAATGGTGATGAGAAAATGAGATCAAGAGGTTAATTTATTCCCCCAACCAAAGCACAGTGGTGATAATGAGAGTGTAATGGAAGGAATTTATTTCTCTTTGCGTGTAATCTGCTGGAGCATCTGATTTCTGTATTAAAGGGTCGTGGGCAGGTCACATGACAAGGTCTTCCCATTTTCGTTAACAATGATTTTGAAATCAGAGCTTTTTGAAGCCGGTCAGAGAGATGTTTTGTGGTGATAAAACTGTGTCTCGGAGAGGACACAGAACTCTGGTTCACGGTCTCCTGACTTCCTGTTATATGTTTCCTCAGTAGTGTGAGGGTGCGCCTGTTAGAAATGGTCACTTGTGACATAGAAAGACGTTGCTATACTGATCCACCTGTCTTCGGCCCTGAATCAGTGAGAGTCGCCAGCAGCTTTAGTTTCTGATGGGTGTTTAGTTTAACGGTCCTTTTTCTCTCTTAATATAAAGTACCTTTGTTTAATTTTAATTTTGTTTCTTTTTCAGTTCAAATCTGAACATCAATGATGTCCTAGGGAATTATTCATTGACTCTTGTTGATGCATTGGATACACTTGCAGTAAGTGTGAAGCCTTATTTTTTTTCTTAATTAACCAAGGTATTTTGGAATTGAATACCCCCAGTTTCCACCAGGGATGGGAATTCCAGGAAAATCTGATATTCAAAATGTATTCATAGCCTTGATAGCCATTGTTTATCTTAATGACCTTAACGCTGAGAGCAAGAAAAGCAATCAAGGTTAAAGGAATGGAAATGTGATTCCCCTAAAGAAAAATGGAGAAGAAAGTATCATTATTTTGAGGGAACATATTTTTCTCCCAGTTTCCCACTGTTTTATTCCATGAAGGAGCAATGGAGCATTCCACTACAGTAGATAGTTACTGTAGTTGGGATTTCAGAAGTAAAAGATAAGCTCAGGGTGGGTAGGGCCCCTGAAATAGCATTCAGCTCCTTGCTCCCTAGGAGTGTGACCTGGGCCCTGGTCCCAGCCCCTGCGGAGACCCCTAGAAATGCTCCTCTCCTGTGTGCAGCTCCGTAGTTTGTAGACACTCCCTGCTCCACTCCTGGGCTGCCAACTTGGGTGCGGCCTTCAGGCCCTCATCTGCCCTCATCCCAGTTTCCTTCCAGGAGCCCGGGGAACCGAGCCCTTTGAGCAGATCTGCAGAAGCACACTAAAAGCAGGATGGCCCTGTGGCACGCTTCTTAACCGTCGAGCTGTGATGTGTGCTTGGTCTGCTTCTTGGCTCTCTGCTTCCTAGAGACCGTATTCCAGAACAGTATGTTAAAACCTCCTTCATCAAGGTGATTTCACAACCTTTTTACTCCTCTTCACCGTCCGGCACACCTTTACCATTAGAGAATTCTTACTGCAGTCGAGCCCAGTTACTGCATTTAACAATGTACTCGTGACTGTTTTGACGCCCCTGAGAAGAGTTCAAAGCTGGCAAGGGTAGAAGTGGGTCATGCCAGCTAAGTTTGTAGCCGCCCAGTGTCTCACCGGCAGAAAGAATCACTGGAACTTGGAAAGAGTGTGAGCAGTCGCCCTGTGTCCTCCCGGGCCCAGGGTCTGTGGAGACTCTGGGCTTTCATCCTGCCAGGCTGTGGTTGCGTAGCATTTTTGGTTTCCCAGTCTCTCCTGGGGTTCTTGCTGCTGCGCTTCGGTCATCCGTCGTCAGTGATCACAATGTGCCCAGACAAGTATGTTCAGCCTAATTGGCGTTAACTCTCTGAATACACCAGAGGCTGAGTCAGACCATAGGCGTTGCTTAAAACCGAGTCCCACAACTCAGATAGGTCATGAAAGGCATAACATCTCTTCTCCCTGACCTCTCTTGTGTCTTTTTATCCCCTTGCCATGCTCATTAAATAGAGACCTCATCTCTATCATTCACCGCACTCTCCACACCTAATGGTGTGTGGGACTTAGTAGGAGTGCAAATACGTGTTCAAAGAATGAATTCCTGCAGATCCAGTGTTTCCCAGCATCATTTCCAAGGGTGTATTCCCTAACAGAAGCCTTGCGTTCCCAAATGAACTTGAGAAATTTTGTCTGCCTGTCCTACTGTTGGAGACCCACAACGTATACCAACCTTTTAAAGGCTCTGAGAAGTTCTGCAGTAAAGAAACTGATTTAACTCTTTGTTACCAACCCAGGTTTTCTTAAGCCCGAGTGAATGATTTCATAACCTGCTTACTCTGTTCTGTAGCTGCCTAAAAGGGTAAATTAGAGTATGTAATTGAAAGTCACTGGCTTTCTTCGCCATGCTCCACTTGATCTGAGATCGTATCAGCCTCTGCAGCTGCTAACAGATATTGTTGCTGGTGAACATCTGTAAGGAAACAAAGCCACTTCAGTGGTTTTCATTGTAGAATATCCGGTGTTGAGTGTGCTAGCATTTCAGGCGTATTTTTCAGGTGTTACTTCAGTTGAGGGTTTCTTGATCTCTGGCTCACATTTTAAACAGGCTTTAGCAGATGTGCTGTGGAAACATTCAGAAGATAGCAGTCCCCTGACCACTCGCTGCAACTTGTGGCATTGTTGCGTAATCTTTTGAAATGAAAGAACTAAAAGTCAGGAAAGAAACGTCTGTACTTGTTCTGCCTGTTTACAGCGAAAGAAAGAACAACGAAGAGGGGGCAAAAAGCTGCGCTAGGCCAATAAATACTGGGAAATAAGACACATGGAAGAAGTAGTATCTGGATGAAATTATTTGTTTTTCCTTTGTGTGTGTCATGATGTCCTTGTAGTACCAGGATTGTCCTACATTTTTGAATAGAATGAAAGCATTTTGGTTTAGTTAATCTGTAACATTTTGTGCCCAATTTGCACTTCCTATAAGAGAGAGCAGCTTGGCATGAGATCATATTCATGCACCCAAAATAGAAATTGTAATTTTAGATCGCTCTTTAAAAAGGACGCGGAGCTGATTATTTGTATGTTTTGTTTGTTTTGAATGCTATGGGTTTTATGCTGTGCATCCAAAAGATAATGCTGCAGTTTCTCAAAGTGTTCAGACATCTGGGTGACAAGCCACAAGTCCTTTTCCCCAGATGTTTTGATCTCCCGGGAGCCAAGCACCCAAGCTGCCGATTTATTTGAGAAGCACCAGGAAAGTTATATTTTTGTTTCTTCAGTTTTGGGATTTATTTTTACTCACGTTAAGAGTTTTAGGAACTCTGGCGCCTTACATGCTATATCAGGTCAGCCCGAAGTTTGAGGGAGAGTGAAGTGGTAAGGTGAGGGGTACTGGTGACTGCTGAGGGACTACTTCCCAGTTTTTCCATTTGGAGATAGGATTCTTGACTTGCCGTCCATCATGGAGTATGTTCTAAGAGATAGCTTTGCTTTTTCTGCCTTTTGTGTTTCCGTTGCTCCCATGGGCGGTGAAGCCACATGCATACATTTAGGCCGAGTGGCCCAGCTCCTGCCATGTTGGAGCCTTGTTTCATTTCAAGCTGTGGTAATGGTTTGTCTTCCTCTTTTTAAAGATAATGGGAAATTCATCTGAGTTCCAGAAAGCAGTCAAGTTAGTGATCAACACAGTCTCATTTGACAAAGACTCCACCGTCCAAGTCTTCGAGGCCACAATAAGGTAAAACAGTACGTAAAATGGATTGAAGGCTGCTTCTGTGTGTGTAGAAGGAGAGAAATTCTGGGAGGGTCTCCCAGCTGTGAGATCCAAGTTGAGAGTCCGTGGAGACCCTATGGGCACTGTGTCCTTCTTTCCTCTTCCTTTTGGGCTTTATCAACATTGAGACAGTTGACATTTCAAAGTAATGACATTTTGGGTTGAAAAGAAAGACTCACCTAAGCTTTAATGAGGATGGGAGATAGGTGTTCTTTTAATGTACATTTTCACTCCTGCACTTCGTGTCTGTCTCGTTTCCTTCCTTCGCCCTGTCCTAGGAAAACCCCTGCATATTTCTGAAGGAAATGAAAGTTTCCCATGTTGCCTACCACCCACAGAGGTATTTCCCCCTTTTCCCCCTTAGTGTGACTCCTTCTTCTCTCCCCGCCTCACCAACTCCCTCCCTGTTCCACACTCTTTTGTTTCTTGCCTCTTCAGGTTGATATATTGTGACTATTTTACTATTTCATTTAAACTTTTTGAAAATTATATTACTGCACACCATTCCAAATGTATCATTAATTTCAGGTTACGAAGACATTTGTGCCGAAACACGTCACGATGTACTTGAGATCGTTGGAGTGGTATACAAATTCCTGGCTCTTAGGGACACAGATCTGAGCTGGTGGCCTTCTGCCCCTGAGCAGGTCATTTTCTCCCCCTCACCCTCTTCTCCGCTTCCTCACCTCACCTCCTCACGATTTGGACGATTTCTGAGCTGTTTGGCAGCCCAGACCAAGTGACTTCATATTTGTTGCCTTGCCCTTTCCTGTTTCTTGGATGGTTAAGTGTCTTCCCCATGTGAGAGAAATCCAGAGTATCAAGGCAATGTTTACTCTGAGGAAGGTTAGCACACTCCCTTCTGATGAGGTGATTGAGATGCCAGCCATTAGTTACTACTTTCCGTGAGATTCTTCTCGGCAGCCCCAGACGAATGGTTCTCTTTCTCCTGTGCAGTAACATGGTTAACTAAGACTCAGTCGTTTATTATTAGATCTGGAAAGAACTTCAAGAAGCCATTAAGTTCAGTCCCTCTGATTCCCGGCCGCTCTGAGTTCACGAGGGATTTGAGGCTGCTTCTGTTCTTTGGAACTGGATCGTGTGCATTGACAAGCAACATGATTTTATTATTTTTGTGTTCTTTTTGTCATCTTGTCTTCTAGGGTCCTAGGAAGCCTCCTTTCTGCCCACAGAATAATAACTGACTCCAAGCAGCCCTTTGGTGACATGACAATTAAGGATTATGATAATGAATTGTTGCACATGGCTCATGACCTGGCTGTGCGGCTCCTCCCTGCTTTTGAAAACACCAAGACAGGAATCCCCTATCCTCGGGTAGGTAGACTAGTGTGACATCTCAGCATCTTCCAGAAGTAAGACTCTTTTTTGATTATTTTATTTGGGGAAAGGAGGGAGGTGATGTGAAAGAAGAAAGCTGTGGCCTAGAGAGAATTTGGCTCTCAATGCGATACAGATGTTTTTAAATTTGTTCAGCATTTACTGAGCACCTACAGCATACAGGCACGCAGTGACCCACCCAACTCTCTTAAAGAACTTAATGTTCCTGTGCTCAGTATTTTTAAATTCTTCTGCACGTGAGATTTCTAACCCCTACTACACAATAGCCTGGGGAATTTGTCTTTGTTTCCCCCAACACTCTCATGTGTATACTGTAGGGTCCTGGTGAGTGTTCTTTGGGATGCTTCATGTGGATCTTTCACATAAAAGCCTGCACAGCCCAGCAAGTTAGCTGCTGATTTACATGCAAGATCTGGAATGTGATTATATCCTTGTGGCACCCGATTTGCTGAGCCCAGAACTCCCTTGGGTATATTGAGTCAGCCCTTTAGGTAACCGGCAGAGAATTTGCCAGACCGCAGAGCCTCAGGGACGAAACAGCCTGTCACATTCTCCCTGTCTTCTTTTCCCTCCCAGTCTGCCATTTGTTTATGTTTGCTGAACAGGGGTGAGTTCCTAGTAGGTCACTTAGATTCTGTAAGGGGTTCCACAACAGACCTTTGTTTCTAATGCCAAAGCCTGAAGCCCTGTAACGATGAAGAGAACCTGCTGGAAGGAGATGGGTTAATGAATAGCATTGTAACCATTCCCCTGAGACTTATTAAAACAAGGTGGTGGTATTCTTATGGTCTTGTAGGTGTGGCATGCAAAGTGGTGAGCTGAGTCACACTGCAGTAAGTGTGGGTCATTAGTGGAGTCTGGGGGCTGTGACCTGGCCTTCTAGTCCTGAGGGTTCCTTAAGTTTTAAGCCACAAATCCTTTGTCTCTTCCTGTCCCCAGGTGAATCTAAAGACTGGCGTCCCTCCTGACAGCAATAATGAGACCTGCACGGCAGGAGCCGGCTCCCTCCTGGTGGAATTTGGGATTCTGAGCCGACTCCTGGGGGATTCTACATTCGAGTGGGTGGCCCGACGTGCTGTGAAAGCCCTTTGGAACCTGCGGAGCAATGATACGGGGTTATTAGGTGTGGTGGCAGCTTCTCAGGCCATAGGGACTGTGTACATACGGCCCCCCTTCCTTCCCTCTTCTCTGAGGCTCTCCTCTCCTCCACTCCTTCTGTCTTGTGCCTCGAATCTGACAATTGACGCCTCAGAAAGAACAGCCCTCAGTGTCTGCCATTTCAGTTTCTCTGTGGGACTTTCTGCTTAAAGTGAGGCTGTAACGTTTGATGGGGAATAATGCTTTTGCTTGTGTGACGTTTCCTTTCTGATTTGAATCCTTTGGCAGTTCCACTTGAAGATAATTGTTTTTTTTTTTTACTTTTTTTTTTTAATGTTTTATTTATTTCTAGAGAGAGAGAGAGAGACATGTGAGCAGGGGAGGGTCAGAGAGAGAGGGAGTCACAGACTGAAACAGGCTCCAGGCTCTGAGCTGGCAGTCAGCACAGAGCCCGACGTGGAGCTCGAACCCACGAACTGCGAGATCATGACCTAAGTGAAAGTCAGACGCTTAACCGACTAAGCCACCCAGGCGCCCCTAAGATAATTGTTAATGGAAATGCTGTAAGAACTGCCTCTAAGGCAGATTATATTGTTTCAATATAAGGCTCTAAATACAGGGATTTAGAGTTACTGGTAGAGTGGCTTTAAAAGAGTCTAGGCACATGGTAGGAGGTTGAAAAGCCAGATTAAACCTATATTAGGTGGGTTTTTTTTTTTCTTTGTGAATGTTTGGTCAAGATGTTATTTAAAAAATTATGGGGTGGGGCACCTGGGTGGCTCAGTCATTTAAACTTCTGACTTTGGCTCAGGTCATGATCTTGCAGTTCGTGGGTTTGAACCTCACATCAGGCTCTGTGCTGACAGCTGAGAGCCTGGAGCCTGCTTCAGATTTATTGACACTCTCTCTCTGTGTCCCTCCCTCACTCATACCGTCTGTCTGTCTGTCCCTCTCTCAAAATAAATAAACATTTTAAAAAAGTTTAAAAAGTTATGGGGCCACCTGGCCAGCTCAGTTGGTTGAGCATCTGACTCTTGATTTTAGCTCAGCTCATGATCTCACAGGCTTGGGAGTTTGAGTTCCACTTGGGTTCCGTGCTGACAGCGTGGAGCCAGCCTGGGCTTCATTCTCTCCCTCCCTCTCTCTCCCTTCCTCTCTCCCCCCACTTCCTCTCCCTCTCCTCCTCTCCCTCTCTTCCTCTCCCCCGCAATCCTCCCCTCTCATGCTCACATTCGTACATTCACACACTCTCTCAAAATAAATAAATAAACTTAAAGATATTATTATGGGGGTGCCTGGCTGACTTAGATGGTAGAGTGTGCGATTCTTGATCTTGAGGTTGTAGGTTTGAGCCCCACATTGGGTGTAGAGATTATTAAAAATAAAATCTTTAAAAAAATTATTACAGAACATTTCAAACATGCAGAAGTAGGGAGAAAGGATAATGAATCCCTATGGACTCATCATTCATCTTCGATAATTATTAGTTTTTGCTAACTCAAGATGTTATTTTAAACTTATAGAGAGAAAAAAATTTTTTGTCATTGAGAAGTAACTTGATCGGTTCTCCTAGGACCATACAATGTCATTGCAGGAGCACAGCTTTTTCTTTTTATTTATTTTTTAGTTCGTTCACATGCAGGGCATTATTGATTTCAGGAGTAGAATTCAGGGATTCATCACCTACATAGAATACCCAGTGCTCATCCCAAGTGTGCTCCTTGGTGGCCATCACCCAGCTAGCCCAGCCCTTAACCACTTCCTCCAGCAACCCTCAGTTTGTTCTCTGTATTTAAGAGTCTCTTGTGGTTTGTCTCCCTCTCTCCTCTCCCCCCTTCCCGTATGTTCATCTGTTTTGTTTCTTAAGTTCCACATGTGAGTGAAATCATTTGGTATTTGTCTTTCTCTGGCTGACTTATTTCACTTAGCGTAATATACTCTGGCTCCATCCATGTCAGTGCAACCGGCAGTTTCCTTCTTTTTGATGGCCAAGTGATATTCCATTGTGTGTGTGTGTATATAGCACATCTTCTTTATCCATTCATCAGCCAGTGGTCATTTGGGCTCTCTCCATAGTTTGGTTGATGTTGATAGTGCTGCTATAAACATTGGGGTGCATGTGCCCCTTGGAAGGAGCATTTTTATATCCTTTGGGTAAATACCTAATAAGAACACTGCTTTTTAAAAATGATTTTTTTTAAGTAATCTCTGTGCCTTGCTTGGGGATTGAACTCATGACCCTGGGATTAGGAGTTGCACACTTCACTGACTGACCAACCAGATGCCCCAAAAGTGATTTTTGGTTATCCCTTAAGTTCTGAAATTTATTTACAAATTTGTTGTATTTAACAACCGTGGTAGAAATAAAAAAGTTGCCCAAGTTATCACCCCACCACCAAATGGTTGACCAGTGTCACCACAAATTGTCACCTTTTAAATTTCCCATAGGTCTTTTCAGCCTGGCATTTGCAAGGTTTATATACCTTCAACTGAAAATATAAATGATCATTTTATTCTGCCTCACATTTGGCAGTTCAGGCATTTTTATATTGTTAACTTGTCTTTTTAGCTATTATCTTTAAAATCTACATCTACTTTATTAACTCCTCCTGTGTTGGACACTTGGATTCTTTCTGTTTTTTCTTTTTCCCCCATTTTACAGATAATGTAAATCATACAATTCATCATTCTTGAAAACAACATAATACTTTGTCTTAAAAATATTTTTTTTCCATTAAGGATAAATTCCCAAGATTGACAGTACTGCATCAAAGGCTTTGAATACTCATTTGGTATTTGAAATGCACTGTTAATCTGGAAATGCAAAGTGACAAACTTATTTTTCTTTTGCCTTAAATGTTTTCCCCATTTTTGTGCCAGTGTTTAAACACCATATATTCAGAAAGGTCTGCTGGCTGTGTGTGCCGCTGCCGGGCCCTGTGAGGGCCACGCATTCGTTCTTTCCCTTTTCTGCCAAGGGCAAGGGTGTGCAGGAGCATGTGGCTGGAGGAGAAGGGCACCTCCTCCTGGAGAGGGAGCCGCCCCATGATGACTGGGCCCCCCTGGGCTTTGTTTGTTTCTGCAGGCAACGTGGTGAACATTCAGACGGGCCACTGGGTTGGAAAGCAGAGCGGCTTGGGCGCCGGACTGGACTCCTTCTACGAATACCTCTTGAAGTCTTACATTCTCTTTGGAGAAAAAGAAGACCTAGAAATGTTTAATGCTGCATATCAGAGTATTCAGAACTACTTACGAAGAGGGTGTGTCTCCCTGCCATTTGTTGCTCTATGAAACAAATAGAATGTATTCAGAAACGCCCCTGCTTTTCTCAGCGTCACTTTACGGGGTTTTTTGGTCTCTACCTTCTTCTTACCACTTCCTAGTCATTGATCATACATTCGAGGGCCAAGATTGGCTTCCTGCTATGGCATAACCAGTTACCCCAGAACTTAGTGCCTTAAAATAGCAAGCATTATCTCACACAGTTTCTGAGGGGCTGGAAGCCAAGAGCCACTGAGCAGCTCTGGGGTCTCACGACATTTGTCATCTGGCTATTGTCAGGGACTACAGCTGTGTCAAGGCTCGGGCAGGGCTGGAGAACCCACTTCAGGGCTCACGCTGGTGGTTGGCAGGTTTGCATTCCCTGCTGGCTCACTGGTTGGCTCTCAACTCCTTGCCACATGGACCTCTTTGTAGACAGGTCTGTGGCAGCTGGCTTCCCCCAGAGTGAGTGAGCTGAGAGAGATTAGAAAGAGAGACCCAAAGTGTGCTTCCATGACATAATTTTGGAATGATGAACCAATACCTCCACCCAGCTCTGTAGGTCCCACACTGATACAGTGTGGGAGGGGCCATAGAGTCACCTCCTTTGTGATTGCCAGGAGTCAGGGATCTTTGGGGGCCATCGTGGAGACTGGCTGCCACAGGGAGTGACATAGGCCTGTGTTTCACTGTAGCTCTAATTGCAGATAGAGCTGTAATACAGGACAGTTACTGAGTTGTTTCAGTTCTTTTACTTTCCAAAGGAATGTCAGGATTGGTCTTTATCCCTAATGAGAGAAGGGAGAATTATGACACACACACCTTGCCCTGTTTATTGTTTGTTTAAAACACCATTATTTGCTACTATCCAATTGTACAGTCAGGAGGGCAGGAGAGAAGTGCTATTTGAAGCTACAGCAGCTTCTACCCTGATGTCACCTCATTTCCTTAGGTCTTTCTTTGTATGCTTTGTTATATTAAATGTCCAATGCAAGTGATAGCTGCTGAGTTTGTGCACACTAGGATATTCTTGGACCCATTTCTACATAAGCTGTCGTAGGAACCCATTATGTGAGTGCTGTGTTTTTAGTAAGACTCCATTTGGCCAGAGTTCAGTCCTTTTTGCTTTTTAAAGTCTCAAACTAAATTGAGAAATGATCCCTGAGAGTCTTGCTCTGATGTGTTCCTCCAGGCCCCTGGCATAAGACCTCATTAGAGAAGAGACTCTTCTTTTGGGTAGGCCTCCCCACTCAGGTCAGATCCAACAAAGACCTGTGCTGTACGCCTATTTACGTAGCAGTATTCTAAAGCCAGAATACAAAGTGCTTTCTGCAAAATCGAGTGAAATCCCTGAAAATACTGGCTGAGTTTGGAGCTTCTTTCCTATGGTACATGTTATCTTCTGTTAGATTCTGGTATGAACAGGTAGAGACAATTGATCTCCAAAGGTTAAGAGAAGGAGTCAAGAGAACATGTTAATATTGAGTCCATTTGAGTTAAAGGCTAGTGGAGTAGGGCTGGTGCTCTGTCAGCCACCTTTTCTCACCTCTGACCGCTCTGCTTGGGCCCTCAGTCGGGAAGCCTGTAATGAAGGAGAAGGAGACCCCCCGCTCTACGTCAATGTGAACATGTTCAGCGGGCAGCTCATGAACACTTGGATCGACTCGCTGCAGGCCTTCTTCCCTGGACTGCAGGCATGTTGTTTTCATGTTTGCTAAGAAAAAGCACTCCTTGGTGGGGGCTGCTTTTTCTTTCTGTCTTTTTTTTTTCTTCTTCTTCTTTTCTTTTTATGATACCAGAGCATTCTCTGGCTCCTCTGGATTTGGGAGCTTAGTAGCACAATATGTCTTGGTTATTCTGTTTGAGAGATTTGTCCCCAGAATACTGAACAGAGCCATAGTAAGTAAGTGCAAAACCATGGTAGAAAAGTAACCATGTGTGATTTCTGGATCATCTGTCTCTTAATTGTTTTTTCTTTGCTCATTGTTACAATTAACCTGCTGTCCTGTGCAGGTCACATCAGTTTGCCATTGATGGTCCGGTACGGAGGGCATCCTTTTTTCTGGACTGCTCCTTTTGGATTGGTTTAGTCTCCAATTGTGTTTGTAGCTCACATAAGAACTGGGGGATGTGGGTGGGGAGAGGGAGAGCCCAGGGCCTTTGTGTTCTGCCTTGCTGCTCTGAGAAAAGAGTCTTACCTTGGTGACCTGTGTCTGCTCCTCAGGTTCTGATAGGAGACGTGGAAGATGCCATCTGCCTCCATGCCTTTTACTATGCCATTTGGAAACGCTACGGGGCCCTCCCTGAGAGGTATAACTGGCAGCTACAGGCTCCTGACGTGCTCTTCTACCCGCTGAGACCTGAGTTAGTGGAATCTACGTATCTCCTATACCAGGTACTAGGGCTTGTCGACCAGTACTTTGTTTCAATGCTAGCAGGACCCATAGTAGTTGGGTTTTAACACAAACTTGCTGATTGGTGTCGAATTGTGTGCTTCATAGTGTCTGATACAGTTACTGCCTAACCGTGGACTTGCCAGTGTTTGGCATGATTCAGGGTCCTACAGGACAGAGAAGGCCTCTGAGGTCACATGCGTCCTTGAACCTAACCTTCTGCAAAGCCGATTGTGCCTGTACCATAGGACTTTTCTCTGATGCCCTTACACATTCGAAAGGATTTAGTACTTGGTGTTTACTTGATTTGTTTGGCCAAAGAACTCTTTTTTGGGCTACAGTTCTGTACTCATGCACTGTGGAACCCTGATCTGTGTAATTATTCAGACAAAAGGAATTCTTTTTCTTGGTAAAGGAAGTCGTCTGGGGTTTATCTGAATGCCTATTTTTGTTTAACACTTTAAAAAATATATATAGTGTTCATTTTTCCATGCAATTCAATGCCAGAAGGAGTGTCATTTTATCTGTGAAGTCTGCCCTGTGGTCTGAGGCAGATATCTGTCTGTCTGTGCACACGGAGAGTCTGCATGCATTCACAGACCCGGTAGCTTTCTACACAGCTGGCCTTCAGTGCACTTCAGTTGACCCATCACAGACGCCCGCAGTGGGCAAGCCCTCACAAGAAGATAACTTGTTTTCATGAGTTCTGAGAGTAGGATTAGGACTGTGGTTTAGATTTATTAAAAAAAAAAAAAATTTAGGGGCGCCTGGGTGGCTTAGTCGGTTAAGCGTCTGACTTTCGCTTAGGTCACGATCTCGCGGTTCGTGGGTTCGAGTCCCGCGTTGGGCTCTGTGCTGACTGCCAGCTCAGAGCCTGGAGCCTGTTTCAGTCTGTGACTCCCTCTGTCTCTGACCCTCCCCTGCTCACGCTGTCTCTCTCTCTCTCTCCTAGAAATAAATAAAAATATTTATTAAAAAAAAAAAATTTAATGGTGCCCTTTGCTTCTAGATGAAAAAGGGAGAAATCCTATGAACCTGGTCATAGTCCTCAAGTGTAACGAGAGCCCTCATGAGTTTTAGGTGACCTCTCGGAGAGGGAAGACATAGCCTCTGAGCTGGCTTCTCTGAGCTGGGCGGGTGGTCAGGCTGCATGTGCTATGAGGACATCTTGCCTGGTGCTGCCTGAGTCCTCCACCTAAGCCGCCTAGGTCCTCCCCTAAGCTGCCTGGGTCCTCCCCCTAACCCACCCGGGTCCTCCCCCTAAGCCACCCGGATCCTTTCCCTCAGCCGCCTGAGTCCTCACGCTAAGCCACCTGAGTCCTCACCCTAAGCCACCAGGTCCTCCCCCTAAAGCCACCTGAATCCTCCCCCTAAGCCGCCTGAGTCCCCCCCAAGCCGCCCAGGTTGTCCCCCTAAAGCCACCCAAGTCCTCCCCCTAAGCTGCCTGAATCCTCCTGCTAAGCTGCCCGAGTCCTCCTAAGCTCCGGTCTGTGCCTCTGGGTTTCCACCTCTTCGTTTCTGTCGTTGCATCTTTCCTGTTTCCAGCCTTTTCCTCGCATTGCCTGTTCTCTCAGAATCCACAGAAATGTCTGGCTTCGTGGCCCTGCCTTCTGAGGCCTCTCCGTGTCCTCTCCTCACCCGCAGCCCGCCACATTCCTAGCGGTTTGCGTTTGCTGCTGCAGCTTGGCACTAGGGACGACTTAAAGGAGATCCCCAACTTCTAAACTGTCTGTGGGGCACAGGTCTCATCTTCTCAGAGAATTACTTTCCTAAAGAAACCATCTGAGAGCATGTGACAGCAGAGTAAGCGGCCCCAAGGACTTGGTTCCTAGGGCAGTTGGAGAGGAAAGTGAGGGGCCTCCTGTTTGAAAACCTTCTTGTTCCCGTTAGAAGGATTTTATTTTATTTTATATTTATTTTCCCAAGAAGGCTCTAAGTGGATCAGTGGCAAAATCCTGCTGCCCTGGGCCTGCATCTTGAGTTGCTAGAAAGCTCCAAGGTGAGATAGAAACCGGATTTGTTCTCACCTGTGATACTGTCAGTGAGACATTATTTCATTTCTGACCACAACTGGGATCAGGGGCGCCCAGGCAGGGTATTGTTCTACCCTGGACCAGCTTGTCTGAGCCCTGGTTAAGGGGAAACAGATTCTAGATGCACTTTGATGTGAGCAACGGAGCACCTTAGTCCTTTCACATTTGTGGCCCTTCCAGATAAAGTGAGCTGGGCGTTGCGCCTGCCTTCCGCCAGTGACTCGTCTCCTCGGGAAGTTGCTGCAGTCGCTGTGATGTTTCTTGATGGCATGTTTTCCAGGCCCTTGGTGGATCACATTCTCTCGTGTTCTCTCTAGGCAACCAAGAATCCCTTCTACCTCCATGTAGGAATGGATATTCTGCAGAGTCTGGAAAAGTACACAAAAGTCAAGTGAGTTTCCTTTTTCTGTCAGCCACTTTTGATTTATTTTCACTCATTCTGGGGTAATTTTCTACTTTGCACATTAACTCATAGAACAGGTCATTACTGTTAATTCTGTAGGGAAATTGCTTACTGTGTGTATGGCAGGACTGGCCCATTATAATGGGAATTGCGTTTTATTCTTTCACCTTTTTTTTTTCCCTTTGGTCCCAGCAGACAATGTATGTTCTTTTTAAGTAACTTATTTTCCCAATTATACACATAGAAAATATGGCGGTAGAATAGCATCACTGTATTCTCTGCGTGCAGATAACCCCAGTCAACATTTAAGTGTATATACTTACCATCTTTTTTATATATTTATATATATAATATGTTCATATGGGTATATATTTTAAAAAAACCTGTATTTCAGTTTCGTGACCTCCTTTTTCACCTTGCAATATATTATAAGTATTTTTTTTACAAAATAGTATTTTGGACTATCCAGTGATGAGTCCGTTCTACAGATACCGGGACAAAACATTTCATTCAGGCCTAAATTTGCTGCGAGTCATTTTCTTGGTGTCCCACTAAGCACTTGGCAGGTACCCTCCCCCACCCCCACCTTCTTTCTCCCAACAACTAACCTGATGACTTGGCAGCCAAGCTACTTGTTAATGAATTTGCACATCATCTCTAGGCTAAAGAAGGATACCTCTTCAACCTAACCTAATTTGCTTTTCATATAGCATTTGATCATTTGGCTGCTTATTCTGTTAATAGACTAATTTCCGTTTCTTAAATTAGTAAGCGAATAGGAAGGGGCAGAGGCGGGACTAAGGGGAGAATTGTTTGTTTTGCAGGTGTGGGTATGCTACGTTGCATCACGTCATAGACAAATCCAAAGAGGACCGGATGGAGAGCTTCTTCCTCAGTGAGACCTGTAAATACTTGTATCTGGTATGTGTTTTATGAGGTTATAAGCAAGAAATGGTTGTGTTTCTTTTCAGATGTTTATTTATTTATTTATTTTGAGAGAGAGAGAGAAAGAGAGGGAGAGGGAGAGCCCCAAGCAGGCTCCATGCTGCCAGTGCAGAGCCCTGTGTGGGGCTTGAACTCACGAACCGTGAGATCCTGACCTGAGCTGAAATCAAGAGTCAGAAGCTTAACCGACTGAGTCACCGGGATGCCCCACCCCGGGAGATGTCGATCGCTGCTGGGAGCAAGTGTTCATTCGGACTTCTGTCTAAGCACACCCTCCCTGGGCACTGCTCCGGGCTGCACACGTGCTGACCAGGGACACAGACTGCACAAACCAAAGCGTACTGCTGTCTTCCACACCCTGGTCTCTAACCTCATCGGGCCACATCGTCCGGTAAACCAGTGAATGACGTGCTGCTCACGGTTAGTAGAGGGCCCACTCACGGGAGCCCTGGTGCTCGGGAAAGGCTGCCTCGAGGATGAGAGCAGTGTCTGTAGCTCTTACGTCTCTCAGTGTGGGAGCTTGGCCGAGGCCCCCCGCATTCTCGTGTATGTGGAGAGCGGCAGAATCACGGGACCTGGAAGAAAACTTGAAGGGGTCATCTTGTCAGTGTTCGTTTGTCTCCTCATGGGAACTGCTGTCTATGTGGAGAGGGCAGGTGTGACTTGCCTGGTTTTTCAGGGTGATTGCATGGTGGAGCAGAGACATCATTCCCCATTCTGACTCCTTCTACAGTGCTCTTCCCACTTCCCTGCTGTCCCACTCATGGCGTGGTGGCAGTGCCCTTGGGCACCCAACTCCTCTCCTGCCTTCCCGGCCACAGTACTCACAGTGGCTGCATACCGAAGGATGCTTCCTCAGGGCGCAGAGGGTCAGGCTCCCTGGTGGGGAACCGGTGAGGAGGCTGAGGGTCAAAGATAATTGAGCAGTGGTGATAGGCTGCGTTATCGAGGTCACTGGTCTCCAGGCCCCGGGGCCAGCTGGATCCGATTCACCCTGGGGCCCTTGTTAAAATTACAGCCCTATTGAATAGGAACCTTTAGATTTTAGATTTAGAAGTGAGCTCAAGAATCTGTAATTTTGAGAAGGGGCTTGTGATTCTGTACAAAGCCAGGGTTTGGAATTTCTAGTCTAATCGGGCGTGACTTCACAGAAGGCTGCAGAGGAGCCGTGTCCCCCAGCAGGCCACATAGCCCGTGGCATGGTGGCTGTCCTGCTGTCAGACCCCTGTGGGGGCCTAGGGCTCCCTCCCAGAGCATGCCTGGGAGCCAGGCCGGCCACTGCAGGCTGACGGGAGCCCTGTGTGCACCCTGTCCGGCAGCCATTGGTGCCTGGGGTGTTCAAGGGGGTGAATGAGGGAGATCCCCTAGGCTGTTCCAGAGGAAAGAGCTCAGGCTCTGGGGCAGACACCCTGGGCCTACCCCATTCTCCCAGTAGCTGTGGAAACAGACCAGCTGTGCTGAGTCTTCTGTGTCTGTAGAATATTTCAGGCGACTGCCAGGTTTCTTACGTCACTGAGATTCCTGTTCTGAGTGTTTGCTCATTTAACATTTAGTGGACACCTGCCTTCTCCACCCACCGACCTGCCCCTGTTCGGTTAGGTGTTCTTTCTGGATGCTCCTGTCACATGCTTCCTAGAAGGAAGGCACTGCCCTGTGTGCCTCCGTCCTCAGAGCCCGGCCCGTGTTCTTTTTTTTAAATTTTTTTTAAATGTTTTTATTTATTTCTAGGAGAGAGTGAGAAAGAGAGACAGCGTGAGCAGGGCAGGGTCAGAGAGAGAGGGAGTCACAGACTGAAACAGGCTCCAGGCTCTGAGCTGGCAGTCAGCACAGAGCCCGACGCGGGGCTCGAACCCATGAACCGCGAGATCATGACCTAAGTGAAAGTCGGACGCTTAACCGACTAAGCCACCCACGCGCCCCAAGCCCGGCCCGTGTTCTGACAGGAGGCAACGGGATGGTGACACAGGCGTCGGGCTCTGTGCCAGGCCCTGGGGTAGAGCAAAGGGTAAAGCGAGTGCCTCCCTCTTCCAGCGTTTTCCAGTTAGTGCCTAGGTGTGTGTGAGGTGGGTGTTAGTTCTAGAATTGCAGTGTCAGAACTCTCGGAGGAGCCTCTGGGGGGAGGTCATCCTGAGAGCTTTTACAGACTGTGCAGGTTTGGGTCTCGGCCCTCAGATTTCTGAATCTTTCAGCCCGAGGAGGGTGGGGTGGCGTGGGAGACCTTCAGGCATTTGAGTCTAAACAAAACCTGTTGTGGCCAGAATTGGGAACCACCTTTTCACCCATTTGTCACGGAAAAGCCTGAGGACCCAGCAAATTCTACTCCCTGAGTAGTCCTGGGACTCTGTCACAGGAGTTAGCTCCAAAAGTGCTACTGTTACCAATTGTATCTTTTGTCTTTTCTTTTTTTTTTTTTTTTCCCTATTCCACTAGCTATTTGATGAGGAGAATCCAGTCCACAAATCTGGGACCAAATACATGTTTACAACTGAGGGACACATTGTATCTGTGGATAAACACCTTCGGGAATCCCCCTGGAAGGAATTCTTTTCTGAAGAGGGAGGGGAGGACCAAGATGGGAAGTCTGTGCACAGGCCTAAATCTCCTGAGTTAAAGGTCATCAACTCCAGCTCCAATGTAAGTCACTTTCTCCAGGGGTGGTTCGCGGGTGGAAGAGGAGAAAGTAATGCAAATTTGTCATCCAGAGCCCCTGGCAGAAAATTGGTGGCGCACTTAGACTGGGCCGTCTGAGAAGAGTTTCAGAAAGGACCGTTAATGTAGGGAGTAGAGATGGCGTCAGGGCATAGGGAGCCACGGGCGCGGCTTATCGTTGCCCCGGCTGCGGGGGCTCGTGGCCGCAGGAACCTGCGTGGGGACAGGCATGCTGGCGGGGCCGTCTCCTGGCAGAAGCCATGTGCTGAGCTGGCCTCAGCGAGCTTGCAGGACGGGAGCCAGCAGAGGAAACCGTGACCATTCACCTTCCTTCTAATGTGCTGGAGCTTCTCCTTGGCTGTGCCGGCCAGAAGCCAGAGGCCACTGCGACCTTGCGACCTTTCAGGATCATCTGCTAGGCTGGCCTCAGGCCAGAGCAGGATGGGGAAGGCGGGAGAGTGATCTGGAAGGGCAAATGGAAGCGATCCAGCCAGATCACCGAGCAGCAGGGGAGGGAAGAAAGCAGTCGTCAGTTATTGTGATTTTTAATGAAATGCTCTTTGAGGTGCAGAGGAACCCCGTTTCATTTAAAAAGCAGGGCATCACTAAGCATGCCTCCATCATCCTAAGAAGCGCTGGGAAAGAGGTGGAAAGGAGTTGCCCAGTTTCTGGTGGGAGTCCTAGGTTAGTTGTTTTGATTTGAAGCAAATAGGATGGTTTGGAAGTGAGGATGGGGAAAGCGACGCTGCGTCAGCTGAGATATCAAACCGCATCCCCGCGCGATGCAGTGGGTACCCCTTCTCTTCTCAGAAGAAGCCTCTGTTGTCAAGATTCCTACTACCTGTCTCCACACTACCTTCGTGGGGGGCGACTCCTTCGTCCCAGGCGCCTTCATGGTCCCACTGAAGGTCTTTACGTCAGTCTGTGAACTGTGTGGACAGGCCAGAGCGGACTTAAATCCCCCAAACGTCCGTAAGGCTGTGGAGTGTAGATTAGGTAACACAGCCGAATCGAGAAGGAAGGGGAAGGAGGAGAGTTAGGAGGAGAGAGGTATTAATAACAGTCACCGTTTGTGTGCAATGCGTACAGTAGCCGCAGCCTCTTTTCCAGGAGGCCATGTGGGTCAGCGTCTCACAGCAGCCTCGTGAGCTTCGCTGCTTTGGTAGCCCCACTGACAAGGGGAGAAGGCGGGGCGCAGAGAGATTCAGGTTGCCAGGTGGAGCCACAACACGGGCTGGAAGGAGACTCATCTCAGACCCGGTCCGGTCCTGTGCCGGTGTGTCGGGGGGTCCCAGCCAGCTCCTGGCCCAGGTGTTTGTCAGTGAGGTGCCGCGTGCGGGAAGTGCTCTTGGAACACAGATGAGCTAATCTGCCAGGGAAGATAAAAAAGGCTTCATCGTGGAGGTTGCTTTTCAGAAGTCCCTCGAAGGGGGAGGAGAACGTTCCCAGGAAGGGGTGTTCAGGCAGTGGGAAGAGCACCTACCGATGCATGACTGGGGAGCTTTGGGACCCACTGAAGGACCTGCCAGCCTTGATCTCACAAGGATGGAGAGCAGGGTGTGGTAGATTCAAGTACAGAGCAGCGGGAATGTGTTTCTTTGGGAACAGGTGTGGAATGACCATATGCTTGCAGATAATCGTGTTTGGTTCACGGTCTCACATCTCATTTGAAGGAGGAACAGGTCTTTTACTTAAAAAGAAAAAAAAGCTCTCATAAGCTTTTAGCTACGGATGGGAAGAACCGTAAACTCAGAAAAACCACAGTACAGTTGGCCCTTGAACAACGCAGGTCTGAACCGCATGCAGGTGTATTTTGATAAATAAGGTGCAGTCCTGCAAATGTATTTTCTCTTTCTTATGGTTTTCTTAATAACATTTTCTATCCTCTAGCTTATTTTAATGTAAGAATAGAGTATGTAATAGATACAACATAACAAAATACGTGTTAATGGACTGTTGTTACCAGTAAGGCTTCCGGTCAGCAGTGGGCTGTCAGTCATTAGGGAGGCAGAAGTGTTATGTGGGCTTTCGACCGCACTGGGGCTCAGGGCCCGAAGCCCTGCATTCAAGGGCCAGCTGTGTTTTCAACTAGCTGAAGTGTTACCTGACATTCCAGGCAGGGGTTGGGGGGTGGATTAAATGAAGGCCCCGAGGGGATGGACTTTTCTTCCTGGTCACTCTGCGCCAGGGTGCATGTGTTTTAGCTGCTCCGCATCATATCAGTGGTCCTCAACTGGCGTGGTTTGCTCCTCCCAGAACACTGAACAAAGTCTGGAGGCCATGTTGGTTGTCACAACTAGGGGAGCAGGGGCTGGGGGGCGTCTAGCAGGAGAGACCAGGGTCACTGCTAGCCGCTCTGTGGTGCATGCGACGCCCTGATGCCAAACTGAGTAGATCCACACCCCCCGGGTTGGGTCATCCACCCGCATTTGCTGAGCAATTAATACCTGGATTTTTAATCCGAAGTGTACATTTTCCCTCTTTTATTTTCTTTCTAGTGCAATCGTGTTCCTGACGAGAGGAGATACTCCCTGCCCTTAAAGAGTATCTACATGCGACAGATTGACCAGATGGTTGGCTTGATTTGATCTGCTGTCCTCCTTGCGGCCGCGTCGGAAACCAGATGTAAACAGCTGGAGCCTCACCGGGCCCAGATCCGTTCCGAAGTGGACGAGGATGGAAGTCTGGCCGTCCGTGGTGGTGTCGGCATTTCCTTCCGGCTCCTTACACACGTCTAGCAGAATCGTGCATCCGTTAGTGTTCCTCTTCTGTTCAATAAAATGCCCTGTTTTTCGTAAGGATGTAATTTGAAGGAAGAAGGTACATAGAAGTTGGCTTCCTACGACATGCTGATGTTATAAGCACAGTGCGGATGGGCATCTCTGGATGGATCCTCCTAGCCTCACACTTTGGAAAACCCAACAAGCGTGTTCCCGTGTCTGGCACTTGTCGTGACTGCACAGTATTGCTACCTCTCTGTCAGAGGACTGTGAATGAAATTTCCATGTAAAGGGCCTGAGGATCATCCCTATTTATTGCATTTTGTTATCCTTTCTCTCTCTCACTAGATAATTGGCTCTCCCTCCACCCATGATTTGGTATCACAGGGGGGAAAATCCTTCAGTTATTCATTTGCATACCAAGTAATGTTCAGTGTTAACGAGTTAATTGCTTATGAATAACTTTTATCTGAATTTCTAAAGGCAGTCTCTTAAGTTGTCCCAAGGCCAGATCTTTTGGAGGGTATATTACATTTACCTTGAACTTAACCTGAGGAACTCCCATAGTTCCAGAACCAGGTGCCTTTTAGGGAGAGAGAAATACCCAAGAATGTCTGCGCTTCCATCCGTCTCATATTTACTAACCAAGGATTCTCAGTTCTGACTGTGTTTGGGTTAGAATTGTGTGTTTTGTTTTTGTTTTCTGTGTCGAGTGCCAATTAGCTAAGTCAGGGAGAACGAAATGATCAGATGACTCTCTGGCACCCTTGAGCCATTTCTCTGTGTAACACAGGCTTTAGATTAGTGCCTTATTCGATTGTGGTTGGGGCCACCGTTTGTCACGGCTGCTGGCATGCTTGGTACATGTTTTGTATCGCCATGCGGTGGGGCCACAGTGAACAGGGGATGGGATGAGTATTAGTAAGACTGGAACATTCTTGGCCGGTCCTTGCTTTTCAGCCTGATATTTTTAAGCAAACCTCCATTAGGAGGAAGTTGTGCTCAGAGGCCTTCTTTGTTGTTATTTTCTTAGCCAGAGCAGAAGTTTCTGTCTTTGAAGTCAGACTGAATAGTCATACAAAGCAGAGGTGGATTTGAACTCTCAGCCTGGCTTCCGTGTAACATCTGAGGTTGAAATGAGTCCCAGTAGAAAGGCTGGGAAGTCTCTGAAACACCCCCAGACTCACCTGTCATGTCGCTCACCTGTCTCTGCTTGTACCCTTCAAACCGTTTCGTCTTCATCATTTTAAAAACTAGAAGTAAGTGTGTCTAAGCCATTGCATATCAAAGGGAAAGATTTTATTTATTCCTTCTTGAAAATTTAAGTGTTACTGGGTTTTGTTTTGTTTTGTTTTGTTTTTTTTAACAGATAAAGACTTCAGTTCTTGGAGATTTTCTAAAAAAGGATTTTCGGTAATAAACGTGTCACCCCCATCTTTTAAATATTTACTATGCAAGTTGTTATGAAGTAAACAAAACCAAATGCTTCTGTTTTACTGTTTTCCTTCATTTCAGAGGCATTCTCTTTACTGACCTTGTGTTATCTACTGAATAGAGAATTGCCTTTGAGAGTATATTTTGTTTTCTTTGACTCGGTCAAATAAGCATGCCCCGTTTTACATGCACCTGTGCTCACAGGCGCAAGCGTCCCTGCATCTTTTCTCCAGGCACATGGAGGTGGGACTACAAATGTTCCATTTGAGAGGATGGGCCTGTCGGGAAAGGGAGGGGACCCTCCGTGCATCTGCTCTCTCTCGTGGCCTCGCTGGGCTCCCTCTCCAGCGTCTGTGACAACACCGAGGTGTGGCATTCCTACATTACCCTCTCCTCCAGGCCCTTGCCATGTCACCCGCTCTGGCGTTGCAGCCAACCTCGTGCTCAGGAATGGGGATCTGTGCCCGAGCGCCACTGACGCACCCCAGGGCCCGGGGGCCGGCCCAGATGTGTCTTGTAGGAAGTCTCAAACCCTCTTGACTTCTGGGCGCTGCCTTGGACCAGTTGGTGAGCCTGAGGGTGAGCGAGTGACTGCAGACTCAGACTGGTTGTTGAGCTTGCAGACTGCACAGTCCAGAGTGACGCTGTCTCGTCCGTGATCTGTGGGGCTGGATGCAGACTGCCATCTAGTGCCAGCCCAGACAGGAAGGGTCTCTGAGCCAAGTTCCAAGCTGGCTTGTGTTCTGGTTGGAAATCAGAATGTCCACAGCTGTGTTCTATCTTGCAGGGCCTTTGGTGTGTCTCATTCTGTGCGGCAGGAAGGGCCGCGGGGGGAGTGTCGAAGAAGTTCCTTTGCTCAGTGCTTTGCCCCAGGACCGTCCTGCTTCTGAACAAGTGCCATCCTTTGGAAGAGCTGTCAGCCTGTGCCACCCTCACGGTCCCCTGTGTAGCTAGTGTCTAGAGGCTGCTTTGGTCGACACGAGGAAGATGATTTCACAGAACTGCTGTAGAAAGCTGCCTTATAGTTAGGCTGGGTGGAGTCTGAATCTCCTCCCACGAAGTTCTAGATCCATACAAGTCAGGCTCTGGCTCCGTGTGACCAGGGATCTCCTTTCCTGAGGAGTAGGTGACGAAGGAAGTCTAGCTTCCACTTGTGCCGGCTTTCGGGAAGAACCATTTGCACATCTGTCCTGCGTCAGTTCCAGCTCTTTGACCGGAATTTGGTCTGTGCCACCGAGTCCCAGGTTCCCAGGCTGTCCCGGGGCGGGGCGGGGCCGCGCACAAGTCACTGACGTGTGTGTTTATGCACCACGGTGGTGTCTGTGCAGGTCAATTTTAGAGGAGGGTCTGTGTACAGTCCGAGGGTCTGAACCTGCTTCCCCCCTCCTCTACCCTCCCCCACCAAAGAAAAATAGCCTCTTAGCTATATTCTTAGCTCAGTTTACTGAATGATTGCAAACAGTAATCCTTTGCTTTGGACCTTGTGGACTTATCAGACATCCTTTTCTTCTTTCCGGAGGGCTCCAGGGGTCTTTCTCTTTTGACACTTTCAAATTTAGTGGTGAAAAGGTAGGGTGCATGATTGCTGTAACCAGAGTGCCTGAGCAGGGACTTCTGAAGAAAATCTTGGGCTTTTCTTTTCATTCCCAGACATCCAACTCCTTCTCTAGTGCCTCTTCCCTGCAGGGCAGGGACCCTTGTGAGAGAGAGAAGGTGGGTGGCTGGGCTGTGTGTCCCCAGGTCGGGCAGGGCTCAGGGTTCTCTTCCTGCTGGAGTCTGGACCTGAATCCGGGAAAATGTACCTGTGGACCTTCCTGATTCCTTACCCTCTTTCCCTCTTTCTGAGAGGCAGAGAAATACTATTTTTTAAAAAGTATTTTGTTTTAGTTTTAAATAGCAAAACACAAGCTGCATTTTTATTTATTATGCACAAGAAAGGTAAATCTGTTTTTACAAAAAAAAAATCTGGAGTTGGAAACTCTGGGGAAACCAATTGAAATATCCACATGCTTCTTTCTCTGTCATGTGCAATATGCTTTGCAACTATAGATGATATTTTATGTTTAATCTGTAAATAAGAAATGTATTTAAATTAAGAGGGAGCTTTTTGTAAAAGGACCAAATGTTCTTTTATAAATGTACTAAGAAATATCTTGTTCTTCGAAATTTATTAGGATTTTTATGAGTAATTTTTATTAAAAGATTCTTTTTTTTTGAGTTGTCATTTTGTTTCTTCTTTATACACTCACAGGTACACATCGCATGCAGGACAAACCAGGGACAAACTACCTTAAGGGAAACCATAAAGCCAGATGAATAAAAACTTTGTATGTTTCTTTGTTTTCCACAGCTGAGCCCTAATAGCTCTGTTTTTGTGTCACACATTGCATGGACCTGTCCTTCCCATGTGGGTGACAGCCGCACGTAATGATTTTTGGCCTGTCCCTGACCTCCTCTCCGCATTAGCCTCCTTCCTGCCAGGCACTGACCTGTTCTCAGTTCTCGTTGACATTTATCTGAGTCTTTCTACGTTCTGCAGCCAAGTCTCTCTTATCTCAAGCAAGGCAATTCCTTCTCCTGGCCTCCTGCAGGCTAAGGTGGGGTAATAGCACCAGCAGTCAATGTGGGGGTGGGGTGGGGGGGCAGTGGTCTGGGGGAGGCATGAGCTTCGGGGTTTCAGCCGACTGCATCCTGAGTCGTGGCAGGGTCTGGAAGGAGATCGCTGCTTCTGCCCCTGTGATACCTTGATGTCCCATCTTTGTTTCTAGGTGATTCTGACAGTGCTTTTAAAAACCTATGCATTGTGACAAGGTCAGGAAGCACCTTGCTGATATTAAAGCACACCGTGGCCTTTGTAAGGGTTGGTGGTGGCTGTGTCCCTGGAGTCTCTGGGTCTGTAACCCTCTTGGCAAGGCCAGCGGGACCCCTCTGCCAAAGGCACAGTGGCAAAGCCTTGATGGTGAAAGCACCCGTGCCCCTGGTCAGCGCTGACACGCTGACGCGCTGTCTAGACGCTGCAGGGGGGCATCAGGGCCGAGAGGGGACTCTGGACCCACACTGCGTGAGGTGCAGACCTGACTCTGCTGACGAGCCTTGTGCAGGGGGTGCGGGGTCGACAGTCTTGCTGGGCCTCAGTTTTCCCATCTGTTATCTGGAACGAAAACAACAGTCCATGTGTGTAGGGTGGATTGAGTGGGTGCTTGAGATGGCGCCTGCCCTCCAGGAAGCCCTGCATGTGCATTTCCTACAGTTATGGTCAGGTTGGATGTGACACCCAGGATAAGCGGTAGGATCTTTACACAGACCCTGAGGAGGGGTAAGAGCTTGGACAGGCATGAAGAGTCGTGGGCCGGAGCCTGGGCTTGTCCCTCTGGATCAGCAGCTTGAATCAGAATCTCACATTTAACTTGTTTGTAAAACCAGGGACTCGGTTGAGCGTCAACTTCGGCTCAGGTCCTGATCTCATGTGATCTGCTGCCAACTCAGAGCCTGGAGCCTGGCTCAGATTCTGTCTCTGTCTCTCTCTCAAATATAAATAAACATTAAGAAAAGGAAAAAAAAACAGAGATAGGAGCACCTTAACTCCTGGCGTTCTTGTGAGAGCAGAATGAGCTACATTTTATCAGAGCCTGTTAGGTGCCAGCTGCTAACATCTTTACGTATGTGACTTCTCTCCAAATTAAACATTTTTTTAAATTTTATTTTATTTTATTAAATTTTTTTAAATGTTCATTATTATTGAGACAGAGAGAAACAAAGCATGAGTCGGGGAGGGGCAGAGAGAGAGGGAGACACAGAATCTGAAATGGCTCCAGGCTCTGAGTTGTCAGCACAGAGCCTGACGTGGCGCTTGAACCCATTAACCGTGAGATCATGACCTGAGCTGAAGTCAGACGCTCAACTGACTGAGCCACCCAGACACCTCTAAATTTTATTTTAGAGAGTATGAGCGGGAGAGAGAGGCAGAGGGAGAGAGAGTCTTAAGCAGATTCCATGTTCAATGTGGAGCCAATGTGGGGCTCGATTCCATGATCCTGGGATAGTGACCTGAGCTGAAATCAAGAATCAGATGCTCAACCGACTGAGCCACCCAGGCACCCCGACTTCTCTCAAAGTTTAATCAGGGGACTAGGCTGCCGTACTGTCCATCTTTGGACCCCGGAACACGAGATGTAGAGTGGTTAGGGCTTATGTCTGTGCCCCACACTCCCTGAAGCATTGTGGGCAAGTGCCAGGCACAGTCTGGCACATCATATGGTCCTCCAGAGTGTGTATTTGTGCATGTGTATCCATGCACACGCGGCTTAAAACCTACCCTATTGAAGCTTCACCTGAATCCTGGGAAGTAAGGTCTATTATTCCATTTCTATAGCTGAGGACACTAGGCGGTACCTACCCTAGATCACCGTTGAGCCACTCTGAACCCATGACTTCAGGCTGTCTTAAGTCCCAGAATGAATAGCTTGGCCGTAGCCCCGGATAGAGAGAGGGAGTTCCGTGCTGGAGGGAATAGCCTGGACCATTTCCAGAAGGATGTTGCTCAATCCTCCATCTGAGAACCCAGTGGCTCCTTCCGTAGGGTGGAAGGTCGGAGGTCGGGGCAGGGCAGTAAACCTGCATCTAGATTCCAAGACCCCCAGCCTGAGGCAACCTGGCCCTCCCAGCTTCTGATAATCAGGACCTCCGAGGCTGCTCTGCACTGCACAGATCAGAATGTTCTCTGGACTGGGGGGGGTTGGGGGCGGAGGCAATGAGCCTGCCTGCTCTCCAACCAATAGAAAGCCCCTCTGCAAAAAACAGTTGTTAATTCAGTTATTACCGTCATTCTCTTAGATAAAATATACCCCAGAAAGGCCTTCCAAGATTTATCAAATGGTTATTCATTGTACCTGTTATTTTGAAATTTAGAGGCACCTTACAGAACCTGAAATACTCAGAAAGTGCTAGGAAATTTAAAAATATTAACTTCAAAACATCTCTGATAATACATTAAAAGAAAGTGCCTTTATCTTGTCACCTCCTTTAAATATATTTACGTCAAAACTCCGGAGCCGTAGACTTACCCCCTCAATTTATCCACCATGTAACCTAATTGGCTAAGCTGGTCCTGGTTTTCAAACCCCTTTGCCCTACCAGGCTGATGGGAAAAGCCTGACTTTATTTTTCTGTCCTAATGAACATGTTAATTAGTGTGAGAGCCTCTCACGCATTCTGGCGCAGAGCAAGGGGGCATGAAGTTTTGCTGTGTTTGCTACAGGAAGAGAACGAGGCACCTGGGGCTCTGAGCAAGCTATTGCTGCCAACACGCCATGAAGGGAAGAGGCGGTTGTTTCCTGACAGATACTTCCCATGGTCCCTTTGGTGCTCCAGAGGTTTCTACATGCCAGGGCTGTGCACACGGAGGAGTGAGATTCCGGGCCTGTGAGAGGTGGGCCCTCCGATTAAGTCTGAGTGGAACCGTGGGGGCTGAGAACTTGCAGGTCACAGATCAAGCCATAGCCGAGCCATTTTCTGTGGTGTGTGGTGAGGATTTGGAACCGGATTCCCTGAAAGGCGGTGGTTGTTAGGCGTTAGGGTTCCTTGGTGCGTTTTATAGAAACACAGATCGCTGGGCTCCACCCCAGAGTTTCTGACTCAGCAGGTGAGGGGCGGGTCCTGAGAATCTGCATTTGCCAATCAGTTCCTGGGGGAGCCTGGTGGCTGCCAATCTGGGGACCACAGTTTGAGAATCTTGCTTACCGTTTTTCCTGAAGACGTACATACCCCTTGGAGAGTCATCCAGTAACAAAAGACCCTCAACATTTCCATGTTTTGTCAGGGGCGATCCAGGCTTTGGAGGCATGTCTTTAAGAAAAATAAGATAAAATTATGAATGCAAAACTAGAAATGCAGAAGTAAATGTGTATGTAGGACGAAAAAAATCACAACAAATCACAAATATTAAAAAGCTGACAAATACCACAGTAACACACATTCCATAAAAATGACAATGGTTTGATTAAAATGACCTAATTTACTTCTTTTCCTAAATTTTTGGTTGTACACTCTTTGATTATTCTCTATACTTACATTAATGTGTATAGATTTTGTGCCTCACATTTGTATGCCCCTTCCCTGAATTATACCCTCAACTGTGGTTCTAGAACCTCAGCTTCCTTCCATTCCTTCCAGCAAAGAGGGAATGTAGTGGGTTCTCGCCCTTTCCTTGTCTAGCCGTGCCAAACCTAACGTCTTCAAGAGAAGACCAGTGATTCTAAGTCAGAAGAGTTTATGTAGAGTTGTAGAAGGGCCATTCCACTATATTCCTGACTACATTCTTAACCAAACCAAGATAGCAATAGCTAGCTTTCATGTCTTTTTAAAAAACTTTTTTAAGATTTACTTATTTTTGAGAGACAGAGCATGAGTGGAAGAGGGACAGAGAGAGAGGGAGACACAGAATCCGAAGCAGCTTCCAGGCTCTGAACTGTCAGCACAGAGCCCGATGCAGGACTCGAACTCACAAACTGTAAGATCATGACCTGAGCTGAAGTCGGATGCTCAACCGACTGAGCCACCCAGGTACCCCTAGTTTTCTTCTTTATGTCATTCACGTGTTTTAGATGCTCTTCAGTGTGCCTGTCAAATTCCATAATAAATGAATTGTAACCTTGTATGTGAAACTGGTTTTTCAAATTGTGAAAAAGAAGTCATAATTCAGTTTGTTCTGGTATAGTGTGAATAATGGCAACATGTTCTTCAAAACAGAAAAAATTAAAATCATGTGCATCATCCAGTGGAGAAATCTACCAAGGACTTTGTGCCCCTCAGACCTTTTAGCCTCACCTGTGCTAACCTCAGTCTTTCTTTACCTTTCACGGACACAAACCTAGACCAGGGCTTGTCAGTGAGCTAGCAGCCCAGTTTTGAATAGGAGTCCGGGGGCGGTCTTTCTTTGAAAGTATTTGGGGGCATCTGGGTGGCTCAGTTGGTTGGGCGTCCATCTCTTGGTTTTGGCTCAGGTCATATCACGGTTTGTGAGTTCAAGCCCTGCATTGGGCTCTGTGGTGACTGCACGGAGCTTGCTTGAGATTATCTCCCTCTTTCTCTCTCTCTGGCCCTCCCTGCCTCTCTATCCCTCCTTCTCTCTTAAAATAGATAAACTTAAAAAAAAAAGAAAGTGCTATTTGAAGAAAACTCAGTGGTATGCACCACAAAATTCCAGTAAAACTACTGGAATGCTGGATTTCAGAGAGTATTTCTTGAGCACCTGCTGTAGACCTGCCTGGGGTGATTGAGGAGCGCAGAGTAGGAAGCCTGGCAGTGGATGGAAGAGATACAAGATTTCATGGCCTTGAGGAAAGGCTGCCAAGCATGGCTTCAGGTTTTAGGCATACACTTTCAAAACCCATCCACACTGAAAACGGGCCATTTCTCTCCAGCGGGGTTCAAAATTGTTGTAGACACCTGCCTTCCACAAGAGGCCACTCTTGCTTCACTTTTTCTAATGGGGCCTTTAAAAAATAGTTTTAGCAACCAGTGGTACAGAAAAAAACAGTGTGGCATGTTTTAAACTCAGCGTGCAAAAATGTAATTTCATGGTCTTTTGGAATCTTGTATCGAACTCTTGGTGCGTGCTTGCTAATTGAAACATGAGTAATAGTGACAATGGTAGTAATGGCATCAGGTGTCTCTATAGGGTCTTCCTCCAGAGAGCAAACTCTTTCATATGTATTATTCAGGGAAGACTCGCAATGCCATATGTCTTAGGGTTCTCGTTTTCCGAGACTGAGACTAGGTAAATACCACAAGCTGCTTGGTTAGATGGTGATATTTCAGAACCAGGGGTAGGTAAGTACGAAAAGGGGAAATGCAGAGTTTTTCCTGGGGAAGTGCCCCAGGTCTGCCTCAGCCACCAGGTGGATGGTTTCATTTTCATCTTGTGAGGTTGCTTTCCGCTTGCTGTGAATTTGGGTAGATACATAGTTTCTAGATAAAACTTGGGAGGGTGGGTCTTGGCATCCACAACTGGGAGAGTCCCAGATGACCGCTTCCTTGTTCTCTCCTTCTTCATGGTTTCTCACTTGAAACTTGTCCTCTGGATGTTAGGCACTTCTGGGTCCTCTTGAGCCTTCTCTTCTAGTTAGTGTCCTGCCTTAGATTTTGGTTGTCCAATCCGGCAGACAGAAAGCAGCATAGAAACTCAACGTTGTAGGTCTGAATCTGGACTCTGCTCCTTATTAGCTGGGTGAGTTACTAAACCTCCCTGAATCTTAGTTTACTTATCTGTAAATTGGGGCTAATTATACCTATCTCACAGGATTTCATGGGGCTCTCCTTCCCTTTATTCCTCCCTCACCCCCAGATCAACTGCCTCTGTGGTTGTAAGCCCTGGTTCCGAGAGGATTCACAGAATATTCATCACCGACTTTATTGTGTCCTGTAGTCCTTAGGGCAGTGGGTCTAACGTTTAAGTGAGAATATCCTGTTAATTCTAATATGGCTGGCAAGGCTGGGTCTCTGTGGAGATCTCCCTCCTGGAAATATGGCCGCCATGGGCCCTCACTGCCACCTCCACCTGTGGTAGATGGCTGAGCAAACAAGATCATCCTACCCATGCACACAGGCATCCAATCTGTTGAAGGCCTGGATGGACGGAGAAGGCAGGGTGGAAGTGGGGAGGGCAAATTTACTCTCTGTTGAGCTGGGACACCCACTCTCCCCTGCTCTTGGACTTTAGGACGCTTGGCTCTCAGGCCTCTGACTGGGAGCTCCCTCAATGGCTCCCCTCGTTCTCAGGCCTTGGGGCTTGGACTGAAACTACACCACCAGCTTTCCCCGGCCTCCAGCTCGAGTCGGCAGATTGGGGGAAGGGAGCCTCCATACTCAGGTGAGGCCAGTCCTTCATAATAAATCTTTCTACAGATCTAAGAAAGCATCCCCAGTGTAATGGCGAAAAAATTCCTGATGGCCGAGTCCCAGTCTGCCTTGTAACAGACTCTTCCGAGGAGTCTGAGGCTTGTGGTCAGAGGATCCCAGTTTGAAAACCCCCTTGGCAGTTTGCTGAGGGCAACCTGCACTGCACCCTGTGTTTCCAGGCTTATCTTTGGGACAGATTTCATGAGATTTGCAAATGCAGCTCATTTTGGCCGTTTCCTGCCCTTCCCTTCTATGGACTCCTGCCACCCACTCGCTGCCCGCCAACTGGGGAATACAGTTAGAAGACACTGTCTTTGTGGAGAAGCTCGGTCTCAGAATGTGGCTCCTAAAGCAGCAGCCACAGCACCTGGGAGCCTGTTTGAAATGCAAATTCCTGGGTCCTCTCGAAGACTTTACAGAATGGGAAAGTCTGGGGGTAGGAATTTGGCAATTTGCTTCCACAAAGATTCTGCAATTAAAAAAAAAATTTTTTTAAGTTTATTTATTTATTTATTTAGAGAAAGACAGAGACAGCATGGACGTGGGCGGGTCGGAGAGTGACAGGGAGAAGAAGAGAGAGAATCCCAAGCAGGCCCCGTACTGTCATTGCAGAACCCAACATGGGGCTTGATCCCAGGAATCCTGAGACCATGACCCGAGCTGAAATCAAGAGCCAGATGCTTGGGGCGCCTGGGTGGCTCAGTCAGTTAAGCCTCCGACTTCGGCTCCGGCTCAGGTCACGATCTCACAGTTCGTGGGTTTGAGCCCCGCATCGGGCTCTGTGCTGACAGCTAGCTCGGAGCCTGGAGCCTGTTTCAGATTCTGTGTTTCCCTCTCTCTCTGACCCTCCCCTGCTCACGCTGTCTCTCTCTCTTTCTCAGAAATAAATAAAGCATTAAAAAAAAAGAATCAGATGCTTAACTGACCGAGTCACCCAGGTACCCCAGGGATTCTGCATTTGGATGGTGGGTGACCTTGCACAAGCTCAGTTGGTCTTCCAGACGGTTGGAGCAGATGCCAGAATCTATCCCCTCCCTGCCATTCTGGGGCTGATAGAGGTGGGAGATGGGGGTTGTTCTCCACTGTCCCCAGCGTGCAGGTGCTGAGCGTTGAGGAAGCAACCGCTGAGAATGCTGATCGTTTGTCTTCCCCTCTGCTATGCCTTATCACCTTACACATGGTATTTCTAGTTGAGAGGCAGGTTTGATGTTTCTGATTCATTCATTCTTTTTATTGAACAATACTCCACAGCTGTTATGTGCCAGGACTCTCCTGGGAACTAGGGTATGGTGACATGATTGTGCCAGCACAGAAATAAATCAATTTAAGCTAAAATGTCAGAGCATGGCAAGAGCTTGAGGGCAAAGTAGGGTGAGGGGCTGGCAGGCTGGGTGGAAGGGAGGACATGGGGCTCTTCTGTTTTTCTTGTATTTTGCGCTTTAATCCTTGTTCTGGAGAGAGCGTCTCTATCTTCACCTCATTCAGTTCAGAAGGTTTCATGTGCTTTCCCTACATTATTGGGGGATCATGTGACCAAGGCGGAGCCAATCAGGATTCATCTCCCTGTCCCCAAAACAGAGCAGAACTCTGAAGTAGAGCTGAAGGCAGAAGAGAGACCTGATTACATTGTTTGAACCACTAAATCCAGCCATGCCTGAAGCCTTCCCTCCTGGACTTTTTAGCTTGGTGAGCCAATCCTGTACTTTTTCATCTGGAACCTCTTTCAGTTTGTTTTTGTTTCGTTTTGTTTTTATCTATTTTGAGAGAGAGAGAGACAGACAGACAGACTGTGTGTGCCAGTGAGGGAGGGGCAGAGAGGGAGAGAGAGAGAGAATCCCTAGCAGGCTCTGTGCTCGAACTCACGAACCACGGAATCATGAAATCAGATCTGAGCTGAGATCAAGAGTTGGCTGGCCAAACAGACCGAGCCACCCAGGTGTCCCACCTCTTTCAGTCTGTTGAAACTCAAAGGGTTATAATATGAAACTCAGGGAACGTGGATTCAACTCCTGACTCTGCCACTTTCAGGCTAGGAGGTGTTCAGTAAGGGGTGGCTGGACTGCAGAGAAACACCAGCCTCAGGCTGATTTCTTTTTACCTTAGCTTAGTGGTGTTCACGTTTTGTGTTTCAGAGACATGTGACTGAATTCCCAATGACGGGGTGACTGGCTGTTCTATTTTTCATCTCTTCTGACAGTCCAGATGGTACAGTTTTCTTGCTCCTTGTCTTTCCCTTCCTCCCCACTCAAAGACGCACACGTGTGCCAGTAGAGACATTTTTTTTCCCTTTTCTCAATGAAATGCAATTACATTGAATTCATGGCATTGATGATATTCTTTGTCTCAGATCACAGTTTCCTGGTGCTTGGCTGAAAGCTGTGTAATAAGGTACTGATAAGGATTTTCTCTTTCTAACCCGAATTGTATGCACATAGATGATACCTTCTTAGAACACTTTCGTGTGTGTGTGTGTGTGTGTGTGTGTGTGTGTGTGTGTCTCAAAATTACTGAAAAATCAGTCATTCTGAGGCTCATTTACATTGCATGTGTTTTTTACGCATCCATCAATTTCAAAATAGACTTCAAAGAAGAAAAAAGTGAAATTCTCTCAGCTCAGACTTCCAAATGACTTGGTTTTAATAACATGCAAAACAGGGATGGGGGTGAGGGAGGGCTGGCCACGCTGCCAGCTGAAGGAGGCTGAGAATAGCCCCACAAATCCCAACACTGACAGCCTGGAAAGGGGGTGGAGGTTCTGGAAAAACCATCTGGACTGACCAGTCCCTAGACTGGGAAACTACCCAAGTCACAGAAAGAGCCTTTTCTGTGTTTCAGCCTTTCCGAATGGTGGGTCTCTGTTGCCACCATCACTGTGGGTGGCGTCCACCTAGGGCAGTGTTCGTCATCTTTTTTTTTTTTCTTTTTTTGCATGGTTGACCCCTCCTAAGGAGGCTTTTAGAGTTTTCCTAATCCTTCTCAACCATCCCTCCCCCCCATTATGAAATTTTAATCCAATAGGTACACTATTTACCTGTTTATGTACTGGATATAAACCTATGCTTTATACATAAAAACAGTGAGTCTGTTTTTCTCCCCTTTGCTTCTAAGAACTGTTTTTGCCCTCTTGGTGATATCATCCCCACTAAGGACGAATGACCCAGTATTTGTATCTGTCAGGCTTTCTTCTGAGTGCCTACTTATATTAACTAATTCAATTCTCACAGTGGCCCTAGCAGGTATCCCCATTTTGGAGTTGGGGCGCTGAGGCACAGAGAAATGCCTAAAGTCACAGAACTCATAGGTGTTTGTTTCGTGTTAAGCAAACTACATAGGTTAAGGGAACAATTTCCACACAAGATTTCTCTCACCTCTGATACCAAGTAGAAGGAGTTCTGTGCACCTACGAAGTTAAAGGGAGCAATCCGCTTCCCAAACCATCCTCGGGTTTCATCATTTGCCTGAAGTCCTCACAGACCTCACTGCAAGCTAGTACACTCCTGGTTCGAATTTATGACAGTAAACGGAAACAGATGAATCAGCCAAAGGAAGACAGGCATAAGGAAAGTCTAGAAGAGTTTCAAATGAGAAGTATCTATCATCCACAGGTGCAGTACCCTCCTGGCATCAATGGGTGACAATATTCATGGAGTATGGCCAACCAGGGAATGCTTACCCAGGCTTTGGGGTTCAGTTTTTACTGGGCCTTCATTACATAGGCATGATTGATTGATTGCTCCTGTAGTTCAGCTCAGTCTCCAGGTCAACTGATAGAGTTTGACCAAAGCCCCCACTCTAAATCACACGGTTGGTCTCTCTGGGCATGGCCATCCCTCACCCATGACTATCAAGTATGGGCAGTCCTACTCCAAGATCCAATATGGCCAGTCCCTGCCCTAAACAAAGACACTCTTGTTAGGTACAACATGGATTACCTCCCAGAAGCTGAGGATGAAGTCCAGAGCTGTCTCAGGGTAGGGCCAAATTCTTCACTGCCCAGGGGTGGGGCTGGGATGTAAAGACAATTTGGATCCTTGTGGAAGAGAAAGGGGCCTAGTGTTTGGGTGTTATAATTACTGGAACACTACCGTGAGGAGACAGGCATATTCGCACTGCACAGGAACTGACTATACTGAGTGTGGCTGGCTGAATAACGGCTTCCCCAAATCTAGGTCCTAATGTCTGGAACCTGTGAATGTTACCTTACATGGCAAAGTGGACTTTGCAGGTGTAATTAAGTTAGATGCTTGAAGGGGGAGAATATCCTGGATTGTCCACGTCCTTTCTGAATGACATCACAAGTGTCCGTATAACAGGGAGGCAGAGGGGGAGTTGGCTCAGAAGAGGAGGAGATGATGTGAGCAAAGAGTGATGAGCTTTGAAGATGGAGGCAGGGGCCAGGGGGTTCCTCCACAGGAACCAGTCCTGTCTATACCTTGATGTTAGCTCTGTGTAACTGACTCTGGACCAGTGGCCTCCACAACAGTAAGAGAAAATGTGTATTGTGTTAAGCTGCCAAGTTGGTAGTAATTTGTGACAGCAGCCGTAAGAAAGGAACGCACTGAGACCAAGGAGTTGAATGTTTGCTGAAGGCTCTGGGGCCGATAAGCAGCTGATTGAGAGTTTTAACATGGGCCTCCCTGACTCCAAAGCCTGTTATTACTTCTGCATTCCAGAGGTGGCTTGTTCAAGGCATGCCATGTTGCTGCTTCACTCCTGGGCTGAGATTAGCTCGGGAGTGAAGCTAATCAATCATAATTGATTATGATTCTCTTTTATTGATCTGGGGGTGATGAGCAGAACCCTTATCAACACAATGATTTTGGTGGCCACGGTGTAAAGATGACCCAGGATCAATACCTTAACCTACCTTCTTGAGAGCCTTAAGGAGAATATCCATCACATTCTCTTCCTTTTCTTCTTTTTAAAAATATCTGAATTTGTAATGCCACCTCCGACGCAGCAAACACTCCTTATAGGACCACTGTTTTTACATCCCCTACACCAACCCCTGATGCTTGGATATTTGGTCTTTTCCAACTGCGTAGTGCGCCAGCCTTTGGCATGCGCCCTGGGGGACCATCCCTGACAACAGAGGCTGGCATCCTGTATCTTTGATCACTGTTTTAGGTCAGTTCCTTGAAGCAGAACCTGAGACAGGAATTTGGATTCCCTGAGCAGGGGGAGGGCGGGGGGGGAGGGAGGGTATAAAAATGCATGGAAGGGAGTGGGAGAAGCAGGATGGTTAAGAGGAAAAAGCATGAGGTTGGAGATACAGGGAGTCTGGCCCTTGCACCACAGTGCTGGCTCCTTGCCAGGCAGTCGGCCACCTGTCGGGGGACATGCCTGTGGCTTTCTGGAAGATAGGACGTCTGCAGAAAAGGGACTGTGCCATGAGTAGCCAACATTCCCACTGGGTGCTGTAGAGGGCAGGGGGTTTGAGTGCCTCTCCTAGGAATGGAGATCTGCGCAGGGTGCCAGGGACATGAAGGTCAAGTTCCAGACCTAGTTGACAAGAAGAACCTGAGTAAAGTTTGGTCAAGGAGGGAGTCCTTGTCACACAGGAGTCCTAAGTCCACTCTGGGCTAAGGAGGGGCAGTGACACTGCCTGCAAGCATGTTTGCAGATCTCTTGCCGGAAGAGATCTCTGCAGATGGTCACCAGTGCTGTCAGCCCTCTTTTCTGCCTCATGCTTGCTCACAAAGTACCCATGTATCGAGAAGCGGTCCCCTGAAGGTTTGCGAGACGGCCCACTGCTTAGGCGAGGTGGAGGAAAGAGGCTGCTTGAATTCCCTTTATAGCGAAATGCTTTCGGTTCCACAAGAAACAAAGCTGCTGATGAAGATGCTTCCGGGAGAAAGGCTGCATGACTTTAACTGCAGCAACGGATGACATGTGATTGATCTAAGGCTTTGGTAGAGGAATGGTGAGGTGGGAAGGCAGTGTCGAGGGGGCTAGATACTTTGGCAGAAACAGCAGGAAATAGAAATAGGCAGCTGTACAGGTCATGATCTCATGGTTTGTGAGATGGAGTCCATGTTGGGCTCTGGGCTGACAGCACGGAGACTGCTTGTGATTCTCTCTCTCCCTCTCTCTGCCCCTCCCCCACTCGTTCTTTATCACTCTCTCTTCCTCCCTCCCCCCCCAAATAAATAAACTCTAGAGAAAAAACTTAAAGAAACAGAAAAAAAAAAAGGAATAGGCAGCTATAGATATTGAAGATAGAAGGCAGAACTTTGAGTCTTGGGAGCACATCTTCAGGAAAACCCATGTTGATCAAGCAGCGTGGACTCCCTTCGGTGCCATTTTCCCTCCCTCTAAATAACAGTCTCTTGCTCCACCTGGAACTCTTCTCAACTCCCTCACCCTGTACAGAATCTCACTGGTCCACTTCTTCCTTAAGTTTGTGTGTTCATTTGTTAAACAAATATTTATTGCCAGACATCATACAAGGTCAAGGGTTAGGGTTCAGTGGTGATTCAAGAGGCAGATACAGTTCTTGTTCTCATCGGGTTGACAGCCAAGAGAGAGAGCAAGAGAGACATTAATCAAATAATCACTGGGATGCATACTTAACAAATTCCCACACAAGCTGAGACGCAGACCCTTGCAAGTACTGTGTGTAACAGGGACACACTGCCAGAAGCCGAAATCACAACTAGCTGTGTTGTTTGTTTGGGAAAATCTATCCAACTTGGGTCTTCCCAACTAGCTGTCATTAGGGTAAGTGTCCCTTTCTCAGGGCAGTAGGTGGCTTAACACAGCTCATCACATGACTCTTCAGGACTGCTTGAAATTCCTTGCCTTGCTATGTTCACCACTGCTAAATGATGATGTTGCGAATGCCCAGTCAGACCCTGCATTGCAAGAGCTGCCTTAAACCAGTCCCCCCAAATCTCCTAGATGGTCCACTTGTTCCCTCTCTCTCTGAGATGTGACTATATTTCTGATAAGGCTGCATTCTCCCTTATAATGAGAGCAATGAACTTGAAGTTGTCAGGGAATGGTGTTCTGAAGGGATGGGCTGTGATCCTTTACCACAAAGAATTGGGGCCCAAACTAGAGGCTTCCCTAGAAGTGTGATGCTGGAGCGGAGTTCCAAAGGATGTGTAAGAGTAATGAAGGCAGAGGGAGAGAGGCGAATGAGGAAGGACAAGGAATGGGAAAGGAAGCATGTTCAAAGGCCCTGGAGCAGGAAAGAGCTTGGAGCTTGAAGAGACTGGGAAAGGTCAGAGTGACTGGAGCCCAGGGTCAAGGATATCACAGTGAGGGCTCATGCTGAGAAAGCAGGAGGGATCAGGCCACACGGGGTATTATAAATTGGCCACATTAGTGGTGTGTGTGTGTGTGTGTGTGTGTGTGTGTGTGTTTTGATAAAGAGAGGGAGAGAGAGAAATTGCAAGTAAGGTGAGTAAAGGGCAGAGAGAGAGAGAGAGAGAGAGAGAGAGAGAGAAGTGGAGCTCACCTAAAGCAGCACTCAAAATCACAAACTGTGAGATCATGACCTGAGCTGAAGTCAGATGCTTAAGTGGCTGAGCCACCACACAGGCAACCCCAGTGATTGTGTTTTTTACCTGAAGAGCACTGGGAAACTATTACAGATTTTTGTTATTCCAATTTTTATAAGTGCTCACCACTCACAATTAGCAAGGGTAGTAAGTAGGTGGCCGTGGTGGCTATCCTGGGGAGAGAGAGACAGAATAGTTTGCATTAGGGATTAGAATGCTAGCAGACAGAAGGAAAGAAATGGTGGACTTGACAGTCTGTAGGAAGTAAAACTGAGGGCTGCATTATTAAATCGCTTGACCCAAGTCACCAGAGGCTGCTTAAATAATTTATATTAATTAAAATGACCTAGAACTAAATAGTCCACCTTTCTCAGGCACATCAGCAGGAGTATAGGTGCTCAATAGACACATATGGCTACCTTATAGGCAGGCAGATTACAGAACATTGCCGCTATCGTAGAACGTGCTGATGGACAGCACGCATGCGGAATCCCGGACTACTGGTCTGCTGCAGCTCCTTGCCTAAGGCACAGCCTGATTCCCCCCACCCCCCAACTCATTTTGGAGTCTCTAAATGTTTAAGGGCTGAGGTTGGCAACTCTAGGCTGTGCTTGACCTGAAGGTGTTCCCCAGCCCTTAAAGAGGAGGGGAGTCCCAAGCCGTTCAATTATTTCTTCCCTCTTCACGACCAACTAGCGCCTGAGAAGCAGAAAGCAGCTGAAACTAACTTGCTCTTGTGAGTTTCATCACTGGGCCGTGGAGGCATGGGGTTGCCAAGCCCAAATCCTCCTTCATGTGCAATCAGCACACCAGCTTTGGCCCAGCCTCTGGAAATATTGGCATGCAGCACACACATTTCACGGCTGGAATTGCCCATTTCTGAATTAGATAAAAGATGTCAGAAGAATAATAAAGTTACTTTCGGTGAGTACATATTATCTGTAACGAAATAAAATGGGGATTGCAGCGACTACAACTCAATCTTCCATCTCAGAGGTTTATTAACGCTAATCCCCCTAGAATCTGGAGCAGGATCTGAGAGTGTAATAAAATGGACTCATTTTTCACAGTTTTTCCCCCCCGTCAAGTACTAGTGGTGTAAAAAGAGCAATATTAAAAAAAAAAAAAACCAAACCCACCACACACAAGCATTTGTTGACATTTCTCCTGCTGAGTTATGACTGATTTTTGGAACAGTCCTAATGTTTTGGGGATTGTGGCTTTCCCCTCACTTAGGTCAGAGCCAGGATAGCAAGTCCATAGCCTGTGTTTGCTTCCTGATCCCTTGCAGACATCATTAATCAGTCATGAAACTCTTACCCTGTAACTCCAGACATGGCCTTAGAATCCTTCTCTCCCTACAGTCCTAACAGAGGACAAAATAGGTCAGAAACCTAGTTGCTATCCATGGAATGGGAACAGGCATTTTATCTGTGCTGGAGCAAGATAAATACTCATTTCTCAGAACAGCAATGGGAAATTGCTCAAAGCTCACTACTTCTGGGAAAGAGGGGAATACTTTTGCTATTTTGGGGGTTTACTAAGGAGAAACGGCTTACCGCAGTCAACCTGGCAGCAGCTACATGGTAGTAGTGGCATCATAAAGAATTATAGGGACCCTCAGCATGATGATGAAAATATTTCTCAGCACTTCCATTGGGCTTTTTCTGCTCCTAGAGAACTCATTTATTAATATTTTTATAATGGAAGTCTTACTGATGAGACCTGGGCTGTCTTTCTGCCAGTGCTTGGGCCATTGCATCATGTCACTTATTGGTGAGTTGGAAGTACCTTGCATGTCACCCTTTTGGAAGGGATCCTAGATTAATGACATCTCTACTAAAGACTATTAGTATATAATATACACAGAGCTAGCTGAAGCAAAATCTCAGGAACATGCTAACAGTTCTGTCCCCTGCTCTGGTTTGTTACTAGAAAAGGCTCCAAGTGGGAGGCCTTTGTTTTCCTTGCTGAAAAATGAGTACCATTATTTTCATTTTTAAATAGTTGTGCACAACTTCTTCAACCTATCTAAGACTTTTTCATGAATCCTGGCTATTCAACTTCTTGGACACAGTGAGCATCCTAAATTGTGAATACGATGAAGGTAGAGAAAGAATTTGGGGTGTCCTCTTGGGCCTTATTAAATAATCCGAGATGCTTATTTAAATGATATACAAATGTCACAGGAGCCCCTCATAAAAGTCCCTTACCCTTGAGACTCCTAACCACATTGTGTGGTGACTTTTGTATTTAATGAGTGATCAGTGGAATTAATGAACTGGAGCTAGTTTCTAAAAATCTTTTTGTGGGGTTTCCCAAGTTTTCGTGTCTTTTCCTGGATATGGGCTGCAAAGCTGCCCGCACAAATAAGAAGATCCTTAATGTTTTCTTTTTTTTTTTTAATTTTTTTTTAATGTTTTATTTATTTCTAGGAGAGAGAGAGAGAGAGAGACAGCATGAGCAGGGAAGGGTCAGAGAGAGAGGGAATCACAGACTGAAACAGGCTCCAGGCTCCAAGCTGGCAGTCAGCACAGAGCCCGACACGGGCTCGAACCCACGAACCACGAGATCATGACCTAAGCAAAAGTTGGACGCTTAACCGACTAAGCCACCCAGGCGCCCCAAGAAGATTCTTAATGTTTTCAAACCTTCTGCTGAACTCCCCTTCATTTAAAAACCATGTTTGCCTGTTATGTCTATTCTCAGGCATGTTCTTCATATACACATTACAGAGAAGCTTTTACTTTATATGCTAAAAAAGGCCCAAAAGACTTTTGCGATGGACTAGAACAACAGCTTCAAAATTTCTTTCCAGGGAGGAGCACTAAAAGACATCACACTCTCCCTCTCCTTGGGGTATAATTGCCCTAAAACGGTACCTGCAAAGTTTTATGTCTTGCCGCATTGCTGAGGGGGTTTTGCAAGCCCTGGAGTCTGGGGCTGCTGAGAGTATTAAAGGAACAAAACTTTCCCACAGGTTAGGAGCAGTGTGGGAAAGTCTTAGTGTAGCTTAGCATGGCTTCTGGAAGGCAATAACGAGAGAGGGAAGCCACTTTTTCTTGCTGCTGGTCCTTTACGTCCTGACTTTCTGTCTTGGTGTGATCGTATGGCTTGAAATGCTCTTTAGGCCAAGGAGGGACTCAGCCCATCTGGTTGATTTCAGGACAATGCAGTGGCCTTGATTATACCACTTTGTCTCTGAGCTTTGATAGAATTTGTTGGCCCTCACCAGGTGCCTAAGTGAGGTGGGACTCTGTTCTGTTGCTCCAGGTGTAAAGCTGTGTAACAAGTTACCGCAGCACACAGAGTGACTCATACCTGTGGATCCTGTGGGTCAGGAGGTCAGATGAGGCACAGGGGAGGTGGCGTGTCGGTATTCTCGGATGTTGGGGTCTCAACTGGGAAGGCTCAAAGGTTGTGGCGATGCCGGTGAAGGCGGCAGGCGTCTCCTGAAGGTATTCTCGCACATCTAGTGCCCAGCACAGGATGGCTCAGAGTCTGCCCGCTGGCCTCCTCACAGCATGGCAGCCTCAGGGTAGTTCGGGACGGCGTGCAGCTGTCTCACCTGCGGACCTAGCGTCCAAAGCCATCTGCGTCAGCTCCGAGCCACCATATTGGTTGAAGCCCCTGCAGCCCCACCAGATTTCCAGGTTGGAGAGTCACCTTGTAGAAGGGCATGCTGCAGCCAGCTTTGACAAACACAGCCCCTCTCCACCCCGCCACCCTCAGGAGCTCAGTGTGAAGGAGGCTGGGCTAGAGAGGGGGTGACAGCTTCCATTGTACGCACCAGACAAGTGCCCATGTTTCCCTCTAGTGCTCCGAATTTCCTGGAGTTGTGTTCCTTCTGTCACAGGCAGATCTCCGCAGTGACCCTTAAGCCAGTTAACACACTAGCTAGTGTGTAACAATTTCTCCTAACTGCTAACTTGCCGAGGTGGTTGTTAACCTCTGTGGGGCCTTTATATAAATTAGAAAAAGATGGCATTTGGATGTGGGGGCAAGGCCAGCAGAGCACAGCCTCTTTGGCCTTGGGTCAGCCGCGATCACACTGCACATACCGCACAGCCAAATACAGCTGTCTTGGTTTGTAGTAGGTTTTATCATTTAAAACACAACCAACACATTTAGCAGTCTCCGTGCCAAGGGCCCTCCAGGTTGCCTTTGCTGGTGTCCATTCCTAGCTGCCCTCTTTACTGGACCTATGCTCTTCCGTTTCTAAAGCTGCCTGGTTTCCCAGAAACGTGACATTCTCTGTAGCGGTTCATGAACTTGGTGAGCAGGGGCACATTCCTAGGAATGTTGATGGCTTAATGGGACTACATAGGCATTTAACAATTTCTGAACAGTGTTTCTATTTCTCATTTCAAATGCAAGAGATGTGTTATAAAAATTCAAGCAAAGAATATAGAGAGGTAAAAAAGATTTTCAGCAGTATAGGAGACCTAAGTGAAAGTAAAGTAGAGGGGTGTGTGTGTGTGAAAGAAAGAAAGAGCAGGAGAGAGAGACAGAGAGAGAAACAAGAGTGAGGTTTTGCCAAGTAAAAGACAGGACCCTTGGTTTAAATCAGAATTTCGGATAAATAATGAATTTCTTTTTAGTAGAAATATATCTCAAATATGTTTATCTGACAGTCTGATTTAATTGACATCCTGTATTTCATCTGCTAAATCTGGCAGCCCTATGTGTGTGATGTGTGAGTGGGACTATACAGGGTGTGTGTTTGTATGTAAACATGGTATGTATATGTGTGTGTGTGTGTACGTTGTATGTGGGACTTATATTTGGGTGGTGAAATGGGAGGTCAGAAGAAAGAAAGAGGAGATACAGGAAACCTGAAGGTAGTTTTTAAAAGGTTTCCCCAAATTGACTTTGTAACATAGAGATTTTTAGTTTTATACTTTTATTTTTTTTATTTTTATTCTTTTTATATTTTTTTATTTATTTCTAGGAGAGAGAGAGACAGCGTGAGCAGGGGAGGGTCAGAGAGAGAGGGAGACACAGACTCTGAAATAGGCTCCAGGCTCTGAGCGGGCAGTCAGCACAGAGCCCGACGCGGGGCTCGAACCCACGAACCGCGAGATCATGACCTAAGCGAAAGTCGGACGCTTAACCGACTAAGCCACCCAGGCACCCCTAGTTTTATACTTTTAATACTTGTAACTTATTGGTTCATAGGTCCAGAATCCCATGAAACTTAGGGGTCAAGTCTTGTTTATATTATAGTCCCTGAATGTGCATAGAGAAGACATAGAGTAGACACATGTTGATTTGGGTGCTGTCAGACTTCAGAAAAGTAGTATCTTAGTGTGTTGGGGCTGCTGTAACAAATACCACAGACTGGGTGGTGTAGACACAACAGAAACATGCTTCTCCAAGTTCGAGCGAGGAGCGTTGCCAGGTTCTTGTGACACCTGGCTTCCTGGTCCAAGATGGTGACTTCTCACTATGTCCTCACATGCTAGCAGAGGTGAGGGATCTCTGGAGAAGGGAAGAGGTGGAGTGAGAGGGGGAGGGACAGAGAGAGAGAGAGAGAGAGACTGAGAATCCCAAGTAGTCTCTGGAGCTATCGGTGCTCAGAGCCTGATGTGGGGCGTAAACTCACAAACTATGAGATCATGACCTGAGTTGAAATCAAGACTCGATGCTTAACCGCTTAACCAGCTGAGCCACCTAGGTGCCCCGAGGTGGGGCCTCTTTCATAAAGGCTCTAATCTCATTCATGAGAGCTCCACACTCATGTCCTAATTGACATCCAAAGGCTTTACCTTGTAATACTATCACCTTGGAAGTCAGAATTTCGACATAGGAATTTTGGGAAGACACAAACATTCAGGATTCTAGCAGCTGTGGATTTAATTCTGGTGCATCAGTCTCCCTTAATATCAGCCATGAAGCCATTGGCTGCTTGCGTTGAGTATCTAGTCTTCAGTATGTGACAGAATAGTCTTGGTTCCCAATGCTAGGCCATCAGAGTCACTTGGAAAATTTGTTTAAAATACAGGTTCCCAGGCTCCACTGCTCCAAGAATTTCAGGAAGCCTGGGGTGAGAAGGAATAAGTGTACAGGAATCGAATGGACAATGAGTGTTCACATTTAATTATCTCCTCTTATAAAAGGAAAAAAAGCAACAGATTCAGACCCATGAGTCATTCTGTGACCAACTGTGTGTGTGTGTGTGTGTGCATGCAAATCACACACACACAGGCAGCACAAAGTATAAAAAGTAAAACTTGGTTCATTGATATTTTATAAAGATTTTTTCCTCTATGAATTTATATTGGTGCTACTAATAATAAATCACTGGCCTTGAGCAAATAATGAAGTCACATAGATTAGTCTGCAATGAGCTGTGCCCTAAAATGTCTGTGAGAAAAACCAAAGGAAACAGGTTTTCTTTTCCAGCAGCAAAATCCCGACTACACTTCCCAGAGCAAACGTTCATCTTTCAGCTAATGAAACTACTTCTGTGCTAATGTTTGGCTTGGAGGACATCGTGGTAGAATGGGCCCAATAAGCGTGTCCAAACATAAAATTAAACATGTGCAAGAAAAGAAACCACAGGGTGGAAGAAAAGTAGCAGTTCCTTCTTTGAGTTCAAAGTTCTTGAGGTTAGGTGTTCTTTTAGATTTTCTCTATGGCTTTCCCTCCATAAAGACCTTTTTAAAACAATAGAATTGTGGTTACTCAAAAGGAAGTCAACTCTGTGAATATGGTAAAAACCACTGAACTGTGTACTTCAAATGGGTGAATTGTATGGGTATGTGAATTTTATGTCAATAAAGATGTTACAAATACATTCTAAACACCCGGAGGACCAAACTCCTTAAGCGCTAAGATCAGGTCATTTCACAGTCTGGTGATGAATCGAAGGGCTATTTATCTTTCAAGTATGACCTTGTTGCAGACTCTTCTAGGAAGATTTTGTAATTGAAGTACATAATACAAATTTTAAAAATGCAGCAAGATGAATGGTACTGTTGCAAATACTAAAAAAGGTAGATTTTTAGAAATCGTTAATGGTCAAGAACGTCATATTGTTTCTTCTATTATCTATAGTTAGTTTATTACCTGGTGTCCATTTGGGCTTGGGAGGGAGGGGTGGCTGGAGAGGAAAAATATGGGTCCATTGGCAGCTGTTAATGTTTCTCTTAAGCCTCATTTACTGAAATCTGTAATTTGAACATGGCTGTTCTTTGAAATGCTCCGGTCTCTCAAAGTTCAATCAATTTCTTAATCATGTAACAACAGCAGGAGTCGCTGAAAAAGAGACAAGCGCTAAAGGAAACTATACATGTTCCCCTTTGCAGGGTAGAGGATATCGAATCCAATACCTCCTTCACAAAAGCTCTTGTAATAACACCGTACATCTGAGTGGCCGGGGGAGGGAAATGGAAAGTATTTTTAAATGAGAAAAATGAAGGCAGAAACTATCATTGTTAGATAAACAACAACAACAAAAAATCAAGAGCTCCTGGTGAAAGGCAAATTACACTCTTCACATTGATCGCTTTTTCTCCCCATTTTCAAATGATTTATTACCCTTTGATATTACAATCAGTTAGCTAGCTTGCTGAAGCATAAATATTTGATTTTGGCTTAATGCTTTTTTCAACTGCTTTTTGCTACAGTCAGACATCCTTGCTTTTTCCTCCATCTTTCCTTGATTAAACCAAGGAGGCAAATATTAAGTGTGCAAAGAGACTAGAAATCACTGACCTGTTAATTATCCAAGGGAGGGAAAGCCCCAGGGACTAAATAAAATACCGGCAGGGAGAAACTCCCAAACCGTATTTTCTGAGTGCTACATTACCTGTCTCTGCTTGCTGGGGAGAATCAGGATACTGTGGAGTTCGTTTTGTTTCCAAATCACAGTGTTTTTGCGCTGTAGTTAATATTAAAGCAAGCTGTACGAAGTGAGGGGCTGGATTTTCAGACAGTCATTATATGTGTCAAAATTCAGTTGGAAAGGAGTAGCTGGGACAGTTACTGTACCAGTACCGACAGTCAGTTGCTGTTCGGTACCTCCCCTGTGCTAATTCTCCAGAAAAGGGTGCCACTGTGAGAACATGTTAGGAGCATTCCCAGAAACTTGGCTTTGAGAGGACCGGCCTGGGAAGGGGGATCTGAGTGAGTGCTGGCAGCCTCCACTGCACCCACTGATCTGAGTTCTGTTTTCTGAGGTCAGCAAATCTAGCCTGGGCTCCCTAAGCAATAACCTTCCAAATACTTGCTGTGTCCTATGCCTGGCTCTGTTGTACTCTGTCCTCCAACTGTTTTCTGGTCAGTGCTCATCTGACATGGTTTAAATCTCCCTCATCACTTGCTTCTGCAGCCGGTATCTCAGACTGAAATCGGGGTTCCACTGTGTCTGTGTGGGGGAGAGGGTGTTCCATCCCCTTATTCATCCACAAAGCAGGGGTGCAGCGCCGATTGCCTTAAGGGGAGATGGGAAGAGGACAAACAGGAGAGTTTCTTCTGGAAGGCTTAGCAGTGCCTGGCGCTCTCATCACGGAGAGCACAGTGATGATTATTATAATTCTCTTTTAAAGATTTTAAAGAATCTTTGAAATCAGTCCTAGTAGCTGCTGGCCTTTCCCCCCTGGCCCGGAAAAGGCTTGTCTTTTTTGTTCTTCCTGGCTCTGGTCCATTGCCTCGCTCTGACCTTGGGTTTCAAAAACAAAGCTGTGCACTGCAGCTAGACGCTGATGCGACTCGGTATTAGTCAGCATTGTCACGTGGCTTGGGCAATTTATTTGAGCTCCTTAAGCCTCAGTTATTGCCTGGAAAAATTGTACTTTCCTCTCAGAGTTGTGGGGTCAGATGAGATGACTTGGAAAGGGGCTAGTGTGTCGTAGCCCAATACCCTGTACATGATTACCGTCATTTTCCCTGTCACAGGCCTCCCTTCTGCTCTACTCTTTTTCTTTCCTTCCTTTGTTTATTGTCATTTGCCTCAAACCTCAGTTCAAATGTCATCTTCTCAAGGAGGGCTGCTTCTTCTTTTTTTACTTTTTGAATGTTTACTTATTTAGTGTTTTGTTTTGTTTTAATTTTTTAATGTTCTACTTATTTTTGAGAGAGAAAGAGAGAGAGAGAGAGACAGAGTCAGAGTACATGTGGGGGAGGGGCAGAGAGAGAGGGAGACATGGAATCTGAAGCAGGCTCCAGGCTCTGAGCTGTCAGCACAGAGTCGGATGTGGGGATCAAACTCATGAACAGCGAGATCATGACCTGAGCCAAAGTCAGACACTTACCCGACTGAGGCACCCAGGCACCCCTATTTATTTATTTTGAAAGAGAGTATGAGGAGAGGTAGGGCAGAGAGAAAGGGAAAGAGAGGATCTCAAGCAGGCTTTGTGCTGACAGACTTGGGGCTCGATCCCACAAACTGTGAGATCATGACCTCAGCCGAAATCGAAAGTCAGATGCTTGACTGACTGGGCTACCCAGGTCCCCAGTGATACATAATTATTGAAGGAAGACATGATGGTCATCACCACCGTGATGGAGAAGGCTAAAGAAGGACTAAAGTGGTTTTCCATCACTAGAAATTTCAAACGCCGTGTGCTCAAACACAGTTTGCTTATAATGCCTTTAAGCAAACTCAAAGGCTACATCTCTGTTTCTCTGAACATAGAGCTGAATTGATCCTCATGGAATGGGGGTCCACTGCCTGTAAACAGGATTCTGAAATTCTATTCCCACACCTAAGTCTCCTCTCCTATGAGCACACTCTTTCTGGATTTCATCCTTGCCTTTTCCCACTCAACAACCAGTTTTCCTGCTAAAAATGGTTAATGTTTGTTCAACATTTATCATGTGCGAACCACATTGTACAGGGCATTGTAGGTGTCATTGTTCAAATCATACCAAACACACTTTGTGATTGAATCACAAGTATTCCTTGGTGAACAGAATTCCCAGTTAGTTTATTCCTAGCAGCATTAGGCTCTGACCATTGATCTTGAAAAGAGAGAACAGGAAGCCAGGTGAAAGCAAATATGGGCAAGAATGGAAATAGAAAATAGTTCTCATAAAGTGATGGTGGAGATAAAACTGTTCAGAAACCAGTCAAGAGAGTGTAAGTCACCAATCCCAAATCCAAGAAATTCAACCTGATGTAGGTTGAATTCCCAGGGACCAGGACCAATGACAAGCAGAATGTTGCCATCTAGGCAGTGGACACTCAAAGGCATCCTTCCCCGACAGCATGTGACATGGAGATCCTGGCCCTTTCTTGCTGGGGCCCCACAGTGGGTCCAACCCCAGATTTGCCAGTGAAAATGGGGATGGAGGAAGACAGAGAGGAGAGGTGAACTGATTCTGCTGGGGAAGGGGGGGGATTCATTGGTAAAGTCACTGCAGATAGAAAATATTATTTTCTTAAGGTTTATTTATTTATTTATTTAGAGAGAGAGAGAGAGAAAGCATGTGCATGGTGGGGAGGGGCAGAGAGAGAGAGAGAGGGAGAGAATCCCAATCAGGCCCCATGTTCCAGGCTAGAACTCATGAACTCTGAGATGATGACTGAGCTAAAACCAAGATTTGGACTTTTAACCTACTGAACCACCCAGGCCTCCCTATAAAACATTTTTAAAGGCTTCTTCACCAGGGCTGTTCTTTGAAAATGGGACAGAAACCTTCTAAAGATTTGGAGAGAGGCTTTTTTTTTTTTTGCCAAGGCAACAGAATGCTGAGAACTGCAAGTAAAGATTCTTATTACAAAAAGGTGCTAAATTCTGGAGTAGGGTTTAATTATACCTGAGGTATTTCTGACTTGGTGTGTGTGTGGGAGGCTCTGCCTCTCTCTCTCTCTATTGCTGTTATTATCTCATGGGTCTACAGTTTAATTTTTCTCACCATAGGGCTCCTTAGTCATCTTTCCATTCCCCAGCCCCCTCTGGGAGGCAATATCTGGCAAAGCACTCAACTGCTGATAGAAGTTGCCCCCTGAGTCTCTGACTATTAGCGATCAAATTCCTGGCCATGGCTAATCATCAGGTTTAATCACACGTTAATCATCTGCCAGATGGCATGGGGGCAAGCTTCAGATATTCCCCGAGGCTGGATGTGTACAGCACAGATATGTTTGTTAGAGAAACATGTCTGCTGAGAGCATGTGTCCTATTCTGTGCAAGAGCTGAAAACAGTGAGCGGCACGGTTGCATCTCAGGCTGCCGTGTATGATCTCCCTGGATAGATTTGCTCTCCTCCACTGCTGGCCTATCTTTAATGCTGTATTTGATATGGTCCATCTCTTAACCTCTCTGGCTGTTCTCCATTTGTTTTGCTGGCTTCTTCTGAAGATTTTATAATCAAGTTTACCAGGGCCTCTAGAGGTCATCGGGAAACCCATCAGATTTGCCTTCTCTGTATGTCTTTTCATCTAGTGGTGCGAGCTCTCAGGAACAAGTCAAGGCCATGTGTCCTTTACTCAAACCATCTGGGGCCATCCCATCTCATTTGGTGAAGGTCCAGGGGTCTGACCAAGGCACATAAAGGACTGTCATATCTGGCCTCTGGCTCTTTTTCCAATCTCATCTTCTCAACCCTCTTTGCTTTTTATGCTCCTGCTGTATTGGCCTCCTCGCTGTTTCTATTAGCTTTCTGTTGCTGCGCAGTAAATTGTTGCAAGAGAAGCAGCTCAAAACATACCCCTATTTATTATGATCTTGCAGTTCTCACGGACAGAAGTATGGGAAGGCTCAGCCACAGTTTCTGCTTAGGCCAAAGTCAGCTTGCCTGTTGGAATGGACTCTTATCTCAGGGCTCTGGGGAAAAGTTTACTCCCAGGTTCATTCAGATTTTTGGCAGAATTCATTTCCTTGCAATTGTAGGACCGAGGTCCCCGTTTCCTTGCTGGCTGGCTGCTGAGGGCCACCCCCAGCTTCTGGAGGACACCCACATTCTTTGCCATGTGGTGCCCCCACATCTAAGCCAGCAAGCGTGCACGGGATCCTATGAACCAGTGAGTGTATTGGATCCTTCTCATGCTTTGAATCTCTCTGGCTTTCCCTTCTGCAGATGGCCAGAGAAACTCTCTGTTTTTAAAGTCCTCATATGGGGACGCCTGGGCCTCTGGCTCTTGATTTCGGCTCAGGTCATGATCTTAGGGTACATGAGTTCGAGCCCCGCAGGGGGTTTAGGGCTGACAGTGTGAATCCTGCTTGGGATTCTCTCTCTCCCCCTCTCTCTGTTCCTCCTCCTCCCCCACCCCTCTTTCAAAATAAATAAATAACTAAACAAACTTTAAAAAATTTAAAGCACTCACATGATTAGGTTGGACTCACCTGGATAATCTTCCTAACTAAATTAGGAAATCTTAATTGCAGCAGCAAAATTCACTTAACGTATATAATCACAGGAGTGACACGCGGGAGGGGACATTCACAGAACCCTCTTAGTTCTGCCTCCCAAGCTGTTCCTCCAACATGCTGTGATCAAACTCACCTCAGGACCTTTGCACCAGTGCTTTCCTCTTTCTGGAACTCCTCCCCAGATAGTCACATGGCTTGTACAACGGACACATTATGTATTTACATGTTTATTTGGTTATTATCTTTCTTCTCTCACTGACACAGAGGCTGTCGGAAGATGGGGATTTGCCCGCTTTATTCAGGACTGTATCCTCAACTCCTGGCACTCAGCAGGTGCTCCACACATGTAAATAAATGCATAAATGAATCTGTAGCTCTTCCTTCTCTCTCCCTCTCAGATGTGTCTGAATTTTAGAATTCCCATAAGATGATCACTATAAGTGGTTTTTCCCTCTCTGAACTCAAGCTTTATCTCCATTTATCAGTCTTTCTTACATTTCACACATTTGTCTCTTCTTTGCCTGGCACGTGCCTCATGCGTTTCCATCTTTATGTCCAGTTCAGGCTTGGAAATGCTGTGAGGATGTTCGATTGTAGTTTCTCATTCAGTGAGAGACGTGTACCTACTGGAATAGTCTCCCTTTCCTTGCCAACAGCATTCCCTACTTTTAAAGGTCCAGGTCGGGTCTCCCAGGTTCTGTGGCATTCTTTGATTGGTACAGGTCATAGGCAGATCGTTCTCTTTTGAACTAATGTCTTATTGGAACCGGGGGCCCTGGAGGCACTATGGCTGGATCAAGTGCATTGGTCTATTTTTAGGCACAAACAGCCATTCTTTTAAACAGTTGAGGCTTCATTTAAAGGAGATTGCAGTAAAAAAATCTAAAATTCTCATTCACAATATGTATAAGTCAAACCATTCTGTTGTGTGCCTTCAACTTAGGTGGTGACATACATCAAGGATTTCTCAATAAAACTGGGGGGAAATAAACACCCTGGGATTCTCATTTATCTTAAGAATAAAACTCGGGCAAGACTGTGCTATCATTTCTGCAGTCTTCCTTTCCGCTGGGACATGTGTGTGCAGTTTGCACAGCCTACCTGTCCCTGTTGTTTCACAAGTGAGGTCTGAGTGTCAGTTCCTATTTATCTCATTTTTGTGGCTGATATTTTAAATTTATTTATTTTTAAATGTTTATTTGCTTATTTTTGAGAGAGAAGGAAAGAACACAAGCTGGGGTGGGACACCGAGAGGGAGACAGAGAACCCAAAGCAGGCTCCAGGCTCTGAGCTATCAGCGCAGAGCATGATGCGGAGCTCAAACCCACAAGCTGTGAGATCATGACCTGAGCTGAAGTCAGATGCTCAACCCCCTGAGCCACCCTGGTGCCCCATGGATGATATTTTTTAAAGCAAAGAAACAATTCTCTTTATCCTTGTTTTATCAAAAGTGGGAAAGTGGATGATAGTTATACTCACCCTAACTTATGGCTTTCTGTCACCTGCCTGGCCCCTGCAGGCTTTTGAGTTTTGTGCTTTCTGCCCAGTTCTGTGAGGCTAGAAATCTGCCTTTTGTGTTTGCTGCTGAATTCTGAGAGCCTGGAGCATAAAAGGTGAGCAATCAACACTGATGGAATGAACAAGCACCTGGTATCTAAAGTCTGTGTGCCTGACCTAGCCCCTCATAACACCTGACTTCACTGTTGTCTTTTTACATGTTAATATCCTTCTACAAACTGCACATGTCGCTGTCTCCCCAATAATTCCTCCAAAGCCAGTGACCATCTCTGTATTTGTTTCCTATCGCTACGGTAACAAATGACCACAAACGTGAAGTCTTAAACAAGAGTAGTTTATTCTCACAGTTTTGTAGGATAGAAATCTGAAATCAAGGTCTTGGCAAGGCCATAGTCTCTTGAGAAATCCTAGGGGAGAATCTTGCCTTTTTCAGGTTCCGTGGCTCCTGACATTTGGCTGTGGCAGGATCTCTCTGATCTCTGTCTCTGACTTTCTGGGACTTTCCCCTTTTCTGTGTTTCTGTCTTCTCTTCTGTCTCTTATAAGAATACATGGGGCACCTGGGTGACTCACTTGTTGAAGCATCCGACTCTTGATTTTGGCTCAGGTCATGATCTCATGGTTCATGAATTCGAGCTCCAAGTCAGACTCTGTGCTGACAGCATGGAGCCTGCTTGGGATACTCTCTCTGCCTCTCTTTACTCCTCCCCTGCTCACACATGTGCGCATGCTCTCTCTCTCTCTCAGAATAAATAAGTGTTAAAAAAATATATATGTCATTGGATTAGGACTCACCTGTTAATTCAGGGTTATTTCATCTCAAGAGCCTTAACTTAACCACACCTGTGAGGACCTTTTCCCAAATAAGCACATTCATGGGAAGTAGGTGGACACATTTTTGGGGGCAGTGGGTGGGACTACTCAGTCTAGTACAATAATCATATGGTAGTTCCTATTCTTTATCTTAAAAAAATATTAAGGACATGATGTTTATGGGGCTCTGTGCTGGGCACTGTATGCAGAGAGATACTGATCAAGCACATAAAATCTTTGCCTCTGGGAGGGAGAATAAGAAATACACACAGGGAACTGTTATATGATGATGTTTATAAAGAGTACTCTCAAAACATTCAAGGCTCTGTGGGCTCTCAAAGGAGAAAGGGGATTGGGGGCAGAAGGGAAGGGATTTAACTGTGCCTTAAAGGAAGAGTAGACTCTTAAAAGATTGAAGATGTTTCTGGCAGAGTGAAATGTATGAAAAGCCCAGAGGTGAAAAAATACCATACAGAGCGATTACTTACTTTGGTGAAACATCCAATGATGCATCCCAAGGGAGCCCTTTGTGTCTAGGTGCTCAACAAACATCTCATTGGCTAGGAGCACTTTTTAACCCCCCATGCCACTGGCGCCATGCTCAGGACGATATCAAATTTATATACACTTGATAAATTTACAGTTTTCTGAAAAATTGCAGCTCATGATAGAGAGGTAGGAATACAAACAACTAGCAAATTAATGGCATTGACATTACGCATTTGGAGGTAATATTTGCTGTCAAAGCCCTCGGGGTGATCTGCAGATTGGCACTATAATCACATGCATCCACGGCTTACCCCAAGGTTTGCCGGTTTTCACATTCTAAAATCTGATACTGTGGGCTGGTAATCATATGCTGATCCACTCGGAGCCCACTGTTTCTTTGTTGTTTCCAAATTTGATTAATGTTCCTGCCTTAGTTCACCCTCCTGGTGGTGAGGCATAATGCCACAAATTACACCCACCAGTGGGTTTCAGGCAGCAGAAGAAATTTCTTTTCTAACAATGAGGAGCTCAAAGGGAATTTCTTGAGAAAGCCACCTGATCACATCACAAAGGCAATGCCACCCTGGAGTTGAGCAGGAATGAGGAGATTACTGCTCCTCAGGCTGGAGGGAGATAATGAGGTGCAGTGGGCAAGTCATTTTCAGCAGACACCAAAGAGTCGTGTACACGAGAAAAATATTTGCAGTAAGTGCTGGCTGCCTGTGTTGAAAGTAATGATTCTGACCTTTAGAATATTTGTTAACACAAATCTAACTTCATTTAAGTCTTCGATTGATGTGGCTTTATTATAGATTAGCAGACTCTCACAATATAGATATTTTAATAAAATGTTGGATTCATTAACTTTATCGAGTGCCAATGACAGGCTTGTTTAGTGGAATTGGGTGATGCGAGCCCTGCCCCCAGATGTTTGCACGTAGGTTCTTTGAGTTCTTGGGCGGCTTGGTACCCAGAAGGTCATCTCATCCAACTAATTTACTTGAATCCATCTCTCTCCCTATCTACACCATCTGGCCTGGTATTTGACCAGGTGCTATTTGAATACCTGAGTGATGGGGCATTTTTTACCAGAATAGGAAATGATTCTATAGAATGACATTGTTTTTTCTCTGACTTGATCACCAACAAAATGCAATTAAAACACTTACCTGAGTTTTTAGACAAAGAATTAATATACGCACATTAACCTGTCAGTATAAAAGGGCACATCCTGGAGCTTTGCCTTTCTTTTGCCGTCTATCCTCCTGGCGCTCTTCCCTGTGCATTTCATGTTTATTTCCAGAATATTCTTGCCTTAACACAAATGTGTGTGTATGTGCATAGTCTCCCCCCATGGTTTTTCTTTTTCTTCTTCTTTTTTTTTTTTTCAGCCCATAGAGAATCATCCAATCCACATGATTCTCAGCCTTGGTTATTATTTTTTTAAGCAATGTGTCTTGGAAATGATTCCAAATTAGTCCATGTACTTCTGCATTCATTTTTTGCATCCGTCTAGTATTCCACTGTACAGATATACTATTGGTTGTAACCAATTCTGTATTAATGGCAATTTAAGGGTTGCTTCAAAGAACAGCGGATATTTTTGGGTCCCCCTCTTTGCTTTCTTGTATCTCCTCCTAAATCAATCACCACCTATCCCCTGTCTCACTCTACAATGTCTGTTTATCTTACAACCAATTCAGCCTCCTTGGAGAAGCCTTCCCTGTGTCCTCTGCAGGCCTCAGAGAGCATTTTGCACACACCTCTGTCAGGGCACTTGGCACAGTGTAACTTCTACTAGGATGTATGCATGCAGCTGGCTTTCTACCTCCCTTGGAAACATGAAAAACCTTGGGTCAGGCTCTGCCTTTTAACTCGAGGGGCCTAGTACAATCCTGGGTCTGGGTCACCAGATCTATTGTTTTGTCAGGAGCTGTGGGAGGCAGAGAAACATAGTTTGGTCATGAAAAATATTTGTGACTGGACTCGATAGCCATTTTGAGAAGAGATTGCTTAAACCTGTTGTAGATATTGTAGATAAGTTATTTACACTGCCTAGCTGTGCCTGAAAAGAACTTGATACAGGTTAGGGTATAGAGGCTGGGGCCCTTCCCAGAGAGGCCACTTCAGGAGGCCAGGGACAGGTGTTGGCCATTTGTTTTTTTTTTTTTAAAGTTCCCTGCATAACTCTGATGTGCAGAGCCCAAGTGGAGAAACTATCTTTTTTGGACAAAAATAAGAAGTGGAAGGAAGTGTTTTGACTTCAAGGAAGTCATAGTCTAGGTGGGGAGACAGAGAGAATGGTAAAAAGGAAGTGACATTTCAGTACAAAATAGTAAACGTAAGCTGACCAGTTGTTTGTGGGGTGATCAGCCTGTGCAGACTGGGGCATTAGAAAAGCCTTCACAGAGAAAATAAAATTGAGCTGGGCCTTTGAGGTTGGGTACCCAGTCTGTGGGGTTCTGTGGGCTTGAGCTTCGTCACTGTACAGTAGTCTTTTGAAGGAGGCAGTGGAGTGTAGACACAAAGAAGGAGGGCTTTGCAGCTAACTGCTATGCTTTCAGTCATGGCCACACGACATGTGTGCTGGTTATGTGACACTGGGCAAATCAGTTTCATATCTAGGCTTCAGTTTCTCTATCTGTTAATGGAACAGTAAAGGTTCTGACCTCAGAAGCCTGTTGTGAAAGTTAAACAGGATTAATTTATGCAGAAATCTTGGTATCTGTAAGCCCTTGAGAATGGCGATTTTTTTTAATAATAAATGAAACACAGATGCATGTTTTATCCTAAATCTTTCTCTCAGAAAAATCAGATATGGCATATAGGGACTGAGGACTCAGCAGAAAAACAAGAAAGAAGAGTCTGTCAGAGAGCGGGTCTGAAGTACTTTGGGGTCTCTAGTGAATTTTCAGCTCTGAGGCTCTTAGCCACAACCAACCATTGATTTAAACCCCAGGCCAGTGGAGCCCACTGAGCCTTCCCCTGGCTGCCTTTTCTGAGGTGAGCAGCCCAACATGCTGGGCAAGCAGAGGAGAATCAGGGAAAAATTGGTTGCCACCAAGGAATGTCATGTTTCCCTCTGAATCCCTTGAATATATAATAAAAAAGAACTAGAATATGGATTAAAATTATTTGACATCTAAATCTTCCCAGTACCACAGTTTATCACATTATTTTGCATGAAGCTTTAGGACTGTTAGAAGCAGAATTTTCTTTTACTCTCTAAGCAACAGCAGCACTAGCTCAGTGTGGGATGAATCCACTTCACTCCACATGCCTCCCCCAACCAGCCACAAATCCCTTCTCTGGAAAGGACCTGATCACAGCTTTACCATGACCATGTGAAATGTGCGACCTCTGTGAAGAAGCACTCTCGGTGGATGTTGAACTCACAGTCTCAATGGCTAGAAATAAGTAATGGTGTAGACAGAGAGATACAGGAGAAGAGGAAGGTAAGAGTCAAAGCAAAAAGTGAAGAAAAAGAAGGCAGAAAGAAAAGTTGAAAGGAAACAAAGGGTGAGGAAAATAAAAAATGAAAAGAAAAGGGAAGAATATACAATAAGAATGAAAGGAAAAGAAAGACATGAAAAGAGAGAAAAGAGAACTGGGGGGGGGCTTCTTATGCCTTCCTGCTTAGACATGGGCTAAACCAAGGGCATCCCTGTTCCAACATGGCGGGCGCACCATGGTGTGGGGCAACCTTTATGTACTGAACAGAGTATCATTTTTTCCCACATGTCTGCTGACATCAATCAATAAGGCTGTTTCTTTCACTCAGGTACTGCAAGGTGATAAGGGGAGATGTACAGTAAGTGCTAACTAGTAGGAACAACAATTATTTTTGAACTTTAATGAGGTACCAGACAAGAAAGGCAGTTAATTTCTACCTAACGATCTCTTGTGGTCCTCGGAGTCATGCTCCGGGGTTACCAGGCTTTTATTGAACAAGGCTCTCAGTATTGTCTGCCCACATGTCCAGCAGGAAAGCCACTGATATGATTCAGGGACTGCAGAAAAGACATGGCTCCATGGTCATTTTTTAGCTCTTAATTTCTGTACTGTGGGGAGAGAATAGGAGAGAACAACTGTTTATTTTTAAAGATAAATCCTATTGGGTGAAGCCTCTTTTATGGAGCTGGAATATGAGGAATAAAAATATAAGCATATTTGGGCCCCTGGGTGGCTCTGTCCATCAAACGATGGACTACAGCTCAGGTCAGGATCTAACAGTTCATGAGTTCTAGCCTCCCGCTGAGCTCTGTGCTGACAGCTCAGAACCGGGAACCTGCTTCAGATTCTGTCTCTTTCTCTCTCTGCCCTTTCCCCCACTAGCACTCTGTCTCTGTTTCTTAAAAATAAATAAACAAATTAAAAAATGTAAGCATATTACAGGTTTGTTATGTTGTTGTGTAGAGAAAAACCTTAATCACTTTCCTACCAGTGACCCATTGTGGAAAGATGCTGATATCAACTAATTTCCTTAATGCCATCAGTTATGCTGAGCATTAAATAGAACGCACTGGGTAACTCTGGATGAATGAGTATTTAAGCAACTATGACTTTTGGAGGAACGAAGCCAGGCTGGCACACGGGCTGCCACATCTCTTTGTGCAAGCAGACATTACTAATTGATTGCTGCACGGGTCCCATTACGTCCGTACAGTGACCTCAAAATTCTTCTCAACATAGCACTCGAGGCAGAACTGCTGCTTGACTGGAGCTGTCATTTGAAATGAAGCCTTTTCCATCCCTGATGTAGATCATACGAAAAAGTTTCGTTTCTCTTCTCTCCTTGTTGTTGTTGTTGTTGTTTCTTTATGAAAATACTTAAGGATAAACAGCCTGGCCTTTGTATTTCCAGCTGAATCACTAAATGGCTCATTGCTTGTTATGTCACTTTGAAAAGTGGGCCACTTTAGAAGTTCCACTATAGAATTTGACAGGATTGTGGAGGCAAAGGCTTCATTTGATTTTTTGAGCTTTTTAGTCCATACCAGACATTGATGGAAGCCAACTTCTGGAACAAATGGAAAATTGTGTATTTCAGGAGAGAAAACAAATGGGTCGCACCACGTGAGAGTCCAATTCCCCAGAGTGAGAAAGTTTTCTCTGATGGCAACTCAACACGAAGCGACCCTGAATGCTCATGTCTATGGACTTAATTTCTTCCTTTCCTGTATCTTGAAGTTATGAGCAAAGTCAGGCAAATTACCTCCCAGAACAAAATAATTTGATAGGAGGGAATACTTAGGCTCCAGTTTTCAAACTTGAAAAGTGAAATGGTTTCATTAAAAATGCATTATTCATATGATGAAAAACCACAGCCTTCATCTTTGGTTGACACATGATTATTACATTCTTCAGGATTACTTGAATTTGTTTTGCAACTGACGCAACACAAATGGCATCAGAACTTTTTGAACCAAGGAAGCAATTTAAAAATTCAATATTGCAGAAAAAGAAAACAGATAGGCCTTGTCTGTTTGTATACAATAGCCCTAAATATACACATTGCAATTTCATGGCTGACCTATACGATAATTTACTCCTGGTGGTTCAGTTATTGAAATTTTAATTCTTGGGACTCTACATTTGGCCAGAAATGATCTATATTTGAAAACCATTATGTAGCCTCTCTCAGCAAGAAAAAGAAGGACAAGGTGATGGGTACAACTTTAATTTGTGTCCTGTAGCTGAGGAGAGCAAGGGCTCCTGAGTGTTTGAATCCTGGGTGTGCAGCCTTGAGCAAGTTATCAAACTTCTCTGAACCTTAGTTTCTTCATCAATAGCTGGAGTAATCATACACGTCTTAGAGTCATTGGGCAGGAGGAGACGAGTCAGTACATGTGCAGAACCTAGCACAGAGCCTGATACACTGAAAGGGCTCAGTAAGTTCTATTTGTTATTTTTCTATGGCTCTGAAAGGCAGTGTTCTTTCTGGTGTAGACGGTACTTAGAAAAAATGATCTTGAGATTGTAGAATGGAAAAGCTTCCAAAATTACTTTCCTGTGCTTCTGCCTGAAGCCCTTTTTTCATACCTCTTATGGTGGGTTACAAAAATGGCCCAATTCTTTCTTTTCCCTATGTCCACACCCTCTGCCATGTGACTTGGAAGCTCTTCCCATTGGGAAGGGGCTATATTTGCTTGTCGCTTGTTTCTGAATTTATCGTGCCATTTCCTTTGGCCAATGAGGTGGTAGGTGACATAATAGAAAGACTTGACAAAGCCACTGAGTGTCTCTGCTGGTTCTGAGTCATTGCACAATCAAATTCCAAGTATTCTCCACATTCCTAGTAGGAGTTTGGAGGTCAGTTCCAGTTGGTCAGTCCCCAGAGTCTGGCACAACAGTGAGTCATTTCTTTCAAATTGTTTCATGCCGTGCCTGCAGCCTGCTCTAAGGTTCAAAGCCAAGGGCATCACCGAGAAGTGCTGCCAGGTGAAGAGGCGGTCTTGGCAGTTCATATATTGTAACACAAACCAAAATCACAAGACAGATATAATTCCTTTGGGCTTTGTGCAAAATTGTATTATTTCCTTGGGAAGATGTTTTTGTTTTATCTAAAGAAAAAATAAAATTTAAACATTTTGTGGTTAAAAAAAAATGTACATATCTACCATTACCATGAAAGTGCCCAGGTCAATCTGCTGGAGAATGAGAACCACACGGAGGTGAGCCAGTCAGTCCAGCTAAGAGCATGTGACCATCTGTCAGCTCCCAGGTAGGTAATCAAGTCAAGCCAAGAACAACATGTAGCTGACCACCCTGGATTTACAATCAATAAGTAATAATTATAACATGTCACTGAGGTGTTGTGGTTGTTTTGATGCAGCAATATTAAAGCGATAGATATTAGTTACACTTCTATTACAGCCCCAATTCTTTTGTGGTCCCAATACATCTGCAGGTTCACCAGATGTATTGGGAACTCATTGAGAGTAGGAATGATATCTTATTTTCCTTGTATCCCCATGGCCTTGCACAGTACCTGGTGGGAAATAAATATTTGTCACTTGAAGTTCTGGCTTTAATAGGACACTCCTCCACTCATTGGTTTACTTCTTACTACATTCATACTCTCATTATTGAATGCCTACAGTGTACCTGGGCACCTTGTCTTTGGGGTTGTAGTTCTGGAATGGGGAAGGGAGGCTGGGATTCCATATTATTTTTTATTAAGTATTAACTTTTAATTCCAGTTAATGTACAGTGTTCTATTGAGTTTCAGGTATATAATATAGTGATTCAACATATAACTCAGTTCTTTTCAAGATAAATGTACTCAATCCTCTTCACCTGTTTCACCCATTCCCTTTTCCCTTACTTACTTCCTTTCTGCTAACCATCAGTTTGTTTTCTATAGTTAAGAGTCTTTCTTGCTTTCTCTCTTTCTCTTTTTTCCTTTGCATATTTGTTTTGTTTCTTAAATTCCACATGAGTAAAATAATATGATATTTGTCTTTGATAGACTTTTTCACTTAGCACTATATTCTTTTTTTTCCTGATAGCCTTTTATTTATTTATTTATTTATTTACAAATAGTTTATTGTCAAATTGGTTTCCATATAACACCCAGTGCTCATCCCCACAAGTGCCCTCCTCCATGCCCATCTCCCCCCTCCCCCCCACATCCGTCAGTCCTCAGTTTGTTCTCAGCATTCAAGAGTCTCTCATGGTTTGTCTCTCTCCCTTTCCCCCACCACTTCCCCCCTTCTTCTCCCCCATGGTCCTCCGTTAAGTTCCTCCTAATCCTCCTATACGTGCAAACATATGATATTTGTCCTCCTCTGCCTGACTTATCTCGCTCAGCATAACACCCTCAAGGTCCATCCATGTTGCTACACATGGCCAGATTTCATTGCTTCTCATTGCCATGTAGTATTCCATGGTATAGATAAACCACATCTTCTTGATCCATTCATCTGTTGATGGACACTTAGGCTCTTTCCAGGTTTTAGCTATTGTGGAGAGTGCTATGAACATTGGGGTCCATGTGCTCCTATGCATCAGCATTTCTGTATCCCTTGGGTAAATTCCTAGCAGTGCTATTGCTGGGTCATAGGGGAGTTCTACTGTTAGTTTCCTGAGGAACCTCCACACTGTTTTCCAGAGAGGCTGTACCAGTTGACATTCCCACCAACAGTGTAGGAGGGTGCCTGTGTCTCCACATCCTCGCCAGCATCTAGAGTTCTCTGATTTGCTCATTTTAGCCACTCTGACTGGCGTGAGGTGGTATCTCAGTGTGGTTTTGATTTGTATTTCCCTGATGAGGAGGGATGCTGAGCATCGTTTCATGTGTCTGTTGGCCATCTGGATGTCCTCTTTGGAGAAGTGTCTGTTCATATCTTCTGCCCATTTCTTCACTGGGCTGTTTGTTTTTCAGGTGTGGAGTTTGGTGAGTTCCTTATAGATTCTGGATATTAACCCTTTATCTGGTATGTCATTTGCAACTATCTTTTCCCATTCTGTTGGTTGCCTATTAGTTTTGTGGGTTGTTTCCTTTGCTATTAGCACTATACTATTAAGCTCCATTCATGTTGTTACAAATGGCAAGATTTTCATTCTTTTTATGGGTGAATAAAATATTCCATTATATATATAATGTATATATATGTGTGTGTGTGTTTATGTTGAATTAGTGGGTTTTTTTTTTTTTTGGTATGTCTTGGGTAAATATCCAGTAATGTACTTACTGGATTGTAGGGTAATTCTATTTTTAACTTTTGAGGAACTTTCATACCACTTTCCACAGTGGTATTTCATTGTGGTTTTGCATTTCCCTGATGGTGAGTGACTTTGAGCATCTTCTCTGTCTGTTGGCCATCCGTATGTCTTCTTTGGAGAAATGTCTGTTCATTTCTTTTGCCCATTTTCTACTTAGATTATTTGTTTTTTGGGTGTTGAGTTGTATAAATTCTTTTTATATTTTGGATACTAACCTTTTATCAGATATATCTAGCATTCCGTAGGTTTTAGTTTCATTGATTGTTTCTTTCATTGTGCAGAAGTTTTTAAAATTTTGATGAAGTCTTAATAGTTCATTTTTGTTATTATATCCCTCGCCTTTGGATATATAAAAAAATGTTGCAGCAGCCAATATCAGAGGCATCACTGCCTGTGCTCTTTTCTAGGATTTTTATGGTTCCAGGTCCTTGATCCATTTTGAGTTTATTTTTGTGTGTGGTGTAAGAAAGTGGTCTAGTTTCATTCTTTTGCATGTAGCTGTCCAGTCTGAGATTCTGTATTTCTAACAAATTCCTAGGTGATGCTATACTGCCGATTCCCTCTTCCATCCTCTGAGAAGAATCTAGTTGATTGTTGCCATATGACAATGTCAGTCTGGGTTTTCCAGGTCATTAGACCTTTTCAGGAATAATAGTAATTCTCTGTTTTATCTGAAATATCCTGATTTTTCATAGTAGTAACTAATGTTTGCAAAGATAGTTACAAAATGGAAAACCTCTCTCTGACTACTTCATGGAATTATGTTCATAAACTATTTGATTCCAAATGCTAGGATATCACCCTTCTGACTTCACCATATTTGGATTTTGCATTTCATGGGTTTGCCCTTGCTGATCTATGTTTTACATTTCTCAAAATAGATCTTGAGTGAAATCAATAGGATCTTCCTGTTTTTCCATCTGTTAAAATATGTGACAGAATGTTTCAGACACAGTGGGAGGTCAATAGATACTAGTAAACTAACTAATGGAGATAAATGGTATATTTCATAAAGCTGGAATGGATTTTCATATATTATCAGTAGGAGTTTTATTTTGGAGTGGGTAAGCAGAAAGCATTGCTTAATTTCATTAATCACCCTCATTTGTTAGAAAACATATTAATAGCTTCAGGAAGTCTCGGTTAGCATGGGAAAAAGTGTAATATACCAAGGTGGTCATGATGGCATTTGACTGGGCTGTGGAGGAGAGAGAAGAGTGCTGTCATTATGAAAGCAGTTGAGTAGTTAAAAAAAAAAAACACCTCAGTAAAAGGCCCAATATTCTTAATGTTTATGAGTCAATGCTGGAGGACCAACATGCAGATTTTCTTGTAAAACCTAGTGGTTTTGCAGATGACATAGTGGAGAAGAATTCATGGAGGTAAACACATCTTACTTCAGGTTCTAAATATCTTTGGAGAATCCTCCTTGGGTAGATGCCATTATGAACTCGTGATAGCCTGCAGGTTTGCTTCTGAAAACCACCAACTCTTCACTTAAGGCACAGCACCCCATTATACACAAATGACACTCTAGAGTTTTCTTTATTAGCTAAATTGACCTCATAAAAGTTCTGGTAGGTCGGCATAGAGGATAGTGTCAAGGAAATTATCCAAAACTTGAAAATAGGCAAAAGGGAGGATGATTTTCTTTCTCTACAACACAAACATTATCTAGCAAATACTCCAGGGATAATCTAAGTTTACAGGGGTGTAGGCTGTTGACAAGGCCACAGGTCAGAAAATTTCGCAAAGCCCTAGATACTAAATATTTTAGACTTTGTTGAACATATACATTATCTGTTGAATATTCTTCTTCTCCCCTGCTTTTAAAAAACAGCTCTTTAAAAATGTAAAAGCCATGCTTATTTTGTGAGCTGTACAAAAACAAGCTGTGGGCTGGGTTTGACCTGTGGGCAGTAGTTTGTCTTGCCGGCTCTTGAACTAGGCTATTTTACAACTCTGTAGGGATAGAAATTAACTTGTAAAAAATGAATAGCATTGCAAATGATTCTTGTCTGAGAGAAATGTAAATAATCCCCCTCCACTGGGATGTAAATAAATCTTGTCCAGGAGAGATGAAATTGACTTCCCTGTGGTGAAAAGGGATAACCTGAAATATTACCATTTATTGCCTTGTAGGGTATTAACCAGTTTTGCGTCTATGAGCAAATTTATTTTGGTATCTCTTTGAGTGACTAAATATATTTCTCTTCCTCATGCTCTCTTTTGAACCAATCATAGTGTCTGTCTCATTAATGAATGAGTTGAATAAAAATTTTAAACACACGTTTATTTTATATTTTTGTATCATATTTTTAACTGAGAGTTACCCTACAGCATTAATATTATCTTTTTTTAATAGATTAGAAAATTGACTTTACCAGTGATAAAGGGTTTGTCCAAGTTAAACCAGTACATGGCTCAACTGGGACTTCAGCATGTCTTTGGATTCTTAGTGGAGGAAAAAGGAATCCTGCCATTTTGCCCTCAGTCTAGCTCTGACCTACTTAATAAATTTAGTTTTCCTCCTTCTGGAAAAAGAAAACATTTTCTTTTCTTCTCTTTTCATTTTCTTTTCTTTCTCTTCTCTTCTCTTCTCTTCTCTTCTCTTCTCTTCTCTTCTCTTCTCTTCTCTCTCCTCTTCTTTCCTTCCCTTTCCTTTTCTTTTCTCTTCTTCTCTTTTCTTTTCTCTTCTGTTCTTTTCTGAGAGTGAGCAAGTGCAGGGGAGAGGTAGAGAGAGATGGAGAAAGAGATCGAATCTTAAGCAGTCTCTATGCTCAGCACAAAGCCTGACACTTGGCTTGATCTCACCACCCACCATGAGATCCTGACCTGAGCTGAAATCAAGAGTCAGATGCTTAAATGACTGAGCCACCTAGGCATTCTAAAAGAAAACATTTCTTTTTTTTTTTAATAAATTTTATTGATGAAATTTGCATAATTTAATTTATTTTATTTTATTATTATTTTTTTTTTACAAATAGTTTATTGTCAAATTAGTTTCCATATAACACCCAGTGCTCATCCCCACAAGTGCCCTCCTCCATGCCCATCCCTCCTCCCCCCCACATCCATCAGTCCTCAGTTTTTGTCAGCATTCAAGAGTCTCTCATGGTTTGCCTCTCTCCCTTTCCCCCACCATTTCCGCCCTTCTTCTCTCCCTTGGTCCTCTGTTAAGTTCCTCCTAATCCTCCTATACGTGCACACATATGATATTTGTCCTTCTCTGCCTGACTTATTTCGCTCAGCATAACACCCTCAAGGTCCATCCATGTTGCTACACATGGCCAGATTTCATTGTTTCTCATTGCCATGTAGTATTCCATGGTATAGATAAACCACAGCTTCTTGATCCATTCATCTGTTGATGGACACTTAGGCTCTTTCCATGTTTTAGCTATTGTGGAGAGTGCTGCTATGAACATTGGGGTACATGTGCTCCTATGCATCAGCATTTCTGTATCCCTTGGGTAAATTCCTAGCAGTGCTATTGCTGGGTCATAGGGGAGTTCTATTGTTAGTTTCCTGAGGAACCTCCACACTGTTTTCCAGAGGGGCTGTACCAGTTTACATTCCCACCAACAGTGTAGGAGGGTGCCCGTTTCTCCACATCCTCGCCAGCATCTAGAGTTCTCTGATTTGCTCATTTTAGCCACTCTGACTGGCGTGAGGTGGTATCTCAGTGTGGTTTTGATTTGTATTTCCCTGATGAGGAGGGATGCTGAGCATCGTTTCATGTGTCTGTTGGCCATCTGGATGTCCTCTTTGGAGAAGTGTCTGTTCATATCTTCTGCCCATTTCTTCACTGGGTTGTTTGTTTTTCGGGTGTGTAGTTTGGTGAGTTCCTTGTAGATTCTGGATATCAACCCTTTATCTGATATGTCATTTGCAACTATCTTTTCCCATTCCGTTGGTTGCCTATTAATTTTCTGGGTTGTTTCCTTGGCTGTGCAGAAGCTTTTAATCTTGAGGAGGTCCCAACAGTTTATTTTTGTTCTTGATTCCCTTGCTTTTGGGGATGTGTCAAGTAAGAAGTTGCAGCGGTGGAGGTCAAGGAGGTTGTTTCCTGCTTTCTCCTCTAGGGTGTTGATAGTTTCCTGTCTCACATTCAGGTCCTTTATCCACTTTGAGTTTATTTTTGTGCATGGTGTGAGAAAATGATCTAGTTTCATTCTTCTGCATGTTGCTGTCCAGTTCTCCCAACACCATCTGTTAAAAAGGCTGTCTTTTTTCCATTGGATATTCCTTCCTGCTTTGTCAAAGATTAGTTGGCTGTATACTTTTGGGTCCACTTCTGAGTTCTCAATTCTGTTCCATTGGTCTATGTGTCTGTTTTTGTGCCAATACCATACTGTCTTGATGATGACAGCTTTGTAGTAGAGGCTAAAGTCTGGGATGGTGATCCCTCCCGTTTGGTTTTATTTTTCAGCATTACTTTGGCTATTCGGGGTCTTTTGTGGTTCCATACAAATTTTTGGATAGTTTGTTCTAGTTTTGAGAGGTATGCTGGTGCAATTTTGGTTGGAATTGCATTGAATGTGTAGAGTGCCTTAGGTAGTAATGACATCTTAACTATATTTATTCTTCCTATCCATGAGCATGGAATGTTTTTCCATTTCTTTGTGTCTTCTTCAATTTCCTTCATAAGTTTTCTATAGTTTTCATCATACAGATCTCTTGTATCCTTGGTTAGGTTTATTCCGAGGTATTTTATGGTTTTTTGTGCAATTGTGAATGGGATCAGTTTCTTCATTTCTCTTTCTGTTGCTTCATTGTTGGTGTATAAAAATGCAACCGATTTCTGTACGTTGATTTTGTACCCTGCAACTTGGCTGAATCCTTGGATCAGTTCTAGTAGGCTTCTGGTGGAGTCTGTCGGGTTTTCTATGTAGAGTATCATGTCATCTGCGAAGAGTGAAAGTTTGACTTCCTCTTTGCCAATTCTGATGCCTTTGATTTCCTTTTGGTGTCTGATGGCTGATGCTAGGACTTCCAGCACTATGTTAAACAGCAGTGGTGAGAGTGGACATCCCTGTCGTGTTCCTGATCTCAGGGGGAAAGCTCTGAGTTTTTCCCCGTTGAGGATGATGTTAGCTGAAGGCTTCTCATAGATGGCTTTGATGATGTTTAAGTAGGTTCCTTCTATCCCAACTTTCTCGAGAGTCTTTATTAAGAAGGGATGCTGTATTTTGTCAAATGCTTTTTCTGGATCTATTGACAGGATCATATGGTTTTTATCTTTTCTTTTATTGATATGATGGATCACATTGATTGATTTGCGAATGTTGAACCAGCCCTGTAACCCAGGAATGAATCCCACTTGATCTTGGTGGATGATTCTAAAAGAAAACATTTCTAAAAGAAAACAGTTTATATTTCTAGAAGGGAGTAGTTTGCATTTTTACAAGGCCTTGCATCTCAAGATGGGCCATGATTCAATAACTTTCTTATAGCAGCCACAAATAATCAGGGCATCCATAAAGAAGATGACTCATGGATGGCACCAGATTCCTCTAAAGCCTATTTCTTAGTTAAACCAAGAAAAACAGGGATGTCCTGTATTTTGTTATCCAAGACAAAATCTCCAGGTGACTTAATGAGGTCATATACAATGTTAGTGACAAAGCTGAGTATAGAACACATATTTCCTAATTTTAGAATTTTTCCTCTGCAAAATTCTGTCACCTGACATTTCTCTATATTGTCCATTTATAAAAATGAATGTAAAATGGGATGGGCCAAAAGGTCACATCGGCTCATTTACATTGGCTACTCAATTTATTTTCATTAATATTGTGATCTTTTTTAGATTAATGTGACTAATGTTCCTCACATGGCTGGGAAATATATAAATTATGGGGTTAATTAGTGTTGATGTTTAAACTCAGAATGGGATCATATTAATCGAATGCATCTATTTGATGCGGGTTTAATTAATTAGGTTCTGAAAACCTCTTCTAATAAATTCCACTCCATGCTAATGAACTCCATGGATCACCTTATTAAGCTCTAACCATTGCTTCCTTTTTCCTTTGCACTATTAAGCCATGTTTAATTTGTTCCCATAGTTCCCATAGTCAAGAACAAAGCCTTTATTTTTATACCATGTAATTGGGGTTAGGAATATTCAGTTTCTTTCATTTAGTGCTGTGTGTGCATGATGCATATTATGGAAGATGCTTAGCTAGAGAATTTCTAAGCACTAAAATGAAAAAAAATCAAATTGGCATTAATGAAGTGTGGGAGTAATATAAAGCTAAAACTGGCATTTATAAAAGAGTCAGTAAAGCTTTAAGTTTGAAAATGTTTGCCATAAAGTAGCACAAGGATAGAGATTGTAAGTTTTAAATGGCATTTATTTCTTCTTCTGCATCCTTTTAAAAGTAAACATATATTTCTGTAGCAGGGTTTAATTTACACATAGTAAAGTTTGCAGATCCTAAGCATATAGTTTGATGAGTTGTGAAAAATGATGTACCCAGGTAACAGTGGCTCCAATCAGGACAGAGAGCATTCCCAACATGGCAGAATATTTGCTTGTGCCTCTTTCCAATCAATCTTTTCACCTGGTGGCAGCTACTTTCTGATTTTTATCACCAGAGATTTGCTCTTCCTGTTCTTAAACTTCATGTAAATTAAATCTTACAGAATGGACTTTATTTAGTCTGACATCCTTGGTTCAACATGTTTTTTGTTTTTTGTTTTTTTAATATTTTATTTATTTCTAGGAGAGAGAGACAGCATGAGCAGGGGAGGGTCAGAGAGAGAGGGAGTCACAGACTGAAACAGGCTCCAGGCTCCGAGCTGGCAGTCAGCACAGAGCCCGACGCGGGGCTCGAACCCACGAACCGCGAGATCATGACCTAAGCGAAAGTCGGACGCTTAACCGACTAAGCCACCCAGGCGCCCCAGTTCAACATGTTTTTGAGATTCACCTTTATTGTATTCATTTGTTCTCTCTCTGTGTCTCTCTCTTTTTCTGAGTAGTATTCCATTTTATGAATGCCACAATTTGCTTACCCATCCTTCCATTGATGGACATTTAGAGCCTTAGTGCCCCAAGGTTTGGTTTTTATGAATAAAGTTGTGCCCTAATTTTTCAGAAATGGGTGGTTTGGGATCTTGACTGACAGTCTTTGCAAGACTGCGTCTAGAAGCAGATGGGAGAATGTAAGAGTCATGGAGTTCTGGGGCGCCTGGGTGGCTTAGTCGGTTAAGCGTCCGACTTTCGCTTAGGTCATGATCTCGCGGTTCGTGGGTTCGAGCCCGCGTCGGGCTCTGTGCTGACTGCCAGCTCAGAGCCTGGAGCCTGTTTCAGTCTGTGTCTCCCTCTCTCTCTGACCCTCCCCTGCTCGCGCTGTCTCTCTCTCTCCTAGAAATAAATGAAACATTAAAAAAAAAATTTAAAAAAAAGAGTCATGGAGTTCAGTAGGGTCTCTGTTACCCAGAGAATGAAAATTGTATCTTGGGAGACAACCATAACAAATATCTACTACTGATTGTTATGCTAAAAACTCTCATTGAATCCTTACATTATCTGTATGAGGTGTATAATATTTCCATTTTACTAATATTGGCACACTTTTGAGCATTTATAAAGTTTGCCTAAGATGTCTTCATGCTGTTCTAATAAGAATCATTTGCATGTAAAAAATTATTGTGTCCAATATAGATTTTTTTTTTGTTGTTGTTGTTGTTGTTCATTAAAGCTGGTACTAATATAGGTACTACTGTGAAGAGATTTTCAGATTAAAGTTACTGATCATGTTCCTTTAAGATAGGGAGATTATTCTGGATCATCTGGATGGACCCAGTGTAATCACATGAGCCCCTAAAAACAGAAGAGGATGTAAGAAAATGTGGTGGAAAATGAAGGCAAAAAGAGATGTTTTAGAAAGGGGGTTCAGTGAGATTTGAAGCATGAGAGAAACTTGGACCCACCAATTCTGGTTTTTCAAGTGGAGGAAGAGAGCCAGGAGCCCTGGAAAGCCAGCTCCTCCAGAAGCTAATGACCTCTGGCTGATAGCCAGCAGGGGAATAAGGATCCCAGTCCCACATCCACATGGAACGAAGTTCTGCCAGCAACGTGAGTGAGTTTAGATACTGGTCTATCCCAAGAACATCCAAAAAGGAATGCAACCTCGCTACACCTTGATTGCAACCTTGCGAAACCTGGAGAAGAGAACCAGCCTAGCCACACCGTATCTAGATTTTTGACCTACGGAACTATAAGGTGATTAATGGGTATTGTTTTAAGTCACTAAAATTGTGGTGATCTGTTATGGCAGCAATAGAAAACAAATATATCAGGGTTACAGATTCATACATGGCAGTGGCCAAGAATTACAAATAGGCACATGTATATTTCTTAGTGATGAGTGGAATCTGTGTTTGGGGAGTCAAGGGGGAGTGATGGGGCCTGGTGAACTGAAGGGGTCTATCTAAAAGGCATTTTTACTACTATACTCCAACATATTCTAAAAAGGCAAGCCCTGGGGCGCCTGGGTGGCTTAGTCGGTTAAGCGTCCGACTTTCGCTTGGGTCATGATCTCGCGGTTCGTGGGTTCGAGCCCCGCGTGGGGCTCTGTGCTGACTGCCAGCTCAGAGCCTGGAGCCCGTTTCAGTCTGTGACTCCCTCTCTCTCTGACCCTCCCTTTCTCATGCTATCTCTCTGTCTCTCTCTCCTAGAAATAAATAAAAATAAAAAAAAAATGTTTAAAAAGGCAAGCCCTGTGTTACAAGATATGTTTATTCACTCTAAGCCAGAAATTCAGATTTTAATGTGAAATTTTCTGATTTTAGATAATTGACAAATACTATAGTTTATAAATAGATACAGAACATGTCTGGGAAGTAGCTGTGACCTGAGGGACATCAGTTTGTGACTTTTGGACAAGATATCCTAAACCTATTTGATCATGTCAATGGGGGGCAGTATAATGTGAGGTTTATAATAAAAGAAGTTAGTTCTGAATTGTTACTGAATGGTTATTTCAGTATTATATCCCATCTCTAAAATGCGAATAATGATTCCAATTTTATAATGATGTGAGGATTGATGGAGAAACTGCACGTGACACCTTGCACATGTATGTATGTGCATCAGTGTGTGTTAATTATCATGTTATTGGTACAGAGGTGAGTGTGGGTTGGAATCAGCTCTTACAAGGTGCAATAGGATTTAATCATATGCTGCATAAAACACAGGAAATGCAAGCGCCACGGCACCTTTACCTCTTCAGGAGACACAATAGCTACCCACGGACCTAGTTTCCATTGTTCTCTCACCCACAAGGCTATGGAGGCTTATCCAGAATGAGAACCTTGTCTGTGGGTCACTTGGACAGAGAGCAGCTGAGGCCTTAGTTTGCCACCCACCTTTTAAGCACCTCTATCCACGTAAGTGCATGATCTGTGTGTCAACTCACAGCTCCACATACCAGGCTTTTGCAGCAAAGAAGGCCAACATAACATGCCATCCACATTTATCTCAATGCTATAATAGTTTCCAAGGAAATAGGACTCTGACCTTCATTTTCACAGGCAGGCCTCGGTCAGTCCAGAAATTACTTAAACTCTTTATTCACAAAGAGTAAGAATCCTTTTAAGGTAGTGTGTTAGTTTCCTGTGGCTGCCTTAACAAATGACCACCTTGGTGGTTTGAACTTAGCAATAACTGGGGGCACCTGAATGGTTCAGGCCATTGCGCATCTGACTCCCGTCATGGTCTCACACAGCTCATGGAATCAAACCCCACATGCTGTCAGCATGGAGCCTGCTTGGGATTTTCTCTTGTTCTCTCTCTCTCTCTTTCTCCCTCCCTCTCTCTATGCCCCTCCCCCATTGACATGCACATGCTCTCTCTCTCTCTGTCTCAATATAAATAAACTTAAAAAACGTTAAAACAACAATAATTTGTTTTCTCACAGTCTCATAGGCCAGAAGTCAAAAATCAAGGTGTCAGCGGGGCTCAGCTCCCTTTGAATCTCTGGGGGAGAATTCTTACCTCCTCTGGATTCTGGCACCTCTCAGCAATTCCTTGGTTTGTGGCTGCATAACTCTCATCTCTATTCCATCTTTATATGGCCTTCTCTGTGTATATCTGTCTTCTGCTCTTCTGACTATTATAAAGACACTTATCATTGGGTTCAGGGCCCATTCAGATACTCCAGGATGAGCTCATCTTGAGATCCTTAATTTAGTCACATCTGCAATGATTATGTTTCTCAAATAAAGTCACAATCACAAGTTCTAGGGGGTAGGCTGTAGACATCTCTTTGGGGGGTTGCCATTCACCCTACTACAGGTAAGCAGTGAGCATATTATTACACTCATTTTAGAAACAAATGCTCCTTAGAGTCAAGGGTACAGGTGCACGGGCAGATAAATCCTGCTGTAAGACCAGAATAGAGTTAAGTGGCCTGGACACAGATTGAATCTGTGGTCTTGGCCTCTATAGCACCATCCTTTGCTTGAAGAGAAAAATGAGCGCTATAAGGAGGGCTTTTTCTTTTCTTTTCTTTTCTTTTTTTTTTTTTTTAAGTGTGGTGTTAAGTTTCCCTTAGAATGAGAGCAGTTCAGCTGGGGTAAGTTCACTTACCATGTGAGTGGTTGAGTGGCACTCCAGATTGCCTCTCTGTGCCAACTGGTATGATTTTGGTTTAAGAACCTAGCTCCAGAAAGCATGACTCTGAACTTCTCAGTTATTAGTAGGGTGATCAGTTTATAACTGTTATCATTGCTGATCATGATGCTTTTCCGGGAGCTGTAAAGGACACTAAGCATACAGACTTGCTCAAACAAACACTGGATTATTCTTTGCTGGAGGAAGAAATCTTTCAAATCCCTGTTCTCTAGCCTTCATCTATGGAATCAGATTCTTTTTTTTTAATTCCCTTATTTGCTGTTAATCCTATATCCTCATATGGAGACTTGAATAACAGGTAAATTCTGAGTGAGCAGTCTCACAGGATTCATAGTCACTGAATAATTTCATAGTGATAACCTTCGGGGAAATGCCGCTATTCACATATTTGGTAATGTGAATTAACAAATTCACATTTAAAAGAATATTCTCCCATTGGTAATGGGTTCTCTGAGTTGATTGTCTGGGATTCACCTTGGAGGCCTCTCCATGATCATTAATCATTTGCTTCCTAAATTAGAATCTATATCATGAAGCCACTCCAAAGATTCTTCTTACCATGGAAAGCTCCAGAAGCTACAGATTTCTGACTATGGAATCAGATTCTAGACACCTTGTGTCCACTAGTATCATTGGGCTGGTTTGGACTGGGATTGACAAAATGACCCCTCATACAACTGAGTTAGGAGAAAGCAATAGAGTGTTGGTTTATCACTTTCTTACTTTAAATATAAACAATTAGCACCTGACGCGAAAACTCATTTGACACTAGTCACCAGGTGTGACTTTGTCCCATGCTAATATGCTAGTCTGGTGTGAATTTATAGTTTCATTTGCTTTTCAGTATGTAGTGTAATGGAATCCTCTCTCAGTCTCAATTTTATAAAATGATGAGACAGAAGGAGATGTAGTGAGGTTATTAAGTCCTTCCCCAGCCTTAAGATACTCTTAATTCTTACTCTTCTTAAAACATCAAAGTGATTTAGCTGTGATTACCCAGGTGATTCAGGCAAAATACCTATTCCCTTACTTTTACTGTTTAGACATGTCTGTGACTGTCTGTTTAATAAAAGGCAGTGAGTTTAACAATTCTATTACATTTAATACCCTCTAAAACACGTATAAGACATCGGAAGCATCAGTGTGCATGAGTACTTAATAATGGGAACTAATGCTTTGCAGTGCTTCACAGTTTACAAAGTGCCTTCTATTTATTATCTTATTTAAACTTTGTAAGGGATTGGGGATATTATATCCATTTTAAAGATGAGATAAGTGAAGGTCAGAGTATTTAGAGATCTGTCCAGCAGAACTGGGACCTAATTCCTCCTCCTTTCTTTTCTACAATGTGGGTCCTTTTAATCTAGGAACAGTTATATAATCCAGGCAGCTAAAAGCAAGGACCATGGGTGACTGAATTTGTTCCCCTTGTGGGATTTTAAAGCTGGTTGGGATCTTATGGATTATCGAGTTATATCACTTCATTTTGCACAAAGCGGTTGGACTTCCCATAGTCCTTTGAGACCTTCAGGCTTAGACTGGAGCTTGCAAAGACTTGTGCTGCAGGCTCTCGTACAGGGTGATTGAGAAGCTGGAGTTCAGGGAAGATGAGAAGCTTGTCCGAGATCACACAGCTGGGTGGTGGTAGAGCGGGGAGTTTGGATCCAGATCTCATATCACCCAGGGCCATGCCTTCTAGCATCTTAGTGCTCAGGGAGAAGTTCACTTTACCTGTTTACTTTAGGATTCATGTAGGTTTTCCTAGGAAGCAACTTTTTTAAAATGCTGATTAAATAGCAGGAGTAGACTATTTATGGATTTCTACACTAGCCATAGACTACTCCTCAGAACTATAAAGTTGTATCATCTGTGATTCTCTCTGAAGAACTTGAGTACATCCAGCCACACAGAGATTCTCAATAGAGTTTTCAAAAATAGAAATAGGCTGAGTCATATTTTCAGACAAATAAACCTAGAAATAATGTAGCTGCAAATAGACAAACAGAAACCTTACCGATTAGAAATTAGAAATATTTTTATTGGGTGATTCCTTGGCCAAAGAGAAAATCAAAACTATATTTGCTGAATATTTAGAAAATATAGGTACTAAAATAGCCATGTATAAAAAATAGTGGAATATAGCCAAAGATGTATTGATTGGAAAAGTCATAACTTCAAGTATCTGTTTTAAATGAAAGAATAAAAAATTTAGTCAAGAAATTAAAATAAGTCTAATGAAAACCTAACAAAAGCAAAAATATAGACTTTATAAATACGTGTTTACTACTAATGAATAATAATGTCATTAATTAGAAAAAAGAAAAAAGATAGAATTGGCATGTCTAAAAATTAATTCTTTAAAAACCAACCAAAACATAATTTGAATCTAAAAATATCAAAGGAAAAAAGTGAGAGGAAATACAAAGACATAAATTGGGGATGAAAAAGTGCTAAGTAGCAGAAAAGCAAAATAACCAAAAGAGCAGTTAGAAGATCACAAGGGGATCTAGCCGATGAAAACAAAATTAAGATTTTTTTTTAAATTCATTTATTTATTTATTTTGAGAGAGATCGAGACAGCCCGAGTGGGGGAGGACTGAACAAGAGAGAGACAGAGAATCCTAAGCAAGCTCTATCTATATCTACGATCATCTATATCTATATTAAGCTAAATATGAGTTATTACTAATGTCTCCAACTCTAATCCATTGCCACATGGATCATTCTAGACATCTGCCTTTGCTTATTTGCAATCTCCAAGAGTAAAAAATAAATGTTTTTGTTGTTTTATTTTTACCATTTGCTATTCTTTTATTTTATTTATTAACCCTAGGATATGTGTGCAGCAGTGTCAAAAATGTTAATCTGTACCTCCATGGGAATCAACTTTATCACATTGAGTGTGCTGGTTTTTTTCTTTTAATTTCTTTATTTTGAGAGGGAGAGAGAGAGAAAGCATGTGTGTGTGTGCGTGGGTGAGCAGGAGAGGGACACAGAGAGAGGGAGAGAGAATCCCAAGCAGAGAGAATTCCCAAGGGAGAATCCATGCTGACTGCACAGAGCCTGACTCAGGGTTTGATCTGTGGGCTCCTGACCTGAGCTGCAACCAAGAGTCAGATACTTACCTGACTGAGCCACCCAGGTGCCTTAAGTATGGTGTTTGTATAAAATTCTTTCCACCTTTAATCTTACAGATTTATTTCTTTTTTAAATTTTCAATTAATTAATTAATAATTAATTTTTAAATTTAAATCCAAGTTAGTTAATGTATAGTGTAATAATGATTTCAGGAATAGAACTTAGTGATTCATCATTTACATATAACACCCAGTGTTTATCCCAACAGGTGCCCTCCTTAATACTCCTTGCCTATTTAGTCCCTCCCCCCAACCCAGCACTCTGCCAGCAACCCTCAGTTTGTTCTCTGTATTTAACAGTCTCTTATGGTTTGTCTCCCTCTCTGTTTTTATCTTATTTTTGCTTCCCTTCCCCTTTGTTCACCTGTTTTCTTTCTTAAATTACATATATGAGTGAAATCTTATGCTATTTGTCTTTGACTGATTTCACTTAGCATAATACACTCTAGTTCCATCTATGTTGTTGCAAATTGTAAGATTTCATTCTTTTTGATTACTGAGTAACATTCCATTGCGTGTGTGTGCGTGTGTGTATATATGTATATATACACCACATCTTCTTTATCCATTCATTAGTCAGTGGACATTTGGGCTCTTTCCATATTTTGGTTATTGTCGATAGTTCTGCTGTAAACTTTGCGGGTGCATGTGCCCCTTTGAAATAGCACACCTATATCCCTTGGATACTTAGTAGTGCAATTGCTGGGTTGTAGGGTAGTTCTATTTTTAAGTTTTTGAGAAACTTCTATACTGTTTTCCAGAGTGACTGCCCCAGTTTGCATTCCCACCAGCAGTGCAAAAGAGATCCTCTTTCTCTGCATCCTTGCTAACATCTGTTGTTGCCTGAATTATTCATTTTAGCCATTCTGACCTGTGAAGTGGTATCTTACTGTGGTTTTGATTTGTATTTCCCTGATGATGACTGATGTTGAGCATCTTTTCATGTGTCTGTTACCCATTTGGATGTCTTCTTTGGAAAAGCATCTATTCATGTCTTTTGCCCATTTCATCACTGGATTGCTTATTTTTTTGGTTAATTAATTCATTAATAAAGTTACTTAAGTCATCACCTGTTTTCATGAAGCCTGCTTGAGATTCTCTCTCTCTCTGCCCTTCTTCCTCTCTCTCTCTCCAAAAAAATCCCCTAAAAAATATTACTTAAAATTGTGCATGTAAGTTTCCATAACATTGGAATAGAATCATTTTATAATGAATTTTATATTAAAAAATATGCCAGAAACAATAAAGAAAAATTTATAGATTTGATTATGTAACAAAACCAATTTGTACACCCGCACATATTTTTTAAAGTTTTATTTATTAATATTTGAGTGAGAGAGAGAGAGGGAAAGAGAGAGGTTGAGAGCATGAGTGGGAGAAGGGCAGAGAAAGAAAGAGAATCCCAAGCAGGTTCTGCTGACAGTGCAGAGCCCAATGCAGGTCTTGAACCTACAAACTGTTAGATCATGACCTGAGGGAAACTAAGAGCTTGTCTCTCAACAGACTGAGCCACCCAGGAGCACCTCCCTCCTGTTCCCCCCCACGACACACTTTTTTGTACAGAAAAAAAAATTATAGACAACTTTGAAAAACAAGTTATAAACACCGAAAGAGGTTTTATAGAAATTATTTTAATGTTTACATTTTGGGACACTGTGAAAACTCTTTTTGCTGCATGAATCATGTGGTGTGGCACATGTGTGGTGGTACCTGGGTGTTCCCCTGCAGACATTAATAATAAATCATAGCTCTCTTCCCTGATCAGCACATGTGGTCTCAGGATTCTTGTGTTTTTTCAGTGAGCTCTTATCAACTGATCAGAGGTAACACATGTAAGCCCTGCTGCTTCCTTGTAAAACCCAGCTATGATTAACCTGGCGGAGTGCAGAAACGATGAGTTCTTTCCCATTGGTGGAAACAGCACAGGTTTCCTCAGCAGTGAGATAAAAGACTCCAGCAACAGTAGATATGCAATGTTAATGGGAAACCGAAGCAAGTATTTGAACCAAAGCTTAGGAGCAACATTTAAGGATTACCATCTCAGTGGCTTGATGTATGCTTTGGAGCAGGGTGATATTGGATGAGTGGACTCAAAGAGGAAAGGAAGTCATCATTACCTCAGCACACTTATTGAGGATTTAACATGTGTGAAATTTTGTGCTAGGCATTCTGAGAGACACAGAAATGAATATAAAATAGTGTTTAATTTCCAGGAGTCCAGGGGCATGGCTTAGATGTAAGTGCTATGGAGAAGAGTCTCATTTAGAGAGAGGTTCTTACAACGTGTGAGGACTTCAATGGATTTATCACATCCCAGGGTTCAGCCTTCAAATGTGCACTCTGTGAAAATCTCTATTATCTATTTTCTCTTTCATACTTAGGATAGCTCAAGGGATCCCTACATGCTAACCAATCTCAGTAAAATGGGTTAACCCAGAAAATCACTGCAGTACTTTAAAATGAGAAATACATCATATTTCATCAAATCTGAGAAACCATCCATTATAAGATATGCCATCATTTTATGTACTAAATAGGTTCTGATACCAACAACAGAACCTCTGTGTGTATGTGTGTGTGTGTGTGTGTGTTGTGTGTGTGTTGTGTTCCTTCACACCACCAAGCAAATCTCTGACAATAGCTGGGTGTCCTACAATTCATCTCAGTCTGACAGTGTCTAGCTAGAGATAGTGTCGCGTCTCACAGGTTAATGGCTCAGTTCCACTAGATTGCCCCCTCCCACCCCACTTTAGACACTAGTCACAAGTCAAGTTGTTACCTATGTTTCTTCTGATTCACAGGCTATAGACTGGAGGTTCCAATGACCCTCTCTTTGGGTTTGATTAACTTGTGAAAATGACTCGCAGAACTCAGGGAAACATTTTATTTACTAGATCACTAGCTTATTATAAGAGTGTAACTCAGAAACAGCCAGATGGAAGACAAACATAGCGCAAGGCATGGGGAAAGAGTGTGGAGCTTCCATGCCCTCTTAGACCATGCCCTTTTCCCCAGTATCCATGTGTTCACCAGCCTAGCAGCTCTCTAAACCCCATCCTTTTGTTTTATGGAGACTTCATTACACAGGCATGATTGATTAAACCATTGCCTTTTAGTAATTGATTCAGCCTCCAGCCCCACTCTGTTCCCCCAGTGATGGGGGAGGGGTGGGGGAGTAGGACTGAAAGCTTCAACCTTCCAATCACTTGGTTGCTTCTCTTAGCAACCAGCCCCTATCCTTAGGTGGGTTCCAAAGCCACTACTTAACATGACAAAAGACACCTTTATCACTCTCAACACTTAGGAAATTTCAAGGGTTTTAAGAGTTGCCCAGAACAGTGGACTGGGAGTAACTTGTTCTTCGAGTGTTCCACAAGACAAGCAAATATTTCTAATTAATTTTAACTTAATAAGTGAGCGAGGTCCTACAGGATGAGTGGTACCTTAAGCTGAACATCACATGATCACAACTGAGTCAATGGTTCTCTTTGTCTCTCTGTGTCTCTCTCACTGTGGGATTGTGGGTGATCGTCTCCCATGCTCAGATGCTCCGTCTCAGGCCATGGTGTTTGGCAGAAATGAGTGATTTTTCAGGACATTGGAAGATGCCCACAACTGGCACTAGTGTATTTTCTGTCACTTCACCAATGGACAGACCTTTACTTTTTCATACAAGAATAAGCTTAGGAATGCTTTGTTTCATTCTAGGTCAGGCTGCCTGCAGATAAAGAGACTTTTCTCTGCTGCCTTACTGCCAGTTACACTAAATGCAGTATATGACAAGAGTTTATTAATACTGTACTGTAGTCAACATCTGTTACTGATAGTGAAAGTTGTCCTACACAGTAACCCTTCTCTCTCATCTCCCTCATACCAGTCACGAAGGTGTTTTAAAGGTAAGTTCAGGTTAATTTGTTTTTCTTTAATTTTGTATTTTCTTTATTATTTTGTATTATACTACAGTATTGTAATGATTTTTATATGAATATTTTTGGGTTGTGGATGGAATCATCTGAGTTTCCATTATTTCTTATGGGGGAATTTGCTTTGATATACAAGTGTTTTGGATTACAAGCATGTTTCTAGAATAAATTATACTTGCAAACCAAGCTTTTACTGTGTATATTTATTATTATAAATCATAATATCACAACTACTAGGAAAGAAAACACACCGCTAATTAAACTAGGACTTGATTTTTAAAAAAATCTTATAATGTTTCTATTTTGCACTTATTGAAAGAATACATTTATAATTAGACATAGATTTTTAAATACCAGACATTGATCTTGTGCATATATGAAAGGAAAAGTGAAATAAAATACTTAAGGTTTTCTTTGAACTTCTCATTCAGAGCCTGACTCTTTAATATTACTTTTTGACCCAGAGTCATTGTTGTTTGTTTTTCCACACAATATTGTTCTCTGTGCCTTGAATTGTGTGGGTGATAATAAAGCATTTCATGAAAGTATCCATGAAAAAAAAAAAACAAAACCCAAGCCTTTAATGCTGGACTTTAATTAAAAAAAAATTTTTAAGTTCATTTATTTTAAGAGACAGAGAGGATGAGGGGCAGAGAGAGAGAGAGAGAGAGAGAATCCCAGGCAGGTTGCATGCCATTACCATGGAGTCCGATGTGAGACTCAAACTCATGAACCATGACATTATGACCTGATCTGAAACCAAGAGTTGGACGCTTAACCAACTGAGCCACCTAGGCATCCCAACGCTAGACTTTTAAGGCAGATGTGTAATTAGGTAGAGCCAAGTAATTGTGGAATCCAATGTCTAGAATTTTACTAAATTCATTGATTTACCTCTTCTTTCTCCTTATCTTTCCCAAATATTTGGGTTGGGAGAGTGGGGCTAAAAATGTTCTCAACTTTTTTTCTGAGGTTTCTTCCAAGTCTCCATCCCCTTCTGCAAGTTTTGATGCTCTGACACTGATTGCTACCTAGTCAACAGAAATTGGAAGATACATCTGATTTTAGGGGTGTTAAAATGTGAAAATAGGCACAGCATAGTACAGTAATTCCCAAGAATTTAGAATAGTCCTTATGCTATCTGGAATATTTTCTCTCTGAAGTTAAAATGGGCAGTAGCCAGAGCTCAAGTGATGAGCACTGGGTAATACAGAGATCATCATAATGGTCAGCTTCAAGAAGGCAGGAAGGTCTTGACCTATATTCTGGGCAGGGTTAAAGGGATCTAGGGAATCGGAGTACTCAGGTGACCTGAATAGAGTTAGTAAGTACAGTGCTGGAAAATCTTGACAAAGTTTACTGGTCAACGCCACTTTTAAAATTTCTTTATACATTTATAAATATTAAGTACGAAATAAAATATGAGAAAACAAAAACATGTTGAGAGAATGGCAAGGGTCTGATTTTCTGTAATGGATGCTGACAGGGTACATGGGGAGTGTAGCAGTACATAGCAGGTTGATGCTCAATCCTAGGGCCTTGAATGCTGAGCTCAGTGGTTTGGCTTTTACTTGACAAGGTGATGGGTATGAGCAGGGGTGCTGTGAGTCCTTTTATAGGAAAACTTGTACTTTCATAAGGAAAGACTTCAGTTGAATCAGTACATGGACCCAGTGTTAGAAACAAAGACTTTCTTGTTTTGGAAAGAGAAAAACATTATTGCTCAAGACAGGATGTTTTGAATCTGAGAGCCAGTATGGTGGGTACATTGAAAGCAGTTACTTGTGTATAATTCAGTACTATGGATTTCATTAATGAGATGATTTTCCTTTCTTTTGAGACAGTCTGGATTTAGAATGATCAAGGCAGGAAAGGAATTTCTGTAGGATGCATTTTTCTGTTGTAGCATTGCGCACTACTGAATGCATCACTGAGCAATGTACTTTCATTATTTATTCATTCAACAAATATTTACCAAACACAAATGTTATGGCAGTCGCTGGGGACAGTGTGGAGAGGGTGCATTGGTATTACACCAATACATTTGCTAATATTCTAAGTATTATGGAAAAGAGATATATGTGGCAATGGAAGTTTCTAATAGGGGACTTTGATTCAGCCGGGGAGGTGAAGAAGGAGCTTCCTGACCAAGTGATGCTTGAGGTGAGATTTGAATAGGAGCCATGTAGATGACCAAGGTGAAGGGAAAGGTACTCATACAGAAGGAACAACAAGTTCAAAGGCCCTGTGTTGGGAGGGAATTAGGGCAGACAAAGGAGACAGAAATGTAATGTGGCTGGAATGAATAAAGTAGAGTAGAAGTATGAGGTGAGATTTTGAAAATGATATGAATATGATAGAGGCTAACCCATCCATATTTTGTTGGCTGGAGGAAGGATTTTTAAATGTTGTCTTTAGATCAATAAGGGAAGCATAGGGAATTGATATTACCAGATCTGTGTTCAGAAAAGATTTACCATTTGCATTCAGGAGATATGATGAGAGGGAGTTAAGAGTGAGTGTGGGTCAACTGGTTAAAAGGCATCTTTATGCTCAAAGGCATCAGGACCCTAAATATTACCCATGTATACAGAGACAGGTTTTACCTTCATTGATACTTTGGACTAAGACAGTAGATTAAACCTTTTAAAAGTTACTATTGTTTAGCAGAACACATCTATCAAATAAAACCTTAAGCTTCATAAAAACACTTCTCTGGCTTGGGTGAGGATGGGGTGGTGGTAGATAGAATCTGTCTGTCATGATTAATGCTGGGTTATAATGCGCATATATTTAGTTAGCCATTATTCTGTATACTCCTGGGAGGGTGTTTTTGAATGAGACTGACTTAATTTGGTGGACTTTGAGTGAAGCAGATTGCCCTCCGCCCATAGTGTGGGTGGGCCTCATCCTATCAGTTGAAGGCCCAAATAGAATAAAAAGACTCACCTCCCCTAAGCAAGAAGGAATTCTGCAGCAGACAAGCTTTCACATTTGAACTGCAGCATTAGGACCTTTCTGGATTTCCTAGCACGGGCCCACCCTGTACATTTCACTCATTGGGCTACAAATCATGTGAGCCCATTCCTTAACATAAACAAATTAAATAAATCCCTTAAAATAAATCCTCCCATCGTATCTATCTCTCTGTCTGTCTTTCTGGTTCTGTTTCTTTGGAGAACTCTGAGGAATACACCAACTGTCCCTTCTGCACCCTACTCCACCCCAGCAGAGGTACCTTTGTTACATTAGAGGTGAGTTTGGAAACCAGTGACTTAAGGCTTTGAGAGGATGTTAGGGAAAAGAAGGAAGGAAAACTCACTGGGAATGTATTAGAAGCTTTATTATCCCTCTTAGCTCTGGGCTATTTAATCCCTTCCCTCTCCTAGCCTTAAAATACAATAAAGGATGATGATTAAAACATGGAAAATAGTTTTTAATAGAAGTAAAAGCAATTTTGCCTCTAATTTTCAATTTTAATCTAAGCATGGAATTGTATAACAGAGCTCAGCTAAGGATGAACAGAGGAAATTGACCCTTCTGGAAGGTTAATAAGACTCACCATCTTCCTGAAGAGTGAATACCTCATCACTTACATTAACAGTGCTTCTTAACTATTTGAGTCCTGAGTGTGTTTAATAATCTGATGAGGACTATAGTCATTCTCTCCTGAAATCTCTGATTAAAAATCATATACTTTACATTTTTCTGGGCTTTCAGATGTTAATGGATGCCATCTTAAAAACTCCTGCTTTGGGAGTATCATTTAATAGAAATTTGGTTGGTAGACAGTGTGATAGAGAGTGAAAAGAACTGTATATGGAATCTCAAGATCTGGACCAAGCTCTAGCTTTGTCACATACTAGCTGAGTGATTTTAAGCCAATGGCTTCAGATCTACAAGTTTCAATTTCTGCAGCTGTAAAATGGAATGGCAATACCTAGAACAGAGGACTGTCATGCTATTAAATTAGACTGTATATATATGGAACTTCAAAGACTAAAGGGCATGTGGGTGTAAGATGATGGTATCTGTTCATTAGATAAACTTGTCAGCCACTTAGGCAGACTTGTTTGCATCCTGCGACACAGGAAAGATGAGGTTTGGTTGGGGGAGCTGAATGCTTGGAGTCTGCTACAGAGCAAGGCAGCATATGGGAAGTTACTAGAGTGGAAGCAGACAGGAAGCAAAAGAGAAAAAAACATAAGTTCTTTCCAGAGGATGGAACAAAGCTAAAAATCTGCCACATCTTTTCACTATTTTGCTTTCAGTTTGAACAGGCCACTTGGGTATAGATGCTTGGGATTCCTGGATTCCTTGGGTGAGAAAGCCTAAAGATGGGTAGGTCTTGAAGTCTCCTTGAATCCAAAACTTTGAAAAGTCAATTGAGAAAATTTAGTCAGTATGTATTCCATCAGTCTGGATGTGCTTCCTGAGGGTCAGAGAAGAGAGATGCCAAATGCAACAGCAACTCTCAAGGGGAGTTACAGTGTTCTTCTGATCAACCTCCTGTGGCTTTTTAGGGCTTGGACTGGTCCTCAGTTTGCAAATCACAGTGATGGTACCATCTTACACTTGAAAAAAGATTTCTGCCTCTTGGGGACCCTGCATGGTGAAAATCATGTTTGACGCACTTGGGACTGCTTTCTGCTATGGTTACTTCTCAACTGAGAAATCTCAGTATGAGGTGAGCTGACTTATCTAAGATCCCATTGCTATCTTTTAAGAGATGTTTGTCTAGCTCCTAGTCTTTGGCCTTTTATATTGTGCTGAGATCTACCCCTGAGAGGTAGCCTGGTGCAGGATTAAGAGCTCAGACCTGAGCGGCCAACCCATCAAATCCTAGCTTCCCCATTTGTTAGATGTCTGACCCTGGGCAAATCACTCTGATTCTTAGTACCTCGGTTTCATCTTCTATAAAGTGGGGATACTCACATACCTACCACATGGGATTGCCGTGAGGATTGAAGATATTACTAGACCTGAAGTGTAGGAGCAGTGCCTGGCATGTAGCTGCCATTGAGCCATGCCCCCAATAGTACATGGGAAGAGAGAAAATGTGAACTCAGAGGATCATGGACAGAAAGTTTTGGAGTCATGAAGTCATGAAACAGAGTATAGTCCTAGGCACTTAATAAATTAGACCCCCTGTAACACTTATAGGAATGATGCCTGTAGCTCATCTCATGTGGCTTGAACTCATCCTTCAGGTCTTAGCTCAAATGTCACCTCCTCCAAAAGGTCACCCCTAATTGCTGACATCTTCTCTTTACCCCTTGCCCAGTTATTCTCTATTGTATCATATTAATTATTTCCCTCAAAGCCCTTCTCATTTTATTTACTTATTGACTTATTCATTGACTGTCTCCCCTACTAGAAATGTCAGCTTAATGAGGGCAAGGGTCTTGTCTGTTTTGTCCCTTTAATACAACATTGCTTAGTGCAGTTCCAAGTGCACCAACAGGTCCAATAAGCAATCTTATCTGTGTGGTGTGCACATCAGGAAGCTTCTGACTTATGTAGAAGTTCATGTGATGGCGAACAAGGCTGGAACCGTACTTTAAAATTCATGGCACTCAACACCTCCATCAATCACCTCTTTGTGACCTTTCTCCCTGAAATGGTGATTTTATTAGCAGGACACTTCACCTCCTTCAAGTCCTATGATTAATTATCTCTATGCATCCTACATTACATACACAGCAGCATCTAGCATCCAGCCTCCCTGGGTCGCAAGCTAAATGGAAGCGTTCCTTCTCTGCCACAGGCATGGAAAATTTTAGTGCCTTTATTTTTCTGATGGATGAAAGGAGTCAATGCTGAACGTTCAAGACAGATCTATTGGTGGCTGCCTCATCCTGCATTGCAAATTCTATTTGTAAACAGCACCATTCTCTTCACCTTCTAATTATAAACTGATTAAGGTAGAGCGCATCAACATGACACAGAGGGCACCACAGATCATGGCAACATGAGCTTGTTTGCCTGGAGAGAGATTACACTGGTTTTTATACTACAAAAGGAACAGGTGCAATAAATTATAGCGCTACCTTGAAATTAAAATTTTTATTTAGAAACCAGTGGTGCTGAGGAAAAACCACTCCGGAAGCAATTGCAAGGTGATGAAATGTGCGGACATTTCACCCATGTTGGTGGTTGACTCAGTTTGCCACTTTAATTCTGAATTTGGGGCTCTGCAAAGACACTGCATGCATCTTACACTTTGCTACGGGACTTTTTGCAGGTGCGCTGGCTGGTTGCAGGTTGCTGACCTTCACTTTTTGGGGATGCTGTGGAAGGTTTGCCTGATAAAATGCAACTATTTGTGCTGCAGAGAGGATAGCAAACCATCAAGCAAAGCCAGAAGTAATTATTGTGCCTGGGACTTCAGTGGGAATATCAAATGTAGCTCCAAGTTGTTATATAACTTTTTAAGAAAGTATTTAGTTTGGCTTGGAGCCTGAGGGGAGATAAAGTAGTAGTGAAAATATGCTGTCTTAGAAATCAGGAGACCTGGGGTCCGGTCTGGGCTATTTCTTATGAAGTTCCTTAAGATCAAGCAAGTTACTTCCCTACTCTGCCTTTCTGACATCTCATGTGTAAAATGAAGGAGGAGGCTGGATAATTTCTAAATTCCTTTATAACTATTTCTTTCTAGGACTATGTATAGTCAGGTGTTCTTTACATTGGTCATCTAAAATAGTCCTTATTTTATTTGAAACATATTTAAACTGAGAAGGTGAAGACAGGGACTGATTTTGGCTTTAGCAAAGTAGCTTTATACTAGAGAGGAGGGCAGGAAACTTTTATCATGGGAATGTGAAACTTTGTGTTACCGTTTACAGCATTTGGGGGACCCAGAGGAACTGAAGTGAGATTCAGATATACCCACCTCAATACATTCCTCTTAATAACACAAGTATCTTTACTGGATTTAGGGACAAATACCTGGCATGTTCTTGGTGATTTTGGGGGCAATAAAGCTCTATGAGGTCATCCAGTTGGTCTTGTTTACCACTGTTTCTCCTACTGGCATATAGGAGGTACTTAACAATTATTTGTCAATTTAATAAATGAATAAGTTACTGGGCACAATAGACTTAGGGGAAAAAAGGAGGAGGGCTTGCGTGTCTTCTTATTTTCATTTTCATTTGAAACCCTCAGATCCTTTCTGTTAAGGCTGCCAAGCAAGTCTGGAAGTGCTGTCGTGCCCAAGAAAGTCCCATTTTTTTCCAAGGAAGATAGTCAGCCTGTGCAGGGAGCTTCTTTCTGTTGTGAAATTGAATCTCTTTTCTTCCCCTCCATGATCCTGTCAGACCCAAAGAGACAGATATGTTGTATTAAGAGCAAGTATCAAGAAATAGTTCAGAAACAGTTAAGGATGTTACTTAATTTAATCTTCTGTCACCACCATCCCTTCTTCTTACTTCCCTAAACCTTCCCTGAAACCCCAGGCTACTCTCTCTTCTAGCTTCTTCTATAGCATTTCACCATCATGCTATAGAACATTATATATCATTTACATCCCCCATCTGTGTTTCTAGGTTCACCGTGACTTTCTTTTTTTTTTTATTTTTTTTAATTTTTTTTATTTTTTATTTTTTTTTTATTTTTTACAAATAGTTTATTGTCAAATTAGTTTCCACATAACACCCAGTGCTCATCCCCACAAGTGTCCTCCTCCATGCCCGTCCCTCCCTCCCCCCACATCCATCAGTCCTCAGTTTTTGTCAGCATTCAAGAGTCTCTCATGGTTTGCCTCTCTCCCTTTCCCCCCACCATTTCCGCCCTTCTTCTCCCCCTTGGTCCTCTGTTAAGTTCCTCCTAATCCTCCTATACGTGCACACATATGATATTTGTCCTTCTCTGCCTGACTTATTTCGCTCAGCATAACACCCTCAAGGTCCATCCATGTTGCTACACATGGCCAGATTTCATTGTTTCTCATTGCCATGTAGTATTCCATGGTATAGATAAACCACATCTTCTTGATCCATTCATCTGTTGATGGACACTTAGGCTCTTTCCAGGTTTTAGCTATTGTGGAGAGTGCTGCTATGAACATTGGGGTACATGTGCTCCTATGCATCAACATTTCTGTATCCCTTGGGTAAATTCCTAGCAGTGCTATTGCTGGGTCATAGGGGAGTTCTATTGTTAGTTTCCTTAGGAACCTCCACACTGTTTTCCAGAGGGGCTGTACCAGTTTACATTCCCACCAACAGTGCAGGAGGGTGCCCGTTTCTCCACATCCTCGCCAGCATCTAGAGTTCTCTGATTTGCTCTAAGGATGGGATCTTATACTTTTCTTTTTGAGTCCTTTATAGTGCAGCTATTTTATTCACATTTGCTGAGAAAGAAGGTCCTTCAGGGATGTTTGTGATTCTTTGGAGCATGAACGAGAAGAAAACAAACCTTCAGTGAACAGTGCTGATGATTTGGTAGCATCCAATATGTGCCCAGACCCAATTGAGAGGGCACGAAGCAGAGAATAGATGTAGTTTTCAATCCTTAAGTTCTTATAAATTTAGTTTGGCAGTGCAGATCTACGCATAAGTTGAGATCCATAAAAAAAGATTAAGGTCAAGTGCTAGGTTGTATGGATACAGGCAATTTGGTCCTCATGGCATTCAGAGGAATCCAAGACAGCTAAGGATGACATCTTATTTTCTTTTTTTTTTTTTTTTTTAATTTTTTAATGTTTTATTTATTTCTAGGAGAGAGAGAGACAGCATGAGCAGGGGAGGGTCAGAGAGAGAGGGAGTGACAGACTCTGAAACAGGCTCAGGCTCTGAGCTGGCAGTCAGCACAGAGCCCGACGCGGGGCTCGAACCCATGAACTGCGAGATCATGACCTAAGCGAAAGTCGGACGCTTAACTGACTAAGCCACCCAGGCGCCCCGGATGACATCTTATTTTCTAAAGTGACTGTAATGCACCTTTTAAAAACCCAGTGTAGACATACCCTCATTCTCGAGACAAATACTCTCAAACAAAACAGCTAGCCAGTCAGTTTCTTGTCTATCTTAAATTCACAAATTATAGAGTATTCATGGTCTCTGCCTGTCAGGTAGACTCACCCTTGACTTTGTGAGATCATAAAGACATGTACACATCTTCCAACTCATTCCTAATTACCTGAGGTTTTGTTTCCTTGGTGAATGCATTCAGACTTCTTTTCTGCTGATGGGGGCAGGGAGTGGGGTGGGAGAGCTGATTTATAGCCAGTTCTGTGGAATTCCTGGCATTTCCCCAGACAAATACTTTAGAAAGTTATTTGATGAATTATATAATGAAACCACCATAAATATATGCATCTTTTACATCTCTATAGGTACATTCTGCTTCCTTGTAACTATGAAATTCAGCATGAACTGAGTACCAGTAGTATGCCCAGTTCTAGTCCAGATGTTGAGGATATAGTAAAGTATAAACGCAACATACATGCACACACTTGTGATTGCACACATATGCATGTACACATGCACCTTCCTAGAGTTTATGTTCTATGTGGAGGAAACACTGTAAATTGTAAACATAATAGATAACTCAATTATATAGAATGTTAGACAGTGATCAGGGCTCTGGGGAAGCACAAGGCTGACTAAGGGGGTGGAGATGCCAATGGAATGGGAATGGGTTACCATTTTACATAAGGTGGTTTGGAAGGACAAGGAGCCATTTGGGCAATGACTTGAAGGAGGTAAGGGAGCCAGCCATGCAGATATCTGGGGAGGAGTGTTCTGGCAGAGGGAACAGCCAGTGCAAAACCCCTGATGTGGGAGTATGCAAGGTATGTATGAGGCAGCTCCTAAGGAGGCTGATGTAGCTGGAGTTGGGAGCAGAAGGAAGTGACATCAGAGATTGTGTAGAGCATTGCGAGCCACTGTAAATGCTTCACTTTTATTTTTAATGTTTTATTTATTTCTGAGAGAGTGAGCGAGCATGAGCAGGGGAGGGTCAGAGAGAGAGGGAGATACAGAATCTGAAACAGGCTCCAGGCTCTGAGCTGTCAGCACAGAACCCCTCATGGGGCTTGAACCCACAAACTGTGAGATTATGACCTTAGCTGAAGTCAGATGCTTAACCGACTGAACCACCCAGGCGCCCTGCTTCACTTTTGATGTTGATGAGTAAATAAAGAAAGGAGATTCTTAGTTTACATCTATAATTTTTGTGGATGCATTTGCCAAAGTCTTAGTAGACTATTTGCCTCACAATATAATTTTGTCTGCTTTGATTTGATCTGCAAGAACCTGTTTTGTAAGTCCAGTCACCTGTCAGTATGGTGCAATGGAAATAACCAGCCTCAGTATGACTGTCAGATTCACCCCTACCTGGGTCATTTCTCTCTGTGTCCCTGCGTCCTTGACCATAAAATGAAGCCATGCTAAATTGGGAGGGGAAACATTTGTTCTGTGTATCAACTCTAGTTCATTATAGTGGTTGCTTGAAGTGCCCAGAGGAGTTTGCATTCAGCATTAGACACTATAGTAAAATCCTTATGATTGATTAGTAATGTCTGCCTTGGACACAGTCAGGAAGTGATGGAAAGTATGTTATGAGCTAAGAGGGTGTGAACATTCTGCCATTCTTCACAGTTTGTTTCCAGGAGAAGGGCTACAGAGTTTTGCTGATTTTGGCTTTTAGCTCTGTTCATCACAAAATGTTCGAAGACTATGGCTAAGAAGAGGAAAATTTTATAAGAAATGAACTAGAAAATAAGGATCTTATATTTTTTATGCAACAGTGCAAATCCTCATTCATTGTCATAAAATGTAAATTTTCTTTGATAGCCCTTATGATAAAAATAACACTTTTAGCTTCTTCCTCATAAATCAGTGAAATATATTGGATGGGTATTTTCCCAGTTTTACAGGAAATTGAAGCACAAAGCCATAACTTATTGCCTAAGTAACAAATTAATTATATTTAACTAGAGTACATGTAGAGTTGATTTTTCCCAAACTGGACCTTTTGAGAGTGAAAAATGGTGCACCGAGGGGTGCTTGGGTGGCTTAGTCGGTTAAGCCTCCAACTCTTGATTTGGGCTTAAGTCATGATTTCATGATCGTGAGACGGAGCCTAGCATTGGGCTCCATTCAGGGCATAGGGACTGCTTGGGATTCTCCCTCCCATTCATTCTCCCCTAACTACGCACCCCCCACCTCCGCCCGTCTCAAAAAAAAAAAAAAAAAAAAAAATTACTCCTGGACAGCAAGTATCCAGCTGGGCTGTCCTTAGCAATTGGAGATGGATGATCACTGTAGCTTTGTTGGAAGACCTGTGGCTGGTGCTTGGATCCGGCAGGACTGGAACCCAGATGTTCTTCCTCAAAGCCATTTGCTTTTACTCCAAATTCTGATGCATTAGATACAGTATATGACTCGGACAATTGCAGCTGCTAGTTTTTCTGGGCTTAGCAGTCATGAACTAGACACTTGTTGCATGCCATGCTAACTTAGTTATCATAACACTTTGAGGTCAGTATTGTTCTTCTGGGGCACCTGGGTGGTTCAGTTTATTGGGTGCCCATTTTTAGCTCAGGTCATGATCCCACTGTTGGTGAGTTTGAGTCCTGCATCTGGCTCTGTGCTCAGAGCCTGCAGCCTGCTTTGGATTCTGTGTGTGTGTCTCTCTCTCTGCACCGCCTACCCCCCACCCCTGCTGCTGCTCTGTGTCTGCATGAGACAATAATAAATAAACATTTTAAAAAAATATTGTCTTTCCTATTTTATAAACAATGAAATGAGGCTGAGAGAGGTGAATTTCAGGTCATTGTTAAGGTCACAGAGCTAGTAAGGAGTATCTATATTTAAGTCTAGCTCTGTGTAATTCAAAGTTCAAGTTCAACTCCAGTTTTACTCATTAAAATAGTTGTGTTAAAATATCCAATTCTTTTAAAAGGAATTCTTTGGGTTTTTTTTTTTAATTTTTAAATATATTTTTAAATGTTTTATTTATTTCTGAGAGAAAGAGAGAGAGAGAGAGAGCGAGCATGAGCAGGGGAAGGTCAGAGAGAGAGATACAGAATCTGAAACAGGCTCCAGGCTCTGAGCTGGCTGTCAGCATAGAGCCTGACACGGGGCTCGAACCCACAAACCATGAGATCATGACCTGAGCCAAAGTCAGACACTTAACCTACTGAGCCACCCAGGTGCCCCCAAAAGGAATTCTTTGTCACCAATTGAAACATTTTGTATTTAAAATGGTTTTTTTTTTCATTTTTTCAAAGTTTATTTATTTTTGAGAGAGAGACACAGAGAGACAGAGTGTGAGCAGGGGAGGGACAGAGAGACACAGAATCTGAAGCAGGCTCCAGGCTCTGAGCTCTCAGCACCAGTCTGAGGTAGGGCTCAAACCATGAACCGTAAGATCATGACCTGAGCTGAAGCCAGACGCTTAACTGACTGAGCCACCCAGGCGCCCCTAAAATGGGTTTTAAGTAAAATCAAAAGTCCTGAGCTAGTACATCACCTCAGTGTTCTGTTCAGATTTAATTGGTGTTTGAAGAAGGAAGGTGGGGAACATATGGTGGTCTAAATTAGAATGAACTCCAGTGCAGACAAGATGGGGGAAAGATACCGTCTTCTGATATGGATAAAGGAAGCCTTGCCCTAAGAGGGAGGTGTTTTATTTTTCTGCTCAAAAGGGAAAAACTTGGTAGAATATATCCTAGAAGAGACTGGAGGGAGGGAGAAGAACCTTTCTACCTGCTGCTCAGATGTGTGCTACAACTACAAAGTAAAGATTTTCCTTTGATTAACTGAAGCTGCTTAGCAAGGTGAAAAGTTCACCTGTCAATGGGACTTGGTAGTGCTAGCCAGCAGCAAAGAGAAGGTGCTCTGGAGTTCTTGAAGCTAAACTACCTTTAATCCCTCAGTGATGCATAGGGTCTGGGGTTACGACTCTGGACTGCAGATCAGGGAGAGTTAAAAGGAATGTTGCAGCTAAAGAGTAAGCTCATAAAGGAAAGTTCCTAACTTATACTTTAGAGTTGGGTTAGAAACGGTGATTTAATGTGTTTCATCAAGATTTGATAAATGCATGAAATAAATATATATTTGAATATTATATTTGAATATACTTTTAAATATACACTGGGTATGCAGTGAAGGTATATTTAAATATATATATGTATTTGAATATATATACATATATTTAATTTCATTGTCAAAGAAGGTAGACTTAACATAGAGTTAGCACTGTAGTCCCATGGTCCAATAAGCTTTGATGTCCTTCTCTGGTAGATTATCACTGACTGGTAATAGAATATGTAAATCATAGAATTACTTACAAAGAGAAAAAAAAATCTAGCTTGCTTACTAACACTGACAATCAAAGAAGGAAGTAGAAGTCCAGATAGTGATGATCTGTAAGGGAAAGAAATGATCTGTTTTCTTGCTGTTCAGAAGTCATCGCTGCTCTTCCCAAGGTCCTTCAGTCCACACATATGCTTGGTGCTGGGCTCAATTTTGCCAGCGGTGCAACCTGTGTACCCATATTTCTATCTTTGCTTATCTCACCTCCCTCTTATTCTCTACCACACTTACCACAGTGCAAAAAGGAAACAGAAATTTCACCGCTTTTTGGTTAGATCCTAGATAAATGAGCAGTTTTCATGTTCATCAATAATCAACAATTCTGATGTCATAGAGAATAAAGAAGGGATGGAGGACCAAAGGCTATGATCTTCCCAACCATTCTGTGTGACCAGGTTTGCATGCTAACCTCTAAGTAGTTGTTCTAGAAACATCAGTGTTGCAGGGGCGCCTGGGTGACTCAGTTGGTTAAGTATCTGACTTGATTTTGGCTCAGGCAGGATCAGGATCTTGCAGTTTGAGTTTGAACCTCACATGGGGCTCTGTGCTGACAGTGCAGAGACTACTTAGGATTCTCTGTCTCTCTCCCTCTCTCTCTGCCCCTCTCCTGCTTGTGTGTGCTCTCTCTCTCTCAAGATAAATAAATAAACTTTTTTTTAAAAAAGAAAAAGTAGTGCTATAGAGCAGGTGCTTTAATTCTAAATATACTCCTGCTCCACAAAACCAGCAGTATTGCAAATCATCAAAAAAGTATGTGTGAGTAATAAGCTAATCCAATCAATAATTTAAGGCCAATGTGGATGTAGTTGTGTGTGTTCCTCACTCCTTAGTTTGTTTTGCTGTATTTCTGCAGTTAGTTTTGTCATTTTTATTGTTTGCTTCTAAATCCAGTGGAATGTCTATGGAATATAGAGATGTGGGACTCACAAGTTAGATGAACTAGTGGTGCTGGTCTGTAGAACAATTCAAGTAGGACCTGAGAGGGGCTGGAAATAGTATTAAGACAGAGGTTCAGTGATCAAATTGAGGGGACAGGATAGACCCTTCGTCTTTGGACCAATATTCGAGCACAATTAACAGCAAGAAAAGCTTAATGCTGGTTGAACTTCCTCTGGTCGGAGAAAGAATTGACTTTAGATATTGAGGGTATCGTGACCCCTCTGGTGATGGACAGGTGGTTCCAGCCAATGGGAGAGGATGTGATACAGGGAAGCAGACAGATCCTGACTATGCCCCAAGGGAATGTGTGTGTGTTTGGTGGTGGGGGTTGTGGGTGACGTACATGTCCACACAGCATTTCAGAACAGAAATTCGGAGCAGCCTGGGAGTTTTGGACTTTGGATAATGGTCACCGTGATGTATGTCCATCAGATTCGTGGATTCTCTAGGAGGACTCTCAAGACTCAGCATTAAATCATATTTACAGCTAAGATTTATTATAGGGAAAGGGTACAAAGCAAAATTAGCAAAAGGAAAAGGCATGTATAGAGTATAGTTTGGAAGAAGCCAGGCATGAGCTTCCAAGAGTTGCACTGGACATGCTAATTCTTGGAGGATTGAATTATACCGTATGTGAATGCTGTCTGCCTGGGAAGATCATTAGAGACTCAGTGCCCAGGGTTTCTACTGGGGGCTGGTCACGCATGGCCTAGAGCAGAATCCCAGGCTCCCATCATGGACCACTCTGTTTGTACAACCTGCTTGGGCACAGTGAGCCACTCTCATCAATTAGAGAATGGTGGCTCCCTCCTGAAATCCAGGTTCTGGGATGCCAACTAAGGGCTAACTTTGCAAGCAGATTTTTCTAAGGATAGTAGCTGCAGACCTACTATGTTAAACTCTTCTCTGCACAGTCACCTAAACCACAAGTCTGTCAAAAATCAAGGTGGCTGCCCCCTTTGTATTAGGGAGAGTCATGCAGAGGTGGGGGATTCTTGTTTTGAGTGCCTGCAAAGATGCCCTGAGATTATTTCTGCATCAGGTTTCCTGGGGGACTAAGCGGCTCAGGCATCTGGGTGTGGGGACCCAGAGTCCACGCCTCCCTCGAGTGGTAGACCATGGTTTTCTGTTTAATATCACTGCTCACCCAGCAGGCTGACTGTCTCTCACTAACCACATCCCTGCAGGCTGGAGAGGAAAGGTTTCCAGCTTTGTTGCAGTGAGGCCCTGAGCTCGGGCATTACTTCTCCCCACCCCCATCGTTGCTTTCAAGTCTGTAAAGGGAGGATCCCTCTCGGATTCATTCCCGAAACCTTTAGCATTCCAGAACAGAGACTTGCACAAAGTAAATAGTCAGTGCCTACACTGTATTTACTGAGCCACATATAAGGGTTGCCACATATCCACCCCACAGGTCTCCCTCAAAACACCGTCAGGCTTAAAAGCTTGCACCCAAAGATCTGGGTCTTCTCACCAATATAAGACCATGAGGAAGAGAAAACACTGAGCTGAGACTGAAATAGAAACGTAAGCAAGGAAGCTAAAAATAAACAGCAGTGTGGGATTCCTCAATGCAGGCAGGCTGTGACAGCACCAAGTGTATGCAGCGCGGCGTGGTGAAGAAGAGGAATACATTTAGGTTTAATGAGGGGGGATCCTGTAACTGCTGGAAAAGCCTCCGTGAACGAATGACATGTGATTTTCCTAGACAGGAGCGTGATATTCCGCCCCCTCCCCTTAAATCCCAGGGCAATGCGCCCTGTTTTCTTACTTCCTTGATACAATCAGGTCAGCGCTCCCTGAGGGAGGACAGTCCAGCGAGCCTAGCCAGCCGGAAGCTCAGCCTCTGACTCTACACTCGCAGTGGCTGCTGGGAATGGCGCCTCCCACCGGGGCTTCTGGCTTCAGGACACGAGTCGTTAATGGGGGTGTTAATAGCAGAATGAGCCCTTGAGTCAGTAGAGCTTTTCAAAGCTTTCCAGCCATAGAAACCTCATAAATCTGAGGCAGGAGTGCGAGAGATGAGGCACCTAAAGCAGAACCCGTGGGTGAAGCTGAGGCAGCTGACCGGTCTCCCCTCCTCCACGGGTCCTAAGTTATTTCCAAGGAACCCCTGAGGGTGCTGGCGGGCAGGGCTGCCGTGTGCAGTCGTCCGGGTGCTGCGTGCTGACGACCTGCTCGCTTGCCTCACAACACCGTGAGAACAATGGAATGCTAGAGACCGCTCACGTCTCGATAAGGAAATGGAGGCCTGAGTAATGTGACTTGCACACTGTCAAGAAATCAATAGTAAAGATGGGATTTGAACAAAGGAGCAGTGACTCTCAGTTTATTGCTCTTTTAGAGTCTTCCTGGCCTCAAAGGCCTCATGAACCCACCCATACACAACTGCTGTCCGGACAGGACTCGTGGGGCCGGGAGTCACATACACATACAAGCAGAAACAAATCCTTGCAGTCAGGATGCGTCTTCAGAGCTGCCAGCGTGATTGGGCAACCAGCAGGGTGGAAACGCTGAGAAACCACCGCCCGAGCGCTGGTCATAAGAGACTGTGAGCATGACTTTATCTATGTGGCTGTGGCTGCAGCCTTGTCTATGACTGTGGTACCCAGCTGCCCCATGCTGTGTTAGGCATTCTTTTTGGAATGTCCACCAGACTATAGGCTTCAAGAGGACAGGATCTGCAGATCTTCTGCATCGTACCTCCAGTCCCACTTCCATGGTTGATGCTAAGTAAGCACTGGCCATTGTTAGGGACAGAACTATGTTCCCTCCAAGTCCATAGGCTGAAATCCTAATCTTTGGTTCCTCAGGATGTGACTGTATTTGCAGATAGGGCCATTAGGTGGTGATAAAGGTAAAAGGAAGTCATATGGATGGGCCCTATCCAGTATGACTTGTGTTCTTGTAAGAAGAGGAGATTGGGACACAGAGTGGCACCGAGGGAGACCAAGTGAAGACAAAGTCAAGAAGGTGGCCATCTACAAGCTGAGGAGAGAGAAGCCTCAGAAGAAAGTAGGTGTCCTGGCACCTTGATCTCAGACTTGTAGGCTCTAGAACTCTGAGGAGATGAACTTTTGTTGCTTCAGCCCCCCAGTCTGTGGTATTTTGTTATGGCAGAGCTAGCAAACTAAGATAGAGATTCAATAAAAGAAAAATTCATCGCGAGGTGTAGTGTTTCTGAGTTTGTGGCTCTAATTTCAAATAATACATGTGACATTCCTATTAGTGGAAAAGTGAGGGATAAAGACCTCATTCAAATGATCTTGGATGGTTACTGATGGGAGGTAATAAGTCATGAGAATATCTTCTGTTTTATAGCACAGATTCTGAATTGGTTGGAACCTACAATCACTTCCTCTTGCCTAGCCCCTGAACATTTGCTGTTAAAATGTTTGGAAGTTTTTTGGTCTCCAATTTTAATTTTTTTAAGTTTCTATATTTATTTAGAGAGAGACAGAGACAGCACAAGTGGGGGAAGGGCAGAGAGAGAGAGAGAGAGAATCCCAAGCAGGCTCTGCACTGACAGTGTTGTGGGGCTTGAACTCACAAACTGTGAGCTCATGACCTGAGCCGAAAACAAGAGTCAGACGGTTCCCCGACTGAGTCACCCAGGTGCCTCTCCAATTTTAATTTTTACAAAGCAGAGGGAGAAAAGAGAAGCACAGGTAACAGCAAAACTATAAAACTAATTAATACCTCAGGTGATCATTAGAAGGTGTTGACAGAGTATCTCTTTCAACAAACCACATGAATATTAAGAGTTTTGCTGGAGTCATCATTTCTCTGGAAGAAACAAGGGCTTTCTTCTGCATTCCGTCCCCCAAAGTAACTTTAACTTGTTCAGCATAAAGTATTAAAAAGAAAGAGATATGAGAGACCACATGCTTTGCAAACCATCACAGGGGAGATAATGAGACACACTGACTTTGCTTATTTCCAGCAGGTATTTCCTGGAGCTGCTCAGCCTGCTTTTAAGGCTGCAGGAGGTGATGGGGAGGGAAGGGAATGGATAGGGGCACCTACAGTGAAAACTGGTCCTAAGATATGACTCTCAGAGAGCATCACAACTTCACAGGTCATTCGTCCCCTTGTGCTACCCTGAGCTTCCTTGAAACAGGTGAGATGGTGAGACATGAAGCTCTGGATTGACCTAAGCCTGACTGTAGGACAGAGGATGGGTCACCTAACCTTTGTAAGCCCCCATTTCCTCATCTGGAAAACTAGTAGAATGACAGTTTATCCCTCCTAGGATACTTGTGACAAGTAATGAGATGAACTTAGCACAGGATAGAAATAACTTCATAAAGGTAGCAGTTACGGCTGTTAAGTAGACTTCAGACAGTGCTCAAATGCTTGCAGGGATGGAGAATTCACTAGGTTCATCCTTCAGTTTAGAAGACACCCAGGTGCGGCACCTGGGTGGCTCAGTTGGTTAACTTTGGCTCAGGTCATGATCTCATGATTATGAGTTTGAGCCCCGTATTGGGCTCTGTGCTGACAGCTCAGAGCCTGGAGCCTGCTTCAGATTCTCTCTCCCCCTCTTTCTCTGCCCTACCCCTGATCATGCTCTCTCTCTCTCAAAAATAAGTAAACATTAAAAGAAAAGAAAAGACCCAGGAAACTGTGAGTGAGGTGATTTAATTTGAAGCTTCCATCTGTTACTTTTAAATAACAGAGTTGCTGGTTGGCATACATCACAGTATTGCTATAAGTATTAAATGAGAGAATCCATAAGTTTTGCAAACTATAAAGTGCTAGATCATCTTATTATATTTTTATTGCTTCCCAGGGCTGTGCAGAACAAACTTTAGCCATCTAGCATAATTATTCTAGAGTTTGAACAAGTTTGGACATAGGGAAACTAGTATCATATAAATGTCTATAAATCCTAATGTGTGTTCCAGGAAAACACAATATCCTGTGAGAAGGTGAAAGACATTTCTAGGGGAAAAGAGTTTCTCACTGAATAAGCCTGGCAAACACACTATGCCCATGACCTCCTTGGAGATTCATAAAGCCTATAATAATATAAAAGAAGGCCCTGAGAAGTCCTGCATTAGAGAAATCTGTTGGACTTTGTTCATCCAAATTCCTTAAATGCATTTGCTCTCCTGCAGGGAATTCCCCCTTAATATCTTGCAGAACACCATTTTGGAAATGGTGCCAACACTTGATACGTATGAAAAAGCTTTGCAGTGTCCTCAGTGTTTTCTTGTTAAGTATTCTTCTTTTAATTATGTTCCATCATCTTGAGTCTCTTTTACCATCATGATCATTTCCCTTCTACACATTCCATGCATTTGCATTTGCTTTTGTGTACTCTGTATCTAAGCTCACAATTCTAGATGGGGTTGACATTCAGACTCGATGGGGATGAGGTATTCTAGGACGCTGGGCTTGATGTGGTAAGAGAATCATGGAAGAGAAAGAGGGTCACATGGGTCATTGTCAGTCTCTCTTTCTCTGTTTTCAATGCGCAGATCTCTCCAAATATCACAAGCCATGCTCCCATGATCCTTAGGGGTCATCCCATCTTTGGACCTCAAAAGCGTTTATTTTGGCAGAGAAGCAAAGGTACTCTCCCTCTGTCTAGAAACCAATGGCCCCTAGAGGGCAATGTGGTGACAAGAATAGACTTTGGGAGCCTGGTTTCTCCGGACTTGCTGGGCACTAAGCCTACAGGGATGCTACTCTGAGGCAGTGCTATACTCTTTCAATTTATTTTTATTTTTATTTCTCACAGAATGCCTTAGGAAATAGTCAAAATGTCAACTGGTGCATAAAGGCAAACACCGAGGAAAGGCAGAGGTCCCAGAGGAAAGGCAGCCTGAGCCTCCAGGAAGAAAGAGATCTTCTGTGAGCCGCCCTGGGTGGTGGCCGCGGCTCTCCTTTCCTCCTTCTTGTATCCATGCTATTATTATACTTCTGATTTAGGGCTTCAGTTACCAGGAAAGATTCATCTTTATCTTGAGCTGGAGCAAACTTCTGTAAGAGCAAAAAACACCTTAATGTTCCTGGGCTCTGGATTTCCAAATTTGATGCACACTTTAATGCAAAGGGAAAGGGGACCTTTATTTCAGTAAGGAATGAACTGTTGTATATCATGAAATAATCAATATCCACAGTCATCCTGGTGATGAAGGGTTAGTCAGTGCTGAGTCACAGTCTTGCATCTGCTACTTACCAGGAGGGTAAACTTGGGTAAGTTTTTCCAGCTCCATGGGCCTCAGTGTCATTGGCTAGTAATAGGAGGAAGCTCTGACAGCCTTCGAGAATTCTGGTGAGGCTTAAACAAGATGACAGATCTAAAACATCTTGTGTAATGGCAGTGCTCAAAATGTGGTCTCCAGGGTTGCCAGTATCGCATCACCTGGTATCCTGTTAGAAATGGAAATTCTCGGGGTCCTGGGTGGCTCAGTTGGTTGAGCAGCGGACTCCAGCTCAAGTCAGGATCTCATGGCCTGTGGGTTTAAGTCCTGTGTCAGCCTTTTGCTGACAGCTCAGAACCTAAAACCTGCTTAGGATTCGGTGTCTTCCTCTCTAGAGGGAGTCTGCCCCTCCCTTGCTTGTTCTCTTTCTCTCTCTTTCTCTCAAAAATAAACATTCAAACAAAAGAAACGCAAATTCTCAGGCTCTATTAAAGATCTACTGAGTCAGAGCCCAGTGATGGCTGATTTAATGAAAGTGATCTGTGTTTCACTCCTGGTGACCCTGAGGCATGCTAAAGTTTGAGAAATGCTGTTGTACAGAAACTGGCTGGGAGCAACGCAAAATAATAGTATGTTATTGTTGTTATGAATTGTTGCTGGGAGTACAAAATATACTACTACAAGAATTGATCATTCCTGTTAACTGGAAGATATAAGTGTTGAATGTAAAATGACCATATAAGAGAAGTAGAAACTGTGAGGAGGGAGAAAGTGGTGCTCGCAGACCAGTATGACGTGACAAGGCTCTGTGGTGGTGGCAGGCTTCAAAGATGAATAGTATTGAAAAGGCAGGTGGACCTGAGCAGGGCATTCTGGTTGAGGAGATAGCAATAGTGATAGTTGTGACTTACAGGGGAGAATACTTCAGAAGTATTGAGATGGCAACAGAGTCGACATTTATTTAAACTTTCTGACCATCCATTATAGATCAGACATTCTAGTGCCCCTGGGATATGGAGATGAGGAAGACCCAGGGCAACAGATTCTTAAAGGCACCATAAGAATTGTGCAATTGGATATCTTTCTTCTCATTGTCTTCAAAATTATAAAGACCATGTATTGAGGATTTACTATGTATTAGACACTGTTCTGAGTACTTCACATGAATCTGCTCACTTAATTCTAACAAACACCTGATAATATATTTATCATCATTATCATCATCATTATTGCCATTTTATACATGAGGAAACCATGCCTCAGAAAGGTTAAATAAATTGCCCCAAGTTCTGCAAGTCATTAAGCAGAGGAACTGGGAAGTAAGTCTGTCTGATTCTGCGGGGCTGTCAAGTGAATGGTCAGTTCTTGGGATCTGGAGGTTTGTGTGCAGAGCTAGTAGTGGTCCCCAATGTTGCAATTGTTCCTTTACATTCCCCAGGCCTCCGTGCAGTTAGGTGAGGTCACATGACTAATTCAGGCCAAAGAAATGTGAGCAGAAGGTACACGTATATCTTCTGGACTTGGGCACTGAATAGCCTACACATAATTCTCCAGCCTCTCTTCCCCTGCATGGGTGGTCCAGAAGGTAGATTTGTGTTCTAGATGTACCATTATAGGATCATGGAGCCTTTGTTGGCTCACATCCCTGGGTAACTGTCTAGAGCAGAGCCTCCTGGAGTGGATTCATATCTCTGATGGAAATGTTGCTTAAGCAAGAAATACACCTGTGTCAAATTAAGAGGCTGTGATTTGGGGGTTATGTTACTGCAGCAATAGCCTCACCTGTGCAGACTACTATAGTTATACAAGAGGTTAAAATTAGATATATATAGACATAGATAGATATAGATATATAAAATTAGATATAGATAGATGGATGGATAGATAGATATAGATATAGATATAAAATTGAAAGAATCCTGAATTTTGGCTTACAAATTTCCCAATCTAGTTTATAGGCAAGTTGAACTATTGAAAGTTTTTTTTGCAATAAATGGAAAGTATTTCATTTGTCTCTTTCAGAAACTGAGTTAAAGGTAGTCACAACAGTGTATATTATACATAGTGCTTTTAGAGATAATCCTGTTTTAAAATCTTTCCAGTTTAATAACTGAAACTGAATCCCAGAATCCTGAAAATTCCAACATTTTGAAGTTTATTCTAAATTTGACTGGCTTCTTCATATACACAGAATCAATACTTGTGCACACAAACACACACACACAAACACACACCTGTATTTGTACACACCCAAACAAAAACAACCAAAAAAAGGAAATTTCATTCTATATTTGTGTGTCCTAATTTTCAGTATGGGAAAATATTATTACCTGAGACATTTTCTCCTAGTTGCCCTGAGGAATGTCCTCAGAGTTTGGTCTCAAAAGCATGACTTAATCTTGAAGTTCACATCCAGCCCTTTCTCTTCGCCTTTGGCAGATGAAATGTGACAGCACTGCTCTCTTAGTCTGGCTGTCAGCATGTGCATGCACACCTCTTTCAGTTTTCTGTACTCCATGAAGAATACGCTGGGAGCTCTTTCAGACCTTTCAGATTTTTGGTGTGAGCTTGGAACTCCGCTGAAGTCGGTATGATCCCTGAGCCGGCCAGATGATCCTTTGTTATTTATTTTTAACGTCAAATTATAACAAGAACCTCCAGGGCCTCAAGGGAAATACCTTTGAATAGAACATAGCACCATGGTGGACCTGTCAGCTAGGTAAAAGTTCAAGAGCCCATTGCTGAGGGCAAGGGAAAGACAGTGGGAGAAGGAGGTATTGTTTAAACTTTTATGTGTAGATGCAAACATTATATTCACTTATATGAGGATCTATAACCAGGAAAAATCACATTTCAGCAATGAGTATATTCATAACGAAATTTGGTGTGGAATTAATAATGATTGTTTATTTGGTTTTCACGGGGCTAAAATTCACTGAAACATGGAATGCCAAGAGGCAGCTGTGTTAATTAAACAAATGAGCCACAGATGAGTCTAAGGTGGGGTAATCACTTGTCTTAACCATGTAAAGTATTGGCCACATAACTTTAGAAGTTCTAGGATAGGAGGTGGGTCTGTTTGGAACAGCATGGCAGAGGGGCCAAGAAGGTGTAAAATCAGATCTTGGGTTGGGAGACCCTGTGCGTGTCACTCAACATTTGTGGCCTTCAGTCTCCTCATCAGAGAAATAGGGATTTGGTCATTTATTCAAATTATGTCTTGAATTTTTTAAATGCTGGGGATGCAGTGGGGAAATAGGATTGTTGTGACAGTGCTCTCACATAAGCAATCAAATTAATGAACCAGCTATTTTTTTCTTAATTAGCAGCTCTATGGGAAAAAACAGGTTGGAAGGATAGAAAATAGCCAAGGGGTAGTGACGTAATTTAAGTTGGATTTGAAAGACGAGAACTTCTGCTAAGTTCTGGGGGCCAGGGGAGCAGATGAGCACAAATGGACTGGGGATGAGGGAAATAATAAGCAGAAACAGAAAGGGCCAAGGACCAGCAGAAGTGGGAGGTCTGGATGAGGCAATAGGCCCACTGCAATGACCTCAGGCCAAGCTGACTGCCTTGAGCTGTTTGGATTTTATTCCCAGTGCAATGGGAAGCCATTAGCAGGCTTAAGCAGGGGAGTGACCTGATCAGACTTATTTTTTTTTTTTTTTTTTAACAAAGGAGAGGAACATTATTTTACGAAGAAGAAGGAGGAAGTTGAGAGGGGTTGTTCTTTTGTTTAAAATTTTTCGAACGTTTATTCATTTTTGAGAGACAGAGACAGACCATGAGTGGGGGAGGGGCTGAGAGAGCGGAAGACAGAATCTGAAGTAGGCTCTAGGCTCAGAGTTGTCAGCACAGAGCCTGACACAGGGCTGGAACTCATGAACTGTAAGTTCATGACCTGAGCTGAAGTTGGATGCTTCATTGACTGAGCCACCAGGTGCCCCCAGACTTAAATTTTTAAAAGACTTAATCTGGTTGCTTGTTGAAAACCAATTATTGAAGGGCCAAGAATAGGAGAAGCAAGACAAGTTGGGAGGATCTTGTAGGGTCCCAGGGCTGCACTGTGTCGGGGAAGGCAGAGGAATTTGGAAATATGCCTCCTGTGGCTGGCTAACATAAAGCAAAAAAACCCACCACCCACACTCCCAACTGAAAACTCACAAGGAGCAAAAGTGCTCACTATCTGAAATGCATCTGCCATTTACTGAATCAGAGATGAAACAGAAAGTCCTCAAAGCTCGTTGTTAGTAAATGTCTCAGCCATGGTGTGAAGAGCGATGATTCCTTTCCTTGGGTATTGATTTAGCCAGAGAACAGAAATCACCTGAATATTTAATACAGAAGCTCTTTCACGGAGACAGTTGGATGCATAGGGGATAGAAGGACATAGGGGACAGAGGGGCTGACATGCCAAGCAGGGGACAACCAGAGATGAGAGGAGTAGGAAGCCCCTGGCACTCCACAGCCCAACAGACAAGGGCAAGAGATGTTACACCTGGAGCCTGGAGGCTGAGTCACCTGAGAAAGCTGGTGGAACTGAGTGGGTCTGGAGGACACGAGTGGCAGGAAGGAGATAAGCGCACTGCCAGAGATGGCCAGAAGAAACACCCTGGCTGTTCTCTCTTCCTGCCTTTTTAAAAAAATTTAAATCCCAGTTAGTTAACATATAGTATAATAATGATTTCAGGAATAGAATTTAGTGATTCATCACTTACCTGTAACACCCAGTGCTCATCCCAACAAGTGCCCTCTTTAGTGCCCCTTGCCCATTTAGCCCGTCGCTCCCACACTTCCCCTCCAGCAACCTTCAGTTTGTTCTCTGTATTTAAGAGACTCTAATCTTTGTCTCCCTCTCTGTTTTTATCTTATTTTTGCTTCCCTTCCCCTATGTTTATCTGTTTTGTTTCTTAAATTCCACATATGAGTGAAATCATATGATATTGTCTTTGACTGACTGATTTTGCTAAGCATAATACCCTCCAGTTCCATCCATGTAGTGGCAAATGGCAAGATTTCATTCTTTTTGATTGCCAAGTGATATTCCACTGTGTATATATACCACATCGTCTTTACCTGTTCATCAGTTGGTGGACCTTTGGGCTTTTTCCATACTTTGGCTATTGTCAGTAGTGCTGCTGTAAATATTGCATGTGCCCCTTTGGATCAGCACTGCTGTATTCTTTGGATAAATATCTAATAGTGCAATTGCTGGGTTGTAGGGTAGTTCTTTTAAAAAATTTTTTTAGAGGCACCTCCATACTATTTTCCAGAGTGGCTGCACCAGTTTGCATTCCCACCAACAGTGCAAAATAGTTCCCCTTTCTCTGCATCCTGGCTAACATCTCTTGTTTCCTGAGTTGTTCATTTTAGCCATTCCGATAGGTGTGAGGTGGTATTTCATTGTGGTTTTGATTTGTATTTCCCTGATGATGAGTGACGTTGAGCATCTTCTCACGTGTCTGTTAGCCATGTAGATGACTTTGGAAAAGTGTCTGTTCATGTCTTGTGCCCATTTCTTCACTGGATTATTTGTTTTTTGGATGTTGAGTTTGATAAGTTCTTTATAGATTTGGGATACTTATCTATTATTTAATATGTCATTTGCAAATATCTTCTCCCATTCTGTCAGTTGTTTCCTTTGCTGTGTGTAAGCTTTTTTATCTCAATGAGGTACCAATAGTTCATTTTTGCTTTTGTTTCCCTTGCCTCCAGAGACGTATCGAGTAAGAAGTTGCTGCGACCAAGATCAAAGAAGTTGTGCCTGTCTTTTCCTCTAGGATTTTGATGGCTTCCTGTCTTAACATTTAGGTCTTACATTTGCATACAGGAAGCAAGCTGAGGGGGAGCCTGGGAAGCACATCCTGCAGCTTCTGCTGTGATGCTGAGCAGAGCAGGGTGAGGAGGAGTGGACCTGTGGGCAAATAGGCCCAGGACCAATGCAGCTCATTTTCTGCCTGTGAATTAATGAAGCAGCAAGTAGTGCCTCTTAGATTTGGGAAGAATGCACAAGGGAGGCAAGCACCCCCTACAACTGTCTTAGCACAGTTAGAGCTTAGTTTTCCCTCCCATGAGAGTTTGAAGTAGGTGTTCCTGATTGGTGAGTGGCTTTTCTCAGTGGAGAGATTCGGAGCCTCCCCATCCCTTAGGCTGGGAATCCTCTTCATATAGCCAGTAAGAAGGGAAATAAAGCATGGGGAAACCCCCTCAGTTTGTTCATTTAATCCTCACAACCTCTCTCTGAAGGGGGCACAATTATGTCATTGACAACAGTAGGGTACAGAAAGGTCATTAACCAGCTGAAGGTCACACAGCCAGTAAATGATGGAACTGAGATTTCTGACCTTGAAGAAGTAGGTAAGAATGGTGATCAACAGCAAATTATCAGATGATACATCGCTGAGAGTGGCTTACATCTCAAATAAGAGAAAGGGATTTGGAAAAACAGGACCAACAGTCCTGAATCACTGGGATGAAATTGAATGGGGGGGGGGGGTGTCCACATACATCCCTGCACTTAGACGCAGAAAATACTGTGAAAATGTCATATTTCTGCTCTCCCTTGGATTTTCATTTTAACTGTGTAGATGTATACTTGGTTTCATTTCTAGGCTGACAGTCATTTCTGAAATAAACAAAGTATAAATTAAAAATAAATGTCTACATACATATTGGATGAGAAACACCTGGTTTAATAGCAGTCTACAAGAAATGGATTTAAAGGTCTTAGTTTTCTGCAAGCTTATTATGAATCAGCAGAGTGAGGTGGCATTGACAGGAGGATTTCCATCAACAGAAACTAAGTCTCCTAAACAAAGGGGCTAAAAGTCTTTATCTACCTGGCCCAACCTCCAGTGTTTGGTTCTGAGCAAGACATTTGAGGAAGGACACTGACAAACTAAAATGTGTCCTCAGGAAGGTAACAGTGATGAAAAATGGTCTTGAACCTTCATCATATGAGGATGGGTTAACCTTAGTAGCAGGAAGGTTAAGGGAAATGTGATCGGAGAGACAATAGTGCAAGCAGTAGGTTTTCTGTGTAGGGCTCCAGGGGAAGAGCCTGCATCTAGAAGCTGATGGAAACATGATTCCAACCCAATGTGAAGAAAGAATTTTCTAAAAGAAATGGAATGAGCTAAGTTTAAATGACCAGCCACTGGAAACAAAGACTGAATAAAGCTCATGAATGGTTGGGGAAGGTAAACTCCTTAACATGACTCCTGAGGTCCTATGTGTCTGGTCTCTACTTTTCTCACTGAATACAGGCTTTATGATTCTCCTGCTTTTCTCTGCGTTCCAGCCCTACTGGCCTTTTTAGTACTTTGTGTACAAACGGATTTGTCTCACTACAGGCCATTTTAAAAAAAGTTTATTTATTTATTTTGAGAAAGAGAGAGAGAGAGCACATGTGGCATGTGAGCAGGAGAAGGTAGAGAGAGAGAGAAAGAGAGAATCCTAAGCAAGCTCTGCACTGCTAGCGCAGAGCCCAGTCTGAGCCTCGATCCCATGAACCAAGAGATCATGACCTGAGCTGAGATCAAGAGTCAGACACTTAACCAACTGAACCACCAAGATGCCCCCAACCACTGGCTATTTGCATATGGTTTCTCTCTACCTAGAACATTTTCTCATTTCTTTTTGATAACAGACATCCTAGTAGGTACGAGGTATGTGATATCACATTGTGGTTTTGATTTTCATTTCCCTGATGATGAATGATTTGATAGTAAATAAAGTAATAATATAAAGCACTTTGAAAAGGGCTTGACACCTAGTAAGCACTATATAAATTTTAATTATTATTAACAATACAGACATTTATTATTTAATGTACTTTAGGCAATGTGATAGGTACCTAAATGCAATACTGTATTTAATCCTCTTACTAACATAGTCCAGTAGTTTTTTTAGTCACTTCTATTAGAAGTTAAATGACTCATGCAGGTTCTCATCGCCAGTAGTTTGGAGTTTGCAAGGAGAGATAGGGGAAGAGCATTCCAGGCAGTGGGAATGGCATGAGCAAAGGCCTGGCCTACTGCATGCACAGTGAGCCATGGCAGTCTAGGCTATGTGAGGGGTTGTTTTAGGGGAGTAGGCAATATGGACCTCATCTCTCATTCCCTCCATTGCTAAAATATGATTCATTTCCTAGAGTCCATAGCTGGGCCCTGGCCCTGGCCCTCTCTTGGCAGCTTCCTATTTCTCTATCCTGCAGTGAGACTGGCAGGCCTACCTTGCATATTTGTTCCTGACAAGCATCATGAAAAATCACACTGCTCTTTAGAAGCAACCGGCAATTGTACCTCAATTTCTTTAGAAAGAAGGGAATTGAGAATCCCCTCCTGGAGCACATTTATACGAAGAGAAAGCCATCGCAGTAACAAGACCTTAGCTATCTGCAAGATTTATTCTGCTGTGCCTGGGCTGTAGAGTGCCACTCATTGCTTCTGAAGTATCTCCAGAAGAGAACCCAGGTAGCATCTACTCCTTTTAACAACAGCTACATTTCAGGACCTGCTTGACATAATAGTACATAAATGGGACATTTGCATAATGTATTGAATTTCCAGTTAAACCTTAATGATAATTAGTTGAACTGGATTGTCCTGTAGGAAATGAAGATATAATGAGTGTTGCTCTCTTTGAATCTAATGCTATAAAATGTAATGCGATTTGAGGGGGGGAATTTTTGTCTTTATTTGGTCCCCTCCTCTAATCTGCTTTCATAATCTTCCCATTAACTAACATGCACAAAGATTTCCCAAGGAATAAGCACTCACTTGTGTATTTAGAGCCTTAAAGACATGTGCAGGCCCTATAAAGAGCTTGTAGAATAATCTTTCATTTTTCTTGCATCTATCTGCCTGCTGAAGAGTGTAGCAAGCTTCCATTTTAATGTACTGCTAGAACAGAAATTTATGTTTATTAAAAATTTTAAATGTCCATTAAATAACCAACTATTTCAAGCAACTTTTATGACAGTAAAATAATTTGGACTGTCTCTTCCTAAAAGAGGACTCTCTCCTTCTCTCCCTCTGCTGCTTTGGGACTCTTTGGAGGTCTGTGCTCTGAAAAAGATTATCCCTATATCTACTTTAATTGCTGTGTGTGATTCACAGTAAAAACAACACTGTGTTTTTTATTTTATTTTATATTTTTAAAATGTTTATTTATTTTTGAGAGAGAGAGACAGAGCATGAGGAGGAGACGGACAGAGAAAGAGGGAGACACAGAATCCAAAACGGGTTCCAGGCTCTGAGCTGTCAGCACAGAGCCTGATGTGGGGCTCGAACTCACAAACTGTGAGATCATGACCTGAGCCATAGTCGGACACTTAACCGACTAAGCCACCCAGGCGCCCCATTTTATTTTATTTTTTAAAAATGTTTATTTATTTTTGAGTGAACTTTAAAATATGTATAAAGAAGTCTAGCAAAGTTTGGTTATCCCTGCTGAGGGAACTCATGGTCAGAGCCGTCTGACTTGTGAGTGGGCTGATGCAATGTGAGCAGGCCACGGGCAGTGTCTGCTACACTCTGCAGTATGATCCATGGTAGCATTTATTCCTATTATAACTTAGTAGTTATTTGCATATTTTCTTGTTCCTCTTCTTCATTAGACTATAATGTCCGTGAGGGCAGGGAACATATCTGTTCACTATTGTATTCCCAGTGTATAGCACAGAACCAGAGCCTAGAATACAGTACACACCCAATCAGGATTTGTTGGGGGAAAATAACTAACATTTATTGATTATTATGTAAGAGGCACATTTCTAGGTGCTTTCCCTAGTATGTCATATACTCTCTACAATAACCCTTTTAAGATATTCATTTTCTTTATGAGAGCACTGAAGCACAGTGAGGTAAAAAATATAACCATGCTGGGGGCGCCTGGGTGGCTCAGTCAGTTGAGCATCCGGCTTCGACTCAGGTCATGATCTCAGTGTTTGTGGGTTCAAGCACCGAGTCAGGCTCTGTGCTGACAGCTCAGAGCCTGGAGCCTGTCTTTGGATTCTGTGTCTCCCTCTCTGATCCCCACCTGCTCATGCTGTCTCCCTCTCTCTCTCAAAAATAAATAAAACATTAAAAAAATATTTTTAATATAACCATACTGTAGTCACACTGTAGTAAGTTTCCTTCAGTTTACAGTCTATGACATTAAACAACTTTAAAATGGTCTCAAGCTGGTTGGAATCCTGTGTTCCATAGTAGCTACCAGGAAGGTAATTGACCTGAAGCACTGATAGATCATGGGAGAGTACTTGCTCCATAGTGACACCGTCAAAAATATTCAAGGTGCCTACTGCTTGAAGAAAATTGGACCTCAGTATTCTTTCTGTCTTTCAAAGTTTGAAAATCCCCAGTCTTAGAGGAAAATTGTAAAGATCTACTGTGTAGAATTGCAGGCTAGGTCCGGAAATGTACATGGATAGAAAACAAATGGCTTCTAGACAAGAAAGGAAATTCCAGTTACACCCTTGGGAAACAACACTAAATATTGGTAATTATGTTAAAAGATGTTGCAGATTCTCAGACCTTGCTCTGGTGTCCTCTTCACTTAAGTGAATGGTTCTAAGTTCCAAAATTTGGTGTGGTGGAGGCTTACCATGATCTTGATTCAAACTCCTTTTGGATCCTCTTTTTCTCACTTTCTTCCCTCCATCTGCTATCTGTCAAGATTTTCTGCCTTGGAATTCTCTGAGCAACAGAAAATGCAACCCAGCCCCACTTGAGTGAAAGAGAATTTATTGGCTGATATGCTGGAAAAAGTTTACTGGTAGAACTAACTTTATTCAGGGGCTCAAATGATGACCTTGTGAATCTGGTGTTTTCTCAGATCTGCTTTCCTCTGTGACCAGTTACTTCAGGAGACTTTTCTCATGCAGGTGCCCTAATACCCCCAGACTTGCAACATATTCCCTTGACAGCCAGACCAATCAAATTCACTGTTTCAGGAGTAGTTAGCATCATGCTAGCTACTGTAACAAGCAAACCCCTACCATTTATTGTCTTAGAGCAATAAGAACATATTTTTCTCCCACATGATGGTCTGTCACATACAGGGGTGCCTGACTCTCACCAGTTTTTTCCACACACTCTCACCAACACTTGTTACCTCTTCTCTTTTGATAATAGATAATAGGTGTGAGGTGATACCTTGTTTTGATTTTGATTTGTATTTCCCTGATGATGGCTGATATGGAGCACCTGTTAGTATACCCAGTGGTCATTTTCATGTCTTCTTTGCAAAGAAATATAGTCAGATCCACTGCCTGTTTTGAAATTTGGTTATGTATTTTTATTTTTACTTTTCTTGCTATCAAGTTGTAGGAAATCCTTATATATTTTGGACATTGATCCCTTATCAGACATATAGTTTGCAAATATTTTCTCCTCTTCCATAGATTGTCTTCTCATTTTGTTGAGTGTTTCCTTCGCTGTGCAGAAGCTGTTTATTTTAATATAGTTCCACTTGTTTATTTTTGCTTTTTTTGCCTGTGCTTTTGGTGTCATATTCAAAAAATCATCTCTTAGACTAATATCAAGAAGTTCTCTCCCTATGAGTTTTTCTTGGAGTTTTATGGTTTCAGGTCTTACATTTAAGTCAATAATCCATTTCAAGTTAGTTTTTGTATATGGTGTAAGACAAGGGTCCGATTCCATTCTTTTGCTTGTGGATATCAAGTTTTTCCAACATCATTTATTGAAGAAATTTTTCTGTTCCCATTGTGTATTTTTGGATGCACTTGTCAAAGATTACTTGGTCGTATACATGTGGGTTTATTTCTTGGTACTTTATTCTGTTCCATTGACCTATGTGTTTGTTTTCATGACAATACCATACCATTTTTAATACTATAGCTTTGTAATAGCTTTGAAAGTAGAAAGTGTGATGCCTCCAGATTTATTCTTTCAGCTGAAGATTGCTTTGGATATTTGAAGCCTTTCGTGTTCTCATAAAAATTTTAGGATTTTTTTCTAAATCCTAAATGTGAAAAATGCCTTTGGCATTTTGGTAGGGGTAGCATTCAATTTGTAGGTTGCTTTGGGTTTTGTGAACACTTTGACAATAGTACTTCTTCCAAATCATGAACACAGATTATCTTTCCATTTGTTTCTATCTTCTTGAGTTTCATCAATGTTTTATGGTTTTCAATGTGTAGATCTTTCAACTCTTGGCTATTACTTTGAGGTACATTCATTCTATACCTAATTTTTTTGAGAGTTCTTATCATGAAAGGATAATGAATTTTTTCGAATGTTTTTTTCCGCATCTATTGAGATCATCATGTGATTTTTATCTTTCTGTTAATGCAGTCAGTGTATCATATTTATTGATTTGCATATGTTGAACCATATTGATTATAGTATATGATCCTTCTAAAGTGCTCTTGAGTTCAGTTTGCTAGTTTTTATTGAGAATATTTGCATCAGTGTTTATCAGGGATATTGGCCTGTAATTTTCTTTTCTTGTAATATCCTTATCTGGCTCTGCTATGAGAACATGATGGGCTCATAAAATGTGTTTGGAAGTGATCCTACTTATTTGATTTTTTTGGAGAATTTTTGAGAATTGACATTAATTCTTTAGAAGGGCATACATTTTTTATTGTCAGCTGTCAGTCTCTATCACAAATTTCCCAACCAAAATCTCTGAAGTTAAGTTTTAGTCTAGTTTCAGTCATTCTTGAATTGATAACTATAACTAAGGAAATGGGAGTTCATTCATTCATTTTGTCATTCATTAAAAAATATTTACAAAAACTGTTATGTGAAAAACACTATTCTCAACTCTGGGAACATGGTAGTGGATAAAACAGATGACAGTTCCTACTCTCATGTAATTTATATTCTCATGAAGCCTGATAAATACTTAAAATATATAGCATTTTAGATGTTGCTATGGTTATTAATAAAGTAAGGAAAAAGAATAGGAAACATTGGGGAGTGGCAGATTTGAATTTTTGATTGAGTGTTACAGAAGGCTTTTCTGAGAAGGTGACATTTGCACAAAGATTTGAAAGATATAAAGGAGTGAGTTAGATAGATATGGGGGAAGAGTCTTCCAGGCCGCAAAGACAGCTAGTAGAAAGGCCCTGAGGCAGAAGCAAGCCTGGAATATTTGTGAAAGAGTAAGGAGGCCAGTGAAAAAGAGTAGGCTAGGGGGAAAGAAATACACAAGGACAGGGGAGTAAGAGGGGGGAAATCATTATGTATGACCTTGCTGGCCATTGGAAGGACTTTGCCTTCTACTGAGTGATATGGGTGGTCTTAGGAGGATTTTGAGAAGAGGAGTAACCCGATGTGAATTATGTTTCAAAATGATCCCTCTGATTACTCTGTTGACAGTAGACTATAGAAGTGACTAGGGAAACCAGAGAAGAGGCAAATGGACCAGGTTGATGAAAGTAGAAAGAAGTGGTAAGATTTGGGGTATTTTTTGTAGATAAGTGAGTTATGCTGATGGTCTAGACTTGGGTAATATTTCTCCTGGAGCCAGGGAAATGAAGTTAACACCTTCATCACATGAGAGTCAGAGAGAGATGGTTTCCTAATCAAAATTTGATGTGCTATTACAAGAGGAAGGGAAATAGAAATTGGACAGTTCTCAGTTGGGATAGACTAGATGTGTTACAGTCAACAACAGCCTCAAACCTCAGTGGCTTAAAGCAATAAAGTTGTACTTGTTGGACCAGCTGTGTGTCCAACACAGATGAACAAGGAGCCTATACTTTGTGTTCTAACTTGAGTGAAGCCTTGAGTGAGCTATTGTGGGGCTTGATGCAGATCAAGAGAGAAACCAGAAAGAGTGGCATAGTTTTATTATACTCCTAACTCCTTGAGGGAGAACACAGCACTCTGGGCAGGGCCAAATGGTGAAGAACTGGGGTTGGTCATGAAGGCAGATGAAGAGAAAACTGTGGGCAAGCACCTGTATTGTGGTTTCTTTGGAAAGGAAAGGGATGAGGTGAGGCAAGAAGGCTTATGATTGGCTAATTTGAATAATTTCAGTGGACTCTGGGGCACAGGGGCTGTCCTTGATTGTCTGGAATTTGGCCCTGGAGAAATTAGGGTAGAAGTAGAGTGACCTGAAGTGTGAGAGGCTAATAAGGGAGGTGGTTGGGGGTGTGGATTTCATTGGCTGTTCAGGAAGAGAAACAGGCTAGCCTCAGTTAGGATCTCAAATCTGGGTCCTAGGTCAGGACAGCATTTAAAAAACTTGAAGAATCATATAAACTCAGGGGCTCAGGCTAACAGAAACTCCGCCATCTTATGATTTCTTCATCTCAACATGATGCTAAGGACTGGGTGAAGTTAAGAGAATGGAGAATTGGGTATGGGCTCTTAAATGCTTCATCAAAAGAGACTCTTGAAACTTTTTATGACAATTAACTGTCCAAAGGAAGTCATATGGTCATACTTAACTTCAAGACATGGGTCTTGAAGGAGAGGAGAACCAGAAATTTTGGTGAGCACTGGCAAAAGGAGTCAAATCCAGATATCCACCACAACACTCCATGTTTTCTAAAACCACAGTGCACATTCACTTTGCTTCTTTTATCCATCTTCTGAAATCTACTCATTCTCTGAGACAGCATGGAATGGTCTTCATTGGTGTGTGATCCCTCTGTAATTGCTCTCTCTTTTCTTCCCAATAAACATTTATTTTTCCTCCCTCTGTGCTCTGATAGTAGGTGATATACACCATCTTCGACAGTCCTTTATTTTTAGTTCTAAAATTGGTTCAGATCCAGTCATCTCTTACTGCCTAACAAATCACCCCCAAAATTAGTGGCTTATGAAGACAGTGGTCATTTATATTGCTCACAGATTTATGATTTGGCTAGGGGTCATAAAGCCATCCATTTCTCTTCCATGTGGCATCAGGTACAGTGGATCAACTGGGGCTAGAGGATCTAGATGGCTCACTAGCTTGATTGGCAGGTTGGTGCTGGCCTTCTCCACAAGGAAGTCTGGACTTCCATATAGCATGGTGGCTGGCCTCCAAAGAGAACTAGGTGACAGTCGTGTTGACTTTTAAAGTTTAGCCTTAGGAGTCTTACGGTGCCATTTAGCTGGAGTCACAAGACCACCCTGATTCAAAGGGTAGGACTGTAGATTCCACCTCTGGATAGGAGGAATGTTAAAGCCATATTGTAAGAAAAGCATGTGGGATGGGAGATTCTGTTGTAGTAATTTCTAAAAAATAAAGTCTAGCATAGCTCTTTACCACTTCAAATCCATTTTATTGTTAAGCAGGGTAATAAATAACAGAAATTATTGAGTGAGTGCTTATATCATCATGGACTCCTTGAGAAAGGAGGCTGTAGTTTATCCATCTTCATATACCCAATGCAGAGTACAGAAGTAGATGCTCTGGGGAAAGCACTGTTGGCAATTCTGTAGCCACTGCTTCACCTTTTCTTCCTTACCAACAAATCCCTTCATTTCTTTGGGAGGCAAGGGGCTCCAAAAACACCAAAGTGTGCTCAGACCTAAGAAATAAGTCGCAATTGGCTAAGGCATTTATAGTCTTCATATTCCTCTTTCCTGGCTTATTGGTTTAGGAATGGCCATGGGATCTAACTCTCCCCAGAGAGATCTAAGAGAAAGTCTGTTGAGGTGCACCTGGGTGACTCAGTCAGTTAAGCATCCAAATTCAGGACAGGGCATGATCTCAGCGCAGCACAGAGCCTATGTTGGGGTCTGTGCTGACAGCTCAGAGCCTGGTACCTGCTTCAGATTTTGTGTCTCCCTCTCTGCCCTCTCCTACTCTCACTCTGTCTCTGTCTCTCTCTCAAGAATAAATAAACATTAAAAAATCTTAAAAAAGAAAGTCTGTTGAGAGGAACTGTGGAAAAGATTTCCTATTTTAGAAAAAGAGAAAGAGATGCTCATGGAGAAATTCCACCTACTTTCCTACCTTTGCATGTTGTTGTGTGTGGACATTCTGTTTGAAGCCGTGGCAGCCATTTTGAAATCATGACTGTATTTTCAAGGGAATCACAAAAATGTCAACCAATATTTCTGGCATTGCTTAACCGCTAGATTAACCAACTTCTGGACCTGCCTCTCTCCAACTTCTTGTTATGCGAGGTAATTAATTCTTATTATTTAAAGCCAATTTTAATTGGCTCTTTTAGCTGTTCTTTGCAGCTGAAAGCATCCTCACTGAACAGAACTCAATTAATGTTCATGGAATTGAATTGAATTTCCCTGATTTGGCCAACTTACTTAGTAGTCTGTGCCATACACAAGAATAAGTGCAAAGGATTATAAATTCTCATTTCTGTGTATGCTGCTACTTGGAGTTTCTTTGTGAGCCCCAGGGATTTCAAAGTTGCATTGCTTGGAAATGTCTCCAAACCAGAGCCTGTTGGCCCACACAAATCTAAGATGCTTTCCTTAGGAAATTTCTTTTTTGGTTTAAACACTTAAAACACAAAAGGCCTCTGGGTGATCTGGTTTCTTGGCATTCCCAAGTCTTGCAGCTGAGACATAATGACTAACTACAGGCAATTAGAGAGTGAAGTTGCTACTGAGTTCTCTGAATAAAGGGAGAATGCAGCTGGGTGGAGACAGGTCTTTCTGGCATCAACCAGGGATTGCTTTGCCAAAACACCTGTAAGCTTCCCTAGGCTGCTCCAGCACAACCTCCCACTGTCAGGGAAAATGGCCCCCATGTTTGGAGCATGATACCTTAACTATGATATTTATTTGACTTCTTAAATTCATCACAGGCAGTTATTATTTTTAATAGCACATTTTTACCCCTGCCCCAAGGCGGTTCTAAATAAAGTTCCAGGGCCTTAGCCATAATATTTTATGATGGAATAATAATGGTTTTGAGGCAAAGCCCTATTGGTAGGTGAAGGATGAAGCCAGGTGGTTGGAGCTTTCAAAGCTTTAGTTTTTGCCAACCCTATACCTAATCTTTCCCCTCTTTCTCTCGATTTCTCTTCACTGGCCACAGAGGAGGCACATGACCCCAACCTGACCAGTCAGATAAACCTGCTGTCTTCAGCCAGAATGACTGGCTCAGGACAAGCATGTACCCCAGTGGGCACAATCTGAGTCCTTGTGAGATGGATTTGGTGTATGACTCCTGGAAGGGAAGGGGTCCCTATTCCTGTGACAGTGGGGGCAGCAAGGACAATGGAAGCCTGACACTAACAGTGGCGTAGTTCCCCTCCTATGAAGAGAGTTTGGAATGGAAAGATGGCAAGGCAGAACTGGGTAGGCCTGAACCAGCCCTGTCTTTTGGGTTATGCAAACCAATAATCCTTACCCCAGTGTTCATTTCAATTCACTTTTTCCTTAACCTTTTTTTTTTTTTGGATTGCCAATATTGTTATACATGCCAAGGGTCCCTGCTAGTAGAGCATAATCAGAGCATCTAACAGGGCACAAAAAGCTGCCCCAGTGCTTACCTTTCTACTGTTCAACAGTTTTAAACTATTACATTATTTTGAGGACCAAATCATTACCCTCTTGGCAGGACAGTGTGTGACATGTGAAAGAAACATTTGTATAGAGAGGATGTAGAAGAAAAATTTCCAGAGCCACAGATGTGGTCAGCCTTTTTTAAAGCTTGAAGCAAGTCTTTGAGGTCATTCAAAGATCCACACAAGGATACTGGCTACTCTTATGGGTGATAAAGAAGGTGAAGAGGAAGGATAGAAGGGTTACAGTTTACTATTTGCTATGAAAAAGTCTTGGGTGGTGGTTGTGGTGGTATTTCTTTTGGGCTCTTAAGAGGGCACTTGTTGGGATGAGCCCTGGGTGTTATATGGAAACCAATTAGATGATAAATTCTTTTAAAAAGGAAAAATAGAAAAGTAGAAATGATCCAAATTGAAGCAGAAGCATTTATATTAGACATTTTGAAGAAGTTCCTATGGAGGTATTACCCGAGGAGCTTTTAAAGTTTCCCTTTGGGAAAAGATTGATTGATTTGAATGCAGCCATATGCAGAAGCAGGAAGGACTCAAGAGTAGGGTGGTCAGTTGTCCCAGTTTGTCCATCACTGAGGCAGGTGTTCAGGATATTAGACATTTAGTCTTAAAATTGAACAGTTCTGGGCAAACTGATATGATTTGGTCACCTTACATAAGGGATTCTTAAAAAAAATCTTTTTCTTAGTGTGTATTTATTTTGAGAGAGAGAGAGAGATTGAGCACAAGCAGGGGAGTGACAGACAGAGACGGAGACACAGAATCAGAAGCAGGCTCCAGGTTCTGAACTGTCAGAACACAGCCCAACATGGGGTTTGATCTCGTGAATGGGGAGATCATTACATGAGTTGAAGTCAGACACAGTGACTGAGCCACCCAAGCGCCCCCCTTACATAGGGATTCTTTTTTTTTTTTTTTTTTACACAAGGGATTCTTAAGCATCTGATTCATCAGTATACTTATTGAGCATCTATTATGTGCCAAATATTAGTCTCCAGGGACCCACAATGAATAAAACACAGTCCTTGCCCTAGAGGATCTTTAGAGATATGAGGACAAAGGCAATTTTAATCCCTACATTCTGTAGCTCTATAAGTGTTCACAGCAATTTTACCCAAAACGTTTGTGCCTATGGCTGATGGGATATCTTACCCCAGGAATTGGGCATGTAAGGTTTCCTTTGCAGCTAACTATGCTGATTTCTGTGATTGGCTGATTAGGCAAAAGTGACGTTTTGATAAGGAGTTTAATTTGTTATCTGTCTGAAATAGACATTGTTGGTGTCCTGCCTGGATATAATTTACTTTACTGATGGACTTATCTCTTACCTGTTATGAGTGTTGGCTAAAGGCTCATAGCTGTGTCCTCCTCTAAAGAATTTCCCATGGCCAACAGCCACAACTTCAGTGGGAAATGGCTGGGAGGTTATGGTTCCACAACCAGTGATATGATATAAAAGTCCAGTTCTCCTGTCTGGGACAGCCTTGTGATGCCATTTGTACTCCAGAACTTCATATGGGATCAGACTGGGGCTAGACTCTAGCCAAAACCACATCTTTACTCTGCCCTTTCTTCTACCTCCCTCACGTCCTTATAGGTTTTTTCCCCTGCCCAAAAGAATTGTCACCTCAGGCTCTGTTTCCACGGAACCTCGCCAAAGATACTGTCTCAAAATAACTTGGATTGTCAAGAAGATAAAATTCAGCAGTCACTATTTCTACTAACTACTAACTTGTCCTTAAAAACTCTGTGAAATCTAAAATTTAAGAAAGGTCAGAAGCCAATGTTTCTTTTCCATTTCATCTACTCACATGCTGGTATTTCCTCAGTATGGAATTGTTTTATTTCCTTGACCTGTTTATTGAAATATAAAGATTTCAAAATCTAAGCAATAAGATGTACTTATAAAGGGAGACATCCACCCTCACTATATTTCATATTTGAAGATAGACAGTGGATCCACTTGCATGTCATTTGTCTGGCTTGCTTTTTTAGCATTGGGTCAGAAGAGTTCTGAGGATTAAGATCAAGAAACAAGAGCAGTAACAACGAGAATGATAATATTAGTAGCACTCAGAGGAGGATAAGGAGAGTATAAAGAGTGTGAGTTTTATAGTGACAAGCATTTGTCTTTCTGATACCTTTAAGTATTACTCTCCCATCTGCAAAACAGCAATGTTGACTGTTAAAAATTAACTACTCCATGAGCTTCTTGGAGATAATTAAGAAGATAATGCATGTCAAGTGTTAGCATAGACTCTGATCTGTCAGTGCTGAGTAAGGGGCAGCTATTAACTAAACACTTGGAAAAAGAAATCCATGTAAACAAAGGTCCCAGGCAATAGTGTGCTGGGGCCCCTTGCAAGAGCTAATAGTTAAAATTTTGGAAAATTTGTGAGCCTGTTATTAAACTCAGCCATCTTTGCAATCATCTGGGGAGAGAATCTTCACATCATGACAATTGGCAGAGGCAACAAATCAGGGTTCTGCTCTCTTCCAAGAGCTGGCTGCTAAGCATTTACCAGCACAAGTGGCCCAGGGTCTGTCAAAGCTGTGACTTTTGGTGATCCGATGTGACCATGCTCTTCTGCAGGTGGGTGTGTTCTAGGCTCGCAGTCCATGCTTGCCCTGTCCATGTCAGACTTCCCATTTACTGTTCTCACCTGTCTGTCTGCAGTAAGGCTTCACTCCTTTGTCTCAAAAATCCCCTTTCTTCAAGGCCCACGCCAAGCATTTTCTCCTCCAAGAGGTCCTCCCTGACTACTCCTGCCCTCTGCCGGTGCCCTGTTCTCTGACTTTTCCGCATGCCACTCACATCACTCGTTTCTGTGTTAATACTCTTATGCATCAAGCTGGTTTCTTTGAAAGCTCTTTAAGCTCAGTGAAGGCCGAGGTCTTTGTTTCATCTAATCTCTCCTTCTCTAACATGTGGCTCATCGACGGTAAAAGTATAAAGACCCATGCTTGTGAGTCAGATAATGAAGCTGTGTGGCAATTTCCTGAAAGTTAACCTTACCCAATGAGTTTCCTAACCTGCAAAATACGTAGGAGGGACTAGTTGGTTTCCAACTCCCTTTCCAATACCATGCTTCTAACAAATCCTGGCTGAATTGAGCTAATTTCCCTACACTGGATTGAAATTAGAGAACTTGGAGCTTAGATGTATAGTTATCCAACTCAATTGCCTAATATAATCAGTTACACACAATAGTTTTTTAGCCAATGATTATTAAGCCCAGCAGGAGCAATACTTCCAGGTATATATTACACATAGGACCAATTATGAGAAGACACTATCTGAATCATTGAGTAGGGATTTACATCAGTAAATCCCACACCTAACCCACTTCCGTTTGTATAAATTTGCTGTAAGACTTCACCACTTTAAAATAATTCCTTCATGGTTTGTGCATGAGTCAAGGTTCCTGGAGGACTGGTGCACGAAACCACCATCAGAGCTGGCTCATGAGTCATATACTTTGTAAATGATCACTCCTGAATGGGAATCTACACAGCCTTTCAACCTGTGCAGAGTTGATAAGCATCTTGCCTATCTGGTTAAAGACCAGAGCCATAGGAACATTGGGCCTAAAAGCCAGAACCAAGATCAGAGATGTATTGAGGAATTGATTGCTCAATGGTCAGGTTTTTTCCCCTCTTTCTCTTTGGGTGGAAAGATCAGTCTGTATATCCTGGCAGACGTACCATGTTTCTCTCTCCACTTTTTGAGAAGATTCATTACAGTGGGGCTCCTGCCATGCACATTTCAACATTTGCCTCCAGTTGCTGCTGAATTTTTTTTTAATGTTTATTTATTTTTGAGAGAGAGAGTGCACGAGCAAGCATCAGCAGGGGAGGGGAAGAGAGAGAAGGAGACAGAGGATCTGAAGTGGGCTTTGTGTTGGTGGCTATCTGTGCTGTCAGCTCAAACTCATGAACTGAAAGATCATGACCTGAGCCAAAGCCAGATGCTTAACCAACTGAGCCACTCAGATGCCCTGTTGCTGAAGTTTTGAGATTTTTTTTTTAAAGATTTTTATTTATTTCTAGGAGAGAGAGAGAAAGACAGCGTGAGCAGGGGAAGGTCAGAGAGAGAGGGAGTCACAGATTGAAACAGGCTCCAGGCTCTGAGCTGGCTGTCAGCACAGAGCCCGACGCAGGGCTCGAACCCACTAACCGCGAGATCATGACCTAAGCGAAAGTCGGACGCTTAACCGACTAAGCCACCCAGGCGCGCCTTGAGGAGATTTTTATGAGGGATGTGACATCTGGACAAAGCTCGTCACCTTGATATTGCCAAGGCTGCAAGTGACATTTTCCTTAGTCACCAGCTGGTGCCATGACACCCTCTGGTCAAGGATCTTGCTTCCTAGATCTTAAACAAGCTCACTCGCTGGTTCCTTAGTCTTTCTTTCCAGGACTCTCAAATGCGTACTCTGCAGAGATTCCATTGTCTCCTCATTCTCCTTTCTTCCTGAATTCCCATCTGTCTGCTTCCCACTTACCCTCCCTCCTTTCTTTCCTCCTTCACCTGCTGGCACCTGGCCCTCCCGTTATAATTTAGACACTACTCAGCTCCCCAGGAGCTTATGTTTTCTGCTTTTACCTCCGGCTGTAATTCCTTGTCTTCATTACCCATCCAAAGCCTTTGGAGAGCCCAGCTCAAGGTCTACCCAATCATGTTCATTCTTATCTTTGTTTACTCATTTAACTAACATTTATTGCTCTGTGTTAGCCTGTGCTAGTTGTTTGCCACCATTGAGGGAAAAGACAAGGTTTCTGTTCTAATGGAGCTTGCCTTGTGGTGAAGGAGAGAGGAAAGAACAAAGAAAGGGTAGATAAGGAATATCAGATTTCAGTGGTGGTCCCAGAATCTCCACATTGAAGGGATCAGGGGTGGAAATTTGGTAGTAAAATTGTTCAGAAGATGTTAATATTTCCTTAATCAGATTTTGCCTGGTGAGGTTTAATGTTAAAACTTGATACAACGTTGCCAGGACCTGCAGAGTGGGGAAGAAAGGATTTGTTGTTTATGGGGGAGAGTTTCAGTTTTACGAGATGAAGAGTTCTGGAGATGGATGGTGAGGTTGGGTGCACAATGGTGTGAATGCATTTCATGCCATTTATTTTATTTTATTTAAAAAATGTTTATTTATTTTATATATAGAGAGAGTGCAGAGTATGAACAGAGGAGGGGCAGAGAGAGGGAGACAGAATCTGAGGCAAGCTCCAGGCTCTGAGCTGTCATCACAGAACCCAACGCAGGGCTTAAAATCGTGAACTGTGAAATCATGACCTGAGCTGAAGTTGGACACTTAGCCAACTGAGCCACCAAGACACCCCTTCATGCCATTTAAATGTATACTGAAAAGTGGGTAAGATGAATTCTATGTTATGCAAACTTTACCACAATTAAATATAATAATTAGAAAAACAAAGAAGTGAATAAGATAAAGAGTTTAAGCTTCACACATAAGATTGAGAAAGTATCAACGGTCTATATCCATAACTAATATTGTGAGGCCTGCCCCCTCTGTGTCACATCAGAGAGAGGGAAGTACCTTGAGAAAATAAAGCAGAGACAGTGGTTAGATAGCAGTTGATCAATTGGTGGTCGTGGAAACCTCTCTGAGTTGACAGATCATAAACTGAGAGATGGATGTCAAGACAGAACCAGTCATATGCTGGTTTGGGAGCAGAACTGCTCACAAAAGGGAACAGCTAGTGCAAAGTTCCCAAGGCTAGAACTTGGAATGTTCCAGAAACAGAAAGAATGGCTGAAGCATGGTAGAGGAGGGCAATATGGGTAGGAGACAGGTCTGGAGAGTTGATTAATCTAACTGGAACACAGCTGCTTTTTTGTTTCTGTATTGGCTATGGCTTCATTCATGCTACTAGGGTAGAGCTGAGTAGTTGAGATAGAGAACATATGGCCCACAAAACTCAAAATATATGCTGTGGAGGCTTTATAGAAAAAGTTTTCTGACATCTGCATTAGAGGGTTAAAAGCAGGGAAATGCAAATTTAAAGAGATCACTATGACACCCAGTGGGCCATTTGTGGCTGACTCTCCAGCTTTCTCCCATAGTGGTCTGAGTGTTCAGCTAGATTGAGCATAAGGACTCTAGTCTGATCCCTGGACAGAGGTGGACATGAGAAAGCAAAGGCAAACAGAGGCTAAGGGACTTGTTTACGGTCCCAGAGTTTTAAGTAGTAGAGCAAAGCTTGGAATCCCTCTCCACATGACTTCGCAGCCCAGGTCTTTCCCTTTTCCCAGCTGCCTCTGGCCGGAGGACCAGGAAATGCCTCCGTTGTCTATAATTATGGTGCAAAATTGGATAAATCAGTGAAATGCTAGTGACAGCAAATGTGTATGAAAGGGAGCTATTTTAAAATACTGTTTTGATAAAAAATGGCTAGGACTAGAGGTGACCTCAAAGATTCATTGTCTCATCCTCTGATCTCTGGGAAAGTACCGTGTACACCCACAAGATGGATGATGATGTGTGGTGCTTGATTGATCTAGAATTATATGTAGAAATCTTCACTTGTTTTCTCTGAGCCAGCAGTAGGTGTGTCCAATAACTTTCATAACCAAAAGAACCGTTTCCAAATAGTCTGCCTGCCGAGTTTGACACCCCCATACTCAAAGTCTTCCAAGGAGAGATTACCAAAATGAAGAATGAAAAGGGAAGCTGGATATATAAAACAAGAGGGAGATTTTGCCAGGCCTAAGCCAGCAGATAACATTCAGAATGGGATTTTCCAAAAAGTGAGTTTTGGCTAGCTGCATCGGAATCATGAATCACAAAATAATGCCACTGTGAGCTGTAAACAGTTTTAATTTATACAGGTGACATTTAAAATGCTAATCAGACCTTAAGATAATTGCTGGAAGTTAGGAAGCCTGTGCGGGGAATTCTTCCTGTTTCCATGGAAATGATGCAAAACACAACCAGATCCATGGAGGTGTTCTTGGTTTGACTGACCTGGATTTTGACTTCTACAGAGCCAGGGCATTTGAGTGATTGTCCTTTGTGGTGATACTTTTGGTAACTGAAAATCTATAAATTCCAGCCCGTAATCAGAGAGTTAGGCACTCATCCTAGCAAGGGAAGATTTCATTGTAGCTCTTGTGGTTTGGTCAGTTTGCAAATGGGAATGCATCAATACTAAGAAAATAAGCTCTTTTCCCAAGGGTGGTTTTGTGTGTAGATTGCAGGCGTCTTTTAAATAAATCGCATAGAAGGTTTTTTTTTACCTCCCTGTTGAAAGTTTATTCCACAATTTTTCAGGTATTGATTGTTCCATAACCAACAAAAACTTGAAGGTAAAAGCAGATCTCTGATGAGTATTACAATGAAAATAAAATAGGGAAATGGGAAAGAGTGACATGTGAGCAAGATGAGGAGTGGAAGTTTCGACCAGTTAGTAGGGGGGCCCTCCTGGAGGACGCGGCATTTGAGCTGGGACCGGGCTGGTCTTCATGCAGGAGAGCCCACTCCACCTGATGACTGGGAGCTGGTGTGGTCCAGGCTCAGGGAACAGCAGGTGCTCCTACTTAGAGCTGTGGGCAGAGGGGCGGATAGGACTCAGAAGCTTCCATAAATACTCTTGTCTTAAACAGTTTTGAACATGTTGGTTGCTATTTTTTTTGTCAAGGGGCTCACATTTAGAGCATTTTTCCTGCAGTATGGAGATTAGTCTTGACACTGATATATCTTTCCATTCTCAGTCTTCCTCTTCAGTTCCATTGTTTTCAAACTTTGGCATCAGAGTCCTATGTTCAAACCACATCTCTGAGACACAGGTTTGTGAGTATAGGCAAATTAACCTCTCTGAGCTTTAGTGTCCTTGTCTTTAAAATGAAGACAGTGAGGGGTGCCTGGGTGACTCAGTCGGTTAAGGGTTAAGGGTCCCAACTTTTGATTTCAACCCCGGTCATGATTTCACAGTTTGTGTGGTCAAGCTCCATGTGGGGCTTTGGGCTGACAGCACTGAGCCTGCTTGACATTCTCTCCCTCTCTCTCTCTGCCCCTTCACTACTCCCAATCTCTCTCTCTCTCTCAAAATAAACAAACATTAAAACAATAAGCAGTGATAGTACTTGCTTCATAGGGTTGTGAGAATTAAGTCCTGTAATGAATGTAACTGTGATAATGTAGGACTTGGCATCTAATACTTGCTTAATAAGTATTAATAGACACACTAACTTAATACCTTACAATTTTCAAAACGAGTCAGCATTCTTAAAATGCCCGTAAAGTCCAGTGAAATAAACCAAGGCTCAGAATCAATATCAGAACTCTGGCAGATGGGAAGTGGAGAGCTCGTCTTTGGGGCCCCACAGGCCTAGAGGGACCCTTGAGGCTGACCATGCTGCAACTCCTGTGTGCCGATGCTTAGCTTGTGACAGGGAACTTGAACACATTTTCCTCCCAGGTCTGGCCCCAGGCAGCTCTGCCACTCATCAAAGAGAGTCCTTAGGGGGCACCTGGGTGGCTCAGTCTATTAAGCGTCCGACTTCGGCTTAGGTCATGATCTCCTGGTTTGTGGGTTCGACCCCCGCGTTGAGCTCTGTGCTGACAGCTAGCTCAGAGCCTGGAGCCTGCTTCAGATTCTGTGTCTCCCTTTCTCTCTGACCCTCCCCTGCTCATGCTGTCTGTCTCTCTCTCTCTCTCAGAAATAAATAAAACATTAAAAAATAAAAAAAAAAAAAGAGAGTCCTTAGTAGGGTTAGTGAGTGATCTTTGCATGAACAGATATTCAGAGGTGACCAACTCTCCTTGTTTGCCTGGGACTGAGGCATTTCTTGGGATGTAGGACTTTCAGTGTTAAAACTGGGACAGTCCCCTGCCAGCTGGGGTGGTTGGTCACCCCAGACTTTCCAGAAGGCCACTGAAAATCTAGAGGCAAAAAAAATATTGTTTAGGCATGCTTGGGCATTTTTTCTCTCTTTGTTGTTTATAATGCCATTTTGGTTCAACACTAGGAAGTGCCCAATGTTTGAAAAGAAGGACATATGACAGCATAAGAACTTCTGGACTGTGAAGTAAGTCAGAGTATAAAAGGGCAGTGGTTTCTTAGCCACACGTGATCGTTATTTGGAATGGAATAGGCCAGGGTGTAGTGTGCATTCTGGGTTTCTAAGACTTAGCACTAGAAAGAAAAAAGAATGTAAAATACTTCATTAGGGGCGTCTGTGTGGCTCAGTCGGTTGAGCGTCTGACTTCAGCTCAGGTCATGATCTCACGGTTCATGGGTTTGAGCGCCGCATCGGGCTCTGTGCTGACAGCTCAAAGCCTGGAGCCTGCTTCAGATTCTGTCTCCCTCTCTCTCTGACCCTCCCCTACTCATGCTGTCTTTCTCTCTCTCTCTCTCAGAAATAAATAAAAACATTTAAAAAAAATTTTTTGACTCATGGGGTTCCTGCTATCTGTGGTTTATTTTTAGTAAATACATGGATGGAGGCAGATAGAGTCTCATGTGCAGGGTCCCTGCTGCAGGTCCAGCTTTGCAACCTGTGGAGCGCTTCTTCTTAGAATGTTAAGTGTGTGCATTTATGTTGAAATGTAACAATGAAATGGGAGGTTCTGGGTCTCTCTGTTTCAGTTTCAGGACACAAGGACCCGCCCGATACCATGAATCCGCTGACTGTTATTCGCTGAGGAGAACAAAGTGCCTGATGGCATTGTTTTGATTTGTCTGAGACCTATTGGTGAACATTCCAGTGTTACAAATGTGGGAACTGAGGCAAGGGGCAGAGATGACTGTGACCTATCCAAGAAAAGCACCAAATAGGTGCATCAGAAAGAATGGGGGTCTGCGCGTTCTCTGCGGTTTTAGTTGAATTCCTGCCGGGTTTTGAAATATGAAAGCCTTGAGGTGGGTTGAAGGATGGAAGTTTCATCCAGCTGAAACAAGGCTCTATGTGTGTCTGGTTGATTGGAGCCAATTCTCTGTTCTCTGCGCACCAAGATTTTAAAAACATATGATGAACCATATTTGTCCAGCACTGATGTTTTATTTGGTTTCATGTGGTCCTTCTGATGATGCCTGTTCTATCATGAGAAGCTCTTTCCAAAGGTGTCACGTCAGATTTGATGCAGTACCCAGAAAGAGGGCACTGTGTTTGTTTGTTTGTTTGTTTTTTAATCTGCTGTAAGCATCCCTATTTGTACAGATTTAGTTCCTAATGATCCTGTCTCCAGAGCTGGATCAGACCTGCCATTAGAAAGAGAGCAGAAGGGAGATTCTTGTTTTGAGCTTCAGCCCTTCTTAGTTTTGCCATGTTGGCAGGTTTCTCCTAGAAACAGGTGCAGGAAAGAACCAGAAGAAAGAGGCATAGGTCAGATGGGTGGTTCTGAAGGGTTGAGCACACCATGGGAGTCTACAGGGATGCATCGTATCTGGGAGTGGTGATGGATTGGAAAATCGTAACTATTAAGTTCCAGTTGCCTTGGGTTGGGTGAGGTGTAGGAATGTATCTTTGAGAGACTGAGATCTATATTAGTGAAGAGAAATTCTCAAGTTGACTTAGGAAGTTATTGTTAACCATCCAGTATTACCTGTTCTCTTTTCACTGTTTCTTTACTCTTTCTTCACTCAGATATTTAGTAAGCACCCACTATGTGCCAGGCACTCAGCTGTGTGCAGATGATACAAGAGTTAACCAGACAGGCATAACCCTGTCTTATGGGCCATACACTCCAGAAGACTTATGGGTTTGTGAGCAGTGCTTGCTTCTGTGCAAGAAATACAGATATGGGTGAACATATTTTAAAATTTAAAATACTAAAAAAATTTTAAAAAGTTACATGTATATACTATTTAAGAAAAAATTTTTAAATGTTTATTTTGAGATACAGAGGGAGAGAGAGACACACACACACACACACACATAATGTGAAGCAGGCTCCCAGGCTCTGAGCTGTCCATACAGGGCCAGATAAGAGGCTCAAACTTAGGAACCATGAGTTCATGACCTGACGTCAGACACCCAACCAACTGAGTCACCCAGGTGCCTCTGTATACGCTGTTTTGATTTAGTACCTTTCTTTCCAGCCCTAGTGTGGGATGTTGCATCTTGTCACAGTCACTGGTATAAAGTAAAGGCCCATGGCTCCAGCTTAACCAATTAGAATTCTTCCTCAGAAATTTTCCTACTGAATTCAGGAGCAAAGGAGACTCTCTTTTCTCTCTGGTTTTGGAGTTGTAAGGACGATTACATAGTTAAGTCCCTTGATACAGGAAGATTAATTCTGAGAGACCAAAGCTGACAGTTGGAGAGCAATATGACAGAGAACAGGGGAGAAGACTTGGAGAGGAAGAGAGGGAGGGGCTATCTGGATAAGGAGGGAGGGGGGAGAGATAGCTGGGTGGGGCATAGGAACAAACAGATGGTAGGGGAGAGAGGGAGAGACTGAGCAGAAGGGGATTAGGAAAATGGAAGAGGACACATACACAGGGTGGGGGGTGATGGACGCAAATGGAGAGAGGGACAGGGAGAGGTGCTGGGGATTCAGAACTGAAAATGACAGCCTCGGCCCTTAAAGTGCTCAGAGCAGGCAGACTGGTAACCATGGATTGTGATGCATCAGGGTCAGTTCCCTGAGAAGGGCTTATCTCCAAGAGGGGGATGTCCCACCGTACTGTGTAGGGAGGGTTGGGGAAAGCCTTTGGAAGGGGAGCTGGGTCTTGAGGGGTGAGCAGGAGTTTGTCACATTTTAGTTTTCCAAGTCAAGCACAGAGTATCCAAAGCAAGCTTGGTGCATTCCCAGAACTGTCAGAAGTGCAGACTGGCTGTGGACACGGTGTTGCAGAGCAGTGAGGAGAAGCTGGACCAGGTAGGGGTGAGGTAAGCATGCAGCTTCCAGACTGTGCACTATATCCAGCAGAGTAAGCTGTAATCCATGTATTCCAGACACAAGGGCCTGAGGAAAGAGCTGCTGGTACACAGATTTCCTCAGCCCACATTTCCTGTTGCCCAAGTCCTTGCCACATTTTCAACCAGACAACATTCCCTGAGTGAATCCACCTCTCGACACACAGCCACTGAAAAGACAAAGCACCCCCCTGCCTAGAAACCTCATATTCAAGCACATTTGCTGTCATTGTCTGGGCAACACAATGGTTTTCTAGGTTGTTTTTCTTTTCTTTCTTCTTAAGTTCAGGGAATAACTCCTAGTTCTTGAAGTACGCGGTACAGATTGCAGGTCTAATTTGTTCGACTCACTCAGAGACACTTGAAATAATTACAGTGGGAAATTCCATGTTCTGAAAAAAACCTAGATGCTGAGAGGTTTTTGTTGTTGTTGTTGTTGTTGTTGTTGTTGTTGTTGTTGTTGTTGAGTTCTCTGCAGGACTTTGTGTCTCATGGAAGTAAAAGAGTACTTGATGTACCTGCTGGGTGATTCTGAGGCTCAAAGCCCAAACTTTCTCAGTGTTTCTAGTGATGAGATACAGATGCTACAGCATCCTTTCCAAAATTCAGTGTAGGGAACATAGAACACATTCAGTTATGTAAGATGATTTCAAGCTTAACGTTTCCCTTCTATGTTCTTTAGTTTCCAATATATGAGTGCTGGCTATATCTTGGAGAGAGACTGCAGATTGGAATAATGAATGACTTTTAAAAATCCCTTTTGGGGGCACCTGGGTGGCTCATTCAGTTGAGCGTCCCACTTTGGTTCAGGTCATGATCTCATGGTTCATGGGTTCGAGCTCTGTGTCAGGCTCTGTGCTCACAGCTAGCTCAGAACCTGGAGTCTGTTTCTGATTCTGTGTCTCCCTCTCTCACTGACCCTCCCCTGCTCACACACACACACACACTCTCTCTCAGAAATAAATAAGAAACATTAAAAAATTTTTTTAAAAATCACTTCTGTTCTATCTTTGTGTTCTTTAGTGAAAGTTATATATATACACACAGGAAAGGGCACAGATCATTAATACACAGGTTAATGAAATTTTTTGTTTCCCAATTTATTTATATAGAGCATGAGTGGGGTGAGAGTAATGGAGGGAGGGAGAGGGGGAGAGAATGAATTTTAAGCAGTCTCCATGCTGAGCAGGGGTGGATGCCACAACCCTGGAATCATGACCTGAGCTGAAATGAAGTTAGATGCTTAACCAACTGAGCCAGCCAGGCACCCCCAGGTTAAGAGATTTTTCACATTTGATTCCTATGTGTAACCAACCCTCACATCAGGAAACAGAATATTGTGGGAAGCACCCCAAAAGTGCCCTGGAGTCCCCATCTTTTCCTGTTTCTCCTCCTAGAGTAATTGTGTCCTGACTCTGGAACCACAGATAAGGTTTGCCTTGCTCAATGATACACTTGCAGACTCATCCATGTTGAGTGTAGCTGTAGTTCATATATTTTCTTCCACTGGTCTTTCATTTGATGAGTGTACCATCATGTAGCCAAACCATGGTGAGTAACCATTGGGTTGTTTTTGCCTGTTAGAGAGTGCTTCTCTGAGCATTCTTATTCACAGAAGATGTGCTTTTGTACATTTAATCTCACCATCACTATATTAGGGTTCTCCAGAAAAACCAAATCAAAAGGCAATGTGTGTGTGGTTTTTTTACTTTAAGGAATTGGTTCATGTGATCATGGAGGCTGGAAAGCTTAGTATCTGCAGGAAAGTCCAGCAGGCTGGAACTCCAGAGAAAAGTGATTTGAATCTAAGGTGGTCTGATGGTGGTCTTCCTTCTTCTTATGGGAAGGTCAGCCTCCATTCCTTTAGGGCCCTCAACTAATGGGAAGAGGCCCATCACATTATGGAGGGCAGAATGCTTTAGCTCCAATATTTAAGTGTTAATTGCATCCAAAAACAACTTCACAGAAACATCCAGAATAATGTTATATCTCAGCACTGTGGCCCAGCCAAGTGGATCCATAAAATTTACAGGGCAGTCACTTACTAAATATCTACTCTGGTCCCCTAGGCTGGTGGTAGGATGGGTAATAGGTGGTGGGGGTACCTTAAAATACAGTATATTATTTGGAAAGTTGAGGTATAATGAAGCCAAAAGACAAGGAAATAATTACCATTGAAAAAAACAGTTATTGACAACTCCCAGGAGGGGGAGGCATGTCATGCCACAGGTGAGGGGGGCACAGAGGGAAGTGTCAGAGCCAGTCAGGGACAGAGGGAAAGGATGAGATTATTGTGGTTTCTGAGAGAAGAAACAGGAGAGGCAGGGCAGCCAGGTTGAGGATTGGCTAATCAGAATAATTTGAGTGGGCTCTGGGGCATCGGGCTATCTCTAGTCTTCTGGTACCTGAGTCTGGGTCAGTTGGGGCAGGTGGCTAGTGGCCTGGAGAGTCCTATGAAGGTCATGGGGACTATGGGCTCTGGATTGGTTTGTATTTGAAAAGTACACCTTTGGGGGAGTTGTTGATTATCTCTGGGAACTTGCTAGCCCTGGTTGGGGGCGGGGTCATCCCTGCAAAGGTCAGCAGGGCCCCAGCTGTCAAAACATCCTAATACAGAAAATAAAAGACACGGCTAATACTAGGGGCAGGTGGGAAAAGACAACATAGAAGCAGAGTGGTGAGAGAGAAACAACTCTGGAATAGGACTCTGGGGACTTGGACAGCTTTGTTAATGAGAGATCCTGATCACATCTTGGCTATAGTGATAGTCACGTTACTAATGCAGAAATCAAGGCTCAGAGCAGCTCATCAGGTCACTGATAGTGAGGAGAAGAGCTGAGGCTTGAATGCAGGTCTCTCTGACTTGCTATTCTTTACCTTTAGGATTTTCTTTCCTCCAGAATTGTTCAAAACCTATTATTCCTGCCTTTCTAACCTCTAAGAGTTTTTTAGAAGATAATGAGTTTATATAAGTGAACAGGCTTTGCAAAGAGTACACAAAAGGTAACATTTTTATGAGGTTATATTATAAGAGTGCTACTGTGATTCAACCTTGAAATATATGAATTCAATTTGAATGTATAGAATCTTAGAACCAAGAGAAGTATTTGGACATCATTTGAGACCATCAAATGGTCTCATCATTTGAGAACATTTCCTCTGTTCTCAAACAGGGGAAATCTGAAACTACTTACTTTCTCCTAGAGGGTGGCCAGATTCTCCTTGGTAGCTTCCTATATTATCACTATGATGAGAGAAAGAATGGGTATTTATTTCACGAGGCCTTTGCTTAGTAAGTTACTTCTTCAGTGTACCCAATATCACCCTGTTGATCTGAATCTTCTTAATGAAGCTTCTGGATTATACCTAATTGACCCAAAAGGCATGGCTTGAGATCTGGCTGAATATGTTAGTTTACCCAGTCCGATGGTTGGTATTAGTCTCAAAAAGTCCAGAGCTGTTTGCCAGAGGAAGTAAGTGATAGAGCGATAAGCAAAGGTAGGGTCCAGGAGTTCTAGTGCTACTTAGCCACAAACCAGCTGGATTGATCTCAAGTGGTGAGTTGATCCTTGTGACCATCATTTTTCCAACTTGGAAACCCAGAGAGAGGGGCTGGATGATGCTTCAAGTCTCTTTCAGCAAGGACAGGGCATGTTCTATCATTGAAGATTTGGATGACTAATGTCATTTTGATAGAGCAAAGAACTAATAAGTAGCTGGGAAGCTGGTTGTTTTTGATGTCTGGTAGTTAATAAAGTAGAGAAAGATTTACATGCATAGCTGAACTCATCTTTCTCATGCCAGCGATCTGCTGACTCCACTTCCTTGGTTAGCCCTGGGTTACTATAAATTAAGCTTAACTGCTTTTTCTTGGGGATGATGCTCTGTAAATCAGCCCTGGAAGAGAGTGGCTCTGTCAAGAGGCCTCTTCATGGGATACTCTAACCATTGGAACGACAACATATTATCTGGCAACTGTTTCTGAATATTAGTTTATGTCTTGGCAATTGTTTTCTTAATAGTCCAAAGCTGTCAAGGAAGCATAATTCACATGGCTTGGACACTTGGCTGCTTTCTCTGTCTGGTACTGGCTTATTAATCACCTTCCCATCCCGACCCTCCTTTGGTGTGAGGCACAATTAAATTAACTGACCTATTTCCAAATAATTAGATCATTAAATACCCCCTCACTTTTTAATAAAACCAGGAGACAATTTTATCTAAAATTAAACTGTATATTAGTGCCTGTTTTAGTAATGTCATCCATATGGCTCTCCGATATGGGCTGGTCCAGCATCAGTGAACTGGCGATAATTCTCAGGACTTGTACTTAATCAGACATGCTCCTACACTTGCAAATAATCATTTTTTTAAAAATTACCTAGTTAAAAAGTACAGGAGCCATCTCAATGTCACCTTGAATATACACACTGTGAAAAAAAAAAGACACTTCTGTGCCATGCAGAGCTGATTTGCTGAGATGGAGGAGTTACTGGAGTTCAAACAGTTATCTCATTAAAACCAAAGTTGGTGATGAAATTTCCATATAACTCTTACTCTTCCCTCACCCAATCCAGTATTCCTGCTAAGAGAACCATGACTCCTATACTTCTCTAGAACCTTCCTAAGTTTCCTCATGCATAGGAAAGAAAGGTAAAGTTATTTCAGTTGGCCTTTTCAACCCACAAAGACTCAGTGGATAATTGCAGTGGCCTGTGAGTGAACAGTGGCAATGAGGTCATTGTAATGGGAATGAGATGCCTCTGCAATAATGGTGACAGACTTAATCACTTCTCCATGGGGAAAATGTCTGGGATTAGGCGGTTCGTTACAGAAATTGTTGAGACAGGACTCTCGGAACAGAAAATGGAAGACTGTTGATTACATACATGCTGCTTCCAAGGAATAGCTTTTCCTCAGGATGCCTCAGCTCTGCTGAAGGCCACACTGGGCCAGGAAATTTGGACAAAAAGTGTTTAGTTAGCAGGCATTTGCTGAGAAGCTGGGACACTGGACTTTTCAAACCACCAAGAATGCCCCAGGCTGAGAAGTGAGGTGAGCTGCCCTAAATTGATGTATAGACACTAGATTGGGATTCATCACCTTTTCACAACTTGGTGTGTTTGTGATAGGGAATTCGAGTTTGTTGAGATCATTTAGAATAGCAGGATACAGTATGTTCTGCATGGTTGTAAAAGATAATTCCTATCTTGCTAGCATAAGTTTGAGTTTGGATTTAGAAGGTGTAACTAGCTAACATGATGCATGTTTCACACATATACTCTTGGCACTAACATTTATACACAGGACACTTGTGACTACCTGTGCATACCTGTGCCTCTGGCTAAAGGACTTGTTTATTATTGACAGGGTCTGCTCACTGTGTCTGTCTGTCTGTCTCTTTCTCTCTCAGGTAGTGGTGGGGGCATGGTAAACTACAATACTGGAAGGGTGTCCCAGAACAGTCTTCAACTAATAGCAGACAGCAGGTAAATAAGAGATAAAGGTCCCCTGATTTTTGTTTGGGAAAGTCTGAGGCATGTTTCACCATGTCCCCAGAGCTCTGTAGGGAGCTTGGGCTCCCAGTAACCACAGTGATAACTTGCTCCGAAGATACCTTTAACTGGTATTGTTCCCACCCCCATCTCCTGTCTCCATGCCATGCCAGTGCTTCCCAAATGAATTAATCCACTTGGATCCTTGCCTCAGGTGTGCTTCTGGGGAAACTCAACCTAATTTAAGTGGTGGGATTGGCATTAAACAAGATGGGTCATTGCTACTGGGACATCATGGGGCTGTTCCCACCCACCACTCTAATATCTCAGAGGATGCTTACTCAACCATGGCATAGCATGTTCCAGTTTGTCTCATGGGGATAGCTGAGGGCAGAAGGAGTCTGTGACTCTTGGCAGATTGGAAAGAGAAATGATAATGGATTTAGTCAGGCTCATGCTGGGTTATGCTGTAATAACAATTTAACCACATCACAGTTTAATGCTAGCTAGAGGGCTGTCCTTGGTGATAATCTTGTAAGGGTGACTCCAGAATTTGGTCTGTTTGCATCTAGGGGAGGCTGAGACCCCTGACAGTGTTAAGAAAAGAGGTGAAAGAAGTAGCAGACTGCATTTTCCATCGAGCAAGAGGCTGAGCTCTGGGGGTGGGGGGTGCTAGGTGAGGATGAGCAAATCCAGGCAGAAGTATCAAATAGGTCCAGTATAGGTGGATTTATCTGCAGACAAGATTTATGTTAAACATAGGTGAAAAACAATAAAACAGACCTCAGGTTATTTATTACAACAAATTCCTGGTTTGACTTCTGAGAAAGATGTCAGACATTCACACTGTAAGTTTGTCCCAACTCAAAAAATTATTACTAGAAGTCTAGTGCAGCTCACGGTTGAAAGAGTAACTGATCTGACCTACTCCAAAAAAAGCCAAACCAGTCATTTTTTGATTTGCATCTTGAGGTCTGAGAAGACACACAGGAATGAGACTTAGTTGTTACCTTGCATCTGGCAAGGCAGGTGGAGTGTGGGCTCAGTTAAACCCTGGGGCTTTAAGATAAATTGGACAGACTTGTGTATTATGGTCATGGATCCTAGAATCTTATATCAGGGCATACGAGAGCCCATGTTAAAAGGACATACAGTTTGAAGCATTTAGCCATAAGGAAATTCATGAATTATTTTCTTTCAATAGTTAATGCCCTGGGTGAAGAGTAACATATGAACCTAGGATTTTGAGTGAGAAAACCAGGGTCTGAGCTTTAGCATCATCTCATGTCAGCTGAGTGACATTGGGCAGTTTCTACCTTCTCTACTTGAGTTTCCTCCAGTCCCAAATTGGCAGGATAATAGTACCTGGGTCCAAGATTTGATGTGAGGGTTAAATGACTTTATAAGACAAAGCATTTGGCACCATGTCCCACAGGAGGCGAGTGCTTAATAATCGCAATTATTGCTGTTGATGTCCTGACTGTAAAATGGGGCTTCACTTAGTTATTCATTGTTGAACAAATATTTGTAGAATATCTGTTGAGAGCTTAAAACTGTGCTAGATGCTGAGAATACAATGGTGAATGAAACAAAGCCCGATCTTGTCCTGAAAAGAGAGACCAGAGGTCAGCAAACATCTTCTTAAAGGGACAGATGGTGAATATCTGAGGCTTTTTGAGGCATGGGCTATTTGGTACACCCTGCTGACTCTGCTCCTCTGGCTGGAAAGTACCCTTAGTTCATACATAAATGAATGGATGTGGATGTGTTCTAATAAAGCTTTATATAAACAGAGAAGCAGATTTGTCTTGTGGGCCATAATTTGCTAATCATTGAAATGGCGAGTAATATGCAGACATTAATAGCTAGTATACATTGAGAGTGCCATCTATTCATTCATTTATTTCACAGACACTTAAGTAGCAATTATGAGTTAACTCAAAGCAGTTACTATGCATCAGATAATGATGAAATCACTTTCCACATATTAACTCATTCATTCCTCAGGATAATTCCAGGAGGTTGGTAATATCTCCATTTTATACAAAGGGGTTGGTACTAGTATTCTTTCCATCTTACAGATGGGACACCAAGAAGTTAAATAGGAGGGAAAGCTGAGATTTGAACCCAAACAAAAGAGTTGGAATCATTCTACACATAGCCTCCCTCACATAAACACTTAACTATAAACCCTTGTAAGTACATGAAGGGGGTAACAATATGTTGACCTCTCAGGTTGTTGTGGCAGTCGAAAGAGTTGAAAGTTCTTGGAAAATTGTATCAGGTTATGGAAACATGGCTGAGTTTTCTCTCTCTGGAGCAGTAGACCCCTGCCCCTTGGAGGTGAGAAGTTGAGTTTGTTTGAGTTGGAGAATAGAAAATGGGCAGAGAGTGATTGTCCACGGGTCTTGGAAAAGGGAAATGAGCCAGCTCTCTGAGGCCACGTTTCATTTCTTTAAGTATCCTTAAACTTGAGGAATTAAATATTAATATTGGCTCTTACATCACTTCAGCTGTAGACAGAGCCCAGGAGATATTTCTTGTCATATCCATGAAATGAGAAGGGCAGGCAGAACGAGGCTGCATGCCCTGAGTCTCACAGCTGGAAGTGGCAGAGTCTGTCTGCACTGGAAGCTGATGCTCTCGTTCTGAGGCATGCATTCTTGGCCACAGGTACTAGGACGTGTTGTTGTGTGTATACATACTATTCTGGATCCTATTCTTGATTTCATTAGTTGATCAGCATCAAGGGAAAATGAGAAGAATCCATTTAAACTGAGCATAGCTGATTGTTAGTTTCCTGTGGAACCTCCACACTGTTTTCCAGAGGGGCTGTACCAGTTTGCATTCCCACCAACAGTGTAGGAGGGTGCCCGTTTCTCCACATCCTCGCCAGCATCTAGAGTTCTCTGATTGGCTCATTTTAGCCACTCTGACTGGCGTGAGGTGGTATCTCTGTGTGGTTTTGATTTGTATTTCCCTGATGAGGAGGATGTGGTTTATCTATACCATGGAATACTACATGGCAATGAGAAAGAATGAAATCTGGCCATGTGTAGCAACATGGATGGACCTTGAGGGTGTTATGCTGAGCAAAATAAGTCAAGCAGAGAAGGACAAATATCATATGTTTGCACGTATAGGAGGATTAGGAGGAACTTGACGGAGGAACAAAGGGGAGAAGAAGGGCAGAAATGGTGGGGGAAAGAGAGAGAGGCAAACCATGAGAGACTCTTGAATGCTGACAAAAACTGAGGACTGATGGATGTGGGGGGGAGGGGGGATGGGCATGGAGGAGGACACTTATGGGGATGAGCACTGAGTGTTATGTGGAAACCAATTTGACAATAAACTATTTGTAAAAAAATAAAAAAATTAAAAAAAATTAACTGAGCATAGCTGAGAAAAGAGATGGTTTTCATCCTATTCAGGCACTGTCTATAGAGTGCAAAGGATTTAATAAATAACAATGTGCTCATCCTGATAATTAAAGCTTGTGAAAAATAATGACTTGGCCCAGAGGTATCATTACTTAGAATACCAACCTAGTGTCTGTTTCAAAACAGTGATCATTTTTATGTCCTACCATAAATGATCACTTAAGCAGCTTGAAATAAAAACAGGGCACAATGCCCCCCTGTGCTTGTGGATTTTGTGATAAAAAGCTGAACTTGCTCTTGAAGAGAAATGCCTATCTGTGCTAAAAATGCCTGTGGACTCTTCCCACATTTTAATAAATAGTGGAGTGCAAAAAGTGTGTTTCGAATGGAGGAGAAGGGACCGCAGGAGGTTTCAGTGCCAAAAGAGAAGGGTAAGAAGGACACACGGGGTCTAAGATGGCTTTGGAAACCGTCTGGGAGGTTCCTCCATGTGGAATTGTGTCCTCTTAGAAAGATAAATTGAAGTCCTAACCCCTAGAACCTGTGAATGTGACTTTATTTGGAGAAAGAGTCTTTGCAGATGTCATTGAGATGTAATTTGAGGTCACATTAGAAAACAGTGGGCCCTGGATCCAATATCCTTGGTGTCTATGTGACAGACAAAGACGCAGACTAGAGTCATGTAGCTCCAAGCTATGGGGACCAGGGACTGGTGAGGCAAGGAAGTTAGGAAGCAAGGAAGAGGCAAGGAAGGCTTCTACCCTACATGTCTTCGAGGGAGAATGGCTCTGCCAACACCTTGTTTTCAGACTTGTGGACTTTATAATTGGGAGGGAAGACCTTTCTGTTGGTTGAAGCCAACTGCTTTGTGCTACTTTGTTACAGCGACTCTAAGAAACTAGTACAGAGGTGTTCCTGACTCACAGAAGAGAAGTAGAGAGTAAGTGTGTGTATATGGGATGGGGCTCGGGAGGGGGATGTTGAATCTTCGGGTAACTGTATTCATTCATTTGTTTCATTTGCCATCCAAAGAGGAGGCAGTCAGGTAGTTAAGAGAAAGGCTTAGGAATCAGACCAACATTTGCATTGCAGCTTTTCTTCTGGGTGACCTTTTTAAAAATAATTTTTAATGTTTTTTTTTATTTTTGAGAGAGAATGAGAATGAGAGGGGGAAGGGCAGAGAGGGAGACACAGATCTGAAGCAGACTCTAGGCTCTTAGCTGTCAGCACAGAGCCCAACATGTGGCTTGAACCCCCAAACCATGAGATCATGACCTGAGCCGAAGTCAGACACTTAACCAACTGAGCCATCCAGGCACCACCCTGGGTGGCTTTTAACAATAATCATAACCTCTAACATTTATTGATAAATTGATAATGTCCTAGGCCATGTTCCTTGAGATGAATATGCCTCCATTTTATTTATAGGGAAGGAAACTGAGTTATAGGAAGAATAAGTGAATGTCCAAAGTTTTTTAATTGAAGTATATTTAGTACATAGCATTGTGTAAGTTGAAGGTTGACATCTCAATTTGATACACTTCTAAACTGTAATACTATTGCCATTGAAGCAATAGTATTTACATAAAAATATTTACATAATAAGTGGTTAGAATAAGTTTTATGCTCTTAGCAAATTTGCTTGCAAAACCATTTTGTTGTTTATGCTGAGTACACTATACATCAGATCTCTTGAGTTTATTTGCTACTGGCTCCAACTTAGTATTCTTAAAAACATGTCCTATCCTTTCACCCCCCAATCCCTGGTAAACAACATTTTACTTTGATTTTACAAATTTGCCTTTCTTTAGAGTTCACATATAAGTGATATCGTGCAGTACCTGTCTTTGTCTGTCTGACTTCCCTCATTTCCTCATTTGAAAGCCTCAAAGTGCGTCCATATGTTTGCAAATGGCAGGATGCCCTTACTTTTCATTTGCCCAAAGTTAAAGGGCAAGTAAGTGGTTTTGGAACTAGAGTGCAGTACTTTGGCTCTAGAGATGGATTCATTAAACCACTGTGAAACAGCTGAGACTCCATTTTCTCAAGTGTTCCAATGGTTAGGATCAAAATACCTGTAACAGATTTTTTTCTGAGGATTCCTGTGAAAAGAACTTAGGCAGCATATAATATACAGAAAATGAGACTCAGTTACTATTTAAAACTGCATTATTAAATAGTTGTAGACTTATAGGAAGTTAAAAAAAATAGTACAGTAAGGACCTGTCTCCCCTTCACTGTGCTTACCCCAATGGTAACATCTCATTTAACTGTGGTACATTGAAATCTAGGAAAGTGACATTGCCATAATTTTTATTCACATGTCACCAATTTTAAAAAAGTGTTTATTTATTTTGAGAGAAAGGGAGGTAGAGCAAGAGAATGTGAATCCCAAGCAGGCTTCATACTGTCAGTGCAGGGCCTGATATGGGGCTCAAACTCATGAACCATGAGATCATGACCTCAACCAAAATCAAGAGTTGGATGTTTAACTGACAGAGCCACCCGGTGTTGTTATGTCACTAAGTTTTAAATGTTTGTGCTCACTTGCTCACTGTCCCCGCCCCATCTCCCTTCCCTCTTTCTCTCTCTCTCTCTCTCTTTCTCTCTGTGTATGTGCATGTGGTTTTGTGCCACTTTATCATATGTCTAGATTTATTTAGCCACAGCACAATCAAGATTCTGGACTCTTCCCTCACTGCGTAGGAACTCCTTTGGGCTACACTTTCATACTGCATCCCACTCCCTATCCCTAAGCCTTGGATACTACTAACCTGCTCTACATCTCTCTAATGTTATCATTTTGAGAGTGTTATATAAGTGAAACTGTACTGTGTGTAAACTCTTAAGATTGGCTTCTTTCACTTAGCATAATGGCAAATACTTTTTGAGCTCTTTTGTATAGCAGGTGGCATACCAGAAACTGTGGATACAAAGTGTCAACCCTTCACTTTTTAAAAGAAGGTTTTACTTAAATTCCTGTTAACAGTTAACATATAGTATAATATTAGTTTCAGGTGTACAACACAGTGATTCAATACTTCCATAAAATACTTAGTACTCAACACAAGTGCTCTCTTTAATCCCCATCACCTACTTAACCCACCCCCTACCCACCTCCTTCTGGTAACCATCAGTTTTTTCTTTATAGTTAAGAGTCTGTTCAACCCTTCACTTTAGCTTGACCTGGTCAACTTGCTGGTTTGCTTTGTTACTGGTGGGAAAATATTCCCAAGTTTCAAAAGATCAAGAGATCATTTTCTTTCTGGTGATAAACTTTGCTTCTTGTCACATTGGCTTGTATTTCCAGCCCATTTTCTTCCTCAAGTCAAATGTTTTCAGCATTTTGATTAAGGAATATGTGGAGAGGCTGTCTGAGGGAAAATCTGCCATGGCAATATTTCAATCTGGATAGCTCCCTAAACACCCAATTACCTTTTATTGTGATGGTAGCCTTGGAGCCCTACCTGAGATCTGCTGGTTGCCTGTTTTCCTGTCCCTTCTCTCCAATCACAGCTGCATAGTTTGGTACATTTATGTGCAAAGGTCAATTTCCTATGATTTGCTCTACAGCAGGAAATTTGGAAAAAGTCTGGAATATAAGTTGGTATGTTGACTCTTTGCAATATACTGAGATAACTTTTCAGCCTATGAAAGTATAAGGTAGAGAGTGGAAAAGCTTGTTGTTTTACAAAAAGATTAAGGTCCTAACAAACTGGTTGCTAGTCTTTTCACTGTGACTAAGAAGCTGTGTGTCATGAACAAGGCAACTTCTTTGGATCTCTTCTGTGAACAAGGTGGGCTCTGGACTATTTGACCTTAAACGTGCTTTAGAGATGGAAAAAACAATTCTATTTTTGTATTTTGTGATCTTAGTTTATATAATCATTACATCTTGGGACACCAACTGTAAGACTCTTTTAAAACGGCCATTGGGGGTCTTCATGGCATCATTCACTATGCCCCCCCCCCCCCCAACACACACACTTCTTTATGGATCGCTATCCACCTACCTTGTCTTACTGTGCTGGCTTGGAAGGAGTGCTCTCACTGCTGACCTCTCCATGCATGCCTTAGTGTCCAGCCCCGTTCACCTTGGACTTTGGTCTCCTGCATCTTTTTCTGTCTTCACTGGCTTGCTGACTGTAGCATATGAATGGGCTCTGGCTATCACTCCTCTTAAAATGAAACAGCCTACTTATGATGCCATGTCCCCCTCCACGCTCTACCATGTTCTAGTTCTTCCTTTTATGGCAAACATGCTCTTGTTGTTTCTTGTTCCTTAGGTCCTATTCTCTCCTCAACTGCCTGCAACTGGGCTTCTGTTCACCAAGCCCATGAAACTGGGCCTTGCATTAAACATCTTCATTTAGGCCAAATCTAGTGGGCCCCTTTCTGTCTTCATCTTGGTACCTTCTCAGCATCTTTGAACTCTCTCTTTACTGAATCATTCCCGTCTTGACCTTTCTTGTACCACATTCTTTGGGTCATTTCTGCTTATTCTCCCTTGCTGGCTTTCCCCCACCCCCTGCCTCAGGATTTGGTCCTGAGCAACCCCCCCCCTTTTTTTTTTGTCTCTCTATACCTCTCCAAAGATGCCAGTTCCTTGGCTTAAAGAAGATGTGGTGTGTGTGTGTGTGTGTGTGTGTGTGTGTGTGTGTGTGTCTGTATTCATATGTATATGTATATATGCACAATGTATATGTATACACACACAGTGGAATATTATTTGGTGATGAAAAAGTATGACGCCTTGGCATTTGCAGCAACATGGATAGAACTAGAGTGTATTATTCTAAGTAAAATAAGTCAGAGAAAGAAAAATATCATATGATGTTGCTCATGTGGAATTTAAGAAGCAAAACAGATGGACATATGGGAAGGGAAGCAAAAATAAGATAAAAGCACAGAGGGAGACAAACCATAAGAGACTCTTAAATACAAAGAACAAACTGAGGATTGCTGGAAGGGAGAATGGGTTGGGGGAAGAACTAAGTGGATGATGGGGATTAAGGAGGACACTTGCTGGAATGAACACTGGGTGCTCTATGTCAGTGATGAATCACTGGGTTCTACTTCTGAAATGAGTACTACACTGTATGTTAACTAACTTGAATTTAAATAAATAAATTTAAGGGAAGTATCTGAATTCTGATAACTCCTGTATGTATATCTTTGACCCACCTCCCCTCCTAGGTCTAGATTTTTGTGTGTCTTCTTCTACATGCTGTCCTAACTTCTATGTCTTATAGGAATCTCAAACTTAAATGCCCAGAACAGATTTCTATTCTTTTCTTGCCTAATTTTCTTTGCTCTGTGTCTTCTCTACCTGCTTGCTCAAACCAACACGCTAGGTTCTAGACCCCAAACTGCAATTTTCCCTTTGTCTCCTTACCTCACTGAGTCCAAGTCACTGGGGTTGAATCTCCGGAGTGCATGGCAGGTTGGCCCACTTTCCTACATCTACCCTGATTCCCTTCTCTGGTTAGCAGCATCACCAGTCTTATCTGGGTATAATAGCTGAAAGGATTAAAAATCAAATCCTATCACTCCTCTACTTAAAACAGTCCAATATCTTCTCTTTGCATTTTGAATGACACTCGGAGTTTGCCAGGACCAACACTAACTCTGGCTCTCTTCTGCCTTTTGGTCCACTCTGCCATAGCTTTCCTCCTTGCACACCAGGACCAGTCAGGCTGGTCTTCATTCTAGTTCTGTGACAAGCCACACCCCTTTGTGCCTCTGGGCCTTGGTACTTGGGTGTCCCTCTCCCTGACATGCCCTTTCCTAAATTCTTCACATGGCTAGTTAGTCACATTTCAGCAACAATGCCAGCTCCTCAGATCCGCCTTGCCTAATCACCTCTCTAAAAGCACCACCCCCAACCCCTTCATCAGAATCCTGTTTCCTTCCTAGCTGCATGCATCACCATATGTAATGATCTTGTTTTACTTATTTGTATATATTAACTGTTTCCCTCACTATCTTCCCTGAAGTCGCAGGATTTTCCTTCCTTGTTGATCACTTTACCCTTTATTTCTAGAATAGAAATTTTTGAATGAAATGAATAGATGAAACTGAAAGGAAGTAATGTGTTTTCCTCAGCTTTCTTGAGATATAATGGTCTTAACACATGGTGTAAGTTTAAGGTGTGAAATGTGTTGATTGGATAAATTGGTGGATTGTGAAGATGGCCACCACAGCGTTAGCTAACGCCTCCATCGTGCCACATTATTATCATTTCCTTTTTGTTTTTTTTTTTTTGGCTTTAGAACATTTAGATTCCTCTCTTAGCAACTTTCCACTCTAAGATACAATATTGTTGTCTATCATGCTGTACTTTAGATTCCCCACAACTCAGTCATCTCACTCACTCATCTTCTAACTGGAAGTTTGTTCTCTTTGACTAAACCTTCCCATTTCTTCCTTCCCTCACCATGGGCAAGCAGCATTCTACTTACTGTTTCTGTGAGTTTGGTTTTTTTAGATTCCACATAAAAGTGATAACGTAGAGTATTTGTCTTTCTCTGTCTGGCTTATTTCACTTAGCATAATGCCCTCAATTTTCATCCCTGTGGTCACAAATGGCAAGAATTTGAAAGGAAGTAATTTCAGGCATAAAAAATAATGTTAAAAACAGGAAAGCCTGGAGTAGTGCTACATATAGAGCAGGAACTGCATTTTCTAGCCCCAGAAACTGAGGCTTGGCGGTGTATTATGACTCAAAGGACCAACAGCCGGAAGGAGACAGGTTGGACAGGTAATGCTCTTCATGTTAATAGTACTGACCATTTTCATTTTTTTTTTTTTTTACAAATAGTTTATTGTCAAATTAGTTTCCACATAACACCCAGTGCTCATCCCCACAAGTGCCCTCCTCCATGCCCACCCCTCATCCCCCCCACATCCACCAGTCCTCAGTTTTTGTCAGCATTCAAGAGTCTCTCATGGTTTGCCTCTCTCCCTTTCCCCCACCATTTCCGCCCTTCTTCTCCCCTTGGTCCTCTGTTAAGTTCCTCCTAATCCTCCTATACGTGCACACATATGATATTTGTCCTTCTCTGCCTGACTTATTTCGCTCAGCATAGCACCCTCAAGGTCCATCCATGTTGCTACACATGGCCAGATTTCATTGTTTCTCATTGCCATGTAGTATTCCATGGTATAGATAAACCACATCTTCTTGATCCATTCATCTGTTGATGGACACTTAGGCTCTTTCCATGTTTTAGCTATTGTGGAGAGTGCTGCTATGAACATTGGGGTACATGTGCTCCTATGCATCAACATTTCTGTATCCCTTGGGTAAATTCTAGCAGTGCTATTGCTGGGTCATAGGGGAGTTCTATTGTTAGTTTCCTTAGGAACCTCCACACTGTTTTCCAGAGGGGCTGTACCAGTTTACATTCCCACCAACAGTGTAGGAGGGTGCCCGTTTCTCCACATCCTCGCCAGCATCTAGAGTTCTCTGATTGGCTCATTTTAGCCACTCTGACTGGCGTGAGGTGGTATCTCAGTGTGGTTTGATTTGTATTTCCCTGATGAGGAGGGATGCTGAGCATCGTTTCATGTGTCTGTTGGCCATCTGGATGTCCTCTTTGGAGAAGTGTCTGTTCATATCTTCTGCCCATTTCTTCACTGGGTTGTTTGTTTCTCGGGCGTGTAGTTTGGTGAGTTCCTTGTAGATTCTGGATATCAACCCTTTATCTGATATATCATTTGCAACTATCTTTTCCCATTCCGTTGGTTGCCTATTAATTTTCTGGGTTGTTTCCTGGGCTGTGCAGAAGCTTTTAATCTTGAGAGGTCCCAACAGTTTATTTTTGCTCTTGATTCCCTTGATTTTGGGGATGTGTCAAGTAAGAAGTTGCTGCAGTGGAGGTCAAGGAGGTTGTTTCCTGCTTTCTCCTCTAGGGTGTTGATAGTTTCCTGTCTCACGTTCAGGTCCTTATCCATTTTGAGTTTATTTTTGTGCATGGTGTGAGAAAAATGATCTAGTTTCATTCTTCTGCATGTTGCTGTCCAGTTCTCCCAACACCATCTGTTAAAAAGGCTGTCTTTTTCCATCGGATATTCTTTCCCTGCTTTGTCAAAGATTAGTTGGCTGTATACTCTTTGGGTCCACTTGAGTTCTCAATTCTGTTCCATTGGTCTATGTGTCTGTTTTTGTGCCGATACCATACTGTCTTGATGATGACAGCTTTGTAGTATTGGCTGTATACTTTTGGGTCCACTTCTGAGTTCTCAATTTTGTTCCATTGGTCTATGTGTCTGTTTTTGTGCCAATACCATACTGTCTTGATGATGACAGCTTTGTAGTAGAGGCTAAAGTCTGGGATGGTGATCCCTCCCGTTTTGGTTTTTTTGAAAAAGTAAACAAAATTGACAAACCTCTAGCCAGACTTATCCAAAAGAAAAGAGAGAGCACCCAAATAGACAAAATTATGAATGAAAATGGACTTATTACAACCAACCCTCAGAAATACAAGCAATTATCAGGGAATACTATGAAAAATTATATGCCAACAAATTGGACAACTTAGAAGAAATGGACAAATTCCTAAACACACACTCACTACCAAAATTCACACTGGAAGAAATAGAAAACCTGAACAGACCCATAACGAGTGAAGAAATTGAATCAGTGATCAAAAATCTCCCAACAAATAAGAGCCCTGGACCTGATGGCTTCCCTGGGGAATTCTACCAGACATTTAAAACAGAATTAATCCCAATTCTTCTCAAGTTATTCCAAAAATAGAAAGCGAAGGAAAACTCCCGGACTCATTTTATGAAGCCAGCATCAGTCTGATTCCCAAGCCAGACAGAGATCCAGCAAAAAAAGAGAACTACAGGCCAATATCCTTGATGAATACGGATGCAAAATTCTCAACAAGATCCTTGCCAATCGAATCCAGCAGCATATAAAAAGAATCATCCACCAAGATCAAGTGGGATTCATTCCTGGGTTACAGGGCTGGTTCAATATTCACAAATCAATCAACGTGATACATCATATCAATAAAAGAAAAGATAAAAACCATATGATCTTGTCAATAGATGCAGAAAAAGCATTTGACAAAATACAGCATCCTTTCTTAATAAAGACTCTCGAGAAAGTTGGGATAGAAGGAACCTACTTAAACATCATCAAAGCCATCTATGAGAAGCCTTCAGCTAATATCATCCTCAACGGGGAAAAACTCAGAGCTTTCCCCCTGAGATCAGGAACACGACAGGGATGCCCACTCTCACCACTGCTGTTTAACATAGTGTTGGAAGTCCTAGCATCAGCCATCAGACACCAAAAGGAAATCAAAGGCATCAGAATTGGCAAAGAGGAAGTCAAACTTTCACTCTTCGTAGATGACATGATACTCTACATCGAAAACCCGACAGACTCCACCAGAAGCCCACTAGAACTGATCCAAGAATTCAGCCAAGTTGCAGGGTACAAAATCAATGTACAGAAATCGGTTGCATTTTTATACACCAACAATGAAGCAACAGAAAGAGAAATGAAGAAACTGATCCCATTCACAATTGCACAAAAGACCATAAAATACCTCGGAATAAACCTAACCAAGGATACAAGAGATCTGTATGATGAAAACTATACAAAACTTATGAAGGAAATTGAAGAAGACACAAAGAAATGGAAAAACATTCCATGCTCATGGATAGGAAGAATAAATATAGTTAAGATGTCATTCCTACCTAAAGCACTCTACACATTCAATGCAATTCCAATCAAAATTGCACCAGCATACTTCTCAAAACTAGAACAAACTATCCAAAAATTTGTATGGAACCACAAAAGACCCCGAATAGCCAAAGTAATCCTGAAAAATGACCATTTTCATTTTTGTGGAGAGTAGCAAAGAAAACAACATGGTATATGGTTGGGCTCAGGTTCAGACCCCACTCCTGCCTCTTACCTAATGTGGGAGCTTGGGTGAATCAGCTCACTAAGCCTCAGTTTCTCAGCTCTAAGAGGGACAAAAATAGCTACCTCACGGCCTCTGACATTCAGTATTTACATTACTTATTAGTACTTCTGGACTGCAGGGCTGCCCGGGTGGCTCAGTCAGTTAAGTGTGTGACTCTTGATTTTGGCTCTGGTCACGATCTCATGGTTCCTGAGACTGAACCCCACACTGGGCTCTGCATTCACATCACTGAGCCTGCTTGGGATTGTCTGTTTCCCTCTCTCTCTGCCCCTCCCCTGCATTCTCTCTCTGTCTCTGTCTCTCTTTCTCTCTCTCAGTAAATAAAATTTAAGAAAAATATTTCTAGACTTTGGCTTTTGTTTGAGTTGAGACTACTGCTATGGTCTAAATGTTTGTCTCCCCCGAAGTTCATATTTGAAATCTTCATCCCCAAAGTAGGGGTCTGTGGAGGTGGGACCTTACAGAGGTGATTGAGTCATGAAGACAGAGGCCTCATGAATGGGATTAGAGCCCTGATAAAAGAGGCTTCAGGGAGCTCCTTTGCCTCTCCTGCCAGGGGTGGACACAGAGGCTGCTCATGAACTGGGAAGCGGTTCCTCATCAGGCAGAGAATGGGACACACAGAAAGCAAGGATCCTATCCTTTCTGCATTGAGATCCAGGAAAGGACATGATGAGTCCAGGCCTGGCCAGCAACCAACCAGGTGTTCTTCTTTTAGCTTCTTCATCCCTCCTAGGGCCCTTTTCAGGCCTCTCCCCTAGGACTCCTTGTCTCCATATGTATTCCTTAGGTTCCATACCTTGGTGTGCCTCTTTCAGTCCTCCTTCCCAAAGCTGGCTGTCATATTAGAAGTTGAGCTAATAAATGAATTTCATCTGGGGCCAAAATGGTGGCTAATATTTGAAAATGCTACCACACTGGCATTGTCACAATAACCTTGGGGGAGAGGCAAGGCTTGAAAGCTGAGGCTCTCTTTTGGTGGAAATCCCAGGCCAGTGGCAGGATTGGGGGCATTTAGGGACCAAGGGGCTTCCTAGAGCCTGTAAATCATCCAGAAGGTGGTGGCTGTCTCCACTTTTGCATTCAACAGGCCATGCACGCTCTCAAAGGGCACTTGGGAAGTAATTTGCTGTGATAAAGAAGCTTACATTGAATAAACAGAAAGCATTGTCAAGGTGCACATTTTTTCATTTGCTCCAGGGGAGTTGAAGTCAGAGGTGTCAGCCACAATTACACGTGAAGGACTGATAGAGCTGTTAACCAGAAGCCAACTCACTCTGAATGTTCAGTTATTCAGTGTTTGACTGTGGGCCACATTCTCCAGTAAGAAGCCCAAGAAAAGTGATCAATTTCTATTGAAAACTGAATAAAAATGGAAACATCTAGGCTTTCACCACTCATGTCTGATACACGCTGAGGTTTTGTTGTTGTTCACTGACTGACATTCTCATGTGTATATGTGTGTAGATACACGTATACTTTTTTATCGTGGAAGAATCTTCAATGTACAGAAAAATTGTAATGATACTGTAAAGAGTTCCTATATACCCTTCATCAAGCTTCCCTTAATGCTTGACTGAACTTTTTTTTTTTTTTTGCCCCAGAGAAAAAAATTGTTCTCTTTTCTGAGAACACTTATGTGCCAGTCATGGTGCTAGGCACTAGGGATAGAACAATGAATGCAGACCCAGTCTCTGCCTTTGTGAGTCTGATAGTGTAGCTTAGTGGTTTTTAAGTTGTGGTCTCTGGATCATTAACATTGCCTTGAACTTGTTAGAAATGTGAATTATCACATCCCATATTGGATCTGGGAACTCTAAAGGTAGGGTCCAGGAATCTGTGTTTTAACCCTCCAGGGGATCCTGATGGTTGGTCAGGTTTGAAACCTGGTCTAGAGGGAAGAAAGAAATATTGAATAAATACAAAAATGATATCATTTCACAGTGGGAAATAGAGCTATAGGAGCACAAAATTGTTACCTAGTCTGGAATGTAGGAAGGACCTGGTTGAAAAAAAAAGTGTTTAAATCACCATCTGGAGGATGAGAAGGGGTGAGCCAGGTGAAGTGGTGGCTGAGATTAGTGCCTGGAACCCAGGTAAGAAAGACTTGGCATGCTAAACATGGGCTCTCTAGCTACTGTAAAACCATGACTCAGGTTAAGTTTTGGTTAAACTATTAGTTCAACCTAGCTTAACTAGAAAATCCAATTAACTATCTCTCCACATTTCCTAAATATTTCAGTTAATCAAGATATTGTTTTTTTATATTTGCTTATTTTTGAGAGACAGAGAGAGAGAGAGGGAGAGAGAGAGAGAGAGAGAGAGAGAGTTCATGAGTGGGGAAGGACCAGAGAGAGAGAGGGAGGCATAGAATCTAAAGCAGGCTTCAGGCTCTGAGCTGTCAGCACAGAGCCTGTTGTGGGGCTTGAACTCATGAATATAAGACCATGATCTGAGCTACCCAGGTGACCCTAGTTAATCAAGATTTTAGAAACAAAATCTATGTTGAATTTAGGGGATTCTTTGATGAAAAAGAAAGAGCTTTGTGATAATGGATAGTAACCCATTGTCGTGCGACTCTACTTACCTTGGCTCTGTGAGCCCATTGAGCTCCTTTCACTTGGCTGGCCTTGTTTTCCTTATTTGTAAAATAAGGAGGTTGGGCCATATCCATTCAGCCATTTCCTTTCTGATTTCATGATCCAGAGATTGCTATAAATATAATTGTATTGCTGTTTACTTTTTAAAAGTATATTTTTTATTCCTTTCCTTCAATCACTAATTCTATGCATTGCCTACTGGTGACTTTAAGAGGGCTTTCCTTTTCTTTTCTCTGAAATTACTGCCATAAGTTTATCCCACAAGGATATATTATTTGCTCTAATGATCTGGTAATTATCAGGTAATGAAATGGCCAACTGTAAGTATATTATTAAGAGCAGTTGCTGTGTGGAATATTTTTGTCATGCAATTAGAAAAGTTACTTATATTTTAGTAATGCATAAGAAGTTACATGCTGAGGAGAATGAAAATAGAGGAACAGCCTTCCATGATCTGCTGCAGTAAGCCTGAAACCCATATATAAAAGGTCTAACAAGCCTAATTACAGAAACTAGAGTTTAAAGCCATGCTTTGTCTCTCTGTGCCCTGCTGTCATTAATCAGAACTGTCCCACGAGGAGAGTTGAGCATATCTCAAAGCTGGATTAGGCAGCTGTATTTCTAAACTGACCGTCGTGACTTATGTTGTCCCTTTCAATTCTTGACTGGGGAAAAGTTTCATTATGAGAGTATTAATTCTGAGGGGGAGAGAGTTTTATATACAAAGTCAAGCTCATGATAGGTCCTTAATAAGAATGAATTTTTAACCAAATTGCATTCAGGCCACTTCTGCTGCATACGTAGCCATTTTATGGACATCAGAATGTGACCTGAGGTACTCCTACATATGCATTATGAACTTGGTCCTGAATGTGGAGATGCACAAGGATACACTTTGGCCTCTTAGATTTTAACCTTTTGATTTGGGCAGCTCCCAAACTGGCACTTAACTTCCTTTTAATCAGTTACATCTCAGAAATCAGCTTCATCTGGCAAATGAGAAGGTACCACACAGTCTTCTTAGTTGGGAAGAGTCACCTTCTTTCCAGATTCAGTTTAGCCTTTATCCACACTGATAGTTGTCATGGGTGCTTTTCTTTCTCACTACATCTAAACAATTTCCCATTTTCCACTGGAAGCTTCTGAAGGTCAAGGTCCACAGCTGATTCATTGCAGCATGATAGTATCAGCTAACATTTGAGAGTGCTAATTTGGAGTTAGGTACTTGGCATTTTCTGTGTTATTTCCCATACCTCTGTGAACAGAACTACATAATAGACCCAACGATGTATAGTGGCCCTGTCCATGAAGTAGGTATTTTTAGTCCTATTTTATAAAAGGGAAAATGGAGGTGCACAGAGGGTCAACAACTGCCTGAGGGATCCTGAGCTAGTTAGCACTAGTACCAGCATTTAAATTCATTTCTCTCCAATTCAAGAATATGTGCTCTAAATAGTTTGTCTCTCAAAACAGCAAGAGACCTCTAACATGATAGGAACTCAATAAATAATTGGAGAATGTGTGAGTGACTCTGTATCTAGGTTGTATGATGAGCTGACATACTTGGAGGATGGTGAAAATGCATGAGAGGGCTAAGTGGTGCACACTTGGGAAGTATGTAGACAGAGGGTGTCTGAGATATGCTTTTAATGTAAAGGAATGTCCAAATATCTGGGTAAACCAAAGGGACTACTGTATTGCTTGGTATCCCGGTCATGCTAACAGTCCATCATCACTGGTAGGAGCAATATTGTTGAACTCATTTGTTTCCCATGTTGCTTGGTTGATCACTTCATTATTACAAGTCTTATGTAATAAGCTGTCTGACCTGTTGTCAGCTGGATCTGACGCAACTACTTTTTTGCCCAAGACAACCTTCATAGATGTAGGTGGTCAGTTATGGGGGAGGTGAAGGGTATTGTGGGACTCTGGTTTTCTCATTCCACTCTACTGCTTGCCTCGCATTGCTCTGCCATTTGACCTAACTTCTTTCCTGCTATTCCATTTCTTTTTTTTTAATTTTTAAAAATATTTTTTATTTATTTCTAGGAGAGAGAGACAGCGTGAGCAGGGGAGGGTCAGAGAGAGAGGGAGTCACAGACTGAAACAGGCTCCAGGCTCTGAGCTGGCAGTCAGCACAGAGCCCGATGCGGGGCTCAAACCCACGAACTGCAAGATCATGACCTAAGTGAAAGTCGGATGCTTAACCGACTAAGCCACCCAGGCGCCCCCCTGCTATTCCATTTAATAATTATAAAATAATACCTTGATTATTACAATGCAGTAAATGTTTCTGTGTCTTAAAATCCATATGCTGAACTCTCAACCCCTAGTGTGATGGTATTAGGAAGTCAGGCCTATGGGAGGTGATTATGTCATGAAGGTGGAGCAATGATGAATGAGATTCACTTCTTTATAAAAGAGACCCAGGGAACTCCCTCACCCCTTCAGCCTCGTGAAGACACAATGAGAAGACCACTGTCTATCAACAAGTAATCAGGCTCTCCCAGACATTGAACCAGGCAGTGCCTTGATCATGGACATCCCAGTCACCTCCACTCTAAGAAATATATCTGTTTATAGGCTACCCAGTCCATGATACTCTGTTACAGTAGGCTGAATGGACTAAGACATGTACTATGTAACAAACACAGTATTAGGTATTGGAGACCCACACAGGCCCTTAACCTGGTGATCAAGTTAGACAGGTCTTGTCCTTACCTAGTTTTGTATCTGATGAAGAGATAAGAAAACAGGTAATTACACTGCAGACAGGTGAGCCCTACAGAAATGTCTGTAGGGAGGATGGGAACTCTAGGCACCATTAGGGTGAGGTTCAATACATGAATCAGAGAAGATACTTGGAGGGAGGATTTCTTGTCACCTGAGAGATGAAAAGAGTTGGGCACAGGGCATTTTAGCCATCCAGTAAGAGTAAGCAAGTTAAAGACAGACCCAAACTCTTCATTTTTCTCCTTTCTCCACTCTTTTCAAAAGATTCAGTTTGCTTGTGGCTTGAGACCCCCAAACTTTGATGATCTAGAAGCAGTCATAGTCATTTAATTTCTTCTCATGTAACTCAGTAGTACAAATGGCAGTGCTTGTGAATGAAGGGCTGGATAGGGGTGGTCCAATATTCAGAGAACTCAGGAAGATTTAGGGTGCGAAAAGAGGGCAGAATAGAGAATTTGGATATTTCTAGATCGATTTGCCTTTCCAATGGAAACTTGAAATCTAATTTTTGGAAAATTATTTTCCTGGTCCAATTTGCATTGCTGGAGTTAAATAAGAAAAATGAAGAGTTATCTCTTAGGCTGATTTCTGTGGATTCATCTAGAAAATGGTTGGCCTCATGTAAATTTAACACCATAATCCTAATTTTTAAGGGATATTCTGTGTAGATTCCTTTCAAATAGGCAAATACTTGTTTTGGACCCCAAATACTGAGGGTACTTTTCTTTTTTTCACCTCTTTTAAAAAATTATTTAACAATTTTCTGATTCTATTTGGGACCCTGTCATTAGTGCTAACATCAACACCTTTCTTCCTTCTTTTAATAAGGAGGTTGTACCCCCAATTCAGAGTAGGCATTGGTTTTCAGGAATACTGAGGAGAACGTAGAGGTCAGGATGGCCTCTTAGGATCCCAAACCAACTTGTGATACCGATGTTTGTGGAAACGGGGTATAAGAGGATTTTTATTTTATTTTATTATTATTTTTTAATGTTTTATTTATTTCTAGGAGAGAGAGAGAGACAGCGTGAGCAGGGGAGGGTCAGAGAGAGAGGGAGTCACAGACTCTTGAAACAGGCTCCAGGCTCTGAGCTGGCAGTCAGCACAGAGCCCGACGCAGGGCTCGAACCCACGAACCGTGAGATCATGACCTAAGCGAAAGTCGGACGCTTAACCGACTAAGCCACCCAGGCGCCCCAAGAGGATTTTTAAATATAGTTATTTTGTAGTAAGAATGTCATAGTAATTGGTAAAAAATTTCTCAGAGTGCACATAAATCTTTTTCTCCCTCTGATTTCACTGCTCTCTTCTTAGCATTTCTTAAACAATGAAATTGTTTCTAATTAACTCTAGAAATTAAACTCTGTTAAAAAAAAACTTAGGCTATGGATTCAGTAATTTTTTTTTTTTCTTGACTGAAGAAGCTGGTGGGGAGTTTGTGTTGCCACTATCTACTTGTGGTTTTCCAGAAAAGTGGATATTTTATCTCTTTACTTAGTTCTTTAAGAAAGATCAGCAGTAAATCTTGAGGGCTTTGTGTACTAAAGAATTTAGCTGTGCCCAAAAAGAGTCCTGGTCTTTGTCCTCCATGTCTGGTAAGTAATCTGTCTCCTGTCTGGTAGGAGTGTCTTTGTTTAGGCCAGGCTCTGGCCACACCTAATAGTCCTGGAATAAGAACTCAGCACCCCAGAAAGACCAACTGTGTGATTTAGGATGAGAGCTTCTGGTCACACTGTCAGTCTGGGAACTGAGACCAATGACATTGGCGATCAATGTCACATGTGTGTAATGGAGTCCTGTTATGGGTTGAATTGTGTACCCTCAAAAGACATGTTGAAGTCCTAATCCCCCCCACCCCCAGTACCACTAAACATGATCTTGTTTAAAAATAGGATTATTACATTCTTCGACTCAGGTTCATAGCAGCACTCTCAACCATAGCTAAAACATGGAAAGAGCCTAAGTGTCCATCAATGGACGAATGGATCAAGAAGATGTGGTTTATCTATACCATGGAATACTACATGGCAATGAGAAAGAATGAAATCTGGCCACGTGTAGCAACATGGATGGACCTTGAGGGTGTTATGCTGAGCGAAATAAGTCAGGCAGAGAAGGACAAATATATGTTTGCACGTATAGGAGGATTAGGAGGAACTTGACAGAGGAACAAGGGGGAGAAGAAGGGGGAAATGGTGGGGGAAAGGGAGAGAGGCAAACCATGAGAGACTCTTGAATGCTGACAAAAACTGAGGACTGATGGATGTGGGGGGAGGGGGATGGGCATGGAGGAGGACACTTGTGGGGATGAGCACTGGGTGTTATGTGGAAACTAATTTGACAATAAACTACTTGTAAAAAAATAAAAAATAAATAAATAAATAAAAATAAGATTATTACAGATATAATTAATTAAGATGAGGTCATTCCCCATGTGATATGACTGGTATCCTTATAAAAAGAGGAAGGAGGGGTGCTTGGGTGGCTCAGTCAGTTAAGTGTCTGACTCTTCATTTCAGCTCAGGTCTTGATCTCATAGTCATGAAATCGAGTGAGATTGAGCCCTACCTTAGGCTCTGTGCTGCTTAAGAGTCTCTCTCTCCCTCTCCTTATGCCATTCCCCCACTCACATGCACATTCTTTCCCTTTCTCTCACAAAATACAAGTAAAAAACGCAGGGAGAGACATAAGAGGAGTGATAGTTTAGTGACAACAAAGGCAGATAAGAATGATGCATCTAAAAGTCATAGAATGCCTTCAGGCACCAGAAATTAGAAGAGGAAACGAAGGATTATCCCAACAAGTTTCAGTTGGAGTTTGGACATGCCAACACCTTGACTTCAGACTTCTGTCCTCCAGAATTGTGAGAGAAAAAACTGTGGTTTTCAGCTCCCTTTTTTTTTTCTAATTTTTAATGTTTTATTTATTTCTAGGATAGAGAGAGAGAACATGAGCAGGGGAGGGTCAGAGAGAGAGGGAGTCACAGACTGAAGCAGGCTCCAGGTTCTGAGCTGGCAGTCAGCACAGAGCCCGACGCGGGGCTCGAACCCACGAACCGCGAGATCATGACCTAAGCGAAAGTCGGACGCTTAACTGACTAAGCCACCCAGGCGCCCCTCCCTTTTTTTTTTATGTTTTATTATGGTACCTAAGAAATTAATAGATGCCCACTAAGAGTGGATAGAGGTGACGAATGTAAGAGAATATTACTCAGCCATAGGAAAAACAATATCCTGCCATTTATGACATCATGGATGGTCCTTGAAAGTATTATGCTAAGTGAAATAAGTCAAATTTAGACAAATACTGTGTGATTTTAGATTTCCATTATATGTGAAATCTAAAACATCTGAACTAAAAGAAACAGAGTAGAACTGGTAGCACCAGGCACTGGAGGGCAGAGGAAAAGGGAAGATGTTGGTCAAAGGGTACAAACTTTCAGTTAGAAGATGAATAGTTCTGTATATCTCATGTACTGCATTGTGATTTTAGGTGACAATACTGTATTATGTATTCTGAAGTTGATAAGAGAGAAATCTTAAATGTTATCCCCCAAAATAAAAGGTAATTATATGATGTAACATGACGCGGGTGTCAGCTAACAGTGCTAATCATTCTGCAATATATAATTGTATCAAATAAACATATTGTACACCTTAAACCATAGCAGTGTTATATGTCAAATGTATCTCAAAGCCAGAAAAAATTTCCATTTGCACATAAATAACTTGCCTTATTATTTTCAATAAGTGTTTTTCATTTTAAAAAGAAAATTCTTTCTTAACCTTAGAGAACAAACATATGATAACCAGAGTGGGGGTGGGTGCAAGGATGGGTGAAATAGGTGATGGGGATTAAGGAGTACACATATCATGATGAGCACTGAGTAATGTATACAACTGTTGAATCACTGCATTATACACCTGAAAATAAAGTAACTACATGTTAACTATATTGAAATTAAAAAGTAAACTTAGTAAAAAGAAAACCTTCTGCTTATTGACCCTTTCCTCAAAAAATGAGCAAGGGTTCTGGCTCAAAGAACTTTAAGGTCTTTGGAGTTTTTGGAGTGAAGAACTGATAACAGTAAATTCTCTGTTTTTCTTTGTCTTTAAAAGATTGTATTTTACCCTAATTTTTAAAAGATTTTTTATTGGGTATAACATTTCAAGTCGACCATTTGTTTCAGCACTTCAAAGATGTTGTTCTCTTTTAACTGATGTATTTTCTCTTTTTAAGTTTATTCATATATTTTGAGGGGAAGGGGGAGAGGAAGAGAGAGGGAGGGGGAGTGGGAGAGGGAGGGGGAGTGGGAGAGAGACAGAGAGAGTGAGGGAGGGAGGAAGGATGAATGAATGAATCCATCCCAAGCAGGTTCTGCACTGTCAGCACAGAGCCTGATGTGGGGGCTCAAACTCACAAACTGTGAGATCCTGACCTGAGCAAAAATCAGTAACCAGATGCTCAGCCTACTGAGCCACCTAGGCGCCCCAACTGATGTATTTTCTGACTAAGAGTCTTGTTTTTCTTACATTTTTTTTCCTGTGTGTTGTGTATTTTCTCCCTCATGACTGATTTTAAAATTTTATCTTTATCACTGTTTTCAGTAGTTTGATGATGGGTCTTGGTTGTTTTCCTGTATAGAGTTGAATTTTTGAATCTGTGACTTAAATATTTATCCAATTTGAAAATTATGACTATCATAATACTACTTCTGCTCTCTGTCCATTCTAGGACTCCATTTACCCATATGTAAGACTGCTTGATATCATCCCATAGCTCAATGATACTGTTAATTTTTTCAGTCTTTTTTTGATTTGTTTTTTATTGGTGCTTCATTTGTGGGTAGTTTCTATTGCATTGTGAGTAGTTTCAGTGTCCTATTTCTTTAGCAGTATCTTTACTATGACTAAGTTTTTCTTCTGATAATATATTTTTAACTCTAGATGTTTGGGGGCTAAAATTTTTTTTCATTTATTTATTTTTGGGAGACAGAGAGACACAGAGCAAACGGGAGAGGGTCAGAGAGAGGAGGAGACAGATTCCCAAGCAGGCTCCAGGCTCTGAGCAAGCTCTCAACACAGAGCCCGACATGGGGCTCAAACCCACAAATAGTGAGATCATGACCTGAGCTGAAGTTGGACACTAAACTGACTGAGCCACCCAGGTGCTCAGTATTGTTCATGTCTTTAAAAGTATTGTTTATGTCTTTCCTTAAATAATTAAATATAGGTGTAACAGTTGTTTTCATATCTTTGTCTTCTAATGTTGTCTAGAGTTTGCTTTCTTTTGATTAATTTATGGGTCATATGTTTTTACATCTTGAATATCTAGTAATTTTTTAAAATATTTATTTTCAAAAAGAGAGAGAAAGAGGAAGAGCAAGAGCGAGAATGAGAGGGAGGGAATGAGTAAGGGGGCGGGGGTTGCAGAGAGAGGGAGACACAGAATCTGAAGCTGGCTCCTGGCTCTGAGGTATCAACACAAAGCCTGATGTGGGGCTCAAATTCACGAACTGTGAGGTCATGACCTGAGCTGAAGTTGGAGACTTAACTGAGCCACCCAGGCGCCCCTAGTAATTTTTAATTAATGTCAGACATTACATATTTGAGTTGCTGAGAGTATGGCTTTTGTCGTCTTCTTTAAAAGTGTTGGACTTTGTTCTGGGAGATAATTAAATTGCCCCTGGATCAGCTTGATCTTTTGCAATCTTGCTTTAAAGCTTTTAGGTGGGGTATTCTACTTTTATTTTCACTACTTTTGGACCTTTTGGGGGCCTCCTCTGAATTCTCCAAATGGTCACTGGGTACTTTCCCCACTGGCTGTTTGGAATCTCAAAGTTTCCCAGATCTGTGCATTCAGCTCATCTATCCCTAGTTTCTCTTGGAGTTTGACTCTACATCTGCGTGTGTTCTGCAGAGATTCCAGGTTATCTCAACATAGACTCTGAGGCTCTGTGTTTGTGTGCAACTACTCTCCTCTAGAAATCTTCCCTGCAACCTCTGGCCCCTTGAAATCCACTGAACTCCAATCTCTCTTTCCTCAATTCAGCAAGACCTCTATGTTTTGGACCCTCTCACCCCACTGCCCTGAATCCCATAGCTGCTCTGTGGTCAGAAATATGCCACTAGTCAGAAAGCTGGATATGGGTGCCTGGGTGGCTCAGTCGGTTAAGCATCCGACTTCGGCTCAGGTCATGATCTCACGGTTCGTGAGTTCGAGCACTGTGTCAGCTCTGTGCTGACAGCCAGATCAGAGCCTGGAGCCTGCTTTGGATTCTGTGTCTCCCTCTCTCTCTGACCCTCCCCTGCTCATGCTGTCTGTCTGTCTGTCTCTCTCTCTCAGAAATAAATAAAACATTAAAAAAATTTGAGAAAGCTGGATAGTCAGTGGGATTACCTCATTTGTTTCCCGTCTCTTAGGGTTCACATTTCTATAATTGTTATTATCCAGTGTCTGAAAGCTGTTTTATAGATTCTGTCCACTGTTCTACGTGTTGAGGTGGAGGTTAGGCCTGGTCTCTAACTTAGTCTTTCTTGGCCATCTCAGAATAAAACTAGACAGCCGTATAATATATAATTAAATTATCTGAAATTTAATCTTTGTCATTATGTCACCTTTGATTATTAAGGATGTTTGAAGCATTTTTTTCTGATTCTTTAGAGATTCAGTGGAAGTTGATACTTTGGGTAAAACATACTGTCTGTCCTCTATTCAGCTCAGAGATGTTTGTCCCATCCAAGATGTCACAAAGTTGTATTCTCTCTACTGGTTTCAACAGTAAATAGTGCTATTCTATGGCTTTGTCTTAATAAGAATATGATAGTCCCACATTTCTGTGGAGCTGAAGTCTTGACAGACAGGAACCAAGGGGCAGATATGGTTGCCTTTCTTGATTGCAAATAAAGTAGTCCCCTTTTACCCATGGAGGGTGTGTTTTAAGACTCCCAGTGTGTGCCTAAAAGGGTAGATAGTACTGAATCCTTCATCCAATATGTTTTTTTCCCTACACATACCATAAAATATAATTTATAGATTAGGCACAGTAAAAAATTAATGATAATAACTGGTAATACAGTTGAGCAATCACAACAGTCTAATGTAATAAATATTATGTTAATGTGGTCTGTATCTTTCAAAATATCTTCGTATTCTGTGTTCTATGGGTAAATGCCTAGTGGTGCAACTCCTGGATCATAGGATAGTTCTATATATGCAGCTCGATGTTTATAGCAGCATCATCTACAATAGCCAAATTACAGAAAGAGCCGTAAGTCCATTGACAGATGAATGGAGAAAGAAGATGTGGTATATATATACAATGAAATATTTTTCAGCCATAAAAAGAATGAAATCTTGCCATTTGCAGTGATGTGGATGGATCTAAAGAATATTATGCTAAGTGAAATCAGAGAAAGACAAATATATGATTTCATTCATGTGGAATTTAAGAAACAAATGATCATAGGGTAAAAAAGAGAGGTAAATCAAGTAACAGTTTCTGAACTATAGAGAAGAAACAGATGGTTATCAGAGGGGAGGTGGGTGGGAGGGATGGGTTGAATAGGTAATGGGGATTAAAGAGTGAACTTACTTAACTGATAAGCACCGGGTGTTATATGTAAATATTGAATCACTAAATTGTAACCTGAAACTATTACACTGTATGTTAACTAACTGGAATTTAAGTAAAAACATGGAAAAAAAGGAAAAAAACAAAATATCTTAGTATTCTGTACTTTCTATCATATTCCTGTGATGACAGGAAATGATAAAATGCCCAAGTGATAAGGTGAAGTGAGGTGAATGATGTAGGCATTGTGGCATTAGGTGACTAATGACCTTCTGATGATACCTCAGAAGGAGATTCATCTGTGTCCAGACCATAGTTTGCCTTAGGTGACTAAAATTGCAGAAAGCAGAACCATGAATAAGGAAGGGGAAGGGAGCCTACTGTACAGGTAACATGACTACGTCCACTTACTAGTTGCATGAACTTTTAGAAGTAACTTAATCTCTTGTACCTTTGCTGCCTTATCTTTATTTGTGAGTAAAGATACTTACTTGGTAGAGTAATTGTGATGATTAAAGGCCTTAAAATGTCAAGACTTCAGATCCTAGTGATTGTTTATTTATATTAGATTGTTTATTAGATTATTTATATTGTTATGGTATATTAGTGATTTTCTGCCTTCTTTACATATTTTTTGAAGCTTTATGGTCTCTTTAAAACTGTCAACCCTGTTTCCTGCTAGCCAAGATTTTAATGAAAAAAAAAAATTGAGTACAGTAGATTCCAGTACAGATTCAGGAAATATGTTAATTCCTAGAAATATTTTTCAGAGCTAGTTGAACATATACTGATGACATTGCAAGATTGAAGAATGGGTAGCAGTCTACCATGCAGTGAAATTTGGGTATTTCACACACTGTAATTGGATATTTTAAGAAGTAAGAGAAAAATAGTTTACTTTGAAATGTATAGCAAATAGTAATACTGTATGTTTGGGTAACATTCCAGTGTATTTTTTCAGTTATTATTTCAATTAACTATGCTCCCTAAGCCATAGAATAATCAAGACTTATTTTATTTAAAAAAATTTTTTAATGTTTTTTATTTATTTCTGAGAGAGAGACAGTGTGAGCAGGGGAGGGTCAGAGAGAGAGGGAGATACAGAATCTGAAGCAGGCTCCAGGTTCTTAGCTGTCAGCACAGAGCCCGACACAGGGCTCAAACCCATGAACCATGAGATCTGAGCTGAAGTTGGAGGCTTAACTGACTGAGCCACCCAGGCACCCCTAAAGACTTATATTAAAACAGTAGGATTATGATTCTCATTAAGGTTTGATGATTTGTCCAGAATTATTATTTCTATTTCAGAAGAAATTTAAATTGTTGAATTGTTAAAGATTGAACTCTCCTGGCTGGCATAGTTTACTGATGTCTGTATAACTTAAAATTTCAGTTTCAATATAACTCGACCATACTAATTATCTTGGTGTTGAAGATTTCAGCTCTGAAACAGAAAAGAATGTATTTGACTTTATGAATTCTTTGGATATCTATTTTTTATAAATATTACACTGAGAAATAAGTTAGTAAAATATGGCTCTTCAGAAATCCTTTAAAAAGTAAACTGATACAAGGCACCTGGTGGCTAAGTTGGTTAAGCATTCTACTCTTGATTTTTGGCTCAGGTCATAATTTCACTGGTTGGTGAGTTTGAGCCCTGAGTAGAGCTCCTGGCTGATGATATGGAGCCTACATGGGATTTTCTCTCTCCTTCCTTCTCTCCTCCTCCCTCCCCACTCCAAAAGAAATAAATACACTTAAAAAAACTTAAACTGATAATAAGGAAGTAAGGAGAATAGAAACATTTCTCTAAGTTTTCTCCCTTCTTTTTTTTTTATCCCTTCTTTTAAACTTACTAAATATACCATGTATTTAGTAAAAGATTCAAGTTAAATGAGCAGCACTCAATTCTAGTGGATAAAAGATGTGGCATTTTTAATATAACTACTTGTCAATTCTGAAAGGCAAATAATTTCATGATTAAAGACTTTGGTAATTCAAATTGTTACTGAGGTTTTATGAATAAAAAAGGATGTATAATTTTAATTAAGATAAAAGCAGTTCATCTCTTTGATTCAACAAAAATGATACTTAGATACTTTTACCTTTAAATCAAGTTTATTACGGTTAGGGCTCTCACTTGGTGAGTTGGAACTGATCCAACATAGCATGTGTAATCTTTCAACTTTATTTTTTGGACTGAATACACTGGGGCTAAGTGGGCCCCAATGGCTGGGATTATGGTCAATATTCTTTGAATGAATGATATCACCTCCTATACAGCCCTGCTGAACTAGCTCATGTTAGATAGCAGGACTGATCCAGGCCAGCATAACAGGGGAAGGGGGTGTCTTGACTGATCTGCCATCCTCCTTGGGCAACCCCTGTGTTTCAAGCCTCTCCCTCTTCCACAGGAATTAACTCTACTCATCCCTTTTTTTCTAGTTCATTTTGCCGTGAAGCATTGGGGGGAGTCATTCATAGTAAGCTATCAGTAGCTTCATATTATTTTCCTAGTGGACCAAATTATATATTTTTTAAAAATCTAGTAAAAGGATACAGGCCTAAAGAACCCAAATGATTGGATTTCAGATGTTAAAATGGGGAAAATTTTTGGTCTTTGTGTACGGGAAACCATGCTGTGCCCATTCAACGAATATTTGTAAATGGCATGTGCCCATAAATAAAGCCAATCTCCTTGGTAAGGAAAAACTACTAAGAATCCCAGATAGAAATTGTGGAGCATGAGATACTTTACATGGATGCTTTGTGTGTTTAAATGGACTAGAAAATGATTCTTGAAGTCCTCTTACATACCACAATTTTCTTGCCCATCACAGCCTGTGGTGGCTAAACACTTAAAACTGTAAGTCAGATTCATATCAAAAATCATTTTCAGATTTATGTAGGTTTATATAAATGGTCTTTCTAGGGTATGAAAGTTTCATATATTGTCTTAGTTTGGGCTGCTTTAAGAAAAATACCATAGACAGAGAAGGACAAATACCATATGTTTGCATGTATAGGAGAATTAGGAGGAACTTAATGGAGGACCGCAGGGGAGAAGAAGGGGGGAAATAGTGGGGGAAAGGGAGAGAGGCAAACCATGAGAGACACTTGAATGCTGAGAATGAACTGAGGACTGATGGGTGTGTGGGGAGAGGGGGAGATGGGCATGGAGGAGGGCACTTGTGGGACGAGCACTGGGTATTATATGGAAACCAACTTGACAATAAACTATTTGTAAAAAAAAGAAAGAAAGAAAGAAAGAAAATAAAAGAAAAAAGAAAAAGAAAAAAAGAAAAATGCCATAGATTGGTGACTTAAACAACAAACATTTAATTTGTATAGTTCTGGAGGCTGAGAGGTCCCGGATCAAAGTGCTGACTGATTAGGTTCCTGATGAGGGCCCTTTTTCTGGTTTCTAGATGGTTGTTTCCTTGCTATGCCCTCAAGTGGCAGAGAGCACAGAGAGAAGCAAGTTTTCTGGTGTCACTTCTTAGGACACTAATCCCATTATGAGAGCCCCACTTTCATGACTTAATTACCTCCCATAGGCTTGATCTCCAAACACCATCCCTTAGGAGGTAAAGTTTCAACATATGAATTTGGGGGGAACAAAAACATGCAGTCCATAATATAGACATTTTCCTGATAAAAAATCCTGGTCCTATGGTTGCTACTGGTAGTGCAGTATTGGTTAAGTACTCTAGTGTTAGAGTCAGAAAGATGTGGGGAAAGTGATCATTCTGAGCCTGTCTTTTGTCACATGCAGACAGAAATGGGTACCTTCTCATATGACTGTTAGGAAGATGAAACAGTATAAAGAAATCACACATACTATTTAGCATTATGCCAGAAACAAAGGAAATCCTCAATAAATTGTAGTTACTCTAACATATTGTTACTTATTATTTAATAGAAAATATTGCTAATGGAGGATCTTTTGTGCGGAGGGAAAGAATCAAAGAGGTGGTAGTAATAAAAATATGCATAAATGGGGATAAATAAAAATGAACAAATTCAGGAGCTACTATAGTGGTCAGACACAGGGAGCGAAGAAGCAGACAGGGTAGGGAGAGAAAGATGTAGAATGGAACCATCCCCAAGAGTGGGGTCGGGGAAGGGTGAGAACTTAGCAGCAGTGCAACTAAGCAGAGTTAAAGGTTTTTGTCAGAGCTGCCCAGGGGACACTGTGCTGCTGGATCCCAAGTCAATGGGAACCCCACCTAATGGTAATTACAAGGGGAGCCAAACATCCTTTAATTAGCTCCACCTTAGGGGAAAGCTGTGGGCTGGAGTAAGTAATGCAAAACCAGGATGAACTCTTATAGGAAATTGAGTTAGAAATAAAAAGGTTGTGTCGAGACTGTTGTTAAGAAAATTTTTTTAATGTTTTAAATTTATTTTTGAGAGAGAGAGAGAGAGAGACAGCATGGGCAGGGGAGGGTCAGAGAGAGAGGGAGATACAGACAGAATCCAAAGACAGGCTCCAGTCTCTGAGCTATCTGCTCTAGCTGCCAGCACAGAGCCCGATGTGGGGCTGGAGCCCAGGAACCGTGAGATCATGACCTGAGCAGAAGTCAGACACTTAACCGGCTGAGCCACCCAGGTGCCCTAAGACTGTTGTTTTAAACCCCTGAATGCTGCTAATTTCTTGCTTGACCTGCTGACTCTACTGGAGTTGGTACAGGTAATAAATCACATAGGTGTCTGTCTTTCTGTTCTACTTATTGATATTGTTACTATTAAAGAAACAGTGAGAAAAGGTGAAAGCCTTTTCTTCTGGTTCCTGGAGGTTAGTGGAGTTCAGGGCAACCTCAGAGAACTGTTAGTATTTTTCCTTTGTCCTTAACTTTGTCTGGAAAGGATGGGCCCATCCAGAGCAAGGAATAGAACAGGGAGTCAGTGATCATTATTTTGTATTGTATACATATATGTGCACATATGTGCTGATATATGCATATATAATGTGTTGGGTAGGAGCTATGCACAGAAGCATGATCCTTGGACTCATGATTTTTCCAATCTATTTGGAGAAAACACACAGAAGAGAATTCTATGGTGAGCACATCTCTGTTGTCAATTTAATGCAGGGTAAAATCACATCCTGTCTTAGTGAATAAGGGAGTATGTAAATCAGAAGGGATGAGTCAAAGGCCTCATGTTTGTATTGCCTAAGCTAACCTGATTGTGTAGCATCACTAAAGAATGGTTTTATTTGGGCCTTAGAGTCTCCCCTACTCCTCACAGCATGTTGGTGTGGATGCAATCAATTCCTCTTTCTCTTTGACTTTTCAAATCCTTTCCTTTGCTCATCTTGCATTTCAACCTCTGTCTTGTCTCTCAGACAGTAACACCTCAACCTCATTTCGTGCCCGCCTCTCTGGTCTATCACTAGAGTGTGGAGGCTTGTTTTATGTTCATAATCCTTCCTTTTATTTTTTAATTTCCCAGGAGACTTGCCATTTTGTGGAATAGAGCTATAGCCATGGTATAAAGGTAAAAGGGACAAGGTACAAATTGTCCCAGATTTCATTCTTGATTTCTCTTACCCTTTAACAGAAACTTAAGACATCTGGAGACAGTTCATGTTCAACCCTCTTCCAGCCTATTCTATGGTGTAAGTTTGAAATAGTTCAGGAGTGGGTGGGAGTTCTATAATGCTCTGGAGAATTCAGGTTAGGAGAAATGAACTTTTGATATTCAATGGATAAATCCATACATTGGGGGTAATAACTGCTACCTGCTTTCTCTGTAATTTTTACTTTTCTAACTATATACCAGCTTTATTAGTCTGGTATCATGCTATGTAATCTGGGACCCACAGAGCAGAATGACCTGTAATCAGAGAAAGAGATTAATTGAAATGATGCTTGCCTGAACTGAGTGTAGTTCAGGCCTTTGGAAAGCAGTGCTCGGAAATGGAAGGAGAACCAATAAACGTTGTCTTGTTTTGCCTTGTACCAGCTTTCTCCTGGGAAAAGCCCCATGACCTCTACTGACATTAATTAAACTCACAGGGAGAGAAGCAAGTCTATATTACTCTGCCCAGATTGTAAGGGGGATCTTTAAGTGTAAAGAAGCAATAACAGAGATGCATGTGATATCTGGGGAACTGAGAGTCTGTTGGTCTGATTATAAGATGTGATATTTTATAACATTCCTGAAAATCATCCCTTTATTTGCTGCCTCTTTTCCAGGTGATAAGTTGAGTAGTGTCGGGAAATTTGCTTTCCCTTTCCTGTGATTTTTACCTGTAAGAAGAAGAGGAAATTAGAGCTGGGATGAGTCATCCCTTGATTCTATTAATATGTTTATTTCAGTGTTACATGAAAAATAAACTCTTAAGTATATTTTCCTTGTAATCAAGACAAATACCTAAATATAGAGAGTAAAATATGAAAGTTGTCTTTTACCATGGATCCTTTCTCACTTAGCCAAAGTGAACACCTTTGTATTAATCATCCATTCATTATCTGTCTGGATTTAGGCTTCCTCTGAATCACATATACTTTCTAGTGAGTCTTCTTGCACACCACATGGTCACGTGTGGTTTTCTCTGGATTTGTATCTCTTTAGAATTGATCCTCTATGCTTTTTACACTTAGGGAGCCCTGGAATACCTGGCTTACTAAGACCTTAAATACAGAATTTCTTGATTAGCAAATGGTACCCAAACAATGTACAGTGCTACAGATTTATTTGATTTTAATAACTTTTCTTTTTTTCTTTTTTTCCTTTTTTAAATATAATTTGTCAAAGGAACAATTTATTTTACCAAGGACTGTATACATTACACATGCTTAATAATTGCAAATTATTGTATGTCTTCACATGGTAAATGTTAAGGGTTATATTGAATGAATCCCACGTGGCACTAATGCCCAGCTACTGCTGAAGTATTAGAGTTTACCTTTTAATTTTCAATTTTCCCCTAATCTCAGAACAAGAAATTCTTTCTGCTTTTAAATGAAAAGCCTTTGTCATGCTTTCGTCATTTCTACATCACAGCTGCTTTCTTTACTTTAATTAAAATAACCTAAAGGTATTATTATGCACAACATACCTTATATATTTTCCATAGTCCTAAGGATCACTGATACTCCTGGCAGATATTTAATACATTTGTATTATCATCTCGATTGCTTTTTAAAATATGTTGTCACTGAGTTTCTTGCTTCCCCAACACAGAAACTTAGGGTTCAATTCAATCTTATTTATTTCATATACTAGACTCCTGTCAAGTCCTGTTTCTTCTTTTTTTCAGTTGACCTATAATATTTCAACTTTTCTGTTATTTTACAGAATTTTGAGTAGGCAAGATGGTGGTTGCATATGCTTATTCTATATTAGACCTAATCTCTCCATCTAAATTTAGAGATGAGGTTAAGATTGTTAAAGTGATTTGCCTATAACTGCACTTTATGCCTAGAGTTGTCTTTTTTTTAATTTATTAAAAAATTTTTTTAATGTTTGAGAGAGAGAGCACGCACATGAGAGAGAGAGAGAGAGAGAGAGCAAGAGAGTGCAAGCAGAGGAGTGGCAGAGAGAGAGGGAGACACAAAATCCAGAGCAAGCTCCAGGCTCTGAGCTGTCAGCACACAGTCCGATGTAGGGCTCAAACTCATAAACTTGTGAGATCATGACTTGAACGGAAGTTGAACACAACTGATTGATCCACCCAGGAGCCCCTAGAGTTGAGTTTGTTAAAAGACTTTAGCCAAGACTGCAGTAAGCTTCTCTGAGCCTCAATTGCATGCTCTTTCCCTCACAATACATTGAAACTAAGTTTTCTATAAATTATCAATATTTCTAGGCTGGGTACAGCGTTAGTTGGGAGGTAGATATTCAAAACATAAGATTGTGGCTTAAAGATAATGTGAATTAGCACACACTTGCAGTAACATGCTCTAAAAAAAATTGGAGGCCCAAGAGAAATTGGCCTCCAGACAAAGAAGGATGTTAATAGAAATCGATAATGCAGTTGGAAGCTCACATACAACTCTTTGCATCTATATTTTTCCTCTGACCCTTTGAACATGAAGGTAATGCTAATCACTTATATCTTCCATTACTGAGTAGTTTGAACCTGTAACACTGATTTAGCACAAATAAAACCAATGAGCCAAAGGCAAGATTTTGATGTTCCTCACAACAGATACATTAAATAAACTAGAGAGGGAAGAGCATGGATTTGAAATTAGGGGGTTTTTCTGTAGACGTGTGCTAAACTCTAACCTACAATTGATAAATCAGTCAACAAATATTTATCAAGTATCTACTACATGACAGGATGTTAGGTACATAGAATCCAACAAATATGGAAGTGAGGCTTCCTCAAAGCTATTAGTTGAATATTGGAGGTGGGCCTTCAATGAATAATGGCACAAACAATTGTATTCAGTGATATGAAAGGTGAAAAGAGCATAGATAATTGAGCTGATACTTGCAATAGAGAGAAGTTCAGTGTGGCTAGGAGACAGAGGTAGGAGCTGGGTCAAATATTTTCTTTGTATAGCAATTCTGATGACCTTTACCAGCAATTTGTAGAGAAATTTTAAGACATTCTAGCGGTAAAAAGACAGTAAGGTATATAGGTGAAGCTAGATGTATTCTTTCCTGCAGGGTTTTCCTGAGAAGGAAAATCAATTTTCAAAGAACAGTGGGTGATACTAGCAGTGTTTGTATTCATTCAAAAGCCAAGCCAAGCAGACCATCTACACTGTTGAAGCCTGAGTGATATCTTCTAGGATTTCATTAAGCAGTGTTTCCTTTATCCCAAGTGTTATTTTTCTTCTACAGAACTTTACTCAGAGTAACTTGGTAATCTATATACCAGGTTTAATTTATTCTGTTTAGGTACTAATCACAAACTGCATTATTTATGTGGAAATCATTTTAAAATCTGTGCTTTGCACCTTCCAGACAAAATTAGAATTACAGTGTGTAAACTGCACAGGGAAAGGAAATCTCTTCCAAATTAGATCCTCTGTGAGTTGAAATGTGGAAAAGTAGGTGCTATTTTTGTCATCTTATTTTTTGAATAATTTTAATTTTAGAATAGTTTTAGATTTAGAGAAAAATCATATAGGAAGTAGAGTTCCCATATACTTTATACCAGCTTTAACCTTGTACATTAATTCATATCGTACATTTGTCATACTCAATAAACAAATACTAGTAAGTATTATGACCACATAATAAGTGTGGTATAGAGTAAGTATAATAAGTACTTACTCTATAAGTAAAGACCATACTCTCTTTAGATTTCCTTAGTTTCCACCTAATGTTCCATTTCTGTCCCAAGATCCTATTCAGGATCCCATATCATGCTCAGTTGTCATGTCTCCTTATGCTTCTCTTGGCTGTGATAGCTTCTTAGATGTCCCTCGTTTATGATGACCTTGACTGTTTTGAGGATACTGGCTAGGTGTTGTGTATGATGTTCCCTAGTTGGGATATGTCTTATGATTTTCTCATGATTAGACAGGGCTATACATCTAAGGAGGAAGACCACAGAGATAAAGTGCCTTTTTCATCACATCAGACAAGGGCATAGATTATTCACATGTTTGTGAGATTCAAGTTTGTGGGTTTCTGCTTTGGGTGCCTTTCCTGCTCTGTCAGGAAGAGTCAAGATATTTATCTCGATATTTACCTTGATCACCTGGTTGAGGTCTTGTTTGTCAGGTCAGTCTGCTATAAACTTACTCTCCTTACACCACTTTATCCTTTACTTTTTGGGAGGAAGTCACTAGGTGTGGGCCACACTTAAGGAATGAGGAGTTTGGGTCTTCCTCCTTTAGCTTGGAGTGTCTAAATATATCATTTGGAATTCTGCACAGGAGTTTTCTTCTCATTTATTACTTTATTTAGTCATTTATGTCACTGTGGACTAACAGGTATTTATACATTGGGTTATAATCCAATATTACTTTGTTGTTTAAATTTTTTAAATTTAGGCCATTGGGAATTCAGCTGATTTCCATGTTCTTTGAAGCCTCTATTGTAGGCTTTTTGGAATCAGCTTTCTTTCTTTTCTTTTCTTTTTTTTTCCCATTACAAAGAATGTTGTGTGTATTTGAATCCTTGATAGCACAATCTATTATAAACCTTAAAGTAAAAAGACCCAAAACAACAAAGCATCCCATCCCCCTGTCCATTGAGTCTTTTGTTGTGTTTTCCTTGAACATTCATTCCTGACAGGAGATTCAAGTTTGTGAGTTTCCGCTTTGGGTTCTTTCCTGCACTGTCAGGAAGAGTTAAGATCACCAACTTTTCTATGAAAGGCCAGGTAGTAGATATTTTCAGCTTTGAAAGCCAGAAGGTCTCTGTTGCAACTCTGTCTTATATAGTATAAAAGTACCATATAGTCTTATCTTATGCAACTCTGTCTTATATAGTATATGCAACTTATCTTATGCAACTTTGTCTTATATAGTATAAAAGTACCATAGTGATATGCAAATGAACAGGGTAGCTGTTTTCCAGTAAAACTGAACCTTTAAAAAAAGTAGATAGCTGTCTGCATTTGGTTTGTGACCTGTGGTTTGCCAATCCTGGGTTAAGAGAACTGACTCTGCAGACATGAGTTCAAGTCTTATCATTTACTGGCTGTGTGGTTGTAGGCAAGGACTTCCAATAACTTCCAATAACTTCCTATAACTTCCAACATTCCTCAGCTCCATGAGGGCATAATAATAGCATGAATGCCAGTCCCTTGTACTGTTTAGAATTTAAATGATAGAAAGTAGAACATGTAACTCAGTAACTAGCACATGCTAGTCACTGTTATTAGGGTGTTATTAGGGCATTAGCTGTTATTAGGGTGACTTTATAATTTTCTGCAAAATTAAAACTTCTGGGAAGGAAAAGGGGCAATATAAGTAATTATGCTAGGAGAGTAGGTATAAACAACTGTCTAGGGTCTGCGTAAGCATGTGGCCACTCTATCTGGGATTATTAGGATCCTCTCTCTCATCTCCTAACACCTTCAATTTCCTGCAGATGTTCTGTTCTCCTGCTTCCTAGCGCAGGATACAGTCTAGGCTGGGAAATTACCCTTCCTTTTTTCTTCTCTTTCTTTGATCTCAGGAAGTGACCTTATTAGATGAGTCTTGGACTGTGTTACTCGATCTGACTCAGCTTAGATACTTTGTGTTAAAATGTGGTGAGTTTCTCCTCTATGAACTGACGTTTTGCAACTAAATGTGATGTTGCACACATGGTAAGATTTTATAGTAGCAGTAGCAGCTCTTATACTTTTTCTCTCCCCTCTTCTGCTTATACTGAATTTCCCAGCTCTTATCTTGGGACTTGTCATTTGCCATTTGCTTTGACCTCTGGTTACTGTGCGCCTTTTAGTCTTCGCCTTGTGTGCTGCTTATCTTGTCCTGCTCCAGCCTCACCATCTAATTACCCTCATTGGGAAGAGTCTCATATTTCCAGGGGATTTAAGTGTTTTTGCTGCAGTTAGTTATTCCTGTTGTCTTGGCATACAGAGGGAACGGAAGCCTGGCTGCGGGGATGAGGAGGCATTTGCAGTGTATGCCAGTTTGGTTTTGTTCTTGGGGGGAAAGGGGCTGAGTCTTCATTAGAATGTGTTTTTCTGGGTAGCTCCAGACACATGGATGTAGATTCTTTAGCAGTGATGCTGAGAGATGAGCATTTCACCAAGTGCTACTAATGATTCTAATGCACTCCTAAGTTTGAGAACCACAGCATTAGAGAATGTCTGAAAAGGGAATACAAATTACAAAAAGCTATTTGGAGTGTTATTTTGTAGACAACTCCACCTGAAATCAAAGATCTCTCTTCTGTGCCAGAAACCACTGGTAAAACTCTAATCCAAGTCAGCTTTCAAGATATTTTCTCTCTGATTACCTTTATCTTTCTCTTTTCTCAACTATCTGTTGACTAATGAACATGGGAAAGGGTCATTTCATTGGACAGGGAGAAAACAGTTGGGGATGGGGTTTTAGGGAGGTTTTGGAGTGAGGGAGATCAGATGGCTGAAAAAGTTTGACGAACTTCCCTCAGGTGGGTTGACTGAATGCAAAGGGGGCAATTCCAGATATCCTAGTATTGAAGTCGAATAGCATCTGTGTTCTTGTATTTCTTTGTCATATATGTAACAAGCCTCTAACTGATGCATGTACCATGCTAGAAACTGCTGGGGAGACTCGAAGACATAACTCCTTTTCTTCAAAGAGCTTTTGTTCTTAGGGACAATCCTAAGGTCCTCAGATGCCTGTACTACATTTCAAATGTCCAATAGCCACACATAGCTTAATGGTACCAAACTGATCAACGTATAGATGGAGAACATTTCTGTTAATGCAGAAAGCTCTGTTGAGCAGTGGTGAACCTACACACTATAACTCCTGAACCTGTGTTTCTAGGGTATGAGTAAGCAAGGGATGGAGGAAGAGAATCCCAAGACACGGGGTTGGGGGGGTAGAGAGAGAAGGAAGAAGGGAGAGAGAAGTAGGGCTCCTGTTTTACCCAGATGTGGTGCTCGGGCTAACCCTCCGGCTAACCAGCTAACCTGATGTGGGGCTCAAACCCATGAACGGCGAGATCATGACCTGAACCGAAGTCAGATGCTTAACTACTGAGCCACCCGGGCACCCTCCGGAGCTCATGTTCTTAAACAACTCACTCTACTACCTATCATTAACAAAAAACTGGTTTCTGATTGGATAGCTATCCTCAAGGGGGGAGAGTCAGATAGGATTAGTAGAACATTTTAGTGGTTTCTTTATCAATACATTAATGAAATTTATTATGAGCCTAAATATCTTAAGGCTTTTCAGTGTGGTAGGTTAATTCAAATTATACTGGGGAAAAATAAACTGATATTAATTGAGCACACTGTATCTTTACATGGTGACAGCATGCCTTAGTCTCCTGAGAGGTATGGATTACAATGTGTTTGCAGTTGGGGCCTCATTTCTGATTCGAATTTTCCATCTGGCAGGTTAGCAGCTTGGAAAGACAGCATAATGATGGTTTTAAGCCCTGTGCCCTCTCAGGTTTCTCCTTAAATGGCTCTGCACTTCTAAATGGGCTACGGAAGTATACTGAAAAGATGGATGTCTTTCCTCCCTGAGCAATATTGCTAAAGCAAGGTTGCCAATTATATTGCTGTGCGATACAGGATCTGGGATAATGTTAAACTATAGAGACATTTATTTCCTTATTTCAAATGAAAATGTAGACTTTCACAGCTCTTAGGAGGAGCTGGTGTATAATCCTTCAGCTATTAGGATAGTGATCTTGCATTTCTTGTAAACACAGACATTTAGCCAAAATGTTTAACCAATTCATAACATAAAGTCTAGGGAGGCTGAAACTTTTTCTTGAAGAGAGTGGTTGGGAGGGCCTTATCAGGATATTCTGTTTGTGGGTTGTTCTGCTTAGTGGTATTGTGCAGTCCCCCACCTGTGCTTTCCCTTGGTTACCGCAGGGCACTCATACAGCACATCGGACTTCATGATCATGTATTATGCAAGACTAGCTTCTCTATTTTTGTAGCTTCCCTTCAGAATCCTTCTTTGCCAAGAAAAGCTTTGTAGCAGAGTTAAAACAAGGCCAATTTATGGGTACAGTCTGAGAATTCTGACATCTTACCCTTGGGGAAACCTCCAACACTTCCTGAGAAATAACGTTTCTCTGTCTTTTTCCAAGGTTCAGATTCTGGTCAAGTTTAAAGGTCAGTACTTCAGAGTATAACTTTGGTTGAGCCCTGGACTCTCGTTTAGTCCTTATCAAGCATCAGCTTGCTGACTAAGTGAATTGCCATTATATCAAATGGGCTCTTTTGCTTGTGGGTTTCCTTGTGTATTTGTCTGTATCCTTCAACGCCCTCCTAAACATGGACTATATACTCAGGTTTCCACCTTATACTGAAAGGAGGGTCCCAGACTCAGGGTAAAGATGATACAGGAAATTTTCATTGTATTGAATATATTACACAAAAGTAAGCCATTTTTTTCAGAAATCTTGAAATGGGTGTTATGTTTTAAGTTAAACAGAGTTACATGAACGTATATGCTTTTTCAACAAATAATTTTTAGAATTTACATTGTTTTCTACCGGGAAACTTAAAGGAATAAGGTACCTTATTTGACGTTAGTTAATTTGTTTTGGTGTGAAGCTGGTGGGTTGAGGGGAAGAAGCATGCTCTTTCTTTGTTGCTGATCCAAAGGTGAGACCCAGAAGACCATGTACTGTTCCAGGTACAGCTAGGTGTGTAGAATCCATGTAGTGGGTGCTATTTCCCAAACATGACAGTGCAATCTTGGAAAGAAAAACAGTCCATGATTATGTGTAGCCAGGAAACTGGGGAGAATGAGAAAACTGGGAAACTAAGGGTTACTTTACTGTTATCCACAGAACTTTCTTCTTTCTTTTCTTTTCACTTTTCTTCTCTTTTCTCTCTTTTTTTTTTGTGCTGCCCTATAAGAGTTTACTATCCATCAGAATCTATTTAAAATTTTATCCCCTCTCTCTTTGATACTCGTTGTCTAACTAGTGACCTTCTAGCAACCCAGAGATCAACCATGGTAGTGTTAGTGAAATTACTTAGTCTCAGATTCTTCATCTAAAATATGGAGTAAAAAATGGAATAAAACATGGAGTTTTAAATGGAATAAAAATCTTTCTGATGTGATAGTACATCTATCAGTCAGGCAGTACTGCTGCAATAGCATGCCAGAGGCTGGGTGGCTTAAGCAATTTAATTTCTCCCCATTTTGGAGGCTAGAAGCCCACAGTTGAGGTGTTGAAAGAATTGGTTTTTCTGCCATCTCTTTTCTTTGGTTGCAGACAGCTGTGTTCTCACTGGTTCCTCACATGGCCATTTTCTCTGTAAATGTGCCTTCTTGTCTCTCTTTTATTATAAGGACACCAGTCCTATTAGATTAGGACTCTAACCTTATAACCCTATTTAACCTTAATTATCTCCCTAAAGACCTTGTCTCTACATGCTGTCACAATGGGGGTTAGAGCATCAACATGCAAGCTTTGGGGGACACAGTACAGCTCCTAACAGCATATTTTCAGGACTAAATGAGGTCATGTGTGAAGTGTTATCCCAGGGTCTAACACATGGAGACCACTCACACATAAAACAACTCCATTACTTGAGTGTCTGCAGATGCAAGGTACTATTCTGTTGCTAGAGATGCCACAGTGAGCAAAACAGTTGTAAATTTGTGCTGTTAAGGAGTTTATGTTGTGTTGCAATTGGTTATCATTAGCAGAAACAGTAAATAACTCATAAAAACCTTATTCTATGGCTGCCTAGAGAATTTTGTTGGGGTTCTGGTTGGCAGAGTGTAGCTAGCACACTGTAGCAGAAGGTTTGGACTATGAGGGGAATTTTGAGTATCTTCTGACTCTAGCTTTAACCATGGACCTTGACAATTCCTTGACTTCTTGGAGCCATTTTTCTTGAGCTCCTCCCTTTGTAAGAAATTACTGGAGACTGTCAATGATGTATATTCTAGAGAAATCTGAAGAAGTTCTTAGAGGCAATCATATTCAAGATTACGCCTGGCTCAGGCTTCATATTTCAGAATGCATTTACAGAAAACCTTATAAGGGTCTCCACAGTATTTTTCTTGTATGCAATGACTTCAATTACTTTGATTTTTAAATCCATACTTGGCATGGGAAAAATAAATCTCATTTGAAAGACGGGTGTTCAGGATAAGAAAAAAAAATCAGGTTGACGCTTTGAATATCCAAGCACATTAACTTTATTTTAAAATTCAGTGCTATGTTATTGAATTGATTGTATGTCATAACTATACTGAACAGAAAACTAACTTCTCAAAATGAGATTTTACGGAAATTGAAAAACAATAAGCATGAGATGGATATTTACAGGATGTCCACATTTTCATAACTTTGGCAGGCATGGGTGTTTCATATATTAGAGACAATTTCCTGTAAATGAATTTCCATTTAAAGTTAGTTCCTATCCATTTGGTTGTCTTCCTCCCATCCCAAGCCATCTGCACGGTCTTTTATAAATGGCATATATCATTTTTATTAAAGCCTTTTGCATCTTCTAAGTTTTGAAAGAAGTTGCGAAGCCAAAATCACTGAGGATTTATGTTTTTTTGAGTAAAAAACAGCAGCTTTATAGGTTAATTTAACAATTTCTAAGCCACACCATACATTGTCTGGATATGTGCATAGTTCCAACTTGAGACCTTTGTTGTTAAATCTTTCATAATTGTTAGCCTCACAAGGATTACATCATGTCTTAGCAGTATGACTAGAAACAGGCATTGCCATGTTTCATTTCTCCAGCTCTCTCTGTTTTTTCAATCTAGCTTATTTGCCCACATTTCTTTCATCCTTTCCCACTTCTCAATCTGAGCTGAGAAATGTTTGATTGTAAGAAATTCAAGAAAGTCCACTTGAAAATCAAGCATAGGAAACATTTCCACATCAAGGAGTTTTCTCATTCCTAGTTTTAAAAATAATCAATTTTTTTAAATGTTTATTTATTTTGAGAGACACCATGTGTGAACAGGGGAGAGGCAGAGAGAGAGAGAATCCCAAGTAGACTTTGCACTCTGAGAGTGGACCTTGATGCAGGACCCAAACTCACAAACTGTGAGATCTTGACCTGAGCCAAAGTCAAGAGTAGGACGGTTAACTGACTGAGCCACCCAGGCACCCCTCCCTTGTTTTGTTTGTTTATTTTATTCAATCCCTTTATACCCATTTATTGAGCTCTATCACCTGCTACACTCAAGTTAAGCCCAGGAAGAATCAGAGAAATGAAAGTCTCTGCCCTAGAGAGGATAATTCATGGAGAGATGACATGTAAACACATGAGCACAGAACAACAGTGGAGATGTAAAAGTTGATGGGAAGAAAGGTGGATGGGGAGCCCATGGGAAGATCTCCCAGGGGAACTGCTGTTAAGATAAATGAGGTAGGAATCTGAAATGTTTAGTGCTCGAGGGCAGGGCCTTTTGTGAGTCTAGGCACTTGATCATTGTTTCACTATCTTGTATGTTCCGTGAGCAAGGTAAGTGGTCAGGATTCAGCTGGAGATGAATCAGAGGCTGTCACTGTTCAAGAAGAGCCCATGCTTATTTTTAAGCTGGGGCTGTGAGTCTGGAATGCAGGCAGTCACAGGAAAAGGCCAGATGAACAGATTGTTCCTGGCACCCTTCCATTCTACCCTCTCCTTCAGCCTCTTCATGGGGAGTGAGCATGGCTGAACACCAGGAAGCATTCTTATGGGATCATAAGAGAGGTAGCAGGTACCTGGTACTTCTACCCACCAGTTCTCTCTACCTTCTCAACATCAGGGCCCGTGGCACTGGGAATCCGCAGTAGAGCTCAGGGGAGAGGAAATCTGTTCCTGGAGTGGATGACAGCCATGTGGCACTGTGGACTACCACGTCTCCCTTCTGCATTCTTGGGAGACATTACTCAGCCCATTACAGTGCCTTTTCCTTGCTGAGCACAGATGGGGCCTCACCAGCATTCTCAACACAGAGTTTTGAGCAGCTACTAATGATTGATCATGAATTAGCATGTCAGTTGAAATATTTTGGCTCTTGTCTAAATTTTGAAAGAAGGGTTAAACGTGTACTTAATTTCCAGGATTCTAAATTGTGAGCTTTCCTCTATCCCCCGGGGCCTCCCACTTAGTTTAGGAGGGTGGGAAAGCACACAAGCTTAGGAGAGAAGCCTCGTTCAGGAAGAAATATGTTGGGTGGTGTGTCCCTCGTGGTTTTTGTCTAGGGAACCCATGCAGTCAGAGACGAGGTGCCATATCACTCCTGCTGATGTAAGAGAGCATCACAGATAATAGGGACAACCAGCCTAGTCAAGAAGCTTACATAAGGAAAACACTTTAAGTTTCCTTGTGTTGAAGGGCAAAAATAGGTGTTGAAAGGTTTTGCCTTTAGTCCTAAATTTTGATTTCCGCTACTTCCCCACATATCTTTCTAAAGTTGTCCTGCCTTATGACAAGTCTCACCTCAAGCCCGCTCCAGGACACCCTTATTTTTTACTAATTAATTTTTTTTTCTAATGTTTGTTTATTTTAGAGAGAGACAGAGTGTGAGCAGGGGTAAGGGGCAGAGAGAGAGAGAGAGGGAGACACAGAATCCAAAGCAGGGTCCAGGCTCTGAGCTGTCAACACAGAGCCCAGTGTGGGGCTCTAACCCATGGACCCTGAGATCATGACCTGAGCCGAAGTCGGAGGCTTAACTGACTGAGCCCCACCAGATCCCCTCTGCCCCTCAGGACATTTTTATTACCACTTCATCCTCTCAGTATTCCTGCCTCTAAACTCAGGTCATCTTATTCTCAGAAACACTCATCCGCACTTAATCACATATTGTCCTGTGTCCTTGGAAATGCTTTCCATTTCCAGGAAGAATTCTCTCATTTCCTTGAGCAAAGGAGCAGTTTCTCTCTAGAGAATTGTCATAGTTGGTTTAAGACTGATGATGGTAAGAATTTATAAAATGAAGGATGGAGAGATGGTGAGGACACAAACACAGGTCAGTTATGACAGGAACTTCCCAAAGGTGTGGTGGAGGAAGTATGTTCATCTATCACAAGGGAAAAAAGACATTCTATGGCCAAAAGAGTATGGGAAAAGTTGAGGTAGGCAAAATTTAATATTAATGGAATTAATAAGGCAAATCTAATCATTGCTACCATTTGTTGGACACTTGCCACATGCCAGATGCTCTGTTAAGTACTTTACCCACATCACTTCAAAGAATTTCCTTAACAGTTTAATGAGGGAGGAATTACTTCATATCTGTTTATAAATGAGACAGTGGAGGCTCAGAGAGGTTAAATAATCTGCTCAAAATTCACAGCTAATCAATATGGGTGTTGAGAAATTGAAGCATATCTAAGCCTGGTGTCAGGTTCTAATCACAGGATTTTTAAAACTTTCTTTCAGAGCCTCCTAAAGCTCTTAGTCCTTTTCTTTGTATTTAGAATTTCCAAGAGAAAGATAAAATAGACAGCATTTTCTAAGCATAGTTGTAGAAACTATTTTTTTCCTCAAATTATCTTGAGAGTAGTGTTCTGAGGAATATGTCTTGGGATTAAGTAGAACTCAGGTTTTATTATACGTACAGTTTTATCTTTATTAACAAGCTTTTATAGCCACTGTCATTTAATTCTTATAACCTTGGCACAAGGTACATTAGGCATTATTATAGCCATTACCCAGGAGGAAATTTAGATAGATCAAATTCAAGTAACTTTTTCAAGTTTCACATTAAATCATGGAAGAGCAGAGATTGGACTATAGTCAAATAAAGGAGATCTACAAGAATACGAAGTAAATTTTCACCACTTGTACTGCTGGTTATCAGGATGCATTGAAGACTGTCTTTTGCTAATAATAACCACCCTTCATCAACTTAAATGTGGCTATATATTAAGTATTGCTTCTCTATAGACTTGTGTCATGCTTGGGACAAATGGGTATAGGTGCAAATTAAGCCAAATACTTGTCCTTACACATGGAATAAATTATTTGTTTACCTGGTTGTTTGAGGAAGACCTATTACTCTTGGATTTTATTGGACATTTAACGATGAACCACAAACAAAATTTTCAAGTGTTATCATCACTATAGTAGATGGTCTTAAAGCAAGTTACTTTTTTTTTTCCAGTATCATTGATTTCATCATTAGCTTTAGTTCAGGGTTTAGCTTATTAATTGAGTGAACTGCCTTAATATCTTGTTCACTGGTTAATAAATGCACATTGTTCAAGGCCAATTATCAAATCATAATACCTATTTATCATATTCATTTCTATGGAGTTTTTCACCTCTATTCACAGTAGTATCCATATCATCATTATTAATATCCTTATATTTACCTGTATTTAACAGGGCCATTCCCCCATTACCCAAAGAAACCATAGTTTATCATGGGTAAAGTTCAGCATTTCTTCAGTGACAGCTTATTTTCACTTGATAATTTTTTGGTAAACAAGGTGGTTTGCTACTTCTCATTACATTCACAGAGTGCTTTGAACATTCACATGCAAGTCCATTTCCAAACCTTCATTGTCAAAATCTGTACCAAACATTTGTTTTTGTTTTTTTAATTTATTTTTAATTAATTTATTTTTTACAAATAGTTTATTGTCAAGTTGGTTTCCATATAACACCCAGTGCTCTTCCCCACAAATGCCCTCCTCCATGCCCATCTTCCCCCTCCCCCCCATCACTCCTCAGTTTGTTCTCAGCATTCAAGAGTCTCTCATGGTTTGCCTCTCTCCCTCTCCCCCACTATTTCCCCCTTCTTCTCCCCCATGGTCCCCCGTTAAGTTCCTCCTAATCCTCCTATACATGCAGACATATGGTATCTGTTCTTCTCTGCCTGACTTATTTTGCTCAGCCTAACACCCTCAAGGTCCATCCATGTTGCTCCAAATGGCCAGATTTCATTCTTTCTCATTGCCATGTAGTATTTATTCCATTGTATAGATAAACCACATCTTCTTGATCCATTTGTCCCTTGACAGACACGTAGGCTCTTTCCATGTTTTGGCTATTGTTGAGAGTGCTTCTATGAAAATTGGGGAACATGTGCTCCTATGCATCAGCACTCCTATATCCCTTGGGTAAATTCCTAGCAGTGATATTGCTGGGTCCTAGGGGAGTTCTATTGTTCATTTTTGGAGGAACCTCCACACTGTTTTCCAGAGGGGCTGCACCAGTTTACATTCCCACCAACAGTGTAGGAGGGTGCCCGTTTCTCCACATCCTCGCCAGCATCTAGAGCCCTCTGATTTGCTCATTTTAGCCACTCTGACCAGTGTGAGGTGGTATCTCAGTGTGGTTTTGATTTGTATTTCCCTGATGAGGAGGGATGCTAAGCATCATTTCATGTGTCTGTTGGCCACCTGGATGTCCTCTTTGGAGAAGTGTCTGTTCATATCTTCTGCCCATTTCTTCACTGGGTTGTGTACCAAACATTTGTTAACATTGACTCACCATCGTCATGCCAACATTAACTGTGTAAATGTTATCCTCAAGATTGATCTCTTGAAGGAAATCTTGAATTCTTTAGTTCTTTGTTGAATATAGCAAGCATAGAATCTTTTAAAAAGTAGGTGTACCTATTCTTTATGGACTACAAAATTCTTTGGTAATGGAACTTTGTTTAAGATATCACATTGTGAAGAAATAGACACCAACAACGTTATTTTTCATGAGAACTTTGGGAGAGAGATAAGTAGATGAGCAATTTTCTTCCAGTCCAATATAGACTTCTGTTGGACAATAACAACTTCTGTTGTTGAATCTGTCACAAAAATATTGCTCTGATTACCTGTGGAGATTCAGCCATGCTGTCACAATTGGCAGGAATTACTTCCTTTTTGTGACTGAATAATATTGTATATGTATGAAATTTCACTTTTTTTATCGATTCATCTCGACAGACACTTAGGTTGTTTCCATATCTTGGGGACTATGAATAGTGTTAAGGTGAAAATGAGGGTACAAGATATATATTTGATTACTGATTTGGTTTCCTTCAGGTAAGTACCCAAAAGTGAGATTGCTGGTTCATATGATAGTTCTATTTTTAATTTCTTGAGGAAGCTGCACACTGTTTTCCATACTGGTTGTACCAATTTACATTCCCACCATTACTTACCTCTTGTCTTTTTGATAATAGCCATTCTGACAAGTGTAAGGTATTATTGTGGTTGTGATTTGCATTTCCCTGATGATAGTGAAGTTGAGCATCTTTTTGTGTGTCTGCTGACCATCTGTATGTCTTCTTTGGAAAAATCTATTCTCATCCTCTGCATATTTAAAGAAGCAGGTTATTTGTTTTTTGCTATTGAGTTGTACAATTCCTTATACATTTTGGATATTAACTTCTTAGCATGTGTATGGTTTGCAAGGGTTTTCTTCTCTTCTGTAGTTTGCCTTTGCATTTTATTGTTTCCTTTGCTGTGCAGGAGCCATTTCAATTTTCACAACTTTTCAGACTTTAGGGTTAAGTATTGGGGGTGATGGCCCTTGTATTTCCTGAGTTAAATGCTCCTTGTTAGTGCTCCCATAGTTTTTTTTTTTTTTTTTTTTGCATCCATATTTAGCATGGCATTTAGCATGTTGGCTTGAAGCTATATATTCTTTTCTTTTTTAAAAACATTTTTGACACACAGTGTTATAATTGTTTCAGGTGTACAGTGTAGTGGTTTGATAGGTTTATACGTTATGTTGTACTGACCACAAGTATAGCCACCATCTGTCATCGTACAATGGTATTACAATCCCATTGACTATAATTCTAATACTTTGCTTTTTATTCCCATGACTTATTTGATCCCTAACTGGAAGGCAATCTCTTATTCCCTTTTGTAATAGACTAAAAGAAATCATGCCCAAATCATGCTTTTCTCAGTGCCTATGAATTCAGAAACTCTGAGTAAATGTTGGTTGAATTAATGAATAAATAATTTAAGTGACTTTGATGTCTAGGAGAGAGTGAGCAGCATGGGGTAAAGTGTATGGGAGAAGCTGGATGTTAGAACTGGGTAGTATGTTTTTACCAAAGTTTCTCAACTTTGGCAGTATTGATGTTTTGAACCAGGCAGTTCTTTGATGTGGGTGGCTGTCCTGTGCATCACAGAATGTTGAGCAGTACCCTTGACCTTTGCTTACTAGATGTCAATAATATCCTGCTTTCACCTCTCATGTGATTATAAAAGAACATCTCCAAACAGCTGGTGTACATAGTGTTGGATTTGAGAGTTATGCACACTTGAGTGAAAATATTACTGTCTTTTACAAGTTGAGCAAGTCAACCTGTTAAAGCCTCCAATGTCTCATTTGTAAAATGGCGATAATAATAGTACATATTTCCTGAAGTGATTGTAAAGATTATGCTGAGAGTATATAAGCCTCCTGGCAGATAACAAGAACTCAATAAAAGGTAACTTTGAAACCCTGTTTGTAGTACCTGGATACACACAGCATTCAGCTGTAGGGTGAGTAGCTCTTTACATATTTTTCTCTGTGTGTGTCTCTGTGCCTGTGTCTCTCTATCTCTGCTCTGTTTCTACACCTGGTTCTCTGTTTCAGTATCTCTACCTCTTTGTCTATCTCTGCCTTCTCTCTCTGACTTTAAGTCTTTGTGTCTATTTGTATTTCTCGTCTCTGTGTCCTTCAATGTCTTCCTGTCTCTCTATCCTTAACTGTTTCCATGTTTCTCTCCCTCTGTGTTTCTATCTCTCTGTGTCTCTGTCTGTATCTTCGTGTCTTATATCTCTGTCTATCTCTGTGTCTTGATGTCTTTCTAGCTCTTGTCACAAGAATTTGGGAAGAGAGTACATCAATATGAGAAAGGTGGGAAGAGTTACCGTTCCAAATGAAGTAGACAGGGCCAAATCACAGAGAGCTTTGCCTGTCTAAAGGTATAGCAGGGCTAGAAGTTCCTGTTAAAGAGGCACTCTACATAAGAATAAAAGGTACAGCATAGAGAAGCGAGCCCATGATACTGTAATAGCATTGTACAGTGACAGATGGTAGCTACATTTATGGTAAGCATAGCATAACATACAAACTTGTCAAGTTGTTATGCTGTATGCCTGAAATTCATGTAATATCAACCAACTATACTCACATAAAAAATTTAAGAACACCCCCTCCAAATAGTGTTTATTGATATAGTTGGATTAATACTTTTAAAAAACAGAATCTGGCAGACATGTCTACATTTGGTCTGATACAGAATTGGAAGATACTTAACTTTGCTGATGGGAAGATACTAATATTTCAGGAGATTCTGTAAATGGAAGAGATTGAGTCAGAGGATGAATCAGGATGTGATTATAGCAATTTAGATATGAAGCACTAAAGGTGGTATCAGAATGATGCAGCTGCCATAGTCAGGAAATGGTAGAAGGAAATAGTAATGACAGAAATGTGTGACCAGCAGGGTTGGGTGTGTGATAGAATTGAAGGAGGGTGGGCTTTTGAATCATATCAGAGTCAGCTTATTCATTCTGCCAAATACTAGTTGTGGGGGGTTGGGCAAGCAACTAAACAGTCTTGAACTGTGGGTTATCTGTAAAATGGTGATGACATGGGGCACCTGGATGGCTCAGTTGGTTAAGTGTCGGACGTCAGCTCAGGTCATGATCTCACGGTTCATGAGTTGGAGCCCTACGTTGGGCTCTGTGCTGAGAGTTCAGAGCCTGGAGCCTGCTTTGGATTCTTTGTCTCCCTCTCTCTCTCTGCACCTCCCCCACTTATCCACTCATGCTCTGTCTCTGTTTCTCAAAAATAAGTAAACATCAAAAAATTAAAAAAATATAAAATGGTGGGGACATTGCCCACCTTGAAGGACTCTGTTGTGATGGTTTGAGACACTGTGTGCAGTTGAGCAGGAATGATTAGGCACTCAGTAAGGGCTCAAGGAAGGAGGGAGATCAGAGTTGTCTTAGAGCATGAAGGAATAGCATAGACGGTGAGTAGAAGCAATCTGGTTTTATGGGGACCAGACTAATTTAAATCAGATTGTAAAGATAAGTAAATTTTCTAAAGCAAGGGAGACATTCAGCAAACCAGACTTAGATTTTATAACACCATTGGGCATCTGTGTGCCCCAGACCAGGTCATTTATAGCTTTTACGAGCCTAGATAGATTTGAAACACTTAGATTTGCACTTGAATACAAAATCCACCCCCTCCAAGAAGTGCCATGAAATACGAGTGAAGGAATCCCTGATATTGTTTATACTACAGCGCGGACAGGGAACATGACAAATGAGAGTAATAGCTGGTAACCCATATTAGATCATGATGACAAGGAAATGCATTGTTGGGAACTTTCCTATAAAGAACGGATAGTACTATCAATCCATTCTCTCAGTCGGAAAGTTACTTTTTGAGAAATTATCCTTTCCACTTCTACTTTGCCTTTTCATGGTACCGTGGTTTGATTTAATGCCTCTCTCTCAACGTCTGCTTTTGCACAAAATGCCTTTCACTTTTCTAATGCCGTGCCACTCATTGGTGATCATTAATTCAGAGTGCTGGGGTTTGCTGTGGTGTTTAGTAGGCATTGTGATAAAGTTTTTATTTGTATATATTTTGGTTATGTGTGTTTGTCTATGAAATTGGCATGAGCTTCACAGTGGCTTTTGGCTGCTGGCCTTGGAAAGTATATATCTAGCAGCTTTAAAAATCTACTCTATCTCTCTCTGACCTCCCCTTTCACAAATACTTGGAGGGTTTTGTGTGAGATTGGGATAAATGTGATCTGGGGGTTGGTTTGGTTTTTTTCCTGCCCTGCATTCCTTCCCTCTGCTTCTGATAAATTATACCTTGCTTTTTCTGTTGGAGGCTCACTGCTGATTCCATGTTGTTCTGGTTGTACTACCCATTTTGACCCCCCTGGGAATGACATGTCATTCATTTTGGATACTCCATTCTCCAGTCACAGTGAACAATTTACATATGGGATTTTCATTCATTCATTCGTCAGTGTTTTCTGAGCACCTGTTTTGTGTTAGTATGGATCAAACATTAAGCAACATAGATTATCTGTATTTATAGAATTTATACTATAGTTGAAGAAGACATGAACCAGTAAACAGAAACACAACAAAATGTCAGATAATGGCTTTATTTAAAAACATAAAAGCATCATAGAGGATTGAGAGTGAAGGGGATGGTAGGTAGCATTTTAGAAAGGAGGTTCATAGAAGAGCTCCATGATGAAATGGCATTTAGTCTGAATGAAGGGAGAGGACAAACAATATTAACATCTGAAGAAAAATATTTTTGGGCAGGGGAAACTGTGGTTGCAACGACCACGAGGCTGTAGCAATATGGCTCAGATAGCATGAGTGAGGGCATAGTGATAGGAACAAGGACAGAGTGGTAGTCTGGGGCCAAATAATACAAAAGCTTATAGTCTATGGTGAGGACACTGCTAGATTGAAATGTAAAGAGAAGCACTGAGGAATTGTGACTATGACAGTGACAAAAAGGGTTAATTAGAATCTTTCCCAGATGTGGTATGTAGATGCTGGCAGAGAGAGAGTGCTTCTCTATTTAGGATAGTAAGCTTTGAGGAAGAGATAAGATGATGATGGTTGCAATTCTTTCCATGGCCACAGCAATAGCCCTGATGGAGTTATAGCCCTGAAGTAAAGGAGCCACTATGAAAAGGGAAATATAAAAAAAAAAAAAGAAAGAGAAACCCTGAAAACTGAGATAAGAGAAGGACAGAAAGAAAAAGAGCTCTACCAATGTTAATACCCTAGATCAGGGATTCCCGAGGTTCCTCTGCTTATGTGAACCAAGGCATTCAATTTTTTGTGTAACCTTTGTTGAGTGTGATTCATGTGAGGTCATTTGTTACCTAAAGAGTACTTAGTAATAATAATTTTTCTGATGGTCATCATTGGCAATATCTGATTTGTATTTATGACTATGAGAAACCCACCATTTTACATTACCTTTTTTGGAGTTTCCCACTGACCTGGTAAGGCAGGCAGACAACAAATAATCTGTGGCATAGTGATGAAGAAAGAGGTCATGGCCATGTGCCAAGTGACTGGCCCAGTGGTATATAGGTTGAAACTGGCTAAGCTGGAATTTGAAAGGTGTATGTGACTATGAAATCCATATGTTCCCCATTATTTTAAGATAGTTTAGCAGTTACTGTGGTGGATTTAAAATATGTCCTCACATTCTTTGATACTCTTGCTTTCAAGACATGAAGCCTAATTCTCCTCTCCTTGAGGTGTGCTGGAATTTGTGATTTGCTTCTCACGGGATAAGAAAAGGCATAATGAAAGTGTGCAACTCTGGAGTTGAAGAGATAAAAGTAGTGCAATTTCCTTGCTCTCTGTGGGATCACTCACTCTAGGGGAAGCCCACAGCCATCTCATCAAGACATTCAAGTGACATTCAAGTCCTATGGAGGTCCATGTAGTGAGGAATGAGGCCTTTAGCTAATAGGCATATGACTGAGGAGGCTCATCCTCCACCTGTTCAAGTTTTCGGGTGGCTACAGCTTCTGCCACCATCCTGGATGTCACCAGGCCAATATGTGGTGGATTCCTGAGTCTCACAAATAGTGGAATAGGGAAATAGTAAATGTTTACTTTGAGCTATTATCTTTTGGGGTAATTTTGTATGTAGCAACAGATAACCAATGCAGTTCTCAGTTATTCTCCGATTTCTCCTCAATCCTGGTACCTTCACAGGCAGGAGCAGTTGCAAGACTCTTAGATACATTTTTTTTAAAGGCTCTTTTTTTTTTTTTTAATGTTTTATTTATTTCTAGGAGAGAGAGAGAGACAGACAGTGTGAGCAGGGGAGGGTCAGAGAGAGAGGGAGTCACAGACTGAAACAGGCTCCAGGCTCTGAGCTGGCAGTCAGCACAGAGCCCGACGCGGGGCTCGAACCCACGAACCGCGAGATCATGACCTAAGCGAAAATCGGACGCTTAACCGACTAAGCCACCCAGGCGCCCCATGGCTCTTCTTTCTTTGGGTGACCAACTGGTGTGATTTCTAATGAAAGATAATGTCAAAGTTTCAAATATATATAAGAGCACTGTAGATTCTATTTCAGAATTGGTCTTTGTTTCTGTAAAGAGGAATGTTTTCACTAAGATAATACATTTGAGACACTTCACAGTTCACCTCTGGTGAACCAGAACTCTGAGGAAAGGCTAATAGTTAAATTTGAGGCATGGGAGTTTGTAGGGTAGATACTGGTACTAGATTTGTAGAATACAAACAAAAAACACCCCACAAAAAAACACCCAAAATAAAAAACAACAACACAAAAACTCAAGCCCAAATAAATTAGGTTTCAATTTCAGTAAACATGCAACATATTTGAGCTACTCAATTAGTTGAGGCTTTGTGAATAGTAAATGAATGTGATTAAAATATTGAGCATGAAGAGCTGTTATTATGTTCTATCAAATAATACTTGATGAGTTATTACACAAACGTCAAAATTTCTAATGTGAAAAAATGGAGCAACCTGAGAAAATGTGTGAAATCATACTGAATGAATAAGCTGAGAATAAAATAGCAACTATGTTAAGATTCTACTTTTTGGCTGTTAAATATAAATATGGATAAGGATAAAGTAAAATTAAAGAACTAATTTATTAAAGTAATAGAATGCCTCATGTCTGAATCTCTGTTCTTACCACTGTGTACTTTGAAAATGTTACATTAAAATTGGACTTCATTTTCCACATGTGTGCTTGTTGGTAGGACCATTGCCTATGTTAATGTCAAAACTACAATTGGATTAATGCAATGTGAACTTCAGCCCTGCTTAACTACAAATTGTATGTATTTTGGGCACTTATATTCTTGGTTTAAGTTCCTGAAATTTAACAATTGGATTAATTAGGTATTTTCCTGTATGTGAAAGGATTGAGTTCATTATTTCAAGAATTTTCTCATCTAGAGTTATCCAGATTTATATCACCCTCAAGATTATGGCCACAGCTATTATTTATGTGATGTTTTTCTTTATATTGAGTAATATATTCACATACGGTTATCCCCCACAACCTCAGCATTGATAATCCATTGAAAAAATGCAGATAATGATCTCAGATGTGGCCCTAGAATCCTTGTCCTCATAGAACTCCAGGGAACCACTTTTTCTAAACTCTGTTCCAAAGGTAGCTATGAGACTAGACCTCACCAACCAACTCTTAGTGGATTGAGATAAATGGGCTCTTCTGTCACCTTCAGTTCTGAGATGATCTGGTATTAACTGCTTTATGAAATGCAAGTGGAGATCTTTAATAAAAAGTTAAATCTATCTGGGTTGTTTCCAAGTGAGGTCCAGGGTTGGCTTTATACCAATTGCCAAAGATCTTTATTTCTTTCCATTCTTTTGCCCCTTATGTCAATATGACTGCCTGGGTGGTAAATTTTTTCAGGGTGCTTTGGAAAAAATATTTTGTGTGAGAGGTAGATTGTATTACTTCCCTCCAGTTTCTTTATTCTCTCCCAGTAAGAGCATGCTCTATCTGTCTGTACCTTTGCCCCATGTGCTTGGTGCCTCTCAAGAAAGAGAGAATACTTCTTCATTCTATTAATATTAATCATGGCCATATGATTTGTTTCAGTCAGTAGAACCAAAAGAGAATGTGAGAGAATGTGACACTAAGCAGAGATTAAAGTATGAGTGGGTATTTGGTTTGGCCTTTTGCATTAAAACAACATGTCTTACGTAGCTGGGTCAGGAGAATAAGCTGAAATGCAGACCTGATTAGAATGCAGTCTACAATCTGGAGCCAAACTCAGCCAAGCTCAGTAGAATCAGTTTACCCTGCAAACCCTCTAGTGAGGAAAAAAAAATGCTTATTTTTGAACTGGTGAATGTAGGGTCTTTTTATTACACAGCTACATTGCAGAAAAAGCTGACAAATACATTCAGTAAATACAGTTAGCTGAAAAGTGCAATTTCTGTGCAAGACATCAAAGGGAGAAGTAAAAGAAATAGTCCTCAAAGAATTTTCACAGGGAAATTTTCAGAGGCAAAGGGGAAAAGAGTAAGAAATGAAAGCATTTTAATAAATAAGACAGAGACAGGAGTACCTGATGAAGAGGAAACCAATAATAAGTTCTTACTGGATAGATAAGTGTCTGTAAACAAAAAATACAACTTTAATGTTAGGATTTTTCTTAGGTATATCCCTGGGAGTGGATTTGACATGTCTGAAGAATGTACCAATGTTTTCTTTCCACCAGCCTGAATAGCCAACGGAATATGGTACTTGGGAGGAGGGAGTCCCATCTCTACCTGTTACTGATAGGGTCAAGTGGGTCAAGTGGCTAATGGCTTCTCCAATCAAGTGGCTAATTGCTTCTCCAATCACCTACCTGAAATGCTATTCTCAAATATGTTGTTAAAAAATAGTGTTTTCCTGAAGAGGGTAGAAAACTAAAAGGGAAAAAAACGCCACCTCTATTGATAGCAAGGAGACAGTCTGGTTCCTGCTTGCAGTTGTTTTACATACTACTCTGGTATTGAATTGTCTAAATTTCATTCACTCAGGAAAAATAATTTCATTCACTCAGAATAGCATTCTATCATATACCATCTGTACTATTATTGAAATTATTTTTCCTTCACATTGACTCATTATTTATGTTTTATTTAATTTTAAAAAAATGTTTATTTATTTTTGAGAGAGAGAGAGAGAGAGACGTAGGGGCAGAGAGAAATGGAGACACAGAGTCTGAAGCAGGCTCCAGGCTCTGAGCTATCGGCACAGAGCCCGACATGGGGCTTGAACCCATTAGCCATGATATCATGACCTGAGCTGAAGTTGGATGCTTAATGATTAAGCCACCCAGATGACCCTTGTTTTTATTTAAAAGTAAATTTATTTTGCATTTTGGAGGAGAAAATCTAGGCCCACTGTCTCTTGTAGTGGCAGCCAACTGTCGTCGTTTCAATATTTCAATCTGTCTGTCCATGGCGTAGAATTATTTCTGGGGTTGCTCAGTCAGGGACAATGTTTCCCAGCTTCCCTCCTTTCTAGATATAGCCCAAAGACTAGATCTTGCCAATCAAGTGTGAGTGGAAGTGAAGTGTCCCTTCTGGGCCCATAGTTGTAAGAAATGTGTGTGCATTATCAGGTACTTGAGTGGCTCAGTTGGTTGAGCATCTGACTCTTGATTTTGGCTCAGGTCATGATCTCACAGTCATGAGGTTTAGCCCTGTGTTAGGCTCTGCACTGAGTGTGAACCCTGTTTAAGATTCTCTCTCTTTCTCTCTCTCTGTCTCTCCCTCCCTTGCTCTGTCCCTCAGCCCCCTCCCCGACTTGCACTATCTCTCTCCCTGCTCTTTCTCTCTCTCTCAAAAAAAGAAGTGTGTATGCATTACATACACATGTATTCCTTTAGGCAGCTGGAAGCAGACCCCAAGAACTCTTATGGGATGGCAGAGGCCACAGATGGAAGTAGCTTGGTTTCCTAAATCACCAGGTACATGAGAAAAAGCCAGCAATCAGGAATGCCCTCCACAGACTGTTACCGGAGCAAGATATAAACTTCAGTTTGGCTCAAGCTACTGCTTTTTCAAGCCCATTTGTCAGAGCAGCAACATCACCCATACAGCCACAGCTACAAAAGCACTTACTAAAAATGAAAGAAAATTCACTTTTATACCCCATTCCACCTCAGGTGCCACCCCTGATCGGTGGGCTGCACATTGGAAGAGACTGTTCTGGTATTTGGATGGACAGATAAAAATGTCAGATGAGCTTTTTTCTTTCTGTTCCTTGGCTCTTGCTGCCAGTCTCTGGGAGTATTCACTTTTTCTTTTTTTAATGTTTGCAACCCGCCGTTGAGATGCTGCTGACCTTGAAATGCTACCAAATCATGTCAGCGTTCCTTCTGATTCTCGGGAGGACAGCAGCCAAAGCACAAACACTCTATTATTAATAAAAGGGAGTGACTGACAGGTCAACTGAAACATGTTTCTCTTTGGCGTGCTTTCAAAGTGGCAGGTTATTTAATTGAAAGCGCCCGGCTCTCCGCGGTTCCAGCGGTCTGGCTCGTTCTCTTCCCAAGCTCTGGTCACCACTTCTGACCCAACGTGTTCACCGGGGGGATATCCAGAGGAGTCTTCTAGACCTGCCCTGCTGTTCCTTTAATGTTCCTGTTGCAACTTTCAGAGAGATACCTGAGGAGAAGGATTAAGAGCTGGGAATTTGTCTGTCTTGGATGTGTGACCTGTTATTAGGGTTAGTCATGGGAACTGCATAACGTAAAAGTCCTTTCCAGTGTTTCTAGTTGGGGCCTTTGCATTCAGAGCTGGGGGTCCTTTTCCTTGTCGCCCTGTCCTCCTCTGGGGCCTTAAAGTCTTTTCCGCTAAGCTGGTGGGTAAGTTAGCTAGTGGATTGTGGGTGGGAGGCTTTCTTCACAGTGGTTTCCTGACCGGGTTTTTTAAACTCCTCCCTGGAAACAAATGAAGGCAGATAACCAAGATGTACTGAGACTGTCCAGTGAATTTCCCCCCTTCGCTTCCTTGGGGAAGGATTTCTGGGGAAGGATTTCTGGTACAGTCCAAGTCCTGTGGGACCTTTGCCCAACTGCTCTGTTGTTCCAGAGGCCTCTGTAACCTTTTATTCGAATTATGAAGCCGCTGCTGCTGGGCTCCATTGAACTGAGCCTTGGCCAAGTCAGTTATGATACAGGAAGTGCTAACTTATTTTATTAGCAGTGATCAATTACTTTCTTCAGTTGAGCACTAAGAGCGAATCTCTAAAATGCATGCACATATCCCATGATTGGCTTGGGCTCATTATAATGCTTTCTCATGCAGATGTCACCAAGCTGCAATTTTCTCTGTGCATAGGACATGGCACCTGCTTTGAGTGATGAAGTTGGTGTTTCGGGGATTGTGGAAAATAGGCTGTGGAGTGCCTGGTGGGGAGAGTCTTAAGGGGGGGTGTCACCTTTCCTACTGCGTTTTCTTATGTGAGAATTCTTTGGAGTTGAAGAGTTTGAGAGGACCCAAGGTATGAAAATCTTTTGAGTCTATAATCCCTAAGCTGTTTGATACTTACTGAGACCTCACCGCAGCCTTGTCTTATATGGCACCTTCATACCACCACCACTTGTGTTTTGAGATCTATAAAAAAAAAAAAGGTATGTTCTAAACATATTTTGTGTTTGGTATCTTTGTTTCCTGAAAGGCACTTTTTGTTTAGCCTGTGACCATGTTGATCTTTCTATTAGGCAGCTTAATGGTGAAGAGCATGTGTTCTCAAACTACTCAGCCAAACCAAGGCTAAGGTTCAGCCCTACTGGTATGATTTGGGGCAAATTTATTTATTCTAAACTTTTCGAACAACTCTCTCCCTTTTAAATTTTTGAGATAAGTTTCCTTATCAGTAGATTAGAGACAGTAAGACCCACATTACATGGTTGTCTGTATAAAACATATAGCATATAAGGACAGTGACTAAATGTAGTCTTGTAATTGGTCATATTCTTGGCTCATCCATAATCTCCTGGCTGAGACTTCTTTTTGTTGGAATTTCATCTCTGTGGTATCAGTTCAGGGATTCACAGTGTTCAGATTGGTAGCTTTCTTGAATCCATCCCAAGCCTAGAATTTTCTTTGTCAAATATTCCCTTACTAGGAAACTGGATGATGGTGGTAGAAAATAAAACCAGTACTGAATAATCTCCACCCCCTTGTTTTACTGAGATATAATTGACAGATAACAATGAATTAGTTTCAGGTGTACAACATACTGATTTGATATATGTGTATATTGCAAAATGATCACTACACTGTCTAGTTAACACCCATTACCTCAGGTAGTAACAATTTTTTTTTCCTGTGATGAAAAAGTTTAAGATTTATTCCTGCAGAAATGTTCACATATACACTATGGTATTAACTATAGTCACCATGCCATATATTATATCTCCAGAATTTCCTTATCTTGAAAATTGAACTTTGAGTTATCTTTACTGAAGGCTAATTATGCAGTAGACTCTGCACAAAGCACTTTGTGTGTGAATCATACAGTATAATGTCCCTCTACAAGTCTGTGGGTTTGGTATGCTGATTTCCTGTCTTACAGATGAGAAAGCTGAGGCTAAACTATATACCTGGTCTAAGAGTCTATAAATAGCAAGTAGCTGAGCCCAGATGCAAACCCAAGTCTGTCTGAGTCCCAGGTACCTGCTATTAACTAGTACTGAAGCCATCCTGAAAGAGTGGATAGGACTCATAAACCAGTTCTTGGTCTTCAGAAATCATTTCACCTTTACATCTTCTTGGATGTCATGGTATAGCACGTACTGTATCAGCCAGAAAACCCCGACTTTCCAGGTGTCTCAGCCTGAGAGGCTGCAAGCCAGGAGATTGGTTACATGGTCTCACAAGACTGAAAGAAAAAGAGGTCATCAAAGGTTTGCAGAAGTGGTAGCTGCAGGAAGTGGTCTTTACCCCAGGGAAAAGTGATGTTACCAAGAACTAGGTTCTTTACGGGGAGGTGGCTGGGTGCTCAGACTTAGGGCTTGTCATAGGTCTGATACTCGGCCCCCTCAGGGGATCCCATAGTGAGGGCATTGTGACACTGCTGTCCTGAATTTTGAGAGACACAGGGGCTACCTGGTTTGATTGGGATAAAGTCAACATGAGCCAAACAGAGGAGGGAATCACCCCCATCCTGCCAGTCCTTCATGGAAGAGTCTACCTGAAGGTAGTGAGCAGGAGCAACCAGGAAACACTGGACAGGCTCTTAGGGTGGCATCACATAGCAGAATGGAAGAAGTGGTCTTGGACTGAGCAGAATGGAGAAATACCAACCATAATCACCATTTCCCATGCCTGGCATAAAGGTCCAGGTAGATATGAGAATAGGCATGTATTTTGCATGTGTAAGTGGGCAGCTACCTGTGAAGGTTCTTTTCCTCCTCCGTAAACACCATGCATCCAGATAACTCATCTTGTAATGATGGATATGATTTTAGTCAAACTCAGTCTTTGCATGGTGGTGGTAGTTTTTTATCTGTGTGCTCTTAGATGGAAGGGCACATCAGTCTGCTGGGTCAATTCTCGGAGAAATTAGCTCCGCTGAGCAGCTTTTCCTTTTAGCCACAAATCATCCTATGACTTGCCCAGCACCATGTCTCATTTCCTGGGAGACTTTTCTTCTATATGAATTACCCATTTACTCTTGTGAGAAAATGCTTTAGGTGGAGGAAGAGCCTGGTACTGAATAGGGAGAGGAGAGAGCCTGCAGCTTGAAATGCTGAGTGGCAATTTCGCCTCAGTCAGGCTTGTCACAGGGCTGATGAATGGTGTCCTCTCTCCCTCGCTTGCTTGCTGGTGATGTTAAAATCTTTCTCGGGTCCAAACCAGGGCGCACCTCCTTATCTGTGTCAGAGACGGCAGGTGGCGCTGTGGTGTCAAAAGATGATTAAAGCAAGGGGAGAAAGTCCCATGGAGAAAAAAGTGATGAAAAGGCAGGGGGCTTGGGAGAGGGGTTTAAAGAATAAGGTCAGGGATATGCATCCTCACTCAGTGTCTTTGCAATTCAGGTGAGCATTTTCCCTTTCATATCTGGAGCTGCACTGGGAAATCCAGTTAGAGATGGAAGCTGCCTTGAGCTCTTTAAAATCGAACTGCAGCCAGATTAGGGGCTTCTTGCTGAGGGGATGTGCAGGGAGCGCCACTAGCAGAAGCCTGGCTTTTTCTTTCCCCCCAACTCTTTGTATTCACTTGGATTTCTGCTTTCTCTCCTCACTACTCCCTTGGGGTCTCATTTTGCTTGTGGCCTCCCCCGCTTTCTGATATCTATTTGGTTCAGTTGCGTAAATAGTGTACATAGCACTATTTTCTGAGACACTTGGAAGTATCTGGAAGAGTAGGGGATAAAAAGAACACTCTGACTTTTGATAGAATGGAAATGACTATTTCTTGAGCATATATGAAGCCTAGGAACTGATGGAGGCCCTTCGACACTCACTTTATCTCATTTTAACCATGCAATTTATTCACTTATAAAACCTCGGTTTCTGGAGCACTTCTATGTCCTAGGAGTCTTGGACATTGTTACTGGGGAGACTAGTGCATGAAAAAGCCACTGCCTTTGTGTAACTTCTCTCCTGTTTCAGGGTTTGGATTGTGATGCTTCAGCCACAAATTTTGTGTGGGTTCTTCCAACATCCTTGCACCTTGGGAGTCTGACTGCCTGGATCCGACTCCTGACAGCACAACTTGGGCGGGTGACTTAATTTCTCAATGTTGCAGTTTTTCATATGAGAAAAGAAGATTGTTTCTACTTTGAAGAATAATATTGAAAACTAAATGAGATGCCACTTACACACATATAGAATAATAATCGGCACGTAGTAAGTGCTCGGTAAACTTTAGATTTAATCGCTGCCATCACTATTTTAAATTAACAGAGTTACTATCTTTAGAAGATATAAAGTAGTAGTCTTGTCCTCTTCCCAGGTCCCCAACTATGCCTCTGAGATGAAAAGGGAGAAATCAGGGAAGACTTCATGGAAGAGGCTGAATTAGAGTGACACTTTGCTCTGAGGAAATTCACAGGTGAACTTCTGAACCCAAGAGATCATAGATTTTATGGAGAATCTTATGAAATCTATATTCTATGCTCCCTGCCAATTTCATTTATGGACATTTTACGAACAATTTCAGTGGGATGATATAATTCCTGAAGTCAAGTTATAAGTATTTGGGGGCCATCAACCTGTTCAGAACTGCTAATTTGAGTTCACTGGCAGGTTGAGAATTCTCTCCAACACCATGAAACAATATGAGAGTTGAGCTGGTGCTATGAGTGCCCAGATGTCCTTTGCCTCATTGGGGTTCCCTCTCTGAGCTGCTCTGGGTGTTGACTACAAATAGCTCATATCTGACTTATTTCCTGAGGCTGTTCTTGGCTGCTGTGAGTTCAAGCCAGAAAATGCATGCTTCTTCTACCCCTCACCGCTCCCCCAACCATCATTCCCACACGGTGGTGGCCCTCAGCAATGACTCACTGATGAAGACATAACCAAGCTGCCTTGCCAATGGGTGATTCAAACTGTGATACAGTTTATGGGATCAGGCTGTGATCTTTTCTGAGAGTCTATTTTTGCCTAGCTTTTTCCCTGCCTTCCTCCATTTCCCTCACACCCCTATACATATCTCCTGAGATAATAACATACATGTTTAAGAATATCCACTTGAGTCTGTGCTTGAGGGGAGCTGATCTAGGTTGGAAGAAAACTTGAGAGAGAGATATGTTGGGGGCTAAAACTGGAGATATCAGTGGATGCAGTGGATTAGGAAGAAAGGGCAGTTGTATTGAGACCAAGCTCCTTCCTTCTTCACTATCTCTTCTGTTTCCTTCCTTATTCCTCATCACTCCTCTTGTTGTGTGATGTTCTGGTTGGTTCTAGATTTTTGGGACATCGTTTTGGAGAGCTCACCAACAGCAAGTACCATAAGTAGTCACCTAGGAGTTCTCTAGATTTCAGATCAGAGTTTTTTCTCTTAAGCTGTAAAGTCTCCCATGTGGAGATGACCCTCTCATAAGGCTGCTGAACAGCAGTGATTAATGTATTAGGGCTGTGGAGCTCCTACCCTAGCAAGCAGTTTCTTTTGACAGACAGAGGAAGAACTAGGCAGATAAGAAAGTGCAAAGTCACATTTTGTGTGTAGTTTGGCAGCCCATAGATCATTTTAATTACTCTGGAATAATTATCTCTGGCATACAGCTGGGTTTGTCTTCATGTAACTTGTGAGTCACTCTTGCACATTTGAATAAATCAAGCAGGTTGAAAGGAAGAGCTGGAGCCAAATGACATGTAAAAAAGATTCAGTGGTAAAATGTTCAAAAAATGGCAAACTTCAGACCCAAAAGAGAAGATTGACTTGGAACATTGGGTTTTTGTGTCTGAGACAAACAGCTCTAGGTATTGAAATCAGAAGAAGATGAGTCTTGGAGGTGTTTTATAAGAGCTATCAGAGCCGAGAGGATGACATCAGTGGGTAGTGGAAAATGACGGCCAACAAGGAGGAATCTTCATAGCATAGTGGTCAAGAGCACGGGCTTTGGGTCAGACAGATTAGTATAGAATTAGTATAGAATTGAATAGTAGGTCTGTCACCTACTATTTAAGTTACCTTTGATGAAGTCTTTCAACATATATGTTTTCTTATATTATAAAATTAGAAAACTTGCCTTGATGCTGTGTCTCCTTCCTTTAATTGGTGGCTCCGTCATAATTGGTGGGCTATTCTATTGCTGCTAAGGGTTTAAGGAGAGAATGGCATGTGGGCCACCTCTTAGATAGCCATTGCCATGGCAGATGTTACTAATCAACCACAAATTTCTCTGCAGTTGAGCCTGACTGTAGCTCTAGATTTCTCAAATAGCATTTCTAGTAGCTATTTCCAATCTATGTTGGCATGTTCATTGAAATATTGCCTTCTTGTTTAAAATATTCCTCTTATTTGATGGTTTATACTCCCATATGTAAAATAAAGAGTTTGAAGAAGATGACCACTAAAAATCTTTCTAATTTGTTCTAGTATTTTAAGATACAGAGAAACGGATCATTAGACGTTGGTTATTTTGGCTCCCATGCCTCGTTGTTTTGATGCTCTGTAGACAACAATAGCTCAGTTTGGAAAGCTGGGGCTGAGAACAAGGCCAGGACTCTAGGGGTCAGGAAACACTGAACACTCTCATCTCCAACCAGCCTGGGTCCTATGTGACCTTGTGTGCTAGCCCCTACATAGTCCCACATGGGCCCATTCTGAGAACCGGGTCGCAGGTAAAGGCTCCTATCAGAGTCCCGTTGTGCCTGGATCCTATCTGTTTGATTACTCACTGACTCCTTTGTCTGGCCTTGAAATCTGAAAGCTATTACTGGTCTGATTTGCCATCAACACATCTTGCATTAACGATCTATTTAAGTTCTAAACTATATAGTTAATATGACTTCATGGCAGTAAAATTAGGAAATGGTGATAAACCAAAGACAAAGTTCATTGTTAAAATGTGGTTGTATATTACCTGTCCATATTTTTTCCTAGTATTTATATATTAAGACAATCTATGATCATATTTCCATGTCTATAAATATGTTCTATGCTGTTTACAATGTCATTATTCTGATTTTATTTGTTCTTCTTGTACTTTCCTTCTGTTCAGTTCAGTTAAAGTCTTTTTGGACTTTTACTCTGTGCTGGGTTCTTAGAGTCTCTTTGCCCCCATGGAGCCCAGAGCAAGGGAGGAGCAGACACATATGAAAGAATGAATTAAGATACATGTTGATAAGCTACAGTAGAGGTCTTTATAGAACTTTAGTGAGACGCAGGTTTCTGAGGTGAACCTAGAAGGAAAATAAATCCTTCAGGGGAGCAAGTTACCAGCCAGAATGTATGAGGATGCATGTGCCTGTGAAAGAGGCTGGCTTGTGGATGGTAGGGTGTGCAGAAGGGCATGGGAAGGAAAGAGAATCAAGGATTCTGTGTCTGGGTCATGAGCAGGTTCTCTGTCTTACAGTAGGTCATCAACTAATGTTTGGTGAGTAAATCAATATTCCCATTCCTCACATTGTCCTCTCTTTTTCTGAGCCTTGGCCTCAACATTCAAGCGTGTAATTGCATTGACCCCCCCACTCCCCGGGTGTGGTGACTCATATTGCCTTTGTGCAAAATTCTGTCTGTGTCCCCCCTCCTATAGTCCATTGGGCCTTCTCATTGGCACTTATACAAACCAAACTTCCAGCTAGTAGCTTCTGATTCTCTTTGCCTGTAAGCTTCTTTGATGGTTTGAGCATATGTGGCTTATGGTGTCAGAGAGTTAATGCCCCCTAAGGATATTCATCATCCTGTGATTTACTGGAGTAAGTTTATAAATATCTGGGTCTTTCACCACTTGGGGAGATAACTTTGAGGTACCCTGGTTCCTGGTGATATTAAGCTTCAGTTACATGCAAAAGTACCTAGCCCTTTGTTGACTGTTGTTGCTTCCCTCTTTCATTGTTTACTCCCCTCTTGGTGTCTTACAGGATTCTGTCACAAATAAACTATGTGCATTCAAATCCTGTCTGTCTACTGCTTATGAAGTGACAGCACCGTGTGATTCTGTGGGGGTTAGTCAAAGATGGCCGATTAGGCTTTCTGTAATCCTGTCTTAATATCAGAACCAAGTTCACAAACGTGAAGTGTTTACTATCAGACTATATTTCCTGTCTAGTTTAGCTCAGCATGAGCTAAACTAATATGCATCCCTAGGTGGGGTGTTGCCAAAATAATCCTCTTTCCATGCATCATAAGGTAAATCAATATCATCAACAGGCGTTTGCTTGGATCTGAAACAATAGTGAAGACTCTGTTGGCTTCATTACCACATCTGCCAAGTTTTACTTTTAAAAAACAGTTCTAGAAGTAAAAGTATTATCTTGTAACTATATCCAAGCTGGTTGACCAAGAGGAGTGTGTCTTTGATTTCCATAAAGAATGTAAATTCTAGGGGAAGGAAATGGTTTAGTTAGTAAAAGAAACAGCAACAAAAAAAAGGAAAAATAGAAATTTACATGTGAGACATTAAATATTTAAAATGTACTTGTTTTCATGTATTTGTTTCTGCAGCAGTTGGAATTTTAATATCAAGGACCTGTGTGAGGAAAGGTTTAAATGAAGAGTGGACCAGGAAAAACAGGATCAAAGTTTGTAAAATAAGTGTGATAGTGTGTTTACATAAATAATCTCATTCAGCCACCTCTAGCAATCTGAGATAAATAGCATTTTGCCCATTGGCAAATGGAAAATGGAATTCAATGAACCTTTATTGATGCTGGGAATTGAACCCTAGTCTGTGGGATTCTAATGTCTGTGATGTATCCACCCCTTCTAAACAATTACCCTAATACCTTAGTAATGAATTTTTAGATGTATATTCCTCACTATTTAAATGCGGACTCCTTGGTGTAGAAAAGATACCAAAGTGGATGAAGTAGTGTGATTTACTTCCACATATTTAGTATAGTTATGAACGTTTTGAGTTTTGTGGGTTAAAATAAAAATTTTGGATATTGTTCCTAGTATAAAGAAGAAAGACTGTTGAACTCCTTTGGAAAGGGAGATAGCCTGATCTGACTGATGTTTTTTAAAAAAGGGTTAGTAAACTGGTAAGAGTTGGATAGTGAGTATTTTAGGCTTTGTTTCCCATTCTGTTTCTATTGCAACTACTTACTTCTGCTACTGTACCATGAAAGAGCCATAGACAATATTTAAATGACTGTGGTCCAATAAAACTTTATTTATAAAACCAGGTGGCCAACTCAGCTTTTAAATGATCACTTTGATTACTGGCTGGAGATTGTAGAGGGAAAGGGAAAATGATCAAATCCTGAAACCAGTAAGGAAGATAGTATAGTAATTCTGGTAAAAGATAACGGTAACTTGTATCATGGTGGTAATAAATGAACTAAAGAAGAGAAGGACTGATTTGGGCTATATTTTGGAGGGCAGAGCTGAGGGCTGGTTTAAGGATTGGAAGCGAGAGTTGAAATTAAAAAAAAAAGATGACCATTTTATCTGGATCTTGGACAATTGGGTGGCTGGTGCCATTTCCTGAGATGGCAGACTTTGGGAGAGAACAGGCCCTTTACTTCCAGAGTCAAGTCCAGATCTGCTCTTAGCATTTCCAGTTGGGGTTTCGGTCATACTTGTTGTGTCTAAAATGGAAAGCCCAGAATTTCATGTGAATGACTTTCAACAGGATAATGCGGAAACATTTTTGGACTGATTTCATGGGATCTTGAGATGTGAGAGCACATCCCATTATGCTTTGATTTACACATGATTAGGCAGGTCTACTGCTCTCTCTCCTGCCCATTGGGAGTCACTGGAATGAAAGATCCCAATAATTTTGTATTGGGTGCTCTGCTGCCGGTAGCACACTGCTGTATTTAAAACAGATGCTCAGAATGTTAGGGAAAATTGAACTGTTAGATATGCTTTTATGCCTTATTAGAGATCATTGGCTCTGATTTATATACAGTGGGTTTGGAGCTTAGATTATCTTTGACTTTATTCAGTACATTCAAGATAAATGTAATTACAACACTTCAAAGTATAATAGAAGTAAATGATTTCCTTTACTTTTTTCCTGTGTGTGTGTGTGTGTGTGTGTGTGTGTGTGTGTATGTGTGTGTGTGGCATGTACATGCACATGCACATGCTGAGTGCCTGCCCACCTACATGCACTAAGCTAACAAAGATGCCTTAGAGGGTGTGCAAAAATCTTGGGAAAAACAGGTATCTCAAGCTAGGTATAGTATGACTCCAGTATTTTCTCACATTTCAGAAAAAAAATTGAGGCCAATGTATACCTGGTTTAATAATTCCTGGAATTATAATAACCATATGCTTGAAGTTAGGTCAAGGAATGATTATTTAGTGTCACAGTAAGATTCTGTGAATTTATAGTAAATTTCTCTTGAGTAGCAAGTACTATCCCTCCAACTCATGATGCCACTGAGATTAAGGAGACAGAGCAGCAGATATCATATGTCTTCATGCTCAGATCATTCCCATAGCAGTGATGACTTTTGGAAGATAGTGGGTGTGGGGGCTAACTTAAAATATGACAGATACCCTATGAGGCAGAATCTCAGAGAATTTATTACCGTGTGACACCCCATAGGAATCAAGGAATGAATACTTGGTCTGTTCCTTGATTCAGAAAGAGAAGTGTCTACAATGATTTTCTTAGAGAACTTCTCCAGGTTTCTTTACAATAGCTGGTTCTTCCACTATCCTAAAAACTGACAAAAACTGAAGGGGAGAAGAAGTTTCCAGAGGGGCTTATGAAGTAAACGTGTCCACATAGTTTCACTCTTTGTTCCTGCAAATGGTCCATGACTGATTCCTCGGCATCCCATGCTGCACTCTGGGAACTCTGAAATTCCTAGGTTTTGTATGTCAGAATGTAGGGGAGGCATGTAGGCTTTCCTTTCGATACTTAATTCCCTGGGTTACACCTTAACACATCATACGCTAAGGTTCCTGCTTACTAAGACTGTACATGATCCTGAAGTCTAGAAATATGGTTATTTCCAGATCTATTCTAATAAGGTTAACTGTAAACAAAAACAAAAGTACAGACTTTCTGCAGCAAGATACAGCGAAGTGGAAACTGGCAAGGAAAGGAGGTAAAAGCTGAGTTTTAAAACCTTTATAAAGTTAGCATCAGTCAGCCAAATTATCAATAAAATTATTCTTCTACACATTAATAATGAAGTTTGGTGAGTTGTGTATTTATAATCATCAGGTATTTTTAAAAGTACTCTGAAAAATATTCCTCTCACTTGTCAATGCAAAATGAACAAGCCTGGGGGTGCCTGTGGCTCAGTCAGTTAAGCGTCCAACTTTTGATTTCAGCTCAGGTCATGGTCTCACTCATGGTTCATGAGATGCAGCCCCATGTGGGGCTCTGCACTGAGAACTGAGAGCCTGCTTGGAATTCACTCTCTGCTTCTCTTTCTGCCCCTCCCCTGCTTGTGCTCTCTCTCTCTCTCTCTCTTTCTCTCTGGATAAGTAAGTAAACATTAAAAAAATGATCAAACCTTTTAGAATTTCAAAAAAAAAAAAAGATGAGAGTTTTATTTGAGCCCAAATATGGAGAGCTGCCTGGGATATAGATCTTTACAAAGAAGAGTGCTCCAGAGAAGGAATGTTTAATACAAGGTTATAGATAATTTTTCTGTTACATCAAAAGTTACAAATCATCATGAAAAAGGACAGAAAATTACCAACTTAAGCTTTTAGTATGTGCTCAGTTGTAGGCTTCAGAGGTAGGAGGATGCAACTTAGGGAAATTTTTACTCTTATTTTTAGTTTGAAATGTTTTAGGTTATTTGCTAGTGAAGCAGATGGCCAATGTGTGCTCAAGGCAGAAATGGAGCCCATGCTTGGAAGTTGGGTGAAACCATCTGACCTTAGTAAAAGTAAAGCTTCCCTGTGAGTCCAGGGACAGGGCCCACAAACATTAAAAGGTGAAATTTTCCTTTATCACTGTGACTCTGAAAGCCACTTTCCTAGCAATATTACCAGCTCTTGGTATATATGAGTAGGCTTAAGTTTCATGAATTTTGTGACTCTTAAAATAATTTGTTTGTATAATTTCTTTTAGATTTTGATTAATTTTTAGCATATTTTGGACCTGTTAATCTACATGGTCATTTTACTGTCTCAGTTTGCCTTCAAACTGAAGACTTCCCTGGGGTTTAACTACTAATATACATATTTTTTGTCTTGGTCCATAAATAGAGGTACAGAACTGCTCAGGCCATTTGTTTGTTTACATACATTAGTTTTGAAAGTTGTACTATAAGAACACTTGACAGTGAATTTTTAAATTAAATCTTAAATGTTTTAGTGTGCAATAATGTTGGTGATTTTAGGTACAATATTCTACAGCAGACTTGTAGAACTTATTCGTCTGGCTTACTAGAAATGTTTTTATGCCTGTTGACCCAGCATTTTTCACTTGGTTGAGCCAACTTCTCTTTCCATGTGATTTTTTTTTAAGTGCTTGCTGAGGATCTCTTAGTGGGAACATTATTATTAGAGTCTCACCACTGTGAAGGTATATGGTGAGTCCTCAACAGTCTTTCTATTTTGAATAAATAATAAATTCACATGATCTTAAAAATTAAAATTTAAAGAGCCAAACACCAACAAGATTTTCTCCCCTCTGTCCTTCTTCTATTCTTTCTTCTTTGCCCCAAACAAAAGTAGTGTATTTTTAAATGTTCTTGAGGAAGGGGTCTTTATGAATATAAAAGCAGATAAAATAATACTCCCCCCTCTTTCACACAGTTGGTTATATATACTGTTTTAATATTGTTTTAATCTTTTCCACTCAATAACACATCTTGCATTTTTTGTTACATTCAATGCATATGGTTGGGCTGGGTGGTGTTTGCTCAGCTATAAGGAATGTTAGGGGCGCCCAGGTGGCTTAGTCGGTTGGGCGTCCGACTTTCGCTTAGGTCATGATCTCGCGGTTCATGGGTTGGAGCCCCGCGTCGGGCTCTGTGCTGATTGTCAGCTCAGAGCCTGGAGCCTGTTTCAGAGTCTGTGACTCCCTCTCTCTCTGACCCTCCCCTGCTCACGCTGTCTCTCTCTCTCTCCTAGAAATAAATAAAACATTAAAAAAAAAATGTAAAAGGAATGTCATTCGTGGTGTAGTCCCATAGATTAGTATATTTATGCTAATAATATGTACTGTATACATAATATATAAAATATAAACAGATAACACTTAAAATTGTAATACATAAATATTAGTGTCACATGCTATATATTAGTGTATCATACTTATATACACATATATATAATTTAATATAATTATGTATTTTGAAGCATACATATTATATATTGTATATCATAAATATTATATGTAACAAAACATAATGTATATATTATGAGATGTGAGCAAGACAGGAACTGATAAGCTGTACTCCTGGATTGCCATTCTATTACCGTTTCCACTAGGGCCCGCGCTTGGAGCACAGCACTGTGTTGCTGTTCTTGCTCCACACATGCAGGGAAAATTCTCATTTATTGTCCTAAAAATACCTTTAAAACATAAGTATATTTTCTACTTTTATTTTGTAACAGACCTGTGAGCTGGGGTCATTTAACGATAAATGTATGTTAATCTTCCACAGTAGTGTTCTTGGTCATTATGTCAGAGGTGTGGGGACTGGGCTACGTGCTTGCTGGGTCCTGTACTGAAGACGGGGTGAATTCGGTAGGCACGTGTGCTCTAGGAATTCATTATCAGTGTTGATCAGTGCTGCAATATACATAAGTGTGGAGCATACAAGGGAGCCAGAACCACATCCCAACAAGTCTGCCACTTAAGTATATTCCTTATGTTCTATATTCCAACAGTAGAAGAACGTTAGGGGCATGTGTGGCAAATATATGAAGATCTATGACAATAATTAAGAGCAATGTCATATAACTTATGGAGGATGGAGGCCGAAGAGGGAGAAGATCAACTTAAAAGGCAGAGCTAGGTCAGATCATAAAGGCACTTGAATACTGTAGTAAATAATTTGGAACTTTTCCTCAAGGCAGCAAGAAATTAACACAAGGTTTTGTGTTGCTGTGTCATTAATGAGATTTAAGTTTCAGGTAGATAATGCTTCTGAAGATCATTGGACTTTGCTGCCAGAGTGCAAGAGAGAAAACCCAAGTAGCTCAATTAGGGCAATGACAGAGGATACAAAAATGGAGCAATTTAAAAGACAATTCCAAGGAATTGTCAAGTCTCAGTGATAGGAAGAATCAAGTCTCAGTGATAATGGCAGCACATATACATTAACAAGAAGTTAACCTCTGGAGGGGGGTCTCCTAAAAGGCACTTGATTTTTTTAAGGTTCTTCCCCCTTACCATACTGTGCATATGACTTTCAATTCTATTGTCAGAATTTATTTTTAAATATCTTGTGTTGTTGAGCCATTTTTTCTTTCACAGATTAAGTTTGAGCGATCACATCTACAGTGTCTCAGAATATTTTAAATACAATATACAAAGTCAAGGAAAATAGAGCAATCCCAACAAAAACACCAACTAACTCTTTTAAGGAGTTAGCCAAGTTGCTACTAGAGCTCACATGAAAAAATTAACATGCACATACAGGAAGGAAAACAGTGAAAAGAACAACTATGCAGGGGGAGTAAGCACTAGTTGAGATGGAAACATCCTCTGTCTCCTCGATAATTAAGACAGTGTGTTACTACCACATGAATGGTAAACATGAATGTAATAGAACAGAAACTCCAGAATTAGACCCAAATACATATGGAAACTTAGGATATGACAAAGATGGCATCTTAAATCAGTAACATAAAGATAGATCTTTTGGCAAATGGTGCTGGAACAACTGGGTAGCTCTTCAAAAAACAAACATAGTCTCGTCTCACACCATATACAAGAATAAACTACAAATAGATGAGGAACCTAAATGTAAAATATGAGACCATGCAAGTACTAGTAGAAAATATAGGTGAATTCTGTTTTCTTTAAGTTTCTTTTATTTATTTTTAGAGAGAGAGTGCACACACAGGAGGGGCAGAAAGAGAGAGAGACAGAGACAGAGAGAGAGAATCCCAAGCAGGCTCCACATTGTCAGCACAGAGCCAATGCAGGGCTTAAACTCACAAAGTGTTGAGATCATGACCTAAGCTGAAACTCAGACTCGATGCTTAAATAACTGAGCCACTCAGTCACCCCAGGTGAATTTCTCTTTAATCTCAGTGTAGAAAAAGACTTTTTCAAATTGAAATATGTTTAACATGTAACATTGTATAAATTTAAGGTGTACAATGTGTTAATTTGATGCCTTTATATAGTATAATATAATTGCCATTGTAGCAATAATTAACACCTCCATCCATTTTCATAATTATTTCTTTTTAGTGGCTGGCATAAGTAAGATCTGGCCTCTTAGCAGGTTTGATAATGATAAAAATTTTGTTTATATTCACTATATTGTGCATTATATCTCTAGGACTATTTACTACTTGTTGTAAGTTCATCTCCTTAAGAACATCTGTAGGAGGAAACCAAAAACAGAATACACCACTGGCATATGCTCCTATATGTATTATGAATGAATTACATGAATGGAAAGGAAATAAAAAGGACAAATAAGTAAGTTTGAGAATAATATCTCCACTGGATATTGTGAAGCTAAAACCAAAATGGACTTCACATACATGGTACCATCTAGTTAGTAAATGTGTTTCTTACAGGATATTGGTTAGCAATTCTGAAACTACTTTATGTGCATATTAGAGTTGGAATATAAAGTATCACTGTAAACTCCTGGCTTTGAAGATATTTATAGATAGGTGGAGAAACGTAGACGTGTGTTGATGTGTTAGTTCCCATACATGAACATCCTAGATGTCCCTTGAGAAGGCTAGAAGCAGTGACACCCCAGTAACAGTGAACACAACGGGTGCCAATACCTGGCTTCTAAATATCATTCTAAATTCATATAAAAAAAGATAACACTCCTTGGAGAAATAGTTTATTCTAGGGTTGAAGTAGGAAAAGATACAAAACAAGCCTGCAACATTATGTGATAAAAGTAAGGAACAGCTCAAAAGAAGACAAGGCTTTCAAAAGCACACAGAAAAAGTTGAATGAGCTCTCACTGACCAAAGAGGGAGCAGTTTGGGCAGAAAACTATGATAATACTGAATCATACCCATAGAAAACAAATAGGAGGAAATGTATAAATGGAGGGGAAGGAATAGTGGTGAAATTCAAATAAGGTCTGTTTTATTTTATAGTAGTGTGTCAGTATTGTGCACCTGAATTGTACTATGTACTATTGTACAATTGTAAACTGTTAACATGAGGGGAATCTTGGTAAGGAATAGATGGAGATTGGGTAGTATTTTGCAACTTGTCTGAAATCTAAAACCACTTTAAAATACAAAGTTGAAAAAAGCCAATGGTGCAAACTGAATCTCAAAGTACCATGTAGTTTTTTGTTGTTGTTGTTAACCAACTACTCTAGGAGTGCCATGTTGCCAAAAGTCAAAAGACCATTGGAACTACAGGGAAATTGCACTAATCAGTCATTTCTAAAATAAACCTACAGATAAATTATAGGGGTAACATCCATTTTGCTCTGTATTTCAATAGAGTCTCTAGGCATCCAAAAGTTTAGAAAATTAAGAAGATTTTTACCAGTAGCAGATGTGAAAAATCATTTTAGAAAGGGTTATTCAATAATGCAGCTCTTTGAATATTAGGGGTGTCAGTCTGAAGATCATTTCTCCTGGTAGTTTAAAGAATTAGAAAGTAAGGCATCTAGGCTAAAGAAGGGCCACAGTGAAAGGAGATGAGGACAACCGAATGGATTAGCTTCCTCGTTAAGTTAGTAAGATGTTAATTCCATTTACTGTTTGTAAAGCTCACCCAAAGAGCAAGCCAGTTGCCTGAACCTTTGTTTTCTCTGGAGAACAGCTCTCAGTTGACAGTGTAGAAGGGCATTTAAGGAGAAACACTAAACCGGTCTCTGGGAGAGAAAGAGTACCTGGCACTGTAAGATTGGGTAGCTCTAGTTTTAAATCCCAGGTCCTTTTGTAATTGAACATGTAACTTGGACAAGTCACTTTGCCTCTTAGAATGTTAATTCGTATTCTATTACATAAAGGACTTGGGCTAGTTGTTTTTTTTTATTGAGATATAATTGACGAAAAGTTAAGTTTAAGGAAGGTACCGTGTTGATATGATACATTTATGTATTGTAATATGATTACCACCATGTCATGTCATGTAATTATCTTGTATGTGTGTGTGTGTGTGTGTGAAGAGAACAATTAAACTCTATTCTTGTAGCAACCTTGAAATCTGTAATACAGCAATATTGACTACGATCACTATGCATTAGATCTCCAGGAGTTATTTACCTATTAGTTGCAAGTTTGTGACATTAAACCACATCTCTCCAATTCCCCTGGCTCCCAGTAACCACTATTCTACTCTGTTTTTATGACTTTGGCTGTTTTAGATTCCACATGTAAGTGATCACTTACAATATTTGTCTTTCTATGTCTGATTTAGCTCCTTTGACATACAGCCTTCAAGTTCCTTCCATGCTGCCACAAATACCAGGATTTTCTTCTTTCTCATGGCTGAATAATGGAATTCAACTGGTGGTTGAAGAGGTTTCTTCAACTCAATTATTCCATATTTTTACTATACTAAATTTTTAGTTGTATCTTTCAGACATTGTCATCACTGCAAGATCAAACAGGTTACAATTTGAGATGTGCGTGTGAAAGAATTTAGGATTATGAAGTGGGATTATCTAACCATTTGTAAATCAGCATGGGTAGCAAAATTGTGCCTTTTTAATTCTTGATACTTTATTGTATCAAATATTGATTGTGTACTTACTTTATTTTAAGTCCTGCTATAGGCACTGCATTTGAGATACACATTAAAACTCTATGGACCATATAGCATAATGTGCAATTTAAGCCCAAGGTAACTCATATTCCATAAATCCAGTGATGCTTCTTTGCCTGGTACTGTGCTCAGGATTGTGGCGGATGTAACAGAAGATTATGATACAATTCAATCCTCTCAGCACCTACCTTTGACACAATAAAATGTTTACACACCAGCACAAGCAGGTATCCTCTATACGACAAGTTTATGTGGTACAGAAGAATGGTCTCCTAAGGTTGATTTGTAGACCGGTGGGCAGCTTTAAAAGAAACAGACCTGCAAATTACATACTGATTCACTAGTTTTAAGATGGGTTCTGGGCACCTAAATTTAAAATATGTTCTTTAGGTAGTTTGGATGCATAGCACATAAATATGTTCCAAAGAAGTACAGATCTTAAAAGGTTTTTAAGGGCTAGAGAAGTCAGACTCGGTTTACTGTCCTGAAATCTGCATTGGTCTTTGATAGATTGGTAACATTCAAATTTAATAGTTGAGGAAGGGGAGGTGTTCCAGATGATAGAAACACCATGCACAAAAGGTTAGGAGGCTGCTGGAAAGGGATGCTTTGAACATGAGTGATGAGTCAGATCTAGAGGGGAATAAAGTACATGCACGGAGCAGTGGGAACAAGGTTGAGAGGAGGCTGCTTGAATTATTCCACAAATGCTTGACGACTGACTGCTGTGTACCAGTCACTGTGCAGCCCTTGTGTTCAGAGTACAAGGGGCATGAAGCAGTGTTTCTGGAATCCTAAACCCTTTTCAGCTCTTGTTAATTATTGTGGGTTTGCATGCTTGCTGTTTAGCCAGACTTTTTATTTTATAAATATTGTATTTTGACGTCTTGTAAATGTTTTTGAAAAAGTTCACACGACATACTTACTTTATATACTTGTATAACATGCTTTATTATAACTGCAAACATAAAACAGAAGATCTAGATCGTTTACAACACTGAAGACTTTAAACGTATTAATTTAAATTAATTCCTGCACTGGGGGCTTCATTGTTTTGTTACAACATTTAGAAAGAACACCTTTGCAGAAATAATGTAGCGATGTGTGTATCTGTGCATGTTTCCATAATTTTTAAAAATGTTTATTTATCTTCCAGAGAAAATGAAAGAGGGAGATAGAGTGCAAGAGGGGGAGGGACAGAGAGGAGGAGACACAGAATCTTAAGCGGACTCCAGGCTCTGAGGTATCAGCACAGAACCTGATGAGGGAGGGACTCAAACTCAAAAACTGTAAGATCATGACCTAAGCCGAAGTCAGACTTGCATCACCAGCTGAGCCACCCAGGCCCCCTGTGTCTGGTGTCTGTTAGTTAATTAAATGTTTTTATTTATTTCTGAGAGAGAGAGAGAGAGAGAGAGAGAGAGACCGAGACAGAGAGAGCGAGTGCAAGCATAAGTTGGGGAGGGACGGAGAGAGAGGGAGACACAGAATCTGAAGCAGGCTCCAGGCTCTGAGCTGTCAATACAGAGCTTGAGGTGAAGCTCAACCTCATGAACTGGGGGATCATGACTTGAGCTGAAGTGGGATACTTAACTGACTGAGCCATCTAGGCCCCCCATGGTGTCTGTAATTTTTTTTTTTAAACAGAGGAAGCTTCATTTGGATACCTGAAGATTTAATATAAAATCTTTCCACTCTTTCTCCCACATGGTTTTACCTAATCCACCACTCTATTATGTTCTGAGATACACAGATTGTTTCTTTCTTTTTTTATTATCTAAATTCAAGTTAGTTAACATACGGTATAGTCTTGGCTTCAAGAGTAGAACCCAGTGATTCATCTTTTAAATATGACACTCGGTGCTCATCTTGAAAAGTGGCCTCTTTAATGCCCATCATTTCTTTCTTTTTTTTAAAATAACGTTTTTAATGTTTGTTTATCTTTGAGAGAGACAGAGGGACAGAGTGCAAGCAGGGGATTAGGAGAGAGAGAGAGAGAGGGAGACACAGAATATGAAGGAGATTCCAGGCTCTGAGCTGTCATCACAGAGCCCGATGCAGGGCTCGAACCCACGGACTGCAAGATCAGGACCTTAGCCAAAGTCGGACTCTCAACTGACTGAGCCACCCAGACGTCCCACCATCATTTCTAAAATAAACAGTTCATGGGCTGATGAACAGGCCTAAACTGTTGCCAGCATGTTGGGTTGGGTAGAGGAAGCAAATCATTGGGGAATTCCCAGTTGCTTTTCTTCTCTCCTTCCCTTTTTTTCCTGCTTTGTTGAAGATTGATTGACCATATGGTTGTGGTTTTATTCATGGATTTTCTCTTCTGTTCCATTGATTTTTGTGCCTATTTTTGTGCCGGTACCATATTGTTTTGATCACTATAGCTTTGTCCTATACCTTGACGTCCCGAATTGTGATGTTTTTGCTTTGCTTTTTCAAGATTGCTTTGGCTATTCAGGGTCTTCTGTGATTCCATACAAATTCTAGGATTGTTTGTTCTTGTTCTATGAAAATGGCTATTGGTATTTTAATAGGGATTGCTTTAAATGTGTAGGTTGCTTTGGGTAGGATAGACATGTTGACAATATTTGTTCGTCCAATCTGTGAGCATGGAATGTATTTCCATTTCTCTGTGTCATCATCAAAGTTTTATGATTTTCAGAGTAAGGTCTCACACCACTTTGCTTAGATTTATTTTAGGTATCTTATTTTTGATTCAATTGTAAATGGGATTGTTTTCTCAATTTCTCTTTCTGCTGCTTTATTATTGGTTATGTTTATATAACTTATTTCTATGAATTGTCTTCTGTGACTTACTGAATGTGTATATCAGTTCTATATTTCCACTCTAATATAGTATTTATTATTTGCTTCTTTCACATTGCTTTGTGTTTACTCTTCTTTTCCTAGTTTCCTTAGGGAGAAGATCTGGCTATTGATTTTAGATATTCTGTCTTGTTAAATCATATGTGTTTGGAGCTGTACATTTCCCTCTAAGCATTGCTTTGGCTACCCATCCCATACATGTGGAATATTGTGTTTTATTTTTACCTATCTTAAAGTGCTCACTTATTTCCCTTGTGATTTATTTTTGATGACTCATTGATAATCTAGGAGCATGTTTAGAATATACATTTATTTGTGATTTCACAATTTTTAAAGGTTTATTTATTTATTTTTGAGAGAGTGAACATGTGCATGTAAGCAGAAGAAGGGCAGAGAGTGAGGGAGAGAGAATCCCAAGCCAGCTGCTAGCTATCAGCACAGAGGCACACACGGGACTAGAACTCACAAACTATGAGATCATGACCTGAGTCATGACATTTAACTGACTGTGCCACCCAAGGGCCTTTCTTTCTGTTAATGATTTCTAATTTTATTAAACTGTGATCAAAGAACATCTTTTCTATCATTTCAATCATTTTAAATTTACTGAGAATTGTTCTATCTTTTGACATAAGACCTGTATTGGAGAATGTTCCATGTGTTCTTGAAAAGAAATAATACTCTATGATTGCAGTCTGTTAAGTCTCCTTGGTTTGTAGTGTTGTTCAAGTTTTGTATTTGGTTCTCTGTCTCTTGCTTATGTGTTCCATCTACTACTGAAAGATTTTTAAAAAATATTCAATTTGTTTATTTATTTATTTTTTTAATGTTTTATTTATTTCTAGGAGAGAGAGAGAGAGACCGCGTGAGCAGGGGAGGGTCAGAGAGAGAGGGAGTCACAGACTGAAACAGGCTCCAGGCTCTGAGCTGGCAGTCAGCACAGAGCCCGACGCGGGGCTCGAACCCACGAACCGTGAGATCATGACCTAAGCCAAAGTCGGACGCTTAACCAACTAAGCCACTCAGGCGCCTCTAATTGTTTATTTTTACCTTTAATTCACTAGCATTGGTTTCATGTGTTTTGTTCATATGTTTTTGCAATTGTATTCCTATTGCATTTGATTGATTGACCTTTTGTCATTATAAAATGGCCTTATTTGTCTTTAGTAACTTTGTCTTAAAGTCTGTTTCCGATGTTCCTATAACCATTTCACCTATCTTTGGTTACTTTTTCCACTATATGTTTTTAACATTATTATTTTCAACATATTTGTGTCTTTGAGTCTACAGTGTTTCTCTTGTAGACAGCATCTTGTTGCATCATGTGTTTAAAAAAATCTTTCCTGTCTTTTGATAAGTGTGAAAACATTTACATTTAATATAATAACTAATAAAGCAAGATTTGTCTGATATTTTACTATTTGTTTTCTATAATCAGAGGAATTCATTTTAATTATCTTTAAAATACATATTTAATTTAATGAATATAACATGTTACACATAAGTATATTTAATTATATTTAGTATGATACGTAAATATATAATTATTTCTTTACAAAATTTTGAGCAGTTTTCCTAGCAGTTGCTATAGGCATTACAATTAACATCTTACAAAATTCTGGTTTGACTTAATAGCAACTTAATGATGAAAGTAGACATGACTTTGCTTCCATGTAGCTTTGTGTGCTTTCTCCTTTTTTAATGCTAGTATTCTCATACAGGTTGTGTCTTTATACATTATAAGCCCATCAGCACAGTATTATTGCTTCATGGAGTTGTATTTTAAATCAGAAGAAGACAAGTAAAACAAATATATTTATAATGTCTCATATTTACTTATATATTTATAACTTTTGGTAGATCTTTATTTCTTTTTTTAAGTTTATTTATTATTTTGAGAGAGAGAGCAGAAGTGGGGAGAGGCAGAAAAGGACAGAGAGAATTTCAAGCAGACTGCACTGTCAGCACAGAACCCAACACAGGACTCAGACCCAAAACTTTGGGATCATGACCTGAGCTGAAATCAAGAGTCAGATGCTTAACTGACTGAGTCCCATGTGTCTCGCAGATCTTTGTTTCTTTATGTATATTTGAGTGTTCTAATTTCATCACAAAGAACTTTAATATTTCCTATGGAAACCATCTACAGCAGGGGATTCTTACATATTTTGTTTTTCCTGTGAAAGTCATCTTCATTTTCTTCCCCAGCTTTATTGACATGTAATTGGCATATAACAATGTGTAAGTGTAAGGAATACAAGATGATAATTTGATACTCTTATGTACTGTGAAATGATAACCATGACTGGATTAGTTAATACCTCGATCACCACACATAGTTATCATTTTGGGTGTGAGGAGAGAACATTTAAGATCTGTTCTCATAGCAGTTTCAAGTATACAATAGTATTGTTCACTGTAATCTTCATGTAGTACATTAGATTTCCAGAATGTACTCATTTTATAATCAGAAGCTTCTACCCTTTGACTAACATCTCCCCATTTCCCCCAATCCTTAGCCTCTGGCAACCACCATTCTACTCCATGGTTCTAGGAGTTTGACTCACTTACCTGACTTACTTTCATCACACGTAAAACTGGCATCATAAAGTATTTGTATTTGTCTGACTTATTTCACTTATAATAATGGCCTCAAGGTCCATCCATGTTGTCACAGCAACATGTCCTTCTTTCTCATGGCTGATTAGTAACACATTGTGTGTGTGTGTGTGTGTGTGTGTGTGGGTGTGGGTGTGGGTGTGTGGGTGTGTGCACGTGCACGCGTGCATGTATACCTACACATACATACACATAATCCCACGTCTTTTCTCAGTCCTCCATAAATACTCTTAGACTGTTTCATATTTGACTATCATGCTCTAATAAGCATGCTGCAATGAACATGGAGACAAGATATCTCTTTGAGATACTTATTTCATTTCCTTTGAATACATATCCAGAAATGGGATTTTTGCATCATAGGAAATTCTACTTCTAACTTTTCGAAGAATCACTGTACTGTTTTCTATAGTGACTGAACCAGTTTGCATTCTTACCAACCAACAATGGACATGGATTCCCTTTTCTCCAATATTTATTGTTTTGTGGTTTTTTTTGGTAACAACCATTTTAATGGGTATGAGGTGGTATTTCATTATGGTTTCAATTTGCATTTTCTTTATGATTAGTGATGCTGAACATCTTTTCATGTACCTATTGGCCATTAGTATATTTTCTTTGTGAAAATGTCTATTTGGGTCCTCTGCCATTTTAAATGTGATTATTTGGGCTTTTTTTTTTCTTTTTTCTTTTTTTTTCTATTGAGTTGTGTGAATTTTTTTTTAAAACTACTTTTTAAAAATTTATTTTTAATTTTTTAATTTTGAAGCTTATTTATTTTGAGAGAAAGAATGTGCGGAGGGCGGGGGGTGAGAGAATCCCAAGCACTGGGATTATCTGTGCTATTAGCACAGAGCCTGATGTGAGGTTTAATCTCATGAACCATGAGATCATGATTTGAGCCAAGATCAAGATTTGGATGCTTAACTGATTGAGCTACCCAGGTTCTCTTAAAATATATTTTTTGAATGTTAACCCCTTATCAGATAGACTGGCAAAAATGTTCTTCCATTCCATAGATTGCCTTTTAATTTCGTTGAGTGTTTTATTTTGCTGTGCAGAATGTTTTTAGTTTGTTGTAGTTTCATTTGTTTGTTTTTGTTACATGTGCTCTTGGTGTCATGTCCAAAAATTTTTTGCCAAGACCAATGTCAGGAAACCTTTTCCTTATGTTTTCTTCAGGTCTTTTACATTTTTATTTCTTATGTTTAAGTCTTTAATCCATTTCAAGTTAATTTTTGTCAATGGTTTAAGTTTGAGGTTCAATTTCTTTCTTTGCATGTGATTATCTAGTTTTTCCAGCACTATTTACTGATGAGCCTATCCTGGCCCTATTGAGTATTCTTTGCTCCCTTGTCAACTATTATCTGACTATATGTGTAAACATCTATATCTGGGCTCTTGATTGTATACCATTCATCTGTGTGTCTATTTTTACATCAGTATCATATTGTTTGGATTACTCGAGTTTTGTAATATAGTTTGAAATTCAGAACATGTGATTCCTCCAGCTTTTTCCTTCTCAGGATTTCTTTGGCTATGTGGAATCTTTTGTAATTGCATATGCATTTTAGGATTTCTTTATTTGTGTTAAAAATACCACAGGAATTTAATAGGGATTGCATTGAATCTATAAGTGGCTTTGTGTAGTACAGACATTTTAACATATTCATCATTGTCTTATAGTTTTTGTTATGTAGAGTTTTCACTTCCTTGGCTAAACTTATTCCTAAGTATTTTGTTTTTTAATGCTATTGTAAGTGGAATTTTTTTGTATTTCTTTTTCAGATAGTTCATTGTTTGTGTATAGAAATGCAATTGACAACTGTATTTTGGTTTGCATCCAGCAAGTTTAATGAATATATTAATTAGCTCTAAGACTTTTTGGTGAAGTCTTCAGGATTTTGTATACATAGGATTTTATCAGCTATAAACAGAGACTGTTTTACCTCTTTTGGTTTATATGACTTTCACGGCTTTTTTATTTCTGAATTGTTGTGGTGAATATTTTCCTTACTATATTGAATAAGAGTTGACATCTTTGTTTTGTTCTTGATATCCTAGGAAAAGCTTTCAATTTTTCACTTTATTAGAATGTTAACTCTGGGTTTGTTATATTTGGCTTTTATTATGTTGAAGTTCATCCTTCTGTATCTGATTTTTTGAGCATCTTTATCATGAAAGGATGTGGTATTTTGTTGGCTGCTTTTTCTGCATCTGTTGATATGATCATATGGTTTCACCTTTCATTCTGTTAATGTGATGTATCACATTTTACTGATTTATGTATGTTGAATCATGCTTACTTACCAGCAGTAAATCTAATTTGAACATGGTGTATGATCCTTCTACTGTACAACTAAAAATTTGTTTGCTAATATTTTTAAAAAATCTTTTCATCTGTATACATCAGAGGCAGTGACCTATTAGTGGATTTTTTTTTTTTTAGTATCTATATATGGTGTCAGGGTAATGCCAGCTTTCTAAAATTAGTTTGGGAGTAAACTCTGCTTTTCAATTTTTCAGAAGAGCTTAAAATAGGTTGGAATTAACTCTTCCTTAAATTTCAGGTGGCATTTACCAGTGAAAGCATCTGAATCTGGGTAGCTTTTCTTTTTGGGTAGTTTTGATGGACTCTCCTTAGTCATTACAGTTCTCTCTACATTTTTACAGTTTTTTCATGATTCCGTTTTTTTAGGTTGTATATTTTTGTGAATTTACCTGTTTTCTAAATTAATCAGTTTGTTAGCATATCATTGTTCTAAGTAGTCTCTCAAGATGTTTTGTATTTGTATAGTATCACTTGTGATGTCTATTCTTCTAATTTTTTTTTTCTTAAGCTAAAAGTTTGTCTATTTTGTTTAGTTTTTCAAAATACCAGCTTGGTTTCATTGATATTTTCTATATTTTCCTTGTGTCTATTTTATTTATTTCTGCTCTGGTCGTTGTTTTCTTCTTCCTTCCATTGATTTTGGGCTTGGTTTGTTCTTTTTCTGTTTTTTTTTCGAGTGTTAAATAGGTTGTTTATTTGAGATCTTTCTCTTCTTGGTCCAGGCATTTATTGCTATAAACTTCCCTCTAAGAACTACTTTTTCTGCATCACATAAGCTTTGGTATATTGTGTTTCAATTTTCATTTGCTTCAAGATTTTTATTTCCCTTTTGATTTCTTCTTTGACCCATTGGTTCAAAAGTGTTCTATTTTCACATACTTAGAAGTTTTCCAGTTTGCTTCTTGTTTTTGTTGTTGATTTATAGTTTCATACCATTGTACTTGGAAAAGATACTTAGTATAATTTCAGTTTTCTTAAATTCGCTAAGACTTATTTTGTGACCTAACATATGATCTATCCTGAGGAATGTTCCATGTGTGTTTGAGAAGACTGTGTATTCTGCTGTCATATGAAATGCATTTTATATGTCTATTGGGTTCATTTAGTCTCAAGAATAATTCATGTCCAGTGTTTCCATATTGATTTTCTGTGTGAATGGTCTATCCATTATTGAAAGTAGATATCCATATGGAAAGTCTCCCTTTATTATTATTGTATTATTGTTGATTTCTCCTTTAAGATGTGTTAGCATATGCTTAATATATTTAGGTGTTTCTCTGTTGAGTGCATATATATGATTGTTACATCTTTTGATGAATTGCTTATCATTAAATAAGTCTTTTAAGTCTATTTTGTCTAATATAAGTAGGGACACCTCTGCTCTCTCTTGTTTTCCACTTGAATTGGATATCTTTTTTCATCTCTTAACTTGGAGTTTATGTGTCCTAGATAAGTTGAATATAAAGGAACCCATTGTGACTCAAGTTTTGAGAAAATGGGAATTGAATTGTGAATTCAGATTGGAAGTACCCAAATCAAAGTGTACATATACAAGCTGGTTTTGTAAATGAGGGAAGTCTGGAAGAAGGAGTTAGTGGTAGAAAATAGGTCATATTGGAGAGCATGAGTCCCATCTAAAGATGACTCAGAATTTTTCAAAGAATATAAATCCAGAATTTTATGTGAAATCAGCTTTGTGTAAATACTATGTATCTTGATTTTTAAAACATAATATACTAGCCCAAATTTCTGTCTTTTCTGCAAGTTGCTGGGTTTTGAACACTGGCATATCAGGGAAGGTCTTTTAGAATATTTTCCTTATTTACTGTTCTCCATTTCTTTTATTTCTACCTGCAACTCTTTCCTAGTCTTTGCCAGTTTCCCCCTTTTCTTTACCACATTAAGGCTCCAAGCCCAGCCTAACAACAGAAGTTGAGAGGAGAGGCACATTTTCTTACAGAGTGAGATTTGAATATAAATACTTCCATTTATTTTCACCTGTTAGCCTTGCTTTGAAGCATATTTAGAAACCGCTTTTTTATATGTGCTTAACTATTTCTGCATTAAAAAAGGATTTATAAAGATGCTTCAGGATAGGATAAACTGTGCAGTAAAGGTGGTTTGTACCATATCAAATTCTTGTTCTATATCTTTAGGCAACAGCATAATGGGATTTTACGTTGGAAGTGAAAAAATGAGACTATTTTACGATGCAACTTTGATTGCCAAAAATCTGTTAAGTTCAACATCCCTAAAAGGCTAATACAATATTATAGCCATTGAAAAGTGGGATTTCATGTAATTAAAGAAAACACATAGATATTACCCAGGGGAGAGTGAAAGCATACTGAAAGTACTATACACTTTAGAGTTAGGAAGAGCTGGGTGCCAGCATCACCTTGACATGTACTAGCTATATGAGCACTAACAAGTTTCTTAGCTTCTCTGAGCTCCTGTAAATGGGAATAAGGAGGGAAAGAGAATAAACTGATTAAAAATTTCCTGAGAGACCCCTTTAAAACAGTTATTGCTCTAAACATATTTAGTCTGCTCACATGGAATTAAGAGTCTACCAGGAGAGACAGATGAAAAACAAGCAAATTTTATGATTATTTACTATTACAGTAGGTGCTACAGAGGAAAACCACAGCATTGAATGAGAGCAAAACTAAGGGAGAGTGGTTATGCATGGCAAGTACTAAAATATTAATATGTGTGAGTGAAAGGTAATAAAGCCTCTTTTGGGGTTAGAGTTAGAAAAGGTATTTGAACAGCATAGTGTCTTGAGTCTCAGATTTCAAGAGGTTATTAATAATAGTGCTGTGCTGATGCCTTTCAAAATAATGCAGAGTTAATGCTGAGAAATGGTTGGATGTGTGATACACTCTGAAAAAAAAATTCCTGCTAATATACTCATTTTTCAGTTGTTGTCTATGACTAGTCTGATCCTTACTTTTCTTCTGTCAGCGATGGTGGTTGGTGGGACACATTAAGGTTCCAGATTCAGGCATTCCCATTAAATTCTTGGATGAATGAAAGCCAACACTAAAAAATGTGCTTACGTGGAAGCAAGAGAGATCTTCCTTAGCTTAAGCTGCAGCAGAGAATCTATTAGAAAATACACAGATCCTGACTGATGAGGTAGTGCCTAAAACCAGGTCCCGCAAAGGAAATCAGTCATCAAAGGAACATCTCTCTCTCTCTGCTCTATTGGCACTGTCTTCCATCTTTGCTTTCTTATTTTCTTATAGGATAGGGCCTTTCTCTCCTCTTTCTGTAGGTTACAGGAGGTTCTAGCCATCCACAGACACTAATTAGCTGATGTCTCCCAAGAGGGATAGTCTGATCAGTCCTGTTTTAATCAGGTATTGTGCCCAAGTCCAGTCCATACTGGTGAAGAGAGTCAGATCACATAATAGCCCACATAACTCTCATCACTTGCAGAGTGACTTCTGGAGTTCATTCATTTATTTAGGGGGAAGTAAGAACAGAACACACTTCATCAGGAATATTGTGAACATTAGATGAAATGATATATAGTGTCCAGCATATAGTAAGTAGCAGTAAACATGAGGTATTATTACTGTTATTGTTGCTGCCATTTGACATATTATTTCAGGTTTTGTAAGACAATTTTTTGCTTATAATCATTGGAATCATTTCAGCAAGTTTAGAATGAAAGGCTAATTCTGTAACCAACTCTTGAGCAAATGTGGGACTGTGAGGCCGAATGTGTCCTCATTAGTACAGTATCAGTCTTAGAAACATGGCTCATGTAATTAAATTTGTTTTACTCTTTTCTTTATCATTTTGTTGAAGTATGCCAGATGGGAAGAAGATGAATAACAAAGCTTATCATTACCAAGGGTAAAAAAAAAATTCAAGCCAATATTCAAGCTTAGCTGCTTAGATATTTCTTAACTTCTAATGAATAAAATAGGCATTAATAGTAATACAATTGTTGGTACCCATTGAAGTTTGCAGTTATTAAAGCAGTAATAAAAAGAAACTTATCATAGCCATTACATGGTTTTCCCACATTTTAATAGACATTTGCCTCTTCAGATAATTAAGGCATGCCCATTAAGTTCTCCGATGAAAAAGTTAATGTAAATGAACATTTCTAAGTCAATACCCAGTGGGTGAAGTTGTTTTTGTTTTTTGTTTTTGCTTTTTTTCCAATTTTCTCAACTGATTGGAGAAACCTCTTGATTTGTATAGTGAGTCTACTGAGGTAAAAAGCTCTAGCATATCTGTGGTATTTCCAAATTCAATTTAAAGATAGGTAAAATTGTCTTTGGCAATTAGGCGAAAGTAGTTTTGATTCTTCTTAGTAATAAGATGCTTGTGACTAAGGTCCTCCAGCAGGCGTGTGTGAAGCCAGGTTTGCTCTCACTTCAGCTCGTGTACTGGTTGCTTTCCTGCCCAGTGGGCTCCTTTGCTACATATCTGCCTGGCTCATGCCTCCCCTTGCTCCTATTTTTGCTCACATAGTATCTTCTCTGTGGCAACTGCTCTGCCCATCTGTTAAAAATTGCATTTCGCCAACCTAGCATTCTTCAAACCCCTTATCTTGCTGGACTTTCTTCTCAAGGAACGTAATACATTCTAACATGTTAGGTAATTGATTTATTTGTAATGTTTATTTTAGGTCTTAATACTGTTTTTATCTACTTTCCCTGATGTATCTCCAGTGCCTCAAACCAATCCAGGCACACAGCACACCTTCCATAAATATCTAATGTATGGCATATATAATTCATTTGTAAATATCATACACATATATATCTGTAAGTTAGTGGGTCTAAAATACTTTAATATGTGCTTTCATAGGTTTTTTTTATTAGCTTTCATCCTTCAATCCATCTATCCATTCATTCATCTTTTAATATTTTCTGAGCCCCTGAAAACATTTGTTTTCCTGGGTGGGATGCAGGAAAAGGAAAGGAAGAAGAACTAATTCTTGTTTTTACTGAGTTTATGATGCAGCTATGGCAAGAGACAAATATTTTCTGTAAGATGAATTCAGTGTTGTTAAAGGATACTTGGATACTGTAGACAATAACAGAGGCTAACACGAGCTTAGGCGTTTTTGCTGGGGCAACCTGGATGATGGGGAAGTTCCCAGCAAACGGGTTATGTGCAGGGTTTGGAGAAGACAAAATGGATGGCAGATGTGCAAGAGGCAGACTAACAGTATCTACACAGGTCTAGGGTAGGAGAGATGGAGAAGCTTAAAAAGCAAAGGAAGGTTAGTGTTACCAACTGGAGAGTTGTAATGAGGACTGTGAGAGAAATAGAGGCCAAGACCTTAAACACCATATAAGTTGAGGCTTGTCCTGAGCCATTTGTAGATTTTAAGCACCGGGGATGAAGCAGCACAATTGCCACAAAGGGTGGCTGCTCTGTGTGTGCATCTCATCCTCCATCTGTGAGTGCCACATAGAATGCCTTGAGGTAAACCTTGGTGTCAAATTTGGCCTGTAAAAGATGTCCTCAGAAAACTATTTAGTACATTTGCCATCTTTGGCCAGAGTCCATTTCCTCCTTCACTGGTCAAGAACCCTGAGTTGCCTTTGGGGAAGTCTTCATCTCTTTGTTAGTTTGTGTTGAGGTGAGGCTCCACTTATGATGACAGAGGTGGAACCTGAGATCCTGATCTATCAGAGAGATAAATTCCCATGGCTACAGTGATTGGCCTGAGTGTGAGCACATGACCTGGTCCAAGCCAATCATTACAATTTCATTCCTCTCTAGCCTTAGTAATTGGGTCAAGATGGCCAAATTGGTTTAATTAAAGTGAGCTCCCCTGTTACAAAGAGGAAAGGCTGTTTTTATACTGGATTTGAACCTTGGAAGCTTCAAGGTAGCCTGGAACTGCGGACAGCCATCTTGGCACTGTATGGGGACTGAGATTTGCACCAAGATGGAGAGGCACAGTGGGGCAGGATGGGGATACTGGGTCTTGGTGACATTGCCTGAGGCCTAGATGAAGTTTTGCGTAAAGCCAGAAAAAAATCTGCAGTTTTCAGAAATGTGCTATGTTTGGTTTCATTTTCATTTTTGCTTATGTAGTTTTAGATTTTTCTGTCTTTGCAGAGGTAAGCATCCTGACTAACATAGACTGAAAAAGATTTCCCTGCTGTGGACTCTCATGCTGCAATTTGCTTAAATGGGGTGCTGACACTGCTTGTTGACCATTATCAACGCTGGAAGTGAACTGTTTCAATACAGTGACTTGAACTGCCTCTTGTTCTATACAATTAATCATGACTAATATGAAGAAATACTTTTTCTTCATTTCATCCATTTTTCTAACACATTCTAAATTGTTTGAATTTTCACCTGCTCCATACTTATTTTCTCAATGATTATTGACAAAATTCCAGATAAGATAAATAATTCTTTGCTTTTTCTTGGAACAGTAAGGATCATAGTGTGTTAAATTCTGATAGTCCTGCATCAAGCCCCAACTTGAAATGCAGTATTAAAATCTCCTTCAGATGCATGTATTTGCTTTACAGAAAAATTTCTGGCATCCTTCAAAGCTCCAACACAAACTGTGGTTGACTGTAACCAAAACAATATTTTCCCAACTATATTTGAGTCAGTTTATAAAGGAGTCTGTTAGATATTGATCAAATTCATGTCAGTTTCTTCAAAAGAGTTGGTTGCTAGCAACTGTGAATTTTATTCTTTCTGAAAATGAATACATTTGATTTTATTGCTCATTACTTTTAGTATGAAAATGCAACTGTAATTTATACACATATTTGTTTACTTCAGAGTTATCTCTGAAATCATCTGCTTAGTCATTCATGCATGTATGCATTTCTTCATTCATTCAGCAAATGCTTGTTGATCACCCAGCCTCTGCTCCTGGTATTAGAGATATAGAGAACATTGATTATGGTCTTTCTTTTTAAAAGAATGCCTATGGATTGAATTCCTGGTGCTTGTTTTAAATTCGGAATAGAATTCTAAAGACAGTTGAATTTTATCTTAAGATGGTTACATCATAAAGTATGTCCTTAGGACAGATGTTGAATAACAATAGTAATTCTCAAACTTGAAATTCCAGGACCTGCACTTAGGTAAGCTGGGAAGTGGGGCCGGGAATCTGCCATTTTTCAACCAGCTTCCCAAGGGTTCTGTTCTAGATGGTCAGCTACTCATACGTGAAGAATCAGATTCTTATAAGATAGTAGTTATACTGGAAATAAGAACTTAAAGGAGAAATGTATAAAGATATTAGACCAGAGAAGGGATAAGGGCAAAACCTTTTTGGCTAGAATCTCTGACCATAGATAATATGACCTGGGTTTAAAAGTCCAGTTTCATCTCTTGCCTCACACCCCAAACAACCTTCTGGGTTGAGTAAGATAACTGTTAAGGACATTTCAGTAGTTTACTTTATTTTTTTTATTTATTTTTTTTTAATTTTTTTTTAATGTTTTATTTATTTCTAGGAGAGAGAGAGACAGCGTGAGCAGGGGAGGGTCAGAGAGAGAGGGAGTCACAGACTGAAACAGGCTCCAGGCTCTGAGCTGGCAGTCAGCACAGAGCCCGACGAGGGGCTCGGACCCACGAACCGTGAGATCATGACCTAAGCGAAAGTCGGACGCTTAACCGACTAAGCCACCCAGGTGCCCCAGTAGTTTACTTTATTAAACCCTCTTCTCTTTTCAACCATGGAAAACATTGTCCCCACCTTTCCTTGAGGATCTGAATTTTGCATATCACCAAAAACATGGGTAGCTAAGTGCTCTTCAAACTTTAATAACATAATATCCAGGACTATTGTTAAAATATAAATTCTGACTTTGGACTGGGGCAGGACTTGAAGTTCTACATTTCTAAGAAGATCCCAGTGATGTTGATGTTACTAATCCATAGACCATACTTGAAGTAGCAAGGTTCCAGCCTATAGTACAATGTTCCTTCTCAGAACCCCTCCTGCCCTGGTAAATGTCCAGTTCTCTGTTGACTCATACTGGTATTTTTCCATATACATAATTTTTCTATCTAAGGGAACAGATATTTAATATTCACCTACTAAATGCAAAGCATTTCATGTGTGTTGACTTAATTCTCTCAAGCACCCTGATTAGATGGTACTATCACCTCCATGTTATAGATGAGAAAATAGACTCTGGGAGATTAAGAAATAGTTTGCCCCAAATTACAGTTTTCCTAAAAGTTTTTGAGGGTATGATCTATGTCTCCTATGTCTTTAACTCCGTAACAATACATGGCACAAGGGTTGACACATTATAGAAGTTTAATAGACTTTCAACATCAGATAATAAATAATGAATCCTTCAAATCATAGTCAAGTATTTGTGATGATTCAGAAAATGTTCACAGTCCAATGTTAAGTGGAAATATCAGGATCTAAATTTATCAGACCATCCTAATTGTGTCAAAAGTATATTTGTACATACAGGACAACAGAGTTTGAAAGAATATAAATGAACTCCAAAAATACTGTTTATCTGGGGAAGGAAAGCTGGTAGTAGAGGCTTTCTGCTTTTATGGCTGACTGTGTTTTATGATTTATTTTGGGTAATTAATAGGTATTAATTATATAACCAGAAAGCCCAGTAAATATAACCAGGTATAATGAATCTCTTGCTAGGACAAAGATGAGACTTGTGTAAGATAGAACACTGGCAGACCCATCACAACTAGAGAGTGATGGATGTCTGGTACATTCCAGGGGAGTGAAGCTGACACACAGGTGGGGACATTGTTTAGACACAAACACGGTTTTTGTTTTAAAGTGATTTCTAATTTTTGTTTTAACACTTAAGAATGGTAGGAGCACCTGGGTGGCTCAATCAGTTAAGCACCTTGCTCTTGGTTAGGCTAAGGTGATGATCTCATGATTTGTGGGAGAGAGCCCCATCCAGGATTATGCAGTGAGCATGGAGGATCCTGGGATTGTCTTTCTTCCTCTGCCCCTTTTCTTTGCTCACATTCTTCCCCCTCTCTAAAATATAAAAAAAAAATGATAAAACTTAGTAATGGCATTTCTTATATTTTAAATTTACTTTCATTGAGGTATAATATACCACAGAAAAATTCACACAATGTAAGTATATTGTTGCATGGACTTGTACAAACCAAACAGACCCATGTGAGCAGCACCCAGATGAAGAAACAGAACACTGAAAGCATGCTCACATTCCCCTGTGCACCTGCCTCACATCTGCCCCCCCATCCCCAACTCACATGTGGCCGCCGGGATTACTACCATCCTGATTTCTGACAGTGTGGCTTAGCTTTGCCTGTTTTTACTATATAAACCTGGAATCATACAGTAAATACTATTTTGTGCCTAATTTATTTTATGCCATATTATATTTGTGATATTTAATAATATTGCATGTTCTTGTAGATTTTTCATTTTCATTGCTGTATAGTATTTCATTGTATGGATATATAGCACTCTTTGCTTATTCTTGACAAGCATTTTGGTGGTTTCTAGATTTTGGTTATTATGTATAATGCTATTCTAAGTATTTTGTATGGTTTTGGGCAGTAGTATGTATTTTACTGTGTTCTGACAATTATTTTTAAAAAGTTCTGATGGATTTGGGTACATCGTGGTGTCCTAAGACTGTAAAGGTTCCCACAGAATTATCTAGATAACTCCAAAGATTTTGAGGCAAGACCCTGGAGTATGTATTTTAACCTGATGTTCTGCGGATCTCATTTTAAGAAACACCTTTATGAAAAGGAAGAATATGGGACTGGGAACAGCCATGATTTTAAGCTTGTTTTTCCACTTACTAACATGGCTTTGTGGAAAATTAAATGACCTTGCTAAATTTGTTTCCCCACCTCTAGTAGTGTATCCTTGTGTTGACTGTCTGATTCACATGAAAGAGAATGAATATGAAAATGCTATGTAAAGCATTCTGTAAGTAAGACTTTGTTCTTATTTCCCAAAACCAAACTGTGAGGGTAGAAAGAAACAGTTTATAGTTAGTAATAATACTTATGTTGAGGTGACCTGTCTTGGCCTTTTATTTTTTAAATGAAACCATACTACTGCTATAAAAATTGTGACAGCACAGAGAACTGATTCCTACAGATAGATGACAGCTTTGATCTCAAGATATCAAGCCTTTTGGAAAAGGAACCATGTTCATGGATAGGCCCACAACCCACTGAGTGCATAGATGACCAGTTTCAGCTTGGTCAAGGAAATAAAGGAGAAAGCCCAAAGCTAGACTGAATTAAATATTTTTTTTCATATTCCTCTAACTCTATAAAAGAGCAGGGTTTATGCATCAGAGGAGCTCAATAAATTCATAGTGATCAGTTGATAAATAAGTTATCCTTCCTGATTCCTAATTCTCTGCCTTCCCTTCACCCTTGCTGTGCTGTAGCTTCACTGAACTTCTTTCAGAGTCCTAAATGTTCCTTGTTGATTTCAGCTTCAGCACATAACCCTTACGTGGAGTATTCTTCTCTTCTGTTCTTGGTCTAGTGAATATTTTATTACCTGTTTAATAGCCATTCTGATTGGAAAAGTGGATTTCTCTCCCCTTGGAGTGGATCTCTGTGGTTACATAATCTGAAGTTAGCCTTGTATCACCCTGAATGTCTTCATTAGAGCACTCATCACACCACTGTATTTTTGTAACTCATTTATTATGGAACTTGTAACCTCCATAAGAGAAAAGACTATGCTTGCTTTATTGACTGCAATATTTCCAACAGCCCAGAGCCTAGCACATAATAGATAGTCAATAATTCTTTATTTTTTTGTACTGCTGTCTTTTTTTTTTTAAGCCAAGAATGAAAAGTTCCTTGGAAGCTAATGATGAGGATACCCAAGAAGATTAGTACTTCACAACTGCTCCTGGCTCCATGCAAGCATCCCATTGCTAAGGGCATAGGATTTCCATTGCTATTTGCTTTTGATATATGTTTTATTTCTCTCTCTCTCTCTCTCTTTCTTTTTCTTTTTCTTTCTCTTTCTCTTTTCCTTCTTTCCTTTCCTTTCCTTTCCTTTCCGGATCAGAGGATGACTGTGTGCATGTTGATGGCAAATGTCTTGGCAGGCTTCATATATCTGGATAGATATCCTTGCAAGTAAATCTTACCTTTCATCACAATTTCAGAACTTTTCCAAAGAAAACGGATCAGAACTAGCATCTACTTAAGGCAGAGTGACTCAGATCAGGTCATGAACTCACTGAATCACCCACACATACACAGTTTTGTGTTTTGAAATCAAAATGGCCATTGAGATCACAGCCAGAATGAAAATGATGTTTTGAGAGGTTATTACTATTTGGTTCTGGGAATCAACAGCCAACCATTTTTGTTTCCCCCTTACCCCTGTCATTTGCTATTTACACTCAGCTTTGGCCTTTTAGATTTAGTGTCAGAGATGGGAGCTGTTAGAGGTGGAGCTTTGGGTTGCCCATCAATCATCCACCCATCTATCCATCACTAAATAGATGCATACTCACTTGGAGAATTACACATCTAAGCTTTAGAGCTGAAAGAGGCATTATGTCTATTTCAGAATTTCCCAAGTCGTTAGACTTGTGCAAAGCACAGTGATAAAAAGGCTGGCTAGACAAGGAAGGAAAAGGGCAGAGGTGCTCTAAGATTCAAAGCAGAAATTTTTATTAAAAAATTTTTTTAATATAGCAAGTTTTATTTTATTTATTTTACATTTTTTAAATAGTTTATTGTCAAGTTGGTTTCCATATAACACCCAGTGCTCATCCCCACAAGTGCCCTCCTCCATGCTCATCACCCCCCTTCCCTGCCCTCCCCACCCCCATCAACCCTCAGTTTGTTCTCGGCATTCAAGTGTCTCTCGTGACTTGCCTCCCTCCCTCTCCCCCACTATTCTCTCCCTTCTTCTCCCCCATGGTCCTCCGTTAAGTTCCTACTAATTCTCCTATATGTGCAAACATATGGTATCTGTCCTTCTCTGGCTGACTTATTTCGCTCAGCATAACGCCCTCAAGGTCCATCCATGTTGCTACACGTGGCCAGATTTCATTCTTTCTCATTGCCATGTAGTAGTCCATTGTATAGATAAACCACATCTTCTTGACCCATTCATCCGTTGATGGACACTTAGGCGCTTTCCATGTTTTGGCTAGTTGAGAGTGCTGCTATGAACATTGGGGAACATGTGCCCCTATGCATCAGCACTCCTATATCCCTTGGGTAAATTCCTAGCAGTGCTATTGCTAACTCCTAGGGGAGTTCTATTGTTAATTTTTTGAGGAACCTCTGTACTGTTTTCCAGAGGGGCTACACCAGTTTACATTCCCACCATCATCGTAGGAGGGTGCCCATTTCTCCACATCCTTGCCAGCATCTAGAGTCCTCTGATTTGTTCATTTTAGCCACTCTGACCAGTGTGAGGTGGTATCTCAGTGTGGTTTTGATTTGTATTTCCCTGATGAGGAGGGATGCTGAGCATCATTTCATGTGTCTGTTGGCCATTTGGATGTCCTCTTTGGAGAAGTGTCTGTTCGTATCTTCTGCCCTTTTCTTCACTGGATTGTTTGTTTTTCGGGTGTGGAGTTTGTCAAGTTCCTTATAGATTTTGGATACTAGCTCTTTATCTGATATGTCATTTCAAAGCAGAAATTTTTATATTTTGCTGGGATTTTGAAAGAATCTCTAAAATTCAACTTTGGGGGCACATGGGTGGCTCAGTTGGCTAAGCATCTGAATCCTGATTTTGGCTCAGATCATGATCTCACAGTTCGGGGGATTAAGCCCCATGTTGGGCTCTGCACTGGCAGCCTTCCCCACCCCCTGCCTTTCTCTGCCCCTCCCCTGTTCTCACTCATGCGATCTCTCTCTCTCTCTCTCTTTCTCTCTCACTGAGTTGCTTGCTCTCAAAATAAATAAATAAACTTGCACTCAACTTTGCTCTATCTTAACTTCATTTGCATTCATGCTTGTTAGTCATTCATCTTAGTGATTAATTGCTGAGACTCTGGAATTTGCTTGGGTTTGAGTCTTGGCATCAACTGTTGCTGAACTTATGTAACTGGTCAAAGCATTTAAGAGTTATGTGTGTCAGTTCACACATCTATAAAAAGGCAAAACTAAGAAGAAATGTGTTGATTTATTGTAAAGTTTAAATGAGATAGTGGTTGTAAAGTGCTTAAAGCTCAGTGCCTGGGATGTAATGAACACTCAGTACATGTTGGTTTTTATTTTCACCAAAGGCTTTCATGGTCACTATGTGTGAGATGCTGTGCTTGTACCAAGGATAAAGTTCAGTCGCCATAATTGTGCAATATTTCCTGTCTAAGAAGAGAGGATAAAGACCTCACAAATTATTGTCCAATATAATGACAAGTCTACCATAGAAAACACATGGAACAAAGTGTGTTGTCAACTCTGAGGAGGGAGCAACTATGTTTGATATTTGGTTTTATATGGACTTGGTAAAAGAGAACTGTAGGGATATGTTTTTCAGCAAAGAGAACTGCTCATAGGGATTTTCACCTGTGGAATGGTCAGGCAAGTTGGATGTAGCTGGCTCAGATGAGCCAGGGGACTGAGCAAGGGACTGAGCAGGGAGGTGACTGTGGGGAGCCCTGCAGTCAAGGGTGTGTGTTACCACTAGTTGCTCTATGTGTTCCTATACTACAGGGCTAACATTCTCAACCTTTATTTCTGAATGTATCTTGGGGTGTGTTGACTTATTGTTTAGAAGATCTTACTTTACACTTTGAGTTTGGAAGGGGCATTACATTTTTTTCGGGTTTTTAAAGTTGAGAATCAAGATGTGTGTGAAATGTGGTTCTGCCCCACTGTTGCTTTAGTTAAATTGATTGAAATCCAGGGCGCCTGGGTGGCTCAGTCGGTTAAGCGTTCGACTTCAGCTCAGGTCATGATCTCACAGTTTGTGGGTTCGATCCCCACATCGGGCTGTGTGCTGACAGCTAGTTCAGAGCCTGGAGCCTGCTTCAGATTCTGACCCTCCTCTGCTCACACTGTCTTTCTCTCTCTCAGAAATAAATAAAACATTGAAAAAAGAATTGATCGAGTGCCATCATCTAATGCCATTTTTCATGGGCCTCAAAAAAGCATTTTCTGTCTTAACAGAACAATTTAAAAAGCAACTGCTCTGGGCAAAAAGTTGAGAGAGTTAATATTAAGCACATTGACTTGTCTTTCTTTTTTTAAAAAAAAATTAATCTTATTCCCTTTCTCCCCTCCCATATCTTTACACCCTGTTTTCTCTTCCATTTTAATTTCCCTTTCTTGGACTCTCTATATTCTTTTTCTTCTACCATCACTTTCATCTCCAACTCAGTCCTTCTCCAGCCTCTCTTAGGCCTACTGGGGGGGGGTCCTCACACTTTTTGGGGTTCTGTGGAGTTAACTCAGGGCCAGGACTTGTGGAACTCTGAATTCACACTCGGGATTCCACCTTGTATATCTGACTGGCTTTGTATTTTGAGTTTCTAAGTGAGATTTTGTTTGGAGAAACAGTTCTGGGGTTACAGAAAGTTTAATATTATGGCCTTAGGGTACTGAGTCATACTGCATTTCTCATTTTCTTTAACCACTTCGTAATAGTAAAACTGATTTGAGTAGGCCCTTTTCAAATAAATGTCTGTTGTTTTTTTTTCACAGTTGCTCTCTTGAACTATTCCTTTCCTTTCTTATTTTGCTTACAAATGGTGCTTTTTGATGTGCTTTCTGTGGGCTAATGTTTGGGAATGCTGTTTTATATTCTTTTTCTGAATTACACAAGTCAGAATGGCATTCTTGAATTTCACTTTTTAAAAATTGTTGCTGACTAGTGTTATGAAACTCTGTATACCAATGACATATAAGGTTCAATGGAAGGATAATGTGCATATTGATAAGCTTTTCATATGTTGTATAAAAGACACATTCCCTAGGTGAACACATTCACTTTTCTTCCCTCTGCTGGATGTGATGTGGGCCAACTTGCCCCACAGTCCACATTCACAAGAAACAAAGAGAATCAGAAAAAGGAAAAGGAGCAGTAATGGGATTATTTTTATATTGTGAAACTCTGTAGCTAAATGATAATTCCACATCATTTTTTCAACTGCTCCATGGTTTTTGATAGTTCAGAGGGGAAGAAGGGATCAGAGTGGAAAGTGTAAATAAAACTCATTCATGAGCTAAAAGATGACTCCTCCCCCTCCTTTACTTTTTGAATTATGCCAAATAATTAAGTCTAATATTAATGGACCAAGACTGGGGGAGGGGGAATTGAGGAAAGTGTGTTATAGAACTTTCTCCCCCCCCACCAAGTTTGTTTATTTATATTGAGGGAGAGGGAGGGAAGGATTGAGGAAGGGAAGGGTGAAGGGAGCACATGGCCACTAGTGAGGGAAGGACAGAGAGAGAGAGGGCGGCAAAAGAGAATCCCAAGCAGGCTCTGGTTTGTGAGCACAGAGCCTGACATGGGAGCTCAATCTCAGAATCATGAGACCATGACCTGAGTGGAAATCAACAGTTGGTGGCTTAGCCGACTGAGCCAGCTAGGCACCCCTAGAACTTTCTTTTAAAAAGTTTTGTGAAGCAAATAGATAGAATGCAAGATATGGTACATGTCTCCTTTCTACTCTCATGTTTACTTCTCTCAAGCTTAGAGGTTGTTTGAATTTCTTTCTTTACTTGTCATTGAACCAAGTTGTACATATGTATTAGTTTTAGGTCTTTCCCTGTAAATCCAATCCTCAGACATTTTGTTCTTTTTCTGAGCCAATACTGCATTTGTCTGCATCATTCACACCTTTAACACGAAGTTATCAAAATCCTTATAGTTTCTGTTCATCCCTTGTACTTAAATATGCCTCTAAAAATGGTTTGATCCGAATATATTGTGTCATCATCTGAAAGAGGTTTGCATTTTATTTCTTTGTGTGTGTGTGTGTGTGTGTGTGTGTGTGTGTGTCTATTTGTGTGTATGTGTGAAGAAATTCTGAATCTCATAAACCCAGCTGTGTGTATATGACTTTGTGGAGATTTAAGTATTTCTTACAGTGAAATATAATTTCAGAGAGTTCTTTATATTCAAAGTACCAAAATGGTTACTTTTGGGAATTTAGCCTGAGGAACTAACTCAAAATGTGGATAAAACCAAGTGCATAAAGAAGTTTATTGCAGATAAATTTCTAAAGGCAAAAAATGGTAAACAATGGGGTAATGGTATTTTCAGGTAGTGTATAATCCACTCAGTGAAATACACAGATAGATTTAGATGAGGACTGTGAAGACTGCACAACACCCATGAAAAAACTGTCCCATTATAGTACCTGTATACTGTATACTGTGATCACGAATGAGTAAAATTATGCTAGAGGAAAACTACTGGCAGGGACTGTGCTAAGATACTAATGGTTGTGTGGCAGGAAAGTACAGGAATAATAAAACTCTGTCCCTCTCCCCCATTTGCTGAAGGCCTCTTACTGTGCCAGAAATTATATTATGTGGTTCCCTGAGCTAACTCTCACACTGCTTTTAATATAGCTGTTCTGATCCCCATTTCCAAATGAGGAATTCTGAGGGTCACACAAAGTTAGGTGACTTTCCCATTTGATCTGACTATTGAGGTTGGGCTTCAAAAAGAAGGCCTTATGCATTTTATGTATTTATTTATTTCATGCATTTTAGCAAGAAAGTGGTTTAAAAAATAACTAAAGTAGTGGTAGCACAACCTGGATTCAAATGTCAGTCCTACCACCAGTAGGTGGTATGACCTTGATCCACCATTCCTCATTTATAAAAGGAGAGGGATTGAGACTGAACATTCACAGAGGGTTTCCTATGTTGAGATGCTTGTGTATAGATTTTTAGTTGGCTAGTGTGCTTCTCTTAAAATAAGGTAATTCCATGAGATTTGGGTTAATAGTTGTTACTGTAGTTTCTCATTGTAGACACTATACCTATTAGCTAGAAATTGCATATCTCCTAGAGATAGAAGTATTACTAATAAAAGGAGGTGTATTTGGTGTACAAATTGGGTGGGAAAGGATTCATGATGTCCAGACCCCTTTTAATTTATTTGTCTAAATCAAAGAAAAGGAGTATGCAAGGAGTAACATGACTGATGGAGAGCTTCAGAGTCTTGGCTGCTGCTTGAGTATGGCTCATAAATTCCAGAGACGATTTCCCATTTAGATGGGTGTGCAGCCTCATGGTAGACAGCTGCCTGCACAGCTGGGGCATCAACCCTCACTCATCATGTGGGATGCAATAGGAATGGCTCCTAGCTGGTAATATTCATGCCCATCTGTTGAGATAACATGGAGCTCTCATGAACAGTGGTCAACATCATCCTCCTATAACCTCCCTCCAACCTCTTACCTCCTATCTCCCATTTATCCTAGCCATGATCATTTCTATCTTCTTTTTAGATGTCCTTTCTATATGGGTAGTACTTTGTTAGTCCCTACAGTCTGAGGATATTTTCAGGCATGGATCACAATTATCCTATAATTCTGAAGCTGGAAAAGAGCTGAAAACACATTGTCTAATCTGCTCATTTCATAGCCTAGAAGGCTAAGATTCAGAGAGGTCTCCTTATTTTCCAATGTTCACACAAGTAGTCTGTAGTAGAGAAAACGGTTAGTGTTTCAGGCTTACTACTCTTCTACAAATACACTTCTGGAATTTTTTTCCAGTGACCCTGATGGTCTTCCCAATACACTTAGAGATATTTCTGCTAAAAATCTGCATGGGTGTGACAATAGACTGGAAAAGAAAAATAGTCTTGCAAGAGTGTTAGAGGCCACTAGATCATCTAAATACTTAGAGAAAATAAGTTCACTCATTTAGTCATAAGGCACTGCTGGAAAGAGTGAGTAATATTATTTCTTTTTCTTTTTTTTTTAATGTTTTATTTATGTTTGAGAGAGAGACAGCATGAGCAGGGGAGGGTCAGAGAAAGAGAGGGAGACACAGAATCCAAAGACAGGCTCCAGGCTTTGAGCTGTCAGCACAGAGCCTGATGCAGGGCTCGGACCCATGAACTGTGAGATCATGACCTGAGCCAAAGCCAGATGTTCAATCAACTGAGCCACCCAGTAATGTACTCCCCGAGTAACATTATTTCTGGGAAACAGAGAGCTAGGATCTATTTATTCCTTCATCGTCTATCTTCTCTTTCTTCAATAAAGAGAAAGACTCTCTGTGTTAAGAAGGGAGTCTGTTACACCCTCTTTTTGTCTCCTTGATGTTTTGTTTTGTTTTGCTTTGTTTTGTTTATTTGCTTGCTTCCTTCTTATTTGTGTTCCTTTTCATTTGAGATTCTATTGAATGGGTAGAGTCACTTGCTGTTTGGAGGTTGGACTGAAACTGGATCCCACATTATGTATCCTGACATATCCCGTGTAACACTAGTAAACAGCCTCTCAGAGACACATAGGCCCAGAAGCACTTTCATGGTTTAACATTTCATGGTTCTATCATTTCATGATTCTTATCATGTACGCTACGTGTTCACTTTTTAAAATTTTTTAATGTTTTATTTATTTCTGAGAGAGAGAGAGTGAGACAGTGTGAGCAGGGGAGGGTCAGAGAGAGAGGGAGATACAGAATCTGAAATAGGCTCCAGGCCCTGAGCTGGCTGTCAGCACAGAACCCGATGTGAGGCTTGAACCCATGAACCATGAGATCATGACCTGAGCCGAAGTCAGACACTTAACTGACTGAGCCACCCAGGCGCCCTTACATGTTCACTTTTGGTAACTCATTTAATTTCCACAATACTTCTGAGATAGGGATAATTATTCCCACTTGACAGGTGAGGAGAATAAGTTCCGTAGTGAGCAAGTAGTGATTTATGATCATGAGGTTTGTAAACATCTGAAATGGGCTTTAGGATTCCAGGTTTCAGTCCCTGTATCAAACTTTAATGTACACACATAACACTTGGCGTTCTTATGAAAAAGCATCTTATAACTGACTAGACCTGGAGCAAGGCTATATATTCTGTACTTCTAGCAAGCTCTAAGATAATGCTTCTGCTGCAGCCATGGCTAGATGGCTTTATTCCCCACTGTGCATTTTCTTATCTTGGAACCTTAAATCCTTGAGGTAATTGGACTCCCCATATAGTCCCCAGATATTGAATATTGCCTTGCTGTTGAGTAACTTGGTCAAGATCTGTACTTATACTTGAAGGAATGTAGGAAAATCACAAGATATTATCACAACATGATTGAATTTGCCATTTCCTGATCATTGAAGGAAGAAGCTGATTCTTAGGACCTAGGACTCCTATGCCGGATATATAGAAATAGGTGGGATTTAGAATGAGGAAGAATGGTACTACCACTTCTTCTCTGTCCTTGGTCAACTTCCTAACCTCAAATAAGAAGCTCCCAAACTCATTATCTTAGGTTTAGTCCCATTCACAGAGGATGAGCTGTAGAAGACGTGACTGCATGGTACATACCAAGGCTGCAAGATGATCTGGCAACCCTGCCAGTGGCATAAAGTACACAGAGAAAACTTTGGAGGAAATGGCAGTGACTCACCATGTGATGATCATATTCATAAAAGAGAGGAAAGGAGAAAAGGTGATGTACTATCAGATCCTTTGAAGCATTTATGTTTTGTGTGAGTCAACATAGTCTAAAGGAAGCTCAAAAATGAAAGGAATGAGAAAAAAAAAAAATAAAAATGTATATCAACATCAGTCCAGTCTACCAACTACATTGGAGACCAAGATTTTCTTTGGCACCATAGGATGTTTTGATTTTCCAGTGAGTATGCCATATAGATAGATAGATAGATAGATAGATAGATAGATAGATAGATACATAGATAGATACATAGATAGATGATAGATAGATAGATAGATAGATAGATAGATAGATAGATAGATAATAGATAGCTATTAGAGGTCGAGGAGTCCTGGCAAATGTTTTTAGGGAAAGAAAAGGTTTTGAGTTCATTGTATTTTTTAAGTTCACAGAGGCAAGGTGGATAGGTAAAGAGAGGGAGCAGTTTTGAGACTGCTGTGTTCTTTTAATGAAAAGATTCATTGTGGTGGCTTCCTGCACTCTCCTGTCTGGGCCTTTGAGGCTAGAACCCATTAATTCCTCTTTATAAATAATCTTCATTCCCCTGATCCATGATTCTAGCTGAATAACAGAAGATTAGGATAGGCATGTGGGTAGATGCCTTTCTGCACTCTTGGAGAATCGGAATTTGGCCATTTAACTTATGCGATGGAAAAGAAATTTTTGCAGTAGGAAAACAACCTGATGTGTTTGTAATCCACAGATCCAAACTTTCTAAACTTCAAAGCAAGCTCACAAAACTGACTTGAGAGGACTTCGAAGCTGTCCACCCAAGATGCTTTTCCTGCATCACTTCTGCCCTACTCTTCTGCTACCTTCCACTGTATCCCTCCTGAAATACTTTCTCATTCCTTGAACCCATCATGTTCTTTCATGTTTCAACATCTTTATTTATCCGGTGAGATCTTATCTTTAAAAAATTTCAGCTCATCGGGGCGCCTGGGTGGCTTAGTCGGTTAAGCGTCTGACTTTCGCTTAGGTCATGATCTCGTGGTTTGTGGGTTCGAGCCCCACGTCGGGCTCTGTGCTGACTGCCAGCTCAGAGCCTGGAGCCTGTTTGATTCTATGTCTCCCTCTCTCTCTGACCCTCCCCTGCTCACACTGTCTCTCTCTCTCTCTCTCCTAGAAATAAATAAAACATTAAAAAAAAAATTCAGCTCATCAACTGCAACTCTTACAGAGCTATTTTGGAAAAATCTTTGCCAATTTCTTACAAAGTTTAAACATATTTACCAAATGACCCTGAAATTCCACTCCTAGATATATACCTAACAGAGGAAAACATAGGTCCACACAAATATCTCTACTAGAATGCTTATAGCAGCTTTATTCATAATAGCCCCAAACTAGAAACATGCCAAATGTTCATCATCTGGTGAATGGCTAACCATATTGTGATACATACACAAAATTGAATACTATTCAGCAATAAGAACAAATGACTGATACCTGCAACAAAATGGACGAATATCAGAAAGCAGTATGCTAAGTCACAGAAGCTGGATACTAGGCTACATACTATGTTACTCCACTTATATGACCTTTTGCAACAGGCAAAACTATAGGGACTGAAAGATCAATGATTTCTAGGGCCTGGAGTTAGGGGGAGGGCATAGACAACGAAAGGTCACAAAGGCAAATTTTGGGGTGAAAACTCTTTGTTATTTTGGTAGTGCTGGTGGTTACATGACTATATATTTGTAAAATCATCAATCTGTGCATTTAAAAAGGATGAATTTTTACTGTAAGAAAACTATTCCTCAGATTGAACATGAGAAATTCTGCTTCACAAATTGTGTTGTTACTTCTTCTCTGACCTCTTTTAAATTTTTTTAAAAATATTTTTATTTATTTCTAGGAGAGAGAGAGAGAGAGACAGTGTGAGCAGGGGAGGGTCAGAGAGAGAGGGAGACACAGACTCTGAAACAGGCTCCAGGCTCTGAGCTGGCCTCAGACAGAGGCCTGACGCGGGGCTCGAACCCACGAACCGCGAGATCATGACCTAAGCGAAAGTCGGACGCTTAACCGACTAAGCCACCCAGGCGCCCCTTAAAATTTTTTTAATGTTTTTTATTTATTTCCTTATTATTTTATTTTTATTTATTTACTACATCCCTCATAGGGATGAGAGAGAGAGGGAGAGAGAAAGAGAGATAGGGTGAGCAGGGGAGGGTTCTCTGACCTCTTTTAAACATAGCAAGTTGTAAGCTGTGAGTTCCAGTGTAACACTCACCACCCTAAACTTGAATATACATGCACATCACCTGGGGATTGTGTTAAAATGGAGACTGCAATTCACCCAGAGCTGGGCTGGAAATGTTGTGATTGGATCCGAGGTGTTGCTTGTACTGCAAGGCTGTAGACCATCTTTAGAGTAGATGGCTTTATGCAACACCATTCAGTTTCTGATCTCGGAACCTTAAACCCTTAGTAGATGATTGAGTTGCCCATGTGGTCCTGGGTATTGAATGTTGTCTTTCTCTTAAGCAACTTAAGAGAACTCAAGGCCTTCACTTTTACTTGAATGCAAATAGGAAAATCACAAGATATGATATTTTTCTGTGAGCTTTCAACTGTGAGCTTCTTAAAAGCCAACTCTCTGTGTTGTTCAGCATTTGCTTTTTTACACCTGACTATTGGCTCCTAATAGACACTCAGAAAGGCTCTGTGGAATAGATGTATGGAGACAGTATGTCGTAAATTGTAAACAGTGAGGTTCTTCTTCTTCTTCTAAAAGAATCCCAGGCTTTTGAGCAGAATCAGATTCCATTTAGTCATGAGACCAGAGCCTAGAATCAGTACACGTTAGAAGTTAACTTATACTTGTCATCTGTAGGCCTGTGAGTTCCCTAAAGCCCTGTCCTTGCTCTGGCAGAGGCTGGCCTATAGTCTTCCACCTTACTGGCACATTGCCTGGTATCGGTCATTATTGTCATAGTGGTGTTGATTATTGACATTAATCTGCTGTTATACTAATGACCCATTTTCAAGTTGGATCTCCAGAGTTGTAGGAATAGCTTATATTGGTATGCATGGAGCTCTTTGCTAGAGAGATCTCAAGGCAAGCCTTGCGAATGCTGATGCTTCTTTAATGGGTGGTCCAGGTCAACAAACCTAAATTTCAGACATGGTTTCACCACTAACCATTCTTGTGATTTAGCCAGGTCACATACTGCATCTAAGCCTCTGTGTCTTCATCTGAAAAATATGCAAACCTGTTCTTCATCACTAAAACTTGAGGCGTCTGACTCCCAAAACCTTACCACTTCTGCTTTAAATAGTATGAGGATTTAAAAATATCATAAATCCTTGTTATTTAGCTGGATAAAACCCAAGTCCAGATGGTTGGTGTTCCCTGAATGATGTACTCTTTACATATGAGAACTTGATTTGCCAAGTTACCTCCCCTATTTTCATCTCACATTCAGGCCCAATAGATTTATTTAAGAGGGAAAACCTTGTATGAAAATAACCTCAAAATAAAGGCACTTGCTGAAACTTTTCTGATCAGGCTAATTATTGACTTCAGACTTGCATGGTTTCAAATGGACAGCTGTGTATAAATATTAATTTTTCTTTGAGGGCTTCAAAAAAGATTTTCTTCAGTAGTTTTGTTTTCACAACACAATCAAGAGAATTAGTGGTTCTGACAAAACAGCAATTAAATGTGTGCCACATCTCAGCTTGTAAAGTGACATGCAGTTTCTGAAAACAGGACATCATTTTAAATGGAATTAGTTTGCTTCATAATATTATTGATTGCAACAATTATGATCTCAGGCCTTTGCTCTTTTCAAACAATTTCACTTCAGAATCCTTTTCTCACCTTCTTCTGAGGTAACCTTTCAAATTAGCCAAGATATTCTTTCTTGCCCATTGTCCTGTCTTTTATTGCTTAACATACCTTAATTTTTCCAGGCTTTCTTCTGATTTCTGACCTTCATTTCTCTTTCACATATTGGATCATTTGTAGATCTTTTCATTATAGTGTTCCATACCATCTGGTTAGGATGTGTGACCAGCATATCACCTGACCTGTAAAGATTCATGGTCCCTTTTCAGCTGGTAAGTGGTTTCCTAGCCATAACTATATTTCCCAGTATCCTTTGCATCTGGGAGGATTATAAGACTATTTCTGGGGAGTAGAATATGAGTGGAAGTAGTGTGTCACTTCTTGAAGAGGTTAAGAAACCAGCTTGCCTTCTACATGATCTTTCTTCATTGGCCACCTTAATGTGGCAGGGCTCAAAGGACTGGAGAAGAATGCGTGTTCAAATAAAGATGAGGTAGTCTTGATGTATGTAGGACCATTTTGAAGGCTGTCAGACACACCAATATTGGGTATCCAGGAAAAGGAAGTAAATTTCTTATTCCATCACTGGGGTTTCAGAGTTTATCTGCTATGGCAGCTGTTACCTTAACTATCCCAAAACGGTATCACATGTTTTTAATTTCAGGTTTTCATCTCTGGTTTTTAGCATATTATCATTTAGGGCTTTTATTTCATTTCATTTTTATTTTTTTTTTATTTCTAGGAGAGATAGAGAGAGTGTGAGCAGGGGAGGGTCAGAGAGAGAGGGAGTCACAGACTGAAACAGGCTCCAGGCTCTGAGCTGGCAGTCAGCACAGAGCCCGACGCAGGGCTCGAACCCATGAACCGCGAGATCATGACCTAAGCGAAAGTCGGACACTTAACCGACTAAGCCACCCAGGCGCCCCCATTTAGGGCTTTTAAAATAACATTTTCTTGGGCCACCTGGGTGGCACAGTGGTTGAGCTTCTGACTTCAGCTTAGGTCATGATCTCGTTGTTGATGAGTTCAAGCCTTGCATTAGGTTCACTGCTCTCAGCATAGCTTCTGCTTCAGATCCTCTGTCCCCCCTCTCTCTTTAAAAAATAAACATTAAAAAATAACTTTTTCTTTTCTATAGCTTACTTTAATGTAAGAATACAATACATAATACATATAACATACAAAATATGTATTAATTGACTGTTAATGTTATTGCTGAGGCTTAATGTTAATGTTATTGCTGACTTTTGGGAAGTCGGAAGTTATACTCAATGTTTTGACTGTGTGGGGTGTTGGGGGGAACTACATCCCTAAGCCCTGCATTGTTCCAATGTCACTTATACTGGTAAATTGGTGGGTTAGAAAAGAAGCACAGTCAAAGGAATTAAACAGACAAGACAGAATTAAGTAGGTGCAAGAGTTTACTAGGATGATTTGTTACAGTTTTGTTTATTGAAGAAAGACTTAGAGGATTCGGCATTGATGTAATTTTTTAGGAGACAACTTTGGATCTTGCTGTTCTCAGGTGTGTTCCATTATGATCAGGTGGAAAAAGCTGCTGAATTATTTTGGATTTGTGAGGAGAGAGTGCAGGAGATAATATCTGATTGAGGATAGTGTGTCATGTGTGTACAGGAGGGTGAAATGTAGAGTTAGAGAAGAAGATACAGACTTAGATTCCAGATCTAGCTCTGACCCTCTGCCTCTATTACCATGGTTTGATTATTTAATCTATGCCTCAATTTCTTTACCTTTAAACTTGGTATAATGGCACTTTTCTTGAGTAATGATACAGAACAAAAGATAAATTACTTAAGTGCTTGACACAGAACCTAGAACATTGTGTAAAATGTGAACTATTATCAGTCTTTTTGCTTTTAAGGAAAACTGGTTACACGATGATCAATGTTCACTGCTGGGTCGTCAGCATCTAGAACAGTGCCTAGCACATAGAGGTTCAATAAGTAATGGTTATCTCAAAGAACAAATACAGCTTTTATTCTGTTTTCATGCACTACTGTAAGCATTTTTCCATTATTTGCAAAAACATGATTTTAGAATTGTTGCTGTGATCAATATTTAATAAACACATTTAGAGTTTCTAAATCCAATTGTGAACTTCTCTTCAATGTTGTCAGCAAGTAATCACTTTCTCTAAAGATGCTGATGTTGACAATATATTTTTGCAATTTCTCTTAGAGGAATATATCTAGAGCTTGCAGCATATTCTTTTGAACACAGATAAGTGTAGCAAATTGTCAACCTTTGCATGTGTATTAGATTATTGGAAATAGTCACAAGTCACTCCTGGCCACACTCTTTAATATGAAGAATGATTGTCTTGATGCAAATGTAAAGAGCCCAATGTTGTGCAGAATTTAGAATTACTGATTTCACAAAGAAAAACTCCAAAATTGCACCAACCGGAAGAATTCGTGTCGGAACAACTGGATAGCCACACCAGGTGGCTGCTTTGAAAAAGAAAGATCCATTTCAAGGTGTTCTTTAATTTTAAATCTTACATTGGGCATGCCTGGGTGGCTCAGTCGGTTAAGCATCTGACTCTTGGTTTTGACTCAGGTCATGATCTCAAGGTTAGTGAGGACGAGCCCTGCACAGTCTCTTTGCTGACAGTGCGGAGCTTGCTTGGGATTCTCCTTCTCCCTCTCTCTCTGCCCCTCCCTGCTCTCTCATTCTCTCTCTCTTCTCTAAATAAATAAATAAATAAATAAATAAATAAACAAACAAACTTAAAAAAATAAAATCCTGCAACAGATTAGGGGAAAACCATGCAATTTTTAAGAGATGTTTCTTGATTCAACTTTTATAACGTTTGCTTCTGAAAATAAAAGTCCTTGTTTTGGCTTTTTTGGCTACAGGCCCTAAAGAGAATTCTGTTGAGAGTTGAAAATGAAAAATATTTCTCAGTAATTTCTCATTTCCAGAAGGTTAAATAATTGAAAAAAATAGAGTACTTCCAGGTAGAGATTTTTCAGAATATCTCTTTGGAGTCCTACTATTTGACAGTTGATCCTACAGGGATACTTAAGAGATGGTAAGACCTTAGCTTTCTGGGAAATAAAAGCTTCAAGACAGAATGGCAATATCATTTCAGTATGTGATGCCTTATGATAAAATTTACAGGTTTGGAGCTGGGCAGGGTTGTCCCATTACCTGATACTCAACACCATCTTTAGAGGGTAATAAAATTATTTATATTCTTATAGCACTTTACAATTGACAAAGCAATATCATATACTGTGTTCCATTTGATTCTCAAAACATGTTAAGTGGGCATCATTATCTCTGATTTCCAGATGAAATAACTTGAGGCTGAAAGAGCCTGTGACTTGCCTAAGGTCAATTAAATAGTGATTGAGCTGGAACACTAAGAAATTTGAAGGGTTTTTTTCTTTCTAAACATCTGATTATTTTCATTCTTTCTTTGTTTGCTTGTTTATTATAAAATGGGCTTCAAAATGTACAAGGTGGTATAAAATGTCAATTGAACCATGATTGGAAAAGTAAAAAGTAAAAACAATTGTTGGTGCTTTGCTTTGACCTTATGGAAGTCCCAGTACTTACGTTTGGTAACACAGACAGGAAACTCACCCTTTCTCATTTTATGAGTGATTGGGAATTTAACAGTCTTGTTGATTCTAAAATTTACTTTATCTGCATGTTAGATATATCTTGTTTTTTTATGTATTTTAAAAGTTTATTTATTTATTTTGAGAGAGACAGAGACAGACACGAGTGGGTGTGGAGCAGAGAGAGAGGAGAGACAGATAGTCCAAGCAGACTACACACTGCCAGCACAGAGCCTGATGTGAGGTTCAAACCCACGAAGTCACAAGATTATGACCTAAGCTGAAATCAAGAGTTGGACACTTAACTGACTCAGCCACCCAGTCACCTCTAGATATATTTCATTGTATCAGATGAAGCTAATTTATTTTTCCACTGAAATTTCTGATGACACATTAGAAAATGGGATACTTTAAAATGACACTTTTGGCCATACATTTTTGCACGAATGCAAAGAAAATTCCCTCCTGACTCAAGCATTGTTTTGTTGGGTAGGCTGCTGATAAATACATGTGATAATGAACTGGAGTGTCTTTCAGCCTATCCCCAACTCTTTATTAATTACTCTCCCTTCTAAGAACACTTATACAGCCTGGTTCTATTTCGGTCATGCACTTTCTAAAATGGGGGTAGCAGAGTAGTATATAAATTTTCTCATGGTAACATTAAAGGTATTTTATTGGTTCATTCTGGAAACCAATGGCTTTTCTCTTCAAGAGATGATTTTGACAGCAGTGGAAGCCTTCCCTCTCTAAAAACCTTGATGACAGACACCTGAATTCATGTCATGAGGCCATGTTGTTTTAAGAATATTATGAAACATTTTTCTTTACCTTGAATTCTTGGCTTTAAAACATAACCTCTCCACTGGGGACTCCAACTGTATCCAAAATACTTGATTCATTGGAAAATAAACTTGAAGTAAATACAGTATCACACTCTAATTATGTAGATCTTGTAGTAAACAGATTATTGTGATATTTACATATCACATGACAATTTTTTTGAAATAGAATTTTTTATTACAAAATTAGTTAGTTATTATGAAGAGTGATATTTATCCAAAAATCCCAAAATTAGCTAAGAGTATAAAACCCTTCATCTCAGTACCTTAACATCATGTTTTACTGGGGTATCAATTTTGATAATTTAATAGTCTTCTAGGTGTGTGTATGTTTGTATAGCTTTTTTTTTTTAAAAAAAGTAAAATATACCCCAATTTTTAATTTCACATTTAAGTATCTCTCTATTTTCCTGCATTGTTTTCAGAAACATCAGTTTAAATGACTGTGGACTATACATGTTGTAGTTCTCTGTACCATTTCCTGACTATTTATTCTTCATGTGTTGGTGTTTATTCACTATCATAAGTAATCATAGGGACCTGAATAGTGATTTCTGGTGTTCATGATTATTTTCTTATCATCTTTATTTCTTCACAAAGCTTATTACATCATAAATTTTCTTTCTCTTAAGAAATTGTCTAAGTAACTGCCTCCAGGTGTAGGCTCTTCACCTAAATCCTACCCAGGGCAACTACCAGCAGTCATTGCAGACATACATTGCCTCAAATGTCACTCCCTCAGAGAGCCTTTCTCTGACTGTTAATTGGGGTTAATATTGTGGCCCCACCCCCATTCCCTACCACCAACACCCTCCAAAGGTATGTTAAAATCCTAATCTCTAGTTCCTTTGAATGTAACTTTATTTAGAAATAGGGCGTTTGCTGATGTAGTCAAATTAAGATGAGTTCATTAAGGTTGGCCCTAATCCAACTAGTGGTGTCTTTATAAGACCAAGAAAGTTTGGGCACAGAGACACACAGAAGTAGGATAGTTCTGTGAAGATTAAGGTGGATAGGGCAGTTTACTGTCACAAGATGCCCAAGTCGAGAAATGCTTGGAGCTACCAGAAGTTGAAAGAGATGAGAAAAGAACCTCCCTTAGAATCTGTAGGAGCATGGCCCTCCCGATAGCGTGACTTTAGCCTCTGGCCTCCAGAACTATGAGGGAATAAATCCTGTTGTTTCTAACAAAAAACTACACAGTTTTTGGTAGTTTGTTACAGCAATTTTAGGAAATGGATGTCTCCCTCTTTCTGAAGTAGCATCCACATGCCTCTTATCCCACCATGTTGGTGTCTATCCTGTTTACCCTGCTTTATTGTTTTCATAGTAGTTTGTGAAATTCTCATGCTCATTTATGGGTTCTTGTGTTTATTTTTAAATTAATGTGTAGTCATTGGCTTCCTTGTTTAACACCTTTCCCTTCCTCCACCTGGAGAAGCAGAAACCTTGTCTGTCATCCTCTCTTGTGCCTGTATAACACATTTGTAATAAATGTCAGTGAGGAGAGAGGTATCAAGCTGTGATTTACACCTTGTGGGCATTCCAGTGTGCCTTGCCCCTCTAACTGATGAGAAGGCTGGATAGCTGCTTTTGAACCGAGAACAATGCTGGTTTTGAAGTAGTAGATACTGTGGTTCCCTGAAGGGTAGATACAACAAACTTTTCAATGATGGGCACTGTAAAAGTTGGTGCTCTAGATCAAGGAGCCAAAGGTGGCAATATTAGAGATTAAATTACCTCCAAAGAAAGCAATGGAAGAGCACTTTCTTATCCCTTACCTACTGGATCTTCTATGACACGAAAACAGATCAGTAAGACTGACACGGAGGCCCTTGTGCCCTTATTGCTGTACTTGATTTTGATTTTAGCGCGGTAGGATAAATACTAGTTAGGATGTTTCCCTGATAACTGCTACCCAGAGAACCTCCTTGGAATCTGTTCCCTCACATATGGAACTGGATTGCCCTGTGTAGAAATACGAACAGAGGGGGACATCTGTTGTGTCAATTAGACATCAAAGAAGGTATTGCCCAAAGAAGAATTCTGCAGAACCATTTTGGTGCATTCTTTAAGGAAACTTTAAGGAAAGTTTCTTGTTCCCAAAGAAGATGTGATATATGGGAAGGGGAAGTAATAAGAAAGTGGGACCTTTTATGGAGAGGCCTCTCTTGCCCACCAAGAATTTGGATGTTCCAGAATTAATGCCAGGAAGCAGCATGGAAGTTTGGGTAGACAGATTTACCCTTCTTCTGAAAAGCCTCTGATCACAAACTGCATTTGTCCCTGGACAAGTGGTATTCTTTTCGACGTAGTCTCTTCCCAATTTCCCATTTGACTTATCCTAGTATGACCCTCATTCAGAGCCAAATTGAGGATGGTATGAAGAGGAAACCTTGTTGTTGATCAAGGTGAGAGTATACAAGATGTCTCTCTTTTTTAAAAATTTTAATGTTTATTTATTTTTGAGAGAGAGTGGCAGAATGTGAGCAAGGGAGGGACAGAGAGAGAGAGGAAGACACAATCGGAAGCAGGCTCTGCTCTGAGTTGTCAGCACAGAGACTGACTCAGGGCTTCAACTCCTGAACTGTGAGGTCATGACCTGAGCCAAAGTCTGACCCTTAACCGATTAAGCCACCCAGGTGCCCTCAGAATCTCTTTGAAATTACCCATTGAACTAGAACATCAGTAAAAACCACCATTGACATTATATTATCTTTAACATTTTCTTAATATCTATAAAACACATTTCATGTACAATATTAGTTATCTGATTCCTGGATTATAGTAGGTACTTTATAAATACTTTTTGGGATGCATGAGTGGGTAAAGACTGTGGTCACTATATTCCTGATATTTGTTATATTCTTGGGTGCTTGAGAAATGGGAAATGATTTTGTGCTGATGCAGTCCCACTTGGGAACTCATTCCATTTGCATTGAGTGTAAAAGACAGCTTCTCAGGGCAAAGAGAGGGACTGAGGAGTATTGCAAAGCCAATTGGGCACAGGATTGAGCTTGCATTCCTTTACTTCTGTAGTACTAATATAAAAACCTGGCACATTCTTTCAAACCATTCTTTACAAGAAAGCTGAAGTCACAGTTCAAACATCTATGTCAGATCCTGTCTCTCACCTGATTAAAACCAGCAAATGGTTTCCCAACACACTTGAAATAAAACCAATGTCCTTACCATGTTTTAGGAGCCTATATAATCTGGCTCCTGCGTAAACCCCAGACTGATCTATGACCTTTTCCTTTTCTCTCTGTCAGCCATACTTGACTTCCTTCTGTTTCTTGACCCAAGGGATCATTCTTGCCTTATAGCTTTTATGCCTGCTTTTCTTTGTGCATGCCACTGGGTGTCATTGAGAAGTTTTAAGTTAGGAAGTGGCATATTTGTTTAAAGAATGAATTCACAGTGATGAACAGTGGCTGGGAGTGGTACAGACATAACCCCTCTAGCCCTTGTGTTATACATGTTCACTTAAAATATCTCCAAATCATCAGCTGTTAAAGCAGTCCCTCTAAAGGAGTTTGTGTCTTATGTCCAGAGAAATCTTCTTGAGACCTCGTCTTACAAAAAAGGGCTTTCTGGTGGCTATTAAAGTACACATGGTTCATAGTCATTTTGAATGGTACTTCAAAAACCATTTTTTTAGTGCTGGAGCATTTTGCTGCCTTGAGAAACTGCTCCAGGTAGATGCACCAAAGTTTAAAGACTTGAAGAACAGGAAGAGATTTCAAGAGTTTTAGTGAGTGGAGCACCAAGAGAATCATATTTTGGAAGTGCATTTAGGATTGTTTCTACCGAGCCACTCATTCAGCATCACAGGAGTTGACAAGAATAGTCTAAACAAGCTGTGCCTAAAGAAACAATGAAAGATTTCACCATTTAACTGGGGATATTAAATTGCTGTGACACTGACCATGGATCAGAGATACCTGTTCATTGCAACAACTGCAGATGGCTTTGCTTTTAATTGCTTATTCTTCAGCTGTCAGATGTGGCTTTTTGTGGAGTCCGATCTGGTAACTAAGTCTAAACTCTGATTTTAGGTCTTGGGAAGGGCTTTCTCTTCCTGACCCAGCAAAATACTTTGCTGCCTGCTCGGTGGTTTGGAAAATTATTTTAAAGGCAGACAGATTTGTGATAGATGTTTACAGTGAAATTCTATAGACTGAGAATAATGTTGATTTATCTTCAATGACATGAAAATATACACAAGATATATTATTAACTGGAAAACAAAACTAAAAGTACATAGAGTTTTATTAAAAAGTTTTATGATAAATTATAGAAAGTGATCTATTTTTTCTGCCTTTACTGAGATATAGTTGATATGTAACATTGTATCAGTGTAAGGTCTGATGCTATGTGAGTTTGTTGCAAAACGTTTGCCACAAGAAGGTTAATTAACACATTCTTCACCTCTCATAATTACCATTTTGCTGTTGTTTTTAAGTGAGACTATTAAAGCTCTACTCATAGCAACTTTTTTTTAAATGTTTGTTTATTTTTGAGAGTGTGTGCTGGGGGAGGGCAGAAAGAGAGGGAGATGCAGAATCTGAAACAGGCTCCAGGCTCCCAGCTGTCAGCACAGAGCACAATACTACTGCTGCCTGCTCAGCAGTGAATGTTTGCATTACTGCTTTTTTTTTTTTTTTAGCAGTTTGATCCATCCATTTAAAAACTACTTATTAAACATTTCTTATGCTTCAGACCCTATTCTTAAAAAAGGGGGTTATGATGGGAAGAACACCAAGTTCTTGCTTGCATTGAACTTACATTCTAACAGGGAGAGTGACAATAAATAAATAAGCTAATAATTTATATCAATTTAATAGATGAAAAGCAGGATTGCAAATGGTTGTTAACTGCAGTAAGCATTGGCAGAGTGACATGGCCATGGGTTCATATGACATCTAGTTTTTTCTGAGGTCCTGTTTAGATTCCTGGGTAAAATGTACTTTTTTGGGGTGCTACTTTATACTCTTGTAGCCAAGCATATTCATTGACTAGTTTATTATTTACATAATCTCTTCAGGATTTGTATTCCCTAATCATAGGTGTTCAAATTGGTGAGGTATTTTTATTCTTCTTATCATTTCCAAGAGTATAATAAATTATATGCCATAAATGCTTTTTGTTTTCAGGAAAACAAAGATTGCGTAAGCGATAGTCATTGTTACTTGTGATTTTTCATGCCTTTTTCTCTCTTTGCTGTATTTCCTTTTCATAGAGCTAATAGTAGAGAAGCAATGGTAACTTCATGCCATCTTTAGTAGTTGTCGTTGTGTTGTTAGAAGAGAAAAATGAGATTTATGAAAATGCTAAGTACTTTAAGTATTTAACGTAATAGATATAATTAAAGATCTTTCTCTTGAACTTGGTAGTAATGAGAACTACTCTAACTGATGTTAGAGGTGTGTAATAGTTTCTGCAGGTGCTCCTGTGCAAGGCACCCAAAAGGCTCTGGTGTATTCTCAAGTATGCATTGTGAAGCCAGGCTGCCAGATACCTTGGGCAAGTTACTTCATCTCTCCAGGCCTCCGGCAGCTCCTGTTTTATAAATTTGGGGATTAAATGAGTTAATATATATAAAATGCTTAAAACTGTGCCTGGTTCATAAAAAAACCCCAGTAAGTTTTCGGTTATTATTATATTGTTTTATCACTGTGTCTCTGAGAACTGGTCTGACATCCTTGAACCAGATGAACTATGTATTGGGGCCACTTTCTTGCTCAATTTTGTAGCTAAATGCATTCAATAGTTCTGTTGTGAAACATCTCAGGAGATCTGATTTTGATCTTCTCTTTCCTTTCTTAGAATCTTCACTTAATGTGTCTTGACTTGTGTGGCTACAACAGTATCCTCCTTACATATTCTAACATAGTTAAGTGTTACATTCGGATAATTAGTCTTTTTATTCCCAACTGTCCTGGTTCATTGCCCACCTGGTGACCTCTATTGTGTGACCACAGTGGCCTCCCTCAGTATGCAAATGAGATCTGCTGAGATGGTCATTTCTTGTGACTAGTACATCTTACAGGATTATAATATTTTTTGAACCCTACCAACATTAGCATCCTTTACCAGTTTTTAAAAGTGTATTTATTTATTTTGAGAGAGACAGAGAGAGTGAGTGAGTGAACGCATGCATGGGAGAAGGCAGAGGGAGAGATAGAATCCCAGGAAGATAGAATCGACAGGAGACATGATCTCATGAACCCTGAGATCATGATTTGAGCTTAAATCAAGAATTGGTCATTTCCTGACTGAGCCACCCAGGTGCCCCTGCTTCACCAGTTTTCCAATTGTCTAGTGTCTAGAAACACTTTGAAACATGTATCATTATTTAAGTGAATGAACATTTTGTGTGTTGGGAAAACTATCCCTCATCTTAGGCTCACAAAAAATTTCCCAGACATTTCTTGTTATTTCCCTTTCCTCTCTTGTACACATTCTGTGGTCAGCAAATCTTGGAGATGTTGGCAGGCTGAGTCAGCCTGTGGACTGGTGATTCTCACCTTGGCGATTCTACATTGGAGTTACCTTCAAAAGTTTAAAACATGGTGTAATTGGAATTCTAGCTTCAAAGATGCTGATTTAACTGGTCTGGGGGTAGTTACTAAAGTATATTTTTCCATGTTCTAAGAAGCCTTCCAGTTTATTCTGGTGCATGTTAAAATTTAAGAACCAGTGAACTTGGGTGTTTAGTCCAATCACAAGGCCTTCTAATCGTTCCTGTGATGGTTCTAATGCATAGCCTAAGTTGACAACCATTGTAGTGGTTTCCTCTAGATGATATAATCTTAAGAGATGTCAGCTTTTAAAGATTAGTCAATCTTTTAATGACAAGGGTTCTGTATAAATAAATAAAAGTAAAGCTTTCATCCATTTGTAAGCTCCTACTAGTGGGCACATGATAGGTTGAGTTACCAAATAATCTCTGAGGGAAGCTCAGCTTTCAGTTTTCTAAGACAAGACAGCTTTATTATTGATCCCTTGGGTCTTCTTTTGGAAAATTGTGTATTATTGATAAAGCTTTGGCATGGGATATTGAGTTAGGCCTATTCTTGCATTTCACTGAGCTCCTAATTAAGCCAGTTTATATGAAAGACTTGACAGAGTAGACTTAGAGTTAAATGTATTGATTTGCATATTGATTTTCTTTGAATCTGGTGGTTGTCACTGTATATCACACCTGACTGGAATCTCCTTTGTTTTGATAAGAAAGATAATTCAGGCAGTTGGGTTTATTGCTTAGGCTGTTAAATTGCAAAATAAAATAAAAGTTGTCAACCATTTTCTTTTATGGCTGTTGGAAGAAAGGTTCAGATTAAAGTCACTAGGATGATGTTGCCAGGATGTATCTATTTTTCCTGGGTTCAACAGTGCTGTTCATCTCTTTAACATCCCCAGATAATTCTGTAGCAATGCTTCTTTACTTTAACAAACTTAAAACCATCTGGAGGGTTTGTGAAAGCATGGATCACTGGATCCCACTCCAGAGTTCTGATTCAGTATGTCTAGAGTGGGGCCTGAGGATTTGCATCTGACAACTTCCCAGGTGACATGACTAATTTTGGCAGTGGTGGTAGGGGACACACTTTGAGAACTGTTGGAGAACACTTTATATTACATAGTACAGTATCACACACAGTATATTATATAAGAGAAAAAGGGTTAAAATTACCCTAACAAAGAACACTTGGCAGTTTGTTCCTAGGGAGTCGAAATATGCTAGACTAATTCCAGAATGTTTGCTCTAAATATCAGTTTCATACTCTTCTAATTTTGTCTGTAGCTCTGGGGCCCATAGAAATACATGGGAAACATAGATCGACCTGTCTCAGATTTGTGAAGCTTTTCTGACCTCATAGTGTCTATACATGTAATGGGAATGTTCTTTGCAATGTTGAAAGCTTAATTCAAAGAATAAATATTTTTGGAAGATGATGTTAGTACAGCACTGAGTCCACATGATAGTACCCTTTTCAGACTCTTCCCAGTTCATATGCCCAAAGATTTATACATCATAGTGAATACTTTTCTGGGTCCTTAGCATCTGTAGCTGGAACATCAAAAATTAGATTGTAAAAATGTCCATTACCAACTGAATGCTTCCACATGCCCAAGAATACTGTTAGAAGCCTGCACATCATCTAACAACCAGCACTTTTACATAAAAATTCTGTTACTTAAGTCTTTTAAGAGAACAGATGAGATTCCTCTATCCTACATACTAACTCCACAGAGCCTACAAAACAATGCATTACCAAAAGGAAATGCACAGTGTCTCCAGGACTGCTAAGATCCCATTTTAGAGAAGACAAATATCCATCCTGAACATGTCTCTAATAAGCCTTAGTTAAGGATGTACAGAACTAAAGGTAAAGATATCTTACAGAGAAAGACTGGCTTGTGTACCCACGCCACTTGTTGGGAGATGATTTTATATTTTAATGTCTCTGCATGCTTGTACTTGTCTATGTCTTGGGTTTAACTGTTCCAGACTAACTTTTCAAGGATATTTGAATGGTGACCAGCTTTGGAAGATATAGTGTCTCCCTTTGGTTCAAGGAGAAAGCATCCTTGTTGCCCATTATAAAAGATTTGGGTTCCCTAATCTTAGCACTTCTTGTCTTTATAGTAAAACTTACCATATGGGCAGGTTTCACTGAGCTATCTTCATATCACTCCTTTGAAATTAGGGTTAGGGAAACGATGCAAAAACGCTGACACTCTATAAACTGTTTTTCATTATTCACCTTAGAATCCTGTCTTCTACCAGCTTCCATATAGCTGTGGCAGGCTTGTTGTTAATGTGCAGCCAGGCAAAATACCAGACCTTTTATAATTCTTGGCACTGCTTTACCACCATTGAGTCCCCATCATAGTTCAGTCATTTTATTACATGCTTTCTTGGAGCTGTATTATTTGCCTTCAGATCAATTATTTTCATGATTGTACATAGTGCACCTGCATTAGTAGGAGTATTTAATTCATATTTATCTTCTCCACTAGACTTCATGAAACAAGCACTGTGTACTTTGTTTTAATTTGTTTTGTTCCCTTTTGCAACGTGAGTGCCCTGCATAGAGCCTGGCATGTGGACAGAGCTTAACCAATATTTATTGAAGGAAGGAAGGAATTAAGCCTTCTTTGGTTGTTGCTGCAAGTTGGATTTCCTGGAAAGAGACTGTGAGACAGAGATAAACATTCAGGGTGTTTGTCAGGATCAATACCAGTAGAAGGAAGGAGAAGAAAGCAGGACTGGGCAAAAGGATTCATTCTCAACGTACTCTCACCCAGTCTATCAGGAGCTCCCTCAGTGTTGTCAGGAGCTCAACTCAGTGAGTTAAGGCAAGGGGCCAAGGTCTTGATAGCCCATCATTGACCATCTCTCTATTGGACATGAGCTTCTCTGGGCAGGGGGTAAACTATAGGGACTATAGGTGAGGCCATTTTCAAAGAGGGCTGAGAGTCCAGGATCATCTTCTAGTAACATTCCAGCATCTGGGGGAATAATTCCTTCACCAGTGAAGGAAATCTAGGAGTCACACAGCCCACCACAGCCCCTTTCAATATGTTCATGTTTTTGGTACAAGAGTGAATGCAGAGATGGTCTTTCTCTTACTATTGTTTTGTGTGGCTTTTGTGAGCTTTATAAAGGTGGGTATGATATCTTACTCATTGTTGCAATTTCTAGTTAATTTCAAGCAGGCCCCTCTTTCTCCCATGGAATGTTAAGTGGCACATTCACACTGAAATGTGTTCTGGGCATTGATATAATAAACTGTTTGAGAACCTGCCATTGAAGTTTCTTAAAACCACTCTTGTGGATGATAGTTTTGACATAAAGGGAAAAGGACTTGAACGTTCATTTCTATTTCTTCTCCACATGAACTCTATGTTCCAAATGCTTTGAAATCCCCAGAGAGTATCTGGCTCTTTCATGCATTTAAACTCTTGCATGTGCTGTTTCCTTGGACACAAATGGCAGTGTCTTTGTCTGGCTGCCTGTACTCTTTGCTATCCACTTCTAAGCATGTTTGGGGACTAAACTCGGTGTTGCATCTTTTGCCGGATATATTCTGAATTTTTCCCTGACTCTCCCCTCAGGCTTGTTTGTGCTCTAAGTATTTTGTCGACACTTCCCCTTAGGAGTTGTCACTTTGCTGTAATTTCCTTATGTCTCTCTCTATTATGGGGCTGAGAGCAGCTTCCGAGGAGAGACTATATTTTATTCATGTGTCCTCAGACCTTATCACAAGCCCCAGCACCAGTAGTGTGGCTCATAATGACTCATTCTTACTAAATGTTAAATTTTAAGGAATTTTGAGAGGAGGCTGTTAAAGACAACCATTACTAAAACTTAAATGACACAAAACTATAATTTAATTATATTCAAAGACAAATACAACAAATACTCAAATTTCCACTTCCTAATTGTTTTTCTACCTTTTGCTATTATCCATGCTTTTTAAATCATTTATACGTAAGTTGTTTGCAGTGGGGACACACTCCATAGTGATGTACATTGAACATCTCCAATTCCTTGTTCAGTGACTTTTCTCTCATAAATTGAAACTGACTGTGATGGAGGAATTTACCATGGAGGCCAGTAAATGCTACAAACCAGGGCTCTACTTCAGTCAGACATGGTTTGTGCACATTTCCAAGCAAACCACTACTTGGCACAGAGATGGTACTTGACAAATATCAGCTGAACTTCGGGGAAAAAGATTTTGGAAAACTTCATTTAAGGTGGGCATGAGATTGGCAGTTATGGAAGCTCATAAAGATAGGAGGAAGCCTGTGTGTATCTGGGAGAGTTAAGGATTGCCCCTGCAGGGACCAGGTCATTGCTGGCCATTGTGATTACTGTTTTCATCCTACCTACAGTTTTTTTGGGGGTATGTTGTGGGGGAAGTAAGCTCTGTGTGTGGGAACTGCTGTGTTTCAAAACACATTCTTCAGGGGTTGCCACTTGATGTTAAGTTTCTTAGTTACTTCAAGAAGCTGGTGATACCTGCCATGCAATGCTAATGGGGGGAAAAAGAAATTGACTTTGTTTGTTTTTAATGTTTATTTATTTTTGAGAGAGACAGCACAAATAGGGGCGGGGCACAGACAGAGAGGGAGACAGAATCTAAAACAGGTTCTAGGCTCTGAGCTATCAGCACAGAGTCCAATGAGGAGCTCCAACTCTGGAATGGTGAGATCATCACCTGAGCCAAAGTTGGACGCTTAACCGACTGAGCCACCCAGGTGCCCCTTTTCATGTTTGTTTTTAACTGAAACATCAAGACACAGGCCCTGATCAACTGCATGCTATTTTAATTGCAAACATTCATTTTGATTGCCATATGGGTATATCATGATACATGTTTACTTTATCTCAATCCCTTGAATGTGAATATTTTAACATGACAGATAGGGTTAGTGGTGCTGTTATCTACATCATGGGAGAGTGATGTTTTCCTAAGGTAGAGATCAAGGGTTGCATCTGCAAAGCCCAGTGAATGGGGGGAGTAGGAGCAATTATTTGGATTCTGACCAAAATGTAAGGGTTTAAGGAGGAGGGTCTGGTGCAGGAGGCTGAAGTGGTGACTGAATCTGATTCTAAATCTCTGATTTAAAAGTCTCTCATTTAAAGATGAGACTTCTCCATCTTCCCTTACATTGGGCCAAAGGAGACATGTGATTTTATTTATTTAAAAAAATTTTGGGGACACCTGGATGGCTCAGTCGGTTAAGCGTCTGGCTTTGGCTCAGGTCATGATCTCGCGGTTTGCCCCATGTCGAGCTCTGTGCCGACAGCTAGCTCAGAGCCTGGAGCCTGTTTCAGATTTTATGTGTGTCTCTCTCTCTGACCCTCTCCTGGTCGTGCTCTCTCTCTTTCAGAAATAAATAAAAAACATTAAAAATTTTTTTTTAAATTTTAATGTTTATTCATTTTTGAGAGAGGGAGGAGGAAAGAAGGGGGGGGGCACAGAGAGAAGGAGACACAGAATTCATAGCAGCTCCAGGCTCTGAGCCGTCTGCACAGAGCCCGAAGGGGGCTTAAACTCATGAACTACGAGACCATGACCTGAGCTGAAATCTGACACTTATCTGACTGAACTACCTAGGCACCCCATAATTTTATTTTTAAAACAAAAAGAGCTTTTTTTTTTCTTATTATAATATAAATCCATGCTCTTTGTAAAATAAAATGATAAAGATAATACAGAAAGGAATAAAGAATGTAGAGAAATAAATCACCAGATATCTTACCACTCTCATGTAATTTTTAAAACATTTTGCTATTTATCTTCATGGATTTGAAATGTATCCTCGGACCCACCAGTCACAAGAATTGGATCGAATTTTTAAAAATCATCTTTTTAAAAAATTCTTAAAAATTAATTTTTTAAAAAGTTCTAAAATTTATTTATTTATTTATTTTGAGACAGAGCATGCAAACAGGGGAGCAGAGGGAGAGAATCGCAATCAGGTTCCATGCTCAGTGTGGATCTCACAACCATGAGATCATGATCTTAGCTGAAATAAAGAGTCAGATGCTTAATGGAATGAGCCACCCAGGCACCCCAAGATAGGGTTAAATTTTATTTTCCATAATTCACATTAAAAAATTAGATTTCCTTGCACTTCTTTCATGAACATTTTATTTTTATTTGTTACTGTTTATTTACTTTGAGAGAGAGAGAGAGGTAGAGAGAGAGAGAGACAGGCAGAGAGAAAGAATCCCAAGCAGGCTCCGCATTGTCAGTACAGAGCCCAACATAGGGCTTGATTTTGCAAGCCATGAGATCATGACCTGAGCCGAAATCAAGGGTCAGATGATTCACCAACTGGGAAAGTCAGGCACCCCTTGCCCTCCCTGCACATGAATATTTTAATATTATTTTTCTTAACATATTAGTCTCATGGAGGTTCTTATGTGGCATCTAACTCCGCTGAAATGGAGTTCATTATTTGAGAGACTTACAAGGTGGTTTGGAAAGACAACTACCTTTGGTGCCATGGGAAATTATAAGAGCATATTGAAGAGGGAAGGAAAATGTGGGGGTCATTGGCCCTTAAAATTCATGAAGATATTCTGAGAGGAAAATGAAACTAGAAATGTGGCTGGAATTTATTCCTCAGCCTATTCATTCAACAGACATCTGTACTGATGGTGTGTCAGGCACTGGTGTCCCAAAGGTGAATAAGACACATTCACTGCTCACACTCTAGTAATGGACACAGCTGTCTAAATAAATAATGATGGGACATGATAATTGCTCTTTTGGGGATTTTAAGAAGAGTTCTATGGGACCATAAAGGAAATAGTGATTAATTATTTTTTTTGGTAGGTACTAGGGGAATATGTCAGTGAGATCCTTTTCTATGCAAAATAAAAACTCAAACTTAAGAAAAACAAAGTCCAGGGACTCAAATATGGTCATTAGAAAGAGGCTTATTATCCCTGTTTTGACTGTTCCTTTCTCAGAGAGGGATATTTCTGCAACCTCTTCCCATAGGATGGCAAAAATTATCTACACAGCAGGGTGACTCTTTATTAGATTTTTAAAATTCAAGCCTATTTTTTAGTAGTGTACTAGATGGAATGTACTCTGTACAGCTAGTGACACATGTCCATTTGTGAACTGGTTTCTGTGTCCAGGATGATACCATGCTCATTGGCCAGGTGACCTCTCTTGTGGCCTCCCCTGAACCCTTTGTGCTGAAAGTCAGGAAGAAAATGTGTCCTGAACCAGGAAGAGTGGATGCTAACAGATGGCTGCTACAGGAAGGGCTCACTGGAGAAGTGACAGTTGATTCATACACTTTGTAGCATGACTAGTAGTTTACCAGATAAAGAAGAATGGAATACCATGTACAAAATCCGGGTGTTGTTAAAGGTTTGAATGTCAAACCCTGAATTAGGGTATAGAAAAGAGAAAGGGGTGGCGGTGAGGCCACAAACAAAGGTGAGGTAAGTACAAATTGTGAAAGGACTTCAAGACTACATTAAGAAATTTGTGTTTATCCTTCTAGGAATAAATAAGCCAGTGGGAGCTCTTCATGTGGCTGATCAATATGGTTGGCTTTCACTTGTAGGAAGACAATGTTGGTGAAACAATGGAAGATGGATTTCAATAGAGGGCATCTGATTTTGTTGGAAAAAGGTAGGAGTCTGTTAGCTGAGGTTGGCATACTGTGGTTGCCAGCTCCTAAATGTCAGCCTCGGGCAAGTGGCTGATGATTATAGAGGAAAGAATACTAATGGGTCAGCAATATCTGTCATATGAATGGGATATAACATGATGGCATATAGGCTCTATATTCGGTGGCTCCAATCAGACTATGGCCAATGAAGGATTATTAAATTCTATTTCCCCTTTTCTTTCCAAAACAGAGTATTTCTTAATAGCTTGCATGTCCCTTTTTTAGTCACTCACTCATTTATTATTACCATCGTCATATTATTTGTTAATAATGGACTGGAGTAAATCATAGTTTAATATGGCTTCCTTTATTGGTGAAGCAATAAAACACTGCTAATTGATGTAATATAAACATGACACAATTTTTTAAAATAAGAAATTTTAAGACTGTTTGAAAGTGTCTTCCTAAGAGGGTTCTGGAAACAGACTATTGCATAGTATTCCCTGTGGTCACATGTCTTGCTTGCCCCCTGCTCTTCGGTCTTTGGTTATAAATTTTCATCTCATTTCTCTAGGCTTGAGTTTTAAGGCATAATAATAGATGGTGTTAGATTGAACTGCCTCTTTTTAGGTTTTCTACTATTAGTATATGGATGAATAGATTAATTTATAGTCCTATTAATCTGTTACCCTTCACTAACCATAAATTCAATTTCATACATTAAGGTATAACTCTAGAGGGGATAGGATAAGGAGATCTCAGGCCATGAATAGCAAGTTATTAAAGTTGGAGATGAATGTGTGAATGACTCTGAGGAACAAAATTAACCAATGGGTTTTCACGGGTATTTTTATTTTTTTAACTTAATTTAAGTTTTTTTAATGTTATATTTATTTCTGAGAGACAGAGAGAGACAGTGTGAACAGGGGAGGGTCAGAGAGAGAGGGAGATACAGAATTGGAAACAGGCTCCAGGCTCTGAGCTGTCAGCACAAAGCTAGATGTGGGGCTCGAACCCACGAGACCTGAGATCATGACCTGAGCCAAAGTCAGACGCTCAACTCGACTGAGCCACCAAGGTGTACCTCATGTATATTTTTAAATGGACAGCCAATTAGTACCCTGTTTAAACACATGAAATAAGAAAGCAGTACAAACAGATTCTTCAGGACCTGATCCCTATCTAGCTTTTGAGCTTCTTCTCATGACATCAGTCCACTTTTACTTTGTGCCCTGGAAACCCCAAATTCTATTCATAGCTCCTTTGAGTGTGTCATGCTGTTTTAGAACTGTATGTTTTTTTATTCATGCTGTGTCCTCTTTATGGCATGATTTTCTCACTTGGCCCATGTTCATTTCCCAAAGCCAGTTGGTTTGCTACTTCTTGGAAGCTTTCTTCAATGCTCCTCTCCTTTCTTTCTTTCCTACTCCTTAATGATCCACTGTTTCACTCATCCCACTTGATTGCAATTATTTGCTCACACAGCTGTCTTCCCTACTTGGCTGCAAGCTTATTTGCAATATGGATCATATTCTACCTTGGTATCCTGGCATGTCATGGAGGATCAATAAGTGCCTGCTGGATTGATTTGAATGCCAATGTCAGAGGTATGTCAGAAAACTCATAAGCCTGAGTGTACAGGGTAAGAAAGAAATTGAGATTAGCTCCACTTTCTCAGCCTTCTGATGCCAGAGGCATGAAAGACCTCAAATATGAAAAGGTTTCTAATTTGAGATGTTCTGGTGGGGTCCATTTTCCTCTTAATTTATTTTTGGCTGATTTGAAGAAAGCTCAGTTACTTCTGAAATCGAACAGAAGATCAAGGGTGTGCTATTCACTTATAGAAACATCTCTCTCTTCCCAAGTACCTGGGAGCATGTGCTATCTTTGCTTCTCATTGCAGTGGTGGCCCAGGGTCAGAGCCTTAATTTCCGAAGCTCTGTGTATAGCCTCCAGCTGATCACATTCTGCTTGCTATTGCTGGCAATGTTTTATTCATTAGAGTGTTGCCAAATGGAAATTACCTTTTGACTGTTAACAAGCTGTACTAATGTGAACCTTTTTATAAAAAAAATAAAACGCTAGCCCAAATCAAGGCGCAAGGATAGAGCCATTTATTTCTCCATTCCTGACTGAAAAACAGCGTTGGACAGAGCCCTTCCTTGGTGACACCTCCCTGTAATCAGCACTTCCCTGATCACCCTGAATAAAGAGGCACCCCATCACGCTCTTTTCCTTTACCCTGTTTGACTTGTCTTCATGACTCTCATCACTACCTGACAGATTTGTTAGGTTATTGGCAATGTTTTCTCCTAGAATATATGCAGCGTGAGAACAGGAATTATTTATTCATTGCTGTATCAAAGCCCTTAGAACCATGCATCGTATGGAGTAGGTGCTTAATAAATACATGTCAAGTAAATGGAGGGCGGGACTTCTCGTCAATACTGGTAACACCCTCAACATGTGTTAGGCATTGTGGTGAGCACTTGGCGTACATTATTCCCTGTCCTTCTCCCACCAAGGGAAATAATAATTCCTGTTCTGTGGGGGTGGAGGATCAAATTAGATCATCCAGATACAGGACTTGAAAAAAATCTCTAAAATTTAAGTTCCTAAAAATTTTCATCTGAACACAGAAGTCCACATCTAGGCAAGGAACTTTGGGCCCAATATTTGAAAACCAACCATAATTAGCCCCTTGCTCTGCCTTTGCAGGTATATGTTCCTTCCCATTTTCCCTTTCTGGCATCAAAGTGGCAAAAAATACAATTAGGGTTGGCCCCTGAAGCCCAGTCTTGCTTAGTTCATTTCTAAGGCAGGGTCATGACCTTTCAAATGCCATCAGGGGCCAAAGAAAATAGCAGAAATGTATGAATTTATAGGTGGAAATGGAGAGTATATGAATTTATAGGTGTGGAAAATGGAGAGTGGTGGGGCAGATGAGCTGGAGAGCATGTGCCCAGTGCAAGACGCACATGCTAAACACTGCCGAGTCAGTAACCAGATTTGGTACTTGGCTGGTCAGCTTGAGAATTCATTTTAAGAATGAATTGATCCTTCTGATTTCATGATGAAGTGTTTTGTTTGTTTGTTTGTTTGTTTAATTAGCCAATATTTTGTGGATGTGTAAATTTCCTTCATACAAACATTTGTTCAGTGTCGGTTAACTTAGAATCTTGGTGCATGACAAACCAAACTGTCATACATGTATAAAGAAGTCGGCTGCTTTTTTTTTTTTTTAATGTTTTATTTATTTCTAGGAGAGAGAGATAGAGAGAGCATGAGCAGGGGGAGGGTCAGAGAGAGAGGGAGTCATGGACTCTGAAACAGGCTCCAGGCTCTGAGCTGGCAGTCAGCACAGAGCCCGACGCGGGGCTCGAACCCACGAACCGCAAGACCATGACCTAAGCGAAAGTCGGACGCTTAACCGACTAAGCCACCCAGGCGCCCCTTTTTGTTTTTGTTTTTAAGCGGAGTGAATCCTAATTACCCATTTTGTTTCATTCCTTCACCTAAGACTTACACTTAATACAGTGTGGTTAATTAAATATCAGAGTTAAATATACATTGTTGGCTACTTTGTTACTTTCTCATTATAATGTGAATGAACTGCCAAGTACCAAAGTCTCTGTTTTCTTAGTATTACTTATGGATCCTCTACACAGGTGTTGCTATAGAAGTGTGTTAGAATAGAATAGAATAGTGTTGTTTAAAAGAGGCCATAACGTACCTAATTATTTATAACAACAAAATGATTGTAGGAGTACATCTATTTAAAAGAAGATTAGATCAAATTGCCAATCAAATTAGAAGATTGATCACTTGGGAGAGAGAAAGTATATGAGAGAATTGGCAACAAATTTAGTTTCTGGGAAAATTTTGGAGTCTAGTTATTTTCATGCTCCATGGGTATTCCAAGTAGAGAACTGAGAAAGATTAGTTAGAATTGTAGTTTATAATGACAAAGACTGTAAGATTTATACTAGGTAAATAACCTAGCTAGATGATTTCAGATCCTTATCATTTGAAAGTGAAATAATACTCAGTACCATTGGCATGAGTTAATGTCTGTTGGACATTGCAGTGCCGATGAAAACAGGCTTTGGAGCCATGGGTCCACAGGGCCTTAGGCAAGTCATTGGTTCTCTAGTAAAACATCTCCCACTCTGTACAGATTCTAGCAAGAGACTTTCCAGGTCCAGTGTGAGTTATTGACCTCGTATAGACTTGTCCCCTGGGTACTACTTTAAATTTATCTCAGTCTGAGAGTAACTGGGCTCTAATATCTAAGGGCTATTGGGCAGCCTTTGTGAAATGGTGTGTGGCATCAGACCATTAGCACACCGACAAGCTGTATATTAGCTAGACCTCTATTACTACCTCTTTTCTCCCTCAAGGTTTAGAGACTGGGATGGAAGAGGGGAAATGAAAGTGGCCTTCCACCCCCAACTGTTCTCTTTGCAGTACAGTTAAGGCATAGCAACAGGTTACATAAACTTTGTGCAGTGTATGTCTTCCAACAAGTCTTCACCTCTAAGACAGGTTCCCTTTGGCATCTTTCATTATAATAGTAAACCATTTGGAACATTCTGGACCTCTAGCCTTCATGCCAAGGGACAGGAAGCGTTGGGATCTACATCTGCATATATATAATCTGTATCCATACCTGTATCCTTTTTGAACATGCTAGTTTCTCTCCCAAGAGTGCTCTGATGAGCCACTCTTTTGGACCTTGTCTTCATCTGTCCTTTGCTGACTGCATTCTAATCACCTCAGAAGCATATGAACTGTGTAGATTCTGGAGCCCTGTCTCAACCTGCTGCATCAATCTCCCTGGTGAGAAGCTGAGGATTCTGCACACTGGGAACAAGTGTATACACCTTGAGTTTGTCTCCCCTCCATTGACTTTTCATTCATCTCCTTCATTTGAGAGTGGTGCATATTGGCAGAAGGTTTTGTTTCTGTTTTTATTTTCAGTGTGTCAGATTGAAGCAGGGCTAATTATGTTGACTGAGTGAATGCATTTGTAGTTCACTGGGTTCCAACACTGTGAAGCATGATATATTGAGATCATGTTTCTCTGGTATTAAGTAGTAACATGACATAGGGGAGGAGTGCAAAACCAGGAGACTTTAGGAAAGATACTTCAGATTTGAAAACATGACCTGTTAGGAATGCCTGGTTAGCCTAATTAGTTGAGCATGCTACTCTTGATTTCGGCTCAGTCATGATCTCATAGTTGTGAGATTGAGCCCCATGTCGGGCTACACACTGGGCACAGAACCTCCTTGATATTCTTTCTCTCTCTCACTCTCTCTGCTCCTCCCCTGCTTGTATGCGTGTCTGTGTGCACATGCTTTCTCTGTCTCTGAAAAATAAAAATGAAAACACGACACATTAAGTGGGCTGGGCATGTTTTCTTAAGTGTAGATAGCACAAGGGCAGAAAAGTCTACAGCATATCTTCAGTATATATTTGAATAAATAAAGAAATAAATTAGTAGAGGACTCTCATTACTGAGGAATAATTCACTGGGGTTTGTGAGGGGATACTAATGTTTTAGCACCCTTTTAGGAAACATGGTGCTGTAGATTAAATGTTTGCATCTTCCCCAAAGTCTTATGTTGAAGCCCTAAACCCCAGTGTAATGGTGTTTGGAAAGGGGGTCTTTGAGAGGCATTAGGTTTAGATGGGGTAATGAGAGGGGACACCTGGATATCATTTGGTTGAGTGTCTGATTCTTGATTTTGACTCAGGTCATGATCTCATAGTTGATGAGATGGAGCCCCACATTGGGCTCTGTGATGACAGCATGGAGCCTAGTTTGGATTCCCTCTCTCCCTTGTAAAATCCGCCCCTCCCTTACTTGCACATGCTCTCTCATTTTCCCTATCTCATCTTTAAATAAATAAATAAATAAAAATTTAAATACCTTAAAAAGAGATGAGGTAATATGAGATCCATTCTGGGATTATTACCTTTATAGGAGGAGATACAAGAGAGATGATCTCTCTCATTGCTAGGTGAGGATGGAGCAAGATGTCTATTTGCAAACCAGGAAGAAAACCCTCATAAGCAACCAAATTGGCCAGCCCCTTGATCCTGGGCTTCTAACCTCCAGAGCCATGAGGCATCTAGTCTGTTGCTTAAGCCACCCAATCTATGGTATTTTGTTATAACAGTGCAGGCTGACACATGCTTATACGTGAGGAAGGTCTTTCTGGAAAGATAACACCATTCTATGAGTCAGGGTGTGGGTCTATCTTCTTTCTTGCTCAGGCTTTGGAGCCCATGATAATAACCCTTGTCCTATAACAAGGACAAGTCAACAGTTTGTTGAATGAATGACTGCTACAGGTCTTGAGCCCAAAGGAGTCACTACAGTTTGGAAGACTCCTAGATAAGAAGAATGGCAGGAGCTCACTGTGAGCATCAGGGGAAGTTGTGTCTCCTCGACACAGACCTGCTTGCTCAGAGCTTGGAAAGGGCCATGACCCTAGCAGCTGGGCTCCTGGACATACTCATCCAGGTCCACCTGGAAAGTAAAACCACACATGAAAGTGAGGGGGTGGGATGAACGGTGAGTGTGGCTGGCCGTGTGGACTTCACAGCCACCCCAATAAGTATGAGTTTTACCACTGACTTTTCTTCCAGCTTGGCTCCACTGGTCACAGATAGCACTTTGTAACCTTCCTTCTGGGGTCTTATTAGTTGAGGGAAAGCTGTTGTCTCTGCCAAGCAACAGCTGGCCTCTCCAAGAATCAGGTTAATTAAGGTAGATGGACAACAGGAAGCACCAATGAGAAATTCTTTTGTAGTAAAATGCTAGCACCTTTATTGGAGACAGACACCACTGGTGAATTCTCAGGTCATTCCAGTAAGTCAACTTTTGTCTCTTTATCTACAAAAGAATGATGATCATATTGATGACATCTGTCATGAGAGCTCATGAGGATTACTTGGGATAATGTACATGGAAGCATTTGGTATATTAATGTCCTATACAAATGCTAGCTTATTCTGTTTACTTTCTGGCAGAGACTCACTATATGGTAAGCTCTCTGTGTGGGGAAAAGTTTGATGTCCTGATATCTGATTACTCTCTAGTGTGTAAAGTAGAGAAAGGAATATTGTAAGGGGAAAAAAAGTAGAAAGTACTGAGAGAAAAAGTGCTTAAAGGAGGTGAAAGAATATCCTTTTTGAGAGGAATTAAAATGCTTTATTGAGTTCACTTATGTTTATGGCTACTTTATTTACAGTAGGCAAGATACAGAAATAGCCTAAGTGTCTATCACTGGATGAATGGATAAAGAAAATGTAGTGTGTATACATGCACACACACACACACACACAATGAAATATTACTCAGCCATAGAAAAGACATCTTGCCATTTACAATAACAAGGATGGTCCTGGAGCATATTCTTCTAAGTGAAATAAGTCAGAGAAAGATAAATATCATATAGTTGGACTTATATGTAAAATATAAAAATGAAAACAAAGGAACAGACAAATAAACAGAAGCAAACTCCTAAATACAGAGAACAAACTGGTGATTGCCAAAGGGGAGAGGAGTCGGGGATGGGTGAAATAGGTGAAGGAGATTAAGAGGTACAGACTTCCAGTTATAAAGTAATTAAGTCATGGGGATAAAAAGTACAGCATATGGAATATAGTCCATAAGATTGTAATAATGTTGTATGGTGACAGATGGTAACCACATTTACTGTGGCGAGCATTTTGTAATGTATATAATTATCAAATCACTTCACACCTGAAACTAAGAACATATTAGATGTCAAGTTAGCTTCAATTAAAAATAAACACAAAAGATAAAATGCTTCAAGTTGATGCTATGGAGCTGGGGTTTGGAGGCTGGGTAGGATTTTTCTGGGGTGCTGAGATGTAGAGGGAAGAAGACCTTTCCAGGAAAGAGATCATCATCACCAGTAAACAAGGACTAAGAGACAGTGGAGCCTGACTTGGCAGTGGTGAGAAATCCATGCAGGATACAGATGTGGGTGCAGGAGGAGACGAGACTGGAAAGGCAAGCTGCAGCCATATGGTGGAAGCCCTCGAGGTAGGTGGAGACCTGACCTGTGTGTAAAGGGGGCCATTAGAAGCAGTGGAGGAAGGATGTTTTCTGACTCAGGCCATACTCTAGGAAAATGAAACCGATGGAAGTAGGATAGAGACAGGATACTAAACATGCACGTTTTGGTTTTCTTCAACTTCAGAGGTTATTTTAAACCATAGAAAAAAGAACAGGCAAGAATGCCTGGGATTTCACATCTACTTATGAAAGGGATGAGAAGCAAAATGATTTCTGATAATGATCTAGGAACAGCTTCTACGACCAGAACAAGTTCTTTCAAGAGCCAGGTCAATTCAGATAGAGTGGAATCTCTGGGCAGATCACTTCACCATAGTGCTAGTTCAGTGAAACAATTTTTTTTCCCTGGGAAGATTACTTTGTTTTGGTAACCCCCTTGGACACCTGAGAAAGTAGATAGCACAATAATAAACATGAGACTTGATCTTCACCACTTGTGTTAAAATGGGGGTTTCTGTGGCTTCATTGTTACCCCAATTTTCTGAGTTACGAATAAATTATTTCACATAGTAGAAGATTTCATGTATTGCATGTCTGTAATACATATTAAAAATGAACGTTTTCTCACTTTGTTGAGAATTATAAAGCAACACCTTTTAAATGCAGAAAGTTTGGAAAACAAAGGCACTATTGCAAGATAACTATTGTTAATATTTTTTCCTCTTAACATTCTTCTAGTCATAAAGAGGAATGTATAGTAGATAAATATGTAGGTAGATACGTTTATGTAGATCTGGGTATGCTTATGTTTATACAAAACCAACTTGTTTTTAATGTTTTATTTATTTCTTAGAGGGAGAGAGAGGCAGCTTGAGCAGGGGAGGATCAGAGAGACAAAGAATCCGAAGTAGGCTCCAGGCTGTGAGCAAGCTGTCGGCACAGAGCCTGATACGGGGCTTGAACCCATGAACCATGAGATCATGACCTGAGCCAAAGTCAGAAGCTTAACCAACTGAGCCACCCAGGTGCCCCAAGATCAACTTTCTATTAAATTTCAAGACATAATTTTTCTCCATATACATATTGTTGTAAATGTACTTACATATACCAAGATATACATACTTTTTTGTGTTCAGTTTTTTCCCTTTTAAGTAGATTATGCACATTTTCTCCTAAAATAGTCCCTCTAGTATGTGCTTTGATGTTCAGAAAAGTTAGTCCCCCTGTCTTGTGATGTCTTTACATTAATTTATGGCACACAACACTGTGCTGTGATACAGTGCTTAATAATTTCTTAGATTTCTGTAGAATTTTTACATATATTATCCTTGGGTATAAAGGTTATAATTATTCCTGCTTTATAGATTAAGAGGTAGCAATCTCAAAAAAGTGAGGCTTTCTCCAGGTTAAATAACCAGTAACCTTTTTATTAACAAGGCCCGTTGTGAATAAGCCTTGAGTGTCTGAGAATAAGATTCGACTCATAAAGCAGTTTACGGCAGTGATTAAGCAATTGGACTATGGAACACACTTCCTAGGTTTAAATTCTAGTTCTGCAACTTACTTGGCCAAGTTCCTCAACTTGTCTGAGACTCTTGGCTGTGGAATGGAGATACTAATAAGGTCCTTTATCACCTGGATTGTGGTGGTGGTGAGTAAATGCACTAATTTATGAGCTGCTCTTAGCATCTGCCCAGCTCAAGGCAAATACTGTCTTTCTGAAAGACAGTATTATTGAAACAGATATTTAAAACAGATCTTTTCTTTCCAATGTGCCACCTGTCTCTTTTTATGTCTAAGCCTTAATCTCTTGAATTTATTTCATGTTTTCCTGCAAAGGTGATTTTATTAAGACTCTATCTAAATGTAACAAAGGAAAGTTCATTCAAGGAAGGAATAGGCACAGTCATTACCTCCCTTTTGAGAGGACTCGTTTTTTTTCCCCTAGAGGTAAGTGAGCATTTGACAAGAGAATAATGCAATATTTCCCGTAGAATTGTTGGCGAAGCTGGAAGCAATACTGCTTGTAGGTTTTGCAGTAGGGGGGCAATGTTTGGTTTGTTTGACTTCTGGTGTTGCCCCAATTCCTGGCTGAGTTGCTGACACCCTTGGCTAAAATTTCAAAAGGGAGACAGCTTCACTCCCTTGTTAATCAGGGTGTTTAATGCAAGAGATAATGATGTGATATGTAACCACATGCAACTGCCAAACCATATGGCACCTGCTTACTGTTATTTATGGTGAAGGCATTTATGCTTTTAGATTCCCGAAGCAATGGACTACATCTGAAATGAGGCTCCAGAGCACTATTAGAAGTGGTGGGTGCTATCTTCATGTCCTAAATCAACCTCCCTAGGTCCAGTCTGTGAACAGCATGAGGGGGAATCAAGCACCTGTGATAGAGTTTGAATCATGATGCAGCATGTACTTGCGACTGCACAGAGGAAAGAAATGTAAGTGTTCACCTAGAAACAAAGCATTATCACCAACTTTTCAAGAGACTGTAAGGGTATCAGCTGGTGGTATTATGTTAAAAGGAGAGTGAAAACAATATTTTCTTGGTTTTTCTTTATGTAGATGGATTTGGCTTTTTAAAAAGCACAGGTTAAATAGATAGCTATGGGGCAAAATTTTATATTAATAATCACACTGAGAACTATCATGTATCTAGCTTGTAATATGCTCGACACAGCTTTAAGGGCAGGCTGATCATGTTGTGCCCAAGTACCAGTCTCTGAGTGTTGTGGGAGCATCACTGTGAGAAGGGAATGGAAACATGTTACCAGATATCATCCCCACAGTGAGTGCTGCATACACTGTGTCACATAGATCATACACATTTTCTGTCCTATGTATCACTAGCTTGTGGTGGGGCCTTGTGCAACCTCATTGGGCTGATAGTAGAAATAATGAATGGATGGTATGCCGTAGATGCAGACCAAACATTTCAGATTTCAGTGGATATCAGGTTGGTTCCCTTGAGTGCTTACCAGGTAAATGTCTTCCTCATTCTCTAGAGCAGTGATTTTCAACTAGAAGGCTCATCCCCTCATATTGTGGGACGAGGCTCTTGGCAATCTGTAGAGACATTTTTGGTTGTTCTAACTGGCGGGGAATGCTAGTGTCCTCTTGTAGGTAGAAACCAGGGGCACCACTATAAATTCTACAGTGGACAAGACAGCTACTTGCTTCCCTTGCAATAAATAATCCTGCTTAAATGTCAACAGAGCTGGTATTGATAAACCTAGCTCTAGAGTGAATCTGAGGCCAAAGGTGAATTCCTGAGAGAGGAAGGACTGGCCAGTACTTTCTCTCAGTGTAGCAAGTTAGCATCTTTACTAAATAAATGTTAAATAGATACTTAAATTATTTGTAGGGACATATAAGCCTACACAAGATGCCATTGTGTCCTGGTGCTGACTAGGCACTGTGCAAAAACAATTTAAATGTGTTGGCTTATTAAATCTGCTAAATAACACTACAAAACTGAAGACAGGATTAGTTATTCTAGAAAACAGAAGCAAAAAATCCAAACCTTTATTTTTAATAAATACCTCTCAGTGTTATTTAGAACCAAATAACATGGAAATCAGTATCTTATAACATGGTTGGTTTTCTGGAAGATGGGAATAAACCTTATTCTATACCCAGGAATGGACCAGCAAAGTGATATTTTCTTAGTGACATTACAAAGCCATAGATTTGAAAGAGCTGACAAATAGCATTATTTCAAGCTTGGTTATTATGGAGAGAATGAACTTGTTAATCCATGCAAGGAGTGCTTCCTGCCACATGAGTGCATGAGAGGTGATACATGGCTATGTACTAAGAACTATAACTTTCCCATTATGGTCTCCATCCATGGGGGAGATAGAATACCCAAGGAGTGTAAATTTCCTGGACCTCTGGGTCTGGTTTGTTAGCTGGATGGCAATTTCCTTATCTTCTTGTTTTCTTTCCTCAGGCCCAACTATAAGGTCTGATCTTGATCCTATAGTCTGTTAATTTTGAAATGAACTCAGGCTCTGTTTTAAGTACATTACACGTATTAACTCATTCATGCATTATGAGTATTTCCATTTTATTGACAAGAAAACTCAGATTCAGGGAGCTAACTACCCAGTGTCAAGTCAGGGCTGAACCCACTTCTGAACCCAGAGTTCACTCATGAGGATGTTCAGCCCCTCTAGGTCCAGTGTGTGGTGGGAGAACATGTCTGAACAAAAACTGGCTAGAACCCAGACTCTACTACCTCCTTGACATGTGTTCTCACCCTTTTAAGCAACAATCTTCTTACTTGTAAAATAGAAGTAAAAACTATCTACTGTGTTGTTACAAGTACTATTAATCCTCATTATTTGTGGTAATTATTGTCTATGAAGTTGCTGTAAACACTGAATTAGAGAATATAGTTAGGTTGCTATGAGCTTTTGGTCATTTTTGTCAACCAGTCAGTACATAATCTTGTTTTATGTGTGTTTATGTTTAAAGCCACATTATTTTATATGTGTTGGTGATTCTTTAATATTGAACTCATGGCCAACAGCACTGTAACTCATGCCTGAACAAAGCTTATCTAACACATGTATGTTTTCCATGAGGCACATGACAGCCTTCTTGAACTTGAGAACACTAGACATGCATGACAGCATTATGCGTGGGCCATTTTAAATAGTGAAATCAACAAAAGGTGTTAATACGAGGTAGTAAACAAACTGTGGAAAGGTTATTTGTTTATACATGAGACCTGAAAGGAAGCAGAGTGTCACCTTAGTTGACCTTAGCTAGAAACATGTATACATGCCTGAATGACTTCAAAATTCCAGGAATGTTGCTTTTGGAGTTACAATTTTAGAAAGTGGGAAAAGTAGCATACATGGAATATATGAAAAATGAGAATGGCTTCTTTATATCTTCAGGGCTGTAATAAGTATATATGAACTAAGGTATGTAGAGTACATAGCATGTAACCATGAACACAAGGAGAGTGTTTAACAAGTGGCAACTAATTTTGTCATTTCATTTTTTACTTATTTTTTATTTATTTATTTTGAGAGAGAGAAAGAGAAAGTGATAATGAGTGGGGAGGGTCAAAGAGGGAGGGAGAAAGAATCCCAGGCAGGCCCTACTTGAATCCATGAACCATGAGATCATGGCCTGAGGTGAATCCAAGAGTCGGTGGCTTAAGTATCTGAGCCACCCAGGCACCCCCATTGTTGTTATTTTAAATCAAGGTATATCAATAATGAAATCCATTTATGTGGCTCTGTGCTGGACCTCCTCTGTGCTGGACCAGGAAGTTCTCTTCAAGAGGAGATAATGTGGCTACAAGAAGCAACCTTTTCATTGTTGCCGTTAACTTTATTTATTTTGAGAACGCGCGCGCATGCGTGTGTGTGTGTGTGTGTGTGTGTGTGTGTGTGTATAAGTGAGCAGGAGAGAGAGAAAGAGAGAGGGGTCAGAGAATCCCAAGCAGGCTCTGCAGTGGGAGTGCAGAGCCCCAATTGGGGCTCAAATCCCACAAATCCCATGATCATGAGATCATGACCTGAGCAGAAATAAAGAGTCAGACACTTAACTGACTGACACACTCAGGTGCCCCTAAGAAGCATCCTTTAAGGAGGGTACACTTGATCTACATGCTCTTTTTTTTTTTTTTTTAATTTCTACGAGAGAGAGAGAGAGAAAGCGTGAGCAGGGGAGAGTCGGAGAGAGAGGGAGTCATAGACTCTGAAACAAGCTCCAGGCTCTGAGCTGGCAGTCAGCACAGAGCTCGATGCGGGGCTCGAACCCACGAACCGCGAGATCATGACCCAAGCGAAAGTCGGACGCTTAACCGACTAAGCCACCCAGGGGCCCCTCTTTATTTTAGGGTGTGAATGAAGCCAGGAGTTAGAATAGATTGCATTTTGGGGGGAATATAGTTGAACAAGGGAAGTGGTGGCAAGTGTAATTTCAGTTTCCTACTTCTGCCTACATTGTAGGCTTCCTGCTTTTTATTCCAAAATTTGAGGGGCGCCTGGGTGGCTTAGTCGGTTAAGCGTCCGACTTTCGCTTGGGTCATGATCTCGCGGTTCGTGGGTTCAGGCCCCGCGTCGGGCTCTGTGCTGACTGCCAGCTCGGAGCCTGGAGCCTGTTTCAGTCTGTGACTCCCTCTCTCTCTGACCCTCCCCTACTCACGCTGTCTCTCTCTCTCTCTGTCTCCTAGAAATAAATAAAAAAAAATATTAAAAAAAAAAGATAAAAATAAAAAAGCAAAATTTGTTAATGCTTCTCAAAGTGTGACCCCCAAACCAGGAACTTGTTAGAAGTAAAACTTTCCACTTCCTGTATAGGAAGCTCTGTGGAGGGGCCCAGCACCTGTGTAGAATGATCCAGTGTTTCTGAAGCAGGCTCAGGTGGAGGGACACACCTCTGGTCTCACCCCCTGCTGAAGGCAGTGAATTCTCTTGGTCACTGGGTACTTGGCAGGCTATGAACCCGAAACAAGTGTTCAGTACTTCTTTCTTGATGGTTAAAACTTGCATGGATACTTTTGGGATTGTTTGGGGACTAATCCTTGTATTAAAAAAGCAAAACAACTATGGCTCCCTGTTTTGCTTATGTTAATTTCTGAAGCTTCCTTATTAAGTTTCAGCTTTTTTATTTAATGGTTAACAGTAGAACTTGTTTCGTTTTTATTTTAAATTCACTTTTATGCAAATGCCTATAGTCTCGAGAAAGATAAAGCATGTGAGTGGATTTGTCTCCCAAGTTCTAAAGCATATGGATTATCAGGGTTTTCCTTTCATTACAAAAAGTTTACGCCCTTTCATGTTTCTTTTTTGCCTACCTGTTCTCTAACCAGAATTTCTTTTTGGGTGTTATTTGATAATTCCCACTTTGGAGGACAATAGTATTGTGACTGTTTAGGAAAGCATGTCCATTTTTGCCAGGTTATTTATTTATTCATTTAGTTTACAAATGTTGATGAGACCATGATCTATGTGGAACTAGGCTCGATTCTGGAGGTCTATCGCTGAGCATAACAGAGATAGTCTTTGTCCTTCTGCATACCTCCACATGGTGACAGATGGTAAATAGCAGAACAGTTATCAGAGCTTTGATGGTTTCTATGGAAGAAGTGCATGAAGCTCTGAGAGATTATATGATGTAAATAAAACCTGGTCAGGAAATGGGTCCATGTGTGCTTAACGTTTGAATAGGGTTTTTAACTGATAAGGAAAAACTGAGGAGGCAAAGGTATAGGTATAGGGAGGAAGGAGGGAGTGAAAAATGTGTGCAGATCTTCAAGAAGAAGTAAAAGTGGGGCAGTGATTCAGAACCTAAAGGACAGGGTGGTGCAAGGCAAAGCTGGTCAGGTAAGCTGTTGACACATGTACATGGTTAATAAATATGGTGTAAGGGGTTATGCCAAATAAAAACTCCAGCTGATAGATCATACAAAGCACATTAAGATGTGAATCTCACGTTTTTAGAGATCATTGTACTGGAAGGGATGGTTGGGGGTGCTACGCTTACTATGGCCCTGTAGGATTGATGATCCAGGTATATTAGAGCTAATGGTCTACATGATTTCAGTTGACTTTTGAAATATTTAGCCATTATTGGAGGGCTGTGATCACCAGAAAATCTGTGCAGGTCAATTACTTGTAAATAGGTGTTGGAAATGGTTTTAAACTTTTTTTTTTTTTTTCTGTTTATCAGCTCATATCTAGGACAGGGAAGTTTTGCAAGGTTAGGAGTTGGGAGGTCTAGACCATAGGATGTTGCTAGGAGAGTGACCCAACCTGTCAAGCAGAACACAGTGGTAGTGGACAGAGAAGGAGGTTAGGGACGCTGAAGATGCATATTTTGCATCTTGTATGGAACTTGATTCTTCAAAAAATTTTTTTAACATTTAGTCATTTCTGAGAGACAGAGAAAGAACATGAGCTGGGGAGGGGCAGAGAGAGAGGGAGACATGGAATCCAAAGCAGGCTCCAGGCTCTAAGCTGTAAGGATAGAGACTGAGATAGGGCTCCAACCCAGAAACCAGGAGATCATGACTTGACTGAGCCACTGAGGCTACCATGACTTGATTCTTTTATTTTATTTTATTTTTTTATTTCTAGGAGAGAGAGAGAGAGACAGCGTGAGTAGGGGAGGGTCAGAGAGAGAGGGAGTCACAGACTGAAACAGAATCCAGGCTCCGAGCTGGCAGCCAGCACAGAGCCCGACGCGGGGCTCGAACCCACGAACCGCGAGATCATGACCCGAGCGAAAGTTGGACGCTTAACCAACTAAGCCACCCAGGCGCCCTTGGAACTTGATTCTTAAACAGGGTAGATGGCCTCCCTTTTACCCTCAGAACTTCAGAATAATGATCAGATGCTAAAAATCCTGGACCAGAGATCATTTCAAATCCCAGATGATATACGTGAAGCTTTATGTGGAAGGAGAGATTCTCTGTTTCCTAAGTATAGATATGGGAATTAGATGAGGCTGTCTTTCCACCCTGTGGACACGAGATGTCTAAATCTGAGATAAAGACCAGCACCTCTCTCTAGCATACCCTTGAGCATCTTTTACATAGGGGAGGAGGAGTGTGAAAGCAGGCTAGTCTGCTATATTTTGATGAACAGCATTGACTGTTGTTAGGTAGAAGAAGGAAGAGCCCAAAGTGCTGTGATAAATGGATACCCTGCGTGAGGGGAGGGAATCACAGGGCGGAGTGGCACAGAAGACAAAGTTAGTTGACTTCTCAATATTGCTTTTCCCTCTGCCTCCTTAAGGCCACTGTGGCCCCTTGAGGCTTGGAAATAATATTGGACATAAATATAGTTATTGTAGTTTTTTGAGACAATTTGAGTTATGGCATCACTGTTTCAAGATTCATTTCTGTCTTTTTGAGGTCAAAATCCTTGTAGTTCATAATTAGGAGAAAATTTTGGAGGTTCTTCAATATATTTGTTTCAATCTGCCTTGAAAATAACTTTCCCAGTATCTTTGAGAAAGGCTTCCATTTGAAGTTATTTTGGAGAAACTTTGCTTAGTAATAACATCTTTGCTTAAATTGAGCTTATACCTGGCCATATAAAGTATGTTTGGTAGAATCTCAGTTATAGAAAGTCAGTTATCATGAATGACTGATATTTCAACATGGTTTTCTCCAAAACCTCTTGGCTCTTGCTAATCTGGTTCATCTGTCAAGTTTAACATGCAATCTACCTGGATTGCATTTGAGGATGAGTTCACTACTGAGAACTTGCAGTGTTGAAGAGGTAGCATCTCAAAATAACAGACTTTTTTTTTTAAATCTCTAGCACAAAATTAAAAGAACCAGTCTTTGAATAAGTGTAAAATAAAACATAATGGTTGGGCTCTAGCATTTTTAAATATTGTACTAGTAGGAACATGTTTACAGTCATAAGCTAGATTTGTATTCATTTAGTCAACTTTTATTTTTTTTAATGTTTGTTTATTTATTTATTTTTTTGAGACACACATGAGCAGAGAAGTGGCAGAGAGAGAGAGAGAGAATCTGAAGTAGGCTCTAGGCTCTGAGCCATCAGCACAGAGCTCAATGCAGGATTTGACCTCATGAACTGTGAGATCATGACCTGAGCCAGGTTAGAGGCTTAACTGACTGGGCCACTCAGGAGCCCCAACATTTAGTCAACTTTTCAAGGAAAACATTTTCAATCAGTTTTGGATATAATGACATATTTGAAATAACATCCAATTCTGTTTTCTTCTCAAGGATGAATACTTTGAGGACATGTCTTGAGTTCCATTCATCTTTCTGTTGTTTACTAAATAGATAAATGACATGGGTAAATTAAGCAAATTCTTAAGAGGTCAGGTTGTTGGGGGGTCATCCACTGCCAGATGCCTTTGGGTGACTTTATTGCTTTTTCTGAGTTAGATAACAAAACAAGGGCAGCAGTTGTGAGTAGGGGGCTGGATGAGGAAGAAGATGAAGAGAGTAATTATGACATTTTGGCTTTGAGTTTCCTATGGAATATTCAAGAATATATATTCCCTAGACATTGGGATTCCTGTTTGATGTTCAGGAGCAAAATCTATTCTGGTAATGCAGACTGGGAAGATTTCACCATACGAATAATACTGAAAGTATGAGGATGGGAATACAGAGAAATGAGCCAGAATTAAAAAAAAAAAAAACAAAAAAACAAGCAAAGGACTAAAGGCATGCATGACTTTGGCATTTAAAAGAGGGGAAAAGAGAAAGGAAGTGGGAAGGTAGCTGAGAAACAGCGGCTAGAGAGGTAGGTCAAAAGCAGAATGTGTGGGTTCCTTAACCCATGGTTTCCTCCTATCTCTTGACTTGTCCTTCTCTGTCTATTTTGTAGCATTCAAGGAGACAACTTCAAGGAAAATGAGGACAGAGCAGTATTCATTATGTTTAGCAATAAGGAATTCATTGGAAATCTTGGCAAGAATACTTCCAGTGGAATATGTTCTTCCTTTCTTTTTAAAATACTTTCTATTACGAAACATTTCAAATGTACACAAGAGTGATAGGATAGTTGAAAAAATGCCCATGAACCTATAATCTCTCGACAACAATAACCTTCATTTTTGGATTCCTGTGAGTCCTACCTTATTTTTTTTTTCATTAGTGTCTAACACAGGGCCTGGCTCATGTAAATATTTGTGGAATAAATAAATGAATAAATATAAATCAACAGTATGTGGTGTCCTGTTTAGGGATGCAAATATAAAAGGTGCATAGTGCAAACCTTCAAGGAGTTTGTAGTTGGGTTGATTGAAACAAACATAAAGCTCCAAGAATTAGATCCGAATAAACAAGAGGTGTGGGTTCTTATGCCATTAAAATAGATCCAGGGAATAGTAGTATCTTATACTCCATCCTCTCTCCGATAATAAATGAGATGTCATAGAACCAGCACAGTCTGAGCTGGATTATATTTCTGACTCCACCCTTTCCCTGCTGGGAGATTCTGGGTTAATCATCAACTTCTTTGAACCTGGGTTTCATCATGAAATCTTCATGGTAAAATGAGAAGAAATCTTTAGAATTTTCTGAGAATTAAATTAGAAATGTATGCAAGTATTTAGCATAGTGTCTAATCTGTGTCAGGTGCTCATTAAATGGTAGCTACTATTGTTCCCTTCATCATCATGGTCATCATCGTCATTGTCACCATCATCTTCACCGACCTATCAGTCCATCCTCCAATAAGAATTCTCTGTTCTTCTGGTCCAGGCTTCTTGGTCTTTGCTTCTGCCAAACACACTTTTTTTCATGTATATTCACATCACATTCCTCATTTTTCCTCTTCATTTTTCCATTTTTAATCTTCTTGCCCTGGAATGTTATTGGAATAAGCATGTCAACCTGGAGCCAGTCAGCTTTCGCACTTGGATTTACTTAACAAGATGCAGTCTTCTGTCTCCTCACTCCCGCTCCTCCACCCCCACTCTTGCCAATGTGATTTCCCACTATCCCTGAACATATCTTCAGGCTTCATTGCTCACCATTCTGGATGCACACTTCTGGTAAGGCTTTTGTAATAAGCATCCTTCCACTTGAAATCATCTTTTTGTTCTTAGGTTGCCTTGACCATGGAATTATTGCCCATCCTGACCTACTCACAACTGAATGTAGTAGTTCTCCCATCTGTATGGGGCACCCTTTGCTGCTCCACTAGTACTTGTCATATTTTCCTTTGCAGGAAAGATAAGTGTATATCCTCATCATTCTATTAAGTGAATGTTCTCAGGTTTAAATATTAAAAGTGACATGATGGATGTGACAGTACTTATTAAAACATAAACACACAGATACAAGCTATAATAAAAATGACATAGAACATTTACTTGGTAGTAATCATTTGCCCCAACAATAAATGCTAGACATCTACTATCTCATTTAATCTTTATAATAGAATCATGAGATGTGCACATGTACCACTCGTGTTCCTTTACAGGTGAGGAGACAGAAATCTAGAAGTGTTAATTGATTCATCCAAAGTCAAACAATGATTAAAGAACAAAACTAGAATTCAGACCTGGGCCTGTCAGATTCTAGAGTATAAACTCTTAAGCCACCCATTATAGTGGCTTTAAAAAATAAAGTAATTTCACTTTTACCTCAAATTAGCTAAATGACCTTTCTCTTAAAAGAAATATATGCGTACTTGTATAATTACAGTGAGATTAGGCTCCCCTTTTTTAAAGTATCTTTTCATCTGCTGTAATTATCTATTTTCCATTGTTAGTGAAGACCTGGCTAAATGAAGGCCTTTGTTGCTACTGAAATTAGAATGAACTTAGTTTAAAATTATGGCATAGCTCCTACCCAGGAGCCAGAGATGAAACCATTGGTAAGACTATCATATATTACTTCATTGTAGAGGATTTTCAGCTTACATTTCACAATTGGAATGCATAAGAAAGCCGACCAATGCCTCAGGCATTAAAGGCAAACTATTCCATTTCCTTTTGGGCTTGCTTGCTTTTTTGTTTACAGCTCACTTACAGTTTTTGTTGTGGTTTGTTTTGGTTTTGGTTTTTTTGGGGTGTGTGTGTGTGTGCGCGTGTGCGCACATTTTGTTTTTTGTGGGGTTTTTTTGTTTGCTTGGTTTTTTTTTTTTTTTTTTTTTTGGTGGGCAGAGAGGGGTAGTAGTTGGGGGTGTTGAACTGCCCCAGAAAGGGATAAGGAACAGTTCTCTAAGTCTTGGTTAGTGTTATGTCCCGAGGTGAATATTTCTAGCCATTTATTTATTAACAATGGGGGATATTTCTTTAAGACGAGGTTCTCAGAAATGTAATTTCCAGCTCACGATCTATGGACTTAAAATGGCCTTTCTTTTTAAGACATGTTGTAAATTACTTCTTAATCTCACACACACACACACACACACAATACCTAGTTAATAGTTTATATGTATTTTATATTTTAAAATGTTGCTAGCAGCGTTATAAATTATATTACTATTCTAGTAGTCAAGATAAGGTAGGTTGTATGTTCTCTAAAATGGTCATGGTTGTCCTTACTACAGCTCACCAGAAGATGTTTCTGCTCTCCTTACAGCCCTCTCTGTGCTTTTTGGGGTTCTTATGACAAGTTCTAGCCAATGGTTGTGAGCAGAAGTGACCTATTATTTCTGAGATGGAAGATTTAATGGCGAATGTGAGAAACTTCAGGATACTTTTTTCTTCTGCATGGGGACTGACAGTGTTTCTCTGTCAACCCAGATCCTGGATAAAGAACCATGTAGAACAGAACCCCACTTGACCAATGATGGACATGGAGTATGGGGGAGAATAAACTTGTTATGAGAAGTTACTGAAATTTAGGGTTAGGTACCACAGTATAACCTACCTTATCTGGACTACTAGAATGGTAATATAATTTATAATACCGCTAGCAACGTTTTAAAATATAAAATACATATAAACTACATAACTAAGTGTGTGTGTGTGTGTGTGTGTGTGTGTGTGTGAGAGAGAGAGAGAGAGAGAGAGAGAGAGAGAGAGAGAGAGAGAGAGATTAATAAGTAATCAGTGAAATTAAGATTTATAGATTCCTCTCCAGGCTTACCTTCATCTGGTCACTTCACATGTGTGTCTCACCGTCATATTTTTTTCTTAGGCATTCTTAAAGAGGTTTTTAATGAATTTTTCTGTTAAGAGAAAGGTTTATATTTTGAATTTTCCCTTTTTTAAAGATTATTCTTTTTTTTGAGAGAAATAGTGATAGTGACTGGGTGGACAGAGAGAGGGGGGGGGAATAGAGAATCCAAAGCAGTCTTTGTGCTGATAGTAGAAAGTCCCATGTGGGGCTCAAACTTATAAACTGTTAGCATGACCTGAAGCCAAAGTCACGCCCAAGGGACTGAACCACCCAGTCTCCCTCCATTTATTTTATTTTATTATTTTTTTACTGTTTTTAATTTTTTCATGTTTATTTATTTTTTGAGAGACAGAATGTGAGCAGGGGATGGGCAGAGAGTGAGGGAGACACAGAATCTGAAGCAGGCTCCAGGCTCTGAGCTGTCAGCACAAAGCCAGATGCAGGGCTCAAGCTCACGAACCATGAGATCATGACCTGAGTGGAAGTTGGTCATTTAACCGACTGAACCACCCAGATACCCCATTATTTTCTTTATACAAAAGATATTCCATAAACTTCTGTACATTTTGCTTCTTTTTTTTTTTAATATTTTTTAAATTTATTTCTAGGAGAGAGAGAGAAACGGCGTGAGCAGGGGAGGGTCAGAATGAGAGGGAGACACAGACTCCGAAACAGGCTCCAGGCTCTGAGCTGACAGCCAGCACAGAGCCCGATGCGGGACTCAAACTCACGAACCGTGAGATCATGACCTAAGCGAAAGTCGGACGCTCAACCGACTAAGCCACCCAGGTGCCCTGTACATTTTGCTTCTTAACCTAAGTAATATTTTGGAGATCTTATCTCCAAATATATGTATAGAAAGTATATGTATATGTATAGAAAGTTTTGTCATACGCATACGGTTGCATATTACTGTCTCACATGAACTACTCAAAACTAATCATTCTCCTATGATTGAACAAGTTTCTTTCAATGCTCAGACTTACAACGATGATGTAACAAATGAGTTTTAGCTTGCATTATTTTCTACATGTTCAAGTGTATCTATAGTATAAAATTCCGGAAGGGAACTTGTGGTTCAAAGGGTATATAGATTTGCAATTTACTGATCTAAATCAGTAGAGCAAATCGGCTCACCCCCCTATACATGGTATCAAATTGTGGTTCCACCAGCAATGATTGGGAGTGCCTGCATTAAAAAGTTTTTGTCATATATCAGTTTTAACATATTTTTTGTTGAATTAATTTTTAAGCATTTTATCGTTTCTGTTGCTACTGTACTAATTCCATTTCTTTGCTGGCTATGGGTTCAAATTTTCTTTGAAAATTTGAAAACTACCAAACTTTGTTTCAGTTTGGTAGTTTATATGTTTCTAGGAATTTGTCCATTTTCTTTCAGATTGGCCAATTTATTGGCATATAATTGCTCATAATATTTTCTTATTGTTTGTATTTCTGTGGTGTTGTTTTGATCTCTCCTCTTTCATTCTTGATTTTATCTTGGTTCTTTCCTTTTTCTTCTCAATCAAACTGGGTTGGAGGTTGTCAATTTTGTTAATTATTTCAAAGAACCAGTTTCTGGTTTCATCGATATGTTCTACTGTTGTTTTTGTTTGTTTGTGTTTTGTTTTGGTTTGGTTGTGACAGCATTGATTTGGGCTCTAATCTTTATTATTTCCTGTCTTCTGCTGGCTTGGGGTTTTGTTTGTTGTTCTTTTTTCCAGCTCTTTAAGGTGTATGGTTAGGTTGCGTATATCTTGTGTGAGACCTTTCTTCGAAGGCCTGGATTGCTATATATGTCCCTCTTAGGACTGCCTTTGCTACCTCCCAGAGATTTTGGGCTGTGGTGTTAGCATTTTAATTGGCTTCCATCTACTTTTTAATTTCACCTATAACTTTTTGGTTAACCCATTCATTCTTTAGTTTGGAGCTTCATGTGTGTACAATTTAAAGTGGTTTCATTAAAAAATTAAAAGTTTTCTTTTTACTGAACATTTTTAATTGATTTGTAAATGATCATTTTAAGGATTTATTCGAATTACTCCACAAACTTATCTGGCCCTGATGTTTTTATTTTTGTTTCTGTTTTCTTTTATGTGTGGAAGTAGTGGGGGAGTAGTTTGACACCTTTACCTATTTCTTTAAGAATCTTTTTTTTAAATGGAGGACGAGAAATTGATATGTTCACATTTTTAAATGTTTGTTTATTTATTTTAATTTTTTATTTATTTCTGAGAGAGAAAGAGACAGTGTGAGCAGGAGAGGGTCAGAGAGGGAGGGAGACACATAATCTGAAGACAGGCTCCAGGCTCTGAGCTGGCTGTCAGCACAGAGCCTGATGCAGGGCTCGAACCCAGGAACCATAAGATCATGACCCGAACCGAAGTCGGACACTTAACCGACTGAGTCATCCAGGCACCCCAATGTATTTAAATTTTTAAATCACTTAGTTGTAGTAACTTATTTTCCTAGAAAATTTTTGGTTTCACTTAAGCTTTCAAACTTGAGTGAAATTAAGAGAAATTGACTTTTATAATTAAAAAAAATCTATTTGTGAGGTATTGAACTTTACATTATTACTGTGTTTTATTGCATCCCCATTTTTTCCTACCAGATTAGTCAGTAGTTTATTTTATTTTTGAAGAACAACCTTTGAAATGTTGTGGAATGCATTGATTAGTTATACTGTTTTCTGTTTATCTTATTAATTTTTTTAAAATTTCCTTTTCTCCTATATTAAAAATTGAGTCATTTATCTCATATTATTTTTCATTCTTTGTCTCTTAATGATAAATGTATTTTAAGCTTTGAATTATCCTCTGTGTACTACTATAGCTGTGTTGTTCTATTATTTTTTTTTAACAGAAATTGTGCAACTTCACTTAGCATTCTTCCTTGATGAAGACTGGCTTAATAGCAGTTCATTTAATTTTTAAGTAAAAGGGACGTAGTATTTTCTGATGTCACTAATTTTTAATTTTTCTGTGCACTGGGGAAAAACTGTTTTATTTTCACCTTTCAGAATTTAATATCCTCTTTGATTTTTATTATTTGATTAATTTTAATATTTATTAATTTTGAAAAAGAAGGCATATTTTCTCTTTTCATGATTCAGCATTACTTATCAAATATACTTATTAATTATTTATCAACTTTAATATTTTTATTTTTAACCACTTGAGATATCATTCATAGACCGATAGAGGTAAATTAAATTCTTCTATATCTAGTACATTTTTCCCCTTTTTTCAAGATGTCTAATTTCTTTATTTTTTTTAATTTTGGGGAGGTATTTAATTTTGAGACAGAGAGAGACAGAGCACAAGTCGTGGAGGGGCAGAGACAGAGGGAGACACAGAATCTGAAACAGGCTTTAGGCTCTGAGCTGTCAGCACAGAACCTGATGCTGTGCTCGAACCCATGAACCGTGAGATCATGACCTGAGCTGAAGTCAGCTGCTTAACTGACTGAGCCACGCAGGTGCCCCTAATGTCTATTGTCTAGTACATGTTTCATCCATTGCCTTTTATATCATACAATTTCTGTCTTATGAATGCTGCTGTTATTTTGGTTCACAAACATTTATAATTATTTTAATTTTACTTTGAACTATTTTATTCTCTTGCATAATAAACTGCCTATATTTATTATGTTTAATATTTTTGGCTTATATTCTGCCTTTTTGATATCATAACCAGAAGTTTGCTTTTTCTTTACATTTATATGATATATTTTAGTCATCTTTTGATTTTCAACCTGAATCATATTTTGGGAGGGTAGAGTAGTGATTATGTCTCTTGCATTAAGTGTATTTTCATTAGCTCATACCTAATTTTCACCATTCAACCCTCTATTTGATTGAAAAAAAAATACTCAAGGAAATTGTTTAGGAAATACTATCACTATTACTTCCACTGTTGTTATTTTATTAATAGTATTATTATTTGAGACTCTTGCTCCTCAATAGCATCCTCTAATTTTTTCTTTTGGCTTTCTATTTATCCTAAAATTATTTATGTTTGCTTTATGGGGGTGTGGGAGATTTAGCTGGGTTCATCTCAATGGACCACTCTGTAATAATAAGCAAGAAAAAATGTTAGAGATACTCTAAAGCAATTAGTTGAGATTAATAGAAAAAACACAACAAAAGCCTTCATGTCAGTCTTAGACCTGTCAAGTTGCTCACCCTGGAGGGGATTATGTCAGCTCTTGGATTTATGAACAAAAGACAATGGTAAAGTTTTTCTGTCTCTCTGATTCTTCCCACTTCTGCTTCAATATTACATCACTTTATGATTAATGTTTGGTCTCTGTGTTATTAGGCCTCTATTAATTCATTAGTACTCCTCAATAGTTGCTAACATAAACTTGCTTTGGTTGTAGTTGGTAAAATTGTCCTCTGGGATATTATAGACATTAACTCATCCAGTGTGAGAAACAGATTTTATTATGCTAAAACTAGAGCTAAGAACATTCTTTCTATTATTCAAGAGTAATGTTGAAATTGCAGAAAGATAGAACTTTTATGGGGAAAAAAAATGTACCAAGAAAAACATCGTTGGTTCAGGTTATATATGTTCTCTTCTTAAATTTGTCTTGTAAAATGCTTCACAGAAACTATGGGGAATAGATACTTTCCTCATTCCTGTAACTTAGAAGGGTACTGTGTTTCTACAGCCAGATTAGAATGCTCACAAGGGCACATTTTTATTCTTTGTGAGAATTCTATCAGTTTAAATATTTGTATCCATAATCACATTCTCATTTTGACATATTAATGTCAACGGTATGTTAATTTTTGATGTTTTCATAATTTTTGTCATAATTGTTCCTCTTTGATTTAATTAAATGTTTACTGTCATAAAACTAATTATATCATATCTTTGAGTGATTTGATCTGTGGAATGGCTTCTGAATGTGTTGTACTTGCTTCATTTTGCCTGGGGGAAAATCATGATAAGGAAAGCATACATTACTATCTCAGCAGATATAAATTATACTAAGAGTTCTTCTTTTGCTATCAGCTTAATTGTTTTGGTCGAGATTGGTTTGTGAAGGGAGATTTCTTTTTTAAAGAATTATGGAGGGAGTGGAAGTGAAAAAAGATAAACATGGAGTGTTTTGGACTAAATAAATGTTCTTAACTAAGCTATTTTGGATGCTTGACATTTTTACCCTCCCCCAGAGAATGCTGGGATAGTTGTGCTTTGTTCCTTCTTTCCAGGTTCTAGTTGGCTGTAAGTGGAAAATGGATCTATTACTTTATTTTTATTTTGACTCTGAAATTTCCACTCATTTTTAAACACATACTTTTAGGCATACAACGTGTTAAAGCACAGTTGTGAAAAGCAATGACCAATGTGGAATCATGCAGACTTGGAGTCTAATCACGCATCGTCATGTAGCTTTGAAGTTGCACCATTCTGAGCAATTTGCTTGATTGGTCAAAACCCTAAATTCTCTGCTGTCAATAAAACTTGTCATACCAACCTTACAGGGTTGCCCTGAGATTTAAATTAAGTAATTTATGTAAAACACATAGTACATTACCTTGACACAGAGGCTACATTCTCTAATAGTTACAGTGGAATTGTTATTTTTACTGCTATTAATCAAATTTGAAACAAAATGGAAAAATCACTCTTAATTCCATTTTTTTAATAAAACAATATCTATTTTTTATGTTAATCATTGGTGCGTTTTTATGAATTCCTGTTATAAAATTTATTTTTAATCTACAAATATACAAAACTTACAAAGCATTTTGTTTTCAAAAATATTTGAGGTCATACTTTTTTGGTCATTGTTAATTGAAACCAAGGCAAAATATGAAATTATGCTTGCTATCAAAAGCATTGTTATTACCTTAAATATGATTCTTTTTTTGACAGAGAGAGCATGTGAGTTCATGCACAAGTTGGGTAGAGGCAGAGGGTAAGGAAGAGAGAGAATCATAAGCAGGCTCCATGCCCAGTGCAGAGCCAAATGCAGGGCTTGATGTCATGACTTTGAGATAATTACTTGAGCCGAAACCAAGAGTTGGACCTTCAGCCAACTGAGCCATCCAGGCACATCATAACAATTATTTTTAATGAGTGCATAATACTCCATTAAAGTCAGCATTCCATAATTTAATTGATCATCCACTATGGTTGGATTTTGATCAAACTTTTTTAGTACATAAAATGTTGCAGAAGCTTTTGCTTATTTGTTTTCATTCCAATTATTTTTTCCTTATAGTAAATATTTGTGAGAGAAATTACTGATTCAAAGAGTATAACACTTATGTGAGTTGATATCAAATTATATATGAGTTCTACATTATTTTATTTTTTTACTTAATTCAAGTTACTTGAATGCAGTGTATTCTTGGCTTCAGTAGTAGTACCCAGTGATTGATTTCTTGCGTAGATATCCAGTCCTCATCCCAGCAAATGCCTTCCTTAATGCCCGTCACTCATTTAACCCATCCCCCTACCCACCTCCCTCCAGCAGCCCTCAGGTTGTTCTCTGTATTTAAGAGTCTCTTTTTTTAAAAAAAAATTTTTTTCTAATGTTTTATTTATTTCTAGGAGAGCGAGAGAGAGGCAGCGTGAGCAGGGGAGGGTCAGAGAGAGAGGGAGTCACAGACTGAAACAGGCTTCAGGCTCTGAGCTGGCAGTCAGCACAGAGCCCGACGCGGGGCTCGAACCCATGAACCGCGAGATTATGACCTAAGCGAAAGTCGGACGCTTAACCGACTAAGCCACCCAGCCCCCCTAAGAGTCTCTTAAAGGGGCACCTGGGAGGCTCAGTCGGTTAAGCATCCGATTTCAGCTCAGGTCACGATCTCACGGTTCGTGGATTCAAGCCCTGTGTTGGGCTCTGTGCTGGGGAATAGCTCAGAGCATGGAGCCTGCTTCAGATTCTGTGTCTCCCTCTCTCTGACCCTCCCCTGCTCACGCTGTCTCTATCTCAAAAATAAATAAGACATTAAAAAAAAAAGAGTCTCTTAGGTTTTGCCTCCCTCTATGTTTTTATATTTATTTTTTTCCCTTCCTCTATGTTCATCTGTTGAGTTTCTCAAATTCTACATATGAGTGAAACCAAATGATACCTGTCTTTCTCTGACTTACTTCACTTAGCCTAATACCTGATAGTTCCATTGACATTCAACTATTACCTCTAATATATATATATATATATATATTGAGCAATATGAAAGTTTTATTGGATAAGTTTTTGGAGAGTCTTAGTGTGGTTATCTGTGTTTCAGAATTCACCCTTCTATGTTCACTTAATTTCCTCTTCTGCTGAATATGAACCTTTAGGATCACCAAACCAAATGATTAAATTCCTTTTTCCTTATTCTAAATGGAGTTCTCTTTGTGAAAGGTATTGGTCATGCTGCCTTTTACTCTTGCTTCCCAAATTTAAGTATCTTTGCCACATTTCACAACATTGCTATAATAAACTTAAATCTTCATCAAATATCCCACTTTTTAAAAACAAACATTATCAAAAATACTTTGTAACATAGTACACATAGACGTTATTATCACTTGTCCATCCTATATAAAATCATGTAGGCTCACCAGTACCTGAGTAAGTTTTGGGAAACTTTGGCTCATCTGCATTGTTTTAATTTCTCAATCTCCAATTTTAGCCTTCCCAGATTCATTCACCATTCTTTGATGTGACCTTTTTTTTTTTTTTTTTGGATTTTTATAGCCCTAAGAGACAATCTTGATAGTTTACTGAATAATTAACTATGGTGTTATATATTTTCTCCTTCATGAAATTTAGATTTATTTCCATACATAGTTCTTGCAGGGTGTGGTCTGTGTTTTATTTTCCACATGTCTCATAAGTGATGAGCATGGGGAAATTTGTTTGTATTTGAATGCTGCCAGTGTAGTGATAGAGAGATAGTCATTCTTTTCTAATTTTTTTTTTTTTTAATTTCTGAGAGAGAGAAAGACAGTGTGAGCAGGGGAGGGTCAGAGAGAGAGGGAGATGCAGAATATGAAGCAGGCTCTAGGCTCTGAGCTGTCAGCACAGAGCCCGACGTGGGGCTCGAACCCACAAACTGTGTGATCATGACCTGAGCCAAAGTCAGACGCTTAGCCGACTGAGCCACCCAGGCGCCCCCCGAGAGATAGTCATTCTTAACAGAGGTTTGCCATAGATGTGGATGTAACCAGGAGATCTTGGCTTGTCTTTCCCATTCATATCCTCCCCCCAATTCTCATTAATAACAGCTTAGTTCAAGTTCTATCTTCCATTTTATTTCCCTAGTTTATATAAAAGACTGCTTTAGCTAAAATATCTTTAATTATTCAAGCATTCATTCATTCATCACCTATCAAGTAAATATGTAATTTGTGCCTGGCTCTGTACTAGGGACTTGGTACAGCAGAACAAGACAGACATGGCTCCTGATAGATGGAATTTATGTTCTGCTGGGATGAAGATTTATTAAACATACACAATAATGTCATACTTGGCTAGCATATCTTTTTTGCATAAAAGTTCTAAGTAAGTTTTTATATACCACAGAATACAGTTTGCAATGACTGTTTAACCAGAATTTCAACGTCTTCTAAAGCTTGATGCCAGCCTCACTTTCCAGGATTTTTTTTTTTTTTCATTTTTGTGTCTTCTTTGCTTGGGCATACTAGATTTTCAACTGAAAACTTCCATTGCTTTGATGCCTTGCAGGCTTGGGCCTCATCTTTCCTTCACCTTGTGTGGCCACCCTGTCTCCACCAGTCTTCCCTGCTGGTCCTTGAAAGTCCATCTCACATGCCCTGGTCTTCATGAAACCTGTCTAGATATGCACTCCAAGTGACCCCTTTCTCCTCTTGATCACATATATCTTTATGTTTGCTTAATGGCAGCTGTAGAGTTAAATGGAAACTTCCCCTTTTCATTGAGCAGATTGTGAAGGTCGGGAAGGTACCAATGTCACCTGTATGAGTCAGGTTGTAGGAGGAAACAGATGACCGCTTTGATTAGGATAGTTTGATGAAGGTATATTTGAAGAGAAACCAATTACATAGGTTTGGAAAGAGTGTCAGGAAACTGCAAGAGATACTGAAGGAACATGGGGCTAAAGAGTTAAGCTTTAACCCTGAGGAATGAGCCAAGGGAATTCATTTCTTGCCTCTGGTCTTCTGCCGGGGTTCTCAGCTGGTCAAGCCCCGCCAGAAACTGGAACACATAATTGTCAATGAACCCAATATGCGAATATCAACTGCTCTCAGAGAGTAGGGTTGAGGAGAGAAAGTGTTTCTGGAGTAAATAAAAAAGCAAATGGAAGACATCTGTGCTGTGTTCATCTTTTAAAACTTTTCTGTGCCTCAATCAAGCCTGCTATATTTTCAGCACCAGTAAATAAATGTTTGAGGTTCTATATTTTTGTGCTTTTATATGTGTTTTGTTTTTGTGTAAGTTAAGTCATTATGGGCATTTTTCGTCTTCTTTTCAAAATAATTCATTAACATTTCTCTCCCCAAACTGGATGATTCAAAGACTTAAGTGACATATCAGTGACCAACCAATTTCTTTTGATTTTAGATGTATGAAATATGCCTATGTCTATGTGTAAACACACAAACATATATATACATACACATCTATCTATATGTATATATGGATATATGCATCTATCTCTCTCGTTTTTTAAATTTTTTAATGTTTTGTTTATTTTTGAGAGAGAGATAGAGACAACATGAGCAGGGGAGGGTCAGAGAGAGAGGGAGACACAGAATCTGAAGCAGGCTTCAGGCTCTGAGCTAGCTGTAAGCACAGAACCCGACGTGGGGCTCGAACCCACGAACTGTGAGATCATAACCTGAGCTGAAGTCAGACGCTTAACTGACTGAGCCACCCAGGTGCGCCTCTCTCTCTCTCTCTCTCTCCACACACACACATAATCCATGGAGAAGTGGTTGATAATATACAGCAAGAAGAAGAAAATTAGTAGTCATGTATATCAAGACAATCTTTAATTGTCTTGATAACTTAACTTAAAGAACAGTGCTAGACGATTTTTACATTTGTACTGAAATAAAATATATGACATAGCCCATACTCAGTCCCTGAGCTGAGAACTAAATCCTTCATGCTTTAAGAGCCGGCAGAAGAGGAGCCTCAAAAAACATTCCTAGGGCTTTGATTTCAAATCCTAATTAGTTGTACTTGGAAAATTAGTTCCAAGTACAGACCTTGGCACTTAAAATTGTGAGCTGACATTGAACTCACTTTATTTTAGACTTTGAAAGCAGATTAAATTCATGTTAAATTAAGTTTTTCTTCTCTCCTGTTGCTGTTTGAACATAAATCTTTAAACAAATTCATCAACACTGCCTCTCTGGCTACTGGGAAAAAGGTCCATTCTTTCACCCCAATGACCAGTGGTTGGTTTGCAGGAGCCCCCCAGTTTTCTACTGATGAAAATTTAAGCAGCTTAAATCTTTCCTACAAATTACCAGGTCATTTAAAAATAAATTGGGCTCATTTTAATCTAATTCCTAATGCACAACTGCCTGGGGAGTTATTTTCAGCTCCGTTTGTTGCAGTTTGCAATTATCATGCTCCTTTTAAAGAAAAGAAAAGTAACAGGACCATATTTTATGTGAATTACCGATGATCTTTCAGAGCAACTCATATTTAAGCTAAGTAATGGGAGAAATGAAAGACAGAATGAGGAATGATACAGGCTTGAGAAGGCCCATCAGAAAATAGAAAAGATGAGGGCATGTAGTCCAGATGCTAATAGTTTACCTTTTTGGGCCATGAAGAGCTCAGGTCTGCAGATGACAACAATTAAGTTAAGTAATTGAAAGGACTTGATGATTTTCTATGCTTGTCAATTCTGATTCCGTGATTCTGAAGCCAGCAGCAAAATTTTACTTTGAGTATTCCTGATTTCCAGAGGATAGGACTTGTGTGCTTAGGTACTGAAATGAACACTATGATTCAGTCATTGATTAAACCAGAGGGAATTGCTTTGACTCACAAACTTCAGATGACAAAATCAGAACTGATTGCGTACTCCTCCAAGTTCTTCATATTGTAAGAATGGGGGAATTAGAAAAATCATTTCCACACCTCAGATGGAAACGTCTGTTTCCAATACCGTGTGCAGGGTGTATAGGTTCACTGGTTTAGAAGCGCCTGAAGAGTGTAAATCAAATATTGTGGGAATTCCACAGAAGAAAAGATGTTGTCTGGTATGGGAAGGAGAAGTTGGAATATTATGAGTAGGCTTCATGGCAGAGGAACTATTTGACAGGAATCTGGGTCACATTTAAGAAGGTAAGGCTATGAGTGCATTGGACTTTTGGGATCAACAGTGGTAGAGGAGGTAGCATAGACATTAGGTTTAGAGTTTGCCAGGAAAGGGTTTCACACAGGAGGCTGGTGATCAGTATGGTTGTGTTGCAGGTCCGTTGGGCCAGATGGTAGAACACTTGACTGAGGCATGTTGATTCTCTGCCGTGGGCAGCAAGGAATCATTGAAATAATTTGAAGAATAAAATACTGAATTATTAAGGATAAGATTGGGAATGACTTTTATTCCTTCAAACCTTTCTGAGCAGATACCGTAATGTTGTGTTGCCACTTTGGCATTTTAATGGCAACTATAAATTTCTCTCTCCCCTCAATTTAGAGAGAACAGAAGGAGCTGTATTTCTAAAATAATGGCGGCATATGAGCTAACTTTCTACAAACATACAAGAGGGTAATTAGCAAACATATGTTGATCAAATTTAGGTTAAAAACACTCACATGTATTTAAAAGCAGATACCTTACCATTTGGATGGCAAACTAGCTAATAAAATCTCCTATTTTGCTTAGGGTCTCCTAAATCTAACACGGTTCTCCATATAACTTTGAGATGATATGATGACAATAATAATGATACTGTAATAATCTAAGTACTTTACATGTAGAATTTTTAAAATCCGCATAGTTCCATGAGGTAGATGCTATTATTATCCTTATTTCATAGATGAAGGAAATGAGGTATAATGTGATAGAGGCCACAGAGCTAATTAGTGGCAGAGACGGTATTTGACTTAGCATTTTGGTGCCAGAGTCCATATTCCAAAACACTTTTTCAGGCTGCCACTCCTAGTGCATAGGGACATAGTCCAGGCTATGGGAATAAAGAAACTGAGACATAAGGAGTACACTGACTTAGTAAGATCTTCTAGAAACAGGAAAATACAGGATTGCTAAATTTATTTTTGTTTTAACACAGTAGCTTGTGCCAATGAACAACCCTTCTTATGCACTGTAGCAACTAGAAATTTTTTTAATCTTTAGTGACCATCATTCACTTGGAAGTTTGGCTGAAGTTAGATTAAGTGGATATTTGGCAAGATGAATGGACAGTTAGAGAGTTTGATGTATGCAGATTAGTGACATACCCCAAGCTGGACAGCCTCCTTCAACAACAAGAGAAGGATTTCAAAGATCCTTTCCCAGGCCTGGAATAAGTATCATCTTGAGTGGTCTTATCGTACCCAATATTAAAATTATAGCATGGCCTTTTTTCAAGATACATTGCCATTCTTCTGTGTTTCTGTCTCTTTTTTTTTTTTTTTTTTTTTTTTTTTTGACTGTGTTCCTCAACCTTAGTGCTATTGACATTTTGAGCTAGATAATTCTTTGCCACAGTGGGCTCTTTGTTTATAACATGGGATGTTTAGCTCCATATCTGGCTTCTCCCACTACATGCCAATAGCGCTGTCCTAATCTTGATGATCACACTGTATCCAGACTTCATTGGTAACCTGGGGAGCAAATCATTCCCAGGTAAGACATTCAGTTTGTTCCCCTATCTTTAAGCATAGGCAAGGACTAGTTCCCCCTGTCACTACTCTTAAGCTCTGGGGTATGCTCACTCATAGGCTAGAACAGAAGTTGGTAACCTGGGATCCAGAATTTCTGGGTTTGCTAACTAGGGTCCACAATAACTTTCACATTATACACTACTGTTTTGTGTATGCAGCATTTTCTCAAAAGAGTGCTTAGTTTTCAGAACATTCTCAAAGAGGTTTGTGACATACTAGATGATTGAGAATATTGCCCTTGAGGGAGTGCTGTGGATTATATATCATAGAATTTTATCTTGGGTAGACTTCTTTCCTTCCCCTCCACTCCCCTTCCCTTCTCTTCCCACCCCCCAGCTTAGGCTAACATACAGTGGTCATTACACTAACACTACGCAGACATGGATTCCTAGTCTTGTGCTCAGGGTAGACCAGGCCTGCTTAAATGAGAAAAGTGTTGCTAAAGAAACCATTTGTGGTAGGGCATGTTCTCTAACCCAATAGTAGGAAAAGACAGGAACTGGCCCTCTGATGGTGCGGTCAGGTGAATTGGCCCTTATGCCTCATGGGGTGAGGATTAGAGCACTCATCTTGGATGTTATCCTCCTGGTAGTCGCTGGGTTACCATAGGGAATACCATTAGTTCCAAGGGGAAATTCAAATGAAGAAGCAGCCATTACAAATATTTTATTCTGTGTTTCCTGTCAATTGTCTCTTGTTGCTAGTCCAAACTCCAAAGTTCTCAGACTAGAGGTGGTACACTTTTGTGTAAAGAGGAGGCTGAGGAGGTAGTATGCATAAGAAATGAGATAAAACTCCAGAAATTGAAAAATACAGGTTAGTAGAAGCCTATAGTTGACCACTCATTCTCAGAAAAGTCTTTTTCTTCAGAAATTAAAGATGTATGGGATCTCATACATCAGTTAGATTTTGTGTTTTCAGGGGGGGGGGGTTGGAATGGGGTAAGGAAATTTGGCTGAATCTTTTTTTCTTTTGGTTTTTATTACCAGCAATATAAGACTGTGTTACTAAATTTTTTCCTAAAAATTAAAAAAAAAGTTTATTTAGCTTTAATTTACACCCGTGTTAGTGTATAGTGCAACAATGATTTCAGGAGTAGATTCCTTAATGCCCATCACCCATTTAGCCCATCCCCCCTCCCCCAACCCCTCCAGTAACCCTCTGTTTGTTCTCCATATTTCAGAGTCTCTTATGCTTTGTTCCCCTCCATGTTTTTATATTATTTTTCTTTACTTCCCTTATGTTCATCTGTTTTATATCTTAAAATCCTCATATGAGTGAAGTCGTATGATATGTCTTTCTCTGACTGACTAATTTCACTTAGCATAATACCCTCTTATTCCATCTACGTAGTTGCAATGGCAAGATGTCATTCTGTTTGATTGCTGAGTAATATTCCATTGGGTATATATATATATATTCTTTACCCATTCATCCATTGATGGACACTTGGACTCTTTCCATACTTTGATTATTGTCGCTAGTGCTTCTCTAGACATTGTGGAGCATATGCCCCTTCAAAACAGCACACCTGTATAAAAAACATTTTTATAAAAACAGAAAATGAAAGCATTTTTTCTCTCTATATTAAAGAATAAAAAAAGAAAAAGAAAGAAATTGAATAGATGGACCAGGCAACAGAATGAAATATGATCGAATCTACATCCAGTTTTGCCTAGGAGTTAAACTATGAAACACTTTGTAGTTGGTACTCTAAGCAGGAAGAGAGATTTGTGTTCCTTTGGAGTGTGGTTGGTGCACTTGGGTGGGGCTTGATGTAACACCTCCATTATCCACTAGATGGCAGTGATTAGTTTATTAGGGTGGATGCTTGGGGCCCATGCCCAGAGAGGTGAAAATGGTGTCACCCAGCTCCCAGTCTCTAGCATCTGAACTCTGTGCTCTCTCTGACTGGCAATCAAGCACCCCTCTTTTGTCTCTGGCTTCTTCCATTCTTCACTTTTACACTGTCCACTATCAAGCCATCAGCCTGCCAGGCAGCACCTCACTCCCAAGTTTTATCTTAGATAAGATTTTGTTTCCAAACTCCTCACTTCTGAGGGTCCTGTAGCTTTGACCTGAGCAGACCCTTTGGGGACGGGTGTCACTGAGCAATGGACGGGTGCTGGCACACTCCCAGGAACATTTGCGCGACTGTGCTGCTGCAGATACCTAGAGACTGCGGCCAGGTCCCAGCCTGCCCCAGAAAGTTTGTGGGATTGTGTGGCAGCAGCATTTCACAGATTATGGTAAATCACAACATATATCTGGTGTCAGACTTCACTCTTAAGTCCTTGTTCGAAATCAGCAACTGTGGATGTTCTCCGGGGTCTCCTGGGACCTTTGCTTGTGAGGAGCCACACAGGCTTCAGGAAATGTCCTGTTGTCAGGGGAACCACTTCTCCCCATGTGGCCCAAGGATCACTTGGACCTCGCTGTCTGCTCCTGGGTATTCATCCTTCCCACCAGAGCTCTGCCAGGTACCGAGCTACAGAGTTTGAGACTCTGTGCTCCCTTGTTCATAGAGATTAAATGGTATTTAAATTCTTTCCTTTCTCCTTTCTCGTTAGGTCCTTTATGGGGGTTTCCACTCTTTCTCTTTATTTCCAGATACTTTTCCTGTACTCTCTGCTCTGCCTCTGTCCTCTCTCCTCAAGCAAACACAACTCCCTACCCTCCATGGCTTCCTTCTCACCTAGTTCTCTGCCCTGTGTACCTGCCACATTCTGTGGTACAGTTGTTCAGGTGGTTGATCTGAAGATCAGTTTTCTAGGTGTGCAGCATGGTTTGCTGGGGGTCTAGCTGCATTTCAGGGACAAGAATGGCAAAAAACAAAACCAAACACAAAAAAACCATTCCATACTGCTCTACCATCTTGGCCTCCTCCAACTGCAACACTAAAATTATGGGCTTCTGCCTACTGATAAATTTCAGTGGTCTTTCATGACTTGACACAAAATAATCCAAATAAGTAAGTCGTTTCATGAATTCTTATAAAAACATGCCTTGCAAGTTTGTGGCTCTCAGTATATAACCTAGAGCAGCTTACTTGTAACCCACTAAATGACTTATTAAATCCTTTTAAATTTTGGTGTCTATATGAACTAGGGCTGAGCTAATTTGGACATCATTTTCTCTGTGCCATGGTGATTTATTCATGGATGGGCATCTGACCCAGTCAGAGCTATAGAGACTCCATAAGGACTTTGCTAGAATTTCAGGGCACTAAACTTTTGCTCTTCCTTGTTGTCTTCAAGGCTGAGAGACAATGTGAGGACTATAGCTGTGTGAGCCATCTTCCTATTGGGAGAGAGAATCCTGTTTGAGGATGGAACCAACTCAGAAGAAAATGAGAAGATAAAGAGGTCCTGGTGACCTCATGTAATCCTCTATATCCTGCTGTACCTGAAGCAAATCCTGTCCTAGGTTGTCAGTATTAGAAGCTAATAATCTCTCTTTGTACTTAACCATTTGGGATTTGACTTTCAGTCATTTACCCCTAAAGCATTTCTCATGGATCCATCTGTTAACCTGCCAGTCTAGCTGACGCTATAATGTTGTAATTGTTTTAAATCCACCCGGTCCTTTCTTCTCTTGGAAGAAATACATGGCCTTGGGATAAGATAGACCTGGGTTCAACTCCTTATTTTTCTATGTGTTAGTTACATTAATTAGGGAAAGATACTTAGCCCTCAGAGCCTCAATTTCTTTATCTGTAAAATAGGAGAAATAAATCATGTAGAGTTGTGAAGAACATTAAATAAAATATTAAAATTGTTTAATAAAAGGTTTGCTCCTGGTGCGCCTGGGTGGCTCAGTCGGTTGAGTGTCTGACTTCAGCTCAGATCATGATCTCATGGTTCATGAGTTCAAGCCCTGGAATGCACTCTGTGCTGACAGCTCAGAGCCTAGAGCTCGCTTCAAGTTCTGTCTGCCCCTCCCCTGATTGTGCTCTCTCTGTCTCTCTCTCAAAAATAAACATTACAAAAAATTAAATGTGGTGCTTAGGTGGCTCAGTTGGTTGAGCATCCAACTTTGGGTCAGGTCATGATCTCGCAGTTTGGAAGATTGACCTGGCGTCAGGCTCTGTGCTGACAGCTTATAGCTGGATCCTGCTTCAGATTCTGTGTGTGTGTGTGTGTGTGTGTGTGTCCCTCTCCCACTTATGCTGTCTCTCAAAAGATGAATTAATGTTAATTTTTTTAATTTAAAAAAATAGGTTTGTTCTCTTCCCCCATTCATTTGACCCTGAACCTCTCATTTTTTCTATAATACCCAAGACTTCTCTCCACACATTAAAATAAAAATAAATAGGCACTGTTAAAAAAATTGCATTTAAGTGATCACATATATCTACGTAGTCTCATGTGAGCCTCTGAACAAATTTGTGAGACCAGAGTAGATAGCCTCATTTTATAGATGGGGAGAGAGAGACAAATGTCTTTGATCCACACAGCTAGGAAGTGACAGAGCTGGCGCTCAGATTCGGGTGCTCTGAGAATTCTTTCTATTTTTATTTTTAACCACTCCATTAGCTCTCCCAAATCAAGTAGGAAAAGCAGACCTATGTGGTGAAAAATGACTGAAACAGACTACTATTATCCAGAAAGGGTTAATGAAAAAAGTCAACTTCAGCGAGGGAACTAAGACTGGAAGTTTAAAAAGTCAGAATTACCTGGTGGTGTCTCTGATGTGTTTGAAACCCTCTGGGAAAAGAGCACAAGGAAAAGATTATTCTGTATTAAAATTTATCTAATACTAAGTTGGGAGAAAGGACAAGAGAACTTCCTGTCATTTTTTGTCACTTCAGAAGGATTGCTTTTTAATTCCATTTGGTTGAATAGCTGGGTTAAAACCCCAGGAAAGATGTAGGCTTAACATCTTCTGAATGACAATCTCTTCGGGTCTTTGAGAAGTCACCAGCCCTTGCTTTTCATAGTTCTTTCTCCTTGGCTTCCACTCTACAGATAAGCTACTCTGTAGGCTTTGGGGGAAATACCTAATGAGGATATAACATTCTGTATGGATTGTAAAAATCCCATATTTTCTACAGGACTTTGTAACTATAAATATTTTGAGGACACTTTTCAAGCTCTATTTTTTTACAGTGGAAAAATTCACACATGCAGAATTGTCTGCTCTATCAGAGACAGACATATTGGGATGGTAGGTAGGTAGGTAAGTAGTTTCCCTGGCAACATTACTGACCTAAAAGTGTAGTCCTCTGCTTGTTTTTACAGTCATCCAAAACACTTTTGGGAGACCTAGATATGTAGGATATTTAAGCCCAGAATAAAACTGAAAGCATTCTTCTCTTTACTTCAAAATAGAGTTTGAGAAATCCAACAGAATGCACAGCACTCTATTCATTAATATTTCCAACACTTTCTCATTTATTTCATATTCTACTTCAGAGAATCATGGTCTCACACTGGAGTGTGAATTCATAAATGGCAAGGATTTCTATGACAGACACACACTTTACAATATTATTACGATCTATGGGATTTATTCACAAACATTTAGCTTTCTGTTTTTCCTAGGAAAACCAGTGCAACTCAACGTGGGGTAAGTAAAGCATCAGTTATTGTTGTAGCAGAATATGACCATAATTTAATATTTAAGTCAGTCTTTCTGCACTGGTCATATCAAGGATTTAAGAGTTTGAAAACACAGTGAGATCCTACCTATCTTTTTTCTTCCAAATATGATGATGTTGTTTGACATTTGGACTAACATTTTGATAAACGCATTATAAATCTTATAACTCTTCATGATAAATAGCCAGGATGTGGCTATTATTAATTCTAGACTGAATCTATATTTGGGGGATGCCTTACAAATTTGTAGGCAACTTTATTGATCATGTAATCACCAGGTCTTGGTAGTGTGTTTTTATTCATGTGATTTACAATATTACTATCTTTGTATACAGAGGCTAAGGGTGGTTTCTAAGGCCACGTGCAGAAGTATTTTATTTGACTTCTAGAAGCTGTAACATTTGAGAAAAATATCCTGTATCCATAAAGGTTACCTTTTGGGGAGGGGAAATTGAAAGTCCCATGTTTTCTGGGAAGGTTGTGTTAAGCCATTTTGGGGATACCATGGACCACATGTCCTACACATTGAAGACCTAATCACAGTTCTTTACCTGTTGATTCCTTGATGAATGACAAACATAAAGCTACATAAAAGTGCAGTTATTACAGATGGCGTTTCTCGGCTGGCTGTGTCTCTGACTCCCAGATATGATGTGGATACTAGTCTTGAGTTCTGTTTGCACAATGTCTGTATCAGATTTTGTTTAGTTTAGCTGATTAAAATACCAAGCAAAAGGCAATCTCAGTAGCTTCCAGATAACAGTCTATTGACATCTTTTAGAAATCATCAACGCTTGCTATTCATATTCCTTTTTTTCCTCCCTCTCTACCACTCTACAGATGAAAACTATAAAATTCCAGGGAAATGCCTGGCAGAGTGGATTGTAAAGATCCATCTTTTCTTTTTTCTCTCTCTTTTTTTTTTAAGTTTATCTATTTATTTACAGATGGGGGAGGGAGGGAGAGAGAGACGTATTCAGCGGGAGAGAGGCAGAAGATAAGGGGGAGAGAGGATACAGAAGATCTGAAGTGGGCTCTGTGCTAACAGCAGAGATCCCAGTGGGGAGTTTGAACTCATGAATCATGAGATCATGACCTGGGCTGAGGTTAGATGCTTAACTGACTGAGCCACCCAGATGTCCCAAGACCCATCTTTTCTATAGGACTCAGCAAGTATAAAATTTTTGAGCGAATATTTGTCTTGGATAATGACAGTCTTTAGGTCTGATCCATAACTAATGGTGAGGGAATTGAATATCTAATAGTAAAGGGCATGCTTTTCACATTATAAAGTAATATAAAAGGCAACTCTTATTCTCAATGTGTTGGTCATCAGGTGGTGGTGGTGGGGACATTCCAAGAACTAGGGGCCATTGCTAACTGTTGGTTTGATGTGTATGAGTTTTACGAAACAAAGGCCGCATGAAGGAAAATACTGGGAAATAAGGGTGGTGAGTTAGGTTGGGGTTGAGTTTCAGAGGGCCTTGAATGAAGGATAAGTTAGATATTCATTTCTATAGATAATCAGGAGCTTTGGTAGCATGTACAATTTCCAAGTGTTAATTTTGGGAAGATTCTTGAGGTCAGGAAGACTATGTTCTTTGGTGCTTACCTTGCATAGAGTCTGGCACATAGTAGAAATGTGAGTATTATATGAATATGTGAATAAATGAAACTAGTTTAGATGACATAGGGGATTGGGCAGTTCTTGAAACATTCCATGGATGAGATGGAGGTTTGGGTTGGTGTGGAGGCAATTGGAATGGAATTGTCTAGAACATACAGAAGAAGCAGGGATTGATATTTGATGTGGAAATTAAGGGCAGGGAATAACAAAGAAATAAATAAGTGAAAGAATGAAGGAGTATAAGGTTGAGAACCTGATTAGTGGAAGACAATATTTGGGCTTAGATATGTGGCAGTTTAGTCTTTGTTGACAGGCTGGCATAGACCGGACTCGTGGTCAGGTGAAGACCTTGACTAAATATCAGGTTCTCTGGAGAATGGTATTGGTTGAAATCAGGAGGTTGTAGTCTATTCAGTTGACAGAAACTTACAGTTCTGTGGTAACACTCAGTCTTAGTAGAAACAAGATAAATGTGTAAGAGCAATAATGCCAGTGCATGTTGAAGAGATGTATAGACATCATAGACCAGAAAGAAAAGGGAACAATGCCCTTTCCTGACTTTGGACTGCATAGGCATTATCTTTTCAGGGCAAAGTCGGGTAGCAGAAAGTTGGAATCCTATTTATCTGCATTTAAATCCTAAAATTACCATTTCCCGTACTTTCTGAGAGGCAGTAGATAGCCTAGTGATAAGAACATGGACTTCAGAACTGAAACAATAGAGTACAAATCCTAGCTTTATCACTTACTAGCTGTGACTTTGAGCAAGTTACTTAAACTCTCTGTGCTAAATTGGGATAGCAATAGAATCTAATAAATGGGGTAGTTTCAAGGATCATTTAAGTTACTATAAGTAAAATATTAGGGCTTTTAAGTACTAGGTAGTAATAATAACTATCTCTATTCAGGGGAATCAATAGTTTGAATCATGTTTAACATTGAGAGGATTCAGTATCCTGTTCTGTAAAGATGGAATTGATAAACCAAAAAGAAATCTATTTACCTTTTCCCTAAGAGTGATAGATTGTCCATTGAAGTGGGTTCTGGTTTTTGCTTTGTATGTTTACTAGGGGTTCTTCATGGTTTATTATACTTTACCACTTGATAATCCATTTCTTTTCCCCAGACCCACTGCTGATAAGACAGTATCCAGATAAAATAGATATTTTGACACCTCTAATGTGAAAACCTCTAATATGAACCCTGTGTCTTCATTGTGTTAGGTTTGTTCTGTTGCACATAAAATACACACACACACACACACACACACACACACACACACACACACACACATGCAGAAGTAAACATTAAAAAGACAATTGGCTCTTGCAACTCAGAAGCTTGTGGCTCATTTAATCTCCTGATAGGGCTGCATCTGGAAACTCAAATGCTGTCATTGGGACTCTCTCTTCATTTCTTACCTCTTTCTGCTCTTTTGGGGCTTCTAGATGAAATACACATCTTAGAATACGTGTTTACTATCTCAAGGAAGGAATTTGAACTGTCTCTATTTTGGTAACAAGCCTCACTCTTTAATCAGCCATTTTATTCAGATTAATAGCTTGCTGTGATTGGCCTGATCTGGGTCACATGCCACTTGTGTAGACAGGTTCCAAGTCTGTAGGTAGAAGTCAAACAAAGTCTTCCTGGAAGTCTGGAAAGATACCTATTATAAACCACTACTTAATTGCCTACAAACACAGGCTGGGAATGTTTTTCCTCTTTGTGGTCGAATACAGAAACCACAGCAACATTTTTTTTTTTTTATTCTTACTGGTTTGATTTCTTGTCAGTTAAAACAAAATGATATAATACCTTCTAAAATTCAGTGTACCTAGAATAGTAAAAGGAATGCCGGATTGTGGTTGAATTAGGCACTGGGACTTGGATGTCCAGAAACATTTGAGAAATGGGGCTGGTTAAAGTACCCAGAGGCAGGCTGTAGACTGCTTTCCCTAACTTTTCCAGGCACCATGAAGATCAACAAATTAATGTTCCTGGCTACTTTAATATCCTCATATCTATGGACTACATGCTTCTCAACAGTGTTTAATTTTAATTAATTTGTCATGCATAATTCCAAACAGTTATAGTTCCTGTTTTAATTCTAAGAAATTCAAGCTATTCCTTCCACTCCCCTCCTTTTCTTCCTCTTCTCTCTCCTCCTCCTCTCCCTCTTCCACTTCTTTCTTCTTCAAGTATATTAGGTTAGCAGTATTAATGTTAGTAATACTGCATTGCTTTGAGCACATGGTTCCATCACCCTAAATTCTCTCCAGTCTCATTCTTTGTTCTGGATTTCAGATCCTCTGTGACTAATGTATTATTCACCATATGATTCTCACAGAACAAGATGTATTATTTACAAGGTTGTAGGATTTTTGAAATTCTACAAGGTTTCTTGTAAATTTGTAAAAAAGCATACTGGGCTAGACTAGTTTTCTGCCATACCACTTGCATCAGCATCTGATAGATGGACTCTTTTATTTGCTGGATGATGGTTTGTTTACAATTCTTGCATATTCCAGCAAGAGAGATTTTGATGCTTTGTATAATAATATGACCTATCAATTCTTTCCCTCTGTAATTTCCAGAATTTATGGAATCAGTGGCATTCAGCTATAAGCATCATAAACTAAATCAAAGACTGTGTACTGTATCTGGAATTTGTTGGGTTGAACTCAGTCTCCAGAAAAGTATACAGGATTTTATTTACCACTGGAGGGCAGTAAGGTGATATATCCCAGAGCTGAGTTTGTGGGCACTCTGTTTCTCTTATCTTGTGAAAAATACTGGTTTTACAACTTTTTAAAAAGGCTTATATCCTTTGTCACTGGGTTATGTTGGGGCTCAGACAGGCTAAGATGCTGCTTTTTCTAATTCCACTAATACTTTTGGTTTCTGTAGCTAGCGGTGTGCTGGTAAATGTTTAACAATTAGCTCTCTGATGGAAATGCCCTGATTTGGAACATTTGCCAATTTCTGTGGTATAAATATTTCCATTGTGGCTGATTTGAAGTTACTGATTTGATGGCACTGAATGCAGAGTCAAGAAGGCATGTGTACAAATCAGCACATAGAACCCATCTCCAGCACACCCCTATTAGCTATGGTCACTTGTCATTTACAGTCCATGTTGTTAGTTTTGTTTCCAGATGTACATGTCTTAACTGTTTTCTAACGATCTAAAAACCAGAAAATGCACACCTGATTATTTTTGTCTTCCCACACTGCACTCAACACAGTATCTTAGACATTTTAACTTTGTCAAGAAAAAACTTTCTGCTGAAGAATAACATACATACACAGCAATGAACATATTAGCTGTGAATTAACAATTGAATTATAATGAAACCTTAGAATTACAGTGTAGCCAGTCCCTAGATCAAGGGACAATACGATACCAGTATCTCAGAAGCCTCCATGTACCTTCTCTAGTCATTAACTTTCTTCTCTCCTGAGTTCTATCTCCACACGTTGGTTTCACCGATTTTTTGAAATTTCATAAAACTGGATAGTACTCACTTTTTCATGCCTGCTTCTTTCACTCTGTATCATGTTGTGTGATTCATTCATTTGGTTGTAGATAGTTTTACTTGACTTTCACCACTGTATATAGTATTCCATTGCATAAATATAATTTATTATGCATTCTACTGTTTTTGGTGTTGTTTTTTAATTTAGGTATGATTGACAAAACAGTATATGAGTTTCAGGTGTGCAGTGTAATGATTCAATATTTGTGTAAGAGTAAGTTGATTACCATAATAAATCCAGTTAACATCCATCACCATACATGATTACAATTTTTTGTGTGACAAGAATTTTCAAGATCCAATCTCCTAGTTGCTTTCAGATATGTAATATAGTATTACTGACTGTAGTCACCATACTGTCCATTACATCGCCATGAATTCCGTAATTTATAACTGGAAGTCCATTCCTTTTGATACGCTTGCCCTATTTGCCCACCTCCCAACCCCCTAACTTGAGCAATCACGTCTCTACTCTATATCCAGAAGCTTAGAGATTTTTGTTGTTGTTGTTCTATGTGTTTGTGTGTTTAGATTCCACATATAAGTAAAATCATAGGATATTTATCTTTTTCTGTCTGACTCATTCCACTTAGCAAAATGTCCTCAAGTTCTTTCCATGTTGTCACAAATGACAAGGTTTCACTTTTTTATGACTGAATAATAATTGCGTGTGTGTGTGTGTGTGTGTGTGTATCTATATATCTCACATTTTCTTTTACTGCTTATCAATTGATCGACATGTAGGTTGTTTCCATGACTTGGGAATTATAAATAATGCTGCAGTGAACATGGGGTTGCATATACCTTTTCAAATAGGTATTTTTGTTTTCTTCCAATATCCAGAAGTTCAATTGCTGTATCATATAGTGGTTCTATTTTTAATTTTTTGGGCAACCTCCATACTCTTTTCCATAGTGGATGTGCTGATTTACATTCCTACGAAAGTGCACAGTGTTTCCCTTTTCCTTGCATCCTTGCCAATACTGATTATGTCTTGCCTTTTGGGTAATAGCCATTCCAATAGGTGTGAAATAATGTCTCACTATGTTTTTGATTTGCATTTCTCTGATGATTAGTGATGTTAATTATCTTTCACTTATTTGTTGGCCGTTTGTTGTTTTCCTTGGAAAAATATCTATTCAACATCTCTGCTTACTTGTAAATAGAATTCTTTCTTTGCTGTTGAGTTGTGAGTGCTTTATATATTTTGGATATGAACACTTATCAGATAAAATATGTGCAAAAACTTTCTCCCATTCCATAGGTTGCCTTATTTTGTTTATGATTTCCTTTGCTGTGCAGAAGTTTTTAGTTTGATGCAGTCCCACTTGTTTATTTTTACTTGTGTTGCCCTTGCTTTTGGAACCAACTCAAATCATCCACAATACTAATGTCAAAGAGCTGACTTCCTATATTTTCTTCTAGGAGTTTTATGGTTTCAGGTCTTGTATTAAAATTTTTGATCCATTTTGGGGCACCCGGGGGGCTTAGCTGGTTGAGCATCCAACTTCAGCTTAGGTCATGGTCTCACAATTTGTGAATTTGTGCCCTGTGTTGGGCTCTGTGCTGACACCTCAGAGCCTGGAGCCTGCTTCAGATTCTGTGTCTTCCTCTCTCTTCACCCCTCCCCCACTCACACTCTGTCTCTCTCAGAAATAAACATTAAAAAATTAAAAATACATAAAATCTTTGATTCATTTTGAGGTGTGTGTGTGTGTGTGTGTGTGTGTGTGTGTGTATTGCTAATTCTTGTTTTAAGATGGTATAGTGTGCTTTCATTCTGTAGAACGGGGTTGTCCAATTTACCCAGCACCATTTATTGAACAGACTTAATTTTTTACTCATTGTATATTCTTGGCTCCTTTAAATTACTTGCCCATCTATGGATAGGTTTATTTCTGGACTTTCTAGTCTATCCCATTAATCTATTTATCTATTTTATTTATTTATTTACCATATTATTTTTATTACTCTAGTTTATAGAGTTTGAAATTAGAGAACATGATGGTTTCAGTTTTGTTTTTTCTCAAGATTGCTTTGGCAGTTGGGGAGCATTTTTGGTTCCATACAAATTTAAATTTTTGTTCTATTTTTGTGGAAAATGATATTGGGCTTTTGATGGGGATTAAATTGAATCTGTAGATTTCTTTGGAGTATGAACATTTTAACAATATCAATTCTTTGAGTCCATTAACAGAATAATTCTGCATTTATTTATGTCCTTTAAATTTCTTTCATTAATATCTTAGTTTTTGCCTCCTTTCTTAAATTTTATCTTTTACTTCTTTACTTAAATTTATTCTTCGGCATTTTTTTGGGGAACAATTGTGAATTGGATTCTTTTAACATGGCCTTTCTTATGGTTTGTTTTTGGTATCTAGAAATATAACATATTTTTGTATGTTAATGTATCCTGAAACTTTCCTAAATTTATTCTAACAGTGTTTTGGAGGGGTCTTTAGTGTTTTGTATATGTATATAATATCATCTTCATATCATGAGAGTTTTACCTCTTCCTTTTCAATTTGGATGCCTTTTATTTCTTTTTATTGTCTAATTCCCCTGGCTCGGACTTCCACTACTATGTTGAGTAAAAATGTCAAGAGTAGGTATTTGTGTCTTGTTCATAAAAGGAAAAGATTTTGGTTTTGCACCATTGAGGTTGATGTTAGCTGTGAGTTTGTCATCTATGGCTTTCATTATATGGATGCTGATTATTTTCAAATTCTTTTTCTGCATCTATTGACATGATTATAATTTTTATCTTTCATTTTGTTTATATGGTATACTCTAGTAATTAATTTGCAGGTGTTGAACCATCTTTGCATACCTACAATAAACCCCACTTGATCATGATGTATTATTCTTTTAATGTGTTGTTAAATTGGATTTGCTAAATTTTTTTGAGGATTTTTGCTTCTGTGTTCATCAGAAATAATGGTGTGTAGTTTTCTTAATTTGTGGGCTGGGGGTTGGGTGGGTAGGGAGTGAGCAGAGAACGGTTGGGAAAGAAGAGATATGAAGACAACTTCCTGGGAGAGATTGTACCTGATTTGAGACCTAGAAAATGAATGAGGCAGGGAGGGAGCTTTTTTCGGGCTGAGGGAATAGCATGTGCAGTGAACCAGAGGAGATGGAGATAGCATGATGAATTGGGAATGGGAGATGATTTTCACAGTATGGATAAGGCTAATGTGGACATGGTAGAAGAGGAGGGTGATTAAAGAGGAGACTGAAATGGAAGTTAGAGTCAGATCATGGAGAGCTTTTGTACTGTACCCTCTTCTAAAAATCATGGCAAGCTATTGACAATTTTAACCCAAATTGGCTATGTGTTCTCCAATTTATGGTGAATGGAGCAAGTGTGGAATTTGACATAATCAAGGTAGGGCCTAGAATCTTGACCCTACAAGTAAGTTTTCAGACAATGTCTGAGAACTAAGATCAATTATCAGAATTTTATTGTCATTCTGTATTGGTATACTAGCTCTCTTGTGGGCAAATGAGGAGCGAGGTATGAATTCTAATTTTAGCATTGACCAGTTTCCATCATGTAAATATTCCTAAACAGTGTGCATAATTATTTAAACTTTAATGGTCACCTCTTGTAAGACATATGAGACTACCTTAGCACCACTAGCTTTGCCACTAAGTTTACTCCAGGATGGAGCTCCTCAAGATTGCATTGGAGATCCTTAACCAGTAGCTCTCAAACTTTACCATACATCACTATAACCAGGGCACTTGTAAATCATAGATTCTAGGGCCTACTCATTACATCTGGGGCAGGGCCTAAGAATGTGCGTTTCTAACAAGTTCTCAGGTGATGAACCTGGGTACCATGCTTTGAGAACCCCCGCTTTCAAATCAACTCCTTTGTTTGTACCCCTGGATGAGATATTTCCAGAGTTTTTTGGAGGGGATGAGCCTATAGAAAATTGCTACCTTTTTGTAGAAAAGAAGGAAATGAGACAGAGATTCATGTCAGTCATGAAAGAGAAGACATTAAAAGCAGCATCATGATATAGAAGGAATCAAAATGTAAACTAAGAATATTTGGATTCATTGCCTTTACTGGATAAACAGGTGTGTTTTTCAATACGAACTGTAGGTGATTGTCCTGTCTACAAAATAGGGTCTTTGATAGCAGTAATGTGATGGGATTGTTGTAATGATCATGTGAAGCAAATTGCCAACAGTTGTCTATTACGGCAAACTATCATTTATAACCACAAATGACTACAAATGTTAGCTATTGTTTCAGAAATGATTAAGTTTGAAGCTGAAGCTCAGAGAAGAAAACAATTACATAGCTGGAAGCAAGACTTGTTCATTTTCAACTTAGTGGCCTTTCTCTTATATCAGTGGCTTTCAAATATTTCTTATAGCCAAGGGACCCTTTCTTCGAATGAAATCCTGGGAGGAGAACAATATAGGAAATGATGAAAGAGAAAGTGGTCTTATTAAAGTAGAAGGAAACCAGCACTCCAGCCCTGCAGCAATGCCCCTGAAATCTTGAGGTATCAGCCCAGTGTGAAAATCTGAGTGTTCACCTGCTGTTTTCTGGAAACAATTTCTGAATGAGGTGACAGTATGGGGTGGGGGGAGGGTTCACTGGGCAGGAACTATTGATAGCGTTAGGTAAATTCACCACCAGTGGGTCTAATGTTAGCAGCACATGAACATCACCTGATGGAGCTTTGGTAAATCCCATTGTTTAGGCTACACTATGCACCAACTGTATCAAAATACCTAGAGTATGAACAGCTGTCTATACCTTTAAGTTCCCTAGGTGATTTTAGTGTGCAGCTCAGGTTGATACCAGTGGTTTTCAAAGTGTGATCTACAAACCATCAGCATCAGCATCACTAGAGCTTGTTAGAAATGCAGATTTTCAGACTCCGCTCCAAACTCTCTGCATCAGAAAACTCTGGAGGTAGGGCTTAGACATCTCTGTTTTTAACAAACTTTGCATCTTTTTGCAGCTATAGGCCTGAGAGGGACCCCCTGCAAATGTTTCTGAAAACAGAGGTCCATTCTGTTATCTGACAACCTAAAGGTGCAGATAGCTCATTCTTTGTGTTCTCATCATTGTCTAGTGTAACACCTGTTTGTTTGCTTGTTTGTTTGTAAGTGGGGAAAATATAGTGTTACATATATTTTGCATGTATTGATTATTTTTGTTGACTTTGTTTCTCATTTTAACTGGAATTCCCCTGAGGAAATTAGAAAATGAGGGAGATTCTTTATTTCAGGAAAAAAGGAATAGGTCTTGGTTTGGGTAAAACAAAGGAAACATGGGGGAAGATGTAGAATACTGAAATCAGGGGGGAAATGAGAAATAAGGACTTGCAATGATTGCTGTGCTCCTTGCCACTGTAACTGGAGGCAAGAAAAAATCCATTTGGAAACTGGTGAGTTTACCAGAGCTAAACTGAGCAAACAGCCAATGGTTCCCAGTCTTGTCCTCTTAACTTACCTTATGGCTGACATGAGTCCCTCAGACCTCATCTTGGCTTTCATGTTCAATCAGATTTTTCTGCTAGGCTACCTAATGGTTCTTTGGGTTCCCTTCCCATTAATGACTACAGGTTATAATTACTCCTTTGGTGTGTGTGCTTGTTATTATTATTTATAGAGACTGTAAACTCCATGTCATAGCCTGTGTCCAAGATGGCCCCCAGAGATTCTAGTCTTCTTCCAGTCCTATCTGTGTATATTCCCCTCCCACAGTGACTAGGAATAACCATACTTGCTCTTTTGTGTATCAGTCACTCTGGGGAGAATCCACCTACCATGTTGTGAAGATACCAAATCAGCCCCCGAGAAGAGTCCATGTTGTAAGACCTCCTGACAACATCCAGAATAACATTGTCTGCCATGTGAATATGCCCTCCTGGAGTCATATCTCCTAGCCCCAATTTAGCTTTCAGATGGCTGCAGATCTAGCAGATATTTTGGCTAGAAACTTAGGAGAAACCCAAGTCAGAACTGCCCAGCTAAAATACTCCTGAATTACTTACCCAAAATGAGTGTAAGTCAACAAAATTTTATTGTTGTTTTAAGTTGCTAAGTTTGGGGATAATGTGTTACACATCCATATATAACGAATGCACTCAAGGAAGATAGGGTCACTGTGTTCTGCTTCCTCAGAACTTGAGCTTATATTGTGAATTTACCAAATACTGTTTGAGTGTTTGAATGTTTTCTTCCTACCCCCACTTCACATGCACATACACCCACCATTCTCCTTGAAGTCAGTTTGGCCTGCCTTATCGTCAGTAGGCTTCGTATTTCTCCATCATGTTCCTTGTTTTGATGTTGAATCCTAGCCTGTGACTAACATAATCAATTGCCATGAGACAAGCCTTATAAACAGAGTAATGGCTAAATTATACTCATACTTCAAAACCCTGCTCCAGTTTCCCCTGAAGCTCCCCCAGTCACCACAGTGCATACAGCATATTGTGCATACCCCTTCCCCACATGATCAGTCAGGGTTCCAGTAAATTGACAACTCAAATTGAGTGATATGAAAATAATTTAATAAATGAACTATTTACAAAAGTGCAACCAGTGTTGAGGGAAACCAAGAAAGGCTGTGAAGCCCCCTGAGGCTAGTGATAGCTGGAAACCTTTACCATCTGTAGGCTGAAGGGGAAACTAGAGAAGTGGTGATGGACATCTGATAGGAGCGTGTAGTAAATGGGCAGGCAGGAACCAGGGAAATAAACACATTTATCTTACTCTTATTCTGCCCTCTTGATCTCCTTCTGGGCCTCCCATTGACTGAATCCAATCAGAATCTGGACACAGGAGTCTGTTGGCGTATCCATATCGATCAGCTTCATGGCCACACAGTGGCTAGAGACAGGATAGATGGGGGATCAGGAAGGAAATACAGAAAATATCCAGTAAACTCTCCACCTCCCGTAGCTCTTACTGCCTGTACATCAGTATGGAAATTACACAAGCTCTTGCTCATGGACTTTTTTTAAGTTATTACTGTGCATTAGTGTTTAACATTTTTATGTTGTTTAACACTGCAGGTATTAATGATTTCTCTTCCCAGTAGTATTACAAATTTGTGGAGGGTGATGAACATGCCTAAGATTTTTTTGTCTCCTTAGCATTTATTATAAAGTTGGCATTCAAGTCCAAGTTTATTGATTGTACAATTTTTTAAAGTATTTATTTGTTGAGGATTTTTCAGTCAGTTGTCATCCCCAAAAGTGTAGGGACATATTTATTTAATGTAAGGTATGGCCAGGTATACTTCAATGCAAACCAGACTTTAGCTTAAAGTGAGAGTCTCTCAAATGTGGAATGGAATGTTTTTTGTTTTTTTGTTTTTTCAGATTTTTATTTATTTCCAGGAGAGAGAGAGAAAGACAGTGTGAGCAGGGGTAGGTCAGAGAGAGAGGGAGTCACAGACTGAAACAGGCTCCAGGCTCTGAGCTGGCAGTCAGCACAGAGCCCGACGCGGGGCTCGAACCCACGAACCGCGAGATCATGACCCAAGCGAAAGTCGGACGCTTAACCGACTAAGCCACCCAGGCGCCCCATGGAATGGAATGTTTAAAGGGCATCTATGCAAACTTTAAACTATGAATTCTTTCTGTAATATCCCTGATAGATTATTACTTAGCTGGGGTTTTAAATACTTCTAACTGCAGAAATCTCATTACCTCAAAGCAGTTGAATACATTGACTAGCTCTTTTTCTCATATGAGCCTCTGAGTAAGTTATTTTCCTCTAGCTCCTGGCAATCGCTAATCTATTCTCTGTCATTATACTTTTGTCTTTTCCAGAATGCTGTATAAATAAAATCAATTACAGTGTGTAACCCTTTTGAGACTGGCTTCTTTCACTCAGCGTAATGGATTAGAGATTCATCTAAGTGGTTGATTCTGTCAATAGTTTTTTGCCCCCTTTTTATTGCTGTATAGTATTCTATCATTTAGATATTTATTTGTGTCACAATTTGTTTATCCCTTCATCCATCAGTGGACATTTGGGTTGTTTCCAGTTTTGGGCAATTTTAATCCATGTATCTGGGAGTGTAAAGAGGAGGATAAGGACAGAGAGAGAGAAAAGAAACAATAGGCATTCACCCCACCCTCTGGAATGACAGATTCTGTGATTGAAGAGGAAAGTTCTCCTTCCTTAGAATTCTGGGCTCTTGGTGGTGCCTCTTAGTGCTGTCTTGTGGCTCCCACTATGGCTGTTAAACTATTTGGGTGATGTACTGAAAGAAAACAAACAAAAGGAAGGGGGGGGAGGAGATTTCTCTTACTCTTCCTGTGTGTTAGGAGACCTCTTTCTTTTTTCTGTGGTGATCTTGGTCAGTGTCTATGCCCAGCTCTGAGTTTTGGGTTACAATGATTCCAGGTCAGAGGATACCAGTGGGGAAAAATGGTAAACCCCTTAATGGTTTGGTGGTACTTCAAAATCTAGTTTTCTTTCCCAATTGGCATACTCTAATTTACTTTGCAGAGTTCTTACAAAGGTGTTGCATGCATTGCATGCAAGCTTTATGGCCTCATACAGTAGGAGGGATAGGCAGAGTGTGGTTATTTACTCCTTCTTACCTGAAACCAGATCGTTCTTTGAGTTTTTAATATCATATACGTATATATTTTTTATTTCTAGCTTAGTTCTTTTAAAAACTTGTCTGGAGACTTGAAATTTTTTTTAAGTGGATATAAATGTGTGGTTTTTTTGTGTCTGATAACCTTAGTATCTGAAATATTTGTGAGTCTTTACCTATTTCTTTGCATGTATTTTAAAATGAATCTCTAGGATGACAATATATTTCTTGGATTATTACCAGTGGGGATTCTAAAAAGCCTGAGATGAGGGTGCATTATCATAGGAATCTATTTTATTTGCTTCTGCTCTGTGTTTGGGGATGTTACCAGAAGGGTACTTGTTTTGAGGTTTCATGGACCACCTTTGTAGTGTGAATTCAGGCCATGAGGGTTACATTCTGGGGATTTGTTTCTGATTTCTGTCATTGTCAAGATTCCAGGAAGGAAAGTTTTCTTGCAGTCCCCTACTAGAGAGCACAATTTTTTCCCCCTAATTTACTCATTTTCCGGAAGTATAGTCCTTTGAGTTTCTGGCATTATGGGCTGGGACCATTCTTGGGTGGCCTTGAACTTGGTCTTTAGTGTTTTGAGCCTGGAAAGAACATGAAAACCAGTGGTTAATTTAAACAGATATAAGTACTCTCCTAAAGTTGAAGGTGGCTTCAGTGCTCTACATATATTCACTTAGCTCTTGGTCTCACATACTCAAATAACCATTCCTTATTTCATTACTCAATAATCTTTGCATTTCTAAAGATTTAAAAACATGTATTAGCATTTTGATTATCTTCTATGGGAGAGTCATTTACTTGTCCACCATGTTCCTAGAAAGAGAATATTCTCTCCACTAGACCCTATACTGGAATTCAATTAGATCTCAATTAAAGTAAAGTATGTTGAATACATATGGTATAATAGGGAGAGTTGTGAGACTAAGATTGTGGTTTAGTGTTTTTACAACATTGTCATTTGGTCATGAAGAAACCATGTTCTTTGTCTGGATCTCAATTTCCTTATTTGCTATGTGACAGGATTGGCTTAGATCATTGCCAATATTTTGAAACACTGTGATGGTTGCTTATTAAGCCATGTTGTGGAGGGGATGATCACTGTTTCTTCCAGTCTAATTTCTGTTACCCTGACCACCTTCAAAACAGTCCATGTTTAAGATATTTCAATATCTTAGCTTGTATAATCAGAGGAATGCTGAATGGGCCTTCTAGAATTTTTTTCTCAGTGGTGTTTGGATTGTTAAGAATAACATGATTCAGTATAGCTTGATAGCATTATTCAGGCAGAAGGAAGTGCAATCATCTCAAGGGTTTGTTACTGGTGTCTCTAAAAGTAATATCCCAGCACTGCAAGTATAATTCACTGCACACGGAATCAGGAGGCTAGCTCTAGTCCTGGTGTATTTGTTGGCTCTGGTATATGTTTATAGCTATCCTGGCTTGTGTGGATGAATACAGGATGGAGGGCTTTTTTTTCCCCCCAAAGTGAACACTTTTTTCTGCCTCTTTAGGCAAACAATCACATGTTTAAAAAGTAGCATGTGTTGGAACATGGAACACCTGGATGGTTTAGTTGGTTGAGCGTCCAACTTTGGCTCAGCTTGTGATCTCACGATTCATGGGTTGCAGCCCCATGTTGGGCTCTGTGCTGACAGCTTAAAGGATGGAGCCTGCTTCAGATTCTGTGTCTTCCTCTCTCTCTCTGCCTCTCCCCTGCTTATACTCTGTCTCTCTCTCTCAAAAGTAAATAAACATTAAAAAAATTTTTTTAAAGTAGCAGTTGCCTACTTAAGTAGCAAACAACATCCCTGTTGAAATAAAAATACAGGATATTGTGTGATCCTCCAAAACATATAAGAACACCTCTGAACCCCAGGTCAGAAGATTCTTAGAGATGAGCCAGTCAAGTTATATTTTAACTTTGGTACTTGTGGTTGAATTTTTTTCCTTCTGAAAAAAAAAATTTGGAATCCCAATATATAAAACATGAAATTAATTTATAATCTCATAAATTTACAAAATCAAGTTTTATAACATTCGTTTGGTATAATAATAATAATACATGAGGCTATTTTTGATGAAACAAATTTCAAACTCAAAAATTTGGATTTAGAACTTTATTCAACAAACATTTACTGATATTCTCTTTGGTGTAAAGCCCTATGCTAAGGTACAATTTTCCATATGGATTTCGGGATATTAAGGATGACAGTAACAGTCTTATGTCAGTTTTCCTTACAAAATTAAAATACAATTTTGTAGAACCCTCAAAGCACCTACCTGGGGTAGTCCACAAAATACAGTTGAATTGTGCTGGTCTTATCTAATCCTATTGGTTTTCATTTGAGAGAATAGAGGCCTTAAAAGAGTTAACACTTTTCCCAAAGGAGGGAAGTAAAATTACATTTGCTGTATGCCTCTTAAATGCTGGTGATTAGATATAGTCATATCTTTGGAACACATATTTTTTTTAAATATATATGTGTTATTGTTGATAATGACATTTTTAGACTCATTTTATAGATAAGGCAATTAGGGTGTCATTAGGCTGAAGAAGTAGGTAGATCTTTTTAGATGTATTCATGATTTTGCCTATAAGTTTAAAGAGGAGCAATTTGACCAACTGGGTGTTTTAAGTGATATATTGTGTGCATTTTACATGTATTAAATTTATAACCCTCAAAAACTATTGAAGGAAATACACATGATCACATTTCCCCTATTTTACAAATGAGCATATTAAAATTTTTTAAAATATTTATTTATTTTTGAGAGACAGAGCATGAGCAGGGGAGGGTCAGAGAGAGAGGGAGACACAGAATCAGAAGCAGGCACTAGGCTCTGAGTTGTCAGCACAGAGCCTGACACAGGGCTCAAATCTACAGACCGTGAGATCATGACCTGAGCTGAAGTCTTAGACAACTAACTGAGCTACCCAGGCCCCTACAAATGAGGATATTAAGGCAAAACAAAGTTTTGTCAGTTGGCCTAGGAAGTATGCAGTGCGAAGTAAGTGGCAGAGCAGAATTTGAACGTAGGTGGTCTGGCTGAAGAACACTCTTTTTTGACCTAAGCAGTTGTCAGTGTTCTGCAGCCACAGACCATCAGAACACAACTAGTGGTTCAAAAAAAAAAGGGGGGTTTAGTAGTCATTGCAATAGGGAAGTATTAACCATAAAAATAAAACTGTTGATTATTTTCCCAGCAAAAATGGGTTTATTCAGGAATAGTAAAGAATTGCAATTTGGGACATGCATTATACATCAAAGTCATGGCCAAATGGGGAGAACAAAGGAGAGGTGTTGCGGACGAAATGACACAAAGGACAAGACACACACAAAAGACAGACACAGACACAACTCCGGCCGGAGGAACAATTCCACGCAAGCCCGTCTTGCGGTTTATTTTATACCCCGGTAACTGGATACAAACTGAAATCTACAAGATGCATTCCTTTACCAATTAAGAGCAAGTAGCCAAACACATTTCAAGGACAGGGGGGAGCAAAGGGAGGAAGCGACCACAACATGTTTACTAAGAGGCCTGCTCACAATTCCAGCCTTCTCCTTATTTCTAAGGAGGGCATGTTCCCTCGTTTGCAAGCGGACCATTAAACTTGGATACTGTGTGCAGGCCTCCTGGCAGAGCATCCTGTTTGCAGGAATGCCTTGCCCAGGCAGGGAGCCCCGTGTGCAGGCACATCCCCGCGTCCCTAACCAGCTTTCTTGTGGTCACTGTCGGGCTCCCACAAGAGGAACATCCTTTTACAGAGGAACAGTTGAAGATAGGAGAAGACATTGTAAAGACAAAGTCCATTTGAGTAAACTGGACATCCAAAGTGTAGCAGCTTTTCATTGGCTGAGTTGTGATAGCCTGTCATTGGTTGGGCTATCACTAGGAGAGGAGAAACCACTTTCTTTCTTCTTTTGGGGTAGTGAAGTAGTTGAAGTAGTATGATCAGAAACGTGTGTCTCTTCCTATTGGGTGCACATTTAAGGACATGTGGTAGAGCATGATATCTCCCCCTCCTGGTGTCCTGACTCCATTTTAATGAGGTTTCTCTTAATTTTCATGAGAGTATACTCACAGAGAACAATGGTATGCCTCTGTAAAATGGAGTTAGAAAGGGGTTTTAGGATTGGAACTCTATATGGTAATTTGAAGAGTCTTCAAGGAAGCAAAACTTTGTTCTGGATTGTGTTCTATGATTGAGTTTCTTAATCTTATAAGAGAGGAAAGGAGTATGACTAGAGTTGAACGGGTAGAGAAGCAGCAGTCATCATTATCTGGGAAGGGCAGTGAGCAGGAATATCTGGCTGCTTTGGTGGTTTGGACAATGTTTATGTTTTGTCTATTCAGGCAGGATTATAAAAATGTGTTGTTTGTATCTTGATCTATCAGATGTTGTCCGGTGTTGACGTTCTGTGAAATTATGTATAGTCGACAGAAAACCACCCAGGCCTAATTGTTCAAGCTACACTGGCTCCTCTCAGGTCTAGTATGTGGTGACAGATGGTGCCAGGCCAGCTCCTAACCATCTGGGATTCTTTTCTGTCTTCCATGATGTAGGGTTTCAGCTAATGTAACCTCTCTAATTGGTGTGTAGAGTCAAGACGGAAGGGAGCAAGAGAACATGCCAGTAGACCAGTTAGCAGGTCATTGCTTGAGGCCAGGAGAGAGATGTTGTTAGGCTGGCCATAGGAATGGAGGTAGGATTGTATATCAGTAGGAATCACATATTTTCTAAGAACCCAAGCTGTGATAGGTTGGAATTGAGGCACAAAAGCCTCTGAGAAAACACACCATATTCATCAACCTTAGTTATCATGGCATAATGAGGAGGTTAAAATCTCAGGAAATATTAACTCTGCTTCATCTTCCTCACATTTTTAGGCTACTAAATCTCTGTTTACCCCAAAGGGGCTGAGATTTACAGAGATCCTTTTTGTTCCCGGGTTACTTGGATTGTTTTTGCAAACTTTTTGAGACTTTACAAAGTACTTTTTGCTAGCTGAAACCCTCTTTTTTGTTATTGACAAAATCCTCCCAGAGGGCATGTAGGAGTTAGATTTGTGTTTGGAGATTTGCATTATATATGATCTGACCAGAACAGAGAGAGATGCTTTTGGTTATGAGTATAGTAGACATAAGTGAGGACTAGAAAGATTTGTATTTGTGTAGAAAGGGAAATAAGTCTTACAAAAAAATGCTCTTGTAACCATGAGCCCGCCTGTCACCTTGAGTCCTTCAGGATTTGAAGTAAGTCCAGCTTAACTAAGGAGTAGTTTCAGTGGGGTTTTTTTTTTCATAACTGCTTCACATACCTTGCCATGTAACATTAAAAACAAAAACAAAGAAACATTAAGTATTGGTTCTTCAAAGGAGAATCAAGCAGAGTAATTAAGATTGAATTGGGTTCTAACTCCTTAATTTTTTTATGTTTATTTATTTTTGAGAGAGTACAAGTGGGGGAGTGTCAGAGAGAGAGTGACACAGAATCTGAGCCATGCTTCAGGCTCTGAACTCTCAGCATATAGCCCAATGTGGGACTCAAACTCATGAACCACAAGATCATTACCTGAATCGAAGTTGGGTGCTTAACTAACTGAGCCACCCAGGCACCCCATCTCCATATTTAAAACGATTGTTAAGGAGCAGTATTCAATGGAATAAATACGAAGATCTAATTGGCTTTATAAGCAATTTATGAATTGGGTTGCATCCTAGGCATCAAGTAAAGAGATGCTTGCTGTAAGGAGTTTTATAAAATGAATGTGTAGATTTCTTTGGGTAGTACAAAATGGAAGGTTTTGATAGCGAGAGGGTGGGGCAAGAAAATTATTAGCAAAAGAAAAGGAAGGATTGTTTCAGGCCAGGACGTCTTTGTTTGGGTTGGAGGGAGGAGAGAATGGCAGGTTTTGCTACTGTTGTTGGTTTTTGCTTTTTAATCATGCAGATTATTTCACTAGTGCTGATAAAGAAATTTCCAGATTGACTTTTTAAAGGTCACATTCCTGGGATACGTTGAAACTGTAATTAAGTCTTGGTTTGCTGTTGCAGGGAACAGATGACTCCATTTTGGGCCTGTGTTTTGTTTTTAACACAACCGAACCTCCAGAGATTTGTCAAGCCTCGTATTATCATGTTATAACCTCATTAGAAATGTGATATGACAGCCTAGATTGAATTCTACTGTCATAACTTTGTCAGTATTCTCATTTCACAATCAAACCAGGATTTTAATGTTAAAACTGTTAGGGTTTAAGCACCCAAATGAAGATATGAGATGAAATTAGATAGAATCCAAAATACAACTTTATTACTGCTAAGATGAGGTAGTGGATAATATTCCAAATACCTGTATAAGTGGACTTTGTGATATTCAGCCCCAGAATTTGGCAATTTTAGCTCCAAGAATGGCATTATCACTTCCCTTATCCAGGAGGGCTGGAAAAAGACTGGGAATACCATAGTCTCTTGATCTTCTTCATGTGGGGGGAAATTCAGGTAGGGGGCCAGTTTCCCAATGTTAGGGAGGAAGAATTTCTCTCTCTCATTCAGAGTTCTTTAACTAGTGTAAGAATTAAATTGACATGAGAGAGATTAACAGGAGATAAAAACAAAGTTTAATTAGGCATGCATGAAGGCCTATTAATAAAATGGAAACCTAGAGAAATGACTAAGACAGGCAGTTATTATATTTTTAGATGAAGAGACAATAAACCTGTGATGAATTGACAGGTCAAAGAAAACTTAGGTTTAAGAATTTCAACTCATAAGGACTTTTACATAGAATTTGGGCCAGGGCAGTAAATCAGTACAAAGTAAGAAGGGTTTTTTAATATAGACTTATTGGTTCTGCATTTCCTGTGTCTGGTGTTAAGAATGTCTCTTTACCTCCTGCTACCGTACAGTACAGGGAGAGTTCCTTTTACATAAGGGATTTATTTCTGGGGACAGAGGAGGCATCAGTGTTCCTCTTTTCTGTTTCTTAAAAACTGTTAATTCAACGGCTCCTGGGTTGTTCAGTCCGTTAAGCATCTGACTCTTGATTTTGAGTCATGGCTCAAGTCATGATCTCGTGGTTCGTGAGTTTGAGCCCAGCACAGGCTCTGTACTGACAGTGAGGAGCCTGTTTGAGGTTCTCTCCTACTCCCCTACCTCTCTCTCTGCCCCTCCCCAGCTCATGCATGCTCTCTCTCTCTGACACACAAAATATATAAAACTTAAACAAAAATTAAAATAAAACTGTTAATTCAAAATAATCAATATGTCAAAATGACACATTTTGAGGCAGGCAGCCCTAGGCTCCTACATCACTAATAATTAAGTTAGGCAAAATTCTGTCTGTTGGTATTTGTATATTCTCAAATCACTATTTAGCTTGAAACACAGTATCATAAGTCAATGTGGATTCAAGTGTTTAAAACTCAACTTGGATTATATAGTTATAAATCAGGTGATTCTGAGAAGGCAAATATATTCTGACCTCAGACCAGATTAAATAGTTTACATGATAATTAGATACTTTTAGAAAGTAACAGAATTCTAATTGTGTGTGCCATTTTGGGCCCATGATTTTATTGGTCAGAAACCAGTGAACTTTCATTGTTTGGAGGAGATTCCTGGTCCATGTAAATAGTGGTCAATTAAAAAGAATCACTTCCCTAGGTGAGTTCTATGCAGTCACCACCCCTCTCTCTCTCCTTATCCCCAACTATTTCACGTCTCCCTCGTGTATATCCATAACATGCTTGTTTTTACTTCATTAGATTTGTTAAATGTACCAATTATGTAACAGATTATTTTCACCTTTGTGTTCCCTACTAGGTAGGCTCTGGTTCTTTGAAGACAGTTTCTGAATTTATCTTCTTTTTGTGTTTTCCCAGAGCTGACAGCTTTCCTTGTATGTGTTGGTGTTCAACAAAAATGTTTGTTTGGTGTCATCTCTCGTTGTTAGAATAACACTAGTATAGTGTCTAACACTGGGTTCCCTGCAAACGGACTCTAAGGTGGGCCATTGAATGGAGAGAGCTTCCTAAGTTGTATTCTTGGGAGATGGACCTGTCAGGAAGTGGGAAGGCAAGATTGGGCAATAGAAGTGGCTATTCCACAGTGAAATCACACTAAGGTCCTCCACCTACCTTCAAGGAAACACTGGGTTTGGGATGTCTATTCAGAGCTGTTACAAAGTAAAACAAAGAGGGGGGGCTTTTGAACCTAAAGGAAAGATCACCACTGAGGGAGGAAACATGACTCTGGGTGAGGCCATTTCCCTCAGCAGGGGGCAGCTGTGAGCTGTCAGCAACCAACATTTCCCACTGAATCCACTGCTGATAATTGTCCTTTTCCAGAAAAAAACAGACTGCCATGCAGCTAATAACACTTGAATAGACTGGAATCAAGATTTCCAGACTCTTCCACCTATGGCTTTTCACTGAGTAGCTCAAAGTCACATTTTACCCATTAAATATGTCAGATGCCTGATGTGTTCTTAAATCATCAGAGAAACAGGTGTTCCAGACAACTGACTTGTGATTCTCTGTCAAAGAACGCAGTCAAGGCTGAGTAGGTTGGATATGTGAATTTAGTGTGTAATAGGTAACACTTAGAGAGCATTTACTAATTTCCAGGCAGTGTTATAAGTCTTCTGCATGAAATCATTCATTTACTCCCCCACAACATTATGTGACAGGTATGCCCTCATTTGTATATTTGAGAAAGCTGAGGTACACTTACTTGCCCAAAAATAACACAGTATTTGAGAGGGCCAAATTTTGGAGTTAGTCTGACTGAAGAGTATATGTTCTTAATATTTTGAGGGAAAAAAAATCTCTGTCCCTTGATTTATTATGTACTGTGTCAGGCACTAAGCATTTTGCTTGACTTACCTGATTTTTGCTCCCACAGTCCTTTGAGGTAACTTCAAACATTTATCCCTGTTTTAAGGATTAGGAGAGAGATTCCCAGGAGCTTTATAACCTTCCCCAATTCACACAACTAAAAAGTGGTAGAACCAGGTTTTAACTCCAGATCCTTCTTACCTCACTGTCCCTGTTTTTAGCTGATACCTGCAATGTTCTGGTTTTCATGCTTTGATAATAGGGCCAGCAAGACCTCATGGCAAGATTTTCAAGTTCTTGTAAGGCAAAATGAAGTTGTTTACTGGGAAGATTGAGGCCTTAGAGGAGTATCTTTATGTTACTACAGTTCTCAACTTAAGTGATTTTCTGTAAGAAGCAAAAATATTCAAGAAGGAAATTAACATTTACAGGACATTTTATAAGTGTCTGATACCCTCATATACATTATCTATACTGTGAAACAACATACATTAATTCTAACGATATGAAAATACAATTATTCTTCAATGGGGAAAAGTTGGGGGGAGAGTGTATTCTGCCGTGAGGAGTAGAGCTTTTCTCTGGGAGTTGGTTAACAAGGCCATGGGGGAATTAAACCCCAGACTGCAACCTTTATATCATTGGACCTATACCAACGGAGCTATTCACTAGTTTTGAGAAAGAAAAAAGATTATAAGGATCAAAGCAAGTTCTTCCTAAGATCCTGATCAGACATTCTATACATATTTTAATTTTCTTACTTTTGAACTTCAGAACATAAGTTTTGAATGTAGGATAAAGAAAATCTTGTTCTGTTGTAATCTTTTCTTAAAAAAAGAGCTACCAGATAGAGTGTTTGTTTTAGGATATGAGACCTGCTGAACACCTGCCTGATTCCTTCACCTGAGGTTATTGGCAAGAATGACCAGGCAGGTTATTTACATGGATGTGGAAAGGGAAGCTGACAAGGGTTTGTTGGTTGAGCCTGGCATGGTTCAGTTCTGGGAATGACTTTGTGCTGACATCAAATAGAAGTGATTTCAGGTTTATGACAGTTATCAAATATAATGATGTGGAAGGGAACTGAATTGTACTATAATAGCAATAAAAATCAACCTGGAAGTCGAGATGCTTCCGTCTGTTTTGCTGTTGCTCAGGAAGCTTGATTGTACACATTCTAGGTGGTGCCATGACAGTGAAGGATCAGATTTTGTGAGTCTCCCTAAGTGGAGGATGGGCCACCTAGACTGCTATGGTCACAGAGGACTTAAGACTATGACAGCAGTTGCCCGGCCAGATATCAGCTCTCACTTTCACAATCAACACTGATGGTTGCCTCCTTGGGAATTCATCTAAGGGTCAACCTTAAGAGAAAGCTTAGGCTGGCTAAGTGAGTCTTTGTGACTTTAAAATAGAACTGCTCTTACGCAAAAACCACAGGTGATAGCAGCTCTCCATTTTTGTCTACTAAGTGTCTTCCCTCTTTGGATAGCTGGAGAATGATCCCTTACATTTCTTATAGGGACTTTTGTTTAATACTTCATCATATTTTAAGCACCCCAAACAAACACGCAAACAAAATTCATGGTTGAATTGGATTGAAAAATGTTGTATAAGATGTCTTACCTGTTTAACTTCACCTTGCATGTGACTATACTGTATTAGAGACCTCAAGAAGTCCTGTACCTTCCTGTTTATCCTGGAGAATTTTTACCTATTAGTCCCATGGACCAATTTTTTAGGAAATACATTTAGAAAACCATGCCTCATTAACTACCAATGTTCAGATGGAGGTGATTTCTTGCTACATGCAAGATATGAACAGTGCTGAGCCTTCCCTGAGTTTGAAGTCTGACCCCTTGTCAGAGCTGAGAGGATGTTACTGCCTGTTCAAAGACAGCCACTGATCTGGGGGAAATATTGTCTATATTGAGATGACAAGTGCCTTGCTAAGCTGAAAAGAGTGTTCCCAAGGCAAGGGATCTCCCATACTGACAATTGTTTCTGCCAAGTTTTAAGTCTTACTCTATGCTCAGGAAAGGAGTGCTACTGCATGGTCAAGAGGAGAGTGTAGCCTGAGAAAAGGAGTCTGTGCTCCATCTTTAGGCATAAAGAGAGGCAGATGCACATGAAAGAGACAGTGTCTAGAACTCACTGAAACTCTAGAATCCTTGCCATGTTATTTGTAAGCCAAAGCCCTTTGAGGTCCTGGGGTAAGTTAAGAGAACACTGAGCCCCCTGGGCTGGCTGTCCCACAGGAGACCTTACCATCCATCCCCTATTAGACCAAGAGCCTGTGGCATCATCATCAGTGTGTTGTTGTAAGCCTATGTTAAAGCTTTTGACCAATTCTTACATAGTTCTCAAGAGTGTTTATTACAGAGTTAATGGCACAGTCTTTTCTAATTGTGATCCTTGTATTTGTACAACATCTGTACTAATCTGAAAGTTGTTGTTTCAGGGTAGAATGCCACAACTTCAACTTCAAGCCCCTCAGAAGAATTCAGTGAATTATATACCAGGAAAGTTCAGGAATACTATTCATATACAGCTAGATTCAGGGGCTCAAGCAATTTCTTTGGGCTTTGAAATCTGTCTCTGTCTCTTTCTTCTCTGTCTTGTTCTGTCCCTCTCCTTCTTCCCCCAGCTTCCCACTTCTCCCCCACCTGCACTCTCCTTCTCTCTTCCCTTTTCCATGTCTCCATGATTCTGCTCTGCATTCATCTGAGCTAACTGCTATTTTAGGCAAGGCTTTTCCATAAAATGGAAAAATAGCTTCTGCAAACCCCATATTCACATTTTTACAGGTTAACAACAAAACTGAAAATAACTTTCTCTTTCCCAAGACTTCTAGCAAAGTCTTTGAATTGGGTTTTTTGGGGACCAGTTTGAGGTACAGCCTGTTCCCAGACTCATGACTGTGGCCTGTGATGGAACAGGCTGATGGGCTAGTTCAGGTCTTAGCCTCACTTTTGATGCTGGGGTAGACAGTCACTGGACCACAGTGGCTGAGAGGGAAGCCCTTCCCCAAAAGAGAGTTGAGGTGCCATGACCAGAAAATGGGCAAAGGCACTAGAAAAGATAAAGGGCAGACGTCAAGGCTATTCATCAGGGAGTAGTTATGACTGCTTGGCTAGGGGGCTTTGCTTTATTAGGGGAGGCTATGTAGTGTAATGGAGAGGACCGTGGACTAGGGGTTGAAAGATGTTATGTTGGGTTTCTGACACTCAGTTTTTGACTTGAGGATAACTTATTGAACTTGCCAAGTCTCATTGTTCCTGTCCACCTAATGGATCAGCATAATCCTTTTTGGTGTTTTCATCATAGGGTATGAGATGTGAAATCAGATTTAGAAACAAAATACTTTAAGGCTTTTTAAAAAATGAATAAGCAGAATGTAGTTTCCATTCTCTCACAGTCATTGTTTTGAGGTGAAAAATGTGTGTATACATATTCACAGCAATGTGATAAATGCTCTAAACAAGGAATGAACAAGTCTTTCTAAGAACGTGAAGGACAGCCCTTTAACCTTGCCCCAGCTGAGTAGGGAGTACTCACAGAGACAGACAGAGGAGAGGGACAGAAGATGCAGCAAGCACATGGGTGCAGGAAGATACCAACTGAGCAACAGCCTCATGAACAGTTGTAGCCAGTTAAACTGTTTGGGCACTGAACCCATGGAGGAACATATATATATATATATGCCAAACTAAAAGATTTGCATATACCAGCATTTTCCAAAGTATGTTCTTAAAACGATCCTGGGAGATAAACATCGATCACTTAAAAATGGGAAATTACCTCGCTTTGTCAATTTCCTGGAGATTTACAATGCACATTAGCGTATTAAAAGTCCTCATAAGTACTGCAGTAAAAACAATCATCTGTTTAATTTTGTTTCATTCAGTTGTGTCTACTCTTATTTAAACACATAGCTCTTTTGCGAACAAATGCATTGTCATACCATCTTAGAATTAATGATCCACAGAACTCATTTTAAGGAAACAGAACAAGAATGGGGTGTCTGGGTGGCTTAGTCAGTTAAGCATCCGACTTTCACTTAGGTCATGATCTCGCGGTTCGTGGGTTCAAGCCCCGCGTCGGGCTCTGTGCTGACTGCCAGCTCAGAGCCTGGAGCCTGTTTCAGTCTGTGACTCCCTCTCTGTCTGACCCTCCCCTGCTCACGCTGTCTCTCTCTCTCTCTCTCCTAGAAATAAATTTAAAAAAATATATTTAAAAAAAAAGGAAACAGAACAAGGAGAATATCATAGAGAAATGACATGATTACATATGGCTTTTAGAATAACCATTCTAATTGCCAATATAGACAATTGGATTAGAAGGGAACGATGAAGGTAGAAGGTCAATAAAAAGGCTTCTGTGGTAATCCTGGAGAGTGAGGATAAGACCCTGAGCTAAGACATTAGTAAGGGGAGACATGAAAGGGAACCAAATGTTTGAGAGAGATAAGCAATCATTTAGTACTTGACTGACTGAATAAGAGGGAGATAATAGACTCTAAAACTCAAATATATTTTAAAAATCATTTATTAAGCATATAGTATAACACCAACAAAACCGATACTGATTGAGGGAATATTACATGCCAGGTAATGTTCTGAGTTTTTGTAATAAGCTGACAAATATAATCTTTGCAAAAATCCATGAGAGAGATGCTGTCACTTCATAGATGATAAAACCAAGTCACACAGAGGTATATGTCCAAGGTCACACACGCATTAAATAGAAGAATCACAGAACGATAGCCCAGTGGGCCAATTCTGATGTTTCACCTGCTTTTGTGTGGCTTGAGAACTAAGAATGGTTTATTCATTTTTAACTTTTTCAGTTGGTTGGGAAGAAAATCCAAAGAAGAGAAACATTTCATGACATGAGGAAATACTATAAAGTTCAAATTTCCTTAGCTACAGTTTTGTTGGAACACAGCCACACATATTCACGCTGTATAGTCTTTGGCTGCTTTGTCAAAGCATTGCAACACTGCCCTGATGGCCTACAAAACTGAAAATGTTTAGTATGTTATGTATCTCTTTGCAGAAAAAGCTGGTAGACATCTGAATTAAGTAGCGTAGCCACTATTCAGATCTTGAAATTAAAGCCATTTTTGGCTCTCTGCAGGCAAAAACCACTCAGGCCCCAGAAATGCAGGTGTAAGACCCTGTGTGCCTTCCAAGAGCTCAGACTGGTGAGAGTTGAAGTCAACAGCCATCTGGGTATCAGTGTTGTAGTTGTTACGGTGTGTGAGAGATGCAGTAAGGTCTTAGGATCTGAGAAACTGTTCCTAAGTTGGTCTTGGGAAGGGGCAGAATATGTCAAGGAAATTTAGTCAAAGATGGAAATGAGAAATTCAGAGAGAGAGAGAAAAGGTGGTTTGACAACTGTTAATGTAGCAGGAAGCTTTCTCTATAGCCTGTTTCTGCTTCAACATGGTCCTTGTTCCTTGGCTAAAGAGGGAGCCCATGATTCAAGCACACCTAGTATGAAGAAAGAGAATAAATTGCACTCAGAGCTTTAATACCATGTTTGGGTGGAAACAGAGTTTCTTGTGTTAAAATAGAAATTGAAAGTGGTCACTGGGAGTTCCACCAGCTTTATTTAATATAGTAGCAAGCTGGTGATAGAATCCACAGTAAAACAATTTCTCCCATTCAGGGCTGTTGTGAGCCACTTTACTACAGAAACACATTTCATCCCAGTACCTTGATCAGATCCATTTTACTTCCAGCTGGGAAGAGTTTCATGTTGAAGTGCACCTGCCCAGTATGATCTGGTGAGAGCACATGCAGTCGATGTCTGCTGCAGGCTCTCTGCAGTGTCCTCTATGCTTCTGAAATTTGCTCCCCATCAAAGTGAAATAAACATGTGGAAGTAAATGCTTTCATTGCACTTATTATGATGTATTTCAGCGTCCATTGGACAGCCTAACTAACTTTTTATGCTAGGGTAATGTTTGCTTATCTAAGAAATAAGGTGCAAAGTAACAGGGGAAATGACATGAAGGTGGTATGCAACGATGACTTGAAATTTCTGTGTCCATAACATAACTCATTAGTGTTAAAGTCTGCATGGCCAAGTTTGTTTAAAAAGACCACCAGTGGGCTGGAAATGGCTGCTGGGTGGCTTCTTGTTGTTAGCCATTATGAGAATTGTACCTTTTATTCTCCTATTCAGTAAATATTTATTGGGTGTTTGCATCACCTGTCTAAGCAATAGGGATACATGTGTCCCAAGCTCAAATGGTCCGTGACACCAGGGGGAGCATATACAGTTTCATGTAGGCACAATAGTCAATCACACAGTTATACAATGAAATATAAACCTTGGGGTGCCTGGGTGGCTCAGTCACTTGAACATCCAACTCTTGATTTCAGCTTGAGTCATGATTTCACAGTTCGTGGGTTTGAGCACCACATAGGACTCTGTGCTGAAGGCACTGAGTCTGTCTGGGATTCTCTTTCCCTCTCTCTTTGCCCCTTCCCCACTTGTGCTTGCTCTCTTTCTCTCTCAAAATAAATAAATGAACTTAAAATATATATATAAACCTTACCTGTGTAAGTTGTATGTAGGAGAGACTCCTGTGCTTCAAGAGTACATAACAGGGAGATTTGGTCTAATCAATGAGGGCAGGACATTGAGGAAGTGAAGTCTGCCTGAAATTTTAAGATGAAGCTGAGTTACCCATATGAAGAGGGGAAGGAACAGAGTTTCAAGTGGAAGAAGGCACGTGTTAGCTTCACAGCTGACAAGCCACTTTGCCTTGCTCAGTAATTCACAAATGGCTGGTTTATAAATGCCAGGATTGCTCTCTTCATTCCACAGGTCTACCATTACTCAGTCATGTGACTAATATGAATTAATTCGTGCTTTAACTGACTTACTTGACTCACTGAATCAACACTCTTCATTGAGAGCTATATGCTGTCATTAATACTGAGGAAACATTGTGATCAACATCCCAAAGCTCTTACTCCTGCATTTACTAAGCTCCTACTTGAGACACGTTTCTGTGGGTGGATCTCAAATGTGCCTTTAATGAGGCTGATAGCCTGGGTAAGATATTTAGTATCTCTGAGACTTAGATCCTAATCTGTTTTATATATATATATATATATACACTCACACACACACACACACACACACACACACACACACACATATAATTTAAGCTGATCATTGGGAGGAATCAGTTATATACTGCAACATGTAGTACAGATAAAGTAGCAGTTCAACAAAGGTTTGTTGGTCAAATAATGGAGTTTGTCTGGGGCCCATTTTGGGATTTAGAGTCCAGCCTGGTCCATCTCAATTTATGCATGGATCATAACATTGCTCTTCAACTGTTTGCCTGCCAGTTCTCCTTTATTAGGGCCAGAAATAGACTTAAACCCTTATAAACTCTAGTCATTCCTTTTCTGGCCAAAGCATGAATGCATTATCAAAGAATTATGTATTTATATATTTCTAGCAACTACATAATGAATGGTCCGGCTAGACACTGGGGAAAAAAACAAAGATACCCATACTGTTACAATCCAGGAGTATTCAAATGTCTTGATGATTAGGGAACTCATGAAAACTGATTATTTTACACCAAGACCTGACAAAAGAAAGGCATGCATACAACTCTGACTTCTTTCAATCATGCTTCCTGTTTTAGATAAAATCAAATTCTATACAAATAATGTTCTTGCCTTTAATGTCTATATCTTCATGGCCTATAGGAAGCCTATCATGCTTCATTTTATTAGGAAATAGGTTTATGTCAATGATGGAACCACGCATTTTGTTATTTGATGCCTCCCAAACCTGAAATTAAATAATCCAGGTGCTTGCCTACCAGATACAGTAATTAAAGTTGCACTCACTCTTCACAAAATCTCTTGTAACATTTTGACTTTTGGAAGATACAGCATAGAAGAAACTAAGTAAATATGCCCAAGCAGCACTAGTTATAGACTCTCTCTTTTCTTAAGTTTATTTATTTATTTGGAAAGAGAGAGCACGCCAATATATGAGAGTGGGGGAGGAGCAGAGAATCCCAAGCAGGCAGGCTCCATGCTGTCAGAGCAGAGCCCTAGGTGGGCCTTGATCTCACAAACTGTGAGATCATGATGCAAGCTGAAATAGTCAGATGCTCAACCGACTGAGCCATACAGGCGCCCCTTTATAGACCTTCTTTAAATGGAAGATGGATTTATTAATTCATGCCCTCTTAAAGGATTGGAATGGTCTCTTTGCTAACACAGGCTTTGTGGAGCATCATCTAGTCTTGGGGCTCAGAGGAAAGATGGAGCTCCAGCTGCTAGTCAGCATATTCTATAATTCTATATTAGTAATTGTCCTGGAGAAGTTAACTTTCTTCAGATAACCCACTGCTGTTTCACCATCATTGTTCCTCTGTCTTCCTTTAGCCCATTTGTCTATAATTTGTAATGGCTTATTTAGGGGCAGGCTGTTTCAGTCTGTTTTTTCCATAACCTATCTGGTGACAAAATAGGTATTTATAGATATGGAATAGGTTTCATAGATATGGAAACAAAATAGATGAGGAAATATGTATAAAAACATGCATTATATTCCAGATTCCTTAATTGCCCATTACTTCTTTCTTAACCCTGAAAAGGCACCTTCTATGATAACCATCCTCATGAAACCATTTGCTCTAAAATCTTGGGATGTTCACCCCTCTGGGTTTCTTAGTAAGTTTTCTGTCTTCTGCAGAGTAACTAAGGCATTAATTGACTGGACAGGTAGGAAGGCTAAGCCCTTGGAGGCAGGCTGTGGGGAACACATTGACATGACTTGGGGCAGAGGAGGTGATAAAAGGGGAGGTAATCATACTTAAGTTGGACACAGGCAGCCAGGACAGAATATTTCTGGTGTCCTATAGTTCCTTGACATAGATGAAGTCTGGTTTTGTCACACTGAAACAGGGCCAGTGTGAATGTGACATGGAGCTCTGTGGTGTACTAGCGAGCCAGGACCTCTGAGGTCCCAAGCCCTAAAATGGTGCTAACAAGGGTGACTTAACTTGTTTAATTTTATGTCCTTGCTGCAGATTTAAATCATCTCTGTGCTCCAGCCACATGGCCTATATATGATTCTCAACCATAGGAGATTTTACTCCCCAAGGGACTTGATGCAGTGTCTGAACACATTTTGTTGTCACAGTTGCATGAGAGTGGGGTACCGCTGTCACCTAGGGTAGAGGTCAGGAATGCTGCTAACCATCCTCCAGTGCACAGAACAGCACCCAAAGGCCCCAAAAGTTAGTAATGTCAAGATTAAGAAACTCTGCCTAATATAACACATTTGCTCCTGTCCTAGACTCTCTGTGCTGAGGGTTTCCTGTGTCTAAATCATTCTTCTTTCTTACTTCCTCCTGGCTTGCTGTTGGTGGCATACAGGTTTAACACGAATGTCATCTCCTTGGAAGAGGTGACTGCACTTAGCATACCCCCCCCTCCAAGTTCCACTCTCAGGTACCCTTTATCAATCCCCCACTCTTTTTATTTACATTTTTCCAAGCACTTAGCCTTGTGAATTATGAGTTGCTCAGTAAAGATATTCACTTTTATGAATTACGCATTTTGCTTTTTACAAAGCAAAGAATTTACAAATGCATTTGAATTTTTGATACATCTTCTGTTTATTGCCTTTACTGTGCAGAAAATCTTTCAAACATGAATAAACCTCTTTTACTTGTTGAAAAATGCAGAATCATTGTACAGCAGTAATTAATTTCTTTTTGGCTTTCACCTAATTAAATTTGTGCAAAGAATGAAGGAAGGGCTTTATCATCCACAGGAGAAGCAAGCTGCTCACACCTGACTTCAATCACTCTGAGTAACTACTTCATTAAGACATAGGCAAGCCTAGTGACAGATCATTAATTTTCGTGGATATAATCTGGGAAGCCAAATGTTTGTAGAAGGGGAGTCTGGCAAGAAAGGCATAAATGTATTAGCACTTATTAAAAATAAGCTGTAAGTCTGTTTGCATGCTGCCTCTGTCATGTTAGGAATTAATCACTTCAATGTAACGACCATAATATATACATATCACGATGTGTCAGGAAAGTAACAGTGGTTAGTTGCTTCATTCTCTAAACAGTCTGAGTCTTTTACATTCCTGAACTTAAATATTTTTAGTCTAATGGAAAGAATAAGATGGAGCCAGAACCAGGAGCATCTGTGCTGTAACTTGACTCCTTTTGCTATTTTGATTTTTTTCAATTTGAATAGAATGAAAGAAAAGCCAGGAGGTACTGAAAGACCCTGTGTTCTGTCCGTGGTGGAGAATGAAGTGTAGGATCTTTAGTACCATACCAGTCTGATAAATTTTAAAAATAAATGTCTCAATACTTCAGAGAGAGTCTTAGAATTCATAATAAAGATAGAAGTCTTACCAAATTTAACATTTCTTCAAACTAATCAGTTTTGAGGGAAAGATCTTCCTGTCCCTGAATTTTTCTATTCTTTCTGAAGAATTAAAATCTGCAGATACCTATACCAACATGCTAACGGGCTTGTCTACTACTCTTACAGGACTATTGCATCAAATAAAGTAATGATCTCACAAACTTGAAGTACTTGAACAGCATTAGCTCTAACTAATGGAAGGAACCTCTCCATCTTCAAGGCTGTAGTCTATATTCTGTTCCCTTTCCTTTTTTGAGGCTGGTATCTGCCAATGCCAGCATGATGCTTTATTGTGAAAACTTTGTTTTGTGACCTACATGTGGTCTGGATATAAAAGTTGAATTAGAATTAAGTTGTGTGCCATTTAGAAATCAATTCAGTGGAATGACAACAGCTTTTAGTGTCAAAACTACATCCAAATATTGGCTTTGCTGCTTGTAGGCCTATTTGGCAATTTATATCACCTCTTTGGATAGTAGTTTCCTCATCTGAAAAAAAATGAGAACAATGATTCAGTGAGAGTTGATGTATCATATTGGTACATAGAAGATGTTTGATTAGCAGTGGTTCCTTTTCCTGTAGCAATTGTCGAAATGGATTTTGGAGTTCACTTTGTAGGAAGTCTTTTTTTTTCTCCTTGGCTTTTCTCTTGTTTTGGTTTATAATTGCTATCATTATGTTTATTGTAATTTAAAAGGGACTTTTTGGTTATTCTTAGAAAGTGTTGATTCTTCGGGCATCTGGGTAGCTCAGTTGGTTGATTGTCCGACTTCAGCTCAGGTCATGATCTCACAGTTCATGGGTTCGAGCCCCATGTAGGGCTCTGTGCTGACAGCTAGCTCGGAGCCTGGAGCCTGCTTCAGATTCTGTGTCTCCCTCTCTCTCTGTGACCCTCCCCTGCTCACGCTGTCTCTCTCAGAAATAAATAAAACATTAAAAAAGATTTTTTTAAATAATGTGTTGATTCTTCTGTATAAGCTTTTTAATTTTTTTCCAGAGACTGGAATTCTGGGTGCTCTAGTTGAGCTAGTACACTCCTGGATTCCCTTTGAGGGTATTTCATTTTCTACACTTCAAAGAGAAATAGATGGCCTAAATATTTAAAACTAGGACTCTCCTCTCAAAATCTGGGATGTATGGTGGCTATTGATAAAAATGTATTTAGCAAAGATTATATTTATTGATTTTTCTTTGTCTTTTTTAATGATAGTAGTACCAGATTATGGTGCTCTCTCTACACAAATATGCCAAACAGAGAAAAAATAATTCCCAGAACTAGACATAATGGCTTCCTATTTCACCTTTATATCCCAAACAACTATGTCATGGTAAAGAAGGTTGAAAACTGCACAATAGGAAATGAGAGAGTATAAATCAGGTGGAGATATCACACATTGAATACTTGGAAGTCAGAGAAGGTAGGTTCAAATACTGGCCCTGGACTTAATAGCTGAACAAATATGGACAAGTTACTAGACCTTTTTTGAGTCCCAGTTTCTTTATCCATAAAATAGAAATCACACTAATTCTTCTCTCTGGAAGTATGGTATTAGATAGGTGTTCATGATGACTTAATAAAATTAATGTAAGTAAAGCACTCAGTGCAGTACATACCATAGAGAAAATAGGAGATGCTAATAATAACAATAATTATTTTTATATTCAAGAAAACTTGTCTGCTTCAGTCACATGCTCTGATTCTCAATTGTCTGTGGAAGCCACCAGAATGAATTCCCTTTGAGGAGGACGTGCATGAGTAATCCTTGGGAGCTGATCTGAAAGCTACCCATGAGTCCAATCCATTTGGTGTCCAGAAGAAGATCATCCCATATTAGCTTACTTCCTTACCTCTGAAGCAAGAGCCTTCCTCTGTGAGAGTTAAGCACCACCACAATCCAAATTTTACATTTTTTATTAGCTATGATTCATGAACATACTGCTGAAATATGATATTTAACTGAAAATACTTCATGAAAGTAGTGTGGACCCTAAAAATGAGCTTAAAACACTGAGGTAAGGTTTTAAAATGAGTGGGGTAACTTCATCTGATAGCATTTGGTGACAGAGTGAATTGCATTTGTGCCTGTAGCCCTCTAAACATGTTGCTACCCTGAGTCTCAAGGAAAAAAAAAAAGCAACATATCAAGGTTGATGATAATCTTCTTGACTTTAATTTTTCTCCAGGTACTCTGGAGGTGTGACACTAAACCCAGACACTGTAAAAGAGAGTTTCCTCCTTCAGTTTGTCAATTCACTCCCCAGTTTGCTAAAGTCTTCCATCCTTGCCTCTCCTCCTTTGTGTAAGCATTGCATCTTTTCTTCCAAAGATTATCTGCAAAAACATGTGACCTGCTTTTGCAACATAGAATTGGTGAAGAGACCAAACTACACGCCCAAAAAACAAACAACCCAGTGAAGAAATGGGCAGAAGATATGAACAGACACTTCAAAGAGGACATCCAGATGGCCAACAGACACATGAAACGATGCTCAGCATCCCTCCTCATCAGGGAAATACAAATCAAAACCACACTGAGATACCACCTCACGCCAGTCAGAGTGGCTAAAATGAGCAAATCAGAGAACTCTAGATGCTGGGGAGGATGTGGAGAAACGGGCACCCTCCTACACTGTTGGTGGGCATGTAAACTGGTACAGCCCCTCTGGAAAACAGTGTGGAGGTTCCTCAGGAAACTAACAATAGAACTCCCCTATGACCCAGCAATAGCACTGCTAGGAATTTACCCAAGGGATACAGAAATGCTGATGCATAGGAGCACATGTACCCCAATGTTCATAGCAGCACTCTCAACAATAGCCAAAACATGGAAAGAGCCTAAGTGTCCATCAACAGATGAATGGATCAAGAAGATGTGGTTTATCTATACCATGGAATACTACATGGCAATGAGAAACAATGAAATCTGGCCATGTGTAGCAACATGGATGGACCTTGAGGGTGTTATGCTGAGCGAAATAAGTCAGGCAGAGAAGGACAAATATCATATGTGTGCACGTATAGGAGGATTAGGAGGAACTTAACAGAGGACCAAGGGGGAGAAGAAGGGCGGAAATGGTGGGGGAAAGGGAGAGAGGCAAACCATGAGAGACTCTTGAATGCTGACAAAAACTGAGGACTGGTGGATGTGGGGGGGAGGAGGGGTGGGCATGGAGGAGGGCACTTGTGGGGATGAGCACTGGGTGTTATGTGGAAACTAATTTGACAATAAACTATCTGTAAAAAAAAAAAAAAAGAATTGGTGAAGAGAAACATCCCATTATATTCTTCCCATTTATTCACTTCCACAAAAATTGTTTAGTGGAGGAAGTTCTCTTTAAACCAAAGATTGATAGGTGAATGAACTCCCATTCTAATAGAAGATTGTTAAGAGGTGGTTCTCATGGTACCAGATTATTTCCTCTTGTATTCATTTCCTAGAGTTGCCATCACAAAGAACCACAAAGTGGATGGGTTAAAAAAAATATATTGTCTGTCATTTCTGGAGTCTAGAAGGCTGACATCAGGATATCAGCTGGGCCATGATCCTTCTGAAGGTGCTAAGGAAAGATCTGTTCCAAGACTTTATCTTAGCTTCTGATGACCCCTTGGCTTATAATAACTTCATTCTTCCCAGAGCTTTCTCCATGTGTGTGTCTGTCCAGATTTCTCCCTGTTTAAAATGACATCAGTCATTTTGGATGAAGTTCCACCCTAATGTCATCATTTTAAGTGGGTCACATTCTGAGGTAATTGTGTTAGGACCCCAAATATCTTTTTGGAGGGATACAATTCAACCTATAACACCTAGAGCCTGGCTAATCCGCTATTTAACACCATTCCTACTAAATCTGAATATGCTCTCAGAATTGGTTTGCTGTTGGTAGACATGAAATTTATGATCAGATAGGATACCTTTCCTGGGATTACATCTACATGGGGTTTAGTAGGATGGGACTAAGTCATGTCCTCAATCCTCTGTGCTGTTTCCTTCCATACAGGGAAAGAAACTATTTAACAAATCTGAATTTATCTGTGTTATTTATGAAAAAATGGCTTAATTTCAATGAGCCTTAGTTTCTGTTGTTGATAAAGTAGTTGTTGAAGCCATTTAAGAAAATTTTGTCAACATGTGCCCCAATGTTTATACTAGCACTCTCAATAATAGCTATATTATAAAAAGGACCCAAATGTCCATCAACTGATGAATGGATAAAGAAGATGTGGTTTGGAATACTACCTGGCAATGAGAAATAATGAAATGTTGCCATTTACAACAACATGGATGGAACTGGAGGGTATTATGCTAAGTGAAATAAGTCATTCAGTGAAAGACAGATACCATATGTTTTCACTCACACATGGAACTTGAGAAACTTCACAGAAAACCATACAGGAAGGGAAGGGGAAAAATAATTTCAAACAGAGGGAGGCAAACCATAAGAGACACTTAAATACAGGGAACATAGTGAGGGTTTATGGGGAGGGGTGTGGAGGAGGGGGAAATGGGTGATGGGCATTGAGGAGGGCACATGGGATGAGCACTTGGTGATGTATGTTAATGATGAATTATGGGAATCTACCCCCAAAACCAAGAGTACACTGGATACACTGCATGTTAGCAACTTGACAATAAACTGTATTTTTTTTTTAAGAAAAGGAACATTTTGTCTAGATTAATGGAAATACCCCATATGAAAATACAGGCATTTGGCAGGCAGTCGTATACTACAGATTACCTCTCCCTCTTTCTATATTCAATATTCACTATTTTTCTTGGGAGAGTATTGTGAACTACAGAAAGGAAAGGGCTCTCATCCCTATTTCACAGGTAAGGAAATCAAGAGCCTTAGGCTGATAGATGGCTTTCCCAGAAAACAAAAATCTAAACTCCTTCTCTGTTTTAGTTTTTTGGTTGAATTATCTTGATAAAAATATTCCTTTTGTTTTTTGTTTTGCTAGTTAATAGAGCCAAATTCTACATAATAAAACTAGGATGATAAAAAGATGATTAAACAGATTCTTGTAGGATTTATTTACAAAAGCTCAGCTCTTTGATAAGATGCTTCTCTAATAGTTCCCCAAGCCCCTTCTTGGGTTTCCTGGTGCTTTCACATGACATTTGTTTATTTGCCTTTTTACTTGAACTATAAAAATAATATTATTTCTGGCAGGATCCATCTACTACCTTTTGCTCATGAACATTCTGTGTTATTCTTGACAGTATATTGTACATAATATTTCTTTAAAAAACACTTATCTCATATAACAAAAAATAGTTATTGAAACAGTGGTAGTCCTACTATCATTTTCATCTCCATTATATGATCTGACGAGGCAGGTGCTTTGTATGGCGTAAATGGGATGTGTTTGACTTACTTGTTAACACAGGATCATTCACACCCATTGGGGCTATATTTTTTGGATCCATTTTGTTTTCTTACTGCTAACCAAAGATTAGATAAATGTGTGCGTTCCATTAAAAAATTAGGAAATTTTTGTTTATCTTTAAATTCTAAAGCTCTACCATATAATCAGCAAGGATCAGATATATCTCCCTTTGCTATACTGACCTACAAAAGCCAATAAATAAATTATCTTACCTCTCATCATCTACCCAAAATGAAACTTTTGGCCAAATACAAATTCAACTCTTACTGAATCTCCAGGTGTACCCTGACTAAAATTGAGGGGAAAAAAATAATTCTGCCTCAAATCTTTACTTTAAAATGTCTTTAGAGCTATCCTTTGGGAAAAATCGATGGCAATTTGCAGAAAGAATACACAGCTGTGTGGCCAACTGTGGTGCTGATGTTAAATCTGAATGCCTCTTCAGGTTCCGTCTGGGGCTGACATTTAACTTCACCTTCTCAGGACAAGAGGTTAATTTTTGAAGTATTAGAATTATGGAGATGAATTTATAGAGCTGTTTATAATTAAGATGCCTTTGGCTCTTGCATCTGGGCTAGAGACAGTTGACATTAATGATGAAAATCCATTTTCTCCCAGGGATAACTGAGGTCTGCAGTTTCAAGCTTGGCCAATTCTTTTGTGGATTGTTCTCCTTTTTTTACTCTCCTAGAGAAGAGATTGGGGACCTCCACAAACACAATGCTCTGCCTCACCCGAGATTGAAAATCAACCAAAGATCTTACCGGAGTGTATAATGAATCCATTCCTTCCTCGTAGGTTAGCTGTGAGAATTATAACAAGAACTCACTGTGTAGCCAGGCTCTATGCTAAATCCATGACATAAATTGTTTCATTTAATCTCCCCAACATCCATATAAGATAGGAAAAATTATTATCTCTATTTATGAATTACCAGGAAGATTCAATAACTTTTGCAGGATCCCGCAGTTGGTATGTTGGCAGAATCAGGACCTGGAAATGAATCTATCTTACTCTTGGCCCTGATAATGAATCTATCTTACTCTAAAGACTGTGTTTTCAGCACTTTGGCTATTTTGTCTCCTGGAAAGGTTTGGATTTAATGATAGTTCTGACTGTGTAACAGGCACAGTTTTAAGAGATTTACTCTCACAACAATCCTATGTCATAAATAAGAGCATTATCCTCCTTTTATAGAGCATTATTCTCCTTTCACTCCCTATAGTGAAACACAGGGAGATTGAGTGATGTGAGTGACATTGCTTAGCTAATAAATAAATGGTATGCCAGGGGACTTGAACCCAGGCAGTCTGGTACCAGAATCTGTTCTTGGCTGATCTACACTTCTTCCTTTCTGAGTGGAAATTATTACTGTTTTCATCTACAGAAATACATCTTGATGTTGCATAGTGAAGAAAAATAACTGGACATTGTCAGCTCTTATGGATAAGGGTTTAGAAAATCTCATACCAGGCTGCATGTCAGAAACAACTGAGGTGGCTCCAGTTATAGAGATTTTTATTTAATTGGTTTGGGTTGGGACTTGGCATCTATTCATCTTTTATTTTCTAAGACTCCCTAGGTGGTCCTAATGGGAAGCTGAGGTTGAGATTAACCTTCCTGGATAAGCATTGCAGCTATAAAAAAAAGAGAGAGAGAGAGAAATGATGAAATAGGAGAAGAAAGATAAAAAATTACATACTTTTGGCAAACGGTTGCTGTTCTTTTAAGCAATGCTAAGCCAGGTCTTAATCAATACTCAGTTCTCATTACTGTCTTAAAAAAAAAATCAGAACTAGAAAACTGGGGGAAAGGTGTTGATGTTGACTTAATTAGTCCATGTCCTAGAATCCTATTAATCTGGTCTAGTGCCTCCGACAAGCAGTTTCCAAAGTTCCACTATTCCTACAACTTGTGATTTATTGCTTAGCTACACCAGAAGTGACAAAAATAAGCCCCAATTAATAGCCTGTCAATTGGACTGGCCTCAGCTTTTCCAGTTTCTGGGACTTGCCAGTCTCATTGAGTTCTGTCAGTTTTATCAGGGTCTGATGGTTTGAGATGCAGCTTTGTTATACTTTTTCTACATTTCTTCTCCTTTCCCTTCCTCTGTCTTCTTCTTCCTCCCCTTACTCCAAGGGTTGTTTCATCTAAGAGGTTTAGCTGGAGTGGTTAGAATTATAAAACAGAATAGGATAAAACAGCTCCATTGAACTTCTTTGTTTTGCATTATTCACTAACAATGCCAGATAGGTTTTTAAGTAAAGATCTTTTGTCTTGAAATTCATGAAACAGTTACGAGTTTTACAATTGGAATTCTTGGGATTTGTACCTCATAACACATCCATTTTATGTACTACTAAAGTCTTGTAGCTGCTTTGCTTATAGGATATATGGTGTTTTTTATAGTTTTGTCATGCATTTTCTTTATATTCCCTTTATATTTAATTTTAAATATTATTATGTAAAGTGGTTTCATTTTAACTTATATTTATGACAATTGAATGAATACTAGCACTTTAGCAATGTCAGGGAGCTACACAAAATAAAAATAATAGGTTGTAGTTAAAAGGGCTGATACTAAGTTTTACTGATGAGTGTAAAAGGTAGGTAACATATAATTTCCCCATTTTTCATTTCTTAAGTTGTAAATCTTCTGTCTTGGCTTGTGTACACTACTATGTCTACAAAAGAAACCATATAACAAATGATCCAGAGAAACACATTATTAATGTCCTTTAGGACATGTCTCTGAATGTTCTAGAAAACTAAGATAGTATGGAAGATCATGCAGAAACAATGCGAAGGGCTAATGACCAGGAGAACTGGTTCTGGAACAGGCTTATTTTTTGATGTTGACTAGACGATCTTCTCTACACCTATTTTCATTAATCTATGGGATATTGGAGTAGAGGAAAGCAACGAGTTTGGCTTAATTGTGGTTCTTCCAGCATGATCTTAGAACCAGCAGCATCAGCATCACCTGGGAATCTTTTAGGAAGTTAGATTCTCTGGACTCACCCCAGACCCACTAAATCAAAACCTTCTGGGGTAAGGCCTAACAATCTGTGTTTTAACAAGCTCTCCAGGGGCTTCTGATGCATGCTATGTTTTCAGAATCACTAGGAAAAATTATCTTTGTACCCTATCCATAGCTAGATGGTTTTCACTGATTTTCATATAATTAGAAGTACTAAATAATGCATTTATACAGAAAATATGGTATCTTACTTGGTTGACTTGATACCATTTTGAACCTGGATAATTATTGTTTTGGATGAGCATGAACATGCCAGTCAATAGGTGTTCCTAACTGATACAATGCCATCTAAACATTCTTAAAAATAGAATTCTAAAATATTATGAATGGAAGGAACCTTAAAGTTACTTAGATCAATTATTTCTAGCTGCCATTTTATAGTAGAGACAACTGAGACCCAGAAGACTATATGACTTTGACATAATCTTTTAGATGAGACAGAAAGGCTTTGAAAAGCTTGAGCTACAGGCTAGAAATAATCCTTGCATTTTATTGTTTTTTGGCATATACACAGTGCCAGAGAACTACCTGAGCAACTAAATTGATTTTATACCTATGTGCACACACAAAGCAGCAATTAGGAAACAGTATGTTACAGATTTTGACATGTATGAAATTATAGAGCCAATTATTTTTTACAAGTCAATTCATGACAGTCATTTCAAACAAGGCAGACCCTGGAATCTATTCCTTAAGGACATGGTTGACTGAATGTCAGTGCATGTAAACCTCACTAATTTTCTGGAGATCAGATTTGAGAGGGTGATCTGGAAGAGTAGATTGACGATGTTAATTTAAATTAAGAATTTACTATTTTAAGATTTGCTTTCTTGAACAAATTAGTTAAATAACTACTGCTCTCCACTAGGTCTAATGGAAGGGATGTTATTCTTGATTCTCAGAGATATAATTGTTTCTCTGTTTCCCTACTTTCTCTTATTGTTTAATATTTGTAAAGTCTTGGGACAGGTCAGCTGAGATTCAGAGAGCTCTATCTGTTAAGTGAGCGTATTAACATCACAGTTTCTCAAAGCAGAGGGTAAGAACAGGTGAAACTGAAAAAAATATACTAGAAATGGAAAATTACATGGATAAATTGAGTTTCAGAGGTGTTATCCATAAGTCTCTGTAAATAAGATACTGTTCCTTGAAGCAGAAAGAGTAGTCAACTAAGAGGCAAGAAGAAGTAGGATCAAATTAGTTAGTTTCAACCCTTATGACCTTTGGACTCTGAATGTTTGGGAAGAAGCACAGCCTCCCATATCAATTAAAGTTAACTGACTTATTTTAAGACATTACCCAGTGCAGCATCCAGCACACTTGTTGTGTCATCACTAAAATTAGTGGAGGCAAACAGCTACATCATAAGGCTGCATGGCGACTTATTTATGTCCATAAAATAGCATCTGTTATAGGACTTGGACTTTTGCTGTCAATACATAGAAAACTGGATAAAATACATAAAACAATGATTTTTGATTATTCGGTGGCAGGCAAAATAGGACTGTGATTCATGAGAGAAGGCAAGCAAACAAGTGAATACTAGGTGTACTCCATCTGTCTTTCTAGAAGCACCTTCTCCACTGTGGTATAGGAAGGAAGGATCCAAACAAAGCCTACTGATCTTGCTGAGTTGAAAAGACAGAGCTCAGGATTCAGGAATGAATGCTGTGGTAGCTAGAATTTAAGTGTAGAGCATGGGACAGAAGGCAATTGCACAGTGAGAGAGAAAGGAAAGGAGAGGACCAGGAGAGAGAAGAAACGGAAAGGAAGCACTGGAGACCTGCAGAAAAATTCTGTCATATTTTTGAGTTGATACCAGTATGTGGACAGGTAGGGTAAAATTCCATGAGATTGAGCACATAACAGCTGGAAGGAAAGTAATAATTACTGGGGAGCTTTCAACGTAAGTTCATACAAGGCATGAGCCTTTTGAATTCCGACCAGCCAGTGTGGAGAGAAATCACTGTAATCAGCATAGAATACACTGGAAACTCCAGGGTGGTGGCACTTTGATTAAATTATCCCTACAGTAAAGGCTACAATAGACACTCCTTTGAAAGCTCATAAGCAAACCCTGCAAGGATCAAATAGATTTGTAATAACTGTTGAAGTGCTTGACAGAAAAAATTCTAGCTCCCTTTCAGGAAACTCGGTAAAATCCAGTATTTAACACTCAACACTATAATATCCACAATATCTGTCATCCATCATCCATCAAAAATAAAAGCATTCAAAAAAGAAGGAAAACAAACTATTTATAGGAGAAAAAAATCACTTAAACAGTTCAACTGATGAGGGAGAGATGACAGTAACAGTAGGTAAAGACTTATCAACAGTTATTATCAGTGTAATATAGAGGACCAAGGAAAATAGGACACATGAGGGAAGAAAAATAAAATATAAAAATAAACCAAATGGAATTTCAGAATTAAGAAAATAATATCTAAAAGAAAACTTTCATTGGATTAACAGAAGATTAGGCACTATAGAAGAAAAGATGAGTAAATTAGAAAACACAGATATAGGAACTATCAACATGAAGCACAAAGAGAAAGAACTGCAAGAAGCAGAACACTTCAGTGACCTGTGAAATAATATCAAGCATTCTGACAAGGTAACATGTATTAAAAATCACAAAAGGGGAAAACAGAAAGTCTAGTTGAACAAACCAGAGCACTTTCAAATTCTTCAGCAATATTCAACAAAAAGTTTTGTATTTGTTTCCACAGTACAGTGTCAAACACTATAAAGCCACAGATCTAAGAAGCTCAAAAAATCTAAGCAAGATTAATACTCACATGCACACACAAGGTTGATATTGACACTTAATCATAATAAAACTTCCAAAAATCAGTGATTAAGGAGAAAATCTCAAAGCAGCCAGATAATAGGGCATATACTAAGAAACAAAACTAAGAATGGCCACAAACTTCTCATCACAAATTATATAAACCAGAAAATTATAAAACTTATCTTCTTTTTTGAAATATTTATTCAAGTGTTTTGTCCATTTGTTACTGGCTTGTCTTTTTATTATTGATTTCTAGGAGTTCTTAAAATAATCTAGACACTAGTCTTTGGTCAAATATATATATTGTGAATATTTTCCTTGGCTTTGCTTATCTTTCCATTTCTTAATCATGTTTTTTAATGAGAAGTTTTTCATTTTGATAATGTTTAATTTTTCCATTTTTTTATGTATTTTATGCTATTTTTCCCAGTAACTAATTGTCTACTGCAAGAACACAAATAACTATCCTATTTTTTCTTGGTACATTATGGTTTTAGCTTTACATTCAGATCTATGATTCATGTTGTAATCTTTTTGAGTTTGGTGTGAGGTAGGTGTGAGGTTAATTTTTTCTTCCAGGCTCTGAGAAGCTCTTAAGTTATAAGAATGCTGGAGAAGAAAAAGTAGCCTAGAATCAAACTCAAGACCATCCAGATATCAAGTTGAAAAGAAGTTTGCAAAAGAGATTGAGAGAAAGTACATAGTTTTACTCAATTGTTGCAAATTAATTTGTTTAAAAGACTTTCTCCCTGACATGCATTGGCACATTTGTAGGAAATCAGTCATATGTATGTGAGTCTTTTTCTGGAATCTGTCCTGCCCCATTGAGGTAGGGAACAACATTTTGATGATATTGAAATGAAACCAAAACCAAAACTGTCAACCTAGAATTCTATATCCAGGAAAAAAAAATCTGAAAAATGAAGGCAAATCTGTTTCATTAGGTAAAACAAACCCATGGGTTAACTATATTCTGCATATAAGAAACCTTCTTCAAAAATAAATACACAAATATATAAAAAGTAAAAAAATTGAAAATGATATACCATGAAAAAAACTTAGTATAAAAATGTTGGAGTGACAATATAAACATACAAGTAGACTTAAGATCAAGGAATATTTCCAGGGATAAAGAGGACATCTCATAAAGACAAAGGGTTAATTCTTCAAGAGGACCCAGAATCTGAAAAGTGTCTACACCTAACAGCAACTTCAGGATACCTGACATAAAATAGAAATGAAAGGAGAAGTAGGCAATCTGTGATTATAGAAGGAATTTGCAACTTTCTTTTCCCTAGAACTAATAAAACGTGTAGAACAAAAATCAGTAAAGGTATTGAAGATTTCATAAACATTATAAATCAATTTGACTAAATTCATATTTATGGAACATTTCAAACCAACAAAAGCAGACTACACTTTCTTTTAAAATGCACGTGTAATATCTACCCAGATAATCGTATCTTGGGTCATAAAACAACACAGTACATTTAAGAATTGAACTTGTATGAGAACATTTGCTACCCAACAATAAGTTATTAACAGAAAAAAAAGTCCAAAGTATCCCCAAACATTTGGAAATCAAATATACAGTTCTAAATGACCTATGGGTGGAAGGAGAATTACACACACAAAGGTTATTTTGAACTAAATGAAGATGAAAATACAAAAACCAAAGTTTCTGGGATATATCCAAAGTGGCTAGAAGTGTATTTATATCTCTTTATAGCTTTACATTATATTGGAAAAGAAGAAGGATCTCAAATAAAAATCTAAGTTTTCATCTTAAAAAGTTAGAGAAAGTAGACCAAGTTAAACAAGAGCAGAAGGAAGGAAATAGTAAAGAGAAGAGAAAAAAATAGACCAATAGAGAAAATAATTAAAACTGAAAGCTTGGTTTTTGAAAGGTTCAATAAAATACACACCAAGCAAACCTCTGGCCATAGTGATCAAATAACAAGAGATAAAGTATAAATTACCACCATCAGAAATGAATATTGGACATTCCTGCATGTTCTATAGGTAATAAAAGGGAATAAATAACATGACCAACCAAATGTAGGGCGATACATTTAATAACTTAGATGAAATGGACAAAGTCTTTGAGAGAATTTTTTTTTTAAACCAAAACTGACCCCAGAAGAAATAGGGTGAATAGGCCAATATCAATTAAAAATTTTTTATTTGTAATTCACATGCTTTCCTTATTAAATACAGTATGATATCCTAGACTGGATCTTCAGACAGACAGAAAAAAAGATGCTAATAGAAAAATTGTTGAAATCTGAATAGTTTATAGTTAATAGTAATGCATCGGGATTAATTTCTTAGATTTACAAATGTTCTATGGTTGTGTGAGATGCTAACAGGGTAGTGATTGTCCACCAGGGATAATTTTGTTGCCCTCTGGAAACATTTTTTTCTGTCACAACTGGGGCAACGGCGCTGCCAGCATCTAGTGGGTAAAGGCTAAATATGTTAGTAAATGTCCTGTAATGCATAAGACAGCCTCTACAACAATGAATTAACCAGCCTGAAATGTCAATTGTGCTAAGGTGGAAAAGCCCCACATTAGGGAAAATCACGTGGAGGATAAATGGGGACTTTGTACTATCTTGGCAACTTTTATGCAAATCTAAAATTATTCTAAAATAAAAAGCTGATTTTAAAAATGTATCCCATAGAGTTTCAGGTTAAGCTTGATTTACTGGTTAAATTCTATCAAACATTTAGGAAATAAATTGTAATTCCATACAAATTTTTTAAAAAATATATAGGCAGACAGAGTACTGATTTTAAGAGTCCAGCATGATCCTTTGTCCCTTTATCCACATTCCCTCTCTCTTTTCTAGCATCCATTTTCTTTCTTTGTCTTCCTCTAAATATGTAGCCATTTTGTTTCATGGTGAGGAAAGTCATAATTTTGGAAAAGTGAGAGAATCAGTGGGCTTCCGCTCAGTCACTTCTTTGCTGCTCATTTCATTTTTCTAAGTGTACGTAGATTTATCTTCCTCAATAATGTGATCTTGGACTTGGCATGTGGAAATGGGTTGCTAGTAGTATGGTGATTTTACATGGAGAAATTTCTGGTCATGTATGTCTAAGCAAGTTCACAGAAGTAAGAACAGTAACTGTTGAATAAAATCTTTAACCCGGAGCAAGATATCATATGCAACCAGGCTTTTTTCTTCTGTGCTTGGCTTTTTCAGCAACCAAATATATAGAACTTAAGTAAGAAAAAAAATAGAATTGCCTGGTATACATCTTTGTAAACAATATAATTAT